>CM019829.1:63062371-64376538 GCA_009763385.1 Coix lacryma-jobi var. lacryma-jobi | reverse complement strand
ATGGGATGACCCAGAATCAAACAAAACAACTGCAGAGATATTGTTGATAGAGAACATACCAGCTGTTACAGGCTCACCCTCTGAGATGCCTTCCAAAGAGGTATGATGCACACGAGCTTGCACTGGATTGGTCTTCTTTCTTGGGCTAGGACATGTCCTGGACAGATGCCCTTCTTTGCCACAGTTGTAACATGGCCCCTTGACGTAGCTGCCTGTGAAGTTCTGATTTCCCTGTCCTGCTTTGTATTGTGATGTCTGACCTTTTGCCACTTTCTGGACCTTGGCTTGCTGCTGATTTCCCTGAAAACGACGCTGAGGAGGCTTGAACCGTGCTCCCCGTGCTGCTATATGAAACTGAGGACGATTCGCCACTTGATTTCTGTTCTGCTGTGCTCCTGTATCAAAAGTTTTCTTGCGGGCTTTAGATGCACTATAGAGATTGTTGTGGTTTTCTTGAGTCAAACAGTCACTGACGAAGTCATTGAACCGGGTTCTAGAAGAATTTCCCATTGTCTTCAGGAGCTTTGGACTTAGGCCCCTTTTCATACAAGCAATCTTCTTTGCATCTGTATTGACATACTCAGGCGCATAACGAGCAAGATTGTTGAAAGCATGAAGATATTCAGCCATTGTTTTGGTACCCTGAGTCAAACTCAAAAACTCCGTTACTTTCATAGCCATTAAACCGGGAGGAATATAATGACCTCGAAAAGCTGCTGTAAACTGCTCCCAAACTATAGGTTGATTTGCCGGAAAAGCGGTACGGTGATGTGCCCACCATATACCAGCCGGTCCTTGCAACTGATGAGCTGCGTATTCCACCTTCAGAGACTCTGTCAGACGGAGCAACCTGAACTTCTGTTCGACAGTGTTGATCCATTCATCTGCTTCCAAAGGTTCCACTGCTTCCTTAAAGATTGGAGGTCTAGTGTCCAAGAAGTCCTTAAACGTGCTGTACTGGTTAACATCTTGACCACCCAGACCTGCAGCCCTGCGGGTATTCTCAGCGATGTTTCGGAGATTTGCTTCCATGTTGCGTTGCATAGCTTCCATGCTACGCTGACTTCCCAAAAACTGAGCAAAGAACTGCTCTGTCGTGTAAGGAGGAGGAGGAGGAGGATTGGCTTCCTCGCCCTGTCCACTCCCATCTGCACCACTGGCACTGCCGGTTCCACGACGAGTGTTCACCATCTGCATAGCCAATCAATAATCGATGAGTGATGCCATATATATAGATCAAAATGCGTAATGACTGCAGTACTGTATTCGAACATAGTTCATACAATAAGGCACATTCACAAGTTGTTCCACACAAATAACATCACAAACAGATTATACGAAAAGCGCTTAAAACTCGCATGGACACGAACGGATAAGCACAACGATAGCCTGGTACTTAAAACGGTTCAAAGGTAGCCACAAGGTTCTTAAGCTTACAACACATCACAGGTTCCACAGATCCAACATAACCGATACACAAGACCATCACAATAAACATCGAGACCTAAACTCTAATCGCTCTCAGCATCTGACACATGACCCTCGACATCCTCGGCTCCATCATCTTCCTCTTCTTCTTCGGCTTCTTCCTCCTGATTAGCGAAGAGCATTCCTCCATCTTCATAACCGCCATCAGCAAGAACAACTCCCAACTCCCCATCCATATCGGCTGCACCTGGAGGATGGTATGGATGAAGCTGGTTGTGAAGACGATGCACTTCCTCATGGAGGTTGTTGTTGTAGGCTTCAGTTGTCGCTAACTGCTGCTCCAAGGCCACGATACGAACTCTCATATCCACCTCTTCTCCCATGCCTGATTTCGCTGCTGAAGAAGCCTTACCATCTGATTCTCCGCGCTCCGATTAGCATGCTTCTCACGCCCTAGCTGCTCTTGCAGCCTGATGATCTCTTGAGCTGCGACTACATTCCTGCGAACCACCTGATCCTTCTCTATGGTCATCTGCTTCAGCTTTTCCTGCATCTTTTCCACTTCTTCATCAAACTCGCGCTGAGCTTGCCTTTTCTCATCCTTAACCTGGTGATAGGACTCAGTCATACTGCACAAGCTGTGTTGCATGACCGCGTCCCCTTCATTACCGCATACATGGCACTTGCTGCCGGACCATCACATGCCTGAAGCTCACTGGGACTACCCTCAACTGCTTCCTGCCTGGTTTGCACCCAAACATCCTTGAATGGGTCAGCCCTCGGAAACACTCCGGCTAGAGCTCGACTGAGGTCTTCTGGGAACCGCTCCATGATGTCCTGGAGAATGAGGAACGCTGCTGACTGCGCCCCTTCCCAAGGATCCTTCCTTTGCTCTCATACATCAACCAGACCATTCAGATCCCTCTTCCCTGGGCTTCACCACTGCAGTAACATACACCAGGGTGGTGTCTCCCAGAGGCTCTTTCGACCAGAAGTAGCGAGGCTCCTTACCATCCGGGTATCCCACCGAACGCAGAACCCTCCAAAGCAACGTAGGTGTCCCAAACATATCCAGAAACTTTGCCTTGCACCTCTCCGACCTAGGCCAACTGGTGTCTGGGAACCCTGCCGCCCGTTGACTTACGTGCGGTTTCCTTAGTCCGTCCCATCTGTAGCAGGATTATCATGATAACATAAGCATAGGTCTTCCAACTCGAGCAATGAATCCATAAAGGGTGGAAGTAATGCAAAAAGAAAGAAAGCATTATGCCATGATATGTATGTGTATGAAAACGTTCCGTACGTCCTTTCCACTACATAAGAACTATGCGGTGGCAAACCACGATACTCTCATACGTTAACTATTTCGTTCTAACGGTGCGTAGTAGTTAGTGTACCTGCAGAAGATCCATTTCAGCCCTGCCCCACAGTATGATAATATGCATTGCTGAAATTTAAACCTAGATACTCACCTAGGTGTACACCCCGTATACACGTAAGCAGTATATGCACCCATTTAACAGTATCACCCCCGTTACTGCGTACCTTCCCCTGCACCCGTGTATCAACGTGTGTAGGTTCCAATACCAACTAACACTCCCCTAGGTCGACGGTTGTTCGACCATGCTCTCACAACTTTCCTTACCTTGGCGTAGAGGCAACTGATCCATACATTACCATTCCGAAGAATAGCACCCATACAATTTCACCCTTGCCGTATGGACGACAGAATAAACGAAAATCAAGTATGATGCAAGACCCCTCCAAGTTAGTACTTAAATAAGCCACCTGAGATCCTATGGGCATAAAGGATATGACCACTGGCACACTTATATATTTTCTTTTTAAAAATTTCTTCTACACCGACTTGCGAAATGTTTGAAATAATTTTTGGACTCCAGATTATTTTTATACCAAATTTTAGTCCTATGAACAGTACCCGCTGAATTATGCTCCGATGCCAGCTGTAACAGAACCGACCAATTTATAAGAGCACAAGTACGAAATTCTCCACCGAGGCAGTAAATTTGTGGCACTTGAGCCCCTATAAACCCGGTAGTCCGTGAAATCACGAAGGATTTCAAACTTTTCAACATCAACAACATAGGATCGTAATATTCAGCATCGACCGTCACACGACAGAGATTACATAAATAGTTCGGAGTAGCAACTTAGTTATTACAAACCAGGTTGAAAACAGTAGCGGAAGCTTAACTTGAAACATTGTTCCGAAATTCACGCACACACACTTAATGATTACAGTGCCATTTAGTAGTCATCCTTAACATAGCAAAAGATACGAACAGAAGAGGTCATTGCCCGGGACCTAGAATTCACCGAGGCTGGAAAGAGACAATTGATGCAATAACCATGGAAGACCTGGCCATCTGCAACAACAAAGGGTAGAACCCTGAGTACGAGAAGGTACTCAGCTAGACTTACCCGCCTTAAACCAGAAATAAAGTGACACCAAGGAGTATGCAAGGCTAGTATATAGTGGAGGCTGGTAATAGACCACATTTTTGCATAAAAGCCATTTGTTAATTAAGTAGTTCTCCTGCCCTTTAGCTGTCAATTTAAATGGTAATTATCCTATTTACTAGATTAGCAAACTGCACTATAACAAACATGGTAGTGATCCAACGATCACCAAAAATGTACAAACAGACCGAGTGACCATTTCCAAAAGTATAATGATAGCTGTCTCGTGTTCCACATTTTTCAGTATCGAGGTCGATCAGCGTTCGAGTCAAGTGCTCACTATCCAGGAGCGATGGCGATTATAATCGATTCCTAACCAGCTGGTGATTTATTTCCCACACAAACCACACCCACCGTCGGTGAGCTACAGATGACCACAACATTGTTCCAGGAGTCGCGGTTTCAACCGCCACCATCACACCCGGAGGCAAGCCCGACTGCCAAGGAGTTGGACTTAACCACCATCACCCGGGTCTTACTATTCGCGCCCCCGCGTCCCACTAACTCTCCACCGTGGCTTCGGCTGATGCGTAGGACCTGAGAGCCGGCCTGGAACAATGAGCGGCTTCGCGGTCGGAACGAGTTATCCTTCCAGCTAAATGTGGGACATGCGTTCAACATGACAAGAAGTCTATCTCACAAGATACTGATTCCCATAAAACACGGCTAGAAATACTGTAGCATACACTACAGGAATCTGCCGATCTCCATTTTCCACAACACTCAGTTATCCCACTTAATGGAAATATCCGGTTAATCGGTCAAGTAACCACCTATTGCTCGCGGGTAACATGAAGGTTGCCCGACTTCTACCGGTCTAAGCAATTCTAAGCATAACTCGGACCTGATTCTATATAGGTATCAAGGATAATATTTCAAGATAACAAGGTATGAATAGTGATGCATCAACGGTATCAAACAACTCCTATACTTAATGCAACAAACATAAGCAGATTAAGTTAATCAAAAACTGTAGGTAGTTAGAAATGCTCCGGGGCTTGCCTTTCTCGAAGGTGCTCGGTTGGTGATTCGGGCACTCCGGAAGTTCTTCTTCAAACTCTTCCCCGACAGCTCCTGGTTCCTGCTCCTGAGGCTGCTCCTCGTTTTCCTCTGCTATCACTGTCTCTTCTACCGAACCTGTTATGATGCATATGCGAGAATGAATGGATGATACATGGGCATAGAAAATGCATTGCAATTGAATTGACCGAATAGGCGCATATTTCCTCTCTGGTAGAGTACAACACTCTATTTAGAGAGAAGCTACACCACTCATGCAAAGCACAGTCAACATGCATACACTGAAAAGACTATTTACCCCTGCTGGTTCCCTCCATAAAAAGACACAAAAGCTTAATTTAAAATAAACTAATTATTCCACTAAAACAAGCTTATAACTGCACCTTATAGATAACAGTTTCAGAAAATCTACAAAAATTACTGTAGGTTCCTAACAGAAAGTAAAGCATACTGTACAAATTTCAGGACAATTGCATGTATATATAATTCTGTATGAAAAAGACAAATATCAGGGTGAAAAGGTACTTTGAACTACACCCTATCTTAAAAAGTGTCAAACAATAGATTTCATATTTTTGTTTAGAGCTTTCCAGCATAAGAGCAGTCTATAAAAATTATGAGACTCAAATTCCATATATTTTAATTACTACAAATTATACAAGAAAACAGCATTTAATAATTTAAAGGTTAACTTCAAATTATTTCACAACCAAACAGTAGTTACAATTTTTCTGTGACTCTACATCACTTACACAGTTCATCAAAACAAATCCCATATTTTTCTGAGCAAAACATGATTTATTATGCATTAAACAAGATATCAGCCTAAACACAATTAATTATTACTGCATATAAAAACTATCATAACAGAGCATATCATATTTTTCATGTACAGATCTCATCAAGACAAACTTAACGAAATTGGTTTCACATTTATTGGATTAACAGAACACAAGTTATGATTTAAACAAGCATTAACAACATTTCTGGAAAACATATATTCAAAAACACTAAACCCTAACTGCTACATGCACCCGACACAACTGCACCCAAGCGGCTGACAGCCGGGGCCCGTGGTCAAAGCGACCCCACCTGTCAACACACCGAAACAGAGGAGGTGTTGACCTCGCCGGAGCTCGCCGACGGCGGCTCCTCCGGCGAAACCAACTCCACCGACGGACTCCTCTCTTCCTTCCGCGACGATTGGTACCACTCACTGGCCCAGCATTGGCACGGATCGAGCTCGCCGTCGCAAATGGCGGCTACGGCGGCGCGGACTTCTACGCCGGCCATCTCCGACCACGACGAGCTAACTAACCACTATTCGCACTCCTCAGATCTACACACCCTAATGCGAAGCAAAGAACGAAGGATTCGCCGTTGACACGGCGGGAACACGGGCATGCCATCGCCGGCGCACATGGCGGGCGGCGGATGACAGCGGACCGGGGCAACCGAACCCTAATCGGTCAAACCGACTTCACTACCTTCTTCCTGGACGCTTACTGACTCATGAACGCGAGTTAGAAAGGATGGAATTTGCACGGGAAGGGAATCGGTCACGGCGGACCGAGCTTGGCGGCACCGGCGACCATGGCGGAACTCGTCCCGCGGCTTACCAAGGGCTTAACACGAGGCGCTGGCTAAGGCAAACGATGGAGGAGGTTGAGGCGAGGCTAGCGGTGCGGTTTGCTTGGCGAATGCACGGCGAAACGACGGCGGACGGCGGACTTCCCCTTTTCGCCCGCGCGGTCGCCGGCGAGAGCTTGGAGCGAGGCAGAGAGAGAGGGAGAGCGCGCTCTGGAGGAGGAGAGCGTGCGCGGGCGCTTAAGGCTCGCCACGCCGCGCTCGCTGGCTGGCTTTGGCCGGGAATCGAACGCCACGCGGCGTTCTTCCCCTGCGCGCGGTCGGCCACGACCGGCGATTCAAAACTGAATCGGGCGATTCAGTGAGCTAACGACCGACTGACGGCCCAATTTCAAACGTGATTAACTCACTAACCACTCCATCAAACGCTAAACCAACTGCACAATTGGTTAGTGCTACACACCGACTACAACTTCGATTACAAGATCGATCACTGGTTCGGCTTGGGTTGGGCTCAGATCGATGCCAAACATGGCCTGACCGAACTGGTTTTCAGAGTTAGGACTTAGGAAAATTTCCAAGTCTAAAACTCTTCCAATTCTGTCTTGTGGACCCTAAAACACCATGCTAAACCCATTTTCATGAGTTGGTCTTTAAACAACTTTTGTTCTATACTAAATTCTACACACTTTTGCTTAAGGGCCCACAGCCATGCAAAGCTTCTAACAAGGAGGTCTTTGTTAGTCAAACAAAAGGACTTTAGAGGCTCTATAGGGTTGACTAGGGTTTAACTACTTGATTAGGCAAAATGTCCAGCATAACCATGCCTTCATTTTGACTTCTCAACAAGGTTAGATGGTTAGAAAGACTTAACCACTCCCATGCAAGACAAGAAACACTTCATCAAAGCAAACTTATAAGCAAGCAAACACATGAAATGACATTTTATGTGAGAAAAAGAATAACATATGAATGCTTCATGATCATGAGATGATTATGCATGATGAGAAATGATGTCATGCTAGCTTAACACCAGAGGTGTTACACTCCTCTCCACCCTTGGCGAGCAGGCGCTCTTCCTCCTTTTCCTCCTCCCTGGCCATCGCTCCTCCTCTTTCTCCGTCCGTTTTTCTGGCGGTCGGCAGCAGCAGCAGAGCGGCAGCCGCAAGAGGCGCAGCAGAGAGCAGCAGCAGCGCCAGCCAGCGGCAGCAACAGGGAGCAGCAGCGCAGCAGCAGCAAGGCAGCCGGCCGCGAGCCCCAAACCCTACCCCGGCCTTCCCTGCCCGAGCTCGGCCTCCGTCGCCGTTCTCCGTCGATTCCCCGTGGAACGAAGTGAAGGGGCATGGATTAGAGGCTGAAACTCTTTGTAGGTGTTTTTATGTAAAGTTGCATGACTCAACGTGTTTACTAATTGCTCCTTAATTGTTTTCTGCAGATCTAGGGGTCCTAAATGCAAAATCAGTTTTTATTTACGTTTTTGTTTAATTAGCAAATGTGGTTGAAAATGAAAAATGCATAATAAATTGTATGGTTATCCAAAAATTGCAATGAGCACTTTTTGGAATCCTTGTGAGTAGATCTGTCCAGTGGATGCATAATATGTTGGGTGTTAGTGGATGTTTTGTGCTGTGATGATTTATTTATGTTAAATAGACTTAAATGGGGAGAAAATGATATCTGTTGTTGTATTGCTTAGTTTGCTGTGAAATTATTATGGTAGGCTTGTCGTGTGATGTGTGTGCTATGAAAAAAATTTCAGGATTTTTGGTGCTTGTATGAATTAGTTATGAATTTATCTTGTTCTCAGCTTATAAAATGGATTAAAATGGTTTGTGACAAATGTTTGCAAGAAAAAAATAGAAAAAGGTGGTTCCACTTCCTTCCTATGATGTTGTTATAGCGTGGATAATTTTATGGTAGCCATGTGTTTGCAGAAAATACGATTTATAGAATTTTGTTGCTCTCACATGCATATGAGTAAATAAAACTTGCCATTTTTAATAAACAAATTATAATATCTGTGCATATGATATTTTTACAGTAGTCATGTTTTGGCATTGTCTATCACCTGTAAAATATGAGGTCCAAATTATATGTTTGCAAAATCACTTAAAGATAATGTGTATGTTTAATAATTATCTAGTTAAAAGAAATATTGCAATGGATCAACATGTATATATTTATGTGCTTGTCTTTGTTGCATATTGATCTAAGATAAATGACGTGTGCTCATGTTTATAAGATTTGATGTTGTTCATAGCTCATATGTGTGCTCACATGTTAACCAAATAATGAGTTAAAGTAGATTTATTAAATTGCTGAAATGGCTGCATGTGTAGTTTCTATTGTGGTGGTTAGTTCGTGATGATAATTATGTTTTCTGTAGATGTGGTCTATAGAAAAGTGGTAGATA
Organism: Coix lacryma-jobi var. lacryma-jobi; assembly: GCA_009763385.1. Lineage (NCBI taxonomy): Eukaryota > Viridiplantae > Streptophyta > Magnoliopsida > Poales > Poaceae > Coix > Coix lacryma-jobi. The sequence goes on along the minus strand of CM019829.1, from coordinate 64,367,609 downwards.
ACTTTCTTATCTTGTTTTTCCTAAAATTTCATGATTTTAGGCCAAGTGGTTTGGGAGTTATAGCTTTTATAATTTTGCTGTCAGGTTTTCATTGCTTTCAGTGCAGATCTGATAAAGTGAGTTGTTTGGCTAATTTAACTTGTGATTCATGCTTAGGTGCTTATAAAGGGGTTGTAGTGCTTTTCATAAGCTTTCTAAATTGTCTTAGATCATGTTTGTTGGAGTTCTATAACTTGAGTTATAGCTGTTTTAGTGTAGATGGGTAAATCTGTCCATGTCTGGACAGAGGTGCCTAATTATACTAATTAGACCTTGTTAGCTTGTGAATCATCATAAGATTATTATAGATGATTTGTAGACAACTTAATAACCTTTCTAAAAAGTCTAGGGGCAAGTTCCCAGATGCTATAGATCTTGAGTTATGGTTGTTTTAAGTTACTGTTATTGATGTGTGGTGAGTTCTGTCAAATTGTGGACAGAGCTGCACTAATCATGTTGTTTGACCTTGTTAATGATTGATTCACCTTGAGCTAACAATAAGAAAGATTTAGATAATCTTGTAAGATTTCTAGAATGTTTAATTGCATGCTCATGTGATGTATATTGTGAGTTATGCTTCTTTGAAGCTTTGTCTGTCCTGCTGTCCAACAGTTGGGCAGAGCTGCATAGTTATCTGTTTTGAGTTAGATAACCTTTGAATTTGCTTTTATGGTGAATAACAAAGTTCTAGACAATTGAGTTAGCTTTCCATAAAGCCTTATCTCACCTTGTTTGGAGATCTGTAGCTTGAGTTACAGTTAAAAGAGTGGACTACTGTCCTGCTGTCCAAATATGAGTGTTTGTGTTTAATTGTTTAACTTGGCTTAAGCTGATTAGGTGAACTTAGTGATCAATTTAAAAGTGTGCATAACCTGTTGGTTGTTGTGTGTTGTGGTGTGTGCTAAGTTATCCTAATTGTTTGCATGAATTTTGTGCTATGTGCATGTTAGTGGTTGCTTGTGCTATGTGATCAATATATTACTTCGGGAGCATTCATACATACGCATTGTGCATCTCATATCTAGGTTAGCTAGATGGAAGAACGTCAAGCAGAGGACGTGGTGATGGGGCCAGACCTTAGGATGATGGTTTGGTGATCACCCGAAGATGATGGTGTTGGTGAACCACAAGTTGCTGGAGTGGTGATGTTCCTGAAGTTCGTGCTGACTAACACTAGCATAAGTGTTGTTTCCCAGGCAAGCCCCGGAGCATTCTAAGTCTCCTACCATGCTTTTATAAATGCAATCGAGTCAATATAATGATTGTTGCATTAAGTTATAGGAGTTGATTGATACCGTTGATATATGCATTACTTACTTATCCTTGTCCACCAGCAATTATCATCTTGATATCCCTAATTAAGTCTAGGCTCGTTTATATGCTTAGCCCTGTTTGGACCGGTAAAAGTCGGGTGATTTCCTGTCTCCTGCATATAGGTGGATACTGATCATGACTAGCCTGGTGCTATCATGGAGATAACCGTGTGATAATTAAACTGAGACCGGGCGGGATGTAGGAGCAGCAGGACATGGGTTCTGTGTGCTAGTAGTCTCTCGTCTGTGTCGATTAGGACCCGACGAAGGCACACTTCAGTCATTTTGAACGCGTCAATCACTTAACGGAGCAGGTGCGGGTACCTCCCGTGAAGCCGAGTAAGGTTATTCGAGCCGGTGATGGAGATGTTGACGCCTAACACCCAGGGCCTCGGATGTACTGTGGGCTACTATTCTGAACAACCTGGCATGGTCCGAGGGCAAGCAGGGCTTGATCAACCTGGCATGACCGTGGGCAGCTATAGCTTGAGCGACCTGGCACTCAGATAACCCCCGGTGTAGAAGGGCCCATGACCGTCCAGCGCGTTGTGTTCTCAAATTTCCTGAAGTGGCAGCCGACGGCTACCTGTCAAGGTGTGATCGGGCGAGTGTGCGACATTTTATCCCCAGCTGGGTAGGAATCGATTATAATCGCCATCACTCCTGAACAATGAGTAACTTGACTGGGCATGTGTTACCGTAGTAATTTATGGAACTAAAGATGGTTATGGTACTGAATATGAAAGGCTATTGATAAAATAGTCACTCTTGCTTGATTAATTAGCCAAGTGATTGCTCTAGATCAGGTGCAAATCAAATTAGTTAATCAGGTTGATTACATAAAATTGACTGCTAATACTCTAATGATGATTATTTAATAATAAAATGCTTTTATGCAAAAATGTAAGTATGGCCAACCCCAGATATAGCCTTGCATACTCCATGGTGTCACTTTATTTCTGGTTTATGACGGTTAAGTCTAGCTGAGTACATTCGAGTACTCAGGGTTTATCCCACCTTATTGCAGGTGAAGGTTAGGCCTGCCGAAAGGTGATGGCCAGTGCCGGTGGGCTCGGCAGTTCCATACTTCTTCCCTTATGCTGTTGTTGGAAGATGTCACTCAAAGCTAGCAAAGTATTTCAACTTATGCTATGGTATTCATTTCAAAGCTATGTTGTTCTTCTAAATTAAGTGGAACTCAACTTGTATTATTATTTGTGAACCCTATTGTAATATTATTTCCGCTGCAAGCTCCGTGGACATGATTTGTATTTGCTTGACCATGCGATCTTGGCTGAATGTTGAAATGTTTGAAATCCTTCGAGATTTCCGGACTACCGGGTTTATATGGGCGCAAGTGTGCTAATTCAGCTGCTTCGGCGGAGGTTTTCGCAATTGTGCTCTTATAAATTGGTCGGTTCTGTCACTGCTGGCATCAGAGCAAGGTTAAGCATAATACTATCATGTGCATGGTTTTAAAACAAAGTTTTGTTTTGCAAAGCCTATTTTATCTAAAAAGCTTTAGCTAGTAGGCAAGTTTGTCAAAACCTAATTTGTAAACTATGTGCTAGCGACAATCTCCAGTTATGCCCAACTAGGACTTTCAGGTGGCTTAGTTAAGTAATACTAACTTTGGGGTTTTACTTTCTTGCAACGACATGTCGACTCAAAAGGTACATGTAAATGACCGCACTATGCTACCCTGTGGTCTAATGTTGGAGGTAGCCCTCGCATATGATGTACTCATATATGTGGGGTAGTTGAATTTATTTTATGCAACGTCGCACCTACGCTCAGGTAATGTGTGAGTGTGAGAGCATGACCAAACAACCGTTGGTCTAGGGAAGAGCTAGTTTGGTACTGGAACCGTACTCGTAAGCACACGAATGAAGGGTGTGAAGGTGTTTATTTACAGGAGTAATACCATTCTGATGGGTGCATATACTACTTACGTGTATACTGGGTATGCACCTAAGAAAGTATCTAGATTTAAATTCCTGCAATGTATTTATATCTGTTGTGGGAATGGGCTGAAATGAGATTTTCTGCACGTACGCTAACCTCGAATGTGTATGTATAGTTGACGACTAGCTATATCGAGAGTGCGTGTTATGCCACCGACCTAGAACGTGATTGTCGCCTCAGGCTGGCAATTTGTAAGGACGTATAGGACGAGCATACATCTTGTTGTGCATTGCTCATGAACATGCTTCTCTCATCTTTGTCTAATAATGAACAACTTGTTGTCAAGTGTGACTAAAGTAGTGATAAAACATAATAGTGGTTTGTGCATCAAAATGCTTCCTCACCCTTGTTCCTGTAATGGTAAAGTTGTTGTGAACTAGTGCTTCGATGTGATGTGCTAGACTGCTTGTAAAAGTTAGAAATGGATGTTCTGTTTGATAAGATATGTTTCCCTGAGTCAGATGTAATTTGGTCTTGTTCTTGATGGTTGGTAGGGTGTGCAATGTTTCATATGGGTGCTTTCATGTTAGCTAAATAAGTGATTGCTTGTTTAGACTAGAAATAAATACCTGTATGATGTTGTTTAGATAACAATGCTAGCTCATCATGATTGTGTGTGGTCTTGCTCATCATGATGGTGTGGTGTCTTGCTCTGCTTCTTGTATGCTAGAAGAGTAGTTAGACAATAAGCTTCTAATGATTAAAAGTTTCCCCCTATGTCGAAATGTCTTGTAGTAACTAAATGGCTTGTGTGTTGTTATCCTGCTTGTGTGGCACGACTATGCCAAGTTTGTAATCCTATGCCTTAAACTAAGAAACTCCCTTTGGGTGAAGCCAATTGAATTAGTTTTGTTTTGAAATGCTCCACCTAAAGAAACAATAAAACTTACTGTTTGAAACTATTTTGTAGGCAGTTTTGTTTGGGTATGCTAAGTGCTTCCTAAACATGTAATTCTAGTTTTGTTAGCTTTAACATGCTTTAGCAAGGAAAGGTACTAAGACCTGTTGTTTAGTTGCTTCGTCATGTTATAATCATGTAATCTTGTTTCCTGCTTGTTTTCTTGCAATCATGAGAACTAGAGTTATATGAATTAAAAGTTGGTGAAACTAATTTTCATACCTCGCTAGTATCATGTAGCTGCAAGAAAAATGTAAAACATGTTGTCTTACAACATAAATAGCATAAACTTGTTTAAGTTGTTATAAGCATGTTTGCTTACTAGAATTGTGTAGGTTGCTTTACTTGCTCAAAATTCTGAAATACTTGTAATAGTTTGCTAAATGCATGAGTGAGCTGCCATAATCTTCCTAGAATTCTCTGGGAGTAAATTGAAACAGCTCTATGTCTCACCTTGCTAAAGTAGGTAAATTAATAAGTTCATGTAAGAAATTTAATTTGGCTTAATCATGAACTATCTAACATGTTTAAGATGTATATAAAATGTTTTTCATACATGGTTATGCCTGGAATTATTATTTTTATGTGCACCATGCTTTATAATTGCTCTCTAAGCTAGCGTTTTCTTTGCTAGTCATATGCTTGTAAAAACTAAAAGCTTGCAACCAATTTAAGTGGCTGCAATATTAGCCTTTCTAACATATTTAGAATATCTTAAACTGTTGATTATGCTTGATTGTACCCTCAAATCAAGTTGTTGCATGCTGTGTTAGTCATTGCTACCTAGTGTATGTTTATTCATTTGGAATATAGACTATGCATGAGCTTGTTGCTTGATTGATAGCTTCATATGCTATATAAGTGAGTTAACTTAAAGTTGTGAACTGTTATAGTTAACCAACAAGTATGCCCTAGTTTGCTCAGTATGTTTGCTTCTAGATACAAGGTTGTGCTCCAATCTAGTAAACAGGAAATAAAATACTGGCAACCTCTGTCCACCATGTTTTGTATGTCTATGTTTGCTTGTATGCCATATATAGATGCTTGTCTTGTTTGAGCTTGGTGAGTAGTGTTGGTTGCTTTAACTGATTGTTGTGTGAATTCCAAATGCTTGATAAGGTTGTGTGTAGATGTGATTTTATCTAAAGTGATGCCTTGATTAGCAATCTGTGTCCTCGGTGAGTTCATGAGTGGTTTGTTCAACCTTCGGTTAGAATCATTCTCAAGCCCTCTTGACCTTCCGAGATGCCTTTAGTTGAACTCATGTTGCTTAAAAGCCCGTGTTTTTTTTTGTGTCTAGTCTTCATGGTTTAGAATGCTTGTGCCAAAAACGTGAACCTATGCCTGTCCATGCCATTTTGTTGGACCAGTTAGCCCTAGTTAACCTTCCAAAAATCCTAGATGCCAAACCATGGTATGCCTATGCTTGTTGTGTAGCCATGCCTCTAACCAAATAGTAGATCCAAGTTTGGTATTAAGTGTTGCCAAGCCATAGATGTTGTATCCTTTGCTGTGAAGGCCCTTGTTTGTTTGATCAGCCAAGTTTAGTTCCTGTTAACCTTAGCCTTTGACCATAGTTTGTCTTGCCCAGTTGCGGAGACCTTACCTAAACCCAGGCATCCCCTCGGTTGCTCTTTTGTTGCTGCTTGGCCAAATCAAGTTCATGAAATCTTTCATCTTATCATGACCTTGATGTGCACCAGACGAATTCTTGTTGCCTCGTGCCATGTTTTATCCTTGAAATCACCTGCTTGTTGGTTTCCAAACCTTGTGATCATTCTTGTTTTGCCAACTTATGCCTTGCGTGTGATGTTTATCCATGCAACATTTATCTATGTCATGTGGGATTTCTCACTGGTTGTGGATTCGATAATGGTGTCTTGGTTAAGAACTAATGGTGTCGCGATGAAACCGAGAGCCACCAGTGGGTGCACACACTTGGTTGTGCTGCTCGGCACGCGCTGGTACCGTGGGTTCTAATCAAGATCTATTATAAAACTGCGCCAATGTGTTATCTTTCATGAAGCTTCCTCCTTGATTATCTCCTATATTCCTTCAGAAAAATCCTTATTTTGGCTCGGATAAGGCAGTTTTTCTTTCTGAAAATGGCAAGAAGGATGATCTTTTCAAGAGTTGGTCAAAGATGAAAGCAGTAACAGACTGTAAGAGGTGGTAGACAAAGGACATGTTTGATCAACAGCAAAGAGTGAGCATCGTATATGGTCACAGTGAAACAAGTGGCACTGAATTCTTCAAAGTGGGCAAGTATCAGCTGAGGGATGAGCAATAGAAATGATATGTCATTTAACCAGATCCCTGAAGTCCAGAAGTTTACTGTCGGAGCTTATACATATCTTTGCATGATGGTCTTGTAGTCAACCCAATCTTCTCAGATGTGTCTGATTCTTGGCTAGCTTTGGTGGTGATCATGTGCATTGATATCTGACAGTGCTTGTAGTAAAAGCTGAAACCTTGGAATTTTTAGTGTTGAGAGGCAACTGATTAGTTCGGTCATTTCAAAGCTAATCTCCAGTTCAGAGATGTCTCTCTAGTAGCTATGAAGGCTATGTCTCACAGAACAATGTTATGCCAGTAGTCTGTAACCAACTGATTTTGTTGTGGCACTTGTACATCCAAGTCTCTGATATGTTTCAGCTAACTCTATCCTGGAGGAATTTTAATGGTAATAAGATACGATACGAACTACTAGCTAGCCTAGTAACTCAGTCAGTAGCATACCTGGAGCAAGGACTACTTGGTGATACGTTCGGCTACTATGAAAGGGTTATTCTAGATTATATTGGATAAATCTAGAATGGACATTCAGAATTAGTCTCTTATTTTTTGAAGCAGTCATGGTGTCCTACCAAAATCAACTATTAGAAGTGCAGATTGATGGCAATTGAAGTGTCAACCGGCAGATTTCAGATTGTGTTCCTGCAGTGCTGAGTGAATTTAAGAAGATCACTCTCTGACCCAAGTAGTTCAACAAGTCAGTTCCAATGAGTTGGAACTACGCCATGAAGGAGAATGATATTGATCTGCTTGGTAGTACAGAGATTCAGTAACTCAGTATTTTTACCCAAGAGGTTGCATCAAATTCAACCTGAGTGACTATTGTTGTTTGGGGATAAGAATACTGTGAAGAAGGATCCGTGAAATTGGTAGATTCGGCTATCACATTCACCGCTCTCTTAGCAGATTCAGATAATACAGTGCTATCACCAGAAAAAGAGAATTGCACACATGGAACCTTATGTAGCTTCCATCGACTGGTATTTGATTAATCATACATCCACAGTAGTACAAACAATGGTTGCTGTCAGTCAGTTCCTGACCATCTCGAGGATGTATTTTGCTATAGTTCAAATCGGATGAAGATTCAAAATTTGCAGTAATATTGTCTTGGATTCCTCCCAAAGTAATAATACAATTTTGGTTTTCTTTTAACCCAACAATGATATTGTGAGTGTACCTCAATGCTCGATGGAAGTCAGTGAAGTAGAATCTTCTGACAAGAGCTAGTAATCGGGTAATGACATGAAAGATCAGAAAGTTGTTCTATTCCTAGCAGTTTCTGTTCTGTCGAGAAGTCAGTATCTTGAGCTGTTAATAGCCTGTGAGTAAGGATGGGTGCTATGCTTCTCTTCCCTTGAAACGTCTTTCGTCCGGAATCTCGGGACGAGATTCTTTTAAGGGGGAGGGCTGTAACACCCCAGGTGTTTGTTGTCAGTTGAGTGTGACGGAACCTCCTGAATTAATAAGGCCCACGAGTACCTGTCCTTGTCCTACAGACCTCAGACAGTCATACCCTGTGCCCCATAACCCAAAAGACCCCTCAAGTGTCATCGGGTAACCCGACTCATCCACGTTTCCTTACATTCCCAGGATCATTGCAAGAGTCATGCAGTATTACAACATTTCACAAATAATATACATCAGAGATAAGAGTGCGGAAGTATTACACCATAAGTTTTACAACCCAGTTGTTCAAACTCACGTCGTTATTACAAACCATAGTTTCAAACTTTATCCTAGGTAGTGGAAGCAACATTACTAAAACAGTATTTCACACAAACAACCCCGCCTAAGGGTTGCATTACTCCTCCCCGGACATGTCCTCCTCAATGACGGTCACGTAACAAGCCTCAAAGCAAGGTTGCTCGTGGACGTCACCTGCAACAGGGGATTAACAAACCCTGAGTACAAAGGTACTGAACAAGGCTTACCCGACAAGAGAAGAGAAGAAACAGGTATGCTGGCTTGGGTAGGCTCAACAGTATTTTTCATTTGCATAAAAGCTTACTAAAGTAGTTCTAGATCTAAAATTTTTACTTAATCATTTAAGTACTTGGTAAGAACTGAAAGTGTATATTAATGAAATATCATTATCCTTCTTTCTTCAGCAAGTTCCCTTTATTCTACGATGTGGGTCGAAAGATTGAGTCTCCTTAACCGAGGAGCATGATGATTCGAACCGATTCAACCAGATCTGGTAGTTTTCCACGATCATACGATATTGTAGACCCTAGATCACACATATACCACCCCAACCTCGGATCCTCCAAACAAGACCGGGTCCGCGCCACCCGAGAGTACTCGTACACCTCCAATCCGGGACTTTACCCACGAGGGTAGCTAGTACTCCCGCCATCTCTCCACTCCCAGTGCGCGATTAGCCGTTCTCATTTAAGAACCACCAAGGCAGAGCTTACCGTAGCATATGATCGGTACTTCACAGTTTCTCAATCTAGCAGGCCAACAACGGTTAACCCTATCTCGACACATCCGGGTCACCTACACCAACACAAGGTTCGATGTATGTGCCCGTCTGGTCTTAACCATCATTCTTTCTCATTGTCATTCCAAAATGATAAGCATTGAAAATATTTATCAAAAGCTTCATAAAGCAAGACTAAGCATTTCTATCAGTTGCATAAAGCAGATATCAAGGAATGATATATCGATAACAAGGTTGATCACGCATCAACAGGTTTAAAGCATTTATTTGATAAACATTTAATGCATTAGGTTATCGAAAATAAGTGTAATTGTAAATCCAAGGAAATGGGTTAATGAACCGGGACTTGCCTTCGTTGACCGAAAAAGTCGGAAACTCCTGATATTCTGGATCAACAGGACACTCCGAACTCCCTGGACCAACCTCGTCCGGACAATCGACCACTTCGGAAGCTACACGATAACAGAGTGCATGCTTGATGAGATGCTCATGTCATGATCATGGTAAAGATGGAAATTTTCTAAGCTATAAAAACTTATCTTGTAACAACTTTCCATCACGGTACAGTTGCAAACCAACAAAGCCAATTTGTATAAACATACATGGTTTACATGAATGACATTTGCCTGCATCAAGCAACAGATCAAGATAATTCACTTATCTTAACCTTCAATTCTACCATAAAGAAACTTAGGTTTTCATATTTAACAAGACTACTTATTTATAAAGAAAGCAATTTAATTAGCACGAAATTAAGTTGTGAAGCAAACTATGCTTAAACTAGTTCAACTATATTACACAGCTTGGTATACTCCAAATAGTGCACAAAACAAATTTCAGCATTTTTGGATACACATAAAAAAATCTACATAATTAAATTAACTATAAACATTTAAATGATTAAATAAAGCATATAAATAAGAATAAAATTTATTTTCTTCAACAGAGCTCAAAATTTTTGTGAAGATACCTTTTCATCTAAAAACAGTGACAAAATAGTTTCATGATTTTTGGCTATTTAAATAAGCCTACAAAATCATCAAAGATCATTTATTAATTAAAAGGCCTATTTAAATCAGTTTCAAAATTTGCTCCAAACTCAAGTTTCATATTTTCATAAATATTAGACAGCTTGAGAAAGCTACACAAAAATTTTCACAATTTTTGGAGCTTCCTACAAAAGGATACGAAAAAGACAAAATCTAACACTATTCACCCAATTCGGAAAAAGAAAAACTCTTCTATCCCTTACTGGGCTCGGCCCAACTTCGGCCCACGGCCGCTGACAACCGGGCCCCAGGTGTCAGCCTCTCTTCTTCCCCCTCACGCCCAGGCCAGCGCTCGGCCGGCCTTGACCGGCCGCTCGGCGCGTTGACTGGCCGTCGGCCCCCCTCTCCAGCGAAGTCTCCGGCGACGGCGAGGGCCTCAGCGGCTCTGTCTTGACCTCGCGCATCGATTCCAACCCATTCTAGCTCTAGGACCCACTCGATTTCGGGCTGATCGTGGCTATGGAGGCTAGGCCACGCCGAGCACGGCGGCGATGCGATGTTCCGTCCGCTAGGGCTCGGTAGCGACCTAGACTAAGGTAGCATCACCCCAAGATACACCTCGCGACCATGATGTGCCCCCTAACTTGGATGGAAATGACTCGGACATGTGCGGTCCACGGTGGCGGCCATGGCGGCGCTTGCGCCGACGGCGAGCCATGCGGACTGGCCACAAGGACACGATAGAGACCAAACTCAGGGACGCAACATGCTTAGGGACTCACCACGACTTTGATGCGCACCTTACCCTGACCCCAGAAACACTGGACCGAGGTGGACTACGGCGGCGGCGATGGCAGAGCTTTCATCGGCGGCAACCTTCGTGGACTGCTAAAGCCAGAGTGGTAGAGACCTCAAACGTGAGCCGACCGTAACCAGCACATCAAGGAGAAGAGGTAGGTGTAGATGGTTTGGCCAATAAGGCCCCGAGCTCACCTGCCAACGGTGAACTTGAACTCGGCGGAAGTTTGGCGGCAGAGGCGGCAGAGAGAAGACGACGGTCGCCGTGCGAGGAGGGAGCGAGGAGCGAGAGGAGCTGCAACTTAGCATTACCGCTCCGCAACGACGAGGCGAGCGTGTTGGCGCAATCAAATGGAGCGGAGGAGCTCTCAGATGGCCGGCGTAACCGAGCAAAGCGACAGCGGCGACGGCGAGCAAGCAGAGGAGAAAAGCGAGATACGGCGTTTCTGCGGTGCGATAGGGATGAAGGAGAGGGCGGCGGCGTGTTGAACTCGCGTGCGAAGCTAGCAAGCAGCTCGCTGGCACAGGGCATGCTCCCCAGCGCGATCAAGCAGCTCACTGGCGAGCTCCAGGAGCTTCCCCCCTTCATGCACTGTTCATGGCTCTATCCACCCTTTCTGAATTTTCAAAATTACTTTTGAAATTTGAACTACACTTCAAGATTTGTCAAAATATGAAATGTAGAGCTTGAAAAGTTGTACAACTTTGCTTTAATACCCTTTGGCTGACTTCCACTGGAAATAGGTCAATTTGGTCAAAACAGTTCAAATCAATTTCAAATTGAAAATTTGAAAGTGGACAGAACTAGGGTTTTGCAGTAGTAGAAGCAAAATTACTTTTGATTTTGCATTGACACTTGAAAAATGGTCAATGTATAAAATGTTCATTTTGAATTTCTCTACAACTTTGATGTAGATCTCAAACTCAGATTTCAAATAGTTTTTGAAATACAAGCTTAAAGTAAAAAGGTGACCATTTCCAGGGTTTGTGTAAATTTGAAATTCCTTTAAATTTTTTACAGAAACTTTGAAAACTTTGAATACCAAAGTTGTACTTCTCTTCAAGATCTACCAAAAAATTTTAGGGTCAACCCCTAATTATGCATAGATTTTGAGTAACTAGAAAGGCTAATTAACTTATATAGGAATTTAACGATTTTCCCCATTTTTAAGCTAAATAATTTTTTATATTCTTTTGAATTGTTGAACTTGGATTCATGCCTTTACATGACTTTAGTCAAATAGGAATGAACGCAAGTTACTTCATAAAGACATTTCAAATTAGGTGTTTGAGCTGCATCACCAACATATAAACAAAGTTGCTCACATATTAGGAATTAAACTTATTTTAGTGAATGCATCTCAAAATGAGCTAGCACATGATGCTATGAAATGCTTATGATGACATGGCAACATTTTATTCATGTAAACACTGAGGTGTTACATCCTTTCCCCTAAAAGAAATCTCGACCCGAGATTTCACCACAAACCAATCTAACTACTAAAGTTGTGGGGTACGGGGATAAAGATTACAGACTTTTTACAAAAACTAGAAACACATTTTATTCGTCAACCTCTTTCATTGTCCTGACTGTATGGTTGCATAGAATTCAGGAAACTGCTCTATCAGAAATTCCTCAGTTTCCCAAGTTGCTTCTTCCTCAGAATGCTGACTCCATTGAACTTTATAGAACCTGTTAGTGTGTCGCCGAGTCACTCTATCTCGCTGATCGAGAATTTTGATGGGATACTCTGAGTAAGTCATATCAGGATCAAGTTGTACCCCTTCAACATCAATCACTTGGTCAGGAACTCACAGACACTTCTACAGCTGAGAGATGTGAAACACATTATGAACCTCTGATAGATGAGCTGGTAGTTGAATGCGGTATGCCACTTTGCCACACTTGGCCAGGATTTGAAATGGTCCGATGTAACGGGGAGCAAGTTTTCCTTTGCCCCGAAACGATAAACACCCTTGGTGGGTGACACCTTTAGATACGCAAAATCTCCTTTTGCAAACGTCAAAGGTCTACGCCTTTTGTCTGCATAGCTTTTCTATCGAGATTGTGCTATTTTCATATTCCTTTGTATGAGTTTGACCTTCTGTTCGGTCTCTTGAACTAGATTGACACCAAAGAACCATCTTTCACCAGGTTAGGACCAATGTAAAGGAGTCCGACACCTTCTGCCATATAAAGCTTCAAATGGTGCCATACGGATACTCTGTTGATAGCTATTGTTGTATGAGAACTCCGCTAATGGTAAGCAGTCATCCCACTTAAATGGAAAGTTAAGAGCACACGCCCTGAGCATATCTTCTAATATCTGATTTACTCTTTCAGTCTGACCCCTGTTTGTGGTGGTAAGCTGTGCTGTGCTGTGTAAGAGTTAGTGCCCAGAGACTCATGTAGACTTTCCCAGAATTTTGAAACAAGCTGAGTACCCCTATCTGAGACAATAGTCTTCGGAACTCCATGCAAACTCATAATCCTCTGAAAGTATAACTTGGCATATGTGGATGCCGGGTAAATGGTCTTGACTGGTATAAAGTGTGTGAAACCTTGGTTAGACGATCCACTATAACCCAAATAGAGTCATAGCCTTTGGATGTTCTTGGCAAACCAATAATAAAGTCTATACTGATGTCCTCCCATTTCCAAGCAGGAATTGGCAATGGCTGTAGTTCACTAGCTGACTTAAGATGAATGGCTTTGACTTTCTGACAAGTATCACATCTGGCTACATACTTTGCAATTTCAATCTTCATCTTAGTCCACCAGAATCTTTGCCTAAGATCCTGGTACATTTTTGTACTTCTCGGATGAATCGCAAACGGGGTAAGATGAGCTTCATCCAGATTTGCTTCCTCAACTCAGGATTCTTCGGAACGACCAGTCTGTCTTTGAACCAGACTACTCCTGCTTCATCAACTCGGAAGCAAGAAGCTTTGTTTGCCTTGGCTTTCTCTTTGAGGTGAACAATACCCTTGTTTTCTTTCTGAGCAGCTACAATCTGATCTTTGATAGATGACTGAACTGATATATTAGACAAACTGCCCTGAGTGATCATCTGAATACCCAGTTTTTCAAACTCGGAACATAGAGTAAGATCTACTAGTCTGACCATGGTACAGTTGCAGCGAATCTTTCGACTAAGAGCATCGGCTACAACATTTGCCTTTCCAGGATGGTAATGCACTTCAAGATCATAATCTTTGATTAGCTCTAACCACCTTCGTTGTCGCATATTCAGCTCTGACTGAGTGAAAATATATTTTAGACTCTTGTGGTCGGTGTATATGTGACATGTGTTGCCCAAGAGGTAATGACGCCAAATCTTTAAGGCATGGACAACTGCTGCTAACTCTATGTCATGAGTTGGATAGTGTTCTTCATGACGCTTCAACTGCCTGGATGCATAAGCTATTGCTCTGCCCTCCTGCATCAAGACACAACCAATCCCGATACCAGAAGCATCACAATACACATCGAACGGCTTCTCAATATTGGGTTGGGCTAAGACTGGAGCTGTAGTCAAAAATTCCTTTAATTTCTGAAAAGCTTCTTCACATTTATCCGACCAGACAAACTTGACTTCATTCTTTAACAACTGAGTTATAGGTTTGGCAATTTTGGAAAAGTGTGGAATAAACCTGCGGTAATAACCTGGCATACCCAGAAAACTGCGAACTTGATGAACAGTCTGGGGGACTCCCATTCAAGGATTTCTTGTACCTTGCCTGGATCCACAGCTACACCTTCAGCCGATAACACATGACCCAAAAATGGAACTCTGTCTAACCAGAACTCACATTTACTAAACTTTGCATATAGCTGATGGTCTCTCAAACGGCCCAACACTACTCTGAGGTGTTCAGCATGTTCTTGTGGATTCTTGGAATATATCAAAATATCATCAATGAATACCACTACAAACTTGTCTAGCTCAGGCATGAATACGGAGTTCATCAGGTACATGAAGTGAGCTGGAGCATTGGTCAACCCAAAGGACATGACTACTCATATAGGCCATATCTGGTGGTGAAAGCAGTTTTAGTAATATCTTCAGGCCTTATTTTTATCTGGTGATACCCAGATCTTAGATCTATCTTGGAAAATACCTCGGCGCCCACGAGTTGATCAAACAGAAGATCAATCCGCGGTAATGGGTACTTATTCTTCACTGTGACTTCATTGAGCGGACGATAGTCCACACATAGCCCTAAAGTTTGGTCTTTCTTTTTGACAAACAAAGCAGGACAGCCCCATGGTGATGAACTAGGTCTGATATAACCCTTATCTAGCAACTCTTGCAACTGAACTTTCAATTCTGTCAGTTCTTTAGGTGGCATTCTATAGGCTCGTCGAGATATTCGTGTTGTTCCTGGCTTTAGCTCTATGCTGAACTCAACATCACGGTCTGGTGGTAACCTCGACAAGTCTTCAGGAAACACATCCGGAAACTCACAGACTACTGGAATATCTTGAACCTTTTTAATTGTTGTTGTACAGACGCTGCCGCACATCTGGTCAACGGTTTTCTTTGGAATTAGAAGTTGGATAAATAGTTCAGAAGTACTATTAGGTAGAATCAACCTGACTGTTCTATGCAAGGCGTCTAATACTGCCTTATGCTGGTACATCCAGTTCATCCCTAGGATCACATCTATATCCTGATCCTTGATTACTGTCATATTAGTGGGATAAGTATGCCCGACAAACTCTACGGGCACTTGATGCGCCACTTCCTTTGTGCATAAACGACCTCCAGGCGTGTGTATAAGGAAATTTTCTTGTGTTTCCCCAGTTGATATATGATGTTTTTCAACAAATCTCTTACTGATAAAGGTATGCGATGCACCAGAATCAAATAGTAATACGGCAGGATGGTGAGCAACTGAAAACATACCCATCATGATGGGTTCCCCTTCAGGAATATCTGCCGCTTGTGCATAATACAACCGGCCAGTCTTCTGGATGGTCTTATTCTTCTGATTGTTATTGCGGCCTTGATTCTGCTGTGGTTGTTGCTGTGGCCGCTGCTGGGAATTCTGACCACTTTGCCCCTGTGGAGTATTTGGGATACTCTCCTGGGATACAGGCAATTACGGGAGAAATGGCCCGTTCCCACAGTTGTAGCATGGGTAGGTAGTTGTGGTTCTGGGAGTCTGGGTTTGAATGCCAGGGCATTCGGCTGTCGTGGATAGTTAGGGTTCACAACAGTTCTAGCAGATGACTGCTGTGAGCTGGCTTGTTGTTGCTGAGGTGGACGGTACTGTGAACGGTTATCTGGACTGGGTGGTAGAGGTAGATGACGCTGGCGCTTCTTATTGCCACCAAACGATCCAGTCGAACTCTCACCCTTCCTCCTTTTAGCTTCAAGATGCTTGAAATGCTTCTCCTCTGCAGATATAGCTTTATTCACAGCATCATTGAAGGATATATTATCGTCGCACATTGCTAGCATCTTTTGCATCTTCGTATTCAGCCCCCTCATGAAGCAACTGCGCTTCTTGTCATCGGTGTTCACGTGATCCAGAGCATATTGAGACAGATGATTAAAATTGCCAATATACTGCTGTACTGGCTGATCCCCTTGCCTGAGGGCTAAGAACTCTTCGGCCTTCATCCGCATCACACCCGCTGGAATGTAGTGAGCTTTGAAAGCTCTCGAGAACTCATCCCAGGTAATGCGATGTCCTGGAGCTTGGGCAGCTTCAAAGTTTGCCCACCAAGTCCCCGCAGCTCCCCTCAACTGCTGGGCTGCGAAGGATGGCTTCTGAGTTTCAGTGCAGTGGATTAGCTCAAACTTCTGATTCATAGTACGGAGCCAATCTGCAGCTTCTAAAGGCTCATCAGCCTTTGTGAATACCGGCGGCCTGGTTTCGGTGAAATCCTGATAAGTACTTTCCTGGGCCCGATGATGATGTCGGGCACGCTGCCCATGTGGTGCATTCTGAACTAGGCCCTGTAGCAGACGTGCATTGTCTATTGTGGCACGCATGAGTGCAGCAATGGCTTCTGCCAGTGTTGGTGGAACTGGGGGTGCGTTGGGAACACCCTCCCCATCCTGAGACGAACCAGTCCCATCAGCAGCACGGGTACGAGGCATCTGCTCATAAACAAACAAACTTTATTGATTTCTGGGTTATGATACAAAAACAGTAACTGCTTACACACTCATGTTACATTATTCATGCATAACAGACTGATACATGGTCACTAGCTTAAGATTGTATTAAGCTAACTATTACACAACCCTTACCCCCTAGGGTTCAAGATCCACGCCTGACACTCGAGTGGGAGACGACTCACTCGTCACCCCCACTCACACTGTCACTGTCATCAGCAGACTCAACCATATCAGGATCTGCCTCACTCTGCCCATCTACCTCTCCATCATCAATGATCATACCCATCTCATCTTCAGCTGCATCTGGAGGTGGAGGTGGATGGAGTTGATCATACAGCACATGGACTTCCTCATGCAACTGGTCAATGAATGCTTCTATATCCATCACATACGCCTCCAACTCATGCAAACGGGCTAAAGCGTCATCTTCTCGCTGCCAAGCGGCGTTCCTTTCTCCAAGCATTTTAGTCATAAGTTTTTCTGCATTGACCACACTTCTGTTGGCCTCTTCCAGCTTGATTTTCATACCTCCAGCTTTGGCAAGTGCTAAGCTCTTCTCCCGAGAGGTGGTGGCCAAGAGGTGGTGGCCAACTAAGATTTCAACTCACGGACCTCTGCCCGTAAGTCCTCATTGATCTCCTGACCCCTGCTGGACTCTTCCTCCTTGCGGGATGCGAGTTGGTGCTTGGGTACACCATGGGGACCCGTACTCTTGCGAGGTGTCTCCTTACCGCGCGGCATCCTAGTGAGATAAGATTTTGAATTATGCAGATAAAGAAAATACTTTTTGGATAGCAAGAAAGGATTGGATTCTAACCCTTACCCAACTATACATATACCACAAATTGATTAAGCATGATGCATGAAGCGTACTTATGCATAAAGCATATAAAATTTAAATTATACTCCCTTATATAGGAGTAGAAATTTAACAAACATTTCAAGTTAAGGCTTAACTTAACATGCTGCTCCACTTATCAACCCATGATCTACTATTTAAGACAGAACATAGATCGAAGAGCATGAACAAGGTAAGTCAGAAGCATTTTGAACCAAACTAAATTTCAAATAGTTTTGACTCAAATCATTTTGAAGTTTTGCAACAATACTCCAAGACTGCTGCAATGATCGCTCTGATACCAGCTGTGACGGAACCTCCTGAATTAGTAAGGCCCACGAGTACCTGTCCATGTCCTACAGACCTCAGACAGTCATACCCTGTGCCCCATAACCCAAAAGACCCCTCAAGTGTCATCAGGTAACCCGACTCATCCACGTTTCCTTACATTCCCAGGATCATTGAAAGAGTCATGCAGTATTACAACATTTCATAAATAATATACATCAGAGATAAGAGTGCGGAAGTATTACACCAAAAGTTTTACAACCCAGTTGTTCAAACTCACGTCGTTATTACAAACCATAGTAGTTTCAAACTTTATCCTAGGTAGTGGAAGCAACATTAATAAAACAGTATTTCACACAAACAACCCCGCCTAAGGGTTGCATTACTCCTCCCCGGACACGTCCTCCTCAATGACGGTCACGAAACAAGCCTCAAAGCAAGGTTGCTCGTGGACGTCACCTGCAACTGGGGATTACAAACCCTGAGTACAAAGGTACTCAACAAGGCTTACCCGACAAGAGAAGAGAAGAAACATGTATGCTGGCTTGGGTAGGCTCAACTGCATAAACTTAGGTTTTCATATTTAACAACACTACTTATTTATAAAGAAAGCAATTTAATTAGCACGAAATTAAGTTGTGAAGCAAACTATGCTTAAACTAGTTCAACTATTTACACAGCTTGGTTATACTCCAAACAGTGCACAAAACTAATTTTAGCATTTTTGGATACACATAAAAAATCTACATAATTAAATTAACTATAAACATTTAAATGATTAAATAAAGCATATAAATAAGAATAAAATTTTTTTTCTTCAACAGAGCTCAAAATTTTTGTGAAGATACCTTTTCATCTAAAAACAGTGACAAAAATAGTTTCATGATTTTGGCTATTTAAATAAGCCTACAAAAACATCAAAGATCATTTATTAATTAAAAGGCCTATTTAAATCAGTTTCAAAATTTGCTCAAAACTCAAGTTTCATATTTTTCATAAATATTAGACAGCTTGAGAAAGCTACACAAAAATTTTCACAATTTTAGAGCTTCCTACAAAAAGATATCAAAAAGACAAAATCTAACACTATCACCCAATTTAGAAAAAGAAAAACTCTTCTAACCCTTACTGGGCCGGCCCAACTTCGGCCCATGGCCGCTGACAACCAGGCCCCAGTTGTCAGCCTCTCTCTTCCCCCTCACGCCCAGGCCAGCGCCCGGCCGACCTTGACCGGCCGCTCAGCGCTGTTGACTGGCCGTCGGCCCCCCTGTCCGGCGAAGTCTCCGGTGACGGCGAGAGCCTCAGCGGCTCCGTCTAGACCTCGCGCATCGATTCCACCCCTTTCTAGCTCTAGGAACCACTCGATTTCGGGCTGACCGCGGCTATGGCGGCTCGGCCACGCCGAGCACGGCGGCGACGCGATGTTCCGGCCGCTAGGGCTCGGTAGTGACCTAGACTAAGGTAGCATCACCCCAAGATACACCTCGCGACCATGATGTGCCCCCTAACTTGGATGGAAACGACTCAGACATGTGCGGTCCACGGTGGCGGCCATGGCGGTGCTTGCGCCGACGGCGAGCCATGCGGACTGGCCACAAGGACACGATAGAGACCAAACTCAGGGACACAACATGCTTAGGGACTCACCACGACTATGAGGCGCACCTTACCCTGACTCGAGAAACACTAGACCGAGGTGGACTATGTTGGCGGCGATGGCAGAGCTTTCATCGGCGGCAACCTCCGTGGACTGCTCAAGCCACAGCAGGTAGTAGAGACCTCAAACGCGAGCCGACCGTAACCAGTACATCAAGGAGAAGAGGTAGGTGTAGATGGTTTGGCCAATAAGGTCTCGAGCTCACCTGCCAACGGTGAACTTGAACTCGGGAAGTAAGTTTGGTCGGTAGGAGGAAGACGACGGTCGCCGGGCTGATGCGGGAGCGAGAGGAGCTGCAACTTAGCGCTATCGCTCCGCAACGACGAGGCGAGCGTGTTGGCGCAATCAAATGGAGCGGAGGAGCTCTCAGATGGCCGGCGTAACCGAGCAAAGCGACAGCGGCGGCGGCGAGCAAGCAGAGGAGAAAAGCGAGATACGCCGTTTCTGCGGTGCGATAGGGATGAAGGAGAGGGCGGCGGCGTGTTGAACTCGCGCGCGAAGCTAGCAAGCAGCTCGCTGGCGCAGGGCATGCTCCCCAGCGCGATCAAGCAGCTCACTGGCGAGCTCCAGGAGCTTCCCCCCTTCATGCACTATTCATGGCTCTATCCCCCCTTTCTGAATTTCAAATTTACTTTTGAAATTTGAACTACACTTCAAGATTTGTCAAAATATGAAATGTAGAGCTTGAAAAGTTGTACAACTTTGCTTTAAACACCCTTTGGCTGACTTCCACTGGAAATAAGTCAATTTGGTCAAAACAGTTCAAATCAATTTCAAATTGAAAATTTGAAAGGGGACAGAACTAGGGTTTTGCAGTAGAAGCAAAATTACTGACTTTGATTTTGCATTGACACTTGAAAAATGGTCAATGTATAAAATGTTCATTTTGAAATTCTCTACAACTTTGATGTAGATCTCAAACTCAGATTTCAAGTAGTTTTTGAAATACAACTTAAAGTAAAAAGGTGACCATTTCCAGGGTTTGAGTAAATTCGAAATTACTTTAAATTTTGTACAGAAACTTTGAAAACTTTGAATACCAAAGTTGTACTTCTCTTCAAGATCTACCAAAATGCTTTTAGGGTCCACCCCTACTTATGCATAGACTTTTGAGTTAACAGAAAGTCTAATTAACTTATAGGAATTTATGACTTTCCCCATTTTTAATCTAAATAAAAATTTTTTTTATTCTTTTCAATTGTTGAACTTGGATTCATGCCTTTACATGATTTTAGTCAAATAGGAATGAACGCAAGTTACTTCATAAAGACATTCCAAATTAGGTGTTTGAGCTGCATCACCAACATATAAACAAAGTTGCTCACATATTAGGAATTAAACTTTTTTAGTGAATGCATCTCAAAATGAGCTAGCACATGATGCTATGAAATGCTTATGATGACATGACAACATTTTATTCATGTAAACACCTGAGGTGTTACATTGAGCAGTCAGATTAAGCACAAACATGGTATGTTCAGTGATGCTCAAGAGATGGTTTCAAGTATCATCAGTGATGGCAAAAGTTTTGGGATCAATCTCAGAGATGGAACCTCAGTTTGAATTATTCGGGGAATAATTAATGTAGCCAATTAATAATGATCGTCAATTTATGAATATTCAGTATTTATGCTAAACCTGGATTTTCATATGACCCCCTCAGTTCTTGTCTATAGTAACTGGTGAAAAAGTTTCGTGAAGTTTGGAATCAAAAGTCACATGAAATGACGAGTCACAGTTTTACCAATACCAGCTAATTAACTGAAGAAAATCATTTGAGCACAACCAAGTGTTGCAATTATGCCCAAACAACAGTATATGAACTCACGGTCAAAAGTTATGAAAGTTCCGTGTTGAGCAGATGGCCAGAAAATGTTCCGACCCAAGAGAAATCCTACTTCGGATCCTACCGGGTGACTACTTTGACCGGCGTTGAACGGTATTTTTGGATGTTCGCATGTCAGTGTGCCCTAAACAAAAGTTGTAGTACAAATTGAAAGGAACAAATTTTGTTTTATGGCCGAAACCTGGATCGGTGCCAAAAAAGGCGAAAACGAGCTCGCAAGATGGAGTACAGTGCAGTTTTCAGGTTCGAGAAATCAATTAAGTCTGTACTGCGAAATTGGAATTTCAGTCGCCGCGAAGCTGCCGTCGGCGATCGTTACCGGGCAAACCGTTGGGAATTTAACCGAGTGCCTTTAACGAAAGTTGGAGTACTCGGCGAGACGACGACAACAAAATTAGTTTCGTTGAAATCGGAGTCCGTTTGAGTAGTGTTCGCTATTTTGGAATTTGACCAAAAGTTTCCGGAAACTGGCCAAATTGGCAAAGAAATTTTGGGGAAAAATTGCCGAGCTCTTCACCCGAGGTCGTGCCTCCCCAGGGCGCGCCCCCTGCCTCCCCTCCGTCAAAAGGACCGAAGTCCTTTCCCTGCCTTCTGTTCCCCTCTCTCCGGCCTCCTCTCCCATTCCCTCTCTCGCAAAAAAAGAGACCGAGTAGAGCCAGAGCCGGAGCAGCGGCGCCCTCTCCTTCGTGCTCCTCCCATGGCCGCAGGCGAACCTCTCCCTCTTCTTGGCGCCTCCTCTCCTCCCTTAGCGAGCAGGCGCTCTTCCTCCTTTTCCTCCTCCCTGGCCATCGCTCCTCCTCTTTCTCCGTCTGTTTTTCTGGCGGTCGCAGCAGCAGCGAGCAGCCAGCGCCAGAGGCGCAGCAGAGGCCGCAGCAGCGCTAGCCAGTGGCAGCAACAGGGAGCAGCAGCGCAGCAGCAGCCAGGCAGCCGGCCGTGAGCCCCAAACCCTACCCCGGCCTTCCCTGCCCGAGCTCGGCCTCCGTCGCCGTTCTGCGTCGATTCCCCGTGAAACGAAGTGAAGGGGTATAGATTAGAGCTGAAACTTTTTGTAGGTGTTTTTATGAAAAGTTGCATGACTCAAGGTGTTTACTAATTGCTCCTTAATTGTTTTCTGCAGATCCAGGGGTCCTAAATGCAAAATCAGTTTTTATTACGTTTTTGTTTAATTAGCAAATGTGGCTGAA
This sequence comes from Coix lacryma-jobi var. lacryma-jobi, assembly GCA_009763385.1. Classification (NCBI taxonomy): domain Eukaryota; kingdom Viridiplantae; phylum Streptophyta; class Magnoliopsida; order Poales; family Poaceae; genus Coix; species Coix lacryma-jobi. The sequence goes on along the minus strand of CM019829.1, from coordinate 64,344,919 downwards.
AATGGTAAAAATGCATAATAAATTGTATTTTATCCAAAATTGCAAATGAGCACTTTTTGCAAACCTTGTGAGTAGATGTGTCCAGTGGATGCATATATTTGTTGGGTGTTAGTGGATGTTTTTGTGCTATGATGATTTATTTATGTGAAATAGGCTTAAATAGGGAGAAAATGATATCTGTTATTGTATTGCTTAGTTTGCTGTGAAATTCTTATGGTAGGCTTGTCATGTGATGTGTGTGCTATGTTAAAATTTTCAGGATTTTTGGTGCATGTATGAATTAGTTATGAATTTATCTTGTTCTCAGCTTATTAAATGGATTAAAATGGTTTTTGACAAATGTTTGCAAGAAAAAATAGAAAAAGGTGGTTCCACTGCCTTCCTATGATGTTGTTATAGCTTGGATAATTTTATGGTGGCCATGTGTTTGCAGAAAATATGATTTATAGAATTTTGTTGCTCTCACATGCATATTAGTAAATAAAACTTGCCCTGTTTTTAATAAACATTATATATCTGGGGATGTGATATTTTTTACAGTAGTCATGTTTTGCCATTGTCTATCACTTGTAAAAATATGAGGTCCAAATTATATGTTTAATAATTATCTAGTTAAAAGAAATATTGCATGGATCAACATGTATATATTTATGTGCTTGTCTTTGTTGCATATTGATCTGAGATAAATGATGTTGCTCATGTTTATAAGAATTTGATGTTGTTCATAGCTCATATGTGTGCTCACATGTTAACCAATAATGAGTTAAAGTGGATTTATTAAATTGCTGAAATGGCTGCATGTGTAGATTCTATTGTGGTGGTTAGTTCGTGATGATAATTATGTTTTTTGTAGATGTAGTCTATAGAAAAGTGGTAGATAACTTTCTTATCTTGTTTTTTCTAAAATTTCATGATTTTAGGCCAAGTGGTTTGGGAGTTATAGCTTTTAGAAGTTTGCTGTCAGGTTTTCATTGCTTTCAGTGCAGATCTGATAAAGTGAGTTGTTTGGCTAATTTAGCTTGTGATTCATGCTTAGGTGCTTATAAAGGGGTTGTAGTGCTTTTCACAAGCTTTCTAAATTGTCTTAGATCATGTTTGTTGGAGTTATATAATTTGAGTTATAGCTGTTTTAGTGTAGATGGGTAAATCTGTCCAAGTCTGGACAGAGGTGCCTAATTATTCCAATTAGACCTTGTTACCTTGTGAATCATCCTAAGATAATTATAGATGATTTGTATACAACTTAATAACCTTTCTAAAAAGTCTAGGAGCAACTTCCCACATGCTATAGATCTTTAGTTATGGTTTATTTAAGTTACTGTTGTTGATGCGTGGCTAGTTCTGTCCAAGTGTGGACAGAGCTGCACTAATCATGTTGTTTGACCTTGTTAATTATTGATTCACCTTGAGCTAAGAATAATAAATATTTAGATAATCTTGTAAGCTTTCTATAATGTCTAATTGCATGCTCATGTGATGTTTATATTGTGAGTTATGCTTCTTTGAAGCTTTGTCTGTCCTGCTGTCCAACAGTTGGGCAGAGCTGCATAGTTATCTGTTTTTGAGTTAGATAACCTTTATTGAATTTGCTTTTATGGTTTGAATAACAAAGTTGTATAATTGAGTGGTATGATTTATCCATAAAGCCTTATTCACCTTGTTTGGAGATCTGTAGCTTGAGTTTTATTTCATTGTTAATTTAAGAGAATGGGACTACTGTCCTGCTGTCCAAATTGAGTGTTTGTGTTTGATTGTTTAACTTGGCTTAAGCTGATTAGGTGAACTTAGTGATCAATTTAAAAGTGTGCATAACCTGTTCGTTGTTGTGTGCTGTGGTGTGTGCTAAGTTATCCTAATTTTTTGCATGAATTTTGTGCTATGTGCATGTTAGTGGTTGCTTGTGCTATGTGATCAATATATTACTTCGGGAGCATTCATACATATGCATTGTGCATCTCATATCTAGGTTCGCTAGATGGAAGAACGTCAAGCAGAGGACGTGGTGATGGGGGCAGACCTTAGGATGACGGTTTGGTGATCACCTGAAGATGATGGTGTTGGTGAACCACAAGTTGCTGGAGTGGTGATGTTCCTGAAGTTGGTGCCGACTAACACTAGCATAAGTGTTGTTTCCCAGGCAAGCCCCGGAGCATTCTAAATCTCCTACCATGCTTTTATAAATGCAATCGAGTCAATAGAATGATTGTTGCATTAAGTTATAGGAGTTGATTGATACCGTTGATATATGCATTAGTTACTTATCCTTGTCCACCAGCAATTATCATCTTGATATCCCTAATTAAGTCTAGGCTCGTTTATATGCTTAGCCCTGTTTGGCCGGTAAAAGTCGGGTGATTTACCTGTCTCCCGATATAGGTGGATACTGATCATGACTAGCCTGGTGCTATCATGGAGATAACCATGTGATAATTAAACTGAGACCGAGCGAGATGTAGGAGCAGCAGGACATGGGTTCTGTGTGCTAGTAGTCTCTCGTCTGTGTCGATTAGGACCCGACGAAGGCACACCTCAGTCATTTTGAACGCGTCAATCACTTAACGGAGCATGTGCCGGTACCTCCCGTGAAGCCGAGTAAGGTTATTCGAGCCAGTGATGGAGATGTTGACGCCTAACACCCAGGGCCTCAGATGTACCGTGGGCTACTATTCTGAACAACCTGGCATGGTCCGAGGGCAAGCAGGGCTTGATCGACCTGGCATGACCGTGGGCAGCTATAGCTTGAGCGACCTGGCACTGAGATAACCCCCGGTGTAGAAGGGCCCATGACCGTCCCGCGCGTTGTGCTCTCAAATTTCCTGAAGTGGCAGCTGACGGCTACCTGGCAAGGTGTGATGGGGCGAGTGTGCGACATTTTATCGCCAGCTGGGTAGGAATCGATTATAGTCGCCATCGCTCCTGGACAATGAGTAACTTGACTGGGCATGTGTTACCGTAGTAATTTATGGAACTAAAGATGGTTATGGTACTGAATATGAAAGGCTATTGATGAAATAGTCACTCTTGCTTGATTAATTAGCCAAGTGATTGCTCTAGATCAGGTGCAAATCTAGTTAATCAGGTTGATTACATAAAATTGACTACTAATACTCTAATGATGATTATTTAATAATAAAATGCTTTTATGCAAAAATGTAAGTATGGCCAACCCCAGATATAGCCTTCCATACTCCAAGGTGTCACTTTATTTCTGGTTTATGACGGGTAAGTCTAGCTGAGTTGAAGGACCGTGAAGCAACCAGAAAGCGACCCGAGGGGGGGTGAATGGGAGCTTCAAAATTTCCTTTCGGAAACTAGTAGCCACAGTCCCGAGAGTCACCCAAAAGGACAAACCCTAGAGCTTGCTAATGTCCACGACCCTAGATGTAGGGTGGATGCTTCCAAGAAGCACAGGGGAGACACTACCACAACTCTAGAAAGCCAACGCAGAAGACGGAAACCACATCCGGAGCACGACGAACAAGCTGCGGACGAAACAACGCAAAACAGTCATGACGGACTCTGGCCTGCGCGTCCGGTCAGTGAGCACCGGACGCGTCCGGTCTGAAAAATTCCTCTCTGGAACCTTACTGTTCTGACGGACTCACAAGCGAGCAGCGTCCGGTGGAGAGCAGTGTGTCCGGTCACTAGAGCCAAGAACAGGTGAACAGTAGATCTGAGCGGTTGGGTCAATCCAACAACCCAGCGTCCGGTCACGAGCGTCTCGGGTCAATACTCAGAGAATCCCGCGACACATTCAACCACCGGACGCGTCCAGTCAGCCCGACCTAGCGTCCGGTCACCTCGTGACTTCACTGTTCACTCACCGATTCGACTCGATCTCACCAAAACAAATCCTCTAGGGATCAAACTTGGTGTGAGGAGTCACAAGGAGGATAGTGAGCTATCTCTAAGAGATCATGGCTTGAACCTATCTCCAAATCGATGAATCAAAGAAATTTCGGGGGAAGGGAGAAAAATTGACCCGAAACGAAAATCGATCGATCTCCTAGACTGTGAGGTTAGAAGTGAATTCCTTCGGTGGAAAGAAGTGCCTCACGATCTAGAACAACTTGGTTCAAACGGATTTGCAAAAGATGAACCGAGCAAAGAGATCAAACGACGGGAAAATCGTGGAGAAAAGGATTCCGCGAAGAACACAACCAAAACACGAATCGACACCACGATCTTGCAGCCCAAACGCAAACACACGCTATGACAAGGAGGTTACGGCCTCCTTTCCTCAATCAACAATACAAAGACAGAGGTGAGTCTCTCTGCGGATCTCAGCAGCTACAAACAGGGGATGGGAGAGCAGGAAAACCCTAATTGCGAAAGAGCAAATGACTGAGATAGCTGGGAGGAGGGTGTCTCCCGACTACTTATCCTACTACTAGCCTAAGTCTATTTCCTACTCTACCCCTCTCTAATCTAATTACAGAGCGAACCAGCTAAACCCTAGGGTTATTCTGGACCAACTCGGTGGTAGGTGTATCCGACGGCCACGCCCGCAAACCGAAGCGTTGCCTCGACGCAACCTCCGGATCGCCGCCACGTGCCGCCCGCTCTGCACCCCCGGTTTTGTGGCCCAAACCGGGAAACCAACCTTTTCCAACCAACCCCGGTTTTGAGGCCCAAACCGGGAAACCAGCCCATTAGCCTCTGAGTTTTGAGGCCAAACTCAGCAACCCTCAGCGCCCAGGTTTTGAGGCCCAAACCTGGAAACCGTCCTCAGCCCGAGTTTTGTGGCCAAACTCGGACCCTCAGCCCGAGTTTTGTGGCCAAACTCGGAAAACGTCCACGCCAGGTTTTGAGGCCCAACCTGGAAACCGTCCATCCGATGGTTTTTCTCTGGCTCTACCATCAAATCGACGTCGTAGAGGGGATGCACAGCCCGTGCACCCCGTCCACCGACACGTGTCCCTGAGTCCACGACTCAGGCAACACATGACCGCACTTCTTCACTTGTCGTCGTCACAGGCTGCCAGCCACCACAGCTGATCCTCGGGCCTCTGGTCCCTCAGTCCAAGCTCACGTCCACCCTTCACCGCTCAGTACCTAGCTCGTACCGTCGGCATGGCACGTCCGTCGCACGGCACGCCATCCTTCACCGCACCCGGTCCATCGGCACGACACGTCTCAACTTGACCTTCACCTCGCGTCGATCACTGTATCCGTGCTCGACACCTGCACAACACAAGCAAAGAACATGCGCATCATCCCAGTTGACAATCACTCAACACTCGAGAGACACCCGCATACACCCATGTATCCGCAATCTCCCCTGATGAGTGCATTGTCAACTACTCACACAAATCATAATGAAAAGAAGAATAAGGAAGAAGGAGGAAGGAGAAGGAGAAAACTCAACCAAATGACCCAAAAGCATAGCAAGACGAAGAAGGTCAAGTGGAAAGAGCGAAAGAACTTGGTCCCCAAAGACATGGGCAACGGCTCGACGCAACCAAGCAAAGCAAAGCTAGCCCTCAAGAAGAGGTAGAACAGGCTCAACACCGCTAGCAAATACCAATTGGAAAATTGAAGCAAAATGCTAGTCCCTCAAGATAGAGGCACAGAGGCTCAACACAACTAGCAAAGATAGCTCGATACCAATGCCTTTCGGCCAGCAAGAGACAGCAAACTCCCCCTTAGATGAACATCCAGGAGACATGCAAACTCTCCTCCTGGGACCTCCCCCTCAAATGGACACTCGGGAAGCACAAATGATTTGCAAATTCTCCCCCTTAGTTGAAAATGCACTAATCAAGTAAGGACTCTCCCCATCAGAAAAGGCACCAAACAAAAGTGCGAACATGGGAGATTCTCCCTTCCAACATGCATATGAGTCAAAATGCAAGTTAGCAGCTTCAGGCATATATTCAGAAGAATGCAGAGATGCTCTAAACAGTATAACTCCAAAGACTCAACAGCAGCATACAAGCTCAGCAAAGGCTCAAACTGATCACCAGATATGAAATATGAACAATATGAGCAGAAATGAGCAGTTTTGAGTCAAAAGGTATTCACCATCAAAATAGCACTAGCAATGTATAAACAGGAGTCTGAGCAAGTGCTAAACATGTATACAAGGTGAACTACCCCTAGCAAAGTCAATCATCATGCTTAAGAATGAAACATACACTTGTGAATTCAACTTTAGATCGGAGTTGCAGCGGTGAAATTACACAAGGTCAATTATTAGCATGTGATTGCGAGAGGTTGAAAAGCTTGTCATTGCCTAACTTTTGAACCGAGCGAAGCCTATGCCGAAGCAATCAGAAGCTTAAAGCTACGGTTTCGGTCATACAACACGGCTCAAGTTTAACTCAAAGTGCAATGAGAAACAGTCTCGATACCGTGATGTGTTGACAAGCAATCCCATCTCGATCTTTTCAATTCACTAAAACTTGGTTCAAATTTTATACATGATATGAACAGACCAAGCAAGTGAATGACTCAGAACTAGAGACATAGCAACCTAGCATATATGAAAAGCACGAGTGAACTCAACATATCCTACACATGCTAGTTGCATATCTCAATGGTGAACATTTTCAGATTGTAAGTTATTAAGTAAATTCACCATTTCAAAATAGCTCAGCTCACAGCATGTACTAGTGATCAGAAGGAGCATAAGCTACAGGCATCAATAAAGCATCAGAGCATACTACATAGAGCAAATTACATTCTACTGATTATAGACATGAAGCTCAGAATGTAAATGCGTATGTTAAAATGCAAAGAGAAAAGAAAGACAAACGAAGAAAAGTCAGTCTAAATACAAGATCCAAAATGTTTCCCCCATCTAAAAGGGAAAAACACACACCAAGCTCACCCCTCAACCGATTAATGGTTGATTCGTCTAACGGCTTGGTGAAAATGTCAGCCAGTTGATGATGAGTAACGACATGGCGAAGATCAATATCACCCTTGTCCTGGTGGTCTCGCGCAGAAATGAAAGCGCACATCAATGTGTTTGGTCTTCGAGTGAAGCACGGGGTTCTTAGCAACGCTAATGGCACTCGTGCTGTCACAAAGCAAAGGCACGCGAGAAAAGTTCAGACCAAAATCACGCAAAGTGGCCATCATCCAGAGCAACTGGGAACAGCAGCTAGCCGCAGCAACATATCAGCCTCCGTAGTAGACTGGGCGACACTAGACTGCTTGCGAGAAGACCACGAAACAAGAGAAGAACCAATAAACTGGCAAGTCCTAGAAGTGGACTTGCGCTCAATACGGCAACCAGCAAAATCGGCATCCGAATAACTGCAAAGGGAGAGGGTAGAGGAAGCAGAATACCAAATCCCGAACTCAGGCGTGAAACAAAGGTACCTGAAAATCCGCTTCACCGCCTGACGGTGAGAGGTGCGCGGCGACGCCTGAAAGCGCGCACACAGACACACACCGCGAACTGGATGTCCGGGCGTGTCGCCGTCAGGTAGAGGAGCGACCCGATCATGCTGCGGTACTCCTTCTGGTCCACTGCTTCTCCATCCACATCCGCATCCAGGGCAGTCGTCGTCGACATGGGAGTTAGAAGAGGCTTGGCTCTCCCATATCGAACCGCTTCAGCAAGTCCTTGGTGTACTTACCCTGGTGCACAAACGTGCCCTCTCGGGATTGCTTAATTTGCAACCCGAGAAAGAATGTCAGCTCGCCCATCATGCTCATCTCGATCTCCATGCTCATAGTATCTGCAAACTTGGCAACCAAAGCATGAGAAGAACCACCGAAAATGATATCATCCACGTAAATCTGGACCAAGAGAGTGTCTTTGCCTTGCTTGAGGAGAAAGAGCGTTTTATCTACACATCCCATTTTAAAACCCTTAGCAAGCAAAAAGGTTTTCAACCTATCATACCAGGCTCTAGGGGCTTGTTTCAAACCATATAAAGCTTTGTGGAGTCTAAAAACATGGTTTGGAAACTTGGGATTTTCCAAACCGGGGGGTTGCTCAAACATACACTTCCTCTTCTATGTAGCCGTTTAAGAAGGCACTCTTGACATCCATTTGAAGAGTTAAACCCTTTGGATGCCAGCAAAAGCCAAGAGTATCCTAATAGCCTCCAAACGAGCTACAGGAGCAAAAGTCTCCTCAAAGTCTATCCCCTCCTCTCTGACTATAACACTTGGCCACAAGACGCGCTTTGTTCCTCACAAGTGTCGCCATCCTCTCCTGTTTGTTTTTTGAAACCCATTTTTTGTCCCCAATAGGATTACAGTTAGGAGGAGTTGGGACTAGAACCCAAACCCGATTTCTCTCAAAATTTTCTAGGTCCTCATGCATGGCATTGACCCAGGTCCGGATCCGTCAAAGGTTGTCCAACATCTCAGGGCTCAAATTTAGCAACAAAAGCAGAATGAGCGATGGTGAGAGATGGGCTGTGCTGTGACCTGGACCGAGTAACTCGTTCGTCGATGCTGCCGATCATCTGCGAGAGTGGGTTGCTGGCGCTGAATGTGTCGTGGCGCCTCACGAGCTGAAGTAGCCTCCCCCTCAACAGCAGCTGTGGCCTCCCCGGGTACAAAAGGTACTGCTCGGGGTGGCGGATCCCACGGCCCCCAGGAAGAAGAGGTGTCGGGGCCGTGAGTTCATCGTAGAAGCCGCTCTTTGCGGCACTGCCAGGTGAAGGTGTGCTGGGTCATCTTCAGCATCCTCGTCCTCATCATCGAAAAGAGGCTCACCCAATCTCATGATCACCTGCACGCTCAAACGAGAAGGACAACCATTTTGGTCTCGTCGATGGTGACATCTGATTGTCTCTATGACTCGGTTAGTGTTCCAAGGTTAAGTACACGCTAGGCTCGAGTGTGAGTGCCATAACCCAAAAACACCACCGTCAGAAGAACGAGACTCGAATTTGTCCAGGTTGCCTTTCTTCAATATTAAAACAATGGCAACCGAAGACTCTAAATAACTCACCTTGGGCTTGTCTACCAAAACGCAACTCATAAGAAGTCTTTTTCAAGAACGCTCTCAGAAAAAAGCGATTGGACATATAGCACGCAGTGTTCATAGCTTCGGCCCAATAACGCCTAGGAGTCCTATGCTCATCGAGCATCGTCCTGGCCATCTCAACAAGGGTCCGATTCTTCTCTTCTACAACACCATTCTGAGGGGTGTGTAGGGGGAAGAAAAATGATGCTCTAAACCCAAAGAGTTACAAAACTTCTCAAAATCCGAATCTTGAATTCGAAACCGTTATCACTCCGAATTACTCGCATCGAGTTCAAAGGGAACTCGTTCTGAGGACGCAAAATTAGATTACGAGCAAAGGAGAAAGTCTCGGTCTTCTCAGCTAAAAGAAGACCCACGAATATCTCGAAAGTCATCAACAACAACAAGCACATACCACTTCCCCCCCAACCGAGCTCACCCGAGCCGGACCAACAAGGTCCATGTGTAAAAGCTCTCCAGGGCGCTGGTCATGACCTGAGTCACTGGATGGTTGGGGAGCGGCAACCATCTTCCCGTGTCTACAAGAGTGGCAAACAAGATCCTTCTCCATATGCAACTTGGGCAATCCTCGGATTAGGCCAAGTGAACTAAGCCTTGCAAGCAAGTCAAAGCTCAAATGTCCAAGTCTCCTATGCCATTTCCAAAGATCAGAGGAGGAAGGTCCAGCCACAAGACAACGAGAAGTGCCAAAGACTCCGAGAAATTCGCACGAAAGACTTTTCCACAAGGGCGAAATCAAACACACAAGATTGCCCTGAGGATCCAAATACGACTGAGATTCGGTTTAAAACGAATCTCATAGTCGTCGTCAAAGAGTTGCGAAACAAAAAGAAGGTTAAAATGCAAGTTAGAAACAAGAGCAACATCGCGCAACACAAAGTGCTCATTAACTCGCACCGACCCGCGAGACAATACCTTACCTTTGCTATTGTCGCCGAAGGTTATGTACTCCTTTCCGGCAACAGGGCTAAGGCTGGAGAACCACTTGGCGTTTCAGGTCATGTGCCTCGAGCAACCGGAATCCACCATCCAAATGTCCTCCAACCGTTTTACCTACATCAATAAAAAGACATAGGGTGAGCATACGGTCCAACACTGGGGTCAGTGAAGTAGGAAGAATACCAGTGTTGGGACGGCTGCTCAAAAGAACAGTTAGCAGAAAAACCATTCCTAGCACGTCTACGAGAGGAGTGATCACCACGTAGAGGAAAACGTGGTCCGCTAAGGGAGGAGCGTCCATCGCGATACTCAAAACGCGGTGGGGGAAAATGCTCAACTACAAAGCCTCCGCCACGGCGTCCATAGCCTAGAACTACAGGCTCCGGTCGGGCACGCTCTCTACGAGGCCTAGGCCTAGGGACTTGAGGCTCAACACCTCTAGGCCTAGCGACTCTCCTTGGAGTTCTCTGCTGCCTAGGCCTGGGAACTTGAGGTTCTGGACCTCTGGGCCTAGCTGCTCTCCTCGGAGCACTCCTCTGAACATTCGGCACATGTACATCATGAAAAGGATGGTACATGTTCGTGTTGTTCATCTCCCTAGCACAGCGCGCCTCTCTCTTGCGCCTAAAGCAGAACCCGCTCAAGTGTCCATCTCTCCCACAGAAATCACAATAATACCTCACCGCACGCAAAGGAGGTTGTTGGTACTCATGGTTGTGGGTGTGGATCACTTTGCCCTTCTATGGCAACTCCTCCTGGATAGGTGGCATTGTATCCAGCTTGTTCTTTAGGTGGATGGGTTTGGGATGCCACACTTGGTTCTTGGGTGGAGCTCTCGGAGATTCCTCAATCACCCGATCCTTGGTGATAGGCTTGACCGACTCTTTGGATGGAAGCTTGGTCAGTTTGGGAGTAGTGGTGGAGTTGGGCTTCTCACTAGGATTCAGACCACTCGACTCTCCAATCTTCCCAAAAGCAGAAAGATCAACACCCTGAGCAAGACCTACACCAGAACCTCCAGCAACTCGCTTAAATTGGGAGATCATCATCCCGAGCTGCGGCTCACTACAAGAGACCCATGACAAGATGGTCCAAAGGTATGTGTTTTCCTCCTCGGTTTGCATCTTGCCATGCTTGACATTCGCAATCTCCATCTCCAAACCCTCACACAAAGCACACTTAACCACACAAGTGCTACCTGAGTTGGCCTCCTCAAGAGACACAATCTTGGCATTCTTCTCTGCCAACTCAGATTGCAAGACAGGACAAGTCTTGCACGCACCCAACAGAGAAGGTCTAGCCTTCAGCTCATCCACCTCTCCTACCAACGCAGCATACTTACCTCTCAAAGTGAGAAGGTCAGTCATGTGCGTGGTGCACATCTCACACTCAACCTCCTCCGACACGACCACGGTGGACTTGGCAAACTCAAGCTCCCTCACCGTGTCCTCCCACTTCTGCCTAAACTCCTTGCGCTCTCTAGCGGCACGCCTAAGCAACTGTCCTGACTAAGGAGCGCGGCAGTAAGCTTCTCGACCTCAGCAGAAAGCTCGTCGTGGGTGAGAGATACCTGGGAGATGTCGTCGTCGTCGTCGTCGTTCCGAGGGGTGTGCTCCAGCTTGCCGTCGACCTCATCACCAAGCGCCATGGTGCAGAAGCCGTCGTCATCGGCGAAGAAGAAGAGAGACTGTTCAGCTTGTCCTCGATCCTCTTCTTCTTCTCGGACTCATCATCGCTTGAGCAAGCAGAGTCGTCACCCGAGCCGTCGACGTCGCTGAGCGTGGCGAAGAACGCACGCTGCTCAGCCTGGGCCTTCTCCAAGTACTTCTTCTTGATGTACTCCTTGTCGAAGCCGCCCCTCCGCTTGTGCCTTGGGGGAACGTACTTCTCTTTGCGCTTGCCGGAGTCGTACTTGTGCCCATGATCGCCCTTCCCCGAATGCTTGTTCTTCTTGGGGCAGTTGGCGATGAAGTGATCGGGGTCGCCGCACTCATAGCATCCTGAGCGTCCTCCTCCGCGGCGATGGTTCATGCGGTTGTTGTGAAACCGCGAGAACTGGTTGGCGAGCATCGCTAGCTCCTCATCCCCTAATGACTCAAGCTGGTCCTCTGTGACAGAAAAGAGAGATGAAAGAGCAAAACCTCCAGAGGGGTTAGAAGAGCCAGAAACCAAAGCCATAGTCGGGCCAGAAGGATTCTCATAAGAAGCCCTCGACATGGCGTCAATCTCACTAGACTTGAGCTTACTAAAGAGCTCGTCGTAGGTGAGGGTCTCATAGTTAGACGATTCGATGATCGCCTGGACCTTTGAGTCCCACACTGACCGATCAAGAGTGTGCAAAAGCTTCAAAGCCCTCTCATGATCATCAAAAGGCAACAACTCCTTGTTCGCTCTCATCTTGTTGACAATAACCTGAAAGCGAGCGAATAAACTCTCTATGCTCTCGCCAGGCATATGTCGAAAGTTCTCATACTCCCGCTTGTGCGACTCATAGAGGCAGGATTTGACCTGAGTGGTTCCCTTATGGAAGTGCATGAGGGTCGCCCAAATCTCGCGAGTCGTGGGGAGATGAGAAACGCGATCAAACTCGGACATGCTCAAACAGGAGAACAAGGCATTACGTGCCCGGCTATTGGCCTCGTGCTCATCGATCTGGAGCTGAGTGACACGAGCAGCCAAGACAACGTAATCATCCCTGTTGCAAATCTCCCAAACAGAAGAGCCCATGCTCTGGAGATAGGCCGACATGCGTATCTTCCAATACGCATAGTTCGTCCCATCAAAGAACGGCGGTTTGCCCACGCCGCGATCCATGTCGCCTTCTGTGGATCTGGAACCGGCTAAGGTGGAAGATCCTTAACCTGCTCCGATACCAATTGAAGGACCGTGAAGCAACCAGAAAGCGACCAGAGGGGGGGTGAATGGGAGCTTCAAAATTTTCTTTCGGAAACTAGTAGCCACTGTCCCGAGAGTCACCCAAAAGGACAAACCCTAGAGTTGCTAATGTCCACGACCCTAGATGTAGAGTTGATGCTTCCAAGAAGCACAGCGGGATACTACACAACTCTAGAAAGCCAACGCAGAAGACGGAAACCAAATCCGACAACGAACGAACAAGCTGCGGACGAAACAGCGCAAAACAGTCACGACCGGACTCTGGCCTGCGTCCGGTCAGTGAGCACCGGACGCGTCCGTTCTGAAAAATTCCTCTCTGGAACCTTACTGTTCCTGACCGGACTCACAAGCGAGGAGCGTCCGGTCGAGAGCAGTGCGTCCGGTCACTAGAGCCAAGACAGGTGAACAGTAGATCCTGAGCGTCCGGTCAATCCAACAACCCAGCGTCCGGTCATGAGCGTCCGGTCAATACTCAGAGAATCCCGCGACACATTCAACCACCGGACGCGTCCGGTCAGCCCGACCTAGCGTCCGGTCACCTCGTGACTTCACTGTTCACTCACCGATTCGACTCGATCTCACCCAGAACAAATCCTCTAGGGATCAAACTGGGTGAGAGGAGTCACAAGGAGGATAGTGAGCTATCTCTAAGAGATCATGGCTCGAACCTATCTCCAAATCGATGAATCGAAGAATTTCGGGGGAAGGGAGAGAACTTGACCCGAAACGAAAATCGATCGATCTCCTAGACCGTGAGGTTAGAAGTGAATTCCTTCGGTGGAAAGAAGTGCCTCACGATCTAGAACAACTTGGTTCAAACGGATTTGCAAAAGATGAACCGAGCAAAGAGATCAAACGACGGGAAAATCGTGGAGAAAAGGATTCCGCGAAGAACACATCCAAAACGTGAATCGACACCACGATCTTGCAGCCCAAACGCAAACACACGCTATGACAAGGAGGTTACGGCCTCCTTTCCTCAAAATCAACAATACACAGAGGTGAGTCTCTCTGCGGATCTCAGCAAGCTACAGTAGGGGATGGGAGAGCAGGAAACCCTAAGTGCGAAAGAGCAAATGACTGAGATAGCTGGGAGGAGCGTGTCTCCCGACTACTTATCCTACTACTAGCCTAAGTCAATTTCCTACTCTACCCCTCTCTAATCTAATTACAGAGCGAACCAGCTAAACCCTAGGGTTATTCTGGACCAACTCGGTGGTAGGTGTATCCGACGGCCACGCCCGCACAAACCGAAGCGTTGCCTCGAGGCAACCTCCGGATCGCCGCCACGTGCCGCCCTCGCTCTGCACCCCCGGTTTTGTGGCCCAAACCGGGAAACCAGCCTTTTCCAACCAACCCCCGATTTTGAGGCCCAAATCGGGAAACCAGCCCATTAGCCTCTGAGTTTTGAGGCCAAACTCAGCAAACCCTCAGCGCCTAGGTTTTGAGGCCCAAACCTAGAAACCGTCCTCAGCCCGAGTTTTGTGGCCAAACTCGGAAACCCTCAGCCCGAGTTTTGTGGCCAAACTCGGAAACCGTCCACACCCAGGTTTTGAGGCCCAAACCTGGAAACCGTCCATCTGATGGTTTTTCACTGGCTCTACCATCAAACCGACATCGTAGAGGGGATGCACAGCCCGTGCACCCCGTCCACCGACACGTGTCCCTGAGTCCACGACTCAGGCAACACATGAACGCACTTCTTCACTTATCGTCGTCACAGGCTGCCAGCCACCACAGCTGATCCTCGGGCCTCTGGTCCCTCAGTCCAAGCCTCACGTTCGCCCTTCACCGCTCAGTACCTCGGCATGGCACGTCCGTCGCACCGCACGCCCATCCTTCACCGCACCCGGTCCATCGGCACGGCACGTCTCAACTTGACCTTCACCTCGCCGTCGATCACTGTATCCGTGCTCGACACCTGCACAACACAAGCCAAAGAACATGCGCATGATCCTAGTTGACAATCACTCAACACTCAGAGACCCGGCATACACCCATGTATCCGCATGAGTACATTCAAGTACTCAGGGTTTATCCCACCTTGTTGCAGGTGAAGGTTAGGCCTGCCGAAAGGTGATGGCCTATGCTGGTGGGCTCGGCAGTTCCATACTTCTTCTCTTATGCTGTTGTTGGAAGATGTCACTCAAAGATAGCAAAGTATTTCAACTTATGTTATGGTATTCATTTCAAAGCTAAGTTGTTCTTCTAAATTAAGTGGAACTCAACTTGTATTATTATTTGTGAACCCGATTGTAATATTATTTCCGCTGCAAGCTCCGTGGACATGATTTGTATTTGCTTGACCATGCGATCTTGGCTGAATGTTGAAATGTTTGAAATCCTTCGAGATTTCTGGACTACTGGGTTTATATCGGCGCAAGTGTGCTAATTCAGCTGCTTCGGCGGAGGTTTTCGCACTTGTGCTCTTATAAATTGGTCGGTTCTGTTACATGAATGCAAGGGAAACGCTTATGAAGCAAACATAAGGCGCACAACAAAACATTACTAATTACTTCCTATAAGCAATCAGGATATCTACTAAAAGAAGACATAGCTCTAACACCCAACATAACATAATCACTTCAGCAGGTTATTATTAAAGCAAAGTGTGACACACGGTTCAATAGGCATTCGTAGTGCCTAACTATAACAATCAATCAAAACTACGTTACATACATCACTCCAGGGAAACACATACATGCACACATATAGCTCATCCTTTAGTTAAGTAAGTTAATTATCATTATGTGATATGACCATATAATATCTTAGGTGAATTAATTTAACAACATAGAATGCATAAGCTAATTATTAGCAAGGCCAAAGATAGCACTATGATCACCCAAGCATCTTGGTTCATTTGCATAGTTTGGACAACAACACAACATGTACTTTAAACAGACATAACTAGAGCTACACAGATCCAAACAAGGTGATCCTAGAATTTCTGGAAAGCTAATGAAATTATCTACAACTTTGTTATTATCACTTAAGCATGATTCAGTAATTAAAAAGACCAAACATAACAGACAAGCATTTCTGTCCAAACTTTGGACAAAATTTTACATTCATCTTCAAACAACCATAACTAGAGATATATAGCACCAAAATACTTGACATTAGACTTGTTAGAAATAATATTAAGTTGTCTACAACTTATTTACAATTACCTCATGGTGATTAAGCAGTTATCAAGGCTAACCAACTCAAATAAGTAAATCTGTCCCGACATTAGACAGATTCTGACTTCTAACTTTAAACACATGTAACTCAAATTCTATACCACCAAAAATAGTGATCCAAGACAATTTAGAAATTTTATGAAATGCACTACAACTCTTATATTAACATGAAGACATGATTCCTAACTTAAATAAGCCAAACAATTCATTCTTTTAGATCTGCACAGAAAGTATGCAAAACCTGACAGCCAAATTACACAAACTATAACTCTTAAACCACTTGGCCTAAAATCATAAAATTTTAGGAAAAACAAGATAAAGAAGTTATCTACAACTTTTGTATAGAACACATCTACAGAAAATATCATTTTTCTCACGAACAAATCATCACTACAGAAACTGTGCATGCAGCAATTTCAGCATGTTAACAAATCATTTCATTATTTGTTTAGTTAATCATTTGAGCACACACATAAGCTTTTAAAACACTTCTAACAGTCATAACCATGATTACACATCACTTATCTCAGACTCATATGCAACAAAGGTAATCACAAAGATATACATATGTCATTTATCACTATATTTTAATTAATTGTTTAATTATTAAATATAGGCATTATTTTTAAGTGATGTTCCAAACATATAATTTGGGGCTCATATTTTTACTAATGATAGATAATGATAAATAATGATTACTTTAAAATATTACATGCTTAGTTATTATAATTTATTTATTAAAAACATGGCAAGTTTAATCCACAAAAGTGCATGTGAGAACAAAATAAATCTACAAATCATATTTTATTTTAACTCATGGCCATGATAAAATTACCTAAGCTACAACAACATCATAGGAAGGAAGTGGAACTACCTTTTCTATTTTTACATGCAAACATTTGCCACAATTCATTTTAATCTATTTAATTAGCTGAGAACAAGATAAATTCATAACTAATTCATACGTACTCCAAAAATCCTGAAATTTTAATCACAGCATATATATTACATAACAAGACTACCACAAACATTTCACAGCAAACTAAGCAATACAACAACAGGTATCATTTTATCCCTATTTAATACTATTTAACACAAAGAAATCATTACAACAGAAACTATCAACTAACACCCGTTATATAAAACATTCACTGGATAGATCTACTCGCAAGGATTCCAAAAAGTGCTCACTTGCAATTTTTGGACAAACATACAATTTCTGACGCATTTTCAAAGTTTCAGCCAGATTTACCAATTCAAGAAAAACGAAAAACAAAAACTGTTTTGCATTAGCACCCCTCAAATCCTTCTTCTACCTTTTCATGGGAAAAACAACGGTAACCGGACGGGAGACGCCGACCTCATCGCTCGGGAGGCCGTGGCTCGCGCTACGGTTCCGGGCTAGGGCTGGCGCTGCTGGAGGGCTTCCGACGCCGTAGCTTGCCGGCAAGCACGAGCTGCCGGCCAGGGTGGCGCGGCCAGGGAAGAACCTGCTGCTGCTAGTCTGTTCGCCATGGGAGAAGGGAGTAGAGGAGAGGAGCTGCTGCAGGAGAGGGACGATAGAGATTTTTGATGCTGGTTTTCTTCTGTTGTTCGGCTCCGGGGGAAGGAGAAGGGAGATGCTACTGGTTCCAGCCATTGGAGGCCCAGCAGAGAAGAACGAGAGAGGAGAGGAGCGGTGGAAAAATGAGACGGAGAGGAGGGAGGTCGGCATTTTTTCATGCGAAGAGAGGAGACCGGCCTTTTGCGTGGGCGAGGGGAAAGGAGTGTGGCAGAGGGCACCGCCCCTCTGCGCCAATGAGAGGGCGCCGCAGGCTTCGGGGCGCGGGCGCGTCCTCGGGAAGATTTCCCGTGAAATTTTCCCACAATTTCTTTCCCAAAATAGCAGGTTTCCGGAAACTGTCGATCAAACTCCAAAATTGCAAACACTGCTCAAACGGACTCCGATTTCGACGAAATAAATTTTGTTGTCGCCGTCTCGACGAGTACTCCGACTTTTGTTAAAGGCGCTCAGTCCAATTCCCAATCGTTTGCCCGGTAACGATCGTCGACGGCAGCTTCGCCGTGACCGAAATTCCAATTTCGCATTGCGGAATCTGAAAACTGTGTTGCATCTCATCTTGCGAGCTCATTTTCACCCTTTTCAGCACTGATCCAGGTCTCGGCCATAGAACAAAATTTGTGCCTTTCGATCTGTACTACAACTTTTGTTTAAGGCGCACTGACATGCGAACAACCAAAAATACCGTTCAACGCCGGTCAAAGCGGTCACCCGATAGGATCCAGATTACGGTCTCTCGTCGGTCGGAATATTTTCCGGTCGTCTACTCAACACAAAACTTTCATAACTTTTGCTCGTGAGTCCAAAAATAATTGATTGGGCATAACTGCAGGACTCGGTTGAACTCAACTGATCTTCTTCACTTAATTCGTGATTATAGGCAAAGTTGTGACTCGTCATTTCATGTGACTTTTTGATTCCAAACTTCATGAAACTTTTCTACCAGCCACTATAGACAGGACTGAGATGTGACATATAAAAAATCCAGGTTTAGCATTAATCCCGAATATTCATAATTTGACAACCATTATTAACTGGCTCCGTTAATAATTTCCCGAATAAATCATACTGAGGTTCCATCTCTGACTTTTGTCATCGCTGACATTTTTATGAATTATCTCTCGATCATCACCTGACAGACCATGTCTGTGTTCAAACTGACTACTCAACTGGCCTCAAACACCTGGGGTGTTACATTCTGGACCAACTCGTGGTAGGTGGTGATCCGACGGCCACGCTCACACAACTGGTAGTGTTGCCTCGACACAATCTCACCGATTGCCGCCACGTGCCGCCACCGCTCTGCTTGTCCTTTTCATGGACTTCGCCCCCGGTTTTGAGGCCCAAACCGGGAAACCAGCCTTCACGATCAACCCCCGGTTTTGAGACCCAAACCGGGACACCAGCAGTCCATCGCCTGAGTTTTGTGGCCCAAACTCAGAAACCCGCCAGCGCCCAGGTTTTGAGGCCCAAACCTAGAAACTGTCCTCAGCCTGAGTTCTGTGGCCCAAACTCGGCAAACCCGCAGCACCCAGGTTTTGTGGCCAAAACCTGGAAACCGTCCACCGGTGGTTTTTGTGTGGCTCAACCACCAAACCGAGCCATAGAGGGGATGCACCAGCCGTGCACCCCGTCCACACGCAAGTCTTCGCTCGTCGCTGTCCCAGGCTGTCATCCACCACAGCTGATCCTCAGGCCACCGGTCCCTCAGTCCAGGCCTCACGTCCGCCCTTCACCACTCCCGGTCCATCAGCACGACACGTCTCTACTTGACCTTCACCTTGCCTTCGATCACTGTAACCGTGCTCAACACCTGCACAACACAAGCCAAAGAACATGCGCATCAAACCAATTGACAATCACTCATCACTCGAGACTCGGGATACACCCATGTATCCGCAATCTCCCCCTTGATGAGTGCATTGTCATCTACCAACTCAAATCATAATGGAGTAGAAGAAGGAAGAAAGAGAAGTAGAGAACTCAACCAAATGACCCAAAAGCGTAGCAAAGCCGAAGAAGGTCAAGTGGAAAGAGGAAGACAACTTGGTCCCCAAAGACATGGGCAACGGTTCGACGCGACCAAGCAAAGCAAAGCTATCCCTCAAGAAGAGGTAGAACAGGCTCAACACCGCTAGCAGGAAAGCTCGACACCAATTGAAATATCAGTTGACAATCAAGCAAAATAGAGCTAGCCCTCGAGAAGAGGCAGAGCGGGCTCAACACCGCTAGCGAGAAAGCTCGATACCAACTGAAGAAGTGCCAACTGAAAAAGCAAAAGAGCTTGATACCAAGAAAAGAGCATATACGCAAAGTCGCTAGTCCCTCATGAAAGAAGCAAAGGCTCAACACAACTAGCTACCAAAAATGCTCTGAACCAATTGAGAATTCATCAAACAAAACGAGCAAACTAAGCAAGCAAACTCCCCCTCCAATAGTGCACACAACTAAGATATGATTATGATTTGACAAAAATTCTCCCCCTTAGTTGATAATGCACTATCAAGCAAATTTCTCCCTTCCAAAATGCATATGATTCAAAGTGCAAGTTAGCAGCTTCAGGAATATAGTCACTAGAACGAAAAGATGCTCTACAAAGTATAACTCTAATGACTCAATAATAAGCATACATGCCAACAAAGGCTCAAACTAATCAGCAAATACGAAATATGAACATATGAGCAAAGTGAGCAGTTTTGACCAAAAAGGTATTCACCATCAAAATAGCACTAAACATGTATAGACAGGAAGTCAAACAGGTGCTAAACATGTATACAAGGTGAACTACCCCTAGCAAAGTTCAATCATCATGCTGCAGAATGAAACATATACTTGTGATTTTAATCAGAGTTCCAGCGGTGAAATTTCACAAGTTCAAAAATTCAGCATGTGATTGCGAGCGGTTGAAGGCTTGTCATTGCCTAACTTTTCAACCGAGCTAAGCCTATGCAGAAGCAATCAGAAGCTTAAAGCGTCGGTTTCGGTCATACACTACACGGCTCAAGTTTAACTCAAATGTGCAATGAGAAACAGTCTCGATACCGTGATGTTTTGACAAGCAATCCCATCTCGATCTTTCCAATTCACTTAACTTGGTTCAATTTTAAACCAGAAAATGAACAGACCAAGCAAGTGAATGACTCAGAACTAGCTTAAAGCACAAGTGAATTCAACACATTCTACACATGCTAGTCGCATATCTCAATGGTGAATAATTTTCAAATTTTATATTCATTTAAGCAGGTTCACCATTGATAAACTAGCTCAGCTCACAACATGTATCAGTGATCAGAAAAAGCATAAGCTACAAGCATCATCATATAGCATCGGAGCATACTAGATAGAGCATAATAACATTCTAAAGATTATATACATGAAGCTCAAAATGCAAAATGCATGATGAAATGCAAAGACTAACAAAAACAAAACGAAAGAAAAGAGAGTCAGTCAATGTTACAATAGACAAAATGTTTCCCCCATCTAAAAGGGAAAACACACACCAAGCTCACCTCTCAACCTAGCAAAAGTTGATTGGTCCAAAGGCTTGGTAAATATATCAGCCCACTGATGATGAGTATCGACATGGCTAAGGTCGATATCACCCTTCTCATAATGGTCTCGCAGAAAATGAAAGCGCACATCAATGTGTTTGGTCTTAGAATGCAGCATGGGGTACTTAGCAACGCTAATAGCACTCGTGTTGTCACAAAGCAAAGGGACGCGGGAAAGACTCAGACCAAAATCACGCAAAGTGGCCATCATCCAAAGCAATTGAGAACGGCAGCTAGCCGCAGCAACATACTCAGCCTCTGTGGTAGACTAGGCGACACTAGATTGCTTGCGAGAAGACCAAGATACAAGAGAAGAACCAATAAACTGGCAAGTCCCAGAAGTGGACTTGCGATCAAGTCGGCAACCAGCAAAATCAGCATCAGAGTAATCGCAAAGGAAGAGGGTGGAGGAAGCAGAATACCAAATCGCAAACTCTGGAGTGAAGCATAAGTACCTCATAATGCGCTTGACTGCCTGACGGTGCGAGGTGCACGGCGACGACTGAAATCGCGCGCAAAGACACACCGCGAACTGAATGTCCGGGCGTGTCGCCGTCAGGTACAACAGCGAACCGTACTCTGGTACTCCTTCTGGTCCACAGCTTCTCCATCCACATCCGCATCCAGGGCCGTCGTGGTCGACATGGGTGTTGGAAGAGGCTTGGCCTCACCCATATCGAACTTCTTCAGGATGTCCTTGGTATACTTGCCCTGGTGCACAAACGTCCCCTCTTGGGTTTGCTTAATTTGCAACCCGAGAAAGAATGTCAACTCGCCCATCATGCTCATCTCAAACTCCCTGCTCATAAGATCTGCAAACTTGGCAACCAAAGCGTGAGAAGAACCACCGAAAATGATATCATCCACGTAAATCTGAACCAAGAGAGTGTTATTGCCTTGCTTGAGGAGAAAGAGCGTTTTATCCACACATCCCATTTTAAAACCCTTAGCAAGCAAAAAGGTTTTCAACCTATCATACCAGGCTCTAGGGGCCTGTTTCAAACCATATAAGGCTTTGTGAAGTTTAAAAACATGGTTTGGAAACTTGGGATTTTCGAAACCGGGGGTTGTTTCACATACACCTCTTCTTCTATGTAGCCGTTTAAGAAGGCACTCATGACATCCATTTGAAAAAGTTTAAAACCTTTGGATGCAGCAAAAGCCAAGAGGATCCTAATTGCCTCCAAACGAGCTACAGGAGCAAACGTCTCCTCATAGTCTATCCCCTCCTTCTGACTATACCCCTGGGCTACAAGTCTGGCCTTGTTCCTCACAATGTGGCCATCCTGTCCTTGTTTGTTTTTGAAAACCCATTTTGTACCAATAGGGTGACACTCAGGAGGAGGTGGAACCAAAACCCAGACCCAATTTCTTTCAAAATTTTCTGACTCCTCATACATGGCATTAACCCAATCAGGATCAGATAAAGCATGTCCAACATATCGAGGTTCAAAATCAACAACAAATGCAGAATGAGCAAAGTGAGAGATTTGTTGTGACCATGACCGAGTGACTCGTTCGTTGATGCCGCCAATCATCTGTTGAGGCGGGTATTGGCGCTGAATGTGTCTTGGCGCCTCCCGAGCCAAAGAAATCTCCCCCTCAACAGCAACTGGTGCCTCCTCGAGTACAAAATGTACAGCCCGAGGTGACGGACCCCACGGGCCCCAAGTAGTCGACGAAGAGGGGTTGGGGCCGTGAGTCGTCGTAGTAGAAGCTGATGCTTGCGACACAGCAGGTGGAGAAGGTGCTGGATCATCCATCCCTTCAGCACCCTCTTCCTCGTCATCAAAAAGAGGCTCACCAACCTCATGATCACCTGCACGCTCAAAATGAGAAGAAGGATAAACCATGGTCTCATCGAAGGTGACATCGGATGTCTCCATGATTCGGTTAGTATCAAGGTTAAGTACACGATATGCGCGAGTATGAGTGCCATAACCCAAAAATACACCGTCAGAAGAACGAGACTCAAATTTGTCCAGGTTGCCTTTCTTAAGTATAAAGCAGTGGCAACCAAAGACTCTAAAATAACTCACCTTGGGCTGTTTTCCAAAACGCAACTCATAAGACGTCTTTTTCAAGAAAGCTCGGAGAAAAATGCGATTGGAAATATAGCATGCAGTGTTCATAGCTTCGGCCCAATATCGCCTAGGAGTCTTATGCTCATCGAGCATCATCCTGGCCATCTCTACAAGGGTCCGATTTTTCCTCTCTACAACACCATTTTGTGGCGGTGTGTAGGGGGAAGAAAATTGATGCTCCAAACCCAAAGAGTTACAAAACTTCTTAAAATCCGAATTCTTGAATTCAGAACCATTATCACTACGAATAGCTCGCATCGAGTTCAAAGGGAACTCGTTCTGAAGATGCAAAATCAGATTGCGAGCAAAAGAGAAAGTCTCAGTCTTCTCAGTCAAAAAGAAGACCCACGAATATCTCGAAAAGTCATCAACAACAACAACAAGCACATACCACTTCCCCCCCAACCGAGCTCACCCGAGCAGGACCAACGAGGTCCATGTGTAAAAGCTCTCCAGGGCGCTTCGTCATAACTTGGTTCATAGGATGGTGGGGAGCAGCAACCATCTTCCCATGTCTACAAGAATGGCAAACAAGATCCTTCTCCATAGACAACTTGGGCAATCCTCGGATTAGGCCAAGCGAGCTAAGCCTTGCAAGCAAGTCGAAGCTCAAATGTCCAAGCCTCCTATGCCACTTCCAAAGGTCAGAGGAGGAAGGACAAGCCAAAAGACAACGAGAAATTCCAAACGACTCCGAGAAATTCGCACGAAAGACTTTCCCAAAGGGCGAAATCAAACACACAAGATTGCCCTGAGGATCCAAAATACGACTAAGATTCGGCTTAAAACGAATCTCATAGTCATCATCAAAGAGTTACGAAACAGAAAGAAGGTTAAAGTGCAAGTTAGAAACAAGAGCAACATCGTGCAACACAAAGTGCTCATTAACTCGTACCGACCCCCGAGACAACACTTTACCTTTGTTATTGTCGCCGAAGGTGATAAATTCCTTTCCGGCGACTGGACTAAGACTGGAGAACCACTTGGCGTTTCCGGTCATATGCCTCGAGCACCCGGAATCCACCAACCAAACGTTCTCCAATCGCTTTACCTACATCAATAAAAAGACATAGGGTGAGCATACGGTCCAACACTGGGGTGAGTAAAATAGGAGTTATAACAATGTTGGGTCGGTTGCTCAAAAGAACGGTTAGTAGAAAAACCATTCCTAGCACGTCTACGGGGAAAGCGATCACCGCGCTGAGGAAAACGTTGTCTGCTAAGGGAAGAGCGTCCATCGCGATACTCAAAACACAGTGGAGGGAAACACTCAACAAAGCCAACGCCACGGGGTCCATAGCCCACAACTGCAGGCTCCTGCCGGGCACGACCTCCTCGTGGCCTAGGCCTAGGAACTTGAGGCATTGGACCTCTAGGCCTAGCAGCACGCCTTTGAACATTCGACACATGTACATCATGGAAAGGATGGTACATGTCCGTGTTGTTCATCTCCTTTTCACGATGCTCCTCTCTCTTGCGCCGAAAGCAAAACTCCCTCAAGTGTCCATCTCTCCCACAGTGCTCACAATGATACCTCACCGCTCTCATAGGGGGTTGTTGGTACTCACGGTAGTGGGTGTGGATCACTTTGCCCTTCTGTGGCATGAGCTCCTCCTGGATAGGTGGCATTGTGTCTAGCTTGTTCTTGAGGTGGTTTGGTTTTGGAGCCCATGTTCGCTTCTTTGGTGGAGCTCTCGGAAGTTCAACAAACACCCCATCCTTGGTGTTAGGCTTGAAGGGCTCTTTGGGTGGAATCTTGGTAAGCTTCGGAGTAGTGGTGGAGTTGGGCTTCTCACATGTGTTAAGAACACTCGACTCTCCAATCTTGCCAAAAGATGAAACATCAATACCCTGAGCAAAACCTACACCTGGACCTCCAGCAACACGCTTTAATTGGGCAATCATCATCCCAGGCTATGGCTCTCCACAAGACACCCATGACAAGATGGTCCGAAGGTATGTGTTTTCTTCCTCGGTTTGCATCTTGTCATGCTTCACATTGGCTATCTCCATCTCCAAGCCCTCACACAAAGCGCACCTAGACACACAAGTGCTACCCTAGCTGGCCTTCTCAAGAGACACAATCTTGGCATTCTTCTCTGCCAACTCGGATTGCAAGCCTGCACAAGACTAGCACGCACCAAACACTGAGGATCTAGCTCTAAGCTCATCCACCACTCCATCCAACGCAACATACTTACCCCTCAAAGTGAGAAGGTCAGTCATGTGCTTGGAGCACATCTCACACTCATCCTCCTAAGTGACAACAACTGTGGACTTGATAGATTCAAGATCCTTCACTGTATCCTCTCACTTCTGCCTAAACTCCTTCCGCTCTCTAGAAGCACGCCTAAGCAGCTTATCTTAACTAAGAAGGGTGGCAATAAGTTTCTCGACCTCAGCAGAAAGCTTGTTAGGGGTCTGAGATACCTGGGAGGTGTCATCGTCGTCGTCGTTGTCGTTCCGAGGTGCGGATACATGGGTGTATGCCGAGTCTCTGAGTGATGAGTGATTGTCAACGGGTTTGATCGCATGTTCTTTGGCATGTGTTGTGCAGGTGTCGAGCACGGAGACAGTGATCGAGGGCAAGGTGAAGGTCAAGTTGAGACGTGCCGTGCCGATGGACTGGGTGCGATGAAGGATGGGCGTGCCGTGCGGCGGACGTGCCATGCCGATGGATCGAGCAGTGAAGGGCGGACGTGGGGCTTGGACTGAGGGACCGGACTGCCTGAGGATCAGCTGTGGTGGCTGGCAGCCTGGGACAGCGACGAGCGGAGACTTGCGGGGCACGGTGTTGCTCGGGTCGAGGACTTGGGGACACGTGTCGGTGGACGGGGTGCACGGGCGGTGCATCCCCTCTACAGCTTCGGTTTGGTGGCTGAGCCAGCGAAAAACCACCGGTGGACGGTTTCCAGGTTTGGGCCTCAAAACCTGGGCGCGGATGGTTTGCTGAGTTTGGCCTCAAAACTCGGACGCTGGTGGGCTGGTTTCCCGGTTTGGGCCTCAAAACCGGGGGTTGCTGGAAAAGACTGGATTCCCGGTTTGGGCCACAAAACCGGGGGTGCAGAGCGAGGGCGGCACGTGGCGGCAATCGGAAGGTTGCGTGGAGGCAACACGGATGACTTGTGCGGGCGTGGCCGTCGGATCTACCTACAACTTGAGTTGGTCCAGAATAACCCTAGGGTTTAGCTGGTTCGCTCTGTAATTAGAATAGAGAGGGGTAGAGTAGGAAATAGACTTAGTCTAGAATAGGATAAGTAGTCAGGGGAGACACCCTCCTCCCCTATCTCAGTCATTTGCTCTTTCATCCATAGACTTCCTGCTCTCCCCATCCCCTGCTGTAGCTAGCTGAGATCCGCAGAGAGACTTGACTCTGTGTACTGGTGATTCTGAGGAAAGGAGGCCAGTAACCTCCTTGTCGTAGCGTGTGTTTGCGCTTCGGCTTGCAGATCGTGTGTCGATTCGTGTTTTGATTCGAGTTCGTCGTTGTTCTTCGCGTTCTTCAGTTTCTCCACGATTTTCCCAGTCACTCGATCTCCCTCTCCGGTGCGTCTTTGCGAAATCCGTTTGAACCAATTTGTTCGTATCATTGAGGAGGTCATTTCGACCAAAGGAATTCATCTAACTCCTCATGATCGAATAGATCGGGTCGATTTCGTTTTCGTGGCGCTTTTTCGGTTCATACACCTTCCCCTTCGATTCTCCGTTGATTGAGTTGATTTGAGCGGATGATTTCTTGGGGATAGTCTCCTAACTACCCCGTGATCATCTCCTCCAAGTTTGGGATCAAGGGATTTTGGTTTGAATCGATTTTGGGAAGATTTAGGGTGAAGGGCGACCAATTTCGCCCTCACTGTGTGGTGGCGGACTGTCCGCCCCCCAGGCCGCGGACTGTCCGCGAGTCGGGGGTCAGCCGGAGCAGTGGCTGCCTCCCCTCGGTGTTTTTCCCTCGGGTGACCGGCGGACTGTCCGCCGTTGGTAGGCGCGGACTGTCCGCGAGTCGAGCAGGGACATTCCAGCAGAGTTGCTGGTTGGCGGTGTTGGCCGGCGGACTGTCCGGGAAGGAACCGCGGACAGTCCGGCTCATACCGGACAGTCCGGGAGCCTGACGGCGGACTGTCCGGGATCCTGCTGTAGGTTGCGCTATAGTGCGTTTGCTCTCCCGGCTTGCTCGCTTGTTTTCCGGACTTCTCGTTTGGCCCTAGAGTTCACCAAGGAACTTCTCTAGGTATCTTTGCTACTCGTTAGCATCGGTATTTGGGGATTTCTCGACGTAGCCGTCTATCTACGTTCGGGACTTGGTTTTTGGGGGGCAAACTTGTGCCGGAGCTTTTGGGTCTCTGCTTCGCTTGTGTTCGGTGGTGCTCCGCTGTGATCCTAGAGATCATCCACCCTCTTCCAAGGGTCGTGAGCATCACGCTTTGGGTTCGTGCTTGTTGGGGTTGAATTTGGGACACTTGGCCAAAGTTTCGAAAGAAATTTGTTTGGCTCCCATTCACCCCCCCCTCTGGTCGCCTTGTGTGTGCTTTCTCGGTCCTTCAATTGGTATCGGAGCGGGTTAAGGATCTTCCACCTTAGCCGGTTCCAGATCCACCGAAGGCGACATGGATCGCGGCGTGGGCAAACCGCCGTTTTTCGATGGGACGAACTATGCGTATTGGAAGATACGCATGTCGGCCTATCTGCAGAGTTTGGGTGCTTCCATCTGGGATATTTGCAACTCTGCTGATTACGTGGTCTTGGCTGCTCGTGTGACTCAGCATCAGATCGATGAGCACGATGCCAATAGCCGAGCCCGTAATGCTCTCTTTTCGTGTTTGAGCGCTGGAGAGTTTGATCGCGTTTCTCACCTCTCTACGGCTCGGGAGATTTGGGCCACCCTCATGCGCTTTCATGAGGGCACCTCTCAAGTCAAAACCCGACTCTACGAGTCGTACAAGAGAGAGTATGAGAACTTTCGACATCAGCCTGGCGAGAGCATAGAGAGTTTATTCGCTCGCTTTCAGGTGATTGTCAACAGGATGAGGGCTAACAAGGAGCAGTTGCCTTTCGACGATCATGAGAGAGCTTTGAAGCTTTTGCACACTCTTGATCGGTCGGTGTGGGATTCCAAGGTTCAGGCGATCATCGAATCGCCTAACTATGAGACCCTCACGTGCGACGAGCTCTTTAGTAAGCTCAAGTCCAGTGAGATTGACGCCATGGCGAGGGCTTCTTATGAAAATCCTTCTCGCCCGTCCATGGCTTTGGTTTCTGGCTCTTCCGCTAACCCCTCTGCCGGCTTTGCGCTTTCGTCTCTCTTTTCAGTCACAGAGGACCAGCTGGAGTCTTTGGGAGACGACGAGTTGGCTTTGCTTGCCAACCGGTTCTCGCGGTTCCACAACAACCGCATGAACCGTCGCCGCGGAGGAGGACGCTCGGGCTGCTACGAGTGCGGCGACCCCGACCACTTCATCGCCAACTGCCCCAAGAAGAACAAGCATTCGGGGAAGGGCGATCATGGGCGCAAGTACGACTCCAAGCACAAGGAGAAGCACGTCCCCCCAAGGCACAAGAAGCGGGGCGGCTTCGACAAAGAGTACATCAAGAAGAAGTACTTGGAGAAGGCCCAAGCTAGAGCAGCGAGCGTTCTTCGCCACGCTCAGCGACGTCGACGGCTCGGATGACGACTCCGCTTGCTCAAGCGATGACGAGTCCGAGAAGATGAAGAAGATCGAGGACAAGTTCAACGGTCTTTGCTTCTTCGCCGGCGACGGAGGCCTCTGCACCATGGCGCTCGGAGATGAGGTCGGAGGCGAGCTGGAGCACACCCCTCGGAACGACGACGACGACGACACCTCCCAGGTATCTCTCACCTACGACGAGCTTTCTTCCGAGGTTGAGAAGCTTACTGCTGCCCTCCTTAGCCAAGATAAGTTGCTTAGGCGTGCTGCTAGAGAGCGCAAGGAGTTTAGGCAGAAGTGGGAGGACACGGTGAAGGAGCTTGAGTTTGCCAAGTCCACCGTGGTCGTGTCGGAGGAGGTTGAGTGTGAGTCGTGCACCACGCACATGACTGACCTTCTCACCTTGAGAGGTAAGTATGCTGCGTTGGTAGGAGAGGTGGATGAGCTCCGTGCTAGGCCGCAGCTGTTGGGTGCGTGCAAGACTTGTCCTGTCTTGCAATCTGAGTTGGCAGAGAAGAATGCCAAGATCGAGTCTCTTGAGAAGGCCAGCTCAGATAGCACTTGTGTCATGAGGTGTGCTTTGTGTGAGGGCTTGGAGATGGAGATTGCAAATGTGAAGCATGGCAAGATGCAAACCGAGGAAGAAAACACATACCTTCGGACCATCTTGTCATGGGTATCTTGTGGGGAGCCGCAGCTCGGGATGATGATCTCCCAATTCAAGCGAGCTGCTGGAGGTCCAGGGTGTAGGTTTTGCTCCAGGGGTTGATCTTTCCGCTTTTGGGAAGATTGGTGAGTCTAGTGGTCTGAACCCGAGTGAGAAGCCCAACTCCACCACTACTCCCAAACTGACCAAGCTTCCCCCAAAGAGCCTGCCAAGCCTACCACCAAGGATGGGGTGTTTGAGGAACCCCCGAGAGCTCCACCCAAGAACCAAGTATGGGCACCCAAGCCAAACCACCTCAAGAACAAGCTGGACACAATGCCACCCATCCAGCAGGAGTGCTTGCCACAGAAGGGCAAAGTGACCCATACCCACAGTCCTGCGTACCAACAACCCCCTGTGCGTGCGGTGAGGTACCAGTGTGACTTCTGTGGGAGGGATGGTCACTTGAGTGAGTTCTGCTTTCGGCGCAAGCGAGAGGCGCGCCGTGCTCGGGAGATGGACAACCCGGACTTGTACCACCCTTTCCATGGTGGGCATGGGCCGAATGTCCAGAGGAGAGCTGCTAGGTCTGGAGGTCAAGTTCCCAGGCCTAGGGAGAGGAGAGCTCCGAGGAGAGAGGCCAGGCCTAGAGGTCTAGAGCCTCAAGTGCCAAGGCGTAGGCCTCGTAGAGAGCGTGCCCGGCGGGAGCCTGCAGTTGCAGGTTTTGGACCCCGTGACGGAGGCTTTGTAGTTGAGCGCTATCCCCCACCGCAGTTTGAGTATCGCGGTGAGCGCTTCTTCCCCAGCGGACCACGTTTTCCTGTGCGTGGTGATCGCTACCCCCGTAGACAGACTAGGAATGGTTTTTACACTGACCGTTCTTTTGAGCAGCCGGCCCAACACTGGTATCCTTCCTATTTCACTAACCCCAGTGTTGGACCGTATGCTCACCCTATGTCTTTTTATTGATGTAGGTAAGACGGTTGGAGGACATTTGGTTGGTGGATTCCGGTTGTTCGAGGCACATGACCGGAAACGCCAAGTGGTTCTCCAGCCTTAGCCCGGTCGCCGGAAAGGAGTACATAACCTTCGGCGACAATAGTAAAGGTAAGGTGTCTCGCGGATCGGTGCGGGTTAATGAGCACTTTGTGTTGCGCGATGTTGCTCTTGTTTCTAACCTGCATTTTAACTTGCTTTCTGTTTCGCAACTTTTTGATGATGACTATGAGATTCGTTTTAAACCGAACCTTAGTCGCATCTTAGATCCTCAGGGCGATCTTGTATGTCTGATTTCGCCCTTTGGGAATGTCTTTCGAGCGAATTTCTCGGAGTCGTTTGGATCTTCTCGCTGCCTTTTGGCTAGTCCTTCTTCCTCCGATCTTTGGAAGTGGCATAGGAGGCTCGGTCATTTAAGCTTCGACTTGCTTGCAAGACTTAGCTCACTTGGCCTAATCCGAGGATTGCCCAAGCTTTCGATGGAGAAGGATCTAGTTTGCCATTCTTGTAGACATGGGAAGATGGTTGCCGCTCCCCACCATCCAGTGACTAAGGTCATGACCTCGCACCCTGGAGAGCTTTTACATATGGACCTTGTTGGTCCGGCTCGGGTGAGCTCGGTTGGTGGCAAGTGGTATGTTTTGGTTGTTGTTGATGATTTTTCAAGGTATTCGTGGGTCTTCTTTTTTACTGAGAAGACTGAGACTTTCTCCTTCGCTCGCAATTTGATTTTGCGTCTTCAGAACGAGTTCCCTTTGAACTCGATGCGAGCTATTAGAAGTGATAATGGTTCCGAATTCAAAAATTCGGATTTTGAGAAGTTTTGTAACTGCCTTGGTTTGGAGCATCAGTTTTCTTCCCCCTACACACCGCCCCAAAATGGTGTTGTAGAGAGGAAGAATCGGACCCTTGTTGAGATGGCCAGGACGATGCTCGATGAGCATAGGACTCCAGGCGCTATTGGGCCGAAGCTATGAACACTGCATGCTACATTTCAAATCGCATTTTTCTGAGAGCCTTTTTGAAGAAGACTTCTTATGAGTTGCGTTTTGGTCGCCAGCCCAAGGTGAGTTATTTTAGAGTCTTCGGTTGCCACTGTTTTATTTTGAAAAAGGGCAACCTGGACAAGTTTGAGTCTCGATCTTCTGACGGGGTATTTTTGGGTTATGGCACTCACACTAGAGCATATCGTGTACTTAACCTTGATACTAACCGAGTCATGGAGACATCAGATGTCACCTTCGACGAGACTCTTGTTTCTCCTTCTTCTTGTTTTGAGCGTGCAGGTGATCATGAGGTTGGAGAGCCTCTTTTTGATGACGAGGACGAGGGTGCTGAAGGTATGGATGATCCAGCACCCCCTCCACCTGCCGCGCCGCAAAGAGCGGCCTCGACGACGACTCACGGCCCCGACACCTCTTCTTCCTGGGGGCCGTGGGATCCTCCACCTCGTGCGGTACCATTTGTACCCGGGGTGGAACCAGCTGCTGTTGAGGGGGAGGTCACTTCATCCCGGGAGGCGCCACGACACATCCAGCGCCAGCACCCCCCTCAGCAGATGATCGGCGACATCGGCGAGCGAGTCACTCGCTCCAGGTCACAGCACATCTCTCACTTCGCTCACTCTGCTTTTGTTGCTAATTTTGAGCCCCGAGATGTTGGACACGCTTTGACGGATCCAGATTGGGTCAATGCCATGCATGAGGAGTTAGAAAACTTTGAGCGAAATCGGGTTTGGGTTCTAGTTCCACCTCCACCTGACTGTAAGCCTATTGGGACAAAATGGGTTTTCAAAAACAAGCAAGGAGAGGATGGCCACGTTGTTAGAAAAAAGGCCCGGCTTGTAGCGAAAGGCTATAGTCAGAAGGATGGGATAGATTATGAGGAGACGTTTGCTCCTGTAGCTCGTTTGGAGGCTATTAGGATACTCTTGGCTTTTGCTGCATCCAAAGGTTTCAAACTTTTTCAAATGGATGTCAAGAGTGCCTTCTTAAACGGCTACATAGAGGAGGAGGTTTATGTTGAGCAACCCCCCGGTTTTGAAAATCTCCAAGTTTCCAAACCATGTCTTTAAACTTCACAAAGCTTTATATGGTTTGAAACAAGCCCCTAGAGCCTGGTATGATAGGTTAAAAACCTTTTTGCTTGCTAAGGGTTTTAAAATGGGATGTGTAGATAAGACGCTCTTTCTCCTCCGGCAAGGCAAAGACACGCTCTTGGTCCAGATTTACGCGGATGATATCATTTTCGGTGGTTCTTCTCACGCTTTGGTTGCCAAGTTTGCAGATACTATGAGCAGGGAGTTCGAGATGAGCATGATGGGCGAGCTGACATTCTTTCTCGGGTTGCAAATTAAGCAATCCCGGGAGGGGACGTTTGTGCACCAGGGCAAGTACACGAAGGACTTGCTGAAGCGGTTCGATATGGGTGAGGCCAAGCCTCTTCCAACACCCATGTCGACGACGACTGCCCTGGATGCGGATGTGGATGGAGAAGCAGTGGACCAGAAGGAGTACCGCAGCATGATCGGGTCGCTACTCTACCTGACGGCGACACGCCCGGACATTCAGTTCGCGGTGTGTCTGTGCGCGCGCTTTCAGGCGTCGCCGCGCACTTCTCACCGTCAGGCGGTGAAGCGCATCTTCAGGTACCTTCGTTTCACACCTGAGTTCGGGATTTGGTATTCTGCTTCCTCCACCCTCTCGCTTTGCGGTTATTCCGATGCCGATTTTGCTGGTTGTCGCATTGAGCGCAAGTCCACTTCTGGGACTTGCCAATTTATTGGATCTTCTCTTGTTTCGTGGTCTTCTCGCAAGCAGTCTAGTGTCGCCCAGTCTACCACGGAGGCTGAGTATGTTGCTGCGGCTAGCTGCTGTTCCCAGTTACTCTGGATGATGGCCACTTTGCGTGATTTTGGTTTGAGTTTTTCTCGAGTGCCTTTGCTTTGTGACAGCACGAGTGCTATTAGCGTTGCTAAGAACCCCATGCTTCACTCGAAAACCAAACACATTGATGTGCGCTTTCATTTCTTGCGAGACCACCAGGAGAAGGGTGATATCGACCTTCGCCATGTCGATACTCATCACCAACTGGCTGATATTTTCACCAAGCCTTTAGACGAATCAACCTTTAATATGTTGAGGGGTGAGCTTGGTGTGTGTTTCCCCTTTTAGATGGGGGAAGCATTTTGAGTTGTATCCTAGTCTGACTCTTTTACTTTGATCTTCTTTTCTGTTGCATTTTAGCATACGCATTTACATTCTGAGCTTCATGTTTATAATCACTAGAATGTAACTATGCTCTGTTTAGTATGCTCCGATGCTTATGTTGATACTTGTAGCTTATGCTCTTTCTGATCATTAGTACATGTTATGAGCTGAGCTATTTTTGAATGGTGAATTTGCTTAATGTATATAAAATCTGAAAATGTTCACCATTGAGATATGCAACTAGCATGTGTAGGGTGTGTTGAGTCCATTCCTGCTTTTCATATATGCTGGGTTGCTATGTCTCTAGTTCTGAGTCATTCACTTGCTTGGTCTGTTCATATCATGTTTAAAATTTGAACCAAGTTTTAGTGAATTGAAAAGATCGAGATGGGATTGCTTGCCAACACCTCACGGTATCGAGACTGTTTCTCATTGCACTTTGAGTTAAACTTGAGCCGTGTAGTGTATGACCGAAACCGTAGCTTTAAGCTTCTGATTGCTTCGGCATAGGCTTCGCTCGGTTGAAAAGTTAGGCAAAGACAAAGCTTTCAACCTCTCGCAATCACATGCTAAATAATTGAACTTGTGAATTCTTTACCGCTGCAACTCCGATATAAAACTGAAATCACAAGTATATGCTTCATTCCTATGCATGATGATTGAACTTTGCTAGGGGTAGTTCACCTTGTATACATGTTTAGCACTTGTCTGGATTCCTATCTATACATGTGTAGTGCTATTTTGATGGTGACTATCTTTTTGGCTAAAAACTGCTCACTTGCTCATATGCTTCATATTTCGTATGTGTGATCAGTTTGAGCCTTCGCTATTTGAGTGCTTAGTTGTGCCATTGGAGCTATACCGATTAGAGAATTTTTGCACTCTTTTGATTATATGCCTGAAGCTGCTAACTTGCATTTCTGACTTCATATGCATTTTGGAAGGGTGAGTTGTGTTGGCTCAAGGGAAGAGTTTGTGCTTGATAAGTGCATTTTCAACTAAGGGGGAGAGTTTTTGCAAATCATATGTCTCCTGGCGTTCAACTAAGGGGGAGCTTTTGCTAAGGGGGAGATTTTCAAATCTTTATGCTCTTCTCTTGTTGGACCTAAGGGGGAGTCCCTGGTTGCTTGCACTTGTCGAGGGGGAGTTTGCTAGTTGTGTTGAGCCGTTGCCTCTGTCTTGAGGGACTAGCAAACATTTTCCTCATTTGGCGTCGAGGTTGATTTTGATTGGTTTGGAGACCTTTCGTTTGTTTTTCAATTGGTTCGGAGTGGTTTTCGTGCTAGTTGTGTTGAGCCTCTGTGCCTCTATCTTGAGGGACTAGCATTTTGCCATTTTTAGCTCTGATTTTCAATTGGTATTTTGCTAGCGGTGTTGAGCCTGTTCTACCTCTTCTTGAGGGCTAGCTTTGCTTTGCTTGGTTGCGTCGAGCCATTGCCCATGTCTTTGGGGACCAAGTTTTCGCTTCCTCCACTTGACCTTCTTCGGCTTTGCTATGCTTTTGGGTCATTTGGTCGAGTTCTCTTCTTCTCCTTCTTCCTTCTTCTTTCTTTCATTATGATTTGTGTGAGTAGTTGACAATGCACTCATCAAGGGGGAGATTGCAGATACATGGGTGTATGCCGAGTCTCTGAGTGATGAGTGATTGTCAACGGGTTTGATCGCATGTTCTTTGGCTTGTGTTGTGCAGGTGTCGAGCAAGGAGACAGTGATCGAGGGCAAGGTGAAGGTCAAGTTGAGACGTGTCGTGCCGATGGACTGGGTGCGATGAAGGATGGGCGTGCCGTGCGGCGGACGTGCCATGCCGATGGATCGAGCAGTGAAGGGCGGACGTGAGGCTTGGACTGAGGGACCGGAGTGCCTGAGGATCAGCTGTGGTGGCTGGCAGCCTGGGACAGCGACGAGCGGAGACTTGCGGGGCACGGTGTTGCTCGGGTCGAGGACCTGGGGACACGTGTCGGTGGACGGGGTGCACGGGCGGTGCATCCCCTCTACAGCTTCGGTTTGGTGGCTGAGCCAGCAAAAAACCACCGGTGGACGGCTTCCAGGTTTGGGCCTCAAAACCTGGGCGCGGATGTTTGCTGAGTTTGGCCTCAAAACTCAGACGCTGGTGGGCTGGTTTCCCGGTTTGGGCCTCAAAACCGGGGGTTGCTGGAAAAGGCTGGTTTCCCGGTTTGGGCCACAAAACCGGGGGTGCAGAGCGAGGGCAGCACGTGGCGGCAATCGGAAGGTTGCGTGGAGGCAACGCGGACGACTTGTGCGGGTGTGGCCGTCGGATCTACCTACCACTTGAGTTGGTCCAGAATAATCCTAGGGTTTAGCTGGTTCGCTTTGTAATTAGAATAGAGAGGGGTAGAGTAGGAAATAGACTTAGTCTTGAATAGGATAAGTAGTCAGGGGAGACACCCTCCTCCCCTATCTCAGTCATTTGCTCTTTCATCCTTAGACTTCCTGCTCTCCCCATCCCCTGCTGTAGCTAGCTAAGATCCGCAGAGAGACTTGACTCTGTGTACTAGTGATTCTGAGGAAAGGAGGCTGTAACCTCCTTGTCATAGCGTGTGTTTGCGCTTCGGCTTGCAGATCGTGTGTCGATTCGTGTTTTGATTCGAGTTCGTCGTTGTTCTTCACGTTCTTCGTTTCTCCACGATTTTCCCATCACTCGATCTCCCTCTCCGGTGCGTCTTTGCGAAATCCGTTTAAACCAATTTGTTCGTATCATTGAGGAGGTCATTTCGACCAAAGGAATTCATCTAACTCCTCGTGATCGAATAGATCGGGTCGATTTTGTTTTCGTGGCGCTTTTTCGGTTCATACACCTTCCCTTCGATTCTCCGTTGATTGAGTTGATTTGAGCGGATGATTTCTTGGGGATAGTCTCCTAACTACCCCGTGATCATCTCCTCCAAGTTTGGGATCAAGGGATTTTGGTTTGAATCGATTTTTGGAAGATTTGGGTGAAGGGCGACCAATTTCGCCCTCACTATGTGGTGGCGGACTGTCCGCCCCCCAGGCCGCGGACAGTACGCGAGTCGGGGGTCAGCCGGAGCAGTGGCTGCCTCCCCTCGGTGTTTTTCCCTCGGTTGACCTGCGGACTGTCCGCCGTTGGTAGGCGCGGACTGTCCGCGAGTCGAGCAGGGACATTCCAGCAGAGTTGCTGGTTGGCGGTGTTGGCCGGCGGACTGTCCGAGAAGGAACCGCGGACAGTCCGGCTCATACCGGACAGTTCGGGAGCCTGACAGCGGACTGTCCGGGATCCTGTTGTAGGTTGCGCTATAGTGCGTTTGCTCTCCAGGCTTGCTCGCTTGTTTTCCGGACTTCTCGTTTGGCCCTAGAGTTCACCAAGGAACTTCTCTAGGTATCTTTGCTACTCGTTAGCATCGGTATTTAGGGATTTCTCGACGTAGCCGTCTATCTATGTTCGGGACTTGGTTTTTGGGGGGCAAACTTGTGCCGGAGCTTTTGGGTCTCTGCTTCGCTTGTGTTCGGTGGTGCTCCGCTGTGATCCTAGAGATCATCCACCCTCTTCCAAGGGTCGTGAGCATCACGCCTTGGGTTCGTGCTTGTTGGGGTTGAATTTGGGACACTTGGCGAAAGTTTCGAAAGAAATTTGTTTGGCTCCCATTCACCCCCCCCCTCTGGTCGCCTTGTGTGTGCTTTCTCGGTCCTTCACGAGGGGTGTCCTCTAGCTGATTGTCGACCTCCTTGCCGAGGGCCATGGTGCAAAGACCCTCGTTGTCGGCGAAGAAGCAAAGGCCGTTCAGCTTGTCCTCTATTCTCTTCTTCTTCTCGGTCTCATCGTCGCTTGAGGAAGCGGAGTCGTCATCCGAGTCGTCGACGTCGCTGAGCATGGCGAAGAAAGCACGCTGCTCAGCCTGGGCCTTCTTCAAGTACTTCTTCTTGATGTACTCCTTGTTGAAGCCGCGCTTGTGCTTCGTGGGGACGTACTTCTTGTGCTTGCCGGAGTCGTACTTGTGCCCATGATCGCCCTTCCCAAATGCTTGCTTGTTCTTCTTGGGACAGTTGGTGATAAAGTGGTCGGGGTCGCCGCACTCAAAGCATCCAGAGCGTCCTCCTCCATGGTGACGGTTCATGCTGTTGTTGTGGAACCGCAAGAACCAGTTGGCGAGCAAAACCAGCTCGTCATCCCCCATGAACTCCAACTGCTCCTCTGTGATAGAAATAAGAGACGAAAGTGCATGCCTCTAGAGGTGTTAGCAGAAGAGCCAGAAAGGAAAGCCATCGACGGGCCAGAAGGATTTTCATAAGAAGCCCTCGCCATGGCATCAATCTCACTGGACTTGAGCTTACTGAAGAGCTCGTCGCACGTGAGGGTCTCATAGTTAGGCGATTCGATGATCACCTGAACCTTGAAATCCCACACCGACCGATCGAGAGTGTGCAAAAGCTTTAAAGCCCTCTCATGATCGTTGAAAGGCAACAGCTCCTTGTTAGCCCTCATCCTGTTGACAATCACCTGAAAGCGAGCGAATAAACTTTCTATGCTCTCGCCAGGCATGTGTCGGAAGTTCTCATACTCTCGCTTGTGTGACTCATAGAGACGGGTTTTGACTTGAGTGGTTCCCTCATGGAAACGCATGAGGGTAGGCCAAATCTCCCGAGCCGTAGCGAGGTGAGAAACGCGATCAAACTCCGTCATGCTCAAACATGAGAAAAGAGCATTACGGGCTCGGCTATTGGCATCGTGCTCATCGATCTGATGCTGAGTAGAACGAGCAGCCAAGACCACGTAATCTGCAGAGTTGCAAATATCCCAAATGGAAGCAACCAAACTCTGAAGATAGGCCGACATGCGTATCTTCCAATACGCATAGTTCGTCCCATCAAAGAACGGCGGTTTGCCCACGCCGCGATCCATGTCGCCTTCTATGGATCTGGAACCGGCTAAGGTGGAAGATCTTTAACCCGCTCTGATACCAATTGAAGGACCGAGAATGCAAAAGCAAGGCGACCAGAGGGGCGGGGTGAATGGGAGCCTAAAAATTTCTCTCGAAACTTTGGCCTTTGTCCCAAAAATCAACCCCCGAAAGCTTTTACGAAAACATGATGCCCACGACCCTTGGAAGAGGGTGGATGATCCTTAGGATCACAGCGAGGCACCACAAAGCAAGAGCGAACCAAATGCCAAAAGCACCGGATCAAGTTCGACCCAAAAACCAAATCCCAGACGTAGATGGAAGGCTACGTTGGGAAATCTCCAAATACCTATGCTAACAAGTAGCAAATATACCTAGAGAGGTTCCTTGGTTAGCTATAGGGCCAAACGAGAAGTCCGAAAACCAAGCGAAGAACTCGGGAGACTAAATGCACTGAAAAACACATGTTTGCAAGTTCCCATACTGTCCGCGAGTACAGTCCCGGACTGTCCGTGGTACTGCCGGACTGTCAGCGAGGAAGGGGCGGACTGTCCGCCGGTCAAATGACCAAAACAGCAAGGTTGTTGAACCTCCCTGGTCGACTCACGGACTGTCCGCAATCGACAACGGCGGACTGTCCGCCGGTCAATGAAAGACCGTACAGCTGAAGAACACCGCCACTGACTCGGCTTGCCCCCGAGGACAACACTGTCCGCGGGGTGGACGACGGACTGTCCACGACCACCCAGTGAGGGCGATTTCGGTTGCCCTCAACCCAAATCTCTCCAAATCCAATTCAAATCAAAATCCCTTGATCCCAAACTTGGAGAAGATGATCATGAGGTAGTTAGGAGAATATCCCCAAGAAATCATCTGCTCAAATCAACTCAATCAA
Organism: Coix lacryma-jobi var. lacryma-jobi; assembly: GCA_009763385.1. Classification (NCBI taxonomy): domain Eukaryota; kingdom Viridiplantae; phylum Streptophyta; class Magnoliopsida; order Poales; family Poaceae; genus Coix; species Coix lacryma-jobi. The sequence goes on along the minus strand of CM019829.1, from coordinate 64,305,465 downwards.
TAGGAAATCGAAGGGGAAGGTATATCAACGAAAAAGCGCCACGAAAATTGAATCGACCCGATCTACTTGTTCATGAGGAGTTAGATGAATTCCTTCAGTGGAAATGATCTCCTCACTATAAAGAACAAGTTGATTCAAGTGGATTTCAAAAAAATGCAGTAGAGAGGGAGATTGAGTGACGGGAAAATCGCGGAGAAACGAAGAACGCGAAGAACAAAAGCAAAACACGACTTTTGACGCTCACTAATGCTCATAATTAACCATCAACTATTGCATGAAATGACACTAAATGAATTACAAAGCATAGTTGTAGGGTTTCAAACTAACAAGATCCACGAGTTTTGGTGCTCTCACTTGTTTTGTAGGACATCAATATTTCACCTTATAAAAGTACATCAAGTGATGAATTGGAGCGCACCATTGCGAAGGGCTCGTCGAGATGATTGAAACAGACATATCATTTGCTATATTCGGAGTCCCGGATGAAAAGATATTAATTTCGCGACGAAATCTGCAAAAGAAGGATCTAGAAGACACCAGAAGACACCACGAGGCGGCCCACCACGTGGGCCCATTGGGCCAGACAGACCGGTCTATGGGGGAGACCGACCGGTCGGCCACGAAGCCCGTTTCGCCTCCGCCTTCTGGAACCTTCTTCCACCGCCTCCTAGGATGCATCTCCACCGTCCCCGAAGTCGGTTTGATCCAAGGGCTCACGTTCCACGCTCCGGGCTATAAAACCAGGCCCAGACCCCCCTCTCCAGACATCTCCATCTTCATTATTCATCTCCACATCAGAAACTAGGGTTTCAATTAGATGTAGAGATCCCTCTAGTTGATCGTCTAGTTCTAGTTCTAGTTCATCTTCTAGTTCTAGATCTAGATCTAGATCATCATCTTGTTGTAGTCTAGAGAGAGAGAAAGGAGAGAGCCGAGGAGGAGCCGGATCTGTCGGATCTTCCTCGACATTGTATTGGTGAAGCATCTAGTTCGTCTTCAAGTAATCTCCAGGTTCTTCATTTACTACTTCTAAGTATTATATTTAATTTGAGCTCTTTCTTTATTTTATTTACTGGATCTCCACTCGTACTGAGTGCTCTAGTTATCATATGTAATTAGAGTAGTAAGCGTTAGTGTAGACGTGGTGTCTAGACTAGAGTTTACCTGAGTTTACGCCCAATCCTCCGGATAGTTTTTGTAGCTACAGGGGTGACAGCTTTGTAGATTGTTATAATCCACCACATTAGGATTGGTGTTTTCGTAGAGCTTTTTGACAGCCTTCTCCTGATTACCCTTTTCCCAGTCTTTTTCGAGAATAGGAAAGGTACTGTTGCTCCGAAGTAAGTAAAGTATAGTGAGCCTTTGATTAAATAGACCCGCTTAGAAAACCCTATATCTCTGTATCCACATTACCATTCTTTTCTTGGACGTTCTTAACTCTTCTAGTACACTTCACGTTCCTCGTGGAAATCGGTATCCGTGCGCTTGCGGATTATTCTGTGTGCGTTTAAAATACCCAACAAGCTTTCGGGCGCCGTTGCCGGGGAACGGTAGCTGTTCTAGAATCGAACCAGGATCATCCGTGTTTCTTTTCTTTTACCACCTTTTTCTTATCACCACATTTACCTCACCACCACACTTCTTACCACATGGATTTCACTCCTATCTTAAAATTCTTTGCTCCAAAGGGTGACTTGTTGGAGCCTTCACCATCATCACACCCCATTCTTATAGATGGCTATGAGCTTCGTCCTGCTCTTATGGCCATGGTTCGGGAAAAATCCTTCTCTGGATCAGAAGACGAAGATCCATACACCCACCTTAGGCAATTTAAGCAACTGTGTTCTTATCAAAATATTGCTGGCATGACACAAGAGACTATTAAATGGAAACTATTCCCGTTCTCCCTTTTGGGAAGAGCGAGAAAATGCTATGATCATTCCGTAAGGGGCCTAAATGGAAATTGGGATGGACTTCGGGACAACTTTTGTCTTGTTTTCTTCCCTCTTTTTCGAATCGCTGATCTTAGAATCGAAGTTCTTACATTCAAAAAAAAGAGAAGGAGACGCTAGGAGCAGCTTGGGCTAGGTTCAAACACCTTACCAATTCTAGCCCAAACCTTTCCTTGCCAGACCATGTGCTACACATTCACTTTTATTGTGGTCTTAACAAGGAAGCTGCTCTACATCTCGATTTAGCTTCTGGAGGATCATTCTCACATAAACTTGTTAGTGAAGGAAGAGACATCCTAAATAAAATCCTTGAAAACACTCCTTCCACTGGCATTTTTGACGAATTCCGAGAAGAAGAAGTCGAGCCTAACCCCGACCAACACAAGGAGGAACACATAACCAAATTTGAAATTCCTTCAAATCCTTCTAATAATTTGGTTGTCACAGAACCTTCTCTAGAGAAAACACCCCACACTTTAGACATTTATGAACCCCATCTTTCGGTGTTCTTCTCTGAAATCAAGGAAGATGACATCAAAGAGCATGGAAGCTACTTCATAAACACCTCTTTTAATCCATGCTCAGATGAGACATCTCCTAATTCTATTGGTGTGTCTAACATTGCCACACTCGAGATTTTCAACCCCCTCACACATTCTGTTTACAAAAACTTCAAAAGGGTGGTTGTCGATGCATATGTTTATCACAAATTTTGTAGATCTCGTTGTGTTCTTAAATTGGTATTGGAGGGGAAACCACTTCACCAAATCTCATTTTGAAGGTTTCCCCAGGACAAGCTCAGTGTTCTAAAACAAGCATTTTTCAGATCAATGTTTACCTCCCTGCTACACTGCCCTTGTGTTTTGAGCATAAGGATATAATTGTTAAAATATTCCTTCGGGTATTCTTGTCACTCACCTTTGTAGGTCTGTAGCGAAAAGTTCTAAGGAATGACAAACACAAGGTATGTCCAACCAATCATCATGCAACATTAAATACAATCATCCAATCTTGATTTTTACAAAATCTAAGCTTAGAGAATACACTTTGTAGGAACATCTCTTACCATGTTGCTATGTTGGTTGCCCCTACCTTTAAGACATGCTCATATGCTATACACTAGTCATGCTCTTTCATCACCATTTGAGTAAATCTCTTTAATGCTTCAATGCTACCTTCATTTGCTATAGTATATGCTTTGGTTTTGAAGTATTCTCATACACCTTTTAAATTAGGCATGGTGCTTAGTTTAAACTGTTTTCATGAATTAAAGTAAGACATGGTGTCTGGTTTGATTCTTGAGCTAAAAGGTATCCTAATTTTACCTCTAAAGGCTTTTAAATTATGTATGGTGCTTAGGTTAAAATGCCTTCCTAGATCAAATTAGACATGGTGTCTAGGTTGATTTTTGAGCCAATAGTATACTATTGTGGATGCTAGATATTTTGTTGGACTAACCCCTGTAGGAAAACTTTCAATATCAATTTGGGAAAGTCCTGAGATGAACTCACACTGGAGATGAAGAGACATATGAACCTCCACAACTTGCACAAGGGAGACACAACTCACTGATCATGGAGAAATGAGGTCCATGGAACAAGACAAAAAATGAGTGTCACAAAACAATATCTACAATCAAAGCACTCACTCCATGGAAGTAGGTGAACAAGTCTGAGCTAGGTCACTAGAAGATAAAGACCATTGTGGGAGGAACAACACACCTTCACTGATAGGTTGACACTCAGAGAAGGAAGGTTGATCCCTCTAAAGATGATCCTACTATAACTTCCTCCTCTCAAGCTCCCATCACTCAGGTTCACTATGAGATAAGTAAGAGAATACAAGCTATTTATGAAGAACATCGAGCCAGACAAGAGAAGCTTCCACAAGGTGGTTCGACACATTACTCTTCAATGATAAAGGTAACATCTCAAGGTATGTGACCATCACTTTAAAAGCTTCTCCTTAATTCTAGTATGTGCATAAATAAGAACCAAACATGTTTCAGTTGCACCTTATTTGATCCAACCTAATCAACTCAACATGTTTAGTTCTTTACTGTTTGTTCCTAGCTTTACTCTCTTGAATCTCACTATCTTAACCAAATGAGCTGAAATGTTATGCATCTAACCTTTGGAAGATGATATATCAGAATCATGAAAATATCGACACATTATGCATAGATTATCCTTCCTTGGGTTAAACAATCTGATCTGTTAAATATTTTAAGATGCTACTTTCATGCTCATCTTTTGATCCTATCACTCATGTTAAGATTAAATAGAACACATAAACAACAAGTTTATCTTGCTTGATGTGCCTAAGGTTAGAGAGGAATGAAATAAAACTTTTGGTTCTGTTGGTGTTTTTCCACCAACAGAGCCCATGCACTTGATCTCTACCTTGTCTTTATGAGCAGGACACACTCTTAAGCAAACATGGCGAAGTTTGTCACTCCCTAATTCTATAGAGTAAAGGTCCTAAATCTACAAGAACATGCACACTGAGGAAGATGCAGCCAGCGTCCACAATTAACGCTTCACTTCAAACTGCTGGACGAACAAATAACATGAGTGACACCATATCAAGAGGCATAAACAAGAAGGAATGATGGAAGACGTTGTAGTCAGAATTAGAGGTCATGAAGTCCCCACAGACTTCTTGATCCTCGACATTAGAAGACAATGATGTCCACCTCATCCTAAGAAAACCATTCCTCTACGCTACAAGTACAATCATCTACAAGAGAAAATTCATTTTTCACTTTCCTGGAAGAAAAGGCACGATACAACTTCATCAGCTACATGCCCAATGAAGCACCTAAGAAGAATAAAAGTGAAAGACGCCGCTCTCAAAGCCAAAGAAGACAAACTATCAAGAACAGAGAGGCCAATCATGAAGAAGAAGCTATCGACACTGCCCCATAAAAGAAAGGAGAGAAACCTCAAGACAGTGAACCACAGGAAGTGAAGACTCAGACCAAGAAAGTATGGGAGAAAATGTCTGCACCTAAGAGGTACAATCAATAACAGCTTTCCAAACATCTGACATACCTTGGGAGGTCTAAACCAAGGGAAGGTCCGGTTCGTCGGACCTAAATATCTGAACCTTCGCCAAAAGGTAAAAATCGGTAGTTATCCTCATATTTATTTTCCTGCATAGTTCTCATATTTAATTCTTAGTTATTTATTGCATCATCATATTTAATCATTGCATCATAATATTTAATTCACAAACATTTTAATTTCTGCATTGCATTAGAAAAGAAAATAAAAATATTGCATTTGTTACACTACATCATAAACCATGAAGCACCATGTGAATAATTCTATGGTGTGTAAAAACCCACATGAATGTTCATCGTGTTGGCATAAAAAATAATAATATAATGCATATATTCATCCTGTTGTATTTTTCTCATTGGATCATAAAAATAAAAATACAAAAATATTGAGAAAGAGATCTTACTGAAACTCTGGACAACTAAGGCTTAAGTGGCCAACCACTAACGCTTAATCTGTTCCACAAGTTTGTTGTCTATTTGAGTTTCACAGGATTGAAAGACCAAGAAAAGCTGACGAGCAAGTGGATGTTCTATCGACTGTTAGAGCACTGTTTCCACAACCATTAACATCAATCAAAGCTCCGACAGAGAAAACACATTTCCACCGCCAGTCCGCTAATTGCAAGATCGAACGACTATGTCAACATTCAGCTTGGGGGAAAACACCCCGTGTATGCAAGTAAGTATCCTTGTCCTCTTAAGTTTTCTTTCTATACATAAATCTAAAAAAATATATATACAATAAAAAATGTGGGCACATGAAGGATCACCATTAATTAAAAAGAAAGAAAAAAATATGGGCACATGAAGGCTCAGCGCTATTAAGGGAACCGGCTTGGGGGAGACGCACCCCCGTTATCTTCATAATCCAGGTATGTCTTATTCACTATCTTAGTTATTTATAATAAGTGTGTGTTAGGTTAAATAAATAGTGTGTTAAGTTTGTTTTAAGAAGTTAATAATAAAAGAAGATCTCTCTCTCTGATCTTTTACATGGAAATGATGAATAGTTGCTCTATCTAATTTCTTTCAAGTACCTAGCCTTCAAAGCATGAGTTCTCCTGATTAATAATGATGCTTAAAAATGAAATTAAATATATGGGTAGCAAATGCTTGATCCAGAGTCTAGGTAATTGATAGATATGACATGTCATGATCTGAGCTGCTATTATCTTGTTCTAAACAACACTAGAGTTCCGGAGATTTCTCAATATAAATATGACTAATAATGGCATTGAGTTAAATTAAGCCTTGTTGACCCTATGAGAAGTTATCATGCTATTGAATTGAGATCACTTACACATTCTATCCATCTTCTGTATAAATGCTCATGATTATCTATTGTTATCCTCTCAAAAGTTTGTTGGAAGCATGTGGCTATTGAAAAAAAAAGAGAAAAAAATCCGAGGAAAGAAAAAGGGACAAGTGTCCGAAAACTCAAAAAGAAAGATCCCGAGGAAATAAAAAGGGACAAGTGTCCGGAACCTTGAAAAAAATAATAATGAAAAAAATGAATATCAGAAAAAATGGGCATGTGCCCGCTAGTAGAATTAGCCTGATAGCCATGTGTCTCTAATAAGCAGAAGAGAGTGATATATTCAAAAGAGCATCCGCCTCCATTTTACATACACATGCACTTCTTGACTCAATAGTGTGGTTGACTTTCTCTTTGGATCCTTTGTTTAATTTGGCAACATATGTTCTTAAACTTTTGAAAATTCATAAAAACTCTGGAATAATGGTGAAGTGAAAGAAGTAGAGACATGGTGCTTGATTTGATCGTTCTATCTTTCAATTACTCAAGATTCAAGGTAAAGTACTAAGCCCCGTGATGAATAATATGATATTTTTTTCTATTCCATATGAGAACTTTTGTTTGAATGCATGTGTACTTGTTGGAAGTAAAGATATTGCAGCGACTCCTGATCCATTGTTGAGATTGGTTTTGCTCGGGACTAGCAAAGGTTAAGCTTGGGGGAACTTGTTGACGCTCACTAATGCTCATAATTAACCATCAACTATTGTATGAAATGACACTAAATGAATTACAAAGCATAGTTGTAGGGTTTCAAACTAACAAGTTCCACGAGTTTTGGTGCTCTCACTTATTTTGTAGGACATCAATATTTCACCATATAAAAGTACATCAAGTGATGAATTGTAGTGCACCATTGCAAAGGGATCATCGAGACGATTGAAACAGACATATCATTTGCTATATTCGGAGTCCCGAATGAAAAGATATTAATTTCGCGACGAAATCTGCAAAAGAAGGATCTAGAAGACACCATAAGACACCACGAGGCGGCCCACCACGTGGGCCCATTGGGCCAGACCGACCGGTCTATGGGGGAGACCGACCGGTCGGCCACGGAGCCCGTTTCGCCTCCGCCTTCTGGAACCTTCTTCCACCGCCTCCTAGGATGCATCTCCACCGTCCCCGAAGTCGGTTTGATCCAAGGGCTCACGTTCCACGCTCCGGGCTATAAAACCAGACCCAGACCCCCCTCTCCATGCATCTCCATCTTCATTATTCATCTCCACATCAGAAACTACGGTTTCAATTAGAAGTAGAGATCCCTCTAGTTGATCGTCTAGTTCTAGTTCTAGTTCATCTTCTAGTTCTAGATCTAGATCTAGTTCATCATCTAGTTGTAGTCTAGAGAGAGAAAAAGGAGAGAGCTGAGGAGGAGCCGGATCTGTCGGATCTTCCTCGACATTGTATTGGTGCAGCATCTAGTTCGTCTTCAAGTAATCTCCAGGTTCTTCATTTACTACTTCTACGTATTATATTTAATTTGAGCTCTTGCTTTATTTTATTTACTGGATCTCCACTCCTATTGAGTGCTCTAGTTATCATATGTAATTAGAGTAGTAAGCGTTAGTGTAGACGTGGTGTCTAGACTGGGGTTTACCTGAGTTTACGCCCAATCCTCCGGATAGTTGTGGTAGCTACAGGGGTGACAACTCTGTTGATTGTTATAATCCACCACGTTAGGATTGGTGTTTTCATAGAGCTTTTTGGCAGCCTTCTCCCGATTACCCTTTTCCCAGTCTTTTTCGAGAATGGGAAAGGTACTGTTGCTCCAAAGTAAGTAAAGTATAGTGAGCCTTTAATTAAATAGACCCGCTTAGAAAACCCTATATCTCTCTCTAACCACATTACCAATTATTTTCTTGGACGTTCTTAATTCTTCTAGTACACTTCACATTCCCTATGGAAATTGATACCCTGGAATACTCTCGGGTGAAAGCTACATCGGTATCCGTGCGCTTGCGGATTATTCTATGTGCGTTTAAAATACCCAACAACGACTCAAGTCATCGATCTACAACCGTGTGGATACCACACGCTACAATAGTGAGATTACAGTCTCACTTCCTCAAAATCTCATAAACACAGAGGTATGGTTCTCTGCGGATCTCAGTTGCTACCGCAGGGGATTGGGAGAGCAGGAAAACCTAGAAGGCAAAGAGCAAATGACTGGGATAGGATGGGAGGTGGGTGTCTCCCTCTACTTATCCTAATTCTAATTCCCACTCTACCCCTAACTAATTATAGAGCGAACCAGCTAAACCCTAGGGTTATTCTGGACCAACTCGTGGTAGGTGGTGATCCGACGGCCACGCTCGCACAACTGGTAGTGTTGCCTCGACGCCACCTCACCGATTGCCGCCACGTGCCGCCACCGCTCTGCATGTGCTTTTCACGGACTTCGCCCCCGGTTTTGAGGCCCAAACTGGGAAACCAGCCTTCACGATCAACCCCCGGTTTTGAGGCCCAAACCGGGAAACCAGCCGTCCATCGCCTGAGTTTTGTGGCCCAAACTCAGAAACCCGCCAGCGCCCAGGTTTTGAGGACCAAACCTGGAAACCGTCCTCAGCCCGAGTTTTGTGGCCCAAACTCGGCAAACCCGTAGCACCTAGGTTTTGTGGCCAAAACCTGGAAACCGTCCACCGGTAGTTTTTCTGTGGCTCAACCAGCAAACCGAGTCGTAGAGGGGAAGCCACCCCGTCCACACGCAAGACTTCGCTCGTCGCTGTCCCAGGCTGTCAGCCAGCACAGCTGATCCTCAGGCCACCGGTCCCTCAGTCCAAGCCTCACGTCCACCCTTCACCGCTCCTGGTCCATCAGCACGACACGTCTCTACTTGACCTTCACCTTGCCTTTGATCACTGTATCCGTGCTCAACACCTGCACAACAGAAGCCAAAGAACATGCACATCGAACCAGTTGACAATCACTCATCACTCGAGACTCGGCATACACCCATGTATCCGCATCGTCGCGCACTTCTCACCGTCAGGCGATCAAGCGCATTATGAGGTACCTTTGTTTCACACCTAAGTTCAGGATTTGGTATTCTACTTCTTCCACCCTCTCCCTTTGCGGTTACTCGGATGCTGATTTTGCTGGTTGCCGACTTGAGCGCAAGTCCACTTCTGGGACTTGTCAGTTTTTGGGTTCTTGTCTTGTATCTTGGTCTTCTTGCAAGCAGTCTAGTGTCGCTCAGTCAACCACTGAGGCTGAATATGTTGCTGCGGCTAGCTGCTGTTCCCAGTTGTTGTGGATGATGGCAACTTTGCGTGATTTTGTTCTGAGTTTTTCTCGAGTTCCATTGCTTTGTGACAGCACGAGTGCGAGTAGCGTTGCTAAGAACCCCGTGCTGCATTCTAAGACCAAACACATTGATGGTTGCTTTCATTTCTTGTGAGACCACTATGAGAAGGGTGACATCGACCTTCGCCATGTCGATACTCATCATCAGTTGGCAGGTATTTTCACCAAGCCTTTGGACCAATCAACATTTGATAGGTTGAGAGTTGAGCTTGGTGTGTGTTTCCCCTTTTAGTTGGGGGAAACATTTTCGTATACTCATCTTCATAGACTGACTTCTCTTGTTTTGTTCTTGTTTAGTTTTTGCATTTCATCATATTTGCGTCTTTACCTTTTTGAGCTTCATGTCTATAATCTTTAGAATGAATCTATGCTATGATTAGTGTATGCTCCGATGATATATGATGATGCTTGTAGCTTAGGCTCTTCTTGATCACTGATACATGTTGTGACCTGAGCTATTTTTTAGATCTGTGAATATGCTTATTGAACATAAAATTTGAAACTTGTTCACCATTGAGCTTGGCCACTAGCATGTTTAGAATGTGTTGAAGTCACTTGTGCTATTTCATATATGCTAGGTTGCTATGTCTCTAGTTCTGAGTGTTTCACTTGTTTGGTATGCTCATGAATTGTTTAAAATGAACCAAGTTTAAGTGAATTGAAAAGATGAAGATGGGATTAGTTGACAGCACATCACGGTATCGAGACTGTTTCTCATTTCACATTGAGTTAAACTTGAGTCGTGTAGTGTAAGACCAAAACCGTTGCTTCAAGCTTCTAATTGCTTATGCATAGGCTCAGCTTGGTTGGAAAGTTAGGCAATGTCAAGTTTTCAACCTCTCGTAATCACATGCTGAAATTTCAAACTTATGTAATCACCGCTGCAACTCTGATATATTTTGAAAACACAAGTCTATGTTTCATTCTATAGCATGATGATTGAACTTTGCTAGGGGTAGTTCACCTTGTATACATGTTTAGCACTTTCTTAACTTCCTGTCTATACATGTTTGGTCTATTTTGATGGTGAAACCCTTTTCTGAATGGTCTAAAACTTCTCACTTTGCTCATATGTTCATATTTCATATTATGTGATCAGATTGAGCCTTTGCTGGCATTTATACTTGTTGTTGAGTCATCGGATCAGCACTCTTTAAAGCATTTATTCATTCTATCGACTATATACCTGAAGCTGCTAACCTGCATTTGTGACTGATATATATTTGCTCTTGCGTTTCGGTTTCCCTTGTTTAGCCTTGTTTTGTGCATTTTCGACCAAGGGGGAGAAATTTTGACAAATCATGTCCTAAGTTGTGTGCACTATTGAAGGGAGAGTATATGTACAGGGAGAGCTTTGCTCGTTTTGCTTGACGAGTTGTTAAATTGATTTGGAGCGGTTTTTAGCTAGTTGTGTGGAGCCTTTGCCTTTTTCTGGAGGGACTAGCTGATTTACTCAGTTTTTGGCTGCTTTGCTCCGAATTTCTTGCAAGCGGTGTTGAGCCTGTTCTGCCTCTTCTTGAGGGCTAGCTTTGCTTTTGCTTGGTTGCGTCGAGCCGTTGCCCATGTCTTTAGGAACCAAGTTGTCTTGCTCACTCCATTCAACTTCTTTCGGCTTTGCTTCACTTCTGGTCGATTGGTTGAGTTCGCTTCCTTCTTCTCTTTCTTCTATTCCATATGATTTGTGTTGGAAGTTGACAATGCACTCATGAAGAGGGAGATTGCGGATACAAAGTTGTATGCCGGATCTTGAGAAGATGAGTGATTGTCAACTGGTATGATGTGCATGTTCTTTTGCTTGTGTTGTGCAGGTGTCGAGCTAAGAGATGGTGATCGAAGGCAAGGTGAAGGTCAAGTAGAGACGTGTCGTGCCGATGGACCCGGAGCGGTGAAGGGCGGACGTGAATTTTGGACTGATGGACCGGTGGCCTGAGGATCAGCCGTGGTGGCTGACAGCCTGGGACAGCGACAAGTGGAGACTTGCGTGTGGACGGGTGCACGGGCGGTGCATCCCTCTATGGCGTCGGTTTGGTGGTTGAGCCACAGTAAAACCACCAAGTGGACGGTTTCCAGATTTGGGCGTCAAAACCTGGGTGTGGCCGGTTTCCGAGTTTGGGCCACAAAACTCGGGCTGTGGATGGTTTCCGGGTTTGGGCCTCAACCTGGGTGCTGGCGGGTTTCTGAGTTTGGGCCACAATACTCTGGCGATGGACGAGAGGTTTCCCGGTTTTAGCCTCAAAACCTGGGGGAGGTCCGTGAAAAGGACGAACGGCGTGTGGCGGCACGTGGCAGCATCCGGTGAGGTCGTGTCGAGGTGAAGCTACCTGATGTGCGGTTGTGGCTGTCAGATCAACAACAACTCTGAGTTAGTCTGGAATACTCTTAGGGTTAGCCTGCTCGCTCAATAGCAGTAGGGGCAGAAGGGGAATAATTGTATTAGGCTATATTAGGAGAGGCAGCCCCTCCCTCCAAACTATGTCAGCCATTTACTACTTTCACTTAGGGTTTCCTATTCTTCCATTCTCTGCTATAGCTACTGAGATCCACAGAAATGGTGAATCATACCTCTGTGTATTTGGATTTTGCGGAAACGGGACCGGATTCCCGTTGTCTCCTCGTGGAGACGAATTTCGGCTGGGAATTGAGATTGTGTTTTGCGTTCTTGAGCTGTTCTTCGCATTTAGTTTTTGTCTCTATTTTCCCGTCGCTCGATCTCCCTCTACGCTGCGTCTTTTTTGAATCCACTTGAATCATCTTGTTCTTTGATGTGAGGAGAACACTTCCACCAAAGGAATTCATCTCAATCCTCATGAACAAGTAGATCAGGTCAATTCAAGTTTCGTGGCGACTTTTTCGTTCCTACACCTTCCCTTTTGATTTCCTGGCGTTTGAGTTGATTTGAGAGGATGATTTCTTAGGGATAGTCTTCCAACTACCTAAGGATCATTTCCTCCAAGTTTGGGATCAAGGGATTTTGATTTGGTTTAGATTTGAGAAGATTTGAGAGAGGGGTGACCGGAATCGCCCTCTCTGGATGATCGCGGATAGTCCGTCGTTTCTACTGCAGACAGTCCGCGTGTCGGGACTCGGGCAGATCAGTGGCTGCGTGTTTCGGCGTGTTGAGCTCTGTTTGACCAGCAGACAGTGCACCGTGGTCCATTGCGGACAGTCCGCGAGTCGACCAGGGAGGTTCAGCAAAGTTGCTGTTTTGGCATTTTGGTCGGTGGACAGTCCGCCATCCATTTGCGAACAGTCCAGGGTAGCCGCAGACAGTCCGGGGTAGCCGCGGACAGTCCGGGACCATACCTGCTGAAAGTCCGGGACTTCGCAGACTTGTTCTGTTCTGTGCGTTTGCTCTCTCGGCTTTTCCACTTCGTTTTCGGACTTCTTGTTTGCTCCTAGAGTTCACCTAGGAACCTCTCTAGGTATCTTTGCTACTTGTTAGCATAGGTATTTCGAGGAATTCCGACGTAGCCCTTCATCTACATTCGGAAGTGGGTTTTTGGGCTTGAACTTGACTCGGAGTTTGTGAGTCTCGAGTTGCTCATTCTTGTGGTGCCTCGCTGTGATCCTTTGGATCATCCACTCTCTTTCTGAGGGTCATGGGCATCATGTTTTGCTCGAAGCTTTTGGGGGTTATTCTTTGGGACAGAGGCCAGAGTTTTGAAAGAAATTTTTAGGCTCCCATTCACGCCTCCTCTGGTCTCCTTTTGCAGCATTCTCGGTCCTTCAATAGAACTGTCAGAAATCCTAACGGTTACAAGAATGGTCTAGATGTCGTCAGAGAGAAAAATAGGCTAGTCCCGTTAACAGAATTTACAATTTTCTCGCAAATGAAAATAGTACTCAGGATCAAAGACAAAGGACTCGGAAGATCTTCCAAGTACCTGGATCTTATTAAATATTACTCGGAATTACATAGAGGTACAGAGTTACATCTTGAGAAAAAGCAGATGGTTACAAACAGTTTCAAGTACAAGCTCAACCTGAGAATATATATGATGAATGATTGACATTTGTGAGGAAGGTTTGAGGCTTCTACCGGTTGAGTCTATATCTAGCTATGCGCTTAATGCTTATGACTAACCGGTGGCGTTGAGTTGTGGTGTTTCTGTGTTGGTGTGCGTGTGCAACATGTGTCTCTTGGCTGTGTTGATGTGCAGGTGTGGAGCTCGGATACAGTGGTCGATGGCGAGGTGGAGGTCAAGTAGAGACGTGTTGTGCTGACGGACCGGGAGCGTTGAAGGATGGGCGTGCCGTGCAGCGGACGTGCCATGCCGATGTACCCAGAGTTGTGGTGTTTCTGTGTTGGTGTGCGTGTGCAACATCTGTCTCTTGGCTGTGTTGATGTGCAGGTGTGGAGCTCGGATACAGTGGTCGATGGCGAGGTGGAGGTCAAGTAGAGACGTGTCGTGCTGACGGACAGGGAGCGGTGAAGGATGGGCGTGCCGTGCAGCGGACGTGCCATGCCGATGTACCCAGAGTGGTGAAGGGCGGACGTGAGGCTTGGACCGATGGACCGTGAGGCCGGAGGACCAGCTGTGGTAGCTGGCACGTGGTATCAGCAAGCAAGAGCAAATGGGGATGTGCGATGCATCGGCCGAGTCGGGAGGAAGACGATGGCGGTGTGGCACTTGGCGGGAGGTCGGACACGGGTTTGCGTGCGGCGCAAGTGCCGTTGGCCGAGTCAAGAAGGAAGGAGAAGGCGTTGTGCCCGGCGTGGAGGCTGGACATGCATCGTCATCGGTGCCAGTGGTCGGGGTGTGAGAACCACATCCCGTCTATGGTACGGTTTCGGTAGCTGAGCCTCAAAAAGCTATCCGCGACGGTTTCTGAGTTTGGGCCTCAAAACTCGGGGTGGCCGGTGTCCGAGTTTGGGCCTCAAAACTCGGGGTGGACGGTTTGCCAGGATTGGGCCTCAAAATCTGGGCTAGCGGGTTTACCGGTTTGGGCCTCAAAACCGGGCGGAGGTTCCTATGCGGAACGGTCGACGCGTGGCGGCGTGGAGAGGCTGGCGCGGCGGCGAAGCTATCCACGAGGAAGGCGCGGTGGTCGACGTGACGGCACGTGGCGGCATCCTGGAGCTTGTGTCGAGGTGAAGCGAAGGATGAGAAGGCGTGTGGCCGTCGGATGAAGAATGACCGAGTTGGACGGTTTTACCCCTAGGGGGTATTTGGGTCAGTGCTTCAAGTAAGGGCGTTTTGCTCTTGGTACGTGCGCCTATATATATGTGAGGGGGCTGGTTAGGGCAGCCTATCTTTGGGGAGGTGTCACTCTCATTTTGTTCAATTGAGAGGAGGCTAGGGTTAGAGGAGGAGTGACTCTTGTTCTTGAGATTTTCGCCATCCACGCTTTGTTGTTGCGAGGAGTGGCTTGTAACCCGACATAGTGTGTTATACAATTCATCATCTCGTAGCAATCCAAGGATCAATTTCTTACTCCTCTTGTGTTGGCTGAAATTTGGATCGATTCGCGTTTTTGTTCTTCGCGTTTCGGTTTTTTCCCTCACAGAGATTTGCCTCGTTCTCCCTCTCCGAGAGGTGGTTTTTGATTCCACTTAAACCAACTTGTTCTAGATCGTGAGGCGCAACTTTTCACCAAAGGAATCCATATCTAACCTCACGAGCTAGCAGATCGGTCGGTTTTCGTGTTTGGATCGAGTTCTTTCTCCCTTGGCCGTTCTTCTTCGATTTTCTTTGGTTCTGCAATCTATATTTAGGTTCGAGCCATGATCTCCTAGAGATAGCTCACTAACCTTGTTGTGAACTCCTCTGCAAAATTGCAGATTTTTCGGAGTTGATTTGGTTGAGTTTTGGCTTCGAAATCAGAAGTTTCTGAAGCTGCAGCGTGCACACTGGACATGTCCGGTATGCAATCCGGACATGTCCGGTATTGACGTATTGGAATTTTGAGCTGTAATTTTGTGGAGATCTTCCCTTAGGTGTCTACTAGCTCTGGTTAAAGTTTCATAATTTTTGGACACAGATTGATAGGGTTTTGAAATTTTCTCCCAAAACTGGTCTGGACAGTGCATACCAGACATGTCCGGTAGAAAACCCGGACATGTCCGGTATTGATACTTTGGAGTTTTGAGCTGCAATTTTTGGGAGACCTTCCTGAGGGTGTCTAGTACCTGTGGTTCAAATTTCACAATTTTTGGACACCGTTTGATACAACTTTTGATTTTTCTCCCAGGATTGGTCGCTGCAGTCTTGCAAACGCTCTGAGACTCTTTTGTGCTCCAGTAGTGTCCCGTTGTGCTTCTTGGAGGCATCCACCCTACATCTAGGGTCGTGGACACTACCAAGTCCTTGTCTTGCTTTTGGGGTGACTCTCTGGGACAAGGGCCATTAATTTCTCGAGAAGAAATTTGAGGCTCCCATTCACCCCCCCCCCCCCCCTCTGGTCGCCAATTCGGTCCTTCAATTGGTATCAGAGCCAGTTAAGGATCTCTCTACCTTAACCGGTTCCGGATCCGCGAAGGAGACCTTTTGAGAGTGGTTGTACTTCCCACTTTGTTTGTCGAGGTGTTAAGCTTTTCTGTTGCTAACACTAACGGTGCTTTTAGAAATGGCACCAAGTTCTTCTTCTAGTGAGTCTTTGTCCTTAGGTTTGAATGTTTCCAAGGATGACATTTTGGGAAGGAAGAGTGCAGTCAATGAGAGGGATCGCGAGGTGAACGATTTGTTGAACCTTCTTCGCAATGATGAGCTTTCACCAGAGGATCTTCTACGTCAACTTGGCAAGGCAAAGAAAGTTATACTTGCTTGTAGTCTTGTGACTCTGCATGACCTACGTGATGGTTGCTCTAGGAATAATGATCTTTGTGATACCTTGCGTAGAAAGGTTGAGAAGTTGAAATGCTCCATTGCTAGATTAAAGACTAGTGCGTCTTCACCTTGCACCTCTTGTAGTGACATGGCTAGGAAGAATGATCAGCAAGGCTTTTCTCTTGCTAGCTTAAAATCTAAAAATGAAATGTTGATATCTAATGCTTCCAAACCATGCTTACATTGCGTAGACTTGCGCAAGGATCTTGATTGTGCTAAAACTGAAATAGCCTTGCTAAAGTCAAATGCTTTGTTACCATGTGTTTCATGTGAGTCTTTACATGCTGAAATCAATAAATTAAAATTGACTCACACCACATGTGTAAATGAACTCGAGCATGCTAGGGCTGAAATTATTGAATTAAATTATAGGCCTTGTAGCTCATGCTCTTTGAATAAATATGCTTGCCTTACTTCTTGTGCTAACCATGATTCTTTTCTTGATGTGAATGGTGATGTTTCTTCCACCAGTTTCTTTTGCACATCATGCATCGATTTAGAAAAAGAAGTTTTGGTTTTGAAAGCTTTGTGCGATGATATAAGTGCCAAGTTGGTTGAGCACAATGATATGAGTGCCAACCTTGAAAAAGAAAATGAACTCTTGCGTACCACATATGCCGAGTGCATTAGAGAGGAGATGGAAAATTTGAAAAACACTCCTTGTGGTACTTGTGATCGCCTCATGTTTGAAAATGAGGTTTTAGCCAAAAGATGCAAGAGCCTTTGTGCTAAGTCTTTTGATTCACGCACTTCTTACAAATCCACAGTTGATGATTCTCAGTTTGCTTCTTTGCGACCGGAGTTGAGTTCTTGTGTTACGCGTGAGTCTCTTGACATTAGCACTTGTGTCAAGGTTTTGGATAGCTCCTTCATAGCTACTCCTAATCTTGTTGTTTCGTCGAGTGATGTCCAAGGGACTTTTCATGACAAGGGTGCTTCTCACATTTTTGGGACTCACGTTCCCAAACCGATTTTCCATTTCACCTTTTGCAAGAAGGATGGACATTCATTCAATTTTTGTTTCCGCCGTGTCAAACACGAGCGACGTATTCGAGCTAAGGCTTTTAGGAAGCCACGTAGCCTTTCCCATGCCACGTGTGCCCCTAGTGTTGGCACCAAGTTGAATGTTGATACTTCTTGTTCTATGTCCCAAGGGACTTCTCACTTGTCGGAGAATGGTGTGCCTTCCAGTAGGCCTTTGTACCATTGCTCTTTTTGTGAGAAAGATGGGCATCAAGAAAGCTTTTGCTATCGGCGTGCCAAACGCTTGTGCCAAGCTCGCTTTTCTAGGAAGTTGGTGGTTCATAGCCCTTCTCATGGTATGAACGCTTGTGTTCCTAGTAAGAAGCCTCTCTTTGTTGTTGGGTTTTATGACTCCTTTTCTAGCGGGTTAGGTCATGATCGTGGACATGCCTCTAGTGCTTCTTCTCTTGGTCCACATCATGCTTCTCATGGTGCTTCTATTGGTTCTTCTACAAAAACCTTGAAAGATGTTTGCCTCTTTTACCATGGTATGACTCGTTCTTCTCCTCGAGTTGTCCTTTTGAGGAATGCTTCCAAGGATGTTTCAAAACTGAATTTGAACCAACATTTGCATCATGCTAACCCACATGATAAGTTAAGTGCGCCTTTGAGAGTTGTGACCAAGTCTTGGGTTCCCAAGTATATGCTTGCTAACCCTTCGGGATCCAAGACTCAGGTTACTTTGTCCTTTTGTGTGTAGATATGAGGACGCGGCGTGGAGAACAAGCACCTGATGGAACTTGGTCTTTTAGATGTGACCAAGATTTGATGGTTCTTTATACCCCGCTTAGAATTGCCTCCAAAGAGGCTTTTGTTATCTGGTGAGCTTTCATATACACTCATACGTTGTACATCCATGATCTATGTCTTGTGGTATGAGATGGTCTTTCATGTGCTCACTTGTATAGTTCTTGCATGTACATTTTCCTGTGTATCATATTTTGTTTAGTCTAGCATGTGCTATGTTGTATATCATGTCATGCTAGCCTTGTGTATAGTTTTTGTGGAGTAGTCATTCATGCTAGTTTGTGATCCTCATGAACATTATGCCATGCTTTACCATACTTCTCCATGAGCTTTACTTGTAGAGGTATGATGTTCATTAGGTATCACTTTTCAGGTGCTAGTTTTGGTTAGCTACATGTATCCTGTTGATATGATTACTTTGAGCACTAGCCTTTCCACAATTTTATCATGTTACATGCTTTTGGATCTATTGCTATCATTATCTTGCATTGTAGCATGTGTTGAGGTTTAGGCTGTGTTTGGGTTGATCATGTCTCTAGGTTGCATTTTGCTCTATAGTGCTTTATCCTGGTACATGGTATTCTTGACTAGTTTGAGTTCCGATCTCCTTTGCGGTATCATTCATAGGTAGGCCTCTTTTTGTTGAGAGTTCACCTTATGCTTATTATATGACTAACCGTTTTGTGGAGACCTTGAGGTCACACTGGACGAGACAATACCGTGTGTTTCTTCTGCTTTGAGTGTGCAAGAGAACAGGAGCCTGGAGAGAGCATTTCGGCTCACAGACCCGATCCCACTTCTTCCATGACTTGGGGTTCCGTTCGAGCAGCTCTCCAGCGAGCACTAGCTGCACCTGTGGGAGTGATAGCATTAGGCGAGGGGGAGACGACTTCGGCAAGGCAGGCGGCCCGGAGACTTCTGTAGATTCAGGCATCCCCTCGGGTTTCGCACAAGCAGGTGGTCATGCACTTCTTGAGGTACCTCCGACATACTTCTTAGTTCGGGTTTTGGTACTCTCCTTCTTCGACCTCTTTCTGTTGTGTGGTCTTTCTGATGTGGATTTTATTGGCTGTTCGCTTGAGCATTTGTTGGCTCTTCATTTGTGAGGTTGGTGTGTTTCCCCTTTTAGATTGGGAAAGCATTTTGCTTGTTTGGTCTTCTCCGATACCCTTTTGTTTTGGTTTTTTCTTTTTAGGCTAGTCTTGCTTTGATTTTGATAGACTTGCTTTTGCATACATTTCATCATGTTTTCTAGTGCATTTGAGAGCTTCATGTATATAGTAATGAGAATGAGACTATGCTCTTTTTGGTATGCCCTATTGATTCATGATGATGCTTGTAGTTTAGGCTCTTTTTGGTCACTTGATACATGTTATGAGCTAAGCTATTTTTGCAAATGGTGAACTTGACTAATCGACTATGAAACTTTAATTTGTTCACCATTGAGATTGGCAACTAGCATGGGTAGGATGTGTTGAGATCACATGTGCTATCTTTTGTATGCTAGGTTGCTATGTCTCTTGCATTGAGTCTTTCACTTGCTTGGATTGTTCATATTTACCTTGTGCTCAAAATTTGATCCAAGTCTAAGTGAATTGAAAAGATCAAGATGGGATTGCATGTGTCAGCACATCACGGTATCGAGACGGTTTCTCATTGCACAATTGAGTTAAACTTGAGCCGTGTAGTGTAATACCGAAACCGGTGCTTTAAGCTTCTGATTCCTTTTGTTGCATAGGCTTAGCCCAGTTGAAAAGTTAGGCAATGACCATGCTTTCAACCTCTCGCAATCACATGCTTTAATACGAATTTGTGTTAATACTGCTGCAATCTCTGATAAAATATGAAAATAACACAAGTTTATGCTTCATTCTATGGCATGATGATTGAACTTTGCTAGAGGTAGTTCACCTTCTATACTTGAGTTAGCACTTGGTTGATTTCCTGTCTATTCATGCTATGTGCTATTTTAGTGGTGAACTACTTTTAAATGGCTTAAAACTGCTCATATACTCAATTGTTCATTTTTTGTATTCATTTGATCAGTTTGAGCCTTTGCTAGCATTTGTTTTGGTTGCTACACTTTCAGGGCAGCACCCTCTTGAGCATCTTTGCATTCTGATTGCTATACACTTGAAGCTGTTGCATTGCACATATCATGCATTTTAGCTTAGTGTTCATACCCCCAGCTCCGATACTCCTTGTGATAACCCCTATATGCTTTTGGTTGATGACTTGTCTTGTGTTTGTGTCAACTTTGTCGAGAAATTTCAAAACCCCTCAACATGTTCTCTTTTGTCAAGGGGGAGAAGCTGTTTGCAAGGGGGAGTTTGTGTGTTAGCACAAAGGGGAGAGTCGTGCACTTTGGGGGGGCTTTGAGCTAGGGGGAGTTTAGCTCTTTTATGTGCTTCAATTGGTGTCATGAGCTTTGATGCATAGTCTTTGTGTATAGGCTAGCTTTCAGGGGGAGTTGTTTTGTTTTGCAACATCTCTGCGTGCTCCGAGTGTTAGTGCTCCATTTGGTTTTGAGCTTCTATTTGTGTTTTCTCAGTTGGTATCGAGCCTGCTAGTCGTGTTGAGCCGTTTTGCCTCTGTCTTGAGGGACTAGCAGTTTTTGCTTGGTATTTTCGATTTATATGGAGCCTTCAGCTAGTTGTGTCGAGCCTCTATGCCTCTATCTTGAGGGACTAGCAGTTTTGCATTCTAATGCGTTGTTTCAGCCTCAATTGGTATCGAGCCTTGAGCTAGTGGTGTTGAGCCCTTTTCTGCCTCTTCTTGAGGGCTAGCTCATTTTTGCTTGGTTGCGTTGAGCCATTGCCCATGTCTTTGGGGACCAAGTGTTGTTCATTTCAAATTGCCCTTTCTTTGGCTTTTCTTTGACTTTTTGGGCATTTTGATGAGTAATCTTCTCATGTCAAGTGACTTTGTTCTTTGCCCTTCTATGGCTTAGATCACTTGAATGAGATTTTCGGTTTTGGTATCTCAAACCATCTCTTGGGCTTAGTTTTTGTCAATTCAATCATCAAGGGGGAGAAATTTTGAAACCTAAGTGGATAAGAACCTTCCAAGTTGATAAGAACTTTGGTTTCTTTTGTGATGATTGTTTGACAAATTTTGTTGAGAATGGTTTTTGAGTGCCTTTTGGGATTGATGGAACTCTTGTTTCTCTTGACTCTTCGGTTGTGTGCAGGTTTGCTCGCTTTTCCCGTTTCTTTCGGGACCGAGAGCTTTTATTTGGAGTTTTCATGATCCTTCCTCATATGAAGTTGCCTTGTGTTTGCTTTTGCTTGACTTTTGGGCACTTGAATGAGGCTTGCCTTCAAACCCTTCATTTGTGATTTTATTTTTAGTCAATGCATTCATCAAGGGAGAGATTGAGAACATATATGATGAATGATTGCCATTTGTGAGGAAGGTTTGAGGCTTTTCCCGGTTGAGTCTATATCTAGCTATGCGCTTAATGCTAATGACTAACCGGTGGCGTTGAGTTGTGGTGTTTCTGTGTTGGTGTGCGTGTGCAACATGTGTCTCTTGGCTGTGTTGATGTGTAGGTGTGGAGCTCGGATACAGTGGTCGATGGCGAAGTGAAGGTCAAGTAGAGACGTGTCGTGCTGACGGACCGGGAGCGGTGAAAGATGGGCGTGCCGTGCGGCGGACGTGCCATGCCGATGTACCCAGAGCGGTGAAGGGCGGACGCGAGGCTTGGACCGATGGACCATGAGGCCGGAGGACCAGCTGTGCTAGCTGGCACGTGGCATCGGCAAGCAAGAGCACATGGGGATGTGTGATGCATCGGCCGAGTCGGGAGGAAGACGATGGAGTCGTGGCACTTGGCGGGAGGTCGGACACGGGCTTGCGTGCGGTGCAAGTGTCGTCGGCCGAGTCAAGAAGGAAGGCAAAGGCGTTGTGCCCGGCGTGGAGGCTGGACATGCATCGGCATCGGTGCCAGTGGTCGTGGTGTGAGAACCACATCCCGTCTATGGTGTGGGTTCGGTAGCTGAGCCTCAGAAAGCTATCCACGACGGTTTCCGAGTTTGGGCCTCAAAACTCGGGGTGGACAGTTTGCCAGGTTTGGGCCTCATAACCTGGGCTAGCGGGTTTACCGGTTTGGGCCTCAAAACCAGGCGGAGGTTCCTATGCAGAACGGTCAACGCGTGGCGGTGTGGAGATGCTGGCGCGGCGGCGAAGCTATCCACGAGGAAGGCGCGGTGGTCGACGTGACGGCACGTGGCGGCATCCAGGAGCTTGCGTTGAGGCGAAGCGAAGGATGAGAAGGCGCGTGGCCGTCGGATGAAGAATGACCGAGTTGGACGGTTTTACCCCTAGGGGTATTTGGGTCAGTGCTTCATGTAAGGGCATTTTGGTCTTCGGACGTGCGCCTATATATATGTGAGGGGGCTGGTTAGGGCAGCCTATCCTTGGGGAGGTGTCACTCTCATTTTGTTCATTTGAGAGGAGGCTAGGGTTAGAGGAGGAGTGGCTCTTGTTCTTGAGCTTTTCGCTATCCACGCTTTGTTTTTGCGAGGAGTGGCTTATAACCCGATACAGTGTGCTACACAATTTATCATCCCGTAGCAATCCAAGGATCAATTTCTTACTCCTCTTTTGATGGCTGAAATTTAGATCGATTCGCATTTTTGTTCTTCGCATTTCGGTTTTTTCCCTCACGGGGATTTGCCTCGTTCTCCCTCTCCGAGAAGTGGTTTTTGATTCCGCTTGAACCAACTTGTTCTAGATCGTGAGGTGCATCTTTTCACTGAAGGAATCCATCTCTAACCTAACGAGCTAGCAGATCGGTCGGTTTTCGTGTTTGGATCGAGTTCTTTCTCCCTTGGCTGTTCTTCTTCGATTTTCTTCGATTCTGCAATCTATAGTTAGGTTCGAGCCATGATCTCTTAGAGATAGATCACTAACCTTGTTGTGAACTCCTCTGCAAAATTTCAGATTTTTCGGAGTTGATTTGGTTGAGTTTTGGCTTCGAAATCAGAAGTTTCTGAAGCTGTAGCGTGCACACCGGACATGTGCGGTATGCAATCCGGACATGTCTGGTATTGATGTCTTGAAATTTTGAGCTGTAATTTTGTGGAGATTTTCCCTTAGGTGTCTACTAGCTTTGGGTTAAATTTTCATAATTTTTGGACACCATTTGGTAGGGTTTTGGAATTTTCTCCCAAAACTGGTCTGGACAGTGCATACCAGACATGTTCGGTAGGAAACCCGGACATGTCCGGTATTGAGACTTTGGAGTTTTGAGCTGCAATTTTTGGGAGACCTTCCTGAGGGTGTCTAGTACCTGTGGTTCAAATTTCACAATTTTTGGACACCGTTTGATACAGCTTTTGATTTTTCTCCCAGGATTGGTCGCTGCAGTCTTGCAAATGCTCTGAGACTCTTTTGTGCTCCAGTAGTGTCCCGCTGTGTTTCTTGGAGGCATCCACCCTACATCTAGGGTCGTGGACACAACCAAGTCCTTGTCTTGCTCTTGGGGTGACTCTCTGGGATAAGGGCCATTGATTTCTCGAGAAGAAATTTGAGGCTCCCATTCACCCCCCTCTGGTTGCCAATTCGATCCTTCACAACCAGGATGTAAAACACTGCTCTAGTGTAATCAAGGTACAAAGCCTTGATGTTGTTGGTATTTCTTAGCGTCGCTACTAAGAATAGAGTTTTAATCTATCCCCGGCAACGGCGCCAGAAACACTTGTTAACACTTCTTAGTGCAACCACTAGAACTAGACTATAGATCCTAACCCCAGCAACGGCGCTAGAAGTGTCTTGGTGGTAAAACTATTGACTATTGGATAGTTCCGCAAGCGCACAGAATATACCGATGTAGGACTTCACCCGGGAGTATTCGAAGGTATCATTATTTATTTTATCCCAAAGGAAAGCAAGCTAGGAAAGATATAGAGAGAGGAAAGATAGATCCTTTAGTCTTACTATAATCTATTATCAATTAGAGAAGCAAAAGGGTATAAGTGGATATAAGGGAGGATAGATAGATAAGATAAATAAATTAAGCAAAGAGTATATGATATGAAAGATAACTTTAGTAGAGTTAGCTAGGTGGGAGGACAACGAGTGAGTATAAAGTACTCCTATGTTTCTACCTTTACTCCTATGAACTAATCCTAATTAAATAGATGACTTAACTAGATTGACGCCTTGCTACTTGTGTGAGAGGGATAAACGAGAGAGTAAAGCGATAGAAGGTTGTTCACCTAACCCAATACTCAAGCGGATATTTGGCTTATGGACACCTTACCTTTTAAGAACTAGCCTGAGTTCACGTGAGGGGATCTAGGTAGCCAAGCAAAATCTGTCACCTTTTGTCCATGCACCCCTACTGTCCGTGCCAGCCAGCGGTAGTCAAAGATAAGATGAAGTATGAGCACCACGCTCACACTTATCTACACCTTTAGCTATCGATCAAAATAGCTAAAGCCCCTATCCTAAGATAGGACGATGACGCACACACAAGTTGGGATGATGATCTCCCAGTTCAAGCGTGCTGCCGGAGGTCCTGGTGTAGGTTTTGCTCAGGGTGTTGATGTTTCTTCTTTTGGCAAGATTGGAGAGTCGAGTGGTCTGAACCCATGTGAGAAGCCCAACTCCACCACTACTCCCAAGCTTACAAAGATTCCACCCAAAGAGCCTCTCAAACCCAACACCAAGGATGGTGTGTTCGTTGAACCTCCGAGAGCTCCACCCAAGAAACAGACATGGCATCCCAAGCCCAACCATCTGAAAAACAAGCTTGACACGATGCCACCCATCCAAGAGGAGCTTATGCCACAGAAGCGCAAACTGATCCACACCCACTACCGTGAGTACGAACAACTCCCTATGAGAGCAGTGAGGTACCATTGTGAGCACTGTGGGAGAGATGGACACTTGAGTGAGTTTTGCTTTCGGCGCAAGAGAGAGGTGCGCCGTGCAAAGGAGATGAACAACACGGACATGTACCTTCCTTTCCATGACGTACATGTGCCGAATGTTCAGAGTCGTGCTCCTAGGCCTAGAGGTCCAAAACCTCAAGTTCCTAGGCCTAGGTCACGAGGAGGTCGTGCCCGGCAGGAGCCTGCAGTTGTAGGCTATGGACCCCATGGCGGTGGCTTTGTAGTTGAGCGTTTCCCCCACCGCGTTTTGAGTATCGCGATGGACGCTCCTCCCTTAGCGGACCACGTTTTCCTCTACGTGGTGATCGCTCTTCCCGTAGGCGCGCTAGGAATGGTTTTTCTGCTAACCGTTCTTTTGAGCACCCGGCCCAACACTAGTATTCTTCCTACTTCACTAACCCCAGTGTTGGACCGTATGCTCACCCTATGTCTTTTTATTGATGTAGGTAAAACGATTGGAGAACGTTTGGTTGGTGGATTCCGGTTGCTCGAGGCACATGACCGGAAATGCCAAGTGGTTCTCCAGTCTTAGTCCAGTCGCAGGAAAGGAGTTTATCACCTTCGGCGACAATAGCAAAGGTAAAGTGTTGTCTCATGGATCGGTGCGAGTTAATGAGCACTTTGTGTTGCGCGATGTTGCTCTTGTTTCTAACTTGCATGTTAACCTTCTTTCTGTTTCGCAACTTTTTGATGATGACTATGAGATTCGTTAAAACGAATCTCAGTCGTATTTTGGATCCTTAGGGCAATCTTGTGTGTTTGATTTCGCCCTTTGGAAAAGTCTTTCGTGCGAATTTCTCGGGGTCTTTTGGCATTTCTTGTTGTCTTGTGGCTGGACCTTCCCCCTCTGACCTTTGGAAGTGGCATAGGAGACTAAGACATTTGAGCTTTGACTTGCTTGCAAGGCTTAGTTCACATGGTCTAATCCGAGGATTGCCCAAGTTATCCATGGAGAAGGATCTTGTTTGCCACTCTTGTAGACATGGGAAGATTGTTGCCGCTCCCTACCATCCAGTGACTCAGGTCATGACTAAGCGCCCTGGAGAGCTTTTGCACATGGACCTTGTTGGTCCGGCTCGGGTGAGCTCGGTTGGGGGGAAGTGGTATGTGCTTGTTGTTGTTGATGACTTTTCGAGATATTCGTGGGTCTTCTTTTTAGCTGAGAAGACCGAGACTTTCTCCTTTGCTCGCAATCGGATTTTGTGTCTTCAGAATGAGTTCCCTTTGAACTCGATGCGAGCTATTAGGAGTGATAATGGTTCCGAATTCAAAAATTCGGATTTTGAGAAATTTTGTAACTCTTTGGGTTTAGAACATCAGTTTTGTTCCCCCTACACACCCCCTCCGAATGGTGTTGTAGAGAGGAAGAATCGGATCCTTGTAGAGATGGCCAGGACGATGCTCGATGAGCATAGGACTCCTAGGCGATATTGGGCCGAAGCCTACATTTCCAATCGCATTTTTCTCCAAGCTTTCTTGAAAAAGACTTCCTATGAGTTGCGTTTTGGAAAACTGCCCAAGGTGAGTTATTTTAGAGTCTTTGGTTGCCACTGTTTTATACTTCAGAAAGGCAACCTGGACAAATTTGAGTCTCGCTCTTCTGACGGTGTCTTTTTGGGTTATGGCACTCATACTCGCGCTTATCGTGTACTTAACCTTGACACTAACTGAGTCATGGAGACATCAGATGTCACCTTCGACGAGACCATGGTTTGTCCTTCTTCTCATTTTGAGCGTGCAGGTGATCATGAGGTTGGCGAGCCTCTTTTTGATGATGAGGAAGAGGGTGCTGAAGGGATGGATGACCCAGCACCTCCTCCACCTGCTGTGCCGCAAAGAGCGGCCTCTACTACCACTCACGACCCCGACCCTTCTTCTTCGACTTGGGCGTCGTGGGATCCGCCACCTCGAGCGGTACCTTTTGTACCCTAGGAGGCGCCAGCTGCTGTTGAGGGGGAGGCTACATCAGTTCGGGAGGCACCACGACACATCCAGCGCCAACACATGCCTCAACAGATGATCGACAGCATCGGCGAACGTGTCACTCGGTCAAGGTCACAACAAATCTCTCACTTTGCTCATTCTGCATTTCTTGTTGATTTTGAACCCCGAGATGTTGGACACGCTTTATCTGATCCAGATTGGGTCAATGCCATGCATGAGGAGTTACAAAATTTTGAAAGAAATCGGGTTTGGGTTTTGATTTCTCTTCCTCCTGAGTGTCACCCTATTGGGACAAAATGGGTTTTCAAAAAACAAACAAGGAGACGATGGCCATGTTGTGAGAATCAAGGCCAGACATGTAGCCCAGGGGTATAGTCAAAAAGAGGGGATAGACTATGAGGAGACTTTTGCTCCTGTAGCTCGTTTGGAGGCAATTAGGATACTCTTGGCTTTTGCTGCATCCAAAGGGTTTAAACTTTTTCAAATGGATGTCAAGAGTGTCTTCCTAAACGGCTACATAGAAGAGGAAGTGTATGTGAGACAACCTCCCGGTTTCGAAAATCCCAAGTTTCCAAACCATGTTTTTAAACTTCACAAAGCTCTATATGGTTTGAAACAAGCTCCTAGAGCCTGGTATGATAGATTGAAAACCCTTTTGCTTGCTAAGGGTTTTAAAATGGGATGTGTGGATAAAACGCTCTTTCTCCTCAAGCAAGGCAATGCCACTCTCTTGGTTCAGATTTACGTGGATGATATCATTTTCGGTGGTTCTTCTCACGCTTTGGTTGCCAAGTTTGCAGAGACTATGAGCAGGGAGTTTGAGATGAGCATGATGGGTGAGTTGACATTTTTCCTCGGGTTGCAAATCAAGCAATCTCGAGAGGGAACGTTCGTGCACCAAGGCAAGTACACCAAGGACATCCTGAAGAAGTTCGACATGGGTGAGGCCAAGCCTCTTCCAACACCCATGCCGACCACGGCGGCCCTGGATGCGGATGTGGATGGAGAAGCTGTGGACCAGAAGGAGTACCGGAGTATGATCGGGTCGCTGCTGTACCTGACGGCGACACGCCCGGACATCCAGTTCACGGTGTGTCTGTGCGCGCGATTTCAGTCGTCGCCGCGCACTTCTCACCGTCAGGCGGTCAAGCGCATTTGAGGTACTTATGCTTCACTCCAGAGTTTGGGATTTGGTATTCTGCTTCCTCCACCCTCTCCCTTTGCGGTTATTCTGATGTCGATTTTGCTGGTTGCCGTATTGATCGCAAGTGCACTTCTGGGACATGTCCGTTAATTGGTTCTTCTCTTGTATCGTGGTCTTCTCGCAAGCAGTCTAGTGTCACCAAGTCCACCACGGAGGCTGAGTATGTTGCTGTGGCTAGCTGCTGTTCTCAGTTGCTTTGGATGATGGCCACTTTGCGTGATTTTGGTCTGAGCTTTTCTCGCGTTCCTTTGCTTTGTGGCAGCACGATTGCTATTAGCGTTGCTAAGAACCCCGTGCTGCACTCTAAGACCAAACACATTGATGTGCACTTTCATTTTCTGCGAGACCACTATGAGAAGGGTGATATCGACCTTCGCCATGTCGATACTCATCATCAGTTGGCTGATATTTTCACCAAGCCTTTGGACCAATCAACTTTTGCTAGGTTGAGAGGTGAGCTTGGCGTGTGTTTCCCCTTTTAGATGGAGGAAACATTTTTACTCTTGTATCACAAACTGACTTTCTGTTTTTCAATTGGTTTCTTCATGCATCTTTGCATTTCATCTTGCATATTTCCATTCAGAGCTTCATGTATATAATCCTTAGAATGTGACTATGCTTTGTTTAGTGTATACTCCGATGCTTTATGATGATGCTTGTAGCTTATGCTCCTTCTAATCACTAATACATGTTGTGAGCTGAGTTATTTTATGAATGGTGAACTTGCTTAATGAACCTAAAATCTGAAAATGTTCACCATTGAGATATGCACCTAGCATGTGTAGGATGTGTAGAATTCACTCATGCTTTTCATATATGCTAGGTTGCTATGTCTCTAGTTCTGAGTCATTCACTTGCTTGGTATGTTCATATTCTGAGATAAAATTTGAACCAAGTTAGGTGAATTGGAAAGATCGAGATGGGTTTGCTTGTCAGCACATCACAGTTTCGAGACTGTTTTTTATTGCACTTTGAGTTAAACTTGAGCTGTGTAGTGTATGACCGAAACTGTTGCTTTAAGCTTCTGATTGCTTCTGCATAGGCTTCGCACAGTTGAAAAGTTAGGCAATGACAAGCTCTCAACCTCTCGCAATCATATGCTGAAATTTGAACTTGTGTAAATTAACCACTGCAACTCCGATAAAATTTTGGATAGACAAGTCTATGTTTCATTCTATAGCATGATGATTGAACTGTGCTAGGGGAAGTTCACCTTGTATACATGTTTAGCACTTGTTTGACTTCCTGTCTATACATGTTTGGTGCTATTTTGATGGTGAATACCTTTTGGCTGAAAACTGCTCACTTGCTCTCATTTCACATTTGGTGATCAGTTTGAGCCTTTGCTAGCATTCTGTGCATTTTATGAGTCATCGGATCCGCACTCTGTAGAGCATCTTCTCATTCTATCGACTATATTTCTGAAGCTGCTAACTTGCATTTCTTACTCATATGCATTTTGGAATGGGAGTTTTGCTTGATGGTGCATTTTCAACTAAGGGGGAGAAAATATTGACAAATCATGAGTACCTTCTGTGTTTAACTAAGGGGGAGAAAATCATGTATTTTCTGAGTTGAACAAAGGGGGAGATTTCCTGGTTGTGTGCACCATTCGAGGGAGAGTTTGCTAGCTGCTGTGTTCTCGAGCTGGTAACAGTTGGTTCAGAGCATTTTTGGTAGCTAGTTGTGTTGAGCTTTTGCCTATTTCTTGAGGGACTAGCACCTTTGCTTTTTATGCTCTTCAGCAGATATATAGCTCTCTTCAGTTGGTATCGAGCTTCCTCGCTAGCGGTGTTGAGCCCGTTCTGCCTCTTCTTGAGGGCTAGCTCTGTTTTGCTTGATTTTCAGTTGATTTTCCAATTCGTATCGAGCTTTCCCGCTAGCGGTGTTGAGCCTGTTCTACCTCTTCTTGAGGGCTAGCTTTACTTTGCTTGGCTGCGTCGAGCCGTTGCCCATGTCTTTGGGAACCAAGTTGTCTTGCTCTTTCCACTTGACCTTCTTCGGCTTTGCTATGCTTTTGGGTCATTTGGTCGAGTTCTCTCTCTTTCTTCCTTCCTTCCTCTATTCCATTATGATTTGTGTTGGTAGTTGACAATGCACTCATCAAGGGGGAGATTGCGGATACATGGGTGTATGCCAAGTCTCTGAGTGATGAGTGATTGTCAACTGGGATAATGCGCATGTTCTTTGGCTTGTGTTGTGCAGGTGTCGAGCACGGATACAGTGATCAAAGGCAAGGTGAAGGTCAAGTAGAGACGTGTCGTGCCGATGGACCGAGAGTGGCGAAGGGCGGACGCGAGGCTTGGACTAAGGGACCGGTGGCCCGAGGATCAGCTGCGGTGGCTGGCAGCCTGGGATAGCAATGAGCGAAGAATTGCGGGCACGGTGTTGCCTGGGTCGTGGACATGGGGACACGTGTCGGTGGACGGGGTGCACGAGCGGTGCATCCCCTCTACGGCTCGGTTTGGTGGTTGAGCCACAGAAAAACCACCAAGTGGACAGTTTCCAGGTTTGGGCCTCAAAACCTGGGCGCTGATGGTTTCTGAGTTTGGGCCACAAAACTCGGGCTAACGACGGTTTCCAGGTTTGGGCCTCAAAACCTGGGTGCTGCGGGTTTGCTGAGTTTAGGCCCCAAAACTCAGGCGATGGACGGCTGGTTTCCCGGTTTGGGCCTCCAAACCGGGGGTTGGTCGTGAAGCTTGGTTTCCCGGTTTGGGCCTCAAAACCGGGGACGAAGTCCGGGAAAAGGACGAGCGGAGCGGTCGCGTCACGTGGCGGCAATCGGTGAGGTTGCGTCGAGGCAACGCTACCAGTTGTGCGGGCGTGGCCGTCGGATCACCAGCATCTTCGAGTTGGTCCAGAATAACCCTAACGTTTAGCTAGCTCGCTCTGTAATTAGTTAGGGGTAGAGTGGGAATTAGAATTAGGATAAGTAGAGGGAGACACCCACCTCCCATCTCATCTCAGTCATTTGCTCTTTGCCTTCTAGGTTTTCCTGCTCTCCCAATCCCCTGCTATAGCAACTGAGATCCGCAAAGAACCATACCTCTGTGTACTAGAGATTTTGAGGAAGTGATAACGTAATCTCACTGTTGTAGCGTGTGGTCACCACACTGTTGCAATTCGTGGCTGTGATTCGCATTTTGGAGTTGTTCTTCGCGTTTTGCCTTTCCTCCATGATTTTCCCGTTGATCGTTCTCCTTCTACATTGCTCCGTTTGTAAAACCATTTGAATCAACT
Organism: Coix lacryma-jobi var. lacryma-jobi; assembly: GCA_009763385.1. Taxonomy (NCBI): domain Eukaryota; kingdom Viridiplantae; phylum Streptophyta; class Magnoliopsida; order Poales; family Poaceae; genus Coix; species Coix lacryma-jobi. Next base: position 64,273,944 of record CM019829.1, on the reverse strand, counting down.
TGTTCTTTGCAGTGAGGTGATCACTTTCACCGAAGGAATTTAACTGAAACCTCATGAACAAGTAGATCGATCGGTTTTCGTTTTGGATCAACTTTTCTCCCCTCTCCTTGGATTTCTTCGATTCATCGTTTTGGAGATAGGTTTGAGCAATGATCACCTAGGAGTAGCTCACTATCCTCCTTGTGACTCATCTCACCATGTTTGATCCGTAGAGGATACGTTTTGTATGAGATCAAGTCGAATCGATGAACGAAGAGGACATTTTCGGGGTGACCAAACCGAGCGTTCAGGTTGACCAGACGCACTACCTGGTCGATGAATGTTCTTTCCTACGATTTGACCGGACGATCAGCTTCTCAATGATCGGACGCATCACTTGCACTGTTCAGCGGGTGTTCGTGTGTTGACCGGACGCTTCTTGCTCTGACCGGACGCATCACTTATGTGAGTCCGGTCACGAACAGAGAGGTCCAAATTGGATTTTGCCTGAACGGACGCGTCCGGTGTCTACTGACCTGACTCTCGCCAGAGTCCGTTCAGTGCTGTTCTGCGCGCTTTCGTCGGTGGTTCATTTGTCCGTTGTCGGTTTTGATTTCTGGCTTTTACATTGGATTTCTAGAGTTGTGTAGTGTCTCGCTACGCTTCTTGGAAGGATCCACCCTACATCTAGGGTCGTGGACACTCGCAAGATCTAGATTTGCTCTTGGGGTTGACAGTGGTAACATGTTTCTGAAAAGAAATTTTGAAGCTCCCATTCACCCCCCACTGGTCGCTTTTTGGTAGAACTTCCGGTCCTTTAAAGATGTACCCGGATTTGAAAACAAGATATTGGTGGCCTAAGGTGAAAAGAGAAGTCGCGGCTTTTGTCGCTAGGTGCGACACTTGTTGCAGGATTAAGGATATACATTTAAAACCAGCCGGACTGTTACAAGCCCTGTCAATTCCGGAGTGGAAATGGGAATAGATTAGTATGGATTTCATCACGGGATTGCCAGTCACTCAAAAGGGACATGATTCTATTTGGCTTATCGTGGATCGATTATCAAAGGTAGCTCATTTCATTCCAGTAAAAAGTACATATCGACCCCATCAGTATGCAGATTTGTACATTTAGAATATCTTAAGATTACATGGAATTCCCAAAAGGATTGTTTCTGACAGAGGACCTCAGTTCATAGCTCGTTTTTGGGAACAGTTGCACAAGGAGTTGGGAACAAAGTTGGTACGAAGTAACGCTTACCATCCCCAAACCACCGGACAAACGAAAAGGGTAAATCAAATTTTGGAAGATATTCTCAGAGCATGTGCACTTTCTTGAGGAGAATCATGGAAAAAGTGGATACTGTTAGCAAAGTTCTCTTACAACAACAGTTATCAAGAGAGTATAAAAATGGCACCGTTTGAAGTTTTGTATGGACAAAGATGCAGAACACTAGTAAACTGGGTTGAATTAGGAAATCGAGAATTTTATGCATCGGATTATGTAAAGGATGCAGAAGAGATTGTGCAAACCGTGCAACTACATATCAAGGCAGCGTAGTCTCGATAGATAAGTTATGCTGACACTAGGAGAAGGCCTTTGGAGTTCCAAGTAGGAGACTATGTATACCTTAAGGTCTCACCCATGAGAAAAGTCCAACGTTTTGGAATAAAAAAGAAGTTAGCACCTCGATATGTGGGACCATATCAGATCATAGCTAAAAAGGGTGAAGTGGCCTACGAAGTACAGTTAGCCCCGGAAATGAGTGCAATCTTTCCGGTGTTCCATGTATCGCAACTAAAGAAATGTTTCCGAGTGCCCGAACGAGAAGAAGATCGAATCCTGGATGTCACCATCCGATCAGACCTGGAATATTACGAACAACCACAGGACATACTGGACACAAAAACCAGAGTAACTCGCAACCGTGAAGTTAAGACTTAGAAGATTCTCTGGAGTAATCATGGACCCAATGATGCTACCTGGGAGACCGAAGAGTACTTGCGCGTAAATTACCCCGCTTTTTATAAGGTTTGGTACGTAACCAAAATATCGGGACGATATTTCTTTAAGGGGGAAGGGCTGTGACAACCTAGTGTCAAGCATTGCATTAGGAACATCATTAGCTACTAAATAACATGATCATTGCATTGCATCATCTCATGTTGCATCAAGTGCTTTTTGCTTTTTGTTTGTTTATTCAAATTAGGGTCCAATAGAACTTGTTTGCTTAAATTAATTTCAGTCTTGGCAAATAATTTTATAAAATAGAGAATATTGAGTATAACACTTTTCATGTAGACACCTTGTCTTAATTCAGTGTGGATTAATAATTAAAAATGCAGAAACAAAATGATTTATAGCCAAAAATTAGCTTTAATTATGTGTAGGCCAAAGAAATGATTTTCAGAAAATATGTTCCATATGAAAGTTCTATATGCAACTTTTATGAAACTATTTTGAACTGGTCAAAGAATAGAAAAGTTTTGGAAAAAGGAAAGGGGATTTGTTTTTCTTCGGCGCCTCCTTCCTGGCCCATTCGTCCTTTCCTGCCCAGCCCGCACGCGCTCGCCCGCGCCCACTCCCGCCCGCTCGCCTGCGCCCCGCGCCATGCCGAGCCGACCCGCGGCCGCGCCGTACGCCGGCAACGCTGCAGCGTGACCGCGAGCACCTGACCCGAATCCACCTCGCCCACTCCGCGCGTGATCTCCTTTGTCCGCATCACGCAAAGATCCCGCTCGCCCTCTCCCTCGTCGCCTCGCCTGTCGCGCCCGCGCCCCGCCACTCGCCATTCGCCGTGCCGGGCCCCGCCATGACCGGCCGACCTCCCGCGAGGTCGAGGGCAAAGACTGAGCGTCGGCTCTATCCTCTCCCACACTCGCCATACGCTTGCCCACACGCTCACTCGCTCTCGCTCTCACTCCCTTCTTCTGCACGCGACCGAGAGCCTGAGCAACACCCTCGCCACCGCACGCGACCACCAGACCTCCATCGGCGTTCTAGCCTCCACCAAGCTGCCGTTGTTCGATTCCTTCCAGCCAATACTCCGCCCTCTTCCCGCACACACGGTGCACACTGTGGTGCCGCCGTTGGAGCCCCACCCTCGCCGGAACGCACTGTGTCTCCTTCGGTCCTCGTTCGCCGCTGAAGAGAGCTCAAGCTTGTTCCGCTTCCTCCGAAGCTTCACCGCCTCCCTCCTTCACCAACAAGCTTCACCGTGCCAACGCAAGGTGAGAACACCCCTTAGCCTAAACGCTACCGTCCCCTAGCTCTTTCTCTCACTCGGTCGTGCGCCATTAGCACCACCGTGACGCCCGCATGTGGTCGAGCCGCTTCAAGGCTTCACCTACCAAACCAACCCACCTACTAGCATCCCTAGGGTTCACTGGTGTTTGTGCACGCACCAATTTGGCCGACGACCGCTGGAAATGGCCGAGCCGAACACCACCATCGTCTCCATCCGCCATGGCTCACCGCCGGCGAGCTACTGCCGTCCCCTAGCCAAACCATCACCACCAATCGGTTCGCCTCGTCGAGACGAACTCATCAAGTCCCGTCTCACCGCTGGCAACCTCGTCGTCGGCGAGGAATCGGTGGTCAAAGTCGCTCCTCTGCTCGGCTGTCCCTGGCAGGTGGGTCCCGTTGACCATCGGGCCCCACACGTCAGCCGCACATGGCCCATGGACCGAGCCCACGGAGTTCGGCCAGGAGATTTCAAATGTTTTTCCTTTTCTATTTATTTTCCAGAAAATCTTGTTTAATTTGTGTAGCACGTTTTATTGATCCAAATGGAGTACTTTGAGTTCTGGCAATCTGTTCATGAGTAGAGTTATCAGGGAAAAATATGAAAGTATTTTTGGTAAAAGTTTATTATGCTGTTTTTATTTATTATAGTTTATGTACAAACTGTTAAATAAATGTATTCATATGTTTTCTGGTTGAATTAAATCATTGAAAAAATCGTGTATGCTTCTTATCATGTAAAGTATATGTGAAAAATTTATGAAGTCCTATTTCTGTAGAAAAAGTACATGTTTATATTTAAATGTTATGTTAGCTATTTTCTTAAAATAATTGTGGAGAGAAATATATATAGAAATAAAATGTGGGAACATTTATGGAATCTCTGTATATCTTGTAAAAGCTGAGAAAAAGGCTAAGTATGGGTAGTTGTATAAAAGAAAATGAAGTTGTAGTATGAGTGTGCTTTTTTGAGTTTTTCTTAGGAAATTCATGCACGAAAAAGTATAACTTTACTGTTCATGAAACTTTCTTGATAAATGTGAAATGTGGAGTAGAATCCGGGAAAATGTAAAAATAGATGTTGCACCCTTTTCCAGTAGGGTTGTAGTTCAAAGGGTTTAATCTGAGTTAAACTTTGCAATTTTGTGTAGAAGTGTTCATGCTCTAGCAGTAAGTTTTCTGCAGTAGGGTTGTTTTAGATAGATAAAGCCATGGAAAATGTAAAACCTGTTGTTTGATGCTTGTAAGAAGAAGAGTTAGTTCAAAGCACCTTTTTCGCAGTGTATTTAATCTTTTTGTATCTGCTGCCTAGTATTTTATTTCTTGCTAAAATTTGTGCAGTAGAGTCCAGTGGGTATGGATTACCTACTAAAATTTTTGTGGATTTTTCGGAGGTCAAAAATAGCACTTGCTATAAAAACCTGAGTTCTTTGATTAATAAATGGGAAATTGTTACGTTAAACGGTTTTGTGGATACAACAAAATGAATGCTTTTCTCAATGTCAAAAGTTGTTCAACAAGTTGGTTTTGTTAGTTTGCAAAGATGTTTTACGTTACATACCATCATAAGTGCACTGTGTATTATTTAATTACTTTTACCGCACTGCAAATAGGATCGGTAGTCCCGGAAAACGACGAGGAGACGGAAGCAAATGCAGAGCCGGAGATCCAGGAGGTGCCTCGAAGCGAGGAGGCCGAACCAGCAGGACCTGAAACTAACCTACCCGAGTGCCCCTCTCACGAAGCCTCGGTCTTCTCCCAAGGCAAGCTCCGGAGCATTTCTAAGCCTCCTAATATTTACAATTAATTCAATTGAGTATTTTATATTGTGATGCATTAGGTTTAGGAGTTGGTTTATCCTAATTGCTGCATTACCATTCCTTGGTTGTTGATTATACCTGCCTTGTTGTCCAATTATTTATTATAATGTAGAATTGCTTAGTCTGCTTAATAATGTAGTAAAGAAAGGATGTTCCCGTAATACCCTGATGGGTAGTACCGGATCATGGTTGGCTTTATTTGCTATCGTGAAAAAGAACCTGAGTAGTAATAAAATACGGTCAACTGGAAGGCAAGGCACCAAGTTGGAACTTGGGGGCAGCTCGTCCGTGGATCGTGTAGGTTTGTAGCGATGTTGGCCCTCGTTCATTTTTGAAAGCGCCCTTTTACTTAGGGTTGTCGGTGCTGTAATCGCCGACCCCGAAGCCGGTTAGACGTTGTTTGGGCCGGATTCAACCCGAGTCATGCCCTCTAGTATGGAAATGCGATCTACCTCACGTGGCCATCACCAGGTTCCAATTGAGCGGTCTGTGCTTGAACCGCGACGATTACCACCACGAACAGTATCGAGCGGTGACCCAATGCATGGACCTGATGGGGAAAGTGTGGGTTTATATTAAAGGTTTCTCGTCAGCTGGTTTGCAATTTGATTCGAGTCGCCGTCTCCCCCGGTTAGTGGGAAACTATGTCGAGCTTCACCACGATACAACTCCATGTGATGTAGTAAGGTTCAACTAAAATGTGAATAAGTCAACCTGATATGGTCTATATAATTGATTGTTAGACTCAAGTGAATGTTGTAGATCAGGTGCAAACCTAGACTAAGAGATAGGCTTAAAAATTGACTCCTCATTCCTCAAATTAAATATTACTCTCCTCATTTGAGCTTTTCGCAACTAAATTGTCAGCTCCACCAGAAAGCCTTGCATACCCTTGGTGTCTTTTATTTTCAGTTAGACGGGTAAGTCTAGCTGAGTATATTCCCGTACTCAGGGTTTATCCCGTTGTTGTAGATGGCCATGTTTACTTCGGCTATTGTAAGCACTACCTCTAACCCATGGAGGGTGATGAGGAGTAGGCCCAGGGCAGGGTCATCTCTAAGCTTCTCCTTTGCTTTTGTGGGACTAAGACTAATGGTGGCACGATATTTGAAAATGGAGGAGTGAGTTATCAAAAACAATATTTTGTTTGGACCACGGGTGTGGTGGTCGTATTCCAAACTTATTTAAGCTTCCGTATTTTAAACTCAGTATTGTAATAATTTTTAAGTCTTCGCACTCTGATGTTAAGTTCAATTTCGATTATCAACTGTTGTATCATCGCGAATGTGGTACTTGAACAATGTGATCATGTATGTTGTAAGTTGTTTGAAATCCATCGAGATTTTCGGACTACCGGAGTTATATGGGTTCAAGTTTGGGTCGGAGTCAACTTAATTTGACTAAGATGATACTTGAGTTCTTATAATTTGGACGGTTCCGCCACAATGCGAACATCCAAAAATAACGTTCAAAGCTGGTCAAAGCAGTCACTCGGTAGGATCCGAATTAGGGTTTCTCGTCAGTCAGAACATTTTCTGGCCATCTACTCAACATGAAACTTTCATAACTTTTGGGCATAATTGCAGCACTTGGTCGAACTCAAACAGTTTCCTTCACTTACTCAACCATTATAGGTAAAGCTATGACTCGTCATTTTATGTGACTCTTTTATGTGACTCTTTGATTTCAAATTTCATGAAACTTTTTCACCAGTCACTATAGCCAGGAACTGAGGTGTCGCACATGAAAAATCCATGTTTAGCATCAATCCTGAATATTCATAAATTTGGCAATCATTATTAACTAGCTCTGTTAATTATTTCCCGAATAATTTAAACTGAGGTTCTGCCTCTGAGATTGTTCCTGACATGTTTGTTATCATAGACTACCCTTGAATTTAGTTCTTCATCATCACTTGATATACCATATTTGTGTTCAATTGACGGCTCAACTGACAGTGAACACCTGGGGTGTTACGTGATCAAACAGGAGAAATTAAAGAGCATTACGGGCTCGGCTATTGGCATCGTGCTCATCGATCTGCTGTTGAGTCACACGAACAGCCAAGACCACGTAACTAGCAGAATTGCAAATCTCCCAAATCGAAGCACCCATGGTCTGAAGATAGGCCGACATGCGTATGTTCCAATACGCATAATTCATCCCATCAAAAAATGGCGGTTTGGCCACGCCGTGATCCATGTCGCCTTCTGTGGATCTGGAACCGGCTAAGGTGGAAGATCCTTAACCCGCTTCGAGACCAATTGAAGGATCGAGAATGCTACCAAAGGCGACCAGAGGGGGGGGGGTGAATGGGAGCCTAGAAATTTCTTTTAAAACTCTGGCCTCTGTCCCACAAATCAACCCCAAATGCTTCGAACACGACTGTGATGCCCACGACACTCAAATAGAAGGTGGATGATCCCTAGGATCACAGCGAGGCACCACACAAGAGAGCAACCCAAAACTCGCAAGCACCGAGTCAAGTTCTCACCCAAAAGACCCACTCCCAAACGTAGATGGAAGGCTACGTCAGGAGTCCTCCAAATAACGATGCTAACAAGTAGCAAAGATACCTAGAGAGGTTCCTTGGTGAACTCTAGGACCAAACGAGAAGTCCGGAAATGAAACGGAAAAGCTAGGAGAGCAAACGCACAAAAACTCAACACACAACAGGATCCCGAACTGTCTGCGGGTATGGTCCCAGACTGTTTGCCCTGTGCCGGACTGTCCGCGGTCTGGTGGCGGACTGTGAAGGACCGAGAACGCTACCAGAATGCGACCAGAGGGGGGTGAATGGGAGCCTAAAAATTTCTTTCGAAACTTTGACTTCTGTCTCACAAATTAACCCCCAAAAGCATCGACAGAAACGTAATGCCTACGACCCTTGGAAGAGGGTGGATGATCCTTAGGATCACAGCGAGGCACCACCAAACGAGGGCAAGCCAAACACCAAAAGCTTCGGCTCGTGTTCAACCCCAAAAACCCACCCTCTAACGTAGATGGAAGGCTACGTCGAGAAATTTCCAAATACCTATGCTAACAAGTAGCAAAGATACCTAGAGAGGTTTCTTGGTTAACTCTAGGGCCAAACGAAAAGTCCAAAAACCAAGCCGAAAAGCTGGGAAAGCAAACGCACTAAAAATCAGCACACAGCCGAGTCCCGGACTGTCCGGACTCAGTCCCGGACTGTCTGCGCCAGGTGCGGACTGTCTGTGGTTCCCTGGCGGACTGTCCACCGGTCAAAATGCAAAAACAACACTGTTGTTGAACTCGTTCTGCTCAGGCCCGGACTGTCCGCGACATAGCACTGCGGACTGTCCGCCGGTGTCCTGACCCTCTGAACGCAGGAGCGAGCAGCCACTGGTCTGGCTCACGCCCGATGCGCGGACTGTCCGCGGGCACAGTGGCGGACTGTCCACGAGTGCCCCGAGAGGGCGATTTTGGTTGCCCTTCACCCAAATCTCCCCAAATCCGATCCAAATCAAAATCCCTTGATCCCAAAATTGGAGAAGATGATCACGAGGTAGTTGGGAGACTATCCCCAAGAAATCATCCGCTCAAATCGACTCAATCAACGGGAAATCGAAAGGGAAGGTGTTGGAAAGAAAAAATTGCCACGAAACTTGAATCGACCCGATCTACTTGTTCGTGAGGGTAGAGTTAAATTCCATCGGTGGAAATGTTCTCCTCACATCAAAGAACAAGTTGATTGAAGTGGATTCGAAAAAGACGCAGCGAGAAGGGAGATCGAGTGACGGGAAAATCATGGAGAAACAAAGAACGCGAAGAACATGAAGGACCAAAAGTGCTACCAGAAATCGACTAGAGGGGGGGGGTGAATGGGAGCTTCAAATTTCTTTTCAGAAACTTATAACCTCTATCCCGAGAATCACCCCAAAAGCAAACCTAGAGCTTAAATAGTGTTCGCGACCCTGGATGTAGGGTGGATGCTTCTGAGAAGCACAACGAGACACTACTCAACTCTAGAAACGCAAGGCAGAAGCCAGAAATCAAAACCGTCAACGAACGAACAAACCACGGCTGAAAACGTGCAAAGCTGCACTGGCCAGACTCACTGGAGCGTCCGGTCAATAGGCACCGAACGCGTCCGGTCGGTCAAAAACAGATTTGGGACCTTACTGTTTCAGACCGGACTCACAGTAGAGAGCGTCCGATCCTAACCTGTCCAGCGTCCGGTCAGAAAGAACGAGCACTGAATAGTGCCATCGTAGAGTCCGATCACAGAAAGAAGGGTGTGTCCGGTCACGCTTGCACAGAATGGACTACAAGCCACTCAACGATCGGACGCACTGGTCAGTGTCCGGTTGTTGAACAGGCAGCGTCCGGTCACCCCGAAACTCCCCTGTTCATCCACCGATTCGACTTGATTTCACCCAAAACAAATCCTCTAGGGATCAAACTTGGTGAGAGGAGTCACAAGGAGGATAGTGAGCTACTCCTAGGAGATCATGGCTCGAACCTATCTCCAAATTGATGAATCGAAGAAATTCGAGGAGAGGAGAGAAAGGTTGATCCAAAACGAAAATCAATCGATCTACTAGCTGTTGATGCTCACTAAGTGTTATATTCTTAGCATCAACAAGGTCATATAACGCAACACAAGGACCTAAAATCAACCAAAAACCTTTTATAAACTAACGATTTCCACTTGTCCTTGAGTTTTATTTGAATGTAGGTAATTGCAGGGTTTGTGAGCAAAATGACCAAGAGGACCCACCAGGAGGCAAGCCCACTCACCAGGGCACACTTTGGGCCAAGGTGGGGTGGCGCCCGCCACCCCTAGCTGGCGGCCGCCAGGAGAGTGAGGCCCAAACTCCTCCCCTGCCATGTCACTGATCCAGGGGAGGCGTGCCAGATTCATTTGCCGCCATTGATCACTTAGGTCGGTGCATCCAAGGGCTAAGAAGAGATGTCATGTGGATCATGATCTAATTGCCCATGTGACGGTTATTTGACATGCAACTGACCTTGGAACCGCCTTGGAGGAGTCCCTGGAGACCGTAGGATCAATGACGGTGCATCCAAGGGCAAGGGGGGTGGCGGCGGCCACCTAGGGCTGGCGCCCGCCACCTCACTCACCCCCCTGACCTAACCCTAGGTCTATAAGTACCCCTCCTAGGTCCCTTAGGCTATAAATAGGACCCCCCGAGCTCATTTGTACTCAGACCTCACCTCATTAGTCCCACTCTCTTGTAAGCGAAGCTCTGGTGAAGTAACACTCTAGTTGAGAGACTTAGAGTGAGAGCGAGAGTGTAGAAGAGAAGAGATGGAGGTGTAATAGAGGATCTTTCAGAGTCTCAGGTATAATTCCATGTCTTTCTTCATTTGTCTTAGTGTTCTTCTACTTTCAGCATCTACTTTAAGTTCTTTACTTATTGTTCTTGTTGAGTGCTTTCGATCATAGATAACTTAGTATTTAGTTTGTATCTAGTTTGGGTTCTTCGCTGAGTAATCAATGCTCTAGTTTTGGACGCAAGATTAGAGTAGTATATATTAGTGTAAGCGCGGTGCTTAGACTAATTATACCTTAGTTTGTGGCTAGCCCCCCGGATAGCTGTGGTAGCAAACAGGTGGTGACAGCCCTGGGAGCCTTAAATTCCACCACGTAGTTGGGTTAGTTTTTAAATCATAAACCTCGTTGTGCACGTCTGAGGTAAATAGTCCAGAGGGTGTGTACGGTTCGAAAAACTAGATAAAATCTTTATGGCTAAGTTAGTTGTGTTCGTAAGTGTGTAGGAAAACATTAATCTGTTCATCGGCCAGACCCCGACAATTTATTTTAATAGTAGTTAGTCTTTCTTTCTTTTAGTAGTAGTAGAAATCAACCCCCATTCATACATTTCGATCAACCTTGCTAGAATCACTAGTTGTTCATAGCAGTCTTAGTATTAGTTCTGCCATAGTAGCTTACCTGTGGAAATAAATACGATACTCGGTTACTCCCGGGTGAAGTGCTATAATTGACTTATTCTGTGCGCTTGCGGAATTTACCAATAGTCATACAAATAGTTAGTTATACTTCTTACATTAAGAAGTACCAACAAGCCTTTCTGGTGCCATTGCCGGGGATAGATTCCATAGTCTACTCCTAGTAACGACGTTAGCAAGTGTCAACAAGCATTTCTGGCGCCGTTGTCAGGGAAGCAATTGGCTATAATTAATTCTTTGCGATTTCTATTGCATTAACCCCCGTAGTTCTAGCGGGTATATATATTGCTCGTTGTTTGTGATCGTTCAAGTAGCCATGGCCGGATTCAATCTTTCGAGCAACTATCAAGAAGATCCTGACTCCATTCTTAGGAGAGCGAGAGCTAATCTCAATCCTCCGAGGAAGAACCTAGAGTTTTGCGAGAGGAGTTCGTCAAGACAAGAATCCCAGTCAAAAGTGACTGACGAACCAAGCTGCTCCACCGATCGATCAACACCAACGCCAACATCAACTCTGACATTGTCATCAACATCAACGTCGACCAAAACACTCCGTGAGTATTCCATGCCTACTCTTGCTCACATTCCAGTGTTACCTTCTACTAGTAATGTAGATTTTGAGCTTAAACCTCACCTAATACGTATGGCTCAAGCGATTGCATTTAATGGCAAACCTTCAGAGGATGCCAATGCTCATCTCCAAAATTTTCTGGAGATATGTAGTACAATTTCTGTGCAGGGAGTTTCTCAGGATGCCATTAGAGTTCGTCTTTTTCCATTTTCATTAGTGGAAAAAGCGAAGCAGTGGTTCCTCTTCAACTCTGGACACCTGCTGACATGGATGAGATGCGCGGATCAATTCCTCAACAAGTTCTGCCCGATAAGTCGAACTATTCTTTTCCGTAGCAAGATTTCTAACTTTGGATAGGGAGACGAAGAAACAATCACTCAAGCTTGGGAGAGACTACAAGAGTATGTTGAAGACTGTCCCCACCATGGTATGCAAGACTGGTACTTGTTCTAGAGCTTCTACCATGGACTCCAACAAGAATCTCGACAACACATTGATGTTGCCACTGGAGGTGCATACCTCTCTCTCACTGTAGAGAAGGCAACCAAACTGATCGAGACAATGGTGGCGAATCAAGGATGGACAGAAAAACGTGCTAGAGGTATGTCTGAAATTAAGCAAGTTGATTCTGTTACCCTGCAAACTTTGGTAAAATTGCTAGAGCAAAGAATAAATGAGAAGAGAGATCGTGCTGCAATGGAGTACTACGCCAAGCAATGAGTCGCTTCGTCAAGTGAAGGTCAAGGAGAAATTAAGAAATAGGATGCAAAATCCCTTCTTAATAATGGTGGCTACGGAGAACCTCCAATTCCAATTATCCAACAATGGAATAATAAAGGTATGCCTCAAACCTCTGTATTTAATTGTCCTATTGGAAAATTAGATTCTAATCAAGGTAGAATTAATGATAGCATAAATAATAAATTAATTGAACATGATAAAATGTTAGAAGGAATTTATGCTAAACTGAAAGATTTTTCTAAAGCATTTAAGGAACAAATTAATTTTAATAAGAGATTAGAGCAACAAGTAGATAACATTAAATCTCAAATTAAATACTATAAGGAATTAAAAGCTGTAACCATGAGAGGTGGTAAATCCACTCATGATCCACCTCATCCTAATTTAGTTCCTAGTAGTAATTCTGATGAGGACATCGCCAAGTTGGACTCACCGACGCCATGGTCTTCCCCAAGTTGCAATCCGACTCCAACTCAGTTTTCACGTCACCCTCGGAATTCAGGAGCAGTCCCGAGTAAAATCAACGCCCCGGATGCATACGGACTCCGTTTTCGACGAACCAGATATGCTTGGAAAGATAATTTGATAAGCTAACCAATGGCTTTGAAATCACGTCAAAATACGTCCGGAGTCAACGGGAATCGTCGAAACAAGTCAGCGTCCAGAATCTGCCAGGGTGCTGCGTCACCGTATTTTGGTCCGTTGGGCCGTGTATCGTCTTAGAGCCCATTAGGGGGCGCGTCCAGCAGGGGCGACGACCTAAACCCTATATTTAGCCGCCGCCGCCGTCGTTAGGTCTTGGGTTTTGGTTTGAGTTTAGTTTTCCACCGAGAAACTGAATCGTTCATTGTAACTGTGGTGACAAATCCTTTTACAGTGATCCAGGGCCCCCGTTCTTGATCTCCTCCACTGTGTCGATTAGTCCTTTGGAACCGAGTTCTTGAACCCCTCTAATATATTCGTGATATTCATATCTGCAATTTCAGATTGCGTGCTTTACCTTCTTGCTTGTGTTCTTCGATTCGCTTGCAGGATTAGCCTTCTTGGCGAGGTCAATCAAGTTGTGCTTGGTTGATAACCAACGGAGCAGTGGTGTAACGGTTGCAGGGTTCGAATCGTGTCTGATTTGAAGCCGGATCGCCAACGTCGAGTTCTCCACCAATCGAACCTATCGCTACCTCACGGAAGATCGGGCCGTCCTTCATCAATTGGTATCGGATTTTTCAGGTTTCCCGCGAGGTATAATCTCGTTTGCCCTTAGATTCATATTTGTTATTACCTACAGTCCACAAAAAGCCAAAAAATATTTCAATTTCCGCTGTCCTATCGCCTTTTGTGCCTTTGCAATTTCGTTTCAGATTCGCTTTGTTGAGTTTGTGTCCGTGGTCGAGTCTTGTTGCTGGTTTAGGTTGTGTTCGTCGTCGTAGTTCATCGTGCCCGTTGCTGTTTCTTTGTTTTCGCCGCTATCCCATCCACCGTTCCTAAACAACAAGTCGAAGCCACCACATTACTCGACTTGCCCGCTAGCCGCCTTGTGTAATTTCTCGCCGCCGCGCAAACCCTAGACAGGTTGCCAACCGCTCTAATTTTTGCCTGCATCGCAGCCCTCCTTACATCATCTGGCATCTACCTTCTGTTGTTAGTCACAAGGACGCATGATCTTGTGATCGGTGTTGGAGTTTCGGGTCGCTTTGCCTTAACTGCCGCTGCCGAGTTGCTCTTACTGCCGATTTTTGTGTGTGCCTTCCAGAAAACATAACTTGAGGTACATTCGGTAAAACAGACATAACTTTTCGCTCGTTTGTCCGAAAAATCTGAAATTTTTTGTGGCGATTCTTGACACCGTTTGGACCTCACCCAAACTGGGCTTCGCCCTGTTTGGTCCCTCCAAATTGCCAAAAAAAATCGGGAAAATAAATAAAAAAAATTGACAAGGTTTCAGCACGCTTTTCAGAGAACTTGCTGATTTTGTGTAGACCACATCCGACCTCAGTTGCAGGCGCCAATTTTTGTGGTTACATCTTTTGTGATCCTTGTTCAAGGAAAAATAAAAAAAAAATAGTGAAAAAATAAAAAAAGTTTGATTCCTACTAGTACCTTTTTGGAAAATCAAGGGAAAATTCAGGACAAAGAAAAATTCAGATTCTTTGCTTGTTCTGTGAGTTCTTTCCATCGTTCTTTGTTTCATCTTGTTGCGCTACGTCTACACACGTCTTAGCCAGCAATTGTGACTTGTGCTTTGGATACTTATTGAACTTTGCTAATCTGCTTTCGTTAATTGCTAATCCTTGCTGTCATATTGTGCCTACCTATAGCTCCACATATACTTCTGTCAGCACAGGTTTATCTTGCAACTGTTACCCACGCTCAACAACAGATTGCTTCGTCACTTTGGTTTGATCTTGTTTGGCGTTGGTAAGAATACAGGCAAGACGGTGGTAAGCCGCCTGTGATTTTGCATTCCAGTTCCACTTCTACCACCACCACTTGGTTCCTTTAGTTGATAGGGATAATCCTTTGTTGTTGTATTTTTTTTCTATCTTCTAACAATGGCAGGAATTCCGACGGACTTCAATGAGTGCGTGTCCAAAGGCGAGCTTACGACATTCATGAATGAACAACGCAATCTTATGACCGAGCTGACACGCAACGTGAACAATTTGGTCAACCGCATTACGCAGCTTGAGCAACGCCCTCAACCAAATCGTGATGACGAAGATGCGGATGCTTTTGGTGATGACGATGCGGATGCTGATGCTGGTCCTCGTCGCCGCCTCAACTTCAATCGTCGCGGTATGGGAGGTAATAATAATAATAATGATCCTTTTGCTAAAATTAAATTTAGCCTACCTTCCTTTGCTGGTAATATGGATCCAGAGACATATTTAGATTGGGAACTTACTGTTCAACAAAAATTTGATTCTTATAATGTTCCTGCTGAGCATAGAGTTAGACTTGCTACTAGTGAGTTTACTAATTTTGCTTTATTCTGGTGGAGTGATCTTTGCAATGCTAATAATGCTGCTGCTGTGCCTCAAACTTGGAATACTTTAAAGCAACGCATGAAATCTCGTTTTGTTCCTCCTTATTACCAACGTGATCTACGTTTGAAACTGCAAACTTTAAAACAAGGTGATAAAGGAGTAGAGGCATATTATCAAGAATTGCTTATTGGTTTAGCACGTTGTGGTATACATGAAGATGATGATGATGCTAGTGCTAGATTCTTTGGTGGTTTAAATCGTGATATCCAGGATATTCTTGATTACAAAGATTGGACTAGGTTCAGCCAATTATATCATCTTGCTCTTAAAGCTGAACGAGAAGTACAGGGACGCAAACAACACCAACCTTTTAGGTATAACACTGGGAGGACTTTTCAGCAACGTTCCGAGCCGGAGACGCCCAAGCTTCCTGCTGCACCACAGCCGTCTACACCTTCCGAGGTAAGTAAATTGTCTAGTGTGCAGATTCCACAATTCAAGAAAGGTGCCACTTCGGGTGCTTCTACTAGATCTTCCTCGTCTAGCTCTACAATCATTTGCCACCGATGCAAAGGCATGGGACATGTCATGAAGGATTGCCCCAGTCGTCGTGCTTTCATTGCTACCGAGGATGGATATGTAAGTACTAGTGATGTTGAAGATGATTTAGCTCTTGCTGCTAACATTGCTGCAGATTCCATCGAGGACGATCACGACAAGGAGACCATCACCATTGACTCTGTGGCTGCTGCTGCGGATTATCCTAGTCTTCTTGTGCAGCGAGTGTTGAGTACACGTGTGGGACATGAAGAAGAAGAGATGAAGATCCAACGCCACAATTTGTTCCACATGTATCTCATTGTGCAGGGTTGTCGTGTTCTCACCATCATTGATAGCGGGAGTTGCAACAACTTGGTGAGTTCGGATTTGGTTGAGAAGCTTGGCTTAACCACACGACAACATTCATATCCATATAAACTTCAATGGTTCAATAATAATGGTATGACTAAGGTAACTAAATCAGCACGCATTAGCTTTTTCACAGGCTCTTATCATGATACTGCTGATTTTGACGTTGTCCCTATGCAAGCTTGTTCTATTTTGTTAGGTCGCCCATGGGAATTTGATAATGATGCTTTACACCATGGTAGAACTAATACATACACTATCATACATAAGGACAAGAAAATTACTTTGCTGCCTTTGTCTCCTACGGATATTATTAAACATGCTAAAGAGATTAAAAATAAAAATAAACCTCCAACAAATATTGCTAACAATAATGAGATTAAGTTAAAAGGAGGTGTTTTTCTTGCTACAACTTCTACTACTGCTGCGTTATGTGATACTAATGATGCTCCTTGTTATACTATGCTTTGTCGACATGTTAGTGTTGCTGCACATGATTCTATACATTGTGTTTCGCATTGTGCGGTCACTAACCTTTTGCAGGAGCTTGGAGATGACATGGAGTCGCGGACAACTCCAATTCAAGAAGGGGAGGATGATGAGGACATCGCCAAGTTGGACTCACCGACGCCATGGTCTTCCCCAAGTTGCAATCCGACTCCAACTCAGTTTTCACGTCACCCTCGGAATTCAGGAGCAGTCCCGAGTAAAATCAACGCCCCGGATGCATACGGACTCCGTTTTCGACGAACCAGATATGCTTGGAAAGATAATTTGATAAGCTAACCAATGGCTTTGAAATCACGTCAAAATACGTCCGGAGTCAACGGGAATCATCGAAACAAGTCAGCGTCCAGAATCTGCCAGGGTGCTGCGTCACCGTATTTTGGTCCGTTGGGCCGTGTATCGTCTTAGAGCCCATTAGGGGGCGCGTCCAGCAGGGGCGACGACCTAAACCCTATATTTAGCCGCCGCCGCCGTCGTTAGGTCTTGGGTTTTGTTTTGAGTTTAGTTTTCCACCGAGAAACTGAATCGTTCATTGTAACTGTGGTGACAAATCCTTTTACAGTGATCCAGGGCCCCCGTTCTTGATCTCCTCCACTGTGTCGATTAGTCCTTTGGAACCGAGTTCTTGAACCCCTCTAATATATTCGTGATATTCATATCTGCAATTTCAGATTGCGTGCTTTACCTTCTTGCTTGTGTTCTTCGATTCGCTTGCAGGATTAGCCTTCTTGGCGAGGTCAATCAAGTTGTGCTTGGTTGATAACCAACGGAGCAGTGGTGTAACGGTTGCAGGGTTCGAATCGTGTCTGATTTGAAGCCGGATCGCCAACGTCGAGTTCTCCACCAATCGAACCTATCGCTACCTCACGGAAGATCGGGCCGTCCTTCATCAAATTCTGCTGCAAAGAAAAATATTGTTAATGTTGAAAAAGACGAAGAAGAGGAGACGCCAGCTGAACCTTCATCCAAGGTATGAATTGCTCCTCATGAATTTTATGATACACATGTAATACCTTTTCCAGATCGAAACAGAAATCCGACGGAAGACGGCCAATTCAAGAAATTCGTCGAGGTAATTCAAAAATTATATATACATGTGCCATTTATTGACGCTATGCAGGTTCCAACTTATGCAAAATATTTGAGAGACATGCTCAATAAGAAGAAACCAATTCCAAGTAGGGATTGACCGAAGATTGCAGTGCGACCATTTTAAACCAACTCCCATAAAAGAAGAAGGACCCAAGAAACCCAACGATCGCGTGTTCAATTGGAGAGCAGCACTTCAAGCATGCACTCTGTGATCTGGGAGCAAGCGCTAGAGTCATGCCCAAGGTAATATATGATAAATTAAATCATCATACCTTGTCCCCTACTTCTATATGTCTACAACTAGCTGATCAATCGCTCCGATATCCCGCGGGAATAGCAGAGAATATTTCGGTGAAAATCCGGAATCTTTTTGTTCTGGTGGATTTTGTGGTTGTGGATATTAATCCCGACCATCGGACGCCATTGATCTTGGGACGGCCATTTTTGAGCACTGCAAAAGCCACCATTGATGTAGGAGCTGGGAAAATTCAGCTCCACATCAGTGGAAAGAAGGAGAAATTCCAGTTCACACCGCGACCGGAAAAACACCCGTCATCCAAATTTGTCGGTGTCGACACTCCGCCAAACAAAGCCAGTGAAGGAAATATTCAGCCACAACCACCGTGAAGGCAAAACTAATCAGGAATCCAAAGCGGCTAACTAAGGTATGTTAGGATAAGGTAAGTCTTTATCCCCGATTTAAATTTTTGTTTTTACTTAAGCAAATTAATTTTCTGCAAAATAGATGCTTAGTAGGGAGATTAGGTGAAGCCTAGGGGGCTTAGGGCAGCCTTAGGTGTGGCGCCCGCCACCCCATGCTGGCGCCCCCACCCTATAGGCCACTTTTTCACTTAGCCAGTCAAGTAGACTATCATCCCTAGCTCATAGGCTCAAATAACACCAGGGGAGACTCATGCCTTCTCTTTTCAATGCACTCATTCACTCCCATGTCTCCTCCTCTCTCATCAACTTCACTCCATCTTTTGCATCTTCTCCACTCAAAAATTCTGGTGAGGAGTGATGAGGAGAGCACAAGGTGAAAAGAAGGAGTGGCTTTGAGTGGGAATTACCCGCAATGGGGTGGCGCCCGCCACCTCAATTTCCACATTTCTATACGAAGCTGCACCCGAGTAAGTTTCCCACCATCCTTGGTATAAAGTATGACCAGGATGAAGAAGTGGTCTTTGAAATTTGCAGCCCACTTACTCCATTTAGGAGGTTACACTCTTTGCACTTTGCACCGACACTACCACTTTATTCCCCACTTAGAATTTCAGTGGACATTACGAGGGAAACCTCATGTGTTGGTTGCAGATAGAAATGGGCAAGTAGGGGTGGCGCCCGCCATTTATTGGTGGCGCCCGCCAGGTGGGTGAAGTTTTTAGCCTTCCCCCCTTCCATCCTCAGCCTATAAATACTACCCACACCCCATGCAAGCTCCTACACCTCACTCAAAACACCAGCCACCTTGAGCACTAGTGAGGAGGTCATGGGCCCTCTCAAGAACTTCTTCACCGGCAAGAAGAAGAAGAGTAAGGGTGAGGGAAGTTCGTCGGGGGCAAACACTCACATTCGCTTTGCTGGGAGTGATGAGGAGAGTGCCGGGAGGGGTACTCCATCCACCAACGAAATGTCGGTGGATCGGAACTCTCCGCCTACACACCAGACTGGACTGACCATCCACGTCTTGAATTCCGTCGATGATATCATCTAGCAGAGTGATCGGGAACGGCAGGCCCGGAACATCCTCAGTGAGAGGGAGTTCGTTCACACCCGCCACATCGACGATGACTTTCTAAGTCGCACTGGTATGGACAATGAGTTTCTCTATATTTTTCGAACCTTGGGATGGGAAGATGCATGGAAGGTTAATGAGGAGGGAATCCTTCCCCTCACAATGAAATTTCTGGCCACAATGCAAATATCTGCTAATCACATAAAATTTTGGCTTTTTAATGAAGAACATGCTTTAACATGGAAGCAGTTCAGCAAGAATTTAAACTTTGATGATTCTTTCTTGCTGAGCTTGGAATCTGCCTGTACGAGATTCAATAGAAATGAATTTTGGAAAAGTATTGCTGGGGACAGAAACCCAGGCTTGCCCCGTACAAGTAATATCCACAACACCACGCTCAGGTTTTTTCACAAATATATTAGTATCACACTCTTTCCAAGGCCTGACTTAAGACCAATTAAAAAGCCCGAAATGCTGCTGCTTTATGCTCTAGTAAACCACATAATAGTATCACCCGCCAAAGCCATGGCGGACTACTGGTCTAAATTTGATCAACGCACTGGAAATATCGAAATGACATCATGGATAACTGGACTGGCCTTAAACATGGGTCTGCTAAACATCGTTGTATACTCTTACATTCCTGGTGACTGAGACCTTTTGACCATGGAACACTTCTCGCAAGGACACCTCTTGCATGAGAACTAGGAGACCGGTGAGATTCACATGATCTACCAAGATTATGTGAATAAAATTGCTCTTCCTGACATGTCACTTTGGTTGGTGAATGCACCAACATTACTTTTGACCCTGGAAACCAAGGCAGAACGAAACCGTAGGTTGGCTCGATAGAACATCATGCAGGTTCCTAGGAGGAGGACCCGAGCGCAGACCCGTACAGCAGAAGAGGCAGCAAGAGCCGCAGCAGCGGCACAGGAGTTTGACCCTTTTCATGCAGAGCAGCATGGAGGAGCAGAACTTTATGGCTCGCACCATCCGCAGTGGGTATACGGCCATGAGGCATCCCTCCACTCATCCCAGTTGGGGAGTTCATCCCATTCTATGGGAGGATCCACCCGGTACACTAGCCGTGGTGATGAGTTCTTCCCTGGAGGAATCTGACCACAGGCCGCTCGCCATTCGTCCATTCAGCAAGACGAGTGGATGCGCGATATGGGATATCTTCAGCACCAAATGGATGGACTCACCATGAATACCGCCGAAATCCGTCAAGACTTGAATGAAATGAACCAAAATTTCTAGGTATTCCGCCAGGAAACTGGTGGAGAACTGGGTAATATTTCTTCTCTCTTGCAACAGAACCCGCACAACTGGGACGAGATGTACCGTCGTCAGGGATGGATGTAACCCAACCACGCGAACAGCCAGCTTGGGAGAGGACCCCTGTCAAAGAGGTAACTATCACAGCCGTCTTTATTACTGTCAATTTCTTTTAATTTCAGTAATTTAAATTTGAGTTTTATCTTTGTTAATTTGCAGCTTAATTAAAAAAATATATATATATATAATAATAAATAAATAGCAATAAATAAAACGCTCTCATCGTAAGTCTTTTTAATGAATAAAAATAATGTATGCCATGCATTAGAGTTATCATGGGAGAACGTATGCTAGAACTAAACTTGAGACATGAGCATTAGTCTAAGTAAAGGGGAAGTAAGTTTCTACTTTGTCTTGAGCATGTCCAGTTTGTGGAGTAGTTATTTTTAAAAAATAGAATGATGAATTTAAAAACTTGCTCTAAGTACTCATAGTAACCGTAACCAGAATAGAAAGAATGCAGAATTGGGTAGAAGGAGAAAAACTCACTCGAAATGCCCGAAAGCCAGAGAAAAGGCCGAAGAAGGACAAATCGAGATAAGCGAAGCTTGGTCCCCAAAGACATGGGCAACGGTTCGACACAACCAAGCAAGAAATCGGAGCACCAATTCATCAAGGAGCAAAACTCGATCAAAATAGAGCACAGGACTTGGTTCCCAAAGACATGGGCAACAGCTCGACGCAACCATGTCAGAAGCAAGCTAGTCCTCAAGAAGAGGCAGAAAGGGCTCAACACCACTAGCTGAAGGCTCTATACCAAATGAAGACTGCATAAGAAGCAGCTACTGCTAGTCCCTCAAGATAGAGGCACAGAGGCTCAACACAACCAGCAGTAAGCCCAATACCAATCAAGAACCATCAAAATATGATGAAAAACAGCTAGTCCCTCAAGACAGAGGCACAGAGGCTCGACACAACTAGCTGAACCGATCGATATCAAATAAAAGCCGACTCAGAGCAACATAGGCAAGAAGACTCCCCCTTACTCAAGGAACTCCCCCTCAACAAGAGAAGCATAAATTGCAAATTGTCACCACAAAGACACTTCTCCCCCTTAGGGGCAATTTGCAATCAATAAGAGTGGGAAAAAGAGCTTAAAAGAGCAAAACGGAGCTAGGTCATGCCTATCGGAGTCAAACACATGCATATGAGTTAAAAAATGCATGTTAGCAGCTTCAGGTATATACTCGAGAGAGTGAATAAATGCTCTAAAGAGTGCTGATCCGACTACATAGCAACACGCAAAAGTGCTAGCAAAGGCTCAAACTGATCACCGATTACAAGATATGAATGCATAAGTTAGGTGAGCAGTTCATTGGGCATTTAGAAAGGGATTTCACCATCAAAATAGCACTGAACATGTATAGACAGGAAGTCAAACAAGTGCTAAACATGTATACAAGGTGAACTACCCCTAGTAAAGTTCAATCATCATGCTATAGAGTGAAACATGGACTTGTGTTTTCAGATTTCATCGGAGAAATTGCAGCGGTTATTAACACAAGTTCAAATTCAGCATGTGATTGCGAGAGGTTGAAAGCTTGTCATTGCCTAACTTTTCAACCGTGCTAAGCCTATGCATATGCAATTAGAAGCTCAAAGCATCGGTTTCGGTCTTGCACTACACGGCTCAAGTTTAACTCAAAGTGCTATGAGAAACAGTCTCGATACCGTGATGTGCTGACAAAGCAAACCCATCTTGATCTTTTCAATTCACTAACACTTAGTTCATTTTAAGCAAGATATGAACAGTCCAAGCAAGTGACAGACTTAGAACTAGAGACATAGCAACCTAGCATATATGAAATAGCTCAAGTGACCTCAACACATCCTACACATGCTAGTTGCCAAACTCAATGGTGAACACGTATCAAGTTTTAAGTTCATTAAGCATGTTCAGCATTCTGAAAAATTAGCTTAGCTCACAAATTGTAGCCGTGATCAAGGAGAGCCTAAGCTACAAGCATCATCATATACCATCGAAGCATACACTAATAAAAGCATAAATTCATTCTAAGGAATATAGACATGAAGCTTGAAAATGAAAGATGTATGCATGATGAACTCAGAATCGGAGCCAAAATAAAAACAGAAAGACTCAAGACCCAAAAACAAAAAGGATCAGAAAGTCAGTCTATGGTACATCAAAATGCTTCCCCCATTTAAAAGGGGAAACACACACCAAGCTCACCTCTCAACCTAGCAAAAGTTGAGAGATCCAAAGGCTTGGTGAAAATATCCGCAACCTGGTTATGGGTATCTACATGCCTAAGGTCAATGTCGCCTTTCTCATAGTGATCACAAAGAAAGTGAAAGCGAACATCGATGTGCTTTTTCTTGGAGTGAAGAACAAGGTTCTTTGCTACACTAATGGCAGAAGTGCTGTCGCAAAGCAAAGGAACCCGACTGAAATCTAGACCAAAATCATGCAATGTAGCAACCATCCATAAAAGCTGTGAAGTACAAGAAGCAGCGGCAACATACTCGGCTTCTATAGTAGACTGGGCTACGTTCGACTGTTTGCGAGAAGACCACGAAACCAGTGAAGAGCCAAGAAATTGACAAGTCCCAGAAGTAGACTTGCGCTCAAGCCAACAGCCGGCAAAATCCGCATCGGAGTAACCACAAAGCGAAAGAGTCGAAGAAGAAGAGTACCAAAGTCTGAACTCAGGAGTGTATCGGAGGTACCTCATGATGCGCTTGACTGCTTTCTTGTGGGAAGTCCGAGGGGACGCCTAAAAACGAGCGCACAGACACACAGAAAACTGTATGTCCGGCCTCGTTGCCGTCAGGTACAGAAGCGAGCCAATCATGCTTCTGTACTCCTTCTGGTCAACCGGCTCTCCGTCCTGGTCCGCGTCCATCGCCGCAGTCGTCGACATGGGCGTCGTAAGAGGCTTGGCCTTGCCCATGTCAAATTTCTTCAGGATATCCTTCGTGTATTTTTCTTGATGCACAAACGTCCCGTCTCGGGTTTGCTTAATTTGCAACCTGAGGAAGAAAGTCAACTCGCCCATCATACTCATCTCGAACTCCCTGCTCATAGTATCTGAAAACTTTGCAACAAGTGCATGAGAAGAGCCACCAAAGATGATGTCATCCACGTAAATCTGGACTAACAGAGTATCGTTGCCTTGCTTGAGGAGAAACAAAGTTCTATCGACTAGTCCCATTTTAAAACCCTTGGAGAGTAAAAAAGGTTTTCAAACGATCATACCATGCTCTCGGGGCTTGTTTCAAACCATACAAAGCTTTTGGAAGTTTATAAACATGGTTTGGGAACTTGGGATCCTCGAAACCAGGGGGTTGCCTAACATAAACCTCTTCCTCTATATACCCATTGAAGAAAGCACTCTTGACATCCATCTGGTAAAGCTTAAAACCCTTCGAAGTAGCAAAGGCTAGAAGAATTCTAATGGCTTCTAAACAGGCTACAGGGGCAAAGGTTTCCTCATAGTCTATACCCTCTTTTTGGCAGAAACCCTGGGCTACTAGCCTAGCCTTGTTCCTCACTACCATCCCATCCTCACCCTCTTTGTTTTTGAAAACCCATTTGGTACCTATAGGGTGGCATTCTGGTGGAGGTGGAACTAGGGTCCAAACTTGGTTTCGCTCAAAGTTTTCTAACTCCTCATGCATGACATTAACCCAGTTAGAATCAGAAAGTGTGTGTCTAACATCTTTGGGCTGAAAAGAAGCAACGAATGCAGAATGAGCAAAGTGAGAGATTCCATACGCTCGCGACCGCGTGACTCGCTGGTCGATGCCGCCGATCATCTGCTGCGGGGGGTGAACTTGCTGAACGCTTCAGGGTGCTTGCCTCGCCGAAGTCGCCTCCCCCACGCCAGATGCTATCGCTCCTTCAGGTGCAGGAGGTGCTCGCTGGAGAGGTGGCTCTGGAGGACCCCAAGAAGAAGATGTCGTGGGATCGGGTCCTCGAGCTGAAGTAGACGTCGCAGGGTCGACGGGGGCAGCCAGTGGAGTTGGCTCGGGATCACCCCAATCGGCATTCTCCTGCTCCTGCTCCACAAAGATGGTCTCTCCTAGCTCCAGTTCTCTTGCAATATCAAAAGCAGAAGAAACACAAGGCATTGTCTCGTCGAATGTGACCTCGCCGGTCTCCACTATCCGGTTAGTTTCAAGGTTAAGAACTCGATATGCGCGCGAATGTGAAGCATAACCAAGAAACAAGCCATCAGCAGAGCGAGATTCAAATTTGTCCAAATTGCCTTGCTTCAGGATAAAGCACTTACACCCAAACACCCGAAAATGAGGCACCTTGGGTACCCATCCAAAACACAACTCATAAGAAGTTTTCTTCATGAAGGCTCGAAGAAAGATGCGATTTGAAACATGGCAAGCGGTGTTGATCGCCTCGGCCCAAAAGCGCCTAGGAGTCCTATGCTCATCGAGCATCGTCCTAGCCATCTCAACAAGGGTCCGGTTCTTGCGCTCAACAACACCGTTCTGCTGGGGGACATAAGGAGAAGAGAACTGATGCTCGATTCCATTAGAAGAACAGAAAGAAGCAAACTGAGAGTTATCAAACTCAATACCATTATCGCTACGAATAGCTCTAATGGTATCAGGAGGAAACTCAGTTTTCAACTTCAAAATCAGATTATGAGCAAAAGGAAAAACTTCATCCTTACCCTCCATAAAGAACACCCAAGAGTACCTCAAAAAATCATCAACGATCACTAGAACGTACCACTTCCCACCCGCTGAGCAAACCCGAGCTGGACCAACTGTGTCCATGTGAAAGAGCTCGCCGGGTCGCTTTGTCATCACCTGATTAACAGGTGGGTGAGAAGCAGCAACCATC
Source organism: Coix lacryma-jobi var. lacryma-jobi (assembly GCA_009763385.1). NCBI lineage: Eukaryota > Viridiplantae > Streptophyta > Magnoliopsida > Poales > Poaceae > Coix > Coix lacryma-jobi. The sequence continues at coordinate 64,248,244 of CM019829.1, read as the reverse complement.
TTCCCGTGACGACAAGGATGGCAAACAAGGTCCTTCTGAAGCTTAAGCTTGGGCAATCCTTGGATTAGGCCAAGTGAGCTAAGTCTTGCAAGCAAGTCAAAACTCAAGTGACCGAGCCTCCTATGCCACTTCCACAAATCAGAAGAAGGACCAGCCATCAAACATCTAGCAGAGCCGAACGAACGAGAAAAATCGGCTCTGAAAACACGGCCAAAAGGGACGATCCAACAAACAAGATCTCCCCGAGAGTCTAAAACACGACTCAAACCCTTCTTAAAGCGCACTTCACAATCGTCCTCAAGAAGTTGCGAAACAGAAAGCAAATTGTAATGCAAATTTGAAACCAAAGCAACATCCTTAAGAACAAAGTTCTCATTGAGCCGAATAGCTCCTTGAGAGACAACCTTACCTCTACTATTATCCCCGAAAGTGATGTACTCCTTGTGCATCACGGGGCTAAGGCTGGAGAACCATTCCTTCTTTCCGGTCATGTGGCGCGAACATCCAGAATCCATGAGCCACATGTTCTCCAACCGAAGTTCCTGCATCAATAGAAAGGCAGGAAGTGAGCATATGGCACAACACTGGAGTTAGTATACTGAGAAGGATACCAATGCTGTGTCATAGGCCCAGAAAAAGTGTTAGGAGCAACACCAAACTGTCCTCGTCCCATGGGTGGATAGCGATCACCACCGAACTGAAAAGGTGGTCCGCTATGGAACGGAAAACCTCCAAACTCACCACTATGTCCCATCTGAGCAAAGCGATCACCACCATACTGAAAAGGTGGTCCACTATGGGACTGAGCAGCAAAGCCTCTTACACTCGGCTCACAATCATATTGAGGACGACTGGAACTGCGACGGGCACGACCACCACCCTGTGGTCTATCTGCCTGGGGCCTAGCAACGTGAGGAGGTGCACCTCCAGGCCTAGCGCCCTGCCTCTGAACTCCCCGACCTTGCACACCATGGAGAGGGAGGTGCCGGGCCTGGTTGTTCAGCTCCAACTCCTTCCTAGCGTCTCTCTTCCTCCGAAAGCAAAACATAGCTTGGTGACCCTCACGGTGACAGTACTCGCACTCAAACCTCACCACTCTCTTGGGTTGTTGGTTCCTAGTGTTGCGAGGGTTGCTCACTCGGGCTGGCTGCTTGCCCCTCGGAAGGGGATCACTAGAGACGTCAGGAAGGGTGTGAAGTGTGTTCCTAAGATGGTTAGGTTTGGGAACCCACACTTGCTTGCGAGGTGGAGCCTTGGGAGGTTCATCAAGGATGCCATCCTTGGTAATAGGCTTGGGAGGCTCAGGTGGGGTGATCTTGGTAAGCTTAGGGATAGCGGATGGCTTCTCACTCGGATTCACTCCGCTAAACTCACCGATCTTGCCAAAGGTACTAGCGCCCTTCCCACCTGAAGCAAAGCCTACTCCCGAGCAATCAGTTCCCCTCTTGAACTGACTGATCATCATGCCCAACTGCGGCTCACTGCATGACACCCAACTCAGGATGGACCGAAGGTATGTGTTTTCCTCCTCGGTTAGCATCCTGTCATGCCGACAGTTAGCAATCTCAAGCTCCATCCCCACGCATCGCTCACATGGAGCGGACAAAGTGCTAACTGAGCTGGCCTTCAAGGCTTTAGCAAGCTTGGCATTAACTTCTGCCAACTCAGTTCGCAAGTTAGGACAAAGCTTGCACGCACCAAGCAGGAAGGACCTTGCCTTCACTTCCTCCAGCTCCTTCTTCAGGGAGGGACACTCTTTGCAATCACCTACCAAGTCTAGCCTACTCTTCAGCTCATCATACACCTCAATCAAGGAGGCATACTTGGTTTGCAAGGTGGCAAAGTTTGTCATATGCATCGTGCACTCCTCACACTCCTCCATATCAGCCACCTTCACCTCTGACTTAGCGAACTCAAACTCCTTAAGCGCCTCATTCATCTTAGCCTTAAACTCATTGCGCTCTCGGATAGCTCGCTTGAGTTGCTTGTCCTGAGCGAGAACTATGTGGACAAGAGAATCGCGCTCACCGGTAAGACGATCGACAAGAGAGGAGGTTGATACCTCAGAAGCATCGTCGTCGTCGTCGTCATCGGTGTCGGTGTCCTTTGCTTGGCATTTGGTGTCCTCTTCGTCCAAGGCCATGGTGTAGAGACCCTTGGAGGAGTGGCTGAAGAAGCAGTGTCCGTTGAAGCGTTCTACAGTCTTGTGCTTGGACCCATCATCACTGGAGTCGCCGTCGGAGGTCTTCTCGCCGTCACTGATGGTGGCGAGGAAGTCACGCCGACCGGCGTCGAAAGCCTTCTCTATGTCCTCTCGGCGATAGCTGCCCTTCTTCTTCTTCCCGGCCTTGTTCTTCGGATTGCCCTTGCGCCTGGAGTTGCGGTTCTTGTCGGGGAAGTTCTTGTCGTTCTTGGGGTAGTACGCCATGAAGTGGTCTAGGTCACCACACTTGTAGCAGCCCTCGCGTGCGCCACCACGCCGGCGATTCAGGCGGTTGTTGTGAAACCGCGAGAACCGCGTGATGATGAGGGCGAGCTCGTCGTCTCCAACCACCTCCAACTGCTCCTCCGTGACTGTAAGCAAAGATGACAACAAAAACAGAGGAGGTGAAGGGTCAGCAGAGAAAGTCGATCCACCTGTGCCTGAGACCAAAGCCATGGTATGTGAAGATGGGTTCTTCGGCTTGGCCTGAGTTAGGTGATCGATTCTAGTGGACTTGAGCTTGCTGAACAGCTCGTCCATGGTGAGGGTGTCATAAGACGTAGACTCTATGATGGTCGACACCTTCACCTCCCATACCCTCCGATCCAGGGCGTATACCAAATTGAGAGCCCTCTCATGATCGTCATAGGGTAGGTTAGCCCGATTGGCATGCATCTTGTTCACAATCGTTTGGAAACGAGCGAACATGGCGTCAATCGTCTCTCCCTCTAATTGAACAAAGTTCTCGTACTCGCGCTTGTACGTCTCGAAGAGTCTGGTCTTGACCTGAGCGGTCCCCTCGTGATAGCTCTGAAGCTTCACCCAGATCTCTCGTGCCGTCTCAAGCTCAGAGACACGCTCGAACTCAGGAAGGGAGATGCTGGCCAAAAGAGCGTTACGAGCCTTGGAGTTGGCCTCGTGCTGGTCAATCTGGATCTGACCCACACGAGCCGCAAGGAATATGTACTCAGCATTCTGACATATCTTCTAGACAGAAGATCCGATGCTGTTGAGATAAGCACGCATCCGAATCTTCCAATAGGGATAGTTTGTTCCATCGAACCACGAAGCCTTGTCGTTCCCTCGTTCCATGTCGCCCTTAGGATCCGAAACCGATTTAGGTAGAAAAGATCCCTTAACCGGCTTTGATAACAATTGAAGGACCGGATTAGCGACCAGAGGGGGGGTGAATGGGAGCCTCAAATTCAACTCGTGAATAGTATGGCCCATGTCCCAGAAAGTCACCCCAAAAGCGAGGACTCGAAACGATCAGAGAGTTCACGACCTACGAGTAGGTGGATACCCTAGGAGATGTCCTAGTGGTACAGCGGAACCTCCGCAGAAACTCCAAAACCAACTACCAAAGCCACGGAGCAAAACTGCACAATCAGCAGATTCGCGGACTGTCCGGGGTCAGAGTCCCGGACTGTCCGCCGTTGAGTCCCGGACTGTCCGCGACTGGGAGTCGGACTGTCCGCCGGAAAAAACGCAGAAACCAAACAGTGCTGCAAGTCTGCTGGACAGGTCCCGGACTGTCCGCGGGTTTGTACCGTGGACTGTCCGACGTTCACTCAACGGTGAACAGTCAGGGGTCTGCACCTGACTGAACCAGCCAAATCCCGATCCCCGGACTGTCCGCCGCTGGGGGCGCGGACTGTCCGCGGATGAACAGAAAGCACAATTCTGCTCGGGATAAAAAGGCAAATCGATCGGAACTTCACCAAATCAAAAGTGGCTTCGATCAAACTTCTCCAAGATGATCCTCTATGTATTGGGGTGCTAATCCTAAGAAATCATCGCACCAAACCAAGTCAATCAAGAGAGATTTGTGGATCACCGTAAAAGGGGAAGAACGAAGAACAAACACGAAATCAACTCGATCTATGAATTCGTTAGGTTATAGGAGAAATCCTTTGGTGGAAAGAAGGAGCTCACGACCAAGAATGAATTGATTCAAGTGGAATCGAGAATCATCTCACGGAGAGGAAGAACGAGGCAATTCTCCGGGAGATGAAAAAACAAAACGCGAAGAACACAAAACACAAACACGAATCGATTTGATTTCAGCCGAAATTCCTCCACACGAGGAGACACCGAGAATACGGTCTCGTTTCCTCAAAAGATCCAAATACACAGAGGTATGATTCCCGTCTCTGCGGATCGCTTGCAGCGAGGTACAATTAGAACCTGAGCGAGGGCTAGAGAGAGAGAGTGCTCAGGAACAAATGACTGCAAGGATAAGGAGAGAGGAGGGGTGCCTCTCTTATTTATAGCCTAAAACAATAATCCCCTTTCTACCCCTAGATACAAGAGCGAAGCGGCCAACTCTAGGGGTATCCCGGTCCAACTCTGCTGATGGTTGATCCGACGGCCCCGCGCCCATCTCATCCTTAGCTTCGCCTCGACGCAAGCCTCAGGATGCCGCCACGTGCCGCCCTATCGACCGCCGCGCCTACCTCGCGGATAGCTGCGCCGCCGTGTCAGCCTCTCCACGCCGCCACGCGTCGACCGTCCTTTTTGCGGACCTCCCCCCGGTTTTGAGGCCGAAACCAGGAAACCTGGGCTTCCCCCCCGGTTTCGAGGCTGAAACTGGGAAACCTGTCCTCAGGCTGAGTTTTGTGGCCCAAACTCAGAAACCCGCGCACCCAGGTTTTGAGGCCCAAACCTGGAAACCGTCCACACCGAGTTTTGAGGCCCAAACTCGGAAACCGGACACCCCGAGTTTTGAGGCCCAAACTCAGAAACCGTCGAGGGTAGCTTTTAGAGGCTCAGCTACCGAACCCGTGCCGTAGACGGGATGTGTTTCGCACACCCCGAGTCCCAGCACCGATGCCGGAGCATGTCCAGCCTCCACGCCGAGCACAATGCATTCGCCTTCCTTCTCGGCGTCCCGCCAAGTGTCACGACGCCATCACCTTCCTCCCGACTCGGCCGATGCACCGCACATCCCCATGTGCTCTTGCTTGTCAATGCCATGTGCCCGCTACAACAGCTGGTCCTCAGGTCTCCCATTCCGTCGGTCCAAGCTCCACGTCTGCCCTTCACCGCTCACGGTCCGTCGACACGGCACGTCCCTACTTGACCTTCACGTCACCTTCGACCACTGCCCGAGCTCTGCACCTGCACATCAACACAGCCAAGAGACATGTTGCCCGTTGATCGATCACTAATCACTCAGGAAGGGAACCACAAGGGCACATATCAACCTTGTGTTCCCACTTGATTAGCTAAATAGGCAAGGGAAAGACAAACCTTCTTTCTTGATTGTCTTTTGTTCTAATCTTGAGCACAGGGAAGACTACCAATTCCATGGTGATGAAAATAATATGGGCATACACAACAAAAACATAGAGTTTCCAAGATTCAAGTCCATCCTTGCTCGAGGACGAGCAAGAGGTAAGCTTGGGGGAGCTTGTTGATGCTCACTAAGTGTTATATTCTTAGCATCAACAAGGTCATATAACGCAACACAAGGACCTAAAATCAACCAAAAAACTTTTATAAACTAACGATTTCCACTTGTCCTTGAGTTTTATTTGAATGTACGTAATTGCAGGGTTTGTGAGCAAAATGACCAAGAGGACCCACCAGGAGGCAAGCCCACTCACCTGGGCTCACTTTGGGCTAAGGTGGGGTGGCGCCCGCCACCCCTAGCTGGCGGCCGCCACCCCTAGCTGACGGCCGCCAAGAGAGTGAGGCCCAAACTCCTCCCCTGCCACGTCACTGATCCAGGGGAGGCGTGACACATTCATTTGCCGCCATTAATCACTTAGGTCGGTGCATCCAAGGGTTAAGAAGAGATGTCACATGGATCATGATCTAATTGCCCATGTGACGGTTATTTGGACATGCAACCGACCTTGGAACCGCCTTGGAGGAGTCCCTGGAGACCGTAGGATCAATGACGGTGCATCCAAGGGCCATGGGGGTGGCGGCTGCCACCTAGGGCTGGCGCCCGCCACCTCACTCACCCCGCTGACCTAACCCTAGGTCTATAAGTACCCCCCTAGGTCCCTTAGGAAATAAATAGGACCCCCCGAGCTCATTTGTACTCAGACCTCACCTCATTAGTCCCACTCTCTTGTAAGCGAAGCTCTGGTGAAGTAACACTCTAGTTGAGAGACTTAGAGTGAGAGCGAGAGTGTAGAAGAGAAGAGCTGGAGTTGCAATAGAGGATCTTTCAGAGTCTCAGGTATAATTCCAAGTCTTTCTTCATTTATCTTAGTGTTCTTCTACTTTTAGCATCTACTTTAAGTTCTTTACTTATTGTTCTTGTTGAGTGCTTTCGATCATAGATAACTTAGTATTTAGGTTGTATCTAGTTTGGGTTCTTCGCTGAGTAATCAGTGCTCTAGTTTTGGACGCAAGATTAGAGTAGTATATATTAGTGTAAGCGCGGTGCTTAGACTAATTATACCTTAGTTTGTGGCCAGCCCCCGGATAGCTGTGGTAGCAAACAGTTGGCGATAGCCTTGGGAGCCTTGAATTCCACCACGTAGTTCGGTTAGTTTTTAAATCATAAACCTCATTGTGCACGTCTGAGGTAAATAGTACAGAGGGTGTGTACGGTTCAAAGAACTAGATAAAATCTTTATTGCTAAGTTAGTTGTGTTTGTAAGTGTGTAGGAAAACATTAATCTGTTCATCGGCCAGACCCCGCCAATTTAATTTAATAGTAGTTAGTCTTTCTTTCTTTTAGTAGTAGTAGAAATCAACCCCCATTCATACATTTCGATCAACCTTGCTAGAATAACTAGTTGTTCATAGCAGTCCTAGTGTTAGTTCTGCCATAGTAGCTTCCCTGTGGAAATGAATACGATACTCGGTTACTCCCGGGTGAAGTGCTACAATTGACTTATTCTGTGCGCTTGCAGAATTTACCAATAGTCATACGAATAGTTAGTTATACTTCTTACATTAAGAAGTACCAACAAGCCTTTCTGGCGCCATTGCCGGGGATAGATTCCATAGTCTACTGCTAGTAACGACGTTAGCAAGTGTCAACACTAGCTCGTGAGGTTAGAGGTGAATTCCTTCGGTGGAAAGAATTGCCTCACGATCTAGAACAACTCAGTTCAAACGAAATCGAAAGAGACGCATCGAGTAGGGAGATCGATCACTGGGAAAATCGTGAAGAAAAGCAACCCGCGAAGAACAACATCAACACGAATCACAACCACGAATTTGCAACCATGTGGCTACCACACGCTACAACAATGAGATTACAGTCTCACTTCCTCAAAATCTCATGGATGCAGAGGTATGGTTCTCTGCGGATCTCACTTGCTACAGCAGGGGATTGAGAGAGCAGGAAAACCCTAGAAGGCAAAAAGCAAATGACTGAGATAGTTTGGGAGGTGGGTGTCTCCCCCTACTTATCCTAATTCTAATTCCCATTCTACCCCTAACTAATTATAGAGCGAACCAGCTAAACCCTAGGGTTATTCTGGACCAACTCGTGGTAGGTGGTGATTCGACGGCCACGCCCGCACAACTGGTAGTGTTGCCTCGACGCAACCTCACCGATTGCTGCCACGTGCCGCCACCGCTCTGCTCGTCCTTTTCACGGACTCCGTCCCTGGTTTTGAGGCCCAAACCGGGAAACCAGCCTTCACGATCAACCCCCGGTTTTGAGGCCCAAACCAGGAAACCTGCTGTCCATCGCTTGAGTTTTGTGGCCCAGACTCAGAAACCCGCCAGCGCCCAGGTTTTGAGGCCCAAACCTGGAAACCATCCTCAGCCCGAGTTTTGTGGCCCAAACTCGGCAAACCCGCAGCGCCCAGGTTTTGTGGTCCAAACCACCAAACCGAGCCATAGAGGGGATGCACCGCCCCGTGCACCCCGTCCACCAACACATGTCCCCAGGTCCTCGACCCGAGCAACACTGTGCCCCACAAGTCTTCGCTCATCGCTGTCCCAGGCTGTCAACCACAACAGTTGATCCTCAGGCCACCGGTCCCTCAGTCCAAGCCTCACGTCCGGCCTTCACCACTCCCGGTCCGTCGGCACGGCACGTCTCTACTTGACCTTCACATTGCCTTCGGTCACTGTATCCGTGCTCGACACCTGTACAACACAAGCCAAAGAACATGCGCATCAAACCCATTGACAATCACTCATCACTCGAGACTCGGCATACACCCATGTATCCGCAATCTCCCCCTTGATGAGTGCATTGTCAACTACCAACACAAATCATAATGGAGATAGAAGAAAGAAGAAGAAGGAGAGAGAAATCGACCAAATGACCCAAAAGCATAGCAAAGCCGAAGAAGGTCAAGTGGAAAGAGCAAAACAACTTGGTCCCCAAAGTCATGGACAACGGCTTGACGCAACCAAGCAAAGCAAAGCTAGGCCTCAAGAAGAGGTAGAACAGGCTCAACACCGCTAGCAGGAAAGCTCGACACCAATTGAAATATCAGTTGATAATCAAGCAAAATAGAGGTAGCCCTCAAGAAGAGGCAGAACGGGCTCAGCACCACTAGCGAGAAAGCTCGATACCAACTGAAGGAATGCCAACTAAAAAGCAGAAGAGCTCAATACCAAAGGAAGAACATAAAGGCAAATCGCTAGTCCCTGAAGAAAGAGGCAACGACTCCACACAACTAGCTTACCAAAAATGCTCTGAACCAGTTGGAAAAATGCTCCAAACCAATTGAAAATTCATCAAACAAAAAGAGCAAACTACCCCTCCAATTGTGCACACAGCTAGGATATGATTTATGATTTGACAAATTTCTCTCCCTTAGTTGATAATGCACTAGCAAGCAAATTTCTCCCTTCCAAAATGCATATGATTCAAAATGCAAGTTAGCAGCTTCAGGAATATAGTCAATAGAATGAAAAGATGTCTTACAAAGTATAACTCCAATTGACTCAATAATAAGCATACATACTAGTAGAGGCTCAAGCTGATCACCAAATATGAAATATGAACATATGAGCAAAGTGAGCAGTTTTGGCCAAAAGGTATTCACCATCAAAATAGCAGTAAACATGTATAGACAGGAAGTCAAACAAGTGCTAGACATGTATACAAGGTGAACTACCCCTAGCAAAGTTCAATCATCATGCTATAGAATGAAACATAGACATGTGTTTTCAAATTTTAATGGGAGTTGCAGCGGTGACTAACACAAGTTTAAATGCAGCATGTGATTGCGAGAGGTTGAAAGCTTGTCATTGCCTAACTTTTCAACCGAGCTAAGCCTATGCAGAAGCAATCAAAAGCTTAAAGCGTCGGTTTCGATCATACACCACACGGCTCAAGTTTAACTCAAGGTGCAATGAGAAACAGTCTCGATACCGTGTTGTGTTTGACAAGCAATCCCATCTCGATCTTTTCAAATCACTTAACTTGGTTCAATTTTACCAAGCAAGTGAATGACTCAGAACTAGAGACATAGCAACCTAGCATATATGAAAAGCACAAGTGAACTCAACACATTCTACACATGCTATTTGCATATCTCAATGGTGAACAATTTCAAGTTTTATGTTCAATAAGCATATTCACCATGTATAAAATAGTTCAGCTCATAACATGTATTAGTGATAAGAAGGAGCATAAACTACAAGTATCATCAAATAGCATCGGAGCATACTAGATAGAGCATAATCACATTCTAAAGATTATATACATGAAGCTTCAGAAAGTAAAGATGCATGATGAAAAGCAAAGACTAACCTATCAAAGATAAAAACAAAACGAAAGAAAAGAAGTCAGTCTATCATACAATAACCAAAATATTTCCCCCATCTAAAAGGGAAAACACACACCAGGTTCACCTCTCAACCTAGCAAAAGTTGATTGGTCCAAAGGCTTGGTAAAAATATCAGCCAACTGATGATGAGTATCGACATGGCGAAGGTCGATATCACCATTCTCATAATGGTCTCGCAGAAAATGAAAGCGCACATCGATGTGTTTGGTCTTAGAATGCAGCACGGGGTTCTTAGCAACGCTAATAGCACTCGTGTTGTCACAAAGAAAAGGAACGCGAGAAAAGCTCAGACCAAAATCACGCAAAGTGGGTGTTGACACTTACTAACGTCGCTACCAAGAGTAGAGATAAACTCTATCCCCGGCAATGGCGCCAGAAAACTTGTTGACGCTCACTAATGCTCATAATTAACCATCAACTATTGCATGAAATGACACTAAATGAATTACAAAGCATAGTTGTAGGGTTTGAAACTAACAAGTTCCATGAGTTTTGGTGCTCTCACTTGTTTTGTAGGATATCAATATTTCACCATATAAAAGTATCTCAAAAATGCTTGTTGACATTTGTTAGTGCAAATAGAATATGAAAGATCCTGCAAGCGCACATAACACCATTGTAGCATTTTACCTGGAGTATTCCAGGATCGTTATTTATATTTTACCACAGGGAAGCTAGGGTCAAGAATCTGATAACTCAATATCATGCATCTACTAACTCAAAGTACTTATTAGAGAAAAGCAGGAGTGAATGACATATGATATGATAATAAATGAAGCACATAAAGGATAATTCAATGATAACTAGATAACTATAGTGGGAGGACAACGAGAGAGATCAAGGTTCCCATATACTTCTCTATTACTTGGGTTCTAAGGCAACAAAGATGAAAAGATATAGCAGTTATACACATTGGCACTTTGGAGCAACAGTACCTTTCTGACTCTCAAAAAAGACTAGGAAGAAAGTAGTCAGGGGAAGGCTGCCAAAAGCTCTACGGAACACCAATCATAACGTGGTGGATTATAACAATCTACAAAGCTGTCACCCCTGTAGCTACCACAACTAACCGGAGGATTGGGCGCAAACTCAGGTAAACACTAGCCTAGACACCGCGTCTACACTAATGATTACTACTCTAATTACCATGAATAACTAGAGCACTCAATACGAACAAAGGTCTCATGCCAAGATATAACAACTATACTAATCATATAATAAAGCATAAAGTAAATAGAGAAGATAAATATATTAAAGCATAAGTCTTACAAAGAAAATATACAAAGACATACCAAAACTCTGAAGACTCCTCCAGAACCGGAGCGCAGCTCCGCTCTCCCTAACTCCCGACTAGAGCTAAGCTATTACATTGGAAAATCTAAACCTAATTACATAGAGAAGAGAGGTTATCCTTTCGAGGGACGCCTCTACATCTCCATGATGATGTGTTAATGATGTGATATATCATCTTCCAAAGGTTGGATGCACAATATTTTAGCTCATTTAATTAAGATAGTGAGATTCAAGAGAGTAAAGCTAAGAACAAAGAGTAAAGAACTGAACATGTTGAGTTGATTAGGTTGGATCAAGTGAGGTGCAACTTAAACATGTTTGGTTCTTTATGTATACACAGACCAGAAACAAGGAGAAGCTTTTAAAGTGATGGTCACTTACCTTGAAATGTTGCTTATCATTGAAGAGTGATGGTGTCAAATCACCTTGTGGAAGCTTCTCTTGTTTAGCTGGTTGTTGTTCATGACTAGCTTGTCTTCTCTTGCCAATCTCATAGTGGGCCAGCTGAGTCTTGTTCTCAACAGGTCCAGACGATGGAGACTTTGTCAACTATTCTCTTGATTATTAGGCTCGGGCACTATCTCTCCATCTTTGAATTCTTGCACTGCAGTGGCTTCATCCTTCATGATGTCCCCCTCAATTCCTGGTAGTCGGTTCTTCCTTTGTCGGTTGAGTCAACGTCTTCTCTTGGTTTCCTTTGGCTGCTCATAAATGGTGTATTTGTTAAAGAAGCAGCGACCCTTTTGATCGCAGATCCAAAAGTGGACGTCTCAAGGTTCGACATAGATGACAATGATCCTCCAAGAATGAGTGATGGATCATTTTTCTTCTTCTTGATTGGGGTAGTGTCTAGCGGCTTGTACTGATCAAAGTGATGAGTAGGAGATCAAAGTGTCTTGAAGCTAGATTTCTCCTTCCTACCCTTGATCGTGAAGCAGATCTGGACAACAGAATTGTGTCTCCCCCAAGCTGGCTTGTGATGTAGGTGGATGCCCAAATTTCTTCAACAATGTGTCCATGAGTTGAAATTGTAGACCTTGTTGTTGTTGAAGTTGATCCACCTCATCCCTCGAACTAGCTCTTGTGTTGCAATGATTAGAAGTGAAGAGAACTTCCACTGCTTGTCTTCATAGTGAACCATCAACAAACTTCCTTCGGATGACTCACAGATGTTATAATGAGCGTAGGCATAGATTGACCCTTACGGGGTAAGTTGCATCCTACTCGTCATAAGTGTCCTGGCTTAGGCCTTGGGATGGCTCAAAGCTGGGCTACCTTCGACATCACTAGTGACTTGTTTGATGATGAGTTTTGTCTATCCACATGATGGGTTTTGGATCTTTAAGTTCACACCATGAACAAGCAAATCTCATCTCCTACAAAATGTTAGTGGCGAAGGATTGCACTGAATTTGAAACATGGGTTGTTATCCACAACTTATGTGTTATTCATCCATGCTAACGAAAAGATGATTTTAGGATTACTTTAGCATAGACTAGTATTTTATGTGTTGGCTGCATTTTAACATGGTTCAAGGCAAGATACTTGCAGTAGAAGATAAATTGAAATAAACATTAATACTCACAGTTCTTTCATCCATGATGAATGAGCTGAGTCTTCATTATGCAGTTCACCGTATGCCTTGCTTCATCTCTGATGTGAATTCATCTCAGGACTTTCCCAAAATGTATTTAGAGTTCTCTGCAGGAGTTAGTCCAACAAAATATCCAATGTATACACAAGCTAATTTTAGACCAATAATCAAATCAAACTCCGTGTCTAATTTGATTAAGGTAGACTATTTAACCTAAGCACCACGCTTAATTTAAAAAGCCTATGAAAGTACCCTACGGAAGTACCTTCAAACCAAAACATACTAGCATAAACAAAGGTAGCATGAAAGCAAAAAAAAAGATTTATTCAAATAGAGATGAAAGAGTATGATCACAGTGAGGAATTTTTTTTCTCTTTTTTTCTTTAATATTTTTTAGATGCAGATGTCATGAATGCATGCAAGGAACTTGATATGAGAAAACATAAACTAAATGTAGTGGATGCAAGGATGATTAAAAGTAAACATGCAGTGGAATGCAAGGAATTAAAAAGATAACTACTCATAAAGTTTAAAGTCCATGAGCAAGACTGTCTCACCTTGATCATACTTGTAACATCCCGGCCTAAGGCTTAATAGGAATAATAGGATACTCATACCAACAAGTTGCAACTTATTTTTCGGAAGCCCGTCTCCAAAGAACTCTAAAGTTAAGCGTGCTTGGCCTGGAGAAATTTAGGGATGGGTGACCGACCGGGAAGTTCTTCCTAGGTGCGCACGAGTGAGGACAAAGTGCGCAGAAAAGACTGGTGTTGGTCTGTGAGGGAAGTCTATGTCCTAGAAAAGCTGCCATATGTAAGTGGCCCTGGCCGCGTGGAGGCGGGACGTTACAGAATGGTATCAGAGCCGACTCTCGCGGTTTCACGAGCGCGTGTGTCGCAATTGCTCAGACATGGTGGTCATGGCTGGTGTGGACCCGGAGTGCTCACACAGCATGGCACATGTGCTGGCACTGGACACACGGACGTGGCCAAGAGAGGACGTTCCTGGCTTGGGATTGATCAACGAGGACGTCGATCTCTTAAGGGGGTGAGGATGTAACATCCTGGCCTAAGGCTTAATAGGAATAATAGGATACTCATACCAACAAGTTGCAACTTCTTTTTCGGAAGCCCGTCTCCAAAGAACTCTAAAGTTAAGCGTGCTTGGCCTGGAGAAATTTAGGGATGGGTGACCGACCGGGAAGTTCTTCCCGGGTGCGCACGAGTGAGGACAAAGTGCGCAGAAAACACTGGTGTTGGTCTGTGAGGGAAGTCTATGTCCTAGAAAAGATGCCATATGTAAGTGGGCCCGGCCGCGTGGAGGCGGGACGTTACAATACTTACCATGACTCACAACTGGGAATTGTGAGTGACGCAGCATAAATATCCGTCATAAGGGATAGGAGATGAATTGTTGTGATGACGACCTTTTCTCCAATCTACACATGGTTAGAATAATATATATGTATACACAAACCTGTGAGATGGCAGGGTTCCAGAGTTAATGATGGATCTTGAATGTTCAGGCACCCTGGGTTCTTCATTCGTGTGGAAGCTCGCCATAAGGTCGAAACGACGTCTGATGTCCTGTCTACTCCACACTCAACAGAACAAGAGGTAATCCTACTAAAGCAAGTGGTACACTAAATTAGCAGACATCAAGATCATTATCAAAATCTTTACACCAATTGCTTCCCCGGCAACGACGCTGTTGACGTTTGTTAGTGCAAATAGAATATGACAGATTCCGCAAGCGCACAGAACACCATTGTAGCATTTTACCGGGAGTATTCCAGGATTGTTATTTATATTTTACCACAGGGAAGCTAGGGTCAAGAATCTAATAAGTCACTATCATGCATCTACTAACTCAGAGTACTAACTAGACTAAAGCAGGAGTGATTGATATATGATATTATAACGGAAGTACATCAAAGAGAATTCAATGATAAATGTAAAGATAACTATAGTGGGAGGACAACGGAAAAGATCAAGGTTCCTATGTTCTTCTCTATTACTTGGGTTCTAAGGTAACAATGATGAAAAGATATAGCAGTCATAAACATTAGCACTTTGGAGCAGCAGGTCCTTTCCAGCTCTCGAAGAAGACTGGGAAAAAGGTAGTTGGGAGAAGGCTGCCAAAAGCTCTACGAAACATCAATCCGAACGTGGTGGACTACGAAGGCCTAACAGAGCTGTCACCCCTGGGGCTACCACAACTATTCCGTGGGATTGAGCGCAACCTCAGGTAACCTATAGACTAAACACCATGTCTAATCTATCGATTACTACTCTAATTACCTAGCATAACTAGAGCACTCAATATGAGCGAAGATCCCATGCCAAGATAAAACAACTATATTAATCATATAATAAAGCATAAAGTAAATAGAGAAGATAAATATATTAAAGCATAAGTCTTACAAAGAAAAGATACAAAACATACCAAAACTCTGAAGACTCCTCCAGAACCGGAGCGCAGCTCCGCTCTCCCTAACTCCCGACTAGAGCTAAGCTATTACATTGGAAATCTAAACCTAATTCTCTAGGGAAGAGAGGTTGTCCTTCGAGGGACGCCTCTACACAGACTCCCAGATGATGATTTGTTCCTCAGGGGGGTCCTGGGTTTATTATATAGGGGCTCCTAGCCTCCCCTCCACCTTGGGCAAGCGATGTGGTACTAAATCCTTCACCATATGCACTTGGGCCTAAATGGACCAAAACGTGTTGGAGAAGTCGGTTGGAGTGCGTCACGCGAAAGGGGGTGCAATTGGGCCCAATAGCCGACCGTTCGGTCCAGGGGGGAGACCGGTCGGTCTGCCCCTATGACAGGTGGGCCCCGCCTTCCGTGGGTCGCCTTCTCGTGTCTTCTGGAATGTTCTGGAATGTTCTAGAATCTTCCAAGTCGTATCAATCGAGGACTCTCGCTCCGGGACTCCAAATATAGCAAATCATATGTCCGTTTCGATCGTCTCGACGAGCTCTTCACAATGGTGTGCTCTGTTTCATCACTCGAGATACTTTTATATGGTGAAATATTGATAATGCTGCAAAACAAGTGAGAGCACCAAAACTCGTGGAACTTGTTAGTTTCAAACCCTACAACTATGCTTTATGATTCATTTCATGTCATGTCATGCAATAGTTGATGGTTAATTATGAGCATTAGTGAGCGTCAACAGGCGCCAAAAATGCTTGTTGACGTTTGTTAGTGCAAATAGAATATGAAAGATTCCGCAAGCGCACAGAACACCATTGTAGCATTTTACCGGTAGTATTCCAGGATCGTTATTTATATTTTACCATAGGGAAGCTAGGGTCAAGAATGTGATAACTCACTATCATGCATCTACTAACTCAGAGTACTTATTAGACTAAAGCAGGAGTGAATGATATATGATATGATAATAAATGAAGCACATAAAGGATAATTCAATGATAACTAGATAAGTATAGTGGGAGGACAACGGGAGAGAGCAAGGTTCCTATATACTTCTCTATTACATGGGTTCTAAGGCAACAAAGATGAAAAGATATAGCAGTTATACACATTGACAACTTTGTAGATTGTTATAATCCACCACGTTAGGATTGGTGTTCCGTAGAGCTTTTGGCAGCCTTCCCCTGACTACTTTCTTCCCAGTCTTTTTCGAGAGTCAGAAAGGTACTGTTGCTCCAAAGTGGTAACTATGTGGTAGAGAGAAATTATCTAAGGTTCTCTAAGTTGATTTTATTAATTAAGATCAGGCTCACTATACTTCACCTACTTCGGAGCAACAGTACCTTTCCGATTCTCGAAAAAGACTGGGAAACGGGTAATCGGGAGAAGGCTGCCAAAAATCTCTACGAAACACCAATCCTAACGTGGTGGATTATAACAATCTACAAAGCTGTCACCCCTGTAGCTACCACAACTAACCGGAGGATTGGGCGCAAACTCAGGTAAACACTAGCCTAGACACCGCGTCTACACTAATGATTACTACTCTAATCCATATCTAAAGACCAAAGCATTCAATACAAACGGAGATCCAGTAAATGAAATAAAGTAAGAACTAAACTTAATTAAATGAACAACTTAGAAATAATAAATGAAGAACGCAGAGATTGCTAAAGACAAACCAGATCCTGCAGTAGTACAATGTTGAAGAAGATCCGACAGATCCGGTTCCTCAGCTTACTCCTTTGTCTCACTTTAGATTACAACTAGATGATGAACTAGAACTAGAAGATGAACTAGAACTAGAACTAGACGATCAACTAGAGGGATCTCTACTTCTACTTTGATGGAGTTGAAACCCTAATTTCTGGAGTTGATGTAGCTAATGAAGATGGAGATGAATAATGAAGATGGAGATGCCTGGAGAGGGGGGTCTGGGTCTGGTTTTATAGCCCGGAGCGTGGAACGTGAGCCCTTGGATCAAACCAACTTCAGGGACGGTGGAGATGCATCCTAGGAGGCGATGGAAGAATGTTCCAGAAGGCGGAGGTGAAACGGGCTCCGTGGCCGACCGGTCGGTCTCCATGTGGGACCGGTCGGTCTGGCCCAGCGGGCCCATGTGGTGGGCCGCCTCGTGGTGTCTTCTGGTGTCTTCTAGATCCTTCTTTTGCAGATTTCGTCGCGAAATGAATATCTTTTCATTCGGGACTCCGCATATAGCAAATGATATGTCTGTTTCGATCATCTCGACGAGCTCTTCGCAATGGTGCACTCCAGTTCATCACTTGAGATACTTTTATATGGTGAAATATTGATATCCTACAAAACAAGTGAGAGCACCAAAACTCGTGGAACTTGTTAGTTTCAAACCCTACAACTATGCTTTGTAATTCATTTAGCATCATTTCATGCAATAGTTGATGGTTAATTATGAGCATTAGTGAGCGTCAACAAGTTCCCTCAAGCTTAACCTTTGCTAGTCCCGAGGAAAGCCAAACTCAACGGTGGATCAGGAGTTCCTGCCATATCTTCACTTCCAACAAGTACACAAGCATTCAAATAGAAGTTCTCGTATGGAATAGGAAAAAGTATCATATTATTCATCATGGGGCTTAGTACTTTACCCTGAATCCTGAGTAATTGAAAGATAGAATGGTCAAATCAAGCACTATGTCTCTAGTTCTTTCACTTCACCATTATTCTGGAGTTTTATGAATTTTCAGAAAAGATTAATGACATATGTTGTCAAATTAAACAATGGATCCAAAGAGAAAGTCAACCACACCATTGAATCGAGAAGTCCATGTGTATGGAGAATGGCATCGGATGCTCTTTTGAATATATATCACTCTCTTCTGTCTATCAGAGACACATGGCTATCAGGCTAATTCTACTATCGGGCACGTGCCCATTTTTTTAATATATATTTTTTTATTTTTCGAGGTTCCGGACACTTGTCCCTTTTTATTTTCTCGGGATCTTTCTTTTTGAGGTTTCAGACACTTGTCCTTTTTTATTTCCTCATATTTGTTTTCTCATTTTTTTTCAATAGCCACATGCTTCCAACAAACTTTTGAGAGGATTGGAACAAATAATCATGAGCATTTATGCGGAAAATGGATGGAATGTGTAAGTGATCTCAATTCAATAGCATGATAACTTCTCATAGGGTCAACAAAGCTTAATTTAACTCAATGCAATTATTAGTCATATTAATATTGGAAACTCTCCAGAACTTTAGTGTTGTTTTAAAAACAAGATAACAGTAGCTCAGATCATCACATATCATATCTGTCAATTACCTAGACTCTGGATCAAGCATTTACTACCCATAAATTTAATTTTATTTTTAAGCATCATTATTAATCAGGAGAACTCATGCTTTTAAGGCTAGGTACTTGAAAGAAATTAGATAGAGCAACTATTCATCATTTCCATGTAAAAATTAGAGAGAGAGTTCTTCTTTTATTATTAACTTCTTAAAATAAACTAAGCAAACTTAACATAGTATTTATTTAACCTAACACACTATTTATTTAACCTAACACACTTATTATAAATAACTAAGATAGTGAATAAGATATACCTGGATTAAGAAGATAACGGGGTGCGTCTCCCCCAAGCCGGTTCCCATAATAACGTTGAGCCTTCATGTGCCCATATATTTTTCTTCTTTTCTTTTTAGGGGTGAGCGTGGATACATGGGGTGCCTTCCCCCAAGCTGAATGTTGACGTAGTCGTTCGACATGGGGTACTGTTGGAGCTTTGATTGATGTTGATGGTTGTGAAAACAGTGCTCCAACAGTGGATAGAACATCCACTTACTCGTCAGCTTTTCTTGGTCTTTTAATCCAGAGACTCAAATAGACAACAAGACTTGTGGAACAGATTAAGCGTTAGTGGTTGGCCACTTAGGTCTTAGTTGTCTAGAATTTCAGTAAGATCTCTTTCTCAATATTTTTGTATTTTATATTTTTATGATGCAAGAGAAAATGCACAGGATGAATGCATGCATATTTATTTTTTTTGTTATTTTTATGCCACCACGATGAACATTCCCCTGGGTTTTTACACACCATAGAATTATTCACATGGGGTGTCATAGTTTATGATGTAGTGTAACAAATGCAATATTTTTATTTTCCTTTCTAATGCAATGCAGAAATTAAAATGTTTGTGAATTAAATATGATGATGCAATGATTAAATATGATGATGCAATAAATAACAAAGAATTAAATATGAGAAATATGCAGGAAAATAAATATGAGGATAACTACCAATTTTTACCTTTTGGCGAAGGTTCGGATATTTAGGTCCGACCAACCGGACCTTCCCTTGGTTCAGACCTCCCAAGGTATGTCAGACGTTTGGAAAGTTGTTATTGATTGTACCTCTGAGGTGCAGACTTTTTCTTCCATACTTTCTTGGTCTGAGTCTTCACTTCTTGTGGTTCACTGTCTTGAGGTTTTTCTTCTTTCTTTTCTGGGACAGTGTCGATAGCTTGTTCTTCGTGATTGGCCTCTCTATTGTTGATAGTTTGTCTTCTTTGGCATTGAGAGCGGCGTCTTTCACTTTCGTTCTTCTTAGGTGCTTCATTGGGCATGTAGCTGATGAAGTTGCATCGTGCCTTTTTCTCCAGGAAAGTGAAAAATGGATTTCCTCTTGTAGATGATTGTACTTGTAGCGTAGAGGAATGGTCTTGCTTGGATGAGGTGGACATCATCGTCTTCTCATGTCGAGGATCAAGAAGTTTGTGGGGACTTCATGACCTCTAATTCTGACTACGACGTCTTCCATCATTCCTTCTTGTTTATACCTCTTGATATGGTGTCACTCATGTTATTTGTTCGTCCAGTAGTTTGAATTGAAGCGTTAATTTTGGACGCTGGCAGCATCATGCTAAGTGTGCATGTTCTTGTAGATCTAGGACCTTCACTCTGTAGAATTTGGGAGTGACAAACTTCTCCATGCTTTGCTCAAGAGTGTGTCCTGCTCATAAAGACAAGGTAGAGATCAAGTGCATGGGCTCTGTTGGTGGAAAAACACCAACATAACCAAAAGTTTTGTTTATTACCCTCTAACCTTAGGCACATTGCATAAGACAAACTTGTTGTTTAAGTGTCCTCTTCAATCTTAACATGAGTGATAGGATCAGAGGATGAGCATGAAAGTAGCATCTTAAAATATTTAACAGATCAGATTGTTTAACCCAAGGAAGGATAATCTATGCATAATGTGTCGATATTTTCATGATTGTGATATATCATCTTCCAAAGGTTAGATGCATAAAATTTTAGCTCATTGGTTAAGCTAGTGAGGTTCAAGAGAGTAAAGCTAAGAACAAGGATTAAAGAACTGAACATGTTGAGTTGATTAGGTTGGATCAATTAATGTGCTACTTAAACATGTTTGGTTCTTTATGTATGTGCATACCAGAATCAAAGAGAAGCTTTTAAAGTGCTGGTCACTTACCTTGAAATGTTGCTTTATTATTGAAGAGTGATTGTGTCAAACCACCTTGTGGAAGCTTCTCTTGTCTAGCTGGTTGTTGTTCATGAATGGCTTGTCTTCTCTTGCTCATCTCATAGTGGCCTGAGTGATGGGAGCTTGAGAGGAGGAAGGACATAGTGGGATCATCTTTAAAGGGATCAGCCTTCCTTCTCTATGCGTTGACCTATCAGTGAAGGTGTGTTGTTCCTCAGGTCCGTACCAGGACCTCTCTCTTTAAGCTTGTGTTTGTACTGTCTGATATGAGAGATGAGGATTCAAGTGCCCGTACGGTTGTCTCTGTCTTCTAGTGGCCCAGCTCAGACTTGTTCACCTATTTCCATGGAGTGAGTGCTTTGATTGTAGATATTGTTTTGTGGCACTCATCTTTTGTCTTGTTCCATGGATCACATTTCTCCATGATCAGTGAGTTGTGTCTCCCTTGCGCAAGTTGTTGAAGTTCATGTGTCTTTTCATCTCCAGTGTGAGTTTATCTCAGGACTTTCCCAAATTGATATTGAAAGTTTTCCTACAGGTGTTAGTCCAACAAAATATCCAGCATCCACTATAGTATACTATTGGCTCAAAAATCAACCTAGACACCACGTCTAATTTGATCTAGGAAGGCATTTTAACCTAAGCACCATACTTAATTTAAAAGCCTTTAGAGGTAAAATCATGAGACCTTTTAGCACAAGAATCAAACCAGACACCATGTCTTACAAATTCATGAAAACAGTTTAAACTAAGCACCATGCCTAATTTAAAAGGTGTATGAGAATACTTCAAAACCAAAGCATATACTATAGCAAATGAAGGTAGCACTAAAGCATTAAAGAGATTTACTCAAATGGTGATGAGAGAGCATGATTAGTGTATAGCACATGAGCATGTCTTAAAGGTAGGGACAACCAACATAGCAACATTGCAAGAGTTGTTCTTAAGTGTATCCCCAAGCTTGGATTTTGCAAAAAAATCAAGATTAGATGAATGTAATTCAATGTTGCATGATGATTGGTTGGACATACCTTGTGTTTGTCGTTCCTTCGAACTTTTCACTACAGACCTGCAAAGGTTAGTGACAAGAATACCCGAAGGAATATTTTAAAAATTATATCCTTATGCTCATTACACAAAGGCAGTGTAGCAGGAGAGTGAACACTGATCTAAAAAGTGCTTGTTTTCGGACACTGAGCTTGTCTTTGGGAAACCTTTAGAATGAGATTTGGTGAAGTGGTTTCCCCTCCAACACCAACTTAAGAGCACAACGAGATCTACAAAATTTGTGATAAACATATGCATCGACAACCACCCTATTGAAGTTTTTGCAAACAGAAAGCGTGAGAGGGTTGAAAATCTCGAGTGTGGCAATGTTAGACAGACCAATTGAATCAGGAGATGTTTCATATGACCATGGATTTAAAGAGGTGTTTATGAAGTAGCTTCCATGCTCTTTGTGAGAACACAAGGTTGATATGTGCCCTTGTGGTTCCCTTCCTGAGTGATGAGTGATCGATCAACGGGAACATGTATCTTGGCTGTGTTGATGTGCAGGTGCAGAGCTCGGGCAGTGGTCGAAGATAAGGTGAAGGTCAAGTAGGGACGTGCCGTGCCGACGGACCATGAGCGGTGAAGGGCGGACGTGGAGCTTGGACCGACGGACCGGGAGACCTGAGGACCAGCTGTGGTAGCTGGCATGTGGCGTTGACAAGCAAGAGCACATGGGGATGTGCGGTGCATCGGCCAAGTCAGGAGGAAGGTGATGGCGTCGTGACACTTAGAGGGAGGCCGAGAAGGAAGGCGAATGCACTGTGCCCGGCGTGGAGGCTAGACATGCTCCGGCATCAGTGCTGGGACTCGGGGTGTGCGAACCACATCCCGTCTGCGGCGCGGGTTCGGTAGCTGAGCCTCTAAAAGCTACCCTCGACGGTTTCCGAGTTTGGGCCTCAATACTCGGGGTGGCCAGTTTCCGAGTTTGGGCCTCAAAACTCGGCGTGGACGGTTTCCAGGTTTGGGCCTCAAAACCTGGGCGCGCGGGTTTCTGACATTGGGCCACAAAACTCAGCCTGAGGTCAGGTTTCCCGGTTTCAGCCTCAAAAATGGGGGGAAGCCCAGGTTTCCCGGTTTCGGTCTCAAAACCGGGGGGAGGTCCGCAAAAAGGACGGTCGATGCGTGGCGGCGTGGAGAGGCTTGCGCGGCGGCGCAGCTATCTGTGAGGTAGGTGCGGCGGTCGACAGGGCGGCGCGTGGCGGCATCCAGAGGCTTGCGTCGAGGCGAAGCTAAGGATGAGATGGGCGCGGGGCTGTCGGATCAACCATCAGCAGAGTTGGACCGGGATACCCCTAGGGTTGGCCGCTTCGCTCTTGTATCTAGGGGTAGAAAGGGGATTATTGTTTTAGGCTATAAATAAAAGTGGCACCCCTTCTCTCTCCTTATCCTTGCAGTCATTTGTTCCTAAGCACTCTCTCTCTCTAGCCCTCACTTAGGTTCTAATCATACATCGCTGCAAGCGATCCCAGAGACGGGAATCATACCTCTGTGTATTTGGATCTTTTGAGGAAACGAGACCGTATTCTCGTTGTCTCCTCGTGTGGAGGAATTTCGGCTGAAATCGAATCGATTCGCGTTTGTGTTTTGTGTTCTTCGCGTTTTGGTTTTTCATCTCCCGGAGAATTGCCTCGTTCTTCCTCTCCGTGAGATGATTCTAGATTCCACTTGAATCAATTCGTTCTTGGTCGTGAGCTCCTTCTTTCCATCGAAGGATTTCTCCTATAACCTAACGAATTCATAGATCGAGTTGATTTCGTGTTCGTTCTTTGTTCTTTCCCCTTTTGCAGTGATCCACGAATTTCTCTCAATTGACTTGGTGAGGTGCGATGATTTCTTAGGATTAGCACCCCAATACATAGAGGATCACCAGGGAGGAGTTTGATCGAAGTTCTTCTTGATTTGGTTGAGATCGATTTAGATTTGGCTTTGAACCCGAGCAAGTTTGTGTTTTCTGGGTGGTGGCGGATAGTCCGCGCCTCTGACGGCGGACAGTCCACGGATCGGGTTTCTTTAGGATCAGTCAGGCGCAGACCTCTGACTGTTCACTGTCGAGTGAACGGCGGACAGTCCGGGACCTGTCCAGCAGACTTGCAGAACAGTTCTATTTCTGGTCTTTTGCTAGCGGACAGTCCGGACTCCCAGTGTCGGATAGTCCGGCGTTGAGCGGACAGTCCAGGACCCTGACTCCGGATAGTCCGCGAAACTGCTGATTGTGCAGTTTTGTTCCATGGCTTTGGTGATTGGTTTTGGGGTTTCTCCGGAGGTTCCGCTGTACCACTAGGACATCTCCTAGGGTATCCACCTATTCGTTGGTCGTGAACTCTCCGGTCGTTCTGAGTCTTCGCTTTTGGGGTGACTTTCTGGGACAAGGGCCATACTATTCACAAGTTGAATTTGAGGCTCCCATTCACCACCCCCTCTGGTCGCTAATTCGGTCCTTCAATTGGTATCAGAGCCGGTTAAGGGATCTTCTCTACCGTAATCGGTTTCGGATCCTAAGGGCGACAAGGAACGAGGGAACGGCAAGGCTCCGTGGTTCGATGGAATGAACTATCCCTATTGGAAGATTCGGATGCGTGCTTATCTCAACAGCATCGGAGCTTCTGTATGGGAGATATGTGAGAATGCTGAGTACGTAGTCCTTGCGGCTCGTGTGGGTCAGATTCAGATTGACCAGCACGAGGCCAACTCCAAGGCTCGTAACGCTCTTTTGGCCAGCATCTCCCTTCCTGAGTTCGAGCGTGTCTCTGAGCTTGAGACGGCACGAGAGATCTGGGTGAAGCTTCAGAGCTATCACGAGGGGACCGCTCAGGTCAAGACCAGACTCTTCGAGACGTACAAGCGCGAGTACGAGAACTTTGTTCAGTTGGAGGGAGAGACGATTGATGCCATGTTCGCTCGTTTCCAAACGATTGTGAACAAGATGCGTGCCAATCGGGCTAACCTACCCTATGACGATCATGAGAGGGCTCTCAAGTTGCTATACGCCTTGGATCAGAGGGTATGGGAGGTGAAGGTGTCGACCATCATAGAGTCTACATCTTATGACACCCTCACCGTGGACGAGCTGTTCAGCAAGCTCAAGTCCACCGAGATCGATCACCTGACCCAGGCCAAGCTGAAGAACCCATCTTCACATACCATGGCTTTGGTCTCAGGCACAGGTGGATCGACTTTCTCTGCTGACCCTTCACCTCCTCTATTTTCTTTGTCATCTTTGCTTACAGTCACGGAGGAGCAGTTGGAGGCGGTTGGGGATGACGAGCTCGCCCTCGTCATCACCCGGTTCTCGCGGTTTCACAACAACCGCCTGAATCGCCGGCGTGGTGGCGCACGCGAGGGCTGCTACAAGTGTGGTGACCTAGACCACTTCATGAAGAACTGCCCCAAGAACGACAAGAACTTCCCCGGCAAGAACCGCAACTCCAGGCGCAAGGGCAAGCCAGAGAAGAAGGTCGGGAAGAAGAAGAAGGGCAGCTATCACCGAGAGGACATGGAGAAGGCTTTCGACGCCGGTCGGCGTGCCTTCCTCGCCACCATCAGTGACGGCGAGAAGACCTCCGACGGCGACTCCAGCGATGATGGGTCCGAGCACAAGACTAAAGAACGCTTCAACGGACTCTGCTTCTTCGGCCACTCCTCCAAGGGTCTCTGCACCATGGCCTTGGATGAAGAGGACGCCAAATGCCAGGCAAAGGACGCCGACACCGCTGACGACGACGACGATGACGATGCTTCCGACGTATCAACCTCTTCTCTTGTCGATCGTCTTACCGGTGAGCGTGATTCTCTTGTCGACATAGTTCTCGCTCAGGACAAGCAACTCAAGCGAGCAATCCGAGAGCACAATGAGTTTAAGGCTAAGATGAATGAGGCGCTTAAGGAGCTTGAGTTAGCTAGGTCTGAGGTGAAGGTGACCGATGTGGAGGAGTGTGAGGATTGCACGATGC
Organism: Coix lacryma-jobi var. lacryma-jobi; assembly: GCA_009763385.1. Classification (NCBI taxonomy): domain Eukaryota; kingdom Viridiplantae; phylum Streptophyta; class Magnoliopsida; order Poales; family Poaceae; genus Coix; species Coix lacryma-jobi. The sequence goes on along the minus strand of CM019829.1, from coordinate 64,222,502 downwards.
ATATGACAAACTTTGCCACCTTGCAAACCAAGTATGCCTCCTTGATTGAGGTGTATGATCAGCTGAAGAGTAGGCTAGACTTGGTAGGTGGTTGCAAAGTGTGTCCCTCCCTAAAGAAGGAGCTGGAGGAAGTAAAGGCAAGGTCCTTTCTGCTTCGTGCGTGCAAGCTTTGTCCTAGCTTGCGAACTGAGTTGGCAGAAGTTAATGCCAAGTTTGCTGAAGCCTTGAAGGCCAGCTCAGTTAGCACTTTGTCGCTCCATGTGAGCGATGCGTGGGGATGGAGCTTGAGATTGCTAACTGTCAGCATGACAGGATGCAAACCGAGGAGGAAAACACATACCTTCGGTCCATTTTGAGTTGGGTGTCATGCAGTGAGCCACAGTTGGGCATGATGATCAGTCAGTTCAAGAGGGGAACTGATTGCTTGGGAGTAGGCTTTGCTTCAGGTGGGAAGGGCGCTAGTACCTTTGGCATGATCGGTGAGTTTAGCGGAGTGAACCCAAGTGAGAAGCCATCCGCTATCCCTAAGCTCACCAAGATCACACCACCTGAGCCTCCCAAGCCTATCACCAAGGATGGCATCCTTGATGAACCTCCCAAGGCTCCACCTCGCAAGCAAGTGTGGATTCCAAAACCTAATCATCTTAGGAACACACTTGACACCCTTCCTGACGTCTCTAGTGATCCCCTTCCGAAGGGCAAGCAGCCAGCCAGAGTGAAGAACCCTCGCAACCATAGGAACCAACAACCCAAAAGAGTGGTGAGGTTCGAGTGCGAGTATTGTCACCGTGAGGGTCACCTAGCTGAGTTTTGCTTTCAGAGGAAGAGAGACGCTAGGAAGGAGTTGGAGCTGAACAACCAGGCCAGGCACCACCCTCTCCAATGTGTGCAGGGTCGGGAAGTTCAGAGGCTGGGCGCTAGGCCTGGAGGTGCACCCCCTCAGGTAGCTAGGCCCCAGGCAGCTAGACCACGTGGTGGTGGTCATGCCCGTCGCGGTTCCAGTCATCCTCAACACGATTGTGAGCCGAGTGTAAGAGGTTTTGCTGCTCAGTCCCATAGCGGACCACCTTTTTAGTATGGTGGTGATCGCTTTGCTCAAATGGGACAAGTAGGTCAGTTTGGAGGTTTTCCGTTCCATAGCGGACCACCCTTTCAGGTTGGTGGTGATCTCTATCCACCTATGGGACGAGGACAGTTTGGTGTTGCTACTAACACTTTTTCTGGGCCTATGACACTGCACTGGTATCCTTCTCAGTATACTAACCCCAGTGTTGTGCCATACACTCACTTCCTGCCTTTCTATTGATGCAGGAACTTCGGTTGGAGAACATGTGGCTCATGGATTCCGGGTGTTCGCGCCACATGACCGGAAAGAAGGAATGGTTCTCCAGCCTTAGCCCCATTATGCACAAGGAGTACATCACTTTTGGGGATAATAGTAGAGGTAAGGTTGTTTCTCAAGGAGCTATTCGGCTCAATGAGAACTTTGTTCTTAAAGATGTTGCTTTGGTTTCGAACTTGCGTTACAATTTGCTTTCTGTTTCTCAACTTCTTGAGGATGATTGTGAAGTGCGCTTTAAGGGTTTGAGTCGTGTTTTAGACCCTCGGGGAGATCTTGTTTGTTGGATCGTCCCTTTTGGCCGTGTTTTCAGAGCCGATTTTTCTTGTTCGTTCGGCTCTGCTAGATGTTTGATGGCTGGTCCTTCTTCTGTTTTGTGGAAGTGGCATAGGAGGCTCGGTCACTTGAGTTTTGACTTGCTTGCAAGACTTAGCTCACTTGGCCTAATCCAAGGATTGCCCAAGCTTAAGTTTCAGAAGGGCTTTGTTTGCCACCCTTGTCGTCACGGGAAGATGGTTGCTGCTTCTCACCCACCTGTTAATCAGGTCATGACAAAGCGACCCGGCGAGCTCTTTCACATGGACACAGTTGGTCCAGCTCGGGTTTGCTCAGCGGGTGGGAAGTGGTACGTTCTAGTGATCGTTGACCATTTTTCGAGGTACTCTTGGGTGTTCTTTATGGAGGGTAAGGATGAAGCTTTTCCTTTTGCTCGTGATTTAATTCTGAGGTTGAAAACTGAGTTTCCCCCTGATACCATTAGAGCTATTCATAGCGACAATGGTACTGAGTTTGATAACTCTCAATTCGCCTCTTTCTGTTCTTCTATTGGAATCGAGCATCAGTTTTCTTCTCCTTATGTCCCCCAGCAGAACGGTGTTGTTGAGCGTAAGAACCGGACCCTTGTTGACATGGCCAGGACGATGCTCGATGAGCATAGGACTCCTAGGCGTTTTTGGGCCGAGACGATCAACACCGCCTGCCATGTTTCAAATCGCATCTTTCTTCGAGCCTTCATGAAGAAAACTTCTTATGAGCTGCGTTTTGGACGGGTACCCAAGGTGTCTCGTTTTCGGGTGTTTGGGTGTAAGTGCTTTATCCTGAAGCAAGGCAATTTGGACAAATTTGAATCTCGCTCTGCTGATGGCGTGTTTCTTGGTTATGCTTCGCATTCGTGCGCTTATCGAGTTCTTAACCTTGAAACTAACCGGATAGTGGAGACCTGCGAGGTCACATTCGACGAGACTATGCCTTGTGTTTCTTCTGCTTTTGATGTTGCAGAAGAACAGGAGCTGGGAGAGACCATCTTTGTGGAGGAGGAGCAGGAGAATGCCGATTGGGGTGATCCCGAGCCAACTCCACTGGCTGCCCCCGTCGACCCTGCGACGTCTACTTCGGCTCGAGGACCCGATCCCACGACATCTTCTTCTTGGGGTCCTCTTGAGCCACCTCTCTCCAGTGAGCACCCGCTGCACCTGAGGGAGCGACTGCATCTGGCGAGGGGGAGGCGACTATTGACAGAAGTTATAGCATGTTTTACCTTATCAAAATACCGTCAACAGGCCCCGGTTTCAAGGAAGTATAGCATATCATGAGCATATTTATCACTAATAAGTTCCACTTGTACTCTTAGCTTGTGAACTTGTAGGAGATGGCAAAATAAACAAAATGAGGCTAGGTGGGCCCACCAAGGGGGTCGGCCGACCCCACCTTGGTGGCCACCTCGGCCAGGGTGACATGGCACGATCCAAGAGAAGCATGCTCAGGCCAATATCAACCCTTGGATCAAACATGTGCTTTTACTTAATGGTGCAAGATGAGAAGCACATGGATTCATGGGTCCACACCGAAACCAAATGCAACCAACTTCACAAGACTTGCTCCATGACATGTGGGGTCACTGTTAACACATAATTTTCGCACTATGACAAATGGGCCAGCACAGTGCAGGTTCGGGAGGAGTCACCACCTAAGGGATTCGGCAGACAACGAACGCGGTCGACTAACTCAATGTATTCGGCAAGGCTGTGAAGGCGACTAGTCAACGGCGAGCAGGTTCGGCAATATGACGCTGCGGTCGGCTACATCAGATTAAGGTCGGTTTGCGCCAGAAGACGACAAATGCGGCATGTCAGAAGATTTAGCAACGAGGATCTCGTCATTTTTAGCGCGCGCCGGTTATTAAGGGAAGCTTGGAGCAGAAGGCGTCATATTTTAGATAGTTTACTGATTTTGTCGTTGTAATCGTGTCCTTCTAGGACTCATAGGACACCAGGGTATAAATATAAACCCTGAGGCCATTGTAAAGACGTTCAACAATTAATACAACCAAACCGGCCCCGTGCCATCTTCGAGTCCAAGTCGTGTCATCGTGTTCTTCGAGAGGAGTCATCGATCCGTCGACCTCCGTAAGTCCCGACAACCTTGCTATTATGTCTAGTATCGTGCGGCGGATTTAGGCGTGATGCAAGTAGTCTCGCTTGTTGGTAATGATCGTGCGGTGGATCATTACTTGATGATTGAGAAGTCTTAGTTTGTGTTAAGATTATGAGTAAGTACCGTGCGGCAGGCGCTTGCTTGATAAGCTTAGCATAAATGATATAGTTATTGGCTCTATTAGGTTTGGCAAGATCTAATAGATTCATTAAGTTACCTTGTGTTATATGTATTGTTACGTTTATCTCGTTGCAACACTTTATTGCCCAATCTAGATTTCGCTCGGTTCGGCTCTATCTTTTACAGATCTATCCTGTCCTTTCATATTCATTTTTGTAAGGTCTTTTATGCAGTGGATCTATTGTTCGTAATAGCCGATTCGATCGTATCTAGATCGCTACGTGGTGAGGGTTCATGCATGTTAAGTATGTTTGATCTATGATAAAGCTAGGTGTCGTGCGGCAGGCGCAGGCTTTAGATTAGTTTAATTATGCTTGGTTTGTATGTTCAATCCCCATGGACCCCAGCTCAGTTGTACGATGGAGATTGGTTAAGCTTTAACTCATATTTAATACACCATGCAAGTACAATTTTCATGCAAACGTATTCGGCAACTCGTTATTCACGTAACTTCGTTCATATTGCCGAATAGTCTTTGAGCTTGTTGGCACATAGCTTTCATAGCTATATGTCATCGTAAGTGGCTTCAGGGCCGTATATTTTGGAACTGTCTGGTCACACCCGGCATGTTCCAGCTTTGTATTTAACAGTTTCTTTCCCTTGTTAGTTGCAGGGAAAACTGACTGGCACGCACCGAACTTCTGAGCACCCGGGCCACGTTCGAAGCTAGATTTTTCGGCTTGCTGTGTGATTGGCACAGTGCGCCGCTTTTGGTGTCAACACACATTTTGGCACGCCTTGTGGGACCCTTTTTTCCTGCAGCAATGGTTGAAGTCACCGAAGCCGAGGCCAGCAACAAGGCGGGGCTCGTGCAGGTGCAGCTCGCTGAATTACCCGACGAGTACAAAGAGCAGGTGGATAATGCTTGTGCCGAATTCCAGGCCAAGTGCCTAGAAGCCTTCTCCAAGAACAAGAGCGGAAAGGTTCGCCGTCTGCACGATCTGCCGAAGCCCGTCCAGCTCAACCCGAATGATCCCGGGGAAGCGGAGGCAGTGCTGAAAATGTCTCGCATAGTCAACGAAGCTATCTCTGGTGCCATCGGTCGCATGCATGGGGCGTTTCTCAACACTTTCCGCACCATCATGATTGCCCAATTTGGCCCCAAGGCCGACGAACTCATGAAGGCGGAGTTTGGCCTAATAGCGGGGCCACATCTTTTCAACCTGCCGGATCACCTCAAGGGGGCAGGAGCTACTGGTGAGGAGACCCCGCCTAAGGCTCAATCAAGCGGGATGACCATTCAAGAGAAGCACACGCCAGAGGGCCAATTGCCGACCATGGGTCAGATCACGTTCGGCACTAAGGGTCAGCCGCCAGAGTCAACACGCAAGATCTCCCCGCAAACCTATAGGCTCATAAAGGACTACTACAGAAACGGGTACCATGAGATGCTTGAGCCTCACAACATAGAAGGCGGCCCACATCCAGGATATGGGAAGCCGACGACCGAAAAGACCGCTGACTCTAATGTCGATGTCATGCTAGAGAAGATGGCGGATATGATGCAGCACACTTTCGGCCTGAAGCCTAAGGGCACTTATGCTTACAGGTCTCCGTTCCCCGAATGGTTCCACCGTGTGGCTCTGCCTCCTAGAGTCAAAGTGCCGACAGACCTGTCCAAGTTCTCCAGCTTAGACGACACCAGCACGGTGGAGCACGTCAGTCGTTATCTGCTCCAGCTTGGGGAGGCCAATACCGAAGATGCCTTCAGGGTTCGGTACTTCCCGTCGTCACTCACTGGACCGGCATTCGCATGGTTCACGTCACTACCGCCGGGCTCTATTCTCTCTTGGGCAGACTTGGAACAAAAGTTCCATACGCACTTCTACACGGGCACCAAGGAGAAGAAGCTGGTGGACATCATGTACGTGCGCTAGAGGCCAAATGAGACACCACAGGACTACCTGCGCAGGTTCAGGGAAGTCAAGAGCCAGTACTTCGGCATGCACCTGCCGGACGATCAGCTTCCACCATTGGCCGTGGCAGGCATGCTCCCGAGCATTAGGGACAAGCTGTTCGGTCAAGAGTTTGAAGACTTGGGTCATCTCTCTCGCCGGCTGAATGAGATGACTATCCAAGCGCAAGGCTTCCGGAGGGAAGGGCGCTTCCGGAAGGACAATGTCGCGGCCCAGATGTATCAGGCTTTCCTGGAGGAAGCCGATGACTACACCGACACCGAAGATGAGGTGGCCGCTGCAGAGCTTAACTGGGACAAGGAGCCGACCCAGGCCAACAAGCAATGGCTGCGCTAGCAGAAGGGGGCATACGACTTCGAGGTCACCAAGGCCGACAAGCTCTTCGAGTTCCTGGTCGCCGAAGGGAGAATCAGGCTACCCCCGGATCACCCGATGCTGCGTCCTGGAGGGGTCAAGGACAAGAAGTACTGTGGTTTCCACAACACTAACACTCATTCTATTAATGATTGTCGTGTGTTCAGGACAAGGATCCTGAAGGCCATCCAGGACGGCCACATCAAGTTCAATGGCAAGATGAAGATCGATGCTAACCCCTTCGCCCAGAACGCCGTGTTCTTCTCAGTGAACATGGTAGCTCCAGAGGACCCCAGGGGCAAGGGCAAAGTCAAAGTCCTCACCTCCGACAAAGCGCGCGAGTCTGGCACGGTGGACCCCGATCGGCAGGTCACCAGCAATGAATTCCGGCAGCGTACCCAGACCACGAATAGTCGATACGAGCACGGGGAGTCATCTTCCAGGCGCAGGCCTACCCACAGGGATCTCCTCAACAAGTGGCGCCGGGAATGTGAGAAAGAGCGGAGGCGTCTCCAACGCGAGAAACAGAGATTCACAGAAGAATATCAGCGTGAAGACGGTCACACGGAGGAGTACCGGTACCGTCTGGAAGAGAGGGCCTACCACAGAGAGCAGGCCTACCACAGAGAGCAGGAACGCCGCCAAGAGCAGGAGCAGGCTCACTGGGGCTGCCCGTTCTTCAGCCACTGCTGGAACGAAGGCTTTAAACTGCCTGTCGTCAACAACTGCCCTGAGTGCAGCGATCAGTACAGGGGGTATGGGCCGGATCGCGTCAACCGCCATCCCGTCCATGAAAGATTGGGAGCACGCATCCCGATGGACGATCGGCGCCTAAAAATGGAATGCCCGGATCGGCAAGCCAAAAGATATGCCGATCAGGAGTGGGCGCACCACCAGGACGACAGCGAGGAGGCACAGCCCCGCACATATAGGTGGCAAAAGGGGCAGTGGTGCCCGCCAGGGCTCAGAAAGAGCCAGAAAAGGAGGGTGCAGCGCCTCCGGAATAGGGAGTTGGAAGAAGCAGCTGCCAATTGGAAGAAGCAAGAGTGGCGCCCAAAGGAAAAACCAGACGACACTGACAAAGGCACTGACGTGGCCATGACTTTCTTCCTTCCCCTGGAATTCATGGCTCCTGCCGGCCGGGGGGCACAGGACGAGGTGTATTCAGACTCTAACGAGGCCGAGCACGACGAGCTCGCGGCGCAGCTCGTGTTGGCTCAGAAGGCAGCATTTGACAAACCAGCCAAGCATCGGCATTTAAAGCCGTTGTATGTCAAGGGGTACGTCAACGGAAAGCCGCTGACCAAGATGTTTGTCGATGGCGGCGCAGCGATCAACATCATGCCTTACGCCACCTTCAGAAAGCTGGGCATGAACGATGAAGATCTGCTCAAAACGGACATGATACTCCGTGACTTTGCCGGCAATCCCTCTGACACTCGGGGTGCCGTGCACGTGGAACTGATGATTGGATCCAAGACGCTCATCACGACCTTCTTTGTCATTGATGGCAAGGGGGCATATAGCCTGCTTTTGGGCAGGGATTGGATCCACGCCAACTGCTGCATACCTTCAACCATGCACCAAATACTCATACAGTGGGTTGGAGACGACATCGAGATTGTCCATGCTGACGACTCGGTGAGTGTTGCTGCTATTGAACCCACTTACTGGGAATTCGACGGAGTGGAATGCTTCTCCGATCGCGTATGGGGAGAAGGTCCTGTCAACATCTACGGCAGAGATCAACAGCCGATCCAAGCAATCGGCTCTCAGAGCTTCTTTTAGATGGATAACCCAACCGACAATAGCGAGGGAAAACTGGGACGCGGGTTCACGTCGGCCGACAAACTGGAAGAGGTAGATGCTGGTGACGCAAGTAAAAAGAGGCCAATGTTCATCAGTTCCAGTTTGGACCCTGAATTCAGAGAACAATTGGTAGATCTTCTAAAAGAGTTCAAAGACTGTTTCGCTTGGGACTACACGGAGATGCCCGGATTAGATCGGTCCATTGTCGAGCATAAATTGCCGATCAAGCCCGGGTACCGCCCGTATAAACAGCCTCCGCGCAGGATCTACAAGGAAGAGGTATTGGCCGACGTGAAAAAGGAAGTGGAAAGATTACTAGAAGGTAACTTCATCCGGCCATGTCGATATGCGGACTGGATCTCCAACATTGTCCCGGTATACAAGAAGAACGGAAAGATGAGGGTTTGCATTGACTTCAGGGACCTCAACAAAGCCACTCCTATGGACGGGTATCCAATGCCAGTAGCTGATTTGCTAATAGATGCTTCGGCCGGTTTTGAAATCATAAGCTTTATGGATGGCAATGCGGGTTACAACCAGATCTTCATGGCTGCAGAGGACGTCGCAAAAACCGCCTTCAGGTGCCCCGGCCATATAGGTTTGTTTGAATGGATTGTCATGACTTTTGGTTTGAAGAATGCCAATGCCACTTACCAGCGAGCCATGAATTACATATTTCATGAGCTGATCGGCAAAATCGTAGAGATCTACATTGATGACGTGGTGGTCAAGTCCAGAAGCAAAGAAGGACACTTAGCCAATTTAAGGAAGACCTTAGAGTGCACAAGGAAACACGGTTTAAAGATGAATCCAACCAAGTGTGCATTTGGGGTGTCGGCTGCTGAGTTTCTGGGATTCTTGGTCCACAAAAGAGGCATCGAGGTTGGCAAGAAGAGCATGGAAGCAATTGATAAGGTAGTGCCGCCAACCAATCTCAAAGAGCTACAGTCGCTACTCGGCAAGATTAACTTTGTCAGAAGGTTCATATCTAACTTGTCCGAGCGCGTGCTGCCATTTTCTCCACTGTTGAAGCTCAAGAAAGATCAGGAGTTCATATGGGGTGACGTGCAACAAAAGGCTTTCGATGAAATCAAAGAGTACATGAAGGCACCACCAGTATTGGTTCCTCCACAACTCGACAAGCCTTTCAAGTTGTACGTGGCGGCCGACAACCTAACGATAGGGTCAGCCCTCATGCAAGAATTCGAGGGAAAGGAGAGAGTCATAGCCTATCTTAGCCGAAGGCTACTGGACCCCGAAATGAGATACTCGGCTACAGAAAAGATGTGCTTGTGTGTTTTCTATTCCTGTACCAAGTTTCGGCACTATTTGTTGAATGTCGAATGCGTGGTAGTATCAGAGTTTGATGTAATCAAGCACATGTTATCAATGCCGATTTTGAGTGGAAGAATCGGTAAATGGATTTTAGCTCTCTCTGAGTTTGATTTACATTTTGAATTGGCAAAGACTGTTAAAGTCCAGATTATGGCTGATTTTGTCACTCACCACCGTGATCCTAACGCTAACATGGTAACCATTGTCCCTTGGGCATTGTTTTTTGATGGATCCTCGTGCAGCAAAGGTGGTGGAGTCGGGATCGTGTTGATTTCTCCCAAGGGGGCACCCTTCAAGTACTCTATACCGATCGAGTACCCGGTGACTAATAATCAAGCAGAGTACGAAGCACTGCTCCGAGGGCTGCGGTTGCTTGTGGACATTAAGGCAGACGCCGTGGAGATCTTCGGTGACTCGGAGTTGGTGATCAGCCAATTGACCGGCGAATACGAGTGCAAAAACGACACGCTGCAGGAATATCTCGAAGGTTGCCAAGAGCTCCTCAAACAGTTCCAGTCGGCATCCTTGCAACATATTCCTAGGGGGCAAAATGAAGAAGCAAACCAGTTAGCCCAGGCAGCGTCCGGGTATAGGGAGAATCAAAACATTTTTGCACTTGAGGAGGAGCAAGAAGCTCGATCAAAAGAGCAAGCAGCCCCAAAGGATGATCAAGTGATTCCGAGTGACAATCGGGCAGTTGAAGACTGGAGAGACAACATAGCCGACTACCTCAGGGACCCATCTCGAAAAGTTTCCCAAAAACTCAGGTACAAGGCTCTTAAGTTTACGCTCTTGGACAATCAGTTGTACTACAAATCCATAGATGGAGTTTTGCTTAAGTGTCTGAACCAAAACGAGGCTAGGAAGCTGATGTGCAAGGTGCACGAGGGCGTATGTGGTGCACACCAGTCGGCTCACCGTATGAGATGGATAATCAGGAGGAATGGATGTTTTTGGCCGACTATGCTCGAAGATTGCTTTGAATACTACAGAGGTTGTCAGGATTGCCAGCGATTCGGCAATGTGCAAAGGGCCCCAGCATCGGCCATGAATCCGATCATTAAGCCTTGGCCTTTTAGAGGATGGGGCATTGATTTGATTGGCCAGATCCACCCTCCATCCAGCAAAGGACATAAGTTTGTCCTGTTGGCCATGGACTATTTCACTAAGTGGGTTGAAGCCATCCCATTGAAAAAGGTGACGTCAGAAAATATGGTGTCCTTCGTCAGGGAGCATATCATCCACCGATTCGGCATTCCTCAATCCATCACTACTGATCAGGGAACTCAGTTCACTTCCTCTGAATTTTGTGACTTTGCCGAACGGATGGGGATTAAACTCTATAATTCCTTCCCTTATTATGCATAGGCCAATGGGCAGGCAGAGGCTTCTAACAAAATCATGATTAAGATCATTCAAAAGAAGATCGAAGAGAAACCTAAAAGGTGGCACTTGGTACTCAACGAAGCTTTGTGGGCTTACCGAATGGCTTGTCATGGGTCGACTCAGACGTCACCATACGAGTTGGTCTATGGGCATCACGCAGTGCTACCGTGGGAGTTGCAATCGGGGTCAAGACGAGTTACATTGCAGAACGATCTAGCCAAAGAGAATTATAAAGATTTAATGATGGATGAGCTAGAGGACTTGCATTTGATTCGTCTCAAGGCCTTGGAAAATATTGAAAAGAACAAGATACGCGTTGCCAAGTACTACAATTCGAAACTGAAAGAAAAAGGATTCGAAGAAGGAGACTTGGTTTGGAAAATGGTCTTGCCGATCGGTACCAAAGATAAGGTATTCGGCAAATGGTCCCCTAACTGGGAAGGGCCTTTTCGAGTTCTGAGACGTGCTCCGGGTAATGCGTACATTCTAAAAACCCTCCAAGGAGAAGAGTTTGCTAGGGCAATTAATGGACGTTATCTAAAGAGATTTCATCCTAGCGTGGAGGTCGGTGCATAACGGAATCAAGGACTAGCAGGCACCGACGGCCGATACAAGGTTGTGTCGCCCTTAGCACAAAAATGGCCGATAGAATCTATCGCCCTTAGAACAAAAACAGCCGACACGGCATGTGTCGCCTTTAGCGCGAAAAACGCTAAAACAGAACCATATGCACGCGGTGCTGTGCAATCGGTTCAATGAAGAGATCGAACACTAGACAAGCACAGAAAGGGAAAACAGATTGTACACGTGAACATGGCAAAATAGAACATTGTTCATAATGAGGGCTGTACAAAGATTTCCTAAAGGTGCAGATCAGTTATCAAACACCCTGTTGATAACCGTCTGCGGGTTGGTGACTATGGCGAGGGCGTGAGCGTGGTCGTCGTAGGAGTCCAGAAAATCGTCGATCTGCTCGACGTCTTCTGGGAACGCCCCGCTGGGGAAACCGACCGGCATCCTGGAGAAGTCCTCCTCCGTGCAGACCGTCAGCGCCGATAGCCCCAACGCCACGCCGTGGTGCACCCCTTGCAGGGCGACCTGCTCGATGCGGCCGTGCACGTTGGCCAGGCGTGCCTCGGCGGTGTCGCCCTGGGCGTTCAGCCGATCAGCGACGGCGTTCGCCGCCATCTTCAGGCGCTCCAGTTCTTCAGACAGCGCTGTGAACAACAAAATGGAATGGATCGGTTAAAGATCAACGAGAACAACCGAAAGCTAATCCAGGATGGGATGTTCATACCCGTGATTGCGTCGCAGAACTGCCGGCGCTGGTCCTCCCACTCCAGCTGGTCGATCCCGTACTGCTTCGAGATGGCGGCCAGCTCTTCCTGGGACTCGTCCCGCAGCGCCATGAAGTTCAAAGCGTCGTTGTGGTCGTAGAGGTCGTCATCGGAGTCTCGGTCCGGGTTCACCTCCCAAGGTTGGGAGTGGTAGGAGGAATCGTCGGAAGAGCTCGACGAGCCCGATGATGGAGCTCCTGGCCCCCATGTTGCTGAAGAGGGCCGGGCGTGCCCACCGGTGGTGGAGATGACGGGAATCCTGCCGGCAAACAGTAACAGGGTGTAAGCGGGGTTTTCAAGAAACCGCCACAAAGGGCGTAGGCGAGAAGTCCTACCCACGCTGACGGAGGCGCCGAGCGCGACTCCCCTCGGCCTCCTCGGTCGCCGGGCGCTTGCCACGATCATCATGGCTCGCCATTGTACTTGGGGAGTTAGGGTTTTCTGGAGCGGAGCGAGCAAGGAAGCCGAAACGGCGAAAGTACTAGAGGAGCAAATGCAAGATGGGGAAGAAGGCAGGCCTTTGGGAGCAGTTTATAAAAGCGGAACAGTAATCGTGGCGGATGTTCCGGGGTAGCGTGGTAAATGTCAACCAGCGGATTGGGGTTTTCCCGCTTCCCGAGATGGGCCTCTGCAGTAACGGGCTGTGCGAACCGTCTGGATGCACTCGCGTGTTCGACGGAGACTAGAACGCCTGACTTTGGCAAAATTGCCGATTTAGGTGTTCGTGACAAACACTGGCCAGATTGCCGAACAGGTTTACACGGTTAATCACGATGTCGTCAGAACGGTAACCGATTGGATGCAAAATACAGATATATTACAAGAAGATGTTTGAGGCATTCTGACACAGGATTGCTGAAATTAAAAGTTCATTACACAGTCATCTCAGTTGTTCAAGAATTGATTTATAGCCGCCAGAGTATCGGCTTTGACCTGATTAGCATGGTCCAGTGCCTTTTGGTCCTCCTCTTCGGTGCCTTGTGCGTGTGAAAGCCTCGTGCTAAGTTTGATATCCTCATCAAGCACCGATGACAGCTTGGAAGATGTTGTTTCAATGATATTCGGTAAACCCGATAGCCGAGAGGTGCATGACTGAATATCAGAGTTGACCTGGGCTAGTTGGGCTTCCAGATCTCTTTTCTTGCAGTTCTTTCAACTGAGCCTCCAGAGTCTCCTGAGAGTTCTTGGCCTCGTGGAACTGAGTGTACAGATCATTGACTTCCTGGGTGCACTTGGACTTGGCAGTCTGAAGATCAGTGCTTCTGATTGCTCGTTTCACCTTGGCAAAGCAGTCATCCAGTGTAGACACGTCCTCCAGATGGAGCCTCAGATTTTCTGGAATGTCCTCAGCAATGGGCTCGAGGAAATTTTTAACCTCATCGGCGTCTCTGACTAAGGACAAGATGTCTTGACTCAGAAAGTTTGTTATGTTGCTCAGGACATCTTGGACGAGTGCCGATGGTCTTTTGGCCACTGTTCTTTTGTTCAGGAACTCGTTGACATCAAATGCATACTTGGAAGCTGAACTGATGAAAGTCTGTGTTGATTTAGACAGGTTAGCCGACCAAGGTAAAGTGTGAAGGAGGGATGAAATGAGGAATTAATTCTTACCTGATGAGTCGGTGTAACACCTCAGGTGTTTACATGAATAAAATATTGTCATGCCATCATAAGCATTCCATTCCATAGCATCATATGCTAGCTCACTTGAGATGCATTCACTAAAATGAGTTTAATTCTTAATGTGTGAGCATTTTGTTATTGCTTGTGAGGTAGCTCAAAATCCTATTTTGGAATGTCCTTATGAAGTAACTTGTGTTCATTCCCTTTTGACTATAGTCATGTAAAGGCATGGATCCAGGTTTAACAATTCAAAAGGTTACAAAGTTTATTTAGCTTAAAAATGGGAAAGAGATCATTAATTTCTATATAAGTTAATTAACCCTTTCCAGTTAACTCAAAATCTGTGCATATTTAGGGGCTGACCCTAAAAGCTTTTTGGTAGATCTTGAGAAGAGGTACAACTTTGGTATTTAAAGTTTTCAAAGTTTCTGTACAAAATTCTAAGTAATTTTGAATCTATTCAAACCCTGGAAATGGTCCCCTTTTGATTCTAAACTTACATTTCAAAAATTATTTGAAATCTGAGTTTGAGGTTTACATAAAAGTTGTAGAGAATTTCAAAAGGGACATTTTATACATTGACCATTTTTCAAGTATTATTGCAAAATCAAAATTAATTTTGCTTCTAATACAAAACCCTAAATCTGTCCCCTTTTCAAATTTTTTCAATTTGATTTGGATTTGAACTGTTTTGGTCAGTTTGACTTATTTCCAGTTGAAATTAGCCATAGGGTGTTAAAGCAAAGTTGTACAACTTTTCAAACTCTACATTTCATATGTTGGCAAAACTTGAAGTGCAGTTTGGGTTTCAAAAGTAATTTTAAATCTTCAGAAAGGGGGAGAGAGAGCAAGGATCAGTGCAAAGGGGGGGAACCGTCCAGAGCTCGCCAGCGAGCTGCGCCGCTCGGGCCGTGCTCGCGCTGGGGCGCATGCGTCGCGCCAGCGAGCTGCTTGGCAGCTGCGTGCGCAAGTTCTTCACGCCGCCGCCCTCTCCTTCGTCCTTCTTATATCACGGAAAGCTCCGTGTTTCGCTTTCTCCTCTGTTCGCTCGTCGTCGCCGTCGTTCCTCTGCTTAGCTACGCCGGCCATCTGAGCGCTCGTTCGTTTCGTTCATCTGCGTCACCGTGTTCGCCTCGTCGTTGCGGAGCCGTAGAGCTAGGTTGCAGCCTCGCTCCTTCCCGCAGCCGCCCGGCGTGGTCGTCGTCTTCGTCTCCGGTCCCGAACACCTCCATCGACGCCGCCACCGTGGTCAGCAAGCTCGGAGCCCTATCATCCTCACCTGAGCCCTGTTTTCTCTTCCTTATCTGTTGCTACTGCTCTAGCACCAGGTCGTTGACCTTGTCTCTCTCTGTCTCAGCCCGAACAGGTCATCGCCGTCGAGCCGCACCGCTGAGATCCGCCGCCGTCGTCGTCATCACCGTTCGGAGCCACGTCAGCCTCGGAGACCTAGCTCACTAGAGTCGTGGTGAGCCTCTGGTGCTGATGCGCTTGTTCGTTGGCTCGTTAGAGCTCCCAGTTGGCCGGCGTGCCGCCGCCGTGCCGCCGCGTCCGCTTGTGTCGTCGTCGGGGTAGAGAGAGAGGTCGAGGGAGGGAGTTTGAAGGTTCAACGAGACCGTGAGGTGCTAGGGATAGTGAAGAGTGGAAGTGATGCGCGGGATCCAGACGAGCTTGTGGGAGGCCTCACCGTCGTCGGAGACCTCGCCGGTGATGAGGTTGGAGGCCGGTCAACGCGGGTGCGCGTTCGGTCAAAGCTTTTGGCTGCCAGCCTCGGGCGAGCCGGAGAAGGTCTCGGGCGAGGCAGAGAAGGTCTCGGGCGAAACGGAGAAGGAGTCGAGGCTGCCGGGCGCAGGTCTCGGGCGAGCCGAAGAAAGCCTCGGGCGAGGCGGAGAAGGCCTCGGGCGAGGCGGATGCGGAGAACCAGCTAGCCTCGGGCGAGACGGAGATCCGCTGGCCTCGGCGCGAAGCGGAGAAAGAGGACGCTAACACCTAGGGTCCGGCTGTCTGAGGCCGTAGGCCGGAGATGGGCCGTTTGGGTCAGTTTCGGCCCATTAAGGGTTTTGTGTTTCCAAACGTTTTAATCTTTTTCCTGTTATGTGCATCGTAATGCTAGTGTTGTTATTTTTGTATGAATTAATCTGTTGAGCCAAAAATTATGAAAATTTTTGTGCATGTTCTATGAAAAGTGTAGTTTTTTTTATGACAAATATAATATGTACATGTTTCTGTATTTTGTTTTACAGTAAAAATTATGCCTTTTAATTCTTAAATAAGCCTTCAATGATTTTTATAAAATCAAGTGTAACTCCAAAAGTGCTGAAATTTATTTTGTGCACTTTTTGAATCATAACCAATCTATGTACCAAGTTTGAACTAATTTGAACATAGTTAGTTGTACAACTTATTTTCGGCTAATTAAAAAATTGCTTTCTTTATGGTTATATAATGTTATAAAACATAAAACCCAAGTTCTTTTGAATAATTTTAAAAGGTTAAGATAAGTGAATTATCTTGATCTGCTGGTTGGTGTAGGTAAGAGTCACTCTTTGTAACCATGTATGTTTATAAGTTTGTTTGTTGGTTTGCAACATTACCGTGGGGGCAAATTGTTGCAAGTCAAGTGTAAATTTCCCTTCTTACCATGATCATGACATGAGCATCTCATTAAGCATATACTCTTTTATCGTGTAGCTTCGGACGTGATTGAGTGTCCAGGCGAGTTTGATCCAGAAAGTTCAGAGTGTCTAGTTGACCCAAGTTATCCGGAGTTCCAGATTCTCCCGATCAACGAAGGCAAGCCCCGGATCATTTAACCATTTCCTTGGATTTACAATTACACTTACTTTCGATAACTTGATGCATTAAATGTTTATCAAATAAATGCTTTACACCTATTGATGCATGCTCAACCTTGTTATCGATATATCATTCCTTGATACCTGCTTTATGCAAAGGATAGAAATGCTCAGCCTTGCTTGCTCACGCTCCCGATAAATGTTTTGGTACTTATCGTCTTGGAATGATAACGAGAAAGAATGATGGTTAAGACCAGACGGGCACCTGCGTCGATCCTTGGATTAGATGCAGGGTAACCCGGATGTGTCGATTAGGGTTAACCGTTGTTGGCCTGCTAGATTGAGAAACTGTGAAGTACCGATCATATGCTACGGTAAGCCCTGCCTTGGTGGTTCTTAAATGAGAACGGCTAATCGCGCACTGGGAGTGGAGAGATGGCGGGAGTACTAGCTACCCTCGTGGGTCGAAGTCCCGGATTGGAGGTGTACAAGTACTCTCGGGTGGCGCGGACCCGGCCTTGTTTGGAGGATCCGAGGTTGGGGTTGGTATATGTGTGATCACGGGTCTACATATATCGTATGATCGTGGAAAACTCCCAGATCTGGATGAATCGATTCGAATCGTCGTGCTCCTCGGTTAAGGAGACTCAATCTTTCGACCCGCACCGTAGAATGAAAATGGTTTCGGTGTAAGAAAGAATAATGATGCTCTCTCACTAATGATTTACTTTCAGTTCTTATCAAGTATTCAAATGATTAAGTAAAATTTGGATCTAGAACTACTTTAGTAAGCTTTTATGCAAATGAAAAATACTGTTGAGCCTACCCAAGCCAGCATACCTGTTCTTCTCTTCTCTTGTCGGGTCAGTCTTGTTGAGTACCTTTGTACTCAGGGTTTGTTAATCCACTGTTGCAGGTGACGCTCACGAGCAGCCTTGTTTCGAGGCTTGTTGCGTGACCGTCGTTGAGGAGGATGTGTCCGGGGAGGAGTAATGCAACCCTTAGGCGGGGTTGTTTGTGTGAAATATGGTTTTATTAATGCTCCTTCCACTACTTAGGGTAAAGTTTAAAACTATGGTTTGTAATAATGACGTGAGTTTGAACAACTGGTTTGTAAAACTTATGGTGTAATACTTCCGCTCTTTTATTCTCTGATGTATATTATTTGTGAAACGTTGTAATACTGCGATGACTCTTGCAATGATCCTGGGGGTGTAAGGAAACGTGGATGAGTCGGGTTACCCGATGACACGTGGTGGGTCTTTTGTGCTATTGGGCACAGTGTATGGCTATCTGAGGTCTGTAGGACAAGGATAGGTACACGTGGGCCCTAATAATCCAGGAGGTTCCGTCACAGCTGGTATCAGAGCGATCATTGCAGCAGTCTTGTGGTATTGTTGAAAAATTTCAAAATGATTTGAGTCAAAACTATTTGAATCTTGTTTGATCCAAAATTCTTTTGACTTACCTTGTTCATGCTATTCGATCTATGTTCTGTCTTAAATAGTAGATCGTAGGTTGTTAAGTGGAGCAGCATGTTAAGTTAAGCCTTAACTTGAAATTGTTGTTAAATTTTTACTCCTATATATAAAGGAGTATAATTTAAATTTTATATGCTTTATGCGTAAGTACGCTTCATGCATCATGCTTAATCAACTTGTGGTATATGGTATAGTAGGGTAAGGGTTAGAATCCAATCCTTTCTTGCTATCCAAAAAGTATTTTTTTTCCTTTATCTGCCTAATTCAAAATCTTATCTCACTAGGATGCCACGCGGTAAGGAAAAATCTCGCAAGAGTACAGGTCCTCATGGTGTACCCATGCACCAACTCACATCCCGCATGGAGGAAGAGTCCAGCCGGAGTTATGAGATCAATGAGGACTTGCGGGCAGAAGTTCATGAGTTGAAATCTCAGTTGGCTACCACCTCTCGGGAGAAGAGTTTAGCACTTGCCAAAGCTGGAGGCATGAAACTCAAGCTGGAGGGGGCCAACAGAAGCGTAGTCAATGCAGAAAAGCTCATGACTAAGATGCTTGAAGAACGGAACACTGCCTGGCAGCGAGAAGATGCCGCGATAGCCCGTCTGCATGAGTTGGAGGCATATGTGACGGATATAGAAGTATTCAATGACCAGTTACATGAGGAAGTCCATGTGCTGTATGATCAACTCCATCCACCTCCACCTCAAGATACAGCTGAAGATGAGATGGGTACAATCATTGATGATGGAGAGGTAGAAGGGCAGAGTGAGGAAGATCCTGATGTGGTTGAGTCTGCTGATGACAGCGACAGTGAGAGTGAGGGTGACGAGTAAATCGTCTCCCATTAGAGTGTCAGGCATGGATCTTTAACCCTAGGAAGGGGTAAGGGCTGTGTAATAGTCTAGTTTAACATGATCTTAAGCTAGTTGAATCATGTATCAGTTCTGTTATGCATGAATAATGTAACATGAGTATGTAAGCAGTTGTTGTTTTTGTATCATAACTCAGAGATCAATAAAGTTTGGTTTGTTTATGAGCAGATGCCTCGTACCCGTGCTGCTGATGGGACTGGTTCGTCTCAGGATGGGGAGGGTGTTCCCAATGCACCCCCAGTTCCACCAACGCTGGCAGACGCTATTGCTGCACTTATGCGCGCCACAACCGACAATGCACGTCTGCTGCAGGGCCTAGTTCAGAATGCCCCATATGGACAGCGTGGCCGACATCATCATCAGGCCCAGGAAAGTACTTATCAAGACTTCACAGAGACCAGGCCACCAGTATTCATTAAGGCTGAGGAGCCTTTAGAAGCTGCAGATTGGCTCCGCACTATGAATCAGAAGTTTGAGCTAATTCACTGTACCGAAACACAGAAGCCAGCTTTCGCAGCCCAACAGTTGAGGGGAGCTGCGGGAACTTGGTGGGCAAATTTTGAAGCTGCCCAAGCTCCAGGACACCGCGTTACCTGGGATGAGTTCTCGAGAGCCTTCAAAGCTCACTACATTCCAGCGGGTGTTATGCGGATGAAAACTGAAGAGTTCTTAGCCCTCAGGCAGGGGGATCAGCCAGTACAGCAGTATATTGGCAAGTTTAATCATCTATCCCAGTATGCTTTAGATCATGTGAACACCGATGAAAAGAAGCGCAGTAGCTTCATGAGGGGGCTGAATACGAAGATGCAGAAGATGCTGGCAATGTGTGATGATAATATTTCCTTCAATGATGCGGTGAATAAAGCTATATCTGCAGAAGAGAAGCATTTCAAGCATCTCGAAGCTAAAAAGAGGAAGGGTGGGAGTTCAACTGGATCGTTTGGTGGCAATAAGAAGCGCCAGAGTATCATATACCATCCAGTCCAGCATAACCGTCCGCCGTACCGTCCACCCCAGCAACAACAAACTAGCTCACAGCAGTCATCTGCTAAAACTGTTGTGAACTCTAATTATCCACGACAGCCGAATGCCCCTGGCATTCGAACCCAGACTCCCCAGAACCATAATTACCCATGCTACAACTGTGGAAAGCCGGGCCATTTCTCCCGTAATTGCCCGTATCCCAGAAAGAGTATTTCAAATACTCCACAGGGGCAAAGTGGTCAGAATTCCCAGCAGCGGCCACAGCAACCGCCACAGCAGAATCAAGGCCACAATAATAATCAGAAGAATAAGACCGTTCTGAAGACTGGCCGAGTATATTATGCACAAGCGGCAGATATTCCTGAAGGGGAACCCGTCATGATGGGTATGTTTTCAGTTGCTCACCATCCTGCCGTATTATTATTTGATTCGGGTGCATCGCATACCTTTATCAGTAAGAGTTTTGTTGAAAAGTATCATATACCTATTGGGGAAGCAAAGGAAAATTTCCTTATACACACACCGGGAGGTCGTTTATATACAAAGGAAGTGGTGCATCAGGTGCCCGTAGAATTTGCCGGGCATACTTATCCCACTAGTATGATAGTAATCAGGGATCAGGATATAGATGTGATCCTAGGAATGAACTGGATGTACCAGCAAAAGGCAGTATTAGATGCCTTGCATAGAACAGTCAGGTTGATCATACCTAATAGTACTTCGGAGCTTTTCATTCAACTTCCAATTCCCAAGAAAACCGTTGACCAGATGTGCGGCAGTGTCTGTGCAACCGCTGTTAAAGAAATTCAAGATATTCCAGTAGTTTGTGAGTTTCCGGATGTGTTTCCTGAAGACTTGCCGGGGTTACCACCAGACCGGGATGTTGAGTTCAGTATAGAGCTAAAACCCGGAACAGCACCAATATCTCGACGAGCCTATAGAATGCCACCTAAGGAACTGGCAGAATTAAAAGTTCAGTTGCAAGAACTGCTTGATAAAGGTTATGTCAGACCTAGTTCATCACCATGGGGCTGTCCTGCTTTGTTTGTCAAAAAGAAAGACCAAACATTGAGGCTATGTGTGGACTATCGTCCGCTTAATGAGGTGACAGTAAAGAATAAGTAGCCATTGCCGCGGATTGATCTTCTGTTTGATCAACTCGCGGGCGCTAAGGTATTTTCCAAGATAGATCTGAGATCTGGGTATCACCAGATAAAGATAAGGCCTGAAGATGTTGCTAAAACTGCTTTCACCACCAGATATGGCCTATATGAGCATTTGGTCATGTCCTTTGGGTTGACCAATGCTCCAGCTCACTTCATGTACCTGATGAATTCAGTATTCATGCCTGAGCTAGACAAGTTTGTGGTAGTATTCATTGATGACATTCTGATATATTCCAAGACTCTACCAGAACATGCTGAACACCTCAGGGTAGTGTTGGGTCGTCTGAGAGACCATCAGCTTTATGCAAAGTTCAGTAAATGTGAGTTCTGGTTAGACAAAGTTCCATTTTTGGGTCATGTGTTATCGGCTGAAGGTGTAGCTGTGGATCCAGGCAAGGTGCAAGAAATTCTTGAATGGGAATCTCCCAGAACTGTTCATCAAGTTCGCAGTTTTCTGGGTATGGCAGGTTATTACCGCAGGTTTATTCCAGACTTCTCCAAAGTTGCCAAATCTATAACTCAGTTGTTAAAGAATGAGGTCAAGTTTGTTTGGTCGGATAAATGTGAAAAAGCTTTTCAGAAGCTAAAGGAATTCTTAACTACAGCTCCCGTCTTAGCCCAACCCAATATTGAGAAGCCGTTTGATGTGTACTGTGATGCTTCTGGTATCGGGATTGGTTGTGTTTTGATGCAAGAGGGCAGAGTGATAGCTTATGCATCTAGACAGTTGAAACGTCATGAAGAACATTATCCAACTCATGACTTAGAGTTAGCAGCAGTTGTTCACGCCTTAAAGATTTGGCGTCATTACCTTCTGGGCAACACATGTCACATATACACCGACCACAAGAGTTTGAAATATATATTCACTCAGTCAGAGTTAAATATGAGGCAACGGAGGTGGTTAGAGTTAATCAAGGACTATGATCTGGAGGTGCATTACCATCCCGGAAAAGCAAATGTGGTAGCTGATGCTCTTAGTAGGAAGGTTCGTTGCAACTGTATCACTGTCAGACCAGTAGATCTTACTCTCTGTTCCGAGTTAGAAAAATTGGGTATTCAGATGATCACTCAGGGCAGTTTGTCTAATATATCAGTTCAATCATCTATCAAAGACCAGATTGTAGCTGCTCAGAAAGAAAACAAAGGTATTGTTCACCTCAAAGAGAAAGTCAAAGCAGACAAAACTTCGTGTTTCCGAGTCGATGAAGCAGAAGTGGTCTGGTTCAAAGACAGACTGGTCATTCCGAAGAATCCTGAATTGAGGAAGCAGATTCTAGATGAAGCTCATCTTACCCCGTTTGCGATTCATCCAGGAAGTACAAAAATGTACCAGGATCTTAGGCAAAGATTCTGGTGGACTAAGATGAAAATCGAGATTGCAAGGTATGTAGCCAGATGTGATACTTGTCAAAAAGTCAAAGCCATTCATCTTAAGACAGCCGGTGAACTGCAGCCATTGTCAATTCCTACGTGGAAATGGGAGGACATCAGTATGGACTTTATTGTTGGGTTACCAAGAACATCCAAAGGATACGATTCTATTTGGGTTATAGTAGATCGTCTAACCAAGGTTTCACATTTCATACCAGTCAAGACCATCTACTCAGCGTCCACTTATGCCAAGATATACCTTCAGAGGATTATGAGTCTGCATGGAGTTCCTAAGACTATTGTCTCAGATAGGGGTACTCAGTTTGTTTCAAAATTCTGGGAAAGTCTACATGAGTCTCTGGGCACTAAACTCTTACACGGTACAGCTTACCACCCACAAACAGATGGTCAGACTGAAAGAGTAAATCAGATTTTAGAGGATATGCTCAGGGCGTGTGCTCTTAACTTTCCGTTTAAGTGGGATGAGTGCTTACCATTAGCAGAGTTCTCATACAATAATAGTTATCAAGAGAGTATCCGTATGGCACCATTTGAAGCTTTATATGGCAGAAGATGTCGGACTCCTTTACATTGGTCCGAGCCTGGGGAAAGATGGTTCTTTGGTGTCAATCTAGTTCAAGAGACTGAACAGAAAGTCAAACTCATACAAAGGAATATGAAAATAGCACAATCTCGACAGAAAAACTATGCAGACAAAAGGCGTAGACCTTTGACGTTTGCCCAAGGAGAGTTTGTGTATCTAAAGGTGTCACCCATCAAGGGTGTTTATCGTTTCGGGGTCAAAGGAAAACTTGCTCCCCGTTACATTGGGCCATTTCAAATCCTGGCTAAATGTGGTAAAGTGGCATACCGTATTCAACTACCAGCTCATCTATCAGAGGTTCATAATGTGTTTCACATCTCTCAGCTGAAGAAGTGTCTACGAGTTCCTGACCAAGTGGTTGATGTTGAAGGGGTACAACTTGAGCCTGATATGACATACTCAGAATGTCCCATCAAAATTCTTGATCAGCGAGATAGAGTAACTCGACGACACACTCACAGGATCTATAAAGTTCAATGGAGTCAGCATTCTGAGGAGGAAGCAACTTGGGAAACCGAGGAATTTCTAATAGAACAGTTTCCTGAGTTTTATGCGACCATACAGTCAGGGCAGTGAAAGAGGTTGACAATAGAACCTGTTCCTAGTTTTGTAAAAAGTTTGTAATCTTTATCCCCGTACCCCACAACTTTAGTAGTTAGTTTAGTTTGAGGTGAAATCTCGGGTCGAGATTTCTTTTAGGGGGAAAGGATGTAACACCTCAGGTGTTTACATGAATAAAATATTGTCATGCCATCATAAGCATTCCATTCCATAGCATCATATGCTAGCTCACTTGAGATGCATTCACTAAAATGAGTTTAATTCTTAATGTGTGAGCATTTTGTTATTGCTTGTGAGGTAGCTCAAAATCCTATTTTGGAATGTCCTTATGAAGTAACTTGTGTTCATTCCCTTTTGACTATAGTCATGTAAAGGCATGGATCCAGGTTTAACAATTCAAAAGGTTACAAAGTTTATTTAGCTTAAAAATGGGAAAGAGATCATTAATTTCTATATAAGTTAATTAACCCTTTCCAGTTAACTGAAAATCTGTGCATATTTAGGGGCTGACCCTAAAAGCTTTTTGGTAGATCTTGAGAAGAGGTACAACTTTGGTATTTAAAGTTTTCAAAGTTTCTGTACAAAATTCTAAGTAATTTTGAATCTATTCAAACCCTGGAAATGGTCCCCTTTTGATTCTAAACTTACATTTCAAAAATTATTTGAAATCTGAGTTTGAGGTTTACATAAAAGTTGTAGAGAATTTCAAAAGGGACATTTTATACATTGACCATTTTTCAAGTATTATTGTAAAATCAAAAGTAATTTTGCTTCTAATACAAAACCCTAAATCTGTCCCCTTTTCAAATTTTTTCAATTTGATTTGGATTTGAACTGTTTTGGTCAGTTTGACTTATTTCCAGTTGAAATTAGCCATAGGGTGTTAAAGCAAAGTTGTACAACTTTTCAAACTCTACATTTCATATGTTGGCAAAACTTGAAGTGCAGTTTGGGTTTCAAAAGTAATTTTAAATCTTCAGAAAGGGGGAGAGAGAACAAGGATCAGTGCAAAGGGGGGGAACCGTCCAGAGCTCGCCAGCGAGCTGCGCCGCTCGGGCTGTGCTCGCGCTGGGGCGCATGCGTCGCGCCAGCGAGCTGCTTGGCAGCTGCGTGCGCAAGTTCTTCATGCCGCCGCCCTCTCCTTCGTCCTTCTTATATCACGGAAAGCTCTGTGTTTCGCTTTCTCCTCTGTTCGCTCGTCGTCGCCGTCGTTCCTCTGCTTAGCTACGCCGGCCATCTGAGCGCTCGTTCGTTTCGTTCATCTGCGTCACCGTGTTCGCCTCGTCGTTGCGGAGCCGTAGAGCTAGGTTGCAGCCTCGCTCGTTCCCGCAGCCGCCCGGCGTGGTCGTCGTCTTCGTCTCCGGTCCCGAACACCTCCATCGACGCCGCCACCGTGGTCAGCAAGCTCGGAGCCCTATCATCCTCACCTGAGCCCCGTTTTCTCTTCCTTATCTGTTGCTACTGCTCTAGCACCAGGTCGTTGACCTTGTCTCTCTCTGTCTCAGCCGGAACAGGTCATCGCCGTCGAGCCGCACCGCTGAGATCCGCCGCCGTCGTCGTCATCACCGTTCGGAGCCACGTCAGCCTCGGAGACCTAGCTCACTAGAGTCGTGGTGAGCCTCTGGTGCTGATGCGCTTGTTCGTTGGCTCGTTAGAGCTCCCAGTTGGCCGGCGTGCCGCCGCCGTGCCGCCGCGTCCGCTTGTGTCGTCGTCGGGGTAGAGAGAGAGGTCGAGGGAGGGAGTTTGAAGGTTCAACGAGACCGTGAGGTGCTAGGGATAGTGAAGAGTGGAAGTGATGCGCGGGATCCAGACGAGCTTGTGGGAGGCCTCACCGTCGTCGGAGACCTCGCCGGTGATGAGGTTGGAGGCCGGTCAACGCGGGTGCGCGTTCGGTCAAAGCTTTTGGCTGCCAGCCTCGGGCGAGCCGGAGAAGGTCTCGGGCGAGGCGGAGAAGGTCTCGGGCGAAACGGAGAAGGAGTCGAGGCTGCCGGGCGCAGGTCACGGGCGAGCCGAAGAAAGCCTCGGGCGAGGCGGAGAAGGCCTCGGGCGAGGCGGAGGCGGAGAACCAGCTAGCCTCGGGCGAGACGGAGATCCGCTGGCCTCGGCGCGAAGCGGAGAAAGAGGACGCTAACACCTAGGGTCCGGCTGTCTGTGGCCGTAGGCCGCAGATGGGCCGTTTGGGTCAGTTTCGGCCCATTAAGGGTTTGTGTTTCCAAACATTTTAATCTTTTTCCTGTTATGTGCATGGTAATGCTAGTGTTATTATTTTTGTATGAATTAATCTGTTGAGCCAAAAATTATGAAAATTTTTGTGCATGTTCTATGAAAAGTGTAGTTTTTTTTATGAAAAATATAATATGTACATGTTTCTGTATTTTGTTTTACAGTAAAAATTATGCCTTTTAATTCTTAAATAAGCCTTCAATGATTTTTATAAAATCAAGTGTAACTCCAACAGTGCTGAAATTTATTTTGTGCACTTTTTGAATCATAACCAATCTATGTACCAAGTTTGAACTAATTTGAACATAGTTAGTTGCACAACTTATTTTCGGCTAATTAAAAAATTGCTTTCTTTATGGTTATATAATGTTATAAAACATAAAACCCAAGTTCTTTTGAATATTTTTAAAAGGTTAAGATAAGTGAATTATCTTGATCTGCTGGTTGGTGTAGGTAAGAGTCACTCTTTGTAACCATGTATGTTTATAAGTTTGTTTGTTGGTTTGCAACTTTACCGTGGGGGCAAATTGTTGCAAGTCAAGTGTAAATTTCCCTTCTTACCATGATCATGACATGAGCATCTCATTAAGCATATACTCTTTTATCGTGTAGCTTCGGACGTGATTGAGTGTCCAGGCGAGTTTGATCCAGAAAGTTCAGAGTGGCTAGTTGACCCAAGTTATCCGGAGTTCCAGATTCTCCCGATCAACGAAGGCAAGCCCCGGATCATTTAACCATTTCCTTGGATTTACAATTACACTTACTTTCGATAACTTGATGCATTAAATGTTTATCAAATAAATGCTTTACACCTGTTGATGCATGATCAACCTTGTTATCGATATATCATTCCTTGATACCTGCTTTATGCATAGGATAGAAATGCTCAGCCTTGCTTTCTCACGCTCCCGATAAATGTTTTGGTACTTATCGTCTTGGAATGATAACGAGAAAGAATGATGGTTAAGACCAGACGGGCACCTGTGTCGATCCTTGGATTAGATGCAGGGTAACCCGGATGTGTCGATTAGGGTTAACCGTTGTTGGCCTGCTAGATTGAGAAACTGTGAAGTACCGATCATATGCTACGGTAAGCCCTGCCTTGGTGGTTCTTAAATGAGAACGGCTAATCGCGCACTGGGAGTGGAGAGATGGCGGGAGTACTAGCTACCCTCGTGGGTCGAAGTCCCGGATTGGAGATGTACAAGTACTCTCGGGTGGCGCGGACCCGGTCTTGTTTGGAGGATCCGAGGTTGGGGTTGGTATATGTGTGATCACGGGTCTACATATATCGTATGATCGTGGAAAACTCCCAGATCTGGTTGAATCGATGAGAATCGTCGTGCTCCTCGGTTAAGGAGACTCAATCTTTCGACCCGCACCGTAGAATGAAAATGGTTTCGGTGTAAGAAAGAATAATGATGCTCTCTCACTAATGATTTACTTTCAGTTCTTATCAAGTATTCAAATGATTAAGTAAAATTTGGATCTAGAACTACTTTAGTAAGCTTTTATGCAAATGAAAAATACTGTTGAGCCTACCCAAGCCAGCATACCTGTTCTTCTCTTCTCTTGTCGGGTCAGTCTTGTTGAGTACCTTTGTACTCAGGGTTTGTTAATCCACTGTTGCAGGTGACGCTCACGAGCAGCCTTGTTTCGAGGCTTGTTGCGTGACCGTCATTGAGGAGGATGTGTCCGGGGAGGAGTAATGCAACCCTTAGGCGGGGTTGTTTGTGTGAAATATGGTTTTATTAATGCTCCTTCCACTACTTAGGGTAAAGTTTAAAACTATGGTTTGTAATAATGACGTGAGTTTGAACAACTGGTTTGTAAAACTTATGGTGTAATACTTCCGCTCTTTTATTCTCTGATGTATATTATTTGTGAAACATTGTAATACTGCGATGACTCTTGCAATGATCCTGGGGGTGTAAGGAAACGTGGATGAGTCGGGTTACCCGATGACACGTGGTGGGTCTTTTGGGCTATTGGGCACAGTGTATGTCTATCTGAGGTCTGTAGGACAAGGATAGGTACACGTGGGCCCTAATAATCCAGGAGGTTCCGTCACAGTCGGTTGATTGACAGGGTCTTGATCTGGTTGAGAACCGGATTGGCCAGCAGGGTCTGGAGTTGAACCGATGAAAGTCTCATCGATTGTGTCATCTGTGAAATTACTGATCAGTCAAGGGAGGCAAGATCTGCTGGTTGAAAGGATGATTGAGGAACCTACCAATGTTGGCATCATCTGGGTTCTGGGTGTTCATGTCTATTTCCCCGGCGTCTGCATGCTCGTCATCTTCCAAGGTAATAAAGATTGGGGGCACTGTTGTTTGAACGTTTTCTTATTCAGGGGAGGAGGCCTGTAGTGGCATACAAGCCAGTCAAGAATAAGTTAATAATGATGGAAGAGCTAAAACATCTTACCTTTGGGGGAGATGTGTTCTGCTTGGTCCTGGTTTGCCTAGAGCTGGAGGTTTCCTCAATGGCCTTTCTCTTCTCTCCTTTAGCTGAGAGGATGGTTAGTGAAGCTGCTTGGGATTTCATAAACCGAGACAATGAAGGAGCACTGTGTCCCAAGACAGTGATTGAGCCTGCTTGATGATATTGGATAGGCCTGACGTCAGGATTGGGTGTGAAGTCCTGTAGAAATTTTAAAAGAGTTAGAAATCTCAAGGATCAAATACTAAAGTAGCGGATGACTTGTTATTGTACCTCGCTGTCAGAGCTGAAATCTGCTTGGATTTCCAGGCACATGGGATGGACTGGGCTGTTGAAGATATGATCATGCCATTCTTGCCACCAGGACTCAAAAAGAGGATGAGCAGACTGGATCAAGTGGAATGGTACTGGTTTGTGGTCTGGCAGATCTTGCCCCAGCCTGAATACTCGATGGGCCTGCATCCCTATTGTAATCTGCTCTTTGGACTGAATTTGCTCCCTGGGCCTGATGATGGTGGAAAAGATGAGTTTTGGAGGGAGCTATCCACAACCTAATTGCCTGGCTGCTATGTTAGGGTGATAGAACTCATAGGTGTGCTTCACTTGTCTTCCCCTGTTGAATTCGGCTGGTAGGATGCTGGGTTTGATAAATGAGTTGAAGACTCCTGTGGCCATTTCATCTATGCAGCCATCATCAAAGCTGAATTTGATAGGGAAAGTGAGGTTGTGATTCTCCCCGTAAGGTAACCAGAGCACCTGACCAAAGCCCTTGAAGAATAACTTGAAGAGATTGCCAATACTTTTGTTGATGGTTATAGCAGTGGCTGCTTCCCCAGAAGTTTGGCAGGCTTTTTCTGTGGCTTCTTCATCCTCAGCAAAGTTGCTGGAAGGAAAGCTGAGGTTGTCCAATGGCACGGCAACTATTTGATGCATGTATAGCTGAAGCCACATCTGGACAAACCACCAGGGGCCATTGACACAATCAATTGGTGGTAGTCTGTCTGTGTCAGCATGAGTGGCATGATACATTTGAGTGGAGATTTGATGCATCATGTGGTATATGGATCCCAGGAAAAGTTTGCCTAGAGGGATTTGTTTTCCTTTGGATAATTTGTCAGCCAGTGCAATGTAGTTGAGGGTTGGCTCGTTGGATCTCCCACAAAAAATGAATCTGCACAGTCACATGTTCAGAAAAGCCCTGTGCTCTGTCTCTGCCACTGGGCTTGACACTTTGTTGTGGATTTCAACATACTTCATCCATCCAACGCTGACATCAATGGACCTCAGGGTAATTTTCTCTAATAGTTCATCAGCATTCATGGTCGAAGTAATGTTCAAACCACTCATCATGAAGACATCAGCTAATGTGATTGTCATTATACCATGGCCGAACACAAAAGCATTAAGGGCATCTGACCAAAAATGAGAAGCTGCTATGAGCAATGGTTCATTTTTGGGCATTTCGGCCAGAGACAGTTCCAGAGCATGATGAATGTCTTGAGTTTCCCAATGAGGACCAAATTTCGCCTGGATTCTTCTATACCAGTTCCTCCAACCAGTGACCGCAGGCAAGGGCCAGTTCTTGAAGGTGTACCGCCACCTGTTCGATGAAATGACTCCATGCTTGAAGGGAATTCTGTTGGTTTCCATACTGATGATGTTGGTTGGATTGGAGTTTCCCATTGGACCCAAGAAGTAGGAATCGGGATCCGCATCACGAGGAATCAGAATTTCGTCCCTAAAGGCCTAAAAGAAGATATCTGCGGGAAAAGTTAAAAGAACCGAATGCCGGTAGAAATTGACCGAATGTGTTGAAAGGAGAAGTGAGGTTTACCTCTGGAATCTCATCATGGGTCGCCATTACGGAGCTCAGGTGGAAATTGAAACTGTTGGCGATTTGGGGAGAATGCGGAGTTTGAAGCAGTGCCGACCTAGAACGCATGGTGGACTTGTGGTCAATTTCAGAACAAATGCCTTTATTCAAAAATTGAGGGGGCATGTATTAACACATAATTTTCGCACTATGACAAATGGGCCAGCACGGTGCAGGATCGGGAGGAGTCACCACCTAAGGGATTCGGCAGACAGCGAACGCGGTCGGCTAACTCAATGTATTCGGCAAGGCTGTGAAGGCGACTAGTCAACGACGAGCAGGTTCGGCAATATGACGCTGCGGTCGGCTACATCAGATTAAGGTCGGTTTCCGCCAGAAGACGACAAATGCGGCCTGTCAGAAGATTTAGCTACGAGGATCTCGTCATTTTTAGCGCGCGCCGGTTATTAAGGGAAGCTTGGAGCAGAAGGCGTCATATTTTAGATAGTTTCCTGATTTTGTCGTTGTAATCGTGTCCTTCTAGGACTCATAGGACACCAGGGTATAAATATAAACCCTGAGGCCATTGTAAAGACGTTCAACAATCAATACAACCAAACCGGCCCCGTGCCACCTTCGAGTCCAAGTCGTGTCATCGTGTTCTTCGAGAGGAGTCATCGATCCATCGACCTCCGTAAGTCCCGACAACCTTGCTATTATGTCTAGTATCGTGCGGCGGATTTAGGCGTGATGCAAGTAGTCTCGCTTGTTGGTAATGATCGTGCGGTGGATCATTACTTCATGATCGAGAAGTCTTAGTTTGTGTTAAGATTATGAGTAAGTACCGTGCGGCAGGCGCTTGCTTGATAAGCTTAGCATAAATGAGATAGTTATCGGCTCTATTAGGTTTGGCAAGATCTAATAGATTCATTAAGTTACCTTGTGTTATATGTATTGTTACGTTTATCTCGTTGCAACACTTTATTGCCCAATCTAGATTTCGCTCGGTTCGGCTCTATCTTATACAGATCTATCCTGTCCTTTCATATTCATTTTTGTAAGGTCTTTTATGCAGTGGATCTATTGTTCGTAATAGCCGATTCGATCGTATCTAGATCGCTATGTGGTGAGGGTTCATGCATGTTAAGTATGTTTGATCTATGATAAAGCTAGGTGTCGTGCGGCAGGCGCAGGCTTTAGATTAGTTTAATTATTCTTGGTTTGTATGTTCAATCCCCATGGACCCCAGCTCGGTTGTACAATCGAGATTGGTTAAGCTTTAACTCATATTTAATACACCATGCAAGTACAATTTTCATGCAAACGTATTCGGCAACTCGTTATTCACGTAACTTCATTCATATTGCCGAATAGTCTTTGAGCTTGTTGGCAGATAGCTTTCATAGCTATATGTCGTCGTAAGTGGCTTCAGGGTCGTATATTTTGGAACTGTCTGGTCACACCCGGCATATTTAACAGTTTCTTTCCTTGTTAGTTGCAGGGCAAACTGACTGGCACGCACCGGACTTCTGAGCACCCGGGCCACGTTCGAAGCTAGCTTTTTCGGCTTGCTGTGTGATTGGCACAGTGCGCCGCTTTTGGTGTCAACAGTCACCAAGGGAGAGAAGAAGGTTGGCCAGCCCTGTCATAGGGGGGTCGGCCGACCCCCCCTTGGTGGGCCCTGGCCACACTATTCAGCCTGGTGACATCAGCACCTTCTAGAAGCAAAGTGGTGGGCCCACCTTTCATTGGCTGGGGTCGGCCGACCCCAGGGTGAATCCCATCCAGTGTCGGTTGCTTGCACATGTTTCACACGTGAAGAAATCAAGGCCATCCATCCATGACGGTTACTATGGCGGTTTGATCCAATGGCCAAGTAAGGAGAGCACGCGGATCGCTGACGTGGCACCGGAGTAGCCGCTACTCCACCTCCAAGCTATAAATAACCCCTAGAGCTCTTCATTTGTATGCATCCAAGGAGAGAAAGCCTACTTAGTAGCTTTAGTGTTAGAGGAGAGGGAAGGGACTGAGGAGTTCCACGGAGGAGTCCTGGCCTGTCAGGAATCTTCTCCAAGGTGCGTCTCAGCGGATGTGATTCTTCTTGTAAGTCTTACATCTGAGTCCTTCTAGTATTTAATATTCTAGTCTGGTAATTTAAGTTTACAGTTCTTTTACTTGGCACATTGCTTTACTTTGTTGAAGTGCTCTAGGCCTAATAAGCTTAGCTTTAGAGTAGTAAGATTAGTGTAGACGTGGTGTCTAGGCTATATCTTGCCAGTGTGGACTACTTGTCGCACTTGTGTAGACGCCTGGTGGTAGAGTGACAGACACAGCCAGTGCTTGGAGTTCCTCTCAAGTGTTGTATGCAAGTTGAAAATAATAGTTGGGTAGCAGCATTGCCGCTTCAGTAGTTGTTAGGTGGAGAACCTTTTAATCAACTACTGTTTTGTCCTTCGCCCCAGTAAGGAATGAGGTGGTAAACCTCAGTACTCTTAGAAAACCAGTACCAGATATTGATATTAGGAAGACCTCTCTATCCTAGTTATCATAAACCCTTTGATCATCCTTTGACGACCCTGCTTCTAGTTAATCCACTTCACGTTCCCTGTGGAAATACGATACCTGGAATACTCCCGGTGAAAAGCTACAATTGACTACCGTGCGCTTGCGGTATATCCGTTTGCCACTTCTGGTGTCAACAAGCATCGCTGGTGCCGCTGCCGGGGATTAGGCTCCATAGTCTAGTTTTAGTGGTTGCATTAAGAAGTGTCAACAAGCTTTTCTGGCGCCGTTGCCGGGGAACGGTAGCTGTGTTATCTAGAACAAAGTCATTAAAGTTATCGTAGTTTGATTAGAACTTTTATTTCATAAATCAATATGGATCAAACAACCCTTTTTGACTACGCTGCTCCATCGGGCGCTGAGTTAGAGCCGCCTAGTTCATCTCATGCCATTTTGGCAGGTCGCTATGAGCTTCGCCCCAGCCTCATAGCAATGGTTCAGGAGAATTCCTTTTCAGGAGATGTAGATGAGAATCCTTATACCCACCTACGTGATTTCGAACAACTTTGTTCGTGTATTCACATCCAAGGAATGAGGCGAGTCACTCTTAAGTGGAAGCTATTTCCGTTCTCGTTAACGGGAAAAGCTAGACGCTGGTATACTCGCTACGTTGGTAGTGTGAACGGAGAATGGGAGAAACTGCAAGCCATGTTCTGCTTAACGTACTTTCCCATATCCCGCGTAGCTCGTCTTCGTAGAGATGTGCTAAACTTCAAACAAGACGAGAAGGAATCTCAAGGTGCGGCCTGGGCACGACTTACAGACTTAGCATCCTCTGGCCCAGATTTAGCTATAACCGAGCCAACCCTTATGCAACATTTCTATCTCGGTCTTAGCCAAAACTCTGCACAATTCCTTGATTTAGCCTCTAAAGGAGCTTTCCTCCATTTACCCATTAGTGAAGGTAAGGAAGTCCTTGCGACCATTCTCAAGAACACCCCCTACACCGATGACCATGGTGAAACTCTAGAGGAAGATAAACTCCTAGGGACGAACCCATGACAGCCAAAACTCCTTTACCTATACCTCAAGCTGTCAGACCTGAACCACAACCACCTACTCCTCCAAAGGAAGAAGTAATTCATCCTTTGGATTATCCTCTAAATATCGAGACAGATCTTTTCGCCGATTATGGCAATGTCTCGAAACAACTTGTGCAGAAGAGATCCACAGCCCATAGAGCTCCAAATAACCACATGCCAACCCAGTTTGAGGCAAGTTACCTTAAGGTGACTGCCCAAGAGCTCATGTCAATTATGAGCAATGAATGGTTCAGGGAGGCTGAACCATCATTAGATGTCGTTAAGCTTCTGTCCTGTTTCACATCCATACCGTGTGCCATAAATGAGACAGTTGTAGATTCCCTCTATGATCCCGCTGTAGGAGTAAATTTAATGTCTAAATTGTTGATGTTAACACTCCTAGGTGAGGAACCGCTAAACCCGACCAATAAATTCCTTAAGCTTCCTTCTGGAAGATTGGTCGAGAGTTGCGGGATTGCACAGAATATTTCTATCACAATTAACAAGGTTAGCTTCCTCGCAAACTTCTATGTCTTTGACGTAGATGAGGTCGACTTGTTAATTGGGCACCCACTCATGAGATTCATTGAGGGATTTCGTGAAGGGAGCCTTAAGGGTCACCTTGGGAAGGATCTAGATCTTTCAATTCCTTTTGCCGGCTCCGTTAATTCGATAGCCGAACCAAAACCCGAGCCTGATCCAATAGAGGAGGTGATGTCTGTATCTTCACTAGAAACTTCTCAACCCGATCTAGAAGAAGACGCCCATGACTTTATCCAAGAAGAAGACACTGATTTAGATGAACCGTTAGACTTGGATGAGTCTGAACCTCCACCAAAACCCTCTATAGAGCTTAAGCCACTTCCTTCTGTGCTTAAGTATGCCTTCCTTAATGGTGATAGAGAGACTCCCGTGATCATTAGTGATCGACTTACAACGGAAGAAGTTTCTAAACTCATCACCGTCCTAGAAAAACACCGATCCGTCTTAGGATATTCGTTGCAAGATCTCAAGGGAATTAGTCTCGCTCTTTGCACACATCGCATTCCGATCGAACTCGATGCTACACCTTCTAGAGAGCCACAAAGGAGGCTCAATAATGCGATGAGAGAAGTAGTAAAGAAGGAGGTCTTGAAGCTCTTGCACGCGGGCATAATCTACCCTGTTCCAAACAGCGAGTGGGTCAGCACTTTCCAAGTAGTTCCTAAGAAAGGAGGAATGACGGTTGTTAAAAATCAAAACAACGAATTGATTCCACAACGAACCGTCACGGGTTGGAGAATGTGTATAGACTACCAAAAACTTAACAAGGCCACAATGAAAGACCACTTTCCATTGCCATTCATCGATGAGATGATGGAACGGCTATCCAAACATTTCTTCTTTTGTTTCCTTGATGGGTATTCGGGGTACCATCAAATTCCAATCCATCCCGACAACCAAAGTAAGACCATGTTCACATGCCCCTACGGGACATATGCATACAGGCGCATGTCATTTGGCATTTGGCCGGTGCAATGCCCCTGCTTCATTTCACAGGTGCATGATGTCCATCTTCTCGGATATGATAGAAGAAATCATGGAAGTTTTCATGGACAACTTTTCAGTCTATGGAACAACCTTTGATCACTGCTTAGAGAATTTGGACCGTGTCTTACAACGCTGTCAAGAAAAGCACTTGATCTTGAACTGGGAGAAATGCCACTTCATTGTTCGAGAAGGGATAGGCTAGACTTACCTTAGGCTTAGAGGTGGGGCCCACAGACCCTAGTTAGGGGGTCGGGCGATCCCTATATGGGGCCCACCTGCAACAGGGGTTGCACAATCGCGTAGCGGGGCTCGAGCGGGAGACGTGACCGTGCCGGACACCCACCAAGGGGGTCGGGCGACCCCGCCTCGGGGAGGTTCGAGTCGCAGATGAGTTCACCGTGGCGAGGGGATAACAACCCCTGGAGATAAACCCCAAATCCAAAACCCGAGGGGTCGGGCAATCCCCTCCTTGCGGGATTGGGAGGGCAGCGCAATGACCTCTCTGAAGTTGCGAGCTTTCCATGACGGTCCCGTAAAAAATCTGCGTCGTAGTCGCCCGCAGCTGCTATTTAGCCTTGCACCCCTCTCCTTCTTCCTCCTACTCGCAATTCCACGCACAGCCAGAGCCTCCTAGCCTTCCCTGCACTCTCCACCGTGACCTAAAGCACTAGCCATGGCACCCACTAGCAAGCCTGCGCGCCCTACAACACCCACACCACGACGGGCCCTAACCAAAGATCTAGAGTAGGCCCTCGCGATCAACGTGATCGATGCGGTGCCGCTGGCCATGGTACTTCCACCAGGGGGGCTGGCCGGGCCGGTGGCGGGGTCGCCCGATCCCACCAGGGGTCGCCCGACCACCCCCAGTCCATCTTCTCGCGCGGCGGGATCGTCCCGCTCACTGACTCCGAGAAGGGGGATCAGGAAATCCCCCGGCCGCTCCATCACGCCGACTAGGCCGACCACAGGCCAACTCGCACTGAAGGGGAAGGCCCCGCTGAAGGAGAACCCCCGCGCGATCACCACGACGACGGGGAGTACGGAGTACACTTCGTCGTACTCCCCGTCGACGCCCATGTTCTGGAAGACCCTTCGGATCATGGCCGGTGGGCATGGCCGAGGGAAGGTGGTCATCCCTTCTCTTAACACGGAAGAGAAGGACGAGCTGCGGGAGTCCCTGGAGTCCCAGGCTTCTATTCGGGGGAGGATGGACCCTCCGTCGATCAAAGGGCCGCCACGACAATTCGAGGAGGAAGACGAGAAGACAGATATGGAGAGGCTGATGCATATCACCTCCACCCTGCAAGCAAAGAACAGGGTGTTGGAGGAGACGGTGTCAGAGTTGAAGATGGCAAATAAAGACTTAGAAGATGACTTTCGCCATCTTAGGATTAGCACCTCTGCGAAGCTCAAACGTTTCGCTAGGGCTATGGGGCGGGATGACCTCCTAGACCCCCCATCTCCATAGATAGTTTAGCTTAGATTAGAATAAAGTTCCATGTTAGATTTATTTTTGAATTCCCAAGTTTCATCTTAGATTTGAATTTCCCTTTTAAATTTCCATTGTATTTCCCTTCTTAGAGAATAAATAAATTTATATCGTCTCTACTGGTGTGTTTGCCACCAGTAGAGCGATTTGCATTTTACATTTGCGTCATGTTCAGAGTTCATTTATGGAAAGATTCAAGTGTGGGGGGTCGGACGACCCCCAAATTTCATCATTGAACCACACTGAACTGCTGAGCACAGGCTGACACGCTGCAATGCACAAAACAGAGGTAAGTAAGGGGTCGGGCGACCCCCTTTCTCTTGAATTTTTAAAAAGTGTTTTTGCACATGTAAAACTGAATGGAGGAAAAAGCAAATGGCAACGAAAACCACCATTTGGTGGGGTCGGCCGACCCCACCATGGTGACCTGGGCCCACCAGCTCACCTCTGCACAGTAAGCTCAACACTGCTGTCTGGTTGGTTTCCCCTTTCTCCTCTCGGTTCAAGCAGTTTCACAATCATTCCATATTCTGAATAAAATAAAATAAAAAGCTACAAAGTGACTTGAGTTATGATATGCTAAGAATGTTAATGACATAAAACCATGTTCTTACATATGTTTATACTCATGGGTAAACTAAATTAGGAAACCGTATTGACTAAGTTGTTGTTAAAAGTGAGATAAATCTTGGCTTAAGACTCAAACCTATTTTTGTTTAAGGTGCTTAGAGATTTGTTTTTGAAAATATCTCAAAACCATAGTATCATTTACTCCTCTATAGTGGGAAATACCTACCAAAACCATACATGTGCATACATGAGCAAAACCTTTTACACACATGCTACTTGTTTTTTTGTCTTGAGTTTGGTCAAACCTTGTTGACCCTAGTTGAGAATTTTGTCATAATCCCAAGATCAAGATCACGTACACACCATCTACATATGCAACTTCTACACTGGAAGTATGCCTACACATGCCATTCATTTCCACTCTATAGATGCTCCGTTCATTAAAATTCTACAATATCTCTCTCTCTAACTCTGGTTAGTAAAAAGAGACATTAAGGCTAAGCAAAAGAAAAAGAAAAAAAATGTGGACACATGAAGGTCCAGTAAAAAAAATGGACACATGAAGGTCCACTAAAAAAAATATGGACACATGAAGGTCCATTGTTGAAAAATGCTAGCCATGTCTCAAGGTAAAATAAAGTAGAGAGAGAGATTATATTAAAAGGAGCATTCTAGTCCACATACTTTCCACACACATGCACATCTTGATCTAGGATTATGAAAATTTTCTCCTTGGATCCTTGTTTTGACTTTACAATATATGCAAAACAAGTATGCTACTTTGTTTATCCCTACCAAGCTCCACATAAGCCCGATAGATTAGGATAAAACAAAAATAAGGCAATCACATGCTATGCCTTGGTGAGGAACCAAACGCCTATAAGAGTGTATTGAGAGTACTATATGAGGAGTAAGCATGAACTATGAGTTTTCCTTTCAAACTGTCCTAAAAAAACTCTAAGTACCAAGAACAAGAATTCAGGGAGATGACTTTGCTTTGAGATTTGTTCCTTTTCTCAACATCTAAAGGATATATGATAGACAATACCACATAACCCATTTGTATAAACTATGTTAGGAATAATGCTTTATGATCATTATCATTTTAAGTATGTAATAATCACTTGTTCACTTTCTCTAACCTTTACTCGAGGACGAGCAAAGATTCAAGTGTGGGGGATCTTCTTGACGGAAGTTATAGCATGTTTTACCTTATCAAAATACCGTCAACAGGCCCCGGTTTCAAGGAAGTATAGCATATCATGAGCATATTTATCACTAATAAGTTCCACTTGTACTCTTAGCTTGTGAACTTGTAGGAGATGGCAAAATGAACAAAATGAGGCCCGGTGGGCCCACCAAGGGGGTCGGCCGACCCCACCTTGGTGGCCACCTCGGCCAGGCTGACATGGCACGATCCAAGAGAAGCATGCTCAAGCCAATATCAACCCTTGGATCAAACATGTGCTTTTACTCAATGGTGCAAGATGAGAAGCACATGGATTCATGGGTCCACACCGAAACCAAATGCAACCAACTTCACAAGACTTGCTCCATGACATGTGGGGTTACCAAGGGAGAGAAGAAGGTGGGCCATTCATCCATGATGGTTACTATGGCGGTTTGATCCAGGGGCCAAGGAAGGAGAGCACGCGGATCGCTGACGTGGCACCGGAGTAGCCACTACTCCACCTCCAAGCTATAAATACCCCCATAGAGCTCTTCATTTGTATGCATCCAAGGAGAGAAAGCCTACTTAGTAGCTTTAGTGTTAGAAGAGAGGGAAGGGAGTGAGGAGTTCCACGAAGGAGTCCCGGCCTGTCGGGAATCTTCTCCAAGGTGCGCCTCAGCGGATGCGATTCTTCTTGTAAGTGTTACATCTGAGTCCTTCTAGTATTTAATATTCTGGTCTGGTAATTTAAGTTTACAGTTCTTTTACTTGGCACATTGCTTTACTTTGTTGAAGTGCTCTAGGCCTAATAAGCTTAGCTTTAGAGTAGTAAGATTAGTGTAGACGTGGTGTCTAGGCTATATCTTGCCAGTGTGGACTTCTTGTCGCACTTGTGTAGACGCCTGGTGGTAGAGTGACAGACACAGCCAGTGCTTGGAGTTCCTCTCAACTGTTGTAGGCAAGTTGAAAATAATAGTTGGGTAGCAGCATTGCCGCCTCAGTAGTTGTTAGGTGCAGAACCTTTTAATCAACTACTGTTTCGTCCTTCGCCCCCAGTAAGGAATGAGGTGGTAAACCTCAGTACTCCTAGAAAACCAGTACCAGATATTGATATTAGGAAGACCTCTCTATCCCAGTTATCATATACCCTTTGATCATCCTTTGACGACCCTGCTTCTAGTTAATCCACTTCACGTTCCCTGTGGAAATACGATACCTGGAATACTCCCGGTGAAAAGCTACAATTGACTACCGTGCACTTGCGGTATATCCATTTACCACATCTGGTGTCAACAAGCATCTGTGGTGCCGCTGCCGGGGATTAGGCTCCATAGTCTAGTTCTAGTGGTTGCATTAAGAAGTGTCAACAGCGACTTCGGCGAGGCAAGCGCCCCGAAGCGTACAACAAGTTCATCCCCCGCAGCAGATGATCGGCGGCATCGACCAGCGAGTCACGCTGTCGCGAGCGTATGGAATCTCTCACTTTGCTCATTCTGCATTCGTTGCTTCTTTTGAGCCCAAAGATGTTGGACACGCCCTTTCTGATTCTAATTGGGTTAATGCCATGCATGAGGAGTTAGAAAACTTTGAGCGAAACCAAGTTTGGACCCTATGCGGAT
Source organism: Coix lacryma-jobi var. lacryma-jobi (assembly GCA_009763385.1). NCBI lineage: Eukaryota > Viridiplantae > Streptophyta > Magnoliopsida > Poales > Poaceae > Coix > Coix lacryma-jobi. The sequence continues at coordinate 64,182,514 of CM019829.1, read as the reverse complement.
ACATGGGTGTATGCCGAGTCTCTGAGTGATGAGTGATTGTCAACTGGGATAATGTGCATGTTCTTTGGCTTGTGTTGTGCAGGTGTCGAGCACAAAGACAGTGATCAGAGGCAAGGTGAAGATCAAGTAGAGACGTACCGTGCCGATGGACCGGAAGCGGTGAAGGGCGGACGTGAGGCTTGGACTGAGGGACCGGTGGCCCGAGGATCATCTGTGGTGGCTGACAGCCTGGGACAGCGACGAGCGAAGACTTGCGGGACATGGTGTATGCCGAGTCTCGAGTGATGAGTGATTGTCAACGGGTTTGATCACAGGTTCTTTGGCTTGTGTTGTGCAGGTGTCGAGCACAGAGACAGTGATCGAGGGCCAGGTGAAGGTCAAGTAGAGACGTGCCGTTCCGACATACCGGAAGCGGTGAAGGGCTAACGCGAGGCTTGGACTGAGGGACCGGTGGCCTGAGGATCAGCTGTGGTGGCTGGCAGCCTGGGACAGCGACGAGCAAAGACTTGTGGGACATGGTGTTGCCTGGGTCGAGGACCTGGGGACACGTGTCGGTGAACGGGGTGCACGGGCGGTGCATCCCCTCTACAGTTTTGGTTTGGTGGTAGAGCCAAAGAAAAACCATCGGGTGGACGGTTTCCAGGTTTGGGCCTCAAAACCTGGGCGCTGATGGTTTCCGAGTTTGGCCACAAAACTCGGGCTGAGGACGGTTTCCAGGTTTGGGCCTCAAAACCTGGGTGCTGCGGGTTTGCTGAGTTTGGGCCACAAAACTCAGGCTACGTGGGCTGGTTTCCCGGTTTGCGCCTCAAAACCGAGGGTTGGCTGTGAAGGCTGGTTTCCCGGTTTGGGCCACAAAACCGGGGGTGCGACGTCCAGGAAAAGGACGCAGAGCGGTGACGGCACGTGGCGGCAATCGGGAGGTGGCGTCGAGGCAACGCTACAAGTTGTGCGGGCGTGGCCGTCGGATCCACCTACCATCGAGTTGGTCCAGAATAACCTTAGGGTTTAGCTGGTTCGGTCTGTAAGTAGTTAGGGGCAGAGTGGGAAATAGGAATAGTTAGAATTAGGATAAGTAGGGGGAGACACCCACCTCCCCATCTAAGTCATTTGCTCTTTGCACTTAGGGTTTCCTGCTCTCCCAATCCCCAGCTGTAGCTAGCTGAGATCCATAGAGAAGCATACCTCTATGTACTGTAGATTTTGAGGAAGTGAGGCTGTAACCTCACTGTTGTAGCGTGTGGTAGCCACACGGTTGCAGATCGATGTGCTGTTTCGCGTTTTGATTCGTGTTCTTCGTGTTCTTCGTTTCTCCACGATTTTCCCGTCACTCGATCTCTCTCCCTGCTGCGTCTTTTCGAAATCCACTTGAATCATCTTGTTCTTTATAGTGAGGAGGTCATTTCGACCAAAGGAATTCATCTAACTCCTCACGAACAAGTAGATCGGGTCGATTTTGTTTTCATGGCGCTTTTTGGGTTCATACTCCTCCCCTTTCGATTTCCCGGTGTTTGAGTTGATTTGAGCGGATGATTTCTTGGGGATAGTCTCCTAACTACTCCGTGATCATCCTCTCTAAGTTTGGGAGCGTGGGATTTTGGTTTGAATCGATTTAGAGAAGTTTTGGGTGAAGGGCGACCAAAATCGCCCTCACTGGGAGTTAGCGGACAGTCCGCCATCCCAGACGCAGACAGTCCGCGCGTCGGGATCGAGCCAGGTCAGTGGCTGCAGGTCTTGTTCGCGTTACTGTTCCTTGACCGGTGGATAGTCCGCCGAAGGAACCCGCGGACAGTCCGGGAGTCGTCCAGGGACTGTTCAGCGGCTTCGCTGTTTTGATATTTGATTGGCGGACAGCCGCCGTTGGTTTTCGCGGACAGTCCGAGAACTATCCAGGGAACTTCAGCAGCACTGCGGTTTTGCTCGTTTGGGCGGCGGACAGTCCGCGACCTGAGCCCGGACAGCCCGCCACTAGGCAGACAGTCCGCGACCGCACTGCCGGATAGTCCGGGACCTGGCTGAAGGCTCTGGTTTAGTGCGTTTGCTCTCCTGGCTTATTCGTTTGATTTCCGGACTTCTCGTTTGATCCTAGAGTTGACCAAGGAACCTCTTTAGGTATCATTGCTACTTGTTAGCATAGGTATTTGGGGACATCTCGACGTAGCCGTCTATCTACGTTCGGGACTTGGTTTTTGAGGGTCGAACATGCTCCGGTGCTTTGGCCAGTTGGTTCGCTATCTCTTTGTGGTGCCTCGCTGTGATCCTAGGGATCATCCACCCTCTTCCAAGGGTCGTAGGCATCACGGTTTTGGTCTTAACTTTCGGGGATTGATTTTGGGACATTTGGCCAAAGTTTCGGACTTGCTAGGGATTAATTTTGTTGGCTCCCATTCACCCCCCTCTGGTCGCCTTGCTAGTGCTTTCTCGGTCCTTCAATTGGTATCAGAGCGGGTTAAGGATCTCTCACCTTAGCCGGTTCCAGAGCCACAGAAGGCGACATGGATCGCGGCGTGGGCAAACCGCCGTTTTTTGATGGGACGAACTATGCGTATTTGAAGATACGCATGTCGGATGACGAGCTGGCTATGCTCATCAACCGGTTCTCGCGGTTCCACAACAACCGCATGAACCGTCGCCAGGGAGGAGGATGCTGGGGATGCTACTAGTGCGGCGACCCCAACCACTTCATCGCCAACTGTCCCAAGAAGAAGCACTGATCTGGGAAGGGCGATCATGGGCACAAGTACGACTCCGGCAGGTGCAAGGAGAAGTACGTCCCTGCAAGGCACAAGAGGAAGAGCGGCTTCAACAAGGAGTACATCAAGACGAAGTACTTGGAGAAGGCCCAGGATGAGCAGCGTGCTTTCTTCGCCACGCTCAGCGACGTCGACGACTCAGACGACGACTTTGCTTCATCAAGCGACGACGAGTCCGAGAAGAAGAAGAAGATCGAGGACAAGCTGAACGGTCTCTGCTTCTTCCCCGACGACGACGGCTTCTGCACCATGGCCCTCGGCAAGGAGGTCGACGGCGAGCTGAAGGATACCCCTCAGAACAACGACGACGACGATGACACCTCCCAGGTATCTCTGACCCCCGACGAGCTTTCTACTGAGGTCGAGAAGCTTACTGCCGCGCTCCTTAGTCAGGATAAGGTTCTTAGGCGTGCCGCTAGAGAGCGCAAGGAGTTTAGGAAGAAGTGGCAGGATACGGTGAAGGAACTTGAATCTGTCAAGTCCACCGTTGTTGTCACCGAGGAGGAGGAGTGTGAGATGTGTACCAAGCACATGACTGGCCTTCTCACTTTGATAGGTAAGTATGCTGCGTTGGTAGGAGAGGTGGATGAGCTCCGGGCTAGACCCATGCTGTTGGGTGCGTGCAAGACTTGTCCTGTCTTGCAATCTGAGTTGGCAGAGAAGAATGCCAAGATTGTGTCTCTTGAAGAAGCCAACTCAGGTAGCACATGTGTGGCTAGGCGTGTTCTTTATGAGGGTTTGGAGATGGAGATTGCGAATGTGAAGCATGACAAGATGCAAACCGAGGAGGAAAACACATACCTTCGGACCATCTTGTCATGGGTGTCTAGTGGTGAGCCACAGCTCGGGATGATGATCTCCCAATTCAAGCGAGCTGCTGGAGGTCCTGGTGTAGGTTTTGCTCCGGGTGTCGATGTTTCATCTTTTGGGAAGATTGGAAAGTCGAGTGGTCTTAAGCCATGTGAGAAGCCCAACTCCACCACTACTCCCAACCTTACCAAGATTCCACCCAAAGAGCCTCTCAAGCCTAACACCAAGGATGGGGTCTTTGTTGAACCCCCGAGAGCTCCACCCAAGAAACAATCATGGGCTCCCAAACCAAACCACCTCAAGAACAAGCTGGACACCATGCCACCCATCCAGGAGGAGCTTATGCCACAGAAGCGCAAAGTGATCCACACCCACTACCGTGAGTACCAACAACCCCCTTTGAGAGCGGTGAGGTACCATTGTGAGCACTGTGGGAGAGATGGACACTTGAGTGAGTTCTGTTTTCGGCGCAAGAGAGAGGCGTGCCGTGCAAGGGAGATGAACAACCCGGACATGTACCATCCTTTCCATGATATACATGTGCCGAATGTTCAGAGGAGATCTCCAAGGAGAGTTGCTATGCCTAGATGTCCAGAACCTCAAGTTCTCAGGCCTAGGCAGCAGAGAGGACGTGCCTGGCGGGAGCCTGCAGTTGTACGCTATCGACCCCATGGCGGTGGCTTTGTAGTTGAGCGTTTTCCCCCACCGCGTTTTGAGTATCGCGATGGACGCTCTTCCCTCAGCGGACCACGTTTTCCTCAGCGTGGTGACCGCTTTCCCCGTAGACGTGCCAGGAATGGTTTTTCTGCTAACCGTTCTTTTGAGCAGCCGGCCCAACACTGGTATTCTTCGTACTTCACTAACCCTAGTGTTGGACCGTATGCCCACCCTATGTCTTTTTTATTGATGTAGGTAAAACGATTGGAGAACGTTTGGTTGGTGGATTCCGGTTGCTCGAGGCACATGACCGAAAACGCCAAGTGGTTCTCCAGTCTTAGTCCAGTCGCCGGAAAGGAGTTTATCACCTTCGGCGACAATAGCAAAGGTAAAGTGTTGTCTCGTGGGTCGGTACGAGTTAATGAGCACTTTGTGTTACGCGATGTTGCTCTTGTTTCTAACTTGCATTTTAACCTTCTTTCTGTTTCGCAACTCTTTGACGACGACTATGAGATTCGTTTTAAACTGAATCTCATTCGTATTTTGGATCCTCAGGGCAATCTTGTTTGTATGATTTCGCCCTTTGGAAAAGTCTTTCTTGCGAATTTCTCAGAGTCTTTTGGCACTTCTCGTTGTTTGTTGGCTGGACCTTCCTCTTCTGATCTTTGGAAGTTGCATAGGAGACTTGGACATTTGAGCTTCGACTTGCTTGCAAGGCTTAGTTCACTTCGCCTAATCGGAGGATTGCCCAAGTTGCATATGGAGAAGGATCTTGTTTGCCACTCTTGTAGACATGGGAAGATGGTTGCCGCTCCCCACCATCCAGTGACTCAGGTCATGACCAAGCGCCCTGGAGAGCTTTTGCACATGGGCCTTGTTGGTCCGGCTCGGGTGAGCTCGGTTGGGGGGAAGTGGTATGTGCTTGTTGTTGTTGATGACTTTTCGAGATATTCGTGGGTCTTCTTTTTAGCTAAGAAGACCGAGACTTTCTCCTTTGCTCGCAATCTGATTTTGCGTCTTCAGAATGAGTTCCCTTTGAACTCGATGCGAGCTATTAGGAGTGATAATGGTTCCGAATTCAAGAATTTGGATTTTGAGAAGTTTTGTAACTCTTTGGGTTTAGAGCATCAGTTTTCTTCCCCCTACACACCGCCACAGAATGGTGTTGTAGAGAGGAAGAATCGGACCCTTGTAGAGATGGCCAGGACGATGCTCGATGAGCATTGGACTCCTAGGCGATATTGGGCCGAAGCTATGAGCACTGCATGCTACATTTCAAATCGCATTTTTCTCCGAGCTTTCTTGAAAAAGACTTCTTATGAGTTGCGTTTTGGAAAACTGCCCAAGGTGAGTTATTTTCGAGTTTTTGGTTGTCATTGTTTTATACTCAAAAAGGGAAACTTGGACAAGTTTGAGTCTCGTTCTTCTAACGGTGTGTTTTTGGGTTATGGCACTCACACTCGAGCTTATCGTGTACTTAACTGTAACACCTCTGGTGATTAATTTGTAATTAACCTGACATGTCATCATCTTAAGTCATAATCATTCTTGTCATGCATTAATGTTTGTCTTATGATTGCTTGCCTTTACCTTTGCTAAAGGTATTTTGTGTGTAGTGATTCCTTTTTTTTCTAAAACCCTAAAAGCCCAAATCCTCCTATAAGGGCAAAATGGTAATTTCACCTCTGTGCCTAGCTTTGTGTAATTCTTGTGCAGTTTAGTATCTTGAAGCTTTGTTGTGTGTTCAAAAAAACTAAAATAAAAAAAACAGACTTCAAATCCCTTTTGGAAAACCCTGATTTCCAAACCCTGGTTTTTACCCCTCTTTTATTAATTTAAAAACGATTCAAAATTTGGAGTTGGTCTAAAAAGCAAAGTTGTAGATCTGATCAAGAGAAACAACTTTGGTATTTACAAATTTTCAAGTTTCTGTACAAAGTTTGAAGTAATTTCAAATTCATTCAAACTCCAGTTTTTGTCCCCTTTTTAGTTTTCAAAATAATTTCAAAACTAATGAGTTTCAGAAAAAGTGTATCATAGCAAAGTTATAGGTTTTGACAAAAGGAACAACTTGCATGTTTACAGATTTCAACTTTCAGTATAAAATTAAAAAGTAATTTTAAATTTATTTAAATCCCAAAAGTGTCCCTTTTTCAAATTTCAAATGTGATTTAAAAAATATTTGGATTTTTAAAATGTTCATATTGACAAAGTTGTAGATCTCGTTTTTCTGCACAACTTTGGTGTTTTGAGTTTTTGCTGCTCAGTTCAAATTTTGGGAGTTATTTGCAAAATACAGAAATTAGTTCAAAGTCAAACCCTAGACCCTACTCCTGTTCATCTTCAACCTAGAGCTAGGGGGGCCCGGCCATGGCCACCCCGCCGGAGCTGCGCGCGCCACGCGTTGGGCTGCCGCTCGCCTGCTCCCGACCTGCCGCCTGCGGCCGCGTGATCATTCCGCCCCCGCACGCGCAAAGCGCTGACCTCCTCTCCCGTCCCCCACAGGGCCCAGCAAGCCGCCGCCGCGTGTTCAACGCCGGCGAGCTTAGGCCCGGTCCCTGCGCGCACGCCCGTCCTTCCGCCAGCGTGCAATCGATTGCGCACGCTTCGGCCAAGCTTATCCGCCTGCACGTGACACTTATCCGCCCCCGAGCACGCCTATAAAAACCACCGCCGGTCAGCCAGAGTTCTCACCCACCTCCGCCACCGTCGCCAGGCCAGTCCAGAGCCTCCGCCATCCAACCACCTAGCTCAGAAGCTCCGCCGTGTCCTCACGAAGCTTTTCCCCTCCTCAATTTTACCTCCGCCGCCTCCAATCGCCCGGCGTAACCCCATCTTCCCAAACTCCGGCGAAACATCGGTAAGCACGGGATTGAGAAATATTTACTCCCCGGCCGTGATTTTCCTTCCCCGACCCCTGCTTCATCTTCCTTGCCTCCTTGCGCTCCTATCCGCACATCAGTAACCCCTCTTGGTGGACAGAGCCGCCGGAACGCCGCTCGCCGCCGAGGAGTTCCGCCGAGGCGCCGCCACCGTCGAGTTTCCTCCTTCGACCCTTGTTCCGCCTCGTCGACCCTCGCCCCCGACCCGTGGTGAGTACTCAAAGCCCCCCGGTCTCTGCTTTCACGGCGCGAAGCTCGAGCCAGGCCTCGAGCGGATACGCGTTCACCGTTAGCTCGAGCCAGGCCTCGAGCACACGTTTCCCGTCTCGCTCGAGCCAGGCCTCGAGCGGACTCACACACCCACACCGCTTCGCTCGAGCCAGGCCTCGAGCAAGTACTCACACACTGTCTAGCTCGAGCCAGGTCTCGAGTAGACACACACCCTTACCACTTCGCCGAGCCTAGCCTCGAGCAAGCGTGCACCCTCCGCTTCGCCCGAGCCAAGCCTCGAACGAACCCGCGTTTCCGTCTTGCCCGATCCTCCCAGCCAGGCCTCGGACGGACGATTGTTTCCGTCTCGCCCGAGCCTCCCAGCCAGGCCTCGGACGGACGATTGTTTCCGTCTCGCCCGAGCCTCCCAGCCAGGCCTCGGACGGACGATTGTTTCCGTCTCGCCCGAGCCTCCCAGCCAGGCCTCGGACGGACGATTGTTTCCGTCTCACCCGAGCCCTGCGGTCCGTCGCGCGATTCACCCGAGCCCTGCGAAGAAGGAGCACAGTGTTCTTTTCTTTTTTCTGAAAAATGTGAATAGTGTTATGTTTTCTCTTTTTTGTGAGAATTAATCTGTTGTTCCATAAATCTTGAGAAAAATATGGTATGCTCCTTGCACTATGTAGAATTTTAGAAAAATAAGAAACTCTACCTTTCTGCAAAAATTAGAAAATGAAAAATCCATCTTTTAATTAAGAAATGGATGGTTTTAGATTTTTAGAAAATCATGTGTAGTTCCAAAATTTATGAGATAAATTTTTATGTGCTAGTTATGTCATGCTTAGTCTCTGGTAGAATTTTGAGGCCTTTTGGAGCAACTGTATAAAATGACTTTTTTTAAATAATTAGGAAAAATAGAAAAGCACTTAGGGTTCATGTTGTATGCCCTGTGATGTGACTTTGGGATTGTTTGCTGTTCATAGACCCCCACCCAACTGGTCTACGATATTTGTGATGCCATGCAATGACTTGTGTTTAGGTCAGGTAAAAGATGTTTAATAAGTTCGATTATTCTTGCTTAAGGGTAGAGATAAGTAACTTTATGTCCATTCTAGAAATTACTTACACGATAGAAAGTTGTACTCTAGAATCAGTGGTTTTGTCATGTGCTGTATTGTTCATGTCAGCATCCTCATAAGCATACATCATTGCATCCGTATAGTGACCGAAGGAGAAGGCATCAAAGCCGAGTCAGCCGCTGACGAACCTACTCCCGAGGCGACCCCGAGCTCCGACACCTGCACTGCCGACCCCGAGCCTGTCCTCTTTGCTCTTCAAGGCAAGCCCCGGTGCATTTAACCCTTCCCTGTTTTCATAAAAGTTTACTTAAATGCTTTTGAGTTAAAACTACTGCATTAGGTTATAAGAGTTGTGTGATGACCTATTACCTGCATTGTCTACCTCCACCAGAATATCCACCTGCCCTGTTTAAAAACTATTTGCAAAATGCTTAGTGATGCTATACAATAGATTTGCAATAAAAATGCCAATTTCAAAAGTGTGATCACTCAAAGAATTTTTATGGGAATTTGGCTTTACTCCCCGACTGTTGGCTAGGTACCTGATCCGTACCTAGTTAACAACGAGGAAAGGTTGTCCGAGCGTACGGTGTCGTCATGTTGTAGTCCGGGACTCAACAGTTGACACCGGCCGGGATAGGGTTGAAAAACCGACAGAACCTGTACTCTTGGGTTAGAGTCCCGAGGTGCTTGTTGCTGGCGGAAAAATTTAGGGACCATCCGTATGGGGGCCTGCTGGTCAAGACTTGCAACTATTCACATACTTCGGAAAGCTCTGGTGAGGTGCGATGATTTCTTAGGATTAGCACCCCAATACATAGAGGATCACCTTGGAGGAGTTTGATCGAAGTTCTTCTCGATTTGGTTGAGATCGATTTAGATTTGGCTTTGAACCCGAGCATGTTTGTGTTTTCTGGGTGGTGGCGGACAGTCTGCGCCTCTGACGGCGGACAGTCCGCGGATCGGGTTTCTTCAGGATCAGTCAGGCGCAGACCTCTGACTGTTCACTGTCGAGTGAACGGCGGACAGTCCGCGGTACAAACCCGCGGACAGTCCGGGACCTATCCAGCAGACTTGCAGAATAGTTCTGTTTCTGGTCTTTTGCCGGCGGACAGCCTGGACTCCCAATGTCGGACAGTCCGGCGTTGAGCGGACAGTCCGGGACCCTGACCCCGGACAGTCCGCGAAACTGCTGATTGTGCAGTTTTGTTCCGTGGCTTTAGTGATTGGTTTTGGGGTTTCTCCAGAGGTTCCAATGTACCACTAGGACATCTCCTAGGGTATCCACCTATTCGTAGGTCGTGAACTCTCCGGTCGTTCCGAGTCTTCGCTTTTGGGGTGACTTTCTGGGACAAGGGTCATACTATTCACAAGTTGAATTTGAGGCTCCCATTCACCCCCCCTCTGGTCGCTAATTCGGTCCTTCACTTTGATATCATCGTCCTCGTTTTCAGAGAAGAACACCGAAGGATAGGGTTCATCATTTTCTAAAGTTTAGGGTGTTTTCTCTAGAGAAGGTTCTGTGACAACCAAATTGGAAGGATTTGAAGGAATTTCAAATTCAGTTGTGTGTTCCTCCTCATGTTGGTCGGGGTTGAGCTCGACTTCTTCTTTTGGGAATTCGTCAAAAATGCCAGTGTAAGGAGTGTCTTCAAGGATTTTATTTAGGATGTCTCCTCCTTCACTAACAAGATTATGTGAGAATGATCCTCCAAAAGGTAAATCGAGATGTAGAGCAGCTTCCTTGTTAAGACCACAATAAAAGTGAAAGTGTAGCACATGGTCTGGCAAGGAAAGGTTTGGGCTAGAATTGGTAAGGTGTTTGAACCTAGCCCAAGCTGCTCCTAGCGTCTCCTTCTCTTTTTGTTTGAGTGTAAGAATTTCAATTCTAAGATTGGAGATTCGAAAAAGAGGGAAGAAAGCAAGACAAAAGTTGTCCTGAAGTTCATCCCAATTTCCATTAGTGCCGCTTACGGAATGATCATACCATTTTCTTGCTCTTCCCAAAAGGGAGAATGGGAATAGTTTCCATTTTATGGTCTCTTGTGTCATGCCAGCAATAGTCCGACAAGAACACAATTGCTCAAATTCCCTAAGGTGGGTGTATGGATCTTCGTCTTCTGATCCAGAGAAGGATTTTTCTAGAACCATGGCTATAAGAGCAGGGCGAAGCTCATAGCCATCTATATGAGTGGGGTGTGATGATGGTGGAGTCTCCAACAAGTCGCCCTTTGGAGTAAAGAATTTTAAGATAGGAGCGAAATCCATGTGGTAAGAAGTGTGGTGGTGAGGTAAAGGTGGTGATAAGAAAAAGGTGGTAAAAGAAAAGAAAAATGGACGAAATTGGCTCAATTCTAGAACAGCTACCGTTCCCCGGCAACGGCACCAGAAAGCTTGTTGGGTATTTTAAACGCAGACAGAATAATCCGCAAGCGCACGGATACCAATGTAGCTTTCACCCGAGAGTATTCTAGGGTATTTATTTCCACGGGGAACGTGAAGTGTACTAGAAGAATTAAGAACGTCCAAGAAAAGAGGTAACTATATGGTAGAGAGAAATTATCTAAGGTTCTCTAAGTTGATTTTATTAATTAAGATCAGGCTCACTATACTTCACCTACTTCGGAGCAACAGTTCCTTTCCGATTCTCGAAAAAGACTGGGAAACGGGTAATCGGGAGAAGGCTGCCAAAAATCTCTACGAAACACCAATCCTACCGTGGTGGATTATAACAATGTACAAAGCTGTGACCCCTATAGCTACCACAACTAACCGGAGGATTGGGCGCAAACTCAGGTAAACACTAGTCTAGACACCGCGTCTACACTAATGATTACTACTCTAATCTAGATCTAAAGACTGGAGCATTCAATACGAACGGAGATCCAGTAAATGAAATAAAGTAAGAACTAAACTTAATTAAATGAACAACTTGGAAATAATAAATGAAGAACACAGAGATTGCTAAAGACAAACCAGATCTTGCAGTAGTACAATGTTGAAGAAGATCCGACAAATCCGGTTCCTCAGCTTTCTCCTTTCTCTCTCTCTAGATTACAACTAGATGATGAACTAGAACTAGATCTAGAAGTAGAAGATGAACTAGAACTAGAACTAGACGATCAACTAGAGGGATCTCTACTTCTACTTTGATGGAGTTGAAACCCGAATTTCTGGAGTTGATGTAGCTAATGAAGATGGAGATGCCTGGAGAGGGGGGTCTGGGTCTGGTTTTATAGCCCGGAGCGTGGAACGTGAGCCCTTGGATCAAACCGACTTCAGGGACGGTGGAGATGTATCCTAGGAGGCGGTGGAAGAAGGTTCCAGAAGGCGGAGGCGAAACGGGCTCCGTGGCCGACCGGTCGGTCTCAAAGTGGGACCGATCGGTCTGGCCCAGTGGGCCCACATGGTGGGCCGCCTCGTGGTGTCTTCTGGTGTCTTCTAGATCCTTCTTTTGTAGATTTCGTCGCGAAATTAATATCTTTTCATCCGGGACTCCGAATATAGCAAATGATATATCCGTTTCGATTGTCTCGACAAGCTCTTCGCAATGGTGCACTCCAATTCATCACTTGAGATACTTTTACATGGTGAAATATTGATATCCTACAAAACAAGTGAGAGCACCAAAACTCGTGGAACTTGTTAGTTTCAAACCCTACAACTATGCTTTGTAATTCATTTAGTGTCATTTCATGCAATAGTTGTTGGTTAATTATGAGCATTAGTGAGCATCAACAGTGGCCATCATCCAAAGCAATTGGGAACAGCAGCTAGCCGCAACAACATACTCAGCCTCCGTGGTAGACTGGGCAGCACTAGACTGCTCGCGAGAAGACCAAGATACAAGAGAAGAGCCAATAAACTGCAAAGTCCCATAAGTTGACTTGGGATCAAGTCGGCAACCAGCAAAATCGGCATCAAAATAACCGCAAAGGGAGAGGGTGGAGGAAGCAGAATACCAAATCCCAAACTCTGGAGTGAAGCATAAGTACCTCATAATGCGCTTTACCGCCTGACGCTGAGAGGTGCGCGGCGATGACTGAAATCGTGCGCAAAGACACACCGTGAACTAGATGTCCAGGAGTGTCACCGTCAGGTACAACAGCGTCCCAATCATACTCCGCTACTCCATCTGGTCCACAGCTTCTCCATCCTTATCCGCATCGAGGGCCGTCGTGGTCGGCATGGGTGTTGGAAGAGGCTTGGCCTCACCCATATCGAACTTCTTCAAGATGTCCTTGGTATACTTGCCCTGGTGCACGAATGTCCCCTCTTGGGATTGCTTAATTTGCATCCCGAGAAAGAATGTCATCTCACCCATCATGCTCATCTGAAACTCCCTGCTCATAAGATCTACAAACTTGGCAACCAAAGCGTGAGAAGAACCACCGAAAATGATATCATCCACGTAAATCTAGACCATGAGCGTGTCATTGCCTTGCTTGAGGAGAGAAAGCGTTTTATCTACACATCCCATTTTAAAACCGTTAGCAAGCAAAAAGGTTTTCAGCCTATCATACTAGGCTCTAGGGGCTTGTTTCAAACCATATAAAGCTTTGTGAAGTTTAAAAACATGGGTTGGAAACTTGGGATTTTCAAAATCGGGGGGTTGTTTCACATACACCTCTTCTTCTAAGTAGCCATTTAGGAAGGCACTCTTGACATCCATGCGGATACATGGGTGTATGCCGAGTCTCGAGTGATGAGTGATTGTCAACGGGTTTGATCACAGGTTCTTTGGCTTGTGTTGTGCAGGTGTCGAGCACAGAGACAGTGATCGAGGGCCAGGTGAAGGTCAAGTAGAGACGTGCCGTGCCGACGGACCGGAAGTGGTGAAGGGCTAACGCGAGGCTTGGACTGAGGGACCGGTGGCCTGAGGATCAGCTGTGGTGGCTAGCAGCCTGGGACAGCGATGAGCAAAGACTTGTGGGACATGGTGTTGCCTGGGTCGAGGACCTGGGGACACGTGTCGGTGGATGGGGTGCACGGGCGGTGCATCCCCTCTACAGCTTCGGTTTGGTGGTAGAGCCAGAGAAAAACCATCGGGTGGACGGTTTCCAGGTTTGGGCCTCAAAACCTCGGCGCTGGTGGGTTTCCAGGTTTTGGCCTCAAAACCAGGGGATGGACTTCGAGGCTGGTTTCCCGGTTTGGGCCTCAAAACTGGGGGTGGACGTGAAGGCCTGGTTTCCCGGTTTCAGCTACAAAACCGGGGGCGGAGTCCGTGAAAAGGACGCAAAGCGATGGTGGCACGTGGCGGCAATCGGGAGGTTGCGTCGAGGCAACGCTACGAGTTGTGCGGGCGTGGCCATCGGATCCACCTACCATCGAGTTGGTCCAGAATAACCTTAGGGTTTAACTGGTTCGCTCTGTAAGTAGTTAGGGGTAGAGTGGGAATTAGGAATAGTTAGAATTAGGATAAGTAGGGGGAGACACCCACCTCCCCATTTATCTCAGTCATTTGATCTTTGCTTCTAGGGTTTCCTTCTCTCCCACATCCCTGCTGTAGCAAACCTGAGATCCACAGAAAAGAGAACAATACCTCTGTGCCCGTGAGATTTTTGAGGAAGTGAGGCCGTAACCTCACCATTGTAGCATGTGGTAGCCACACGGTTGCAAATTCGTGGTTGTGATTCGCGTTTTGTTTGTGTTCTTCGCGGAATCCTTTTTGCCATGTTTTTCCCGTCGATCGATCTCTTTGCTTGGTACGTCTTTTGGAAATCCATTTGAACCAAGTTGTTCTAGATCGTGAGGCACTTCTTTCCACCGAAGGAATTCATCCCGAACCTCACGATCTAGTAGATCGGTTGATTTTTGTTTTGGATTGGTTTTGCTCCTTTAGTCCCGATTTCTTCCAATCCATCGATTTGGAGTTAGATGCGAGCCATGATTCCCATGGGATAGCTCACTACCCTCCTTGAGACTCCTCATACCAAGTCTAAGCCTTAGTGCTTTTGATTCGGAGGAGATCGAGTGGATTTCGCGAAAGAACTGTACTGTTTCGGGAACATCGGACGCTGAGTTCATTAGCATCGGACGCTGAGCTCAAACCATCGGAGCATCTGATGCCATGTGTCATCTGACAGTGTTTTTAAAGGAGCATCAGACGCTGACCATCGGAGCATCCGTTGCCATCAGACGCGCCGGGGGTCAGGCATCGGACGCTAGGGTTGAACTGTAGCAGTGTCCGATGTTGGTCCAGTAAGGTTCCAGAGAGGTCCTGTTTGCATCGGACGCTGCGAGCGTCCGATGCACACAGCTGTGCATTGTTTTGTCCGCCGTTTGTTCGCGCGATTTCGGTTTTGGTTTTAGGGCTTTGCATAGGGTTTCTATAGTCGTATAGTGTCCCGTTGTGCTTCTTGGAAGCATCCACCCTATCTGTAGGGTCGTGGACACTTACGAACTCTAAGGTTTGCTCTTGGGATGATTCTCGGGACAGTGACGATAAGTTTCCGAAAGGAATTTTTGAAGCTCCCATTCACCCCCCCTCTGGTCGCTTTCTAGTTACATTCTCGGTACTTCAATTAGTATCAGAGCGGGTTAAGGATCTTCCACCTTAGCCGGTTCCAGATCCACAGAAGGCGACATGGATCGCGGCGTGGGCAAATCACCGTTCTTCGATGGGACGAACTATGCGTATTGGAAGATACGCATGTCGGCCTATCTCCAGAGCATGGGCTCTTCTGTCTAGGAGATTTGTAATAGGGACGATTATGTTGTCTTGGCTGCTCGTGTTACTCAGCTTCAGATGGATGAGGACGATGCCAATAGCCGAGCGCGTAACGCTCTCTTCTCCTGTTTGAGCATGTCCGAGTTTGATCGCGTTTCCCACCTCCCCACGGCTCGTGAGATTTGGGCGACCCTCATGCGCTTCCATGAGGGAACCTCTCAAGTCAAATCCTGTCTCTACGAGTCGCACAAGCGGGAGTACGAGAACTTTCGACACAAGCCTGGCGAGAGCATAGAAAGTTTATTTGCTCGCTTTCAGGTCATTATCAACAAGATGAGAGCGAACAAGGAGCTGTTGCCTTTTGACGATAATGAGAGGGCTTTGAAGCTTTTGCACACTCTTGATCTGTCGGTGTGGGACTCAAAGGTCCAGGCGATCATCGAATCGTCTAACTATGAGACCCTCACTTGCGACAAGCTCTTTAGTAAGCTCAAGTCTAGTGAGATTGATGCCATGTTGAGGGCTTCTTATGAAAATCCTTCTGGCCCAACTATGGCTTTGGTTTCTATCTCTTCTGCTAACCCCTCTGGAGGATTTGCACTCTCTTCACTCTTTTCTGTCACAGAGGACCAGCTGGAGTCTTTGGGGGATGACGAGTTGGCGATGCTCGCCAACCGGTTCTCGTGGTTCCACAACAACCGCATGAGTTGTCGCCGCGGAGGACGACGCTCAGGATGCTTTGAGTGCGGCGACCCCGACCACTTCATCGCCAACTGTCCCAAGAAGAAGAACACATCTGGGAAGGGCGATCATGGGCACAAGTACGACTCCGGCAAGCACAAGGAGAAGTACGTCCCCGCGAGGCACAAGCGGAGGGGCAGCTTCGACAAGGAGTACATCAAGAAGAAGTACTTGGAGAAGGCCCAGGCTGAGCAACGTGCGTTCTTCGCCATGCTCAGCGACGTCGACGGCTCGAATGATGACTCCGCTTGCTGAAGCGATGACGAGTCTGAAAAGAAGAAGAGGATCGAGGACAAGCTGAACGGTCTGTGCTTCTTCGCCGATGACGACAGCCTCTGCACCATGGCCCTTGGTGATGAGGTCGACGGCAAGCTGGAGGACTCCCCTCGGAACGACGACGACGACACCTCCCAGGTATCCCTCACCCACGACGATCTTTCTGCTGAGGTTGAGAAGCTTACTGCCACCTTGCTTAGTCAGGACAAGTTGCTTAGGCGTGCTGCTAGAGAGCGCAAGGAGTTTAGGCAGAAGTGGGAGGACACGGTGAAGGAGCTTGAGTTTGCTAAGTCCACCGTGGCCGTTTCTGAGGAGGTGGAGTGTGAGATGTGCACCTAGCACATGACTGACCTTCTCACTTTGAGAGGTAAGTATGCTGCTTTGGTAGGAGAGGTGGATGAGCTCCGGGCTAGACCCATGCTGTTGGGTGCGTGCAAGACTTGTCCTGTCTTGCAATCTGAGTTGACAGAGAAGAATGCCAAGTTTGTGTCTCTTGAAGGGGCCAACTCAGGTAGCACATGTGTGGCTAGGTGTGTTCTTTGTGAGGGTTTGGAGATGGAGATCGCAAATGTGAAGCATGACAAGATGCAAATCGAAGAGGAAAACACATATCTTCGCACCATCTTGTCATGGGTATCTAGTGGTGAGCCACAGCTCGGGATGATAATCTCCCAATTCAAGCGAGCTGCTGGAGGTCCTGGTGTAGGTTTTGCTCCGGGCATTGATGTTTCATCTTTTGGGAAGATTGGAGAGTCGAGTGGTCTTAACCCATGTGAGAAGCCCAACTCCACCACTACTCCCAAGCTTACCAAGATTCCACCCAAAGAGCCACTCATGCCTAACACCAAGGATGGTGTCTTTGTTGAGCCTCCGAGAGCTCCACCCAAGAAACAATCATGGGCTCCCAAACCAAGCCACCTCAAGAACAAGCTGGACACCATGCCACCCATCCAAGAGGAGCTTATGCCACAGAAGGGCAAAGTGATCCACACCCACTACCGTGAGTACCAACAACCCCCTTTGAGAGCGGTGAGGTACCAATGTGAGCACTGTGGGCGAGATGGACACTTGAGTGAGTTTTGCTTTCGGCGCAAGAGAGAGGCGTGCCGTGCAAGGGAGATGAACAATGCGGACATGTACCATCCTTTCCATGATGTACATGTGCCGAATGTTCAGAGAGGTGCTGCTAGGCCTAGAGGTCTAGAACCTCAGGTTCCCAGGCCTAGGCAGCAGAGAGGACGTGCCCGACGGGAGCCAGTAGTTGTAGGCTATGGACCCCGTGGCAATGGCTTTGTTGTAGAGCGTTTTCCCCCACCGCGTTTTGAGTATCGCGATGGACGCTCTTCCCTTAGCGGACCACGTTTTCCTCAACGTGGTGATCGCTTCCCCCGTAGGGGTGCCAAGAATGGTTTTTCTACTAACCGTTCTTTTGAGCAGCCGGCCCAACACTGGTATTCTTCCTACTTCACTAACCCCAGTGTTGGACCGTATGCTCACCCTATCTCTTTTTATTGATGTAGGTAAAACGATTGGAGAACGTTTGGTTGGTGGATTCCGGTTGCTCGAGGCACATGATCGGAAACGCCAAGTGGTTCTCCAGTCTTAGTCCGGTCCCCGGAAAGGATTTTATCACCTTCGGCGACAATAGCAAAGGTAAGGTTTTGTCTCGTGGGTTGGTGCGAGTTAATGAGCACTTTGTGTTGCGCGATGTTGCTCTTGTTTCTAACTTGCATTTTAACCTTCTTTCTGTTTCGCAACTCTTTGACGACGACTATGAGATTCATTTTAAACCGAATCTCAGTCGTATTTTGGATCCTCAGGGCAATCTTGTTTGTATGATTTCGCCCTTTGGAAAAGTCTTTCGTGCGAATTTCTCGGAGTCTTTTGGCATTTCTCGTTGTCTTGTGGCTGGACCTTCCTCCTCTGATCTTTGGAAGTGGCATAGGAGACTTGGACATTTGAGCTTCGACTTGCTTGCAAGACTTAGTTCACTTGTCCTAATCCGAGGATTGCCGAAGTTATCTATGGAGAAGGATCTTGTTTGCCATTCCTGTAGACATGGGAAGATGGTTGCCGCTCCCCACCATCCAGTGACTCAGGTCATGACCAAGCGCCCTGGAGAGCTTTTGCACATGGACCTTGTTGGTCCGGCTTAGGTGAGCTCGGTTAGGGGGAAGTGGTATGTGCTTGTTGTTGTTGACGACTTTTCGAGATATTCGTGGGTCTTCTTTTTAGCTGAGAAGACCGAGACTTTCTCCTTTGCTCGCAATCTGATTTTGCGTCTTCAGAATGATTTCCCTTTGAACTCAATGCAAGCTATTAGGAGTGATAATGGTTCCGAATTCAAGAATTCAGATTTTGAGACGTTTTCTAACTCTTTGGGTTTAGAACATCAGTTTTCTTCTCCCTACACACCGCCACAGAATGGTGTTGAAGAGAGGAAGAATCGGACCCTTGTAGAGATGGCCAGGACGATGCTCGACGAGCATAGGACTCCTAGGCGATATTGGGCCGAAGCTATGAGCACTGCTTGCTACATTTCCAATCACATTTTTCTCTGAGCTTTCTTGAAAAAGACTTCTTATGAGTTGCATTTCGGAAAACTGCCCAAGGTGAGTTATTTTTTAGTTTTTTGTTGCCATTGTTTTATACTCAAAAAGGGCAACCTGGACAAGTTTGAGTCTTGTTCTTCTGACTGTGTGTTTTTGGGTTATGGCATTCACACTCGAGCTTATCGTGTACTTAACCTTGACACTAACCGAGTCATGGAGACATCCGATGTCACCTTCGACGAGACCATGGTTTGTCCCTCTTGTCGTTTTGAGCGTGCAGGTGATCATGAGGTTGGTGAGCCTCTTTTTGATGATGAGGACGAGGGTGCTGAAGGTATGGATGATCCAGCACCCCCTCCACCTGTTTTGCCGCAAGGAGCGGCTTCTACGACGACTCACGGCCCCGACACGTCTTCTTCCTGGGGGCCGTGGGATCCGCCACCCCGAGCGGTACCTTTTGTACCCGGGGAGGCACCAACTGCCGTTGAGGGGGAGATCACGTCTGCACGGGAGGCGCCATGACACATCCAGCGCCAACACCCCCCTTAGCAGATGATCGACAACATTGACGAACGTGTCACTCGGTCCAGGTCTCAAATCTCTCACTTTGCTCATTTTGCTTTTGTTGCTGATTTTGAGCCCCGAGATGTTGGACACGCTTTGACGGATCCGGATTGGGTCAATGCCATGCATGAGGAGTTAGAGAACTTTGAGCAAAATCGGGTTTGGGTCTTAGTTCCACCTCCTCCAGACTATAAGCCTATTGGGACAAAATGGGTTTTCAAAAACAAGCAAGGAGAGGATGGCCACGTTGTTAGAAACAAGGCCAGGCTTGTAGCAAAGTGCTATAGTCAGAAGGAGGGGATAGACTATGAGGAGACTTTTGCTCCTATAGCTCATTTGGAGGCTATTAGGATACTCTTGGCTTTCGCAACATCCAAAGGTTTCAAACTTTTTCAAATGGATGTCAAGAGTGCCTTCTTAAATGGCTACATAGAAGAAGAGGTTTATGTTGAACAACCCCCCGGTTTTGAAAATACCAAGTTTCCAAACCATGTTTTCAAACTCCACAAAGCATTGTATGGTTTGAAATAAGCCCCTAGAGCCTAGTATGATAGGTTGAAAACCTTTTTGCTTGCTAAGGGTTTTAAAATGGGATGTGTGGATAAAACGCTATTTCTCCTCAAGGAAGGCAAAGACACTCTCTTGGTCAAGATTTACGTGGATGATATCATTTTCGGTGGTTCTTCTCACGCTTTGGTTGCCAAGTTTGCAGATACTATGAGTAGGGAGTTCGAGATGAGTATGATGGGCTTGCTGACTTTCTTTCTCGGATTGCAAATTAAGCAATCCCGAGAAGGGACGTTTGTGCACCAGGGCAAGTATACCAAGGACTTGCTCAAGAGGTTCGATATGGGCGAGGCCAAGCCTCTTCCGACACCTATGTCAAGCACGATGGCCCTGGATGTGGACAAGGGTGGAGAAGATGTGGACCAGAAGGAGTACCGAAGCATGATCGGGTCGCTGCTCTACCTGACGGCGACACGCCCGGACATCCAGTTCGCGGTGTGTCTGTGCGCGCGCTTTCAGGTGTCACCGCGCACTTCTCACCGTCAGGCGGTCAAGCGCATTTTTAGGTACCTTCATTTCACACCTGAGTTCGGGATTTGGTATTCAGCTTCCTCCACCCTCTCCCTTTGCGGTTATTCCGATGCCGATTTTGCTGGTTGTCGCATTGAGCGCAAGTCCACTTCTAGGACTTGCCAATTTATTGGATCTTCTCTTGTATCGTGGTCTTCTCGCAAGTAGTCTAGTGTCACCCAGTCTACCACGGAGGATGAGTATGTTGTTGCGGCTAGCTGTTTTTCCCAGTTGCTTTGGATGATGGCCACTTTGCGTGATTTTGGTCTGAGCTTTTCTCGTGTTCCGTTGCTTAGTGACAGCACGAGTGCGATTAGCGTTGCTAAGAACCCTGTGCTTCACTCGAAGACCAAACACATTGATGTGCGCTTTCGCTTTTTGCGAGACCACTATGAGAAGGGTGATATCGACCTTCGCCATGTCGATACTCATCATTAGTTGGCTGATATTTTCACCAAGCCTCTGGACGAATCAACCTTTAATCGGTTGAGGGGTGAGCTTGGTGTGTGTTTCCCCTTTTAGATGGGGGAAACATTTTGAATCTTGTATCATAGTCTAACTATTTGTTCGTTTGCTTTGGTTTACTTTGCATTTCAGCATATGCTTTTACATCTTGAGCTTCATGCATATAATTTTTAAAATGTAATTACGCTCTGTTTAGTATGCTCTGATGCTATTTTGTTGAGCCAGTAGCTTATGCTCTTCTTCATCCCTAATACATGTTGTGAGCTGAGCTATTTTTGAATGGTGAATTTGCTTAACAAACATAAAACTTGTAATTGTTCGCCATTGAGATATGCAACTAGCATGTGGAGGATGTGATGAATTCACTCGTGCTTTTCATATATGCTAGGTTGCTATGTCTCTAGTTCTGAGTCTGTCACTTGCTTGGTTTGTTCATATTCTGTCATAAATATGAACCAAGTTTTTAGTGAATTGAAAAGATTGAGATGAGATTGCTTTGTCAACACACACAGTTTCGAGACTGTTTCTCATTGCACTTTGAGTTAAACTTGAGCTGTGTAGTGTATGACTGAAACTGTTGCTTTTAAGCTTTTGATTGCTTCTGCATAGGCTTCGCGCAGTTGAAAGTGAGGCAATGACAAGTTTTCAAACCTCTCGCAATCAACATTCTAAATTCTGAACTTGTGTAATCTTTATCGCTACAACTCCGATAAAATTTTGATACACAAGATTATGTTCATTCTATAGCATGATGATTGAATTTGCTAGGGTAGTTCACCTGTATACATGATTAGCACTTGTCTGATTTCCTATCTATACATGTGTAGTGCCTATGTTGATGGTGAATGCCTTTTTGGCTAAAAGCTGCTCATTTTGCTCATATGTTCATACTTCATATTTGGTGATCAGTTTGAGCCTTCGCTAGCTTGTATGCTTTCTAGTGAGTCATTGGAGCTATACTGTTTAGGAGCATCCTTGCATTTTCTTGACTATATTCCTGAAGCTGCTAACTTGCATCTTTGACTCATATGCATTTTGGAAGGGGGAGACTTCTCTTGTTGGCACTTTTGATGGTGCATTTTCTGAGGGGGAGAAGATTGCTTTCGATTCCTTTTTGCTTGATGGTGCATTTTCAACTAAGGGGGAGAATTTGGACAAATCATGCCTCCCATGTTCAAAAGGGAGAAGAATCGGTCGGGTGCACCATGCAAGGGGGAGTTTTGCTCGTGATCAATTTTTGAAATTTCCAATTGGATCGGAGCACTTTGCTAGTTGTGTTGAGCCCTTGCCTCTATCTTGAGGGACTAGCAGTCGCATCTTTGCTTCAATTGGCTTCAGTTGGTATCGAGTTTTTCAGTTGATGTCGAGCTTTACTAGTTGCGTTGAGCCTTTTCCTCTATCTTGAGGGACTAGCATTTTTGCTTTGATTTTTCAATTGATTTTTACTAGCGGTGTTGAGCCGTTCTACCTCTCTTCTTGAGGTCTTGCCGTGCTTTGCTTGGTTGCGCCGAGCCGTTGCCCATGTCTTTGGGGACCAAGTTGTCTTGCTCTTCCACTTGACCTTCTTCGGCTTTGCTATGCTTTTGGGTCATTTGGTTGAGTTCTCTTTTCTCCTTCTTCCTCCTTCTATTTCCATTATGATTTGTGTGTGTAGTTGACAATGCACTCATCAAGGGGGAGATTTGCGGATACATGGTGTATGCCGAGTCTCGAGTGATGAGTGATTGTCAACGGGTTTGAACGCAGGTTCTTTGGCTTGTGTTGTGCTGGTGTCGAGCATAGAGACATTGATCGAGGGCAAGGTGAAGGTCAACTAGAGACGTGTCGTGCCGACGGACCAGGAGCGGTGAAGGGCGGACGCGAGGCTTGGACTGAGGGACCGGTGGCCTGAGGATCGGCTGTGGTGGCTGGCAGCTTGGGACAGCGACGAGTGAAGACTTGTGGGACATGGTGTTGCCTGGGTCGAGGACCTGGGGCCACGTGTCGGTGGACGGGGTGCACAGGCGATGCATCCCCTCTACAGCTTCGGTTTGGTGGTAGAGCCGAGAAAACCACGGGTGGACGGTTTCCAGGTTTGGGCCTCAAAACCTGGGTGCTGAGGTTTTCCCGAGTTTGGGCCACAAAACTCGGGCTGAGGACGGTTTCCAGGTTTCGGGCTCAAAACCTGGGCGCTGGCGGGTTTCCTGGTTTTGGCCTCAAAACCAGGGGATGGACATCGAGGCTGGTTTCCTCCCGTTTGGGCCTCAAAACCGGGGGTGGACGTGAAGGCATGGCTTCCCGGTTTCGGCCATAAAACCGGGGGCGGAGTCCGTGAAATGGACGTAGAGCGGTGGCGGCACGTGGCGGCAATCGGGAGGTTGCGTCGAGGCAATGCTACGAGTTGTGCGGGCGTGGCCGTCGGATCCACCTACCATCGAGTTGGTCCAGAATAACCTTAGGGTTTAGCTGGTTCGCTCTGTAAGTAGTTAGGGGTAGAGTAGGAATTAGGAATAGTTAGAATTAGGATAAGTAGGGGGAGACACCCCCTCCCCATTTATCTCAGTCATTTGCTCTTTGCTTCAAGGGTTTCCTGCTCTCCCACATCCCTGCTGTAGCAAACCTGAGATCCACAGAGAAGAGAACAATACCTCTGTGCCCGTGAGATTTTTGAGGAAGTGAGGCTGTAACCTCACCATTGTAGCGTGTGGTAGCCACACGGTTGCAAATTCGTGGTTGTGATTTGCGTTTTTTTCGTGTTCTTCGCGGAATCCTTTTTGCCACATTTTTCCCGTCGACCGATCTCTTTGCTTGGTACGTCTTTTGGAAATCCGTTTGAACCCAAGTTGTTCTAGATCGTGAGGCACTTCTTTCCATCGAAGGAATTCATCCCAAACCTCACGACCTAGTAGATCGGTTGATTTTCGTTTTGGATCGGTTTTGCTCCTTTAGTCCCAATTTCTTCCAATCCATCGATTTGGAGTTAGATGCGAGTCATGATTCCCATGGGATAGCTCCCTAACCTCCTTGAGACTCCTCATACCAAGTCTAAGCCTTAGTGCTTTTGATTCGGAGGAGATCGAGTGGATTTCGCGGAAGAACTGTACTGTTTCGGGACCATCGGACGCTAAGTTCGTGAGCATCGGACGCTGAGCACAAACCATCGGAGCATCCGATGCCACGTGTCATCTGATAGTGTTTTTAAAAGAGCATCAGACGCTGACCATCGGACGCGCCGGGGGTCAGGCATCGGACGCTAGGGTTGAACTGTAGCAGCGTCCGATGCTGGTCCAATAAGGTTCCAGAGAGGTCCTGTTTGCATCGGACGCGTCCGGTGCTTTGCCATCGGACGCTGCCAGTGTCCGATGCACACAGTTGTGCACTGTTTTGTCCGCCGTTTGTTCGCGCGATTTTGGTTTTGGTTTTAGGGCTTTGCATTGGGTTTCTATAGTCGTATAGTGTCCCGCTGTGCTTCTTGGAAGCATCCACCCTATCTCTAGGGTCGTGGACACTTACGAACTCTATGGTTTGCTCTTGGGGTGATTCTCGGGACAGTGACGATAAGTTTCCGAAAGGAATTTTTGAAGCTCCCATTCACCCCCCCTCTGGTCGCTTTCTGGTTACATTCTCGGTCCTTCAATCCATTTGAAAAAGTTTAAACCCTTTGGATGCAGCAAAAGCCAAGAGTATCCTAATTGCATCCAAACGAGCTACAGGAGCAAAAGTCTCCTCATAGTCTATCCCCTCCTTCTGACTATACCCATGGGCTACATGTCTGGCCTTGTTTCTCACAATGTGACCATCCTCTCCTTGTTTTTTTTTTGAAACCCATTTTGTACAATAGGGCGACACTCAGGAGGAGGTGGAACCAAAACCCAAACCCGATTCTTTTCAAAATTTTCTAACTCCCCATGCATGGAATTAACCCAATCCGGATCAGATAAAGCATGTCCAACATCTCTGGGGTTAAAATCAGCAACAAATGCAGAATGAGCAAAGTGAGATATTTGTGCGGATACATGGGTGTATGCCGAGTCTCGAGTCATGAGTGATTGTCAACTGGGATAATGCGCATGTTCTTTGGCTTGTGTTGTGCAGGTGTCGAGCACGGATACAGTGATCAAAGGCAAGGTGAAGGTCAAGTAGAGACGTGCCGTGCTGATGGACCGAGAGTGGCAAAGGGCGGACGTGAGGCTTGGACTGAGGGACCAGTGGCCCGAGGATCAGCTGTGGTGGCTGACAGCCTGGGACAACGACAAGCGAAGACTTGCGGGCACGGTGTTGCTTGGGTCGAGGACCTGGGGACACGTGTCGAAGGACGGGGTGCACGGGCGGTGCATCCCCTCTACGGCTTGGTTTGGTGGTTGAGCCACATAAAAACCAACGAGTGGACGGTTTCCAGGTTTGGGCCTCAAAACTGGGCGCTGATGGTTTCCGAGTTTGGGCCACAAAACTCGGGCTGAGGATGGTTTCCAGGTTTGGGCCTCAAAACCTGGGCGCTGCGGGTTTCTGTGTTTGGGCCACAAAACTCAGGCGATGGACGGCTGGTTTCCCGGTTTGGGCCTCAAAACTGGGGGTTGGTCGTGACGGCTGGTTTCCCGGTTTGGGCCTCAAAATCGCGGGCGAAGTCTGGGAAAAGGACGGTCAGAGCGGAGGCGGCACGTGGCGGCAATCGGGGAGGTTGCGTCGAGGCAACGCTACCAGTTGTGCGGGCGTGGCCGTCGGATCACCACCTATCTTGAGTTGGTCCAAAATAACCCTAGGGTTTAGCTGGCTCGCTCTATAATTAGTTAGGGGTAGAGTGGGAATTAGAATTAGGATAAGTAGAGGGAGACACCCACCTCCCATGCCATCTCAGTCATTTGCTATTTTGCCTTCTAGGTTTTCCTGCTCTCCCCATCCTCTGCTGTAGCGAACTGAGATCCACAGAGAAGACAATCATACCTTTGTGTCCGTGAGATTTTGAGGAAGTGAGACCGTAATCTCACCATTGTAGCGTGTGGTAGCCACACGGTTGCAAATTCGTGGTTGTGATTCGCATTTTGTTCTAGTTCTTCGCGGATTGCTTTTCTCCACGTTTTTCCCATCGATTAATCACTTTGTTCGTTGCGTCTTTTGTGATTCCGTTTGAACAGAGATGTTCTAGATCGTGAGGCACTTCTTTCCACTGAAGGAATTCACCTCTAACCTCATGACCTAGTAGATCGATCGATTTTTGTTTCCGGTCAAGTTTTTCTCCCTTCCCCCTTAATTTCTTCGATTCATCGATTTGGAGATAGGTTCGAGCCATGATCTCTTAGAGATAGATCACTATCCTCCTTGTGACTCATCTCACCAAGTTTGATCCCTAGAGGATTCGTTTTGGGTGAGATCAAGTCGAATCGGTGGAAGAACAGTGAAGTCTCAGGGTGACCGGACGCACGGTCACGGGTTGACCAGACGCTCGCTAGTGACTCCGGTCGTTGAATGTGTTAGCTGTTCACTTCTTCGACTCGACCGGACGCTAGTTTTCCAAACGACCAGACGCATCGCTTGTACTGTTCATCGGGCTTTTACATTGTTGACCAGACGCTCTGTACAAGTGACCGGACGCTCCTCTCCAGTCAGTTCAGTCAGGAACATAGAGGTTCCAGATCGGTTTTTACCTGACCGGACGCGTCCGGTGACCATTGACCGGACGCTGGCCAGAGTCCGGTTAGGGCTGTTCTGTGTGCTTTCGTCCGCGGTTCGTTCGTTCGTTGTCAGATTTGATTTCTGGCTTTTGCATTGGGTTTCTAGAGTTGTGTAGTATCCCGCTGTGCTTCTTGGAAGCATCCACCCTACATCTAGGGTCGTGGACACTTGCAAGCTCTATATTTGCTCTTGGGGTTGATTCTCGGAACAGTAGCAACAAGTTTCTGAAAAGAAATTTGAAGCTCCCATTCACCCCCCCTCTGGTCGCTTTTTGGTTGCACTTTCGGTCCTTCAATTGGTATCAGAGCAGGTTAAGGATCTTCCACATTAGCCGGTTCCAGATCCACAGAAGGCGACATGGATCGCGGCGTGGGCAAACCGCCGTTTTTCGATGGGACAAACTATGCGTATTGGAAGATACGCATGTCAGCCTATCTGCAGAGTTTGGGTGCTTTTATCTAGGATATTTGCAACTCTACCGATTACGTGGTCTTGGCTGCTCGTGCTACTCAGCATCAGATCGATGAGCACGATGTCAATAGCCGAGCCCGTAATGCTCTTTTCTCATGCCTGAGCATGAGTGAGTTTGATCGTGTTTCTCACCTCGCTACGGCTCGGGAGATTTGGGCTACCCTCATGCGTTTCCATGAGGGAACCACTCAAGTCAAAACCCGTCTCTACGAGTCGTTCAAGCGAGAGTATGAGAACTTTCGACATATGCCTGGCGAGAGCATAGAAAGTTTATTCGCACGCTTTCTGGTGATTGTCAACATGATGAGGGCTAACAAGGAGCTGTTGCCTTAGAGGGCATTGAAGCTTTTGCATACCCTTGATCGGTCGGTGTGGGATTCCAAGGTTCAGGCGATCATCGAATCGCCTAACTATGAGACCCTCATGTGCGACGAGCTCTTCAGTAAGCTCAAATCCAGTGAGATTGATGCCGTGGCGAGGGCTTCTTATGAAAATCCTTCTGGCCCGTCGATGGCTTTGCTTTCTGGCTCTTCTGCTAACCCCTCTGGAGGCTTTGCACTCTCTTCACTTCTTTCTGTCACAGAGGAGCAGCTGAAGTTCATGGGGGATGATGAGCTGGTGTTGCTCGCCAACCGGTTCTCGCAGTTCCATAACAACCGCATGAACCGTCGCCGCAGAGGAGGATGCTCGGGCTGTTTCGAGTGCGGCGACCCAACCAGTTCATCGCCAATTGCCCGAAAAAGAACAAGCAAGCCTTCGGCAAGGCGGACCATGGGCACAAGTATGACTTCGGCAAGCGCAATGAGAAGTACGTCCCCGCGAAGCCAAGCGGAAGGGCGGCTTCAACAAGGAGTACATCAAGACGAAGTACTAGGAGAAGGCCCAGGCTGAGCAGCGTGCATTCTTCGCCACGCTCAGCAACGTCGAGGACTCGGATGATGACTCCGCTTCCTCAAGCGATGACGAGTCCGAGAAGAAGAAGAGGATCGAGGACAAGATGAATGGCCTCTGCTTCTTCGCCGACAATGAGGGCTTCTGCACCATGGCCCTCGGTAAGGAGGTCAACGGTGAGCTGGAGGAGATCTCTCAGGACGACGACGACGATGACACCTCCCAGGTATCTCTGATCCCCGATGAGCTTTCTGCTGAGGTCGAGAAGCTTACTGTCGCCCTTCTTAGTCAAGACAAGCTTCTTAGGCGCGCTGCTAGAGAGCGGAAGGAGTTTAGGCAGAAGTGGGAGGATACGGTGAAGGAGCTTGAGTTTGCCAAGTCCACCGTAGTTGTCTCTGAGGAGGGTGAGTGCGAGATGTGCACCACACACATGACTGATCTTCTCACTTTGAGGATTAAGTATGCTGTGTTGGTAGGAGAGGTGGATGAGCTTAGAGCTAGATCTTCGGTGCTTGGTGTGTGCAAGTCCTGTGCGGGCTTGCAATCCGAGTTGGCAGAGAAGAATGCCAAGATTGTGTCTCTTGAGAAGGCCAACTCGGGTAGCACTTGTGTGGCTAGGTGTGCTTTGTGCGAAGGTTTGGAGATGGAGATCGCTAATGTGAAGCATGACAAGATGCAAACTGAGGAGGAAAACACATACCTTCGGACCATCTTGTCATGGGTGTCTTGTAATGAGCCGCAGCTTGGGATGATGATCTCCCAATTCAAGCGTGCTGCTGGAGGACCAGGTGTAGGTTTTGCTTAGGGTGTTGATGTTTCATCTTTTGGCAAGATTGGAGAGTCGAGTGGTCTTAACCCATGTGAGAAACCCAACTCCAACACTACTCCCAAGCTTACTAAGATTCCACCCAAAGAGCCTCTCAAGCCTAACACCAAGGATGGTGTGTTCGTTGAACCTCCGAGAGCTCCACCCAAGAAACAGTCATGGGATCCAAAACCAAACCACCTCAAGAACAAGCTAGACACAATGCCACCTATCCATGAGGAGCTTATGCCACAGAAGGGCAAAGTGATCCACACCCACAACCGTGGGTACCAACAACCCCCTATGAGAGCGGTGAGGTACCATTGTGAGCACTGTGGGAGAGATGGACACTTGAGTGAGTTTTGCTTTTGGCGCAAGAGAGAGGCGCGTCGTGCAAAGGAGATGAACAACACGGACATGTACCATCCTCTCCATGATGTACATATGCCGAATGTTCAGAGGCGTGCTGCTAGGCCTAGAGGTCCAAAACCTCAAGTTCCTAGGCCTAGGCCGCAAGGAAGTCGTGCCCGGGGGGTGCCTGGAGTTGTGGGCTATGGACCCCCGTACGGTGGCTTTGTAGTTGAGCACTTTCCTCCACCGCGTTTTGAGTATCACGATGGACGCTCCTCCCTTAGCAGACCACGTTTTCCTCTACGTGGTGATCGCTCTTCTCGTAGGCGTGTTAGGAATGGTTTTTCTGCTAACCGTTCTTTTGAGCAGCCGGCCCAACACTCGTATTCTCCCTACTTCACTAACCCCAGTGTTGGACCGTATGCTCACCCTATGTCTTTTTATTGATGTAGGTAAAACGATTGGAGAACGTTTGCTTGGTGGATTCCAGTTGTTCGAGACACATGACCGGAAATGCCAAGTGGTTCTCCAGTCATAGTCCTGTTGCCGGAAAGTAGTTTATCACCTTCGGCGACAATAGCAAAGGTAAAGTGTTGTCTCGGGGGTCTGTGTGAGTTAATGAGCACTTTGTGTTGCGCGATGTTGCTCTTGTTTCTAACTTGCATTTTAACCTTCTTTCTGTTTCGCAACTTTTCGATGATGACTATGAGATTCGTTTTAAGCCGAATCTCAGTTGTATTTTGGATCCTCAGGGCAATCTTGTATGTTTGATTTCGCCCTTTGGGAAAGTCTTTCGTGTGAATTTGGCGGAGTCTTTTGGCACTTCTCATTGTCTTGTGGCTGGAAGTGGCATAGGAGACTTGGACATTTGAGCTTCGACTTACTTGCAAGGCTTAGCTCACATGGCCTAATCCGAGGATTGCCCAAGTTGCATATGGAGAAGGATCTTGTATGCCATTCTTGTAGACATGGGAAGATGGTTGTTGCTCCCCACCATCCAGTGACTCAGGTCACGACCAAGCGCCCTCGAGAGCTTTTACACATGGACCATGTTGGTCCAGCTCGGGTGAGCTCGGTTGGGGGGAAGTGGTATGTGCTTGTTGTTGTTGATGACTTCTTGAGATATTCGTGGGTCTTCTTTTTGTCTGAGAAGACTGAGACTTTCTCTTTTGCTCGCAATCTAATTTTGCGTCTTCAGAACGAGTTCCCTTTGAACTCCATGCGAGTTATTAGAAGTGATAATGGTTCAAGAATTCAGATTTTGAGAAGTTTTGTAACTCTTTGGGTTTAGAGCATCAGTTTTCTTCCCCCTACACACCGCCACAGAATGGTGTTGTAGAGAGGAAGAATCGGACCCTTGTTGAGATGGCCAGGACGATGCTTGATGAGCATAGGACTCCAAGGTGATATTGGGCCGAAGCTATGAGCACTGCATGTTACATTTCCAATCGCATTTTTTCTCCGAGCTTTCTTGAAAAAGACTTCTTTTGAGTTGCGTTTTGGAAAACTGCCCAAGGTAAGTTATTTTCGAGTTTTTGGTTGCCACTGTTTTATACTTAAAAAGGGCAACCTGGACAAATTTGAGTCTCGTTCTTCCGACGGTGTGTTTTTGGGTTATGGCACTCATACTCGCGCATATTGTGTACTTAACCTTGACACTAACCGAGTCATGGAGACATCCGATGTCACCTTCGACGAGACCATGGTTTGTCCTTCTTCTCGTTTTGAGCGTGCAGGTAATCATGAGGTTGGCGAGCCTCTTTTTGATGATGAGGACGAGGGTGCTGAAGGGATGGATGACCCGACACCACCTCCACTTGCAGTGTCGCAAAGAGCGGCCTCTACTACCACTCACGGCCCCCGATCCTTCTTCTTCGACGACTTGGGTGCCGTGGGATCCGCCACCTCGAGCGGTACCTTTTGTACCCGAGGAGGCACCAGATGCTGTTGAGGGGGAGGTCTCTTCAGTTCGGGAGGTGCCACGACACATTCAGCGCCAACACCCGCCTCAACAAATGATCGGCAGCATTGGCGAACGTGTCACTCGGTCAAGGTCACAACAAATCTCTCACTTTGCTCATTCTGCATTTGTTGCTGATTTTGAACCCCGAGATGTTGGACATGCTCTATCTGATCCGGATTGGGTTAATGCCATGCATGAGGAGCTTGAAAACTTTGAGAGAAATTGGGATTGGGTTCTTGTTCCTCTTCCTCCTGAATGTCACCCTATTGGGACAAAATGGGTTTTCAAAAACAAACAAGGAGAAGATGGCCATGTTGTGTGAAACAAGGCCAGACTCGTAGCCCAGGGGTATAGTCAGAAGGAGGGGATAGACTATGAGGAGACTATTGCTCCTGTAGCACGTTTGGAGTCAATTAGGATACTCTTGGCTTTTGCTGCATCCAAAGGGTTTAAACTTTTTCAAATGGATGTCAAGTGTGCCTTCCTAAACGACTACATAGAAGAGGAAGTGTATGTTAGACAACCCCCCGGTTTCGAAAATCCCAAGTTTCCAAACTATGTTTTCAAACTTGACAAACCTTTATATGGTTTGAAACAAGCCCCTAGAGCCTAGTATGATATGTTGAAAAATTTTTTCTTTCTAAGGGTTTTAAAATGGGATGCGTGGATAAAACGCTTTTTTCTCCTCAAGCAAGGCAATGACACTCTCTTGGTCCAGAATTACGTGGATGATATCATTTTCGGTGGTTCTTCTCACGCTTTAGTTGCCAAGTTTGCAGACACTATGAACAGGGAGTTTGAGATGAGCATGATGGGCGAGTTGACGTTTTTCCTCGGTTGCAAATCAAGCAATCCCGAGAGGGGACGTTCGTGCACCAGGGCAAGTACACCAAGGACATTCTGAAGAAGTTCGACATGGGTGAGGCCAAGCCTCTTCCAACACCCATGCCGACCACGGCGGCCCTGGATGCGGATGTGGATGGAGAAGTTGTGGACCAGAAGGAGTACTGGAGTATGATCGAGTCGCTGCTGTACCTGACGGCGACATGCCCAGACATCCAAATCGCGGTGTGTTGTAACACCCCTGGTGTTAAGCAACCCTAAATGCATAACTTGACATCTCATGAGCATAAGCATCATCATCTCATGTTGCATTCTATTGTAGAATGTCATTTCATGTGTTGGCTTGTAATGTTATGTTTGGTGTGATGCTTGTTTGACTTGCTTTTGGAGTGTGTGAGTCTCCTAAGTAGTTGAACCTTGTTGAGGAGTCAAAGTGAAGCTAGGTTTGTGTTGGTCATTATGGCTAACCAAGTCACTAACCCTAGTTGCCTTAATAGAGCCCTAGGAGTCCTTTTGTTTGACTAACTAAGACCTCCTTGTTAGTAGCTTTGCATGGCAATGGGCCCTTAACCAAAAGTGTGTAGAATTTAGAGTAGAACAAAAAGTGTTGAAGGGCCAACTCATGAAAATGAGTTTAACAAGGTGTTTTAGAACCCACAAGGCAGAAATGGGGGAGATTAGACTTAGAAATATTCTTCTAAGTCCTAGCTGCCGAAACAGGTTCGGTGAGGGATCTAGGCCGAACCAAAGCTTGATCTTTTAACCAAAGTTGTAGTCGGCATGTAGCTCTACACAATGGAACATGTGGTTTAGCGTTTCATCTAATGGATTAGGAGATAATCACGTCCAAAATTCGGACGTCAGTCGGCCATTAGCGCCTGAACCCGGTGATTCAGTTTGAATCAGCCCTGGTCATGGCTGACCGCGCCAGAACTTAGCCACCGCGTGGCGTGCCGCGGCCGGCCAAGCCAGCGTTCGCGCGCGGCGTGGCGAGCTCAAGTCGCCAGCTCGCCCCCACACTGACGAAGCTGCTCCACTTCCCTCCGTTCTGTCTCTCTCGGTCTCGCCGGCGCTCGGGCGGAAAAGAGGGGAAAAGCAAGCGCCGCCGCCGTTCACCGCCGTCCGGCCGCCTCGCCGCAAGCCCAACCACCCACAAAGCTTTGCCGTGAGCCCCGCACCTCTTGCTACCCTTAGCGCCCCGTAGGAAACCCTAGGCAAGCCCCGGGATGAGCCGCTGCCATGGCCGCCATGACCGCCGAGCTCGGTTTGCCATGGCCGGCCTCATTCCCGTGGTGTAGTGTCGCCCTAGCTCACGTTCGAGGGTTAGTGAGGTTCGTGGAAGAGGTAGAAGGTGACGGTTTGGCGGGTTAGGGTTAGGTGACCGCGGTACACCGCGTCCGCCGTGTCCGACATGGCCGGCGAGCTCGGTTCGCCGTGGCCAACCCCCTTTCCGTGCCTGTCCGTTTGTCCTAGCTAGAGTTCGCGAGTCGCCTTGACCCGTAGAAGACATTGGTGGTGTTGGTTTAGTCGATTAGGGTTTGGTAGTGACGGTACGCCGCCGTCCGCCACTCGCCATGGTCGCCAGAGTCGGCATGGCCGTGGTCACGGGTGCTCGGAGTGAGAACCCTGGCTCCTGAGCCTCAGGTTAGGGTTGTGAAGGTCGTCGGAGTAGAAATCGGGTGTTGGTTTAGCTCGGAATGACCGGGGCCGGCCGGCGTACCATGGCCGCGCCGCCGTGTCCGCCATGGTCGACGGCGAGCTCAATCCGAGCATGTGCTAGGCCTCTGTGTGGTATCGCCGGGTGCGGAAGGAGGAGAGGAGTAGAGCGGTGGTGTCCGTTTCGCCGGGGAGGTCGCCGCCGGCGAGCTCCGCCGCGGTCAACCCCTCCCCTGCTTCGGTGAGGATGATCGGGGGGCCGGTTTGACTCGGGGGCCCGCAAGTCAGTGGCTCGGGTCCCAGCTGTCAGTGTCTTGGGTGCAGTAGTTTGGGTACGTGTAGCAGTTTAGGGTAAAGAGTTTTTCAGGGTTTTGTTTAATTAGTTTTCAGAAATGTTTGTAGTGTTTGTTTAATTCATATCTTGAGTTCTGTAAATGCTAAAAAGGTGAAACAAGTGTTGTTAAGTTTGTTGTGATGAGTACTATGCAGGAAAAATATAATATGTCTAGTTTGTGATAGATTTATGTGTAGTTATATTTAATTCATGTTTAGGCTGAAATCTTGTTAAATGCATAGTAAACTGTGTATTGCTCAGAAAAATATGACTCTTGTTTTGCTAGGTTTGTATTGATGAATAGTTTCTGGGAAAAATATAATATGATGCTGTTCTGTCAATATTTTGGCAGTAGCAATTAAAGTGATGAAATGTTGTTTTCTTGTTTAATTTGTAGTAAACTAAAATATGAGGAATATGAACCTGACATTTTCTATACACTACTCTTATGCTAAGAAGTTCAGTAGAAAAATGGGAAATTTGTTGTTTGACACTTTTTGTTAGGGTGTGTAGTTCAAATCACCTTTTCCTATTAATATTTGACATTTTCATAGAGGATAGAGTTTACGTCCAAATAGGGTGAAATTTGGACGGAGGGCTAAATTATGTGGTGTTAACTTCCAGAAATTTCTATAGATTTTTCTGAAGCTGTCTAGGATGGGTTGCTGTTATAGGCTTCATTAAATGGATTTATTTCAGCAAGTAATTAAGGAGAATAAATTAATTAAGTAAGTGCTTGCTGTAGTAATTGTAAATCCTGACCGGTTAATTAGGAAGGTTAATTGTTGGTTGGTTGGTTAAGGTCTTTTGTAATTAATAGTATGATGTTGACTACCTTGTTGAAGAGAACGCGGTAGATGACATGTGCTTATCTCCTGAGTTATCTTGGTAGATGACATGTGCTTATCTCCTGAATTATCTTGTTCTGTGATTGCATCACCAATGCATCCCATGTGCATTCATTTTATTTATACGTGTTATGCATCATACAGGATCGGTAGCGGAGGTCCAGAACCCGCCACCGGAGGACCGTGTCCGGAGGAGACCCAGGACGAGAGGACCGAAGAAGGAGACGTCGAGGACCTGCCTGAGTGCCGCGACCATCGTCCCTCCGACTTTGAACGAGGCAAGGCCCGGAGCATCCTACTCCTATGGTTTGCAAATGCAATTATAAAAATTAACCTGATATGTTTGTTGCATTAGGTTATAGGAGTTGAGTGATACCGTTGATGCATTACTTACTCATCCTTGTCTACCTGCCATTATTATCTTGATATCCCTGTTAGTCTAGGCTCGTTTATGCTTAGCCCTGCTTAGACCGGTAAAAGTCGGGTGATTTCCAGTCTCCCGCATATAGGTGGATACTGAACATGACTAGCCTGGTGCTGTCATGGAGATAACCATGTGATAATTAATTTGAGACCGGACGGGATGTAGGAGCAGCAGGACATGGGTTTGGTGTACTAGTAGTCTCCCGTCTGTGTCGATTAGGACCCGACGAAGGCACACCTCAGTCATTTTGAATGCGTCAATCACTTAATGGAGCAGGTGCGAGTACCTCCCGTGAAGCCGAGTAAGGTTATTCGAGCCGGTGATGGAGATGTTGACGCCTAACATCTAGGGCCTTATATGTACCGTGGGCAACTATTCTGAGCAACCTGGCATGGTCCGTGGACAGGCGGGGCCTGATTGACCTGGCATGACCATGGGCAGTTATAGCTTGAGCGACCTGGCATTGAGATAACCCTCGGTGTAGAAGGGCCCATGACCGTACCGCGCGTTGTGTTCTCGAATCTCCCGAATTGGTCGCCGACGGCTGCCTGGCAAGGTGTGATCGGGCGAGTGTGCGATATTTTTATCCCCAGCTGGGTAGGAATCGATTATAATCGCCATGGCTCCTGGTTAGTGAGTAACTTGACTGGGCATGTGTTACCGTAGTAACTTATGAAATTAATGATGGTTATTGTACTGAATCTGAAAGGCTATTGATGAAATAGTCACTCTTGCTTGATTAATTAGCTGAGTGCTTGCTCTAGATCAGGTGCAAACCTAGGTAATCAGGTTGATTACTTAAATTGACTGCTAATACTCTAATGATGATTATTTAACAATAAAAATGCTTTATGCAAAAAGGTAAGTACAGCCAACCCCAGATACAGCCTTGCATACTCCTTGGTGTCGTTTATTTCTGGTTTATGACGGGTAAGTCTAGCTGAGTACCTTCTCGTACTCAGGGTTCTATCCCTTGTTGTTGCAGATGGGCAATGCTTCTACGGCTATTGCGAGAACTGTCTGTACCCCGTCGAGGGTGGTGACTAGACCATGGGCATGGTCAACTCTTATCTCTCCTGATGCTTTTGTGGACTGATCAGGCAATGACACCGTATTGTGAACTGAGAACTTATGTTTAAAAACTATGTTGCTTTCGCTTTTGAATTCCGAACTATGGTTTGTAATAACTGTTAAACTTCGATGTGATTTGAACTATGTGCGAACTGTATGTACCTCGTGGACATGTACGCTAATCTATTACGATCTTGGCTATTGTTGAATGATTGAAATCCTTCTAGATTTCCGGACTACCGGGTTTGTACGAGCTTAAGTAACAGTAACCTCCGTGAAAGCGGGGATTCGGTGCTTAATCTGGTATAAATTGTTCAGTTCTATCACAGCTGGCATCGGAGCATGGTTGGCGTTACTATTCATGAGTGTATTTGAAAAATCGTATTTTCAAATCGAAATTTTATTGCTAAAAACTTATAAACTACAATAGGGTTTGAAAAATCTTCTTGATAAGGATTAAGGTGTGCCAGTGATCAAGTTCTTATGCCCAGTAGGTTTCTAGGTGGCTATTTAAGTACTAACTTGGGGGTTGTGCATCATATTTAAATTCGGTTGTTTCTGTCATCCATACGGCAAGGGTGAAATTGTATGGGTGCTATTCTTCGAAATAGTAATGTATGGATCAATTGCCTCTACGCCAAGGTAATAAGTGAGTTGTGAGAGCATGATTGGACAACCGCCAATCTAGGGGTGTGCTTGAATGGTACCGGCATGTATGCTTGTTACACACAAGTATGTGTGAAGGTACTTAATTGTGGGAGTAATATTATTCTGATGGGTGCATATACTGCTTACGTGTATACTGGGTGTGCACCTAAGTTAGTATTAGATTTAATTTCAGCAATGCATGATTTTCATACTGTGGGCAGGGTTGAAGTGATTTTCTGGAGGTACGCTAACTTGCGAACGTATAGTACGTCTAGTAAACGCTATGAGTGAACGTGTATGCCACCGTCTAGCCGTTAGCTTGTTAGACAGTGAGGACGTATGTTACGTGCATGCATCATGATTATATAACCTTGCATTAATCTTACTTCCTTCCTTATGTTATCCGTCTCGTTTTCTTAATAAAAGTTGTTCTCCAACTAATGCAAATATGCGTGGATAAACTTGTTACAGACGGCCCGTACCAAGCGCACAGCTCGTAAGTCAACCGGAGGCAAGAGGCCTAATTACATGTTGGGACCATGGACCGCCGAAGGATCGGAGTTCTTCTTAGATGAGTTCGGCATGCCTACCATCCTTTGGAGGGTATTGCACTTGGTGGGATACCAGGAGGGCCAGGAGCCACAGTACGACTGGCACCGTGTGCAGATTTCGGAGGATCGCCATATGTACACGGTGGAGGTTGACGTGCCTAGCCGTGAGGATCAGGATCACGTCCGGTGTCGTCGGGTGTTCGCGTTGTAGGGGAGGACCCCATGGGATGGAGCCAACAGAGTTGCTTACACCGTTCTCCGGGATATTATGGAGGACCATCCGGAGGTGGTTGCCCAGGCTACAGCCAGCATCTTTCCGACAGCAGTTCCTTATCAGTCAGTGTGGCATCAGCCAGGAGCCGCAGTTCTTGAGGCCAGTTCGCTTGAGAGGGAGCATTGTGAAGGACTAGCCGGGAGTGCTATGGCTGCACTCATGGCTACTTATGGATGCCTATCGCGTAGCTATGATCACCTGGACCATATTCTCAGTGAGGAGATGGCTGCACAGCATCGCAGGCAGGAGGAGCATGCTACAGAGATAGACGTCCTCACCACACAGCTAGCTCACATGACTGTGGAGAGGGACCAGGCGCTTCAGGGAGAGCAGAAGACCGCTCATCAGCTCAGCATTCAGCAGGAGTCTGCTACCTTCTTGGCCTTGATCATGAGGGAGACTGAGGAGTCGCTTCGAGGTATTTGTATTGAGGGCATACGCGCTTCAGAGGAGAACAGGTTGTTGAGGTTGCGAGTAGGAGACTTAGAGTTGCAACTTCACCACGTGTAGGATTATAATGACCGCTTGCATGACGAGATCCATCGCAGGGAGAATGAGAGGAACCCCATCTTTCCACAGGAGGACCCGGATCCGAGTAGCTCTTCTAGTGGTTCCTCAGACATGTCTAGTGAGGATGGTGACGATGATGACATCGCTAGAGAGTAGTCTAGATCGTATGCTTACAGCTTAGTGATCTTTTATGTATGTTGGCAAGCCCGATCTTTTGCTTTTGTTATGGGCTAGATGTAAGCGTGAGTAGTGAACTCTTATGTGCACGTGGTGTGAGACCTTGGAAAGTCCCATATGTATGGGCAAAACTATGGATGTTTATGTTGGCTTTTGCATAATATGTATTAAGCGATCTTATTATGTGATGCTGCGATGTGGATTGAAATTTATTATGCCTCTGTGATTGTTTGGCGAATTCATTTTCCGAATAAATTCAGTTGGCATGATCTATTGTTCTCTACAGTAAATGCAACTCCGCCTAATGATCACTTGCTATTAATACATGCAGATGACGACAACTCGTAGTGGAGCTGGTGGTAGTGGTGAAAATGAGGATCCCAGAGACAACTGCAATCCACCACCTCCTCCACCGGCCACTCCCGAGCAGCTTTTTGCCCAATTCCTGGGAAGCCAGCGCAACATTGAAGCTTTACTGTGTGAGAATTTGGCGAACAGTCAACAGCTTCCCGAGCCAAATCAGCATAGTTTGTTCAGGGATTTCTTGGATACTAGGCCGCCCATCTTCAAGGAAGCTACTGAGCCTTTAGAGGCAGAAGAATGGCTGCATACTGTTGACACTGGTTATCAATTAAAATTAAAGGATAAATAAATATGAAAAGGGCATGAATTCAATCACCAACAAAGGTTTAGGGTTTTAATTAACAATATTCCACGAGTTTTGGTGAATTGTGATTCAGCAGGGACTAAACCAGGAAACCAGCACTGATTGCTTCCCTAGAAGGAAACCGACGTGAGATAACGCAACCGGCACGTCAGGAATATTGTAGAAGACTCCAGAGGACACCAGAAGACACTAGGAGGTCGGGCACCGCGGGACCCTGCCAGGTGGGACCGACCGGTCCCACCAGGAGACCGACCGGTCTCCCCCCGGGCCCGCTGGCTTCCGTCTTCTACAAGCTTCCTCCACCGCCTCCTAGGATGCATCTCCACCGTCCCTGAAGTCGGTTTGATCCAACGGCCGCGGTTGATCCCTCAGGGCTACATAAGCAACCCAGACCCCCCCTCTCCAGGCATCTCCATCTTCATTATTCATCTCCACATGAGAAACTAGGGTTTCAATTAGAAGTAGAGGTCCCTCTAGATGAATCTCTTCTAGTTCATCTAGAATTAGATCTAGTTCATCTAGTTGTAATCAAGAGCCAGCTATCAAGTAGAAGACTAGTTACCCCTCTAGTTAGGTTTAGAACCTAGTCTTATACTAGAACTAGAAGAGAGAGTGAGAGGAAGAGATCAAGAAGGAGCTCCGGCCTGTCGGATCAACTTCTTCATCTTGTACCTGTGGATTCAAGTTCATCATCAACTTGCTTCAGCGATTGTTTCGGTAATCAACGTCTATATTTAAGTTTGAGCTATTGTTCTTATTATTCTTAAGGTTTATGACTGTCTTTTGAGTACTCTAATTCTAAGTTGCTCTAGAGTTAGAGTAGTTGGATAGTGTAAGCGTGGTGCTTAGACTTGATAGCTCATCATAAATGCCTCCTATAATGCCGGTAGTAGTGGTTGTTCGCAAGGGTGACTCTTATAGCCTGTTGATTCTTCTATAGTCCACTTACCCATGTGTAGGCTCGGTAGGATTATACATTTGCATAAAAGACTCATACTCTGTTTGTGTGACCTTTTAT
Organism: Coix lacryma-jobi var. lacryma-jobi; assembly: GCA_009763385.1. Classification (NCBI taxonomy): domain Eukaryota; kingdom Viridiplantae; phylum Streptophyta; class Magnoliopsida; order Poales; family Poaceae; genus Coix; species Coix lacryma-jobi. The sequence continues at coordinate 64,142,630 of CM019829.1, read as the reverse complement.
GGCAACTTCCCCACTAAGAATAATATAAACATATCACTCTTAAATTGGAATTAGACAACCTTAGTGATCCCCTCTATACTTCTAGATTCTCCGTCCTTGTTAGCTACTCAGGGGATAGACTTTAAGACTTAATGTTGTCCGTTCCTTTGGGTTCGATATTAAAACTGGGTTACCCTGGTGAAGTGCTACATTGGTAGATCTTATCTGAGCGCTTGCGGATAAAGTAGAGTGTGCGTTAATTTATACCAACAAGCATTTCTGGCGCCGTTGCCGGGGATAGAGTCTATCTCTACTCTTGGTAGCGATGTTAGTAAGTGTCAATAAGCATTTCTGGCGCCGTTGCCGGGGAACGGTAGATCAACTTAAGTCTTAGTTTAACCTTGTAATTATACTTTTATCTTTTGCCTTTTGTCCTAATCTTTTCATTATTTTTGTTTTCATTCTTCTGAATGTTGTTTTAGAATTTCACTCTTATCTATCACTACCCCGTGAGCAAGCTATAACCAGTAGAATCCTTATACCCCATCATAATACCTGGTTATGAGCTATGCCTACTTTCTGTTGCACTGTCCTTGTAATGAGCATAGAAATATAATTATGAAAATATTCCTTCGGGTGTTCTTGTCACTAACCTTTCCAGGTCTGGAGCAGAAAGAACGAAGGAACAACAAACACAAGGTATGTCCCATCAATCATCATGCAACATTGAATTACATTCATCCAATCTTGATTTGTGCAAAATCCAAGCTTGGGGAATAGGCTTTCTAAGAATATTTCTTCCCATGTTGCTATGTTGGTTGTCCCTACCTTTAGGATATGCTCATATACTAATCATACTCTTTCATCACCATCTGAATAAATCTCTACAATGCTTTCATGTTATCCTTATTTGCTATAGTATATTCTTTGGTTTTGAAGTATTATCATACACCTTTTAAATTAGGCATGGAGCTTAGTTGAACTGTTTTCATGAATTAAAGTAAGACATGGTGTCTGGTTTGATTCTTGAGCTAAAAGGTGTGCTGATTTTACCTCTAAAGGTTTTTAAATTAAGTAGTATGGCGCTTAGGTTAAAATGACTTCCTAGATCAAAATAGACGTGGTGTCTAGGTTGATTTCTGAACTGATAGTATGCTATAGTAGATTTTGGATATTTTGTTGGACTAAACCTGCAGGGAAACTTTCAATATCAAATTTGGGAAAGTCCGGAGATGCAACTCACACTGGAGATGAAGAGCCACATGAACTTCAATAACTTGCACAATGAAGACTCAGCTCGTTCATCATGGATGAAGACTGTGAGTTCGAAGTTTATTATTTTGTCTTCTACTGCAAGTTATCTTTGCTCTTGATCATGTTAAAGTGCAGCCAACACATAAAATATTAGTCTATCCTAAAAGAATCCTAAAGCATCTTTTTATTAGCATAGATGCAAAATACATAAGTTTGGATAACAACCCTGTTTCAAATTCTTGCAATCCTTCGGGTATATGTCCACTAATATTATGCAGGAGAGAAATTTTTGTCCATTCATGGTTTGGTCTAAACATTGAAGATCCAAAACCCAAACATAGACACACAACCTACTCTCAGATCACAAACGGTGCTAGCCTAGCTTTGAGTCTTGCTTGGGCGCTGATGACAAACAGGATGCACTTACCTCATATGAGACAACCTATGCTGCAATCATCATTGTCAAGGCATCAGACAAGAAGTGGGAAGTTATCTCTTTTCTAATCAAGAGCTAGCTTGGAGACAGATGGTACCACTACAACAATAGCAAGATCTACAAGTCAAACACATGAACATGTGTCTGGGAGTCCATCTACATCACAAGCCAGCCTGGGAGAGAATTTTGTTGTCTGGATGTGTTTCACAATCAAAGGGAGAAATAGAAAACCACTTCAAGCCATATTAACCTCCTACCCCCCACTTGATCAATACAAACCACTAGATGTTATCCCAGTCGAGAAGAAGAATATGATCCACCACACGTTCTTGGAAGATCGTTCTTGAGCTCCATCATGTTATTATCTTTGCCGAACCTGGAAAAGTCACTTTTGGATTTTTCGCTGCATCTTCAACATCTACATTACTTATGAGCAGCTAAAGAGAACCAAGAGAAGACCTCGAAGGAGAACCAACTACCAAGAATTGAGGAGGGCATCATGAAGGATGAAGCCACTGCACCACAAGAGTTAGGAGATGGAGAGATACCACTTGAGCCAGCAAATCAAGAAGAACAGTCGATAAGATCTCTATCATCTAGACATTGTTGGAGGACAAGTCTCAGTTGTGACATTACAAGACAAAAGACTATCATAAAGGCACTGAGTAGCAGCTCTAATTTCAAGTCTCTTGTCACCCAATGATTAAAGGAAAACAAGAAAGGTTGACAAGAGAAGAATGCGGAAATGTATGTCCCTACATCCTCATAGTACAGAATTAATACAAGAAAGAGAGGGGAGCCTAGTCAGCATACTCGAAGAACAATGTGCCTTCACTGATAAGTCGACACAAGAGAAGGAAGGTCGATACCTATAAATGATTCCACTGTGATCTTCCTCCTCTCAAGCACACTATAATACAAACAAGAGAAGACAAGCCATTCATAAACAACAACCAGCTAGACAAGAGAAGCTTCCACAAGGTGGTTCGACACATCACTCTTCAATGACAAAGTAACATTTCAATGTAAGTGACCATCACTTTAAAAGTTTCTTCTTGCGGGCCCAGGGGGCGACCGATTGGTCACCTGGTGGGACCGGTCGGTCCCACCAGTCGGCCTCTGGTGGTGTCCTTCCTTGTGGTGTCTTCTTACATCCCCTGGAGTCTTCTAGAAGTATCCCGACGTGGCGGTTGCGTTATCTCCCGACGGTTTCCTTCTATGGGAAGCTATGGGTGCTAATTTCCTGGTTTAGTCCCTCAGAACCATAACTCACCAAAACTCATGGAATATTGTCAGTTGAAAACCCTAAACCTTTGTTGGTGATCATATTCTTGCCCTTTTCATATTTATTTATCTCTTAATTATATAGTTAACCAGTGTCAACAATTCCCTCAAGCTTACCTTTTGCTAGTCCCTTAGCAAACACTCATGATGAATCTGGAACTGTTACTATGCTCCACATATGGTAAAACAAAAATCTTCCTTGGTTAGAGTTAACTATTCTGACTTTCTCATATACCTTTAACTATGGAGCTTTTGCCTTCACCTGGGTCTTTAAACAATTGAAAGATAGAGCAATCAAGTTAAGCATTGTATCTCTAATTCTTTGATCAACCTTCATTCTAGAGTTTTTATATATATTTCAAATGAAAATCAGAGATTCCTTTGTATGACACTCTCAAATCGCTCTTTATATTTATAATTCCTCACTGAAGCACTTTTCCTTCCTTCTATGGATAAATATCTGGAGGCTACTTAAGAAGTGAAAAGCATGTCTTACCAAGTCAAAGTTCAAAGTTTAGGAAGAAAGATGTCATACTCATAGATCAAGATCTTAGAAAATTTGAAATTTGTCATCTCTTGCTGGGCATATTGTAATTAGAGGAACCATGGGCTATCATTCTTTTTCTCATACTTTTATCATAACTTTCTTCTCTTTTTTTAAGGTAGTCGGACACTTGTCCCTTTTTTTCCTCCTTTTATATTTTTTGCATAGCCCATGCCTCTAACACAATACTACTTCGAAGAGTGAATCTCTTACAACATTCTGATCTCTAGAGCACGATAATTTCTCAACTATAACAAAACTTAGAAACAAAGCAAGTAGCCTTATCTTAAAATCATATTAATGGCTCTGGGTAGGAATTCATGTTATGTCATACAGATCTCATCATGTGTTTTTTAATCTTTTCAAAATATAATCTCCAGAACTCTAGTATCTCTAGGAATAGATAAACAGCAGCTCAAACCTTTTTATGTCATATCTCACAATTATCTAGGTTTTAGATCAAGCAATTGCCATCCCCGGTTTTAGGTTCAGAGTTTATTCAGAATAACTTCTCAAGAAAATCTAAGTTTAAACACTAGGTACTAAAATGAATAACAGCGGGGCAATTGTTTATTATTTTTATTATGAACAAAATAATCTTTTATCCACCTATATATTTATTCATATATAATAATAATATTTATTTGGTTTTGTAATAGTTATTATCTTTTTAGGAATTTCTATATGTTTATTGACCTGATCTAACTAAATTGAACTAATAGTAATAGATAAAAAATAGTGATACTTATCGGGTAACTGAGGGTGCTCTCCCCCAGCTGGATCTTGACTTATTCTTTTTCTCCAGAAGTCGAGTAGACCGTTAACGATTTCTTAAGTCCTTCTCTTCTTCTCTTCGCTGAATTCAAGATAGACAATACAACTAGTGCAACTTGATTAAAGGTTAGTGAATAATATTTCTCCATTTGTCTAGTTGTTTTAAAGCTCTTAAGATTATTTATGTTCTTCCTTTCCACTAAGCAGAGTTTCAGCAGTGTTTCCATAGTGTCTCTTTTTATATTTAATGGTGAGCCTTCATGTGCCCACAATTTTTTTGTTGTTTTGAATTTATTTATGAAAAACATGAGAGGATAGAGATACTTATGTGGATACATGGGGGTGCCTTCCCCCAGCTGAATGTTGATGTTGTTAAGACAGTGCTCAAACAGTGGATGGAGCATTCACTTGTTCGTCAGCTTTTCTTGGCCTTTTAAATCTTGTGAAACTCAAATAGACAACAAAACTTGTGGAACAGATTAAGCATTAGCGATTTGCCACTCTGCCTTAGTTGTCTAGAATTTCAGTAAGATCTCTTTCTCAATATATTTATTATTTTTTTTATTCCACCACGGTGAACATTCCTGTGGGTTTTACACCATAGAATTATTCACATGGGGCTTAAAGTTTTTCCAAATATATATATATATATATATTATTTTTTTTAATGATACAAGAAAAATGTAACAGAATGCAATGCAGAAGTAATATGCAAATGTATATCTATTATTTTTATGCCTCCACGGAAGTGTACTACTCTCATGGGGCATCTTAGAGTTTCCATATTATTATTATTATTATTATTTAAAGCAAATATAATTGCTTAAGAAGTAATATGATGCTAATAGTAAATGATCATGCTTTATCTAATTATGCAATGATGAATTTAATGCTAATGATTATGGATAACTACCGAATTACCTTCCGGCGAGGATTGGACGTTTATAGTCTATCGAACAAGACTCCTTGTATGCTCTTTATTCTTCCTTAGGTGTATTAGTGGATCCTGAGAAGGACCTTGATGATTGCATGTCAGTAGAACTTTCTTTCCTTCTCGATACTTGCTTGACTGGTGGACTTGTCTCTTTGACTTCCTCGTCCTTCGTTTCCTTTAATGGGACATCTTCACTCCTGGTAACTTCTCCTGCATAGTCTGCCCATCCATCCTTGATTTGTCATCTCTTGTTGCGTTGGGATGTGCGACGTCTCCTCCTTGAGTGGTTCTTCTTTTCCTGTACATTAGTGGCATAACCATTGAAGTAACAGCGTACCTTCTCTCTGAAAAACTGGAAGTGGATCTCTCCAGATCTCATGTAGATGATAGCGCCAGTGGTGTTGAGGAAGGGTCTTCCTAGGATGATATGAATGTCGTCTTCTTTTCCCATTTCTAGTACTAAGAAGTCGGTGGGAGCATAGTGGTCTTTAATTTGGATCATCACGTCCTTTACTATTCCCTCCGGAAATCGATAAGTTTGGTCCACCATCTGCAGCTGCACATATGTCGAATACATAGGTCTATTTTTATATAAGTGTTCATATGTTACCTTAGACATTATATTGACATTTGAGCCAATGTCGCAGAATGTCTTATGGAATGTACTTCCTTCGATCCTGCAATCGATGGTGGGTACGCCTGGGTCATCTCTCTTAGCGAGGAATGGTGATGTAAGAAGGTCGTATTCTGTTTGAACAGAGTTGACCATCCATACTGTGTCTTGATGTGGTTGTGTAGCCTTGTTCTTCCTTCTTCTGTTTCTATTCTTCTTCTTCGATGATATGATGTTTGCATCTTCGTAGGGCATCTGAGGGTGGACTTTGGTAGTGAGTGTACGGCTCTTGAAGCTGAATCTCTCTTTGTTGTCTGCGATTGTGAAACAGATCTTGGTGCTGTCCGCGTAGATGATGGCTTTGGTTGAGCTTAGGAACGGACGTCCAAGAATGATGTGTGCTCTTTCGTTTCCACCTGTTTCAATGATCATAAAGTCTACACACACATACGAGCGTCCTACTCGTATACAGATGTCTTCTAGAATTCCTAATGGGTAGCACAGTGTCTGATCTGCAAGCTGCAAACACATGGTTGTATATAATAGAGGTGCACCATGTATTTGTTCATATATTACACTTGGCATAATGTTGACGCTTGCTCCAAGGTCACAGACTGCTTCTTCAAAACTGTGAGGTCCAATATGAATTGGAATCACAGGTCTTCCTAGATCTCCTTCTTTGGGGCAATGGAGTCATCCTTCCATTCCCTCGAAGGTCGAGGTATGAGGTGTCCTGCATCAAAGATGTCTACAAGATTTGCAGTTTCTAGTTCTTTTGGACTTCCTAGAATCTTACCGTTTTCAGTCATAGGGACTAAAGCTGCTAACTGAGATAACTGAGATTCTATCATCTTATTAAAGCTATGCTGATTCTTTATGGCAGAAGTAAAGCTATCCATTCTAGTATTAATATTTTCAAGTAGTTTATCATTGGAAGCTATCTTCTTAGACATATTATCAATAATTTTATTTTGATTAGATATCATCTCTCTGAAGGACCGAGAATGCAAAAGCAAGGCGACCAGAGGGGGGGTGAATGGGAGCCAATAAAATTTCTCACGAAACTTTGGCCAAGTGTCCCAAAATCAATCCCCAAGAGCTACTACCAAAAACGTGATGCCCACGACCCTTGGAAGAGGGTGGATGATCCCTGGGATCACAGCGAGGCACCACAAAAACTTCCTCACCCAAGTTCACGCAAGTCAACTAGTGACGGGATGGGTTTTGGGTAACCTCAACCTCCCCCGAGCGTTGCTCGGGGGATTCAGGCTATTTTGTAAAGCGGGAAGCCCAAATTATGTAGAGCACGAAGTTAGGAATCCAACGCAACAAACGAATCTCGAATCGAAAGACGAACGAACAAACTGCAGACGAAAACGCGTCGAACCAGCACTGACCGGACTCTGCCTGCGTCCGGTCGCTGACCACCGGACGCGTCCGGTCGTGCAAAAACAGTTTTCGGAGCTTACTGTTTCTGACCGGACTCACCAGAGACGAGCCTTCGGTCGAGAGCAGTGCGTCCGGTCACAAAATACAAGCCATGTGAACAGTACAATGAGCGAGTCCGTCACTTAGCGAAAGGTGCGTCCGGTCAAGTCACGAACCGAACACAGCGAAGGTGTTCATCGACCGGACTCACTGACAGCGTCCGGTTGTTGAACAGGCAGCGTCCGGTCACCCCGATTCAGGCTGTTCGTTCACCGATTCGACTCGATCTCACCCAAACAAATCCTCTAGGGATCAAACTTGGTGAGAAGAGTCACAAAGAGTATAGTGAGCTATCTCTAAGAGATCATGGCTCGAACCTATCTCCAAATCGATGAATCGAATTTCGGGGGAAGGGAGAAAACTTTACCCGAAACGAAAAATCGATCGATCTCCTAGACCGTGAGGTTAGAGAATGATTCCTTCGGTGGAAAGAAGTGCCTCGCGATCTAGAACAAACCAGTTCAAACGGAATTGCAAAAAATGAACCGAGCAAAGAGATCAAGCGACCGGAAAATCGTGGGAAAAAGGATTCCGCGAAGAACACGAACAAAACACGAATCACACCCACGAATTGCAAGCCGAAGCGCAAACACACGCTACGACAAGGAGGTTACGGCCTCCTTTCCTCAAAATCAACAGTACACAGAGTTGCAAGTCTCTCTGCGGATCTCAGCTACAGCACGGGATGGGAGAGCAGGAAACCCTAAGTGCAAAGAGCAAATGAGGGCTAAACTGAGATAGGGGAGGAGGGTGTCTCCCTGACTACTTATCCTATTCTAGTCTAAGTCTATTTCCTACTCTACCCCTCTCTATTCTAATTACAGAGCGAACCAGCTAAACCCTAAGGTTATTCTGGACCAACTCAAGTGGTAGGTAGATCCAACGGCCACGCCCGCACAACTCGTCCGCGTTGCCTCCACGCAACCTTCCGATTGCCGCCACGTGCCGTCCTCGCTCTGCACCCCCGGTTTTGTGGCCCAAACCGGGAACCAGCCTTTTCCAGCAAACCCCCGGTTTTGAGGCCCAACCGGGAAACCGCAAACCAGCCTCCAGCCTGAGTTTTGAGGCCAAACTCAGCAAACCCGCACCGCCCAGGTTTTGAGGCCCAACCTGGAAACCGTCCTCAGCCCGAGTTTTGTGCCAAACTCGGAAACCCTCAGCCCGAGTTTTGTGGCCAAACTCGGAAACCGTCACGCCCAGGTTTTGAGGCCCAAACCTGGAAACCGTCCCCGGTGTTTTTTCGCTAGCTCAGCCACCAAACCGAAGCTGCTAGAGGGGATGCACACCGCTCGTGCACCCCGTCCACCGACACGTGTCCCCAGGTCCTCGACCCGAGCAACACCGTGCCCCGCAAGTCTCCGCTCGTCGCTGTCCCAGGCTGCAGCCACCACAGCTGATCCTCAGGCACTCCGGTCCCTCAGTCCAAGCCTCACGTCCGCCCTTCACTGCTCGATACATCGGCATGGCACGTCCGCCGCATGGCACGCCCATCCTTCACCACCCAGTCCGTCGGCACGGCACGTCTCAACATGACGTTCACCTTGCCCTTGATCACTGTCTCCGTGCTCGACACCTACACAACACAAGCCAAGAACATGCGATCAAACCCGTTGACAATCACTCATCACTCAGAGACTCGGCATACACCCATGTATCCGCAATCTCCCCCTTGATGAGTGCATTGTCAACTACACACACAAATCATAAATGAAAGAAGAAGGTAGGAGAAGGAGAGGAAGACTCAACCAAATGACCCAAAAGCATAGCAAAGCCGAAGAGGTCAAGTGGAAGAAGCGAAAACTTGGTTCCCAAAGACATGGGCAACGGCTCGACACAACCAAGCAAAGCAAAGCTAGCCCCAAGAAGAGGTAGAACAGGCTCAACACCGCTAGCAAAAGCCAATCGAAAGTCGGAGCAAAAACTGGCAAAAATGCTAGTCCCAAGATAGAGGCACAGAGGCTCAAAACAACTAGCACGAAAACCACTCCGCAACAATTGAAAAACAATCGAAAGGTCTCCGAACCAATCGAAATCAAACTCGACGCCAAATGAGAAAATGTTTGCTAGTCCCTCAAGACAGAGGCAACGGCTCAACACAACTAGCAAACTCCCCTCGACGATCTGAAAATCTCCCCTTAGCAAAGCTCCCCCTTAATTGAACGCCAGGAGACATATGATTTGCAAAAACTCTCCCCCTTAGTTGAAAATGCACTTATCAAGCACAAACTCTTCCCTTGAGCCAACACAACTCCCCCTTCTAAAATGTATATGAAGTCAGAAATGCAAGTTAGGGGGTTCAGGCATATAATCAAAAGAGTGCAAAAATGCTCTAATCGGTATAGCTCCAATGGCACAACTAGCACTCAAATAGCGAAGGCTCAAACTGATCACGCATACGAAATATGAAGCATATGAGCAAGTGAGCAGTTTTTAGCCAAAAAGATAGTCACCATCAAAATAGCACTACACATGTAGAGACAGGAATCCAGACAAGTGCTAAACATGTATACAAGGTGAACTACCCCTAGCAAAGTTCAATCATCATGCATAGGAAAAGCATATACTTGTGATTTCATTTATATCGGAGTTGCAGCGGTGAAAATTACACAAGTTTAATTTCAGCATTTGATTGCGAGAGGTTGAAAGCTTGTCTTTGCCTAACTTTTCAACCGTGCGAAGCCTATGCATATGCAATCGGAAGCTTAAAGCAACAGTTTCGGTCATACACTACACGGCTCAAGTTTAACTCAAAGTGCAATGAGAAACAGTCTCGATACCGTGAGGTGTTGACAAGCAATCCCATCTCGATCTTTTCAATTCACTAAAGCTTGGTTTAAATTTTAAACATGATATGAACAGACCAAGCAAGTGAATGACTCATAACTAGAGACATAGCAACCTAGCATATATGAAAAGCAGGTATGGACTCAACACACCCTACACATGCTAGTTGCATATCTCAATGGTGAGCATTTTCAGATTTATATACATGAAGCAAATTCACCATTCAAAAATAGCTCAGCTCATAACATGTATTTGTGATCAGAAGGAGCATAAGCTACAAGCATCAACATAAGCATTGGAGCATACTAAACAGAGCATAGTTACATTCTAGTGATTATAAACATGAAGCTCAGAATGTAAATGCGTATGCTAAAATGCAAAGAAAAGAACTCAAAATAAAAGAGTCAGTCTATGATACAAGATCCAAAATGTTTCCCTCATCTAAAAGGGGAAACACACACCAAGCTCACCCCTCAACCGATTAAAGTTGATTCATCTAAAGGCTTGGTGAAAATATCAGCCAGTTGGTGATGAGTATCGACATGGCGAAGGTCGATATCACCCTTCTCCTGGTGGTCTCGCAAGAAATGAAAGCGCACATCAATGTGTTTTTGGTTTTCGAGTGAAGCACGGGGTTCTTAGCAACGCTAATGGCACTCGTGCTGTCACAAAGCAAAGGCACGCGAGAAAAGCTCAAACCAAAATCATGCAAAGTGGCCATCATCCAGAGTAACTGGGAACAACAGCTAGCCGCAGCAACATACTCAGCCTCCGTGGTAGACTGGGCGACACTAGACTGCTTGCGAGAAGACCACGAAACAAGAGAAGATCCAATAATTGGCAAGTCCCAGAAGTGGACTTGCGCTCAATGCGACAACCAGCAAAATCGGCATCGGAATAACCGCAAAGCGAGACGGTGGAGGAAGCAGAATACCAAATCCCGAACTCAGGTGTGAAACGAAGGTACTGAAGATGCGCTTCACCGCCTATCGGTGAGAAGTGCGCGGCGACGCCTGAAAGCGCGCGCACAGACACACCGCGAACTGAATGTCCGGGCGTGTCGCCGTCAGGTAGAGTAGCGACCCGATCATGCTGCGGTACTCCTTCTGGTCCACTGCTTCTCCATCCACATCCGCATCCAGGGCAGTCATCGTCGACATGGGAGTTGGAAGAGGCTTGGCCTCTCCATATCGAACCGCTTCAGCAAGTCCTTGGTGTACTTGCCCTGGTGCACAAACGTGCCCTCTCGGATTGCTTAATTGCAACCCGAGAAAGAATGTCAGCTCGCCCATCATGCTCATCTCGAACTCTCTGCTCATAGTATCTGCAAACTTGGCAACCAAGGCGTGAGAAGAACCACTGAAAATGATATCATCCACGTAAATCTGGACCAAGAGAGTGTCTTTGCCTTGCTTGAGGAGAAAGAGCGTTTATCTACACATCCCATTTTAAAACCCTTAGCAAGCAAAAAGGTTTTTAACTATCATACCAGGCTCTAGGGGCTTGTTTCAAACCATAAAAGCTTTGTGAAGTTTAAAGACATGGTTTGGAAACTTGGGATTTTCAAAATCGGGGGGTTGCTCAACATAAACTTCTTCTTCTATGTAGCCATTTAAGAAGGCACTTTTGACATCCATTTGAAAAAGTTTGAAACCTTTGGATGTAGCAAAGGCCAAGAGTATCCTAATTGCCTCCAAACGAGCTACAGGAGCAAACGTCTCCTCATAGTCTATCCCCTCCTTCTGACTATAACCCTTCGCTACAAGCCTGGCCTTGTTTCTAACAACATGGCCATCCTCTCCTTGCTTGTTTTTGAAAACCATTTTGTCCCAATAGGCTTACAGTCAGGGTGGGGTAAACTAGACTAGACCCAAACCCGATTTCGCTCAAAATTTTCTAACTCCTCATGCATGGCATTAACCCAATCCGATCCGTCAAAGCGTGTCCAACATCTCGGGGCTCAAAATTAGCAACAAAAGCAGAATGAGCGAAGTGCGAGATTTGCTGTGACCTGGACCGAGTGACCCGTTCGTCGATGTTGCCGATCATCTGCTGAGGCGGGTGCTGGCGCTGGATGTGTCATGGCGCCTCCCGAGCTGAAGTAGCCTCCCCCTCACAGCAGCTGGTGCCTCCCCGGGTACAAATGGTACCGCTCGGGTGGCGGATCCCACGGCCCCAGGAAGAAGAGGTGTCGGGGGCCGTGAGTCGTCGTCGAGGCCGCTCTTTGCGGCGCGGCAGGTGGAGGGGTGCTGGATCATCCATACATTCAGCACCCTCGTCCTCGTCATCAAAAAGAGGCTCTCCAACCTCATGATCACTGCACGCTCAAAACGAGAAGAAGGACAAACCATGGTCTCGTCGAAGGTGACATCGGATGTCTCCATGACTCGGTTAGTGTCAAGGTTAAGTACACGATAAGCTCGAGTGTGGGTGCCATAACCCAAAAACACACCGTCAGAAGAACGAGACTCAAATTTATCCAGGTTGCCTTTCTTCAAAATAAAACAATGGCTACCGAAGACTCTAAAATAACTCACCTTGGGCTGTCTACCAAAACGCAACTCATAAGAAGTCTTTTTCAAGAACGCTCTCAGAAAAATGCGATTGGAAATATAGATGCAATGTTCATAGCTTCGGCCCAATAGCGCCTAGGTGTCCTATGCTCACCGAGCATCGTCCTGGCCATCTCAACAAGGGTCCGATTCTTCCTCTCTACAACACCATTTTGGGGCGGTGTGTAGGGGGAAGAAACTGATGCTCCAAGCCAAGGCGGTTACAAAACTCTTCTCTCAAATCCGAATTTTTGAATTCGGAACCATTATCACTCCTATTGCCCGCATCGAGTTCAAAGGGAACTCGTTCTGAAGATGCAAAAATCAGATTGCGAACAAAGGAGAAAGTCTCGGTCTTCTCAGCTAAAAAGAAGACCCACGAATATCTCGAAAAGTCATCAACAACAACAAGCACATACCACTTCCCCCCAACCGAGCTCACCCAGAGCCGGACAACAAGTCCATGTGCAAAAGCTCTCCAGGACGCTTGTCATGACCTGAGTCACTAGATGGTGGGGAGCGGCAACCATCTTCCCGTGTCTACAAGAATGGCAAACTAGATCCTTCTCCATCGAAAGCTTGGGCAATCCTCGGATTAGGCCAAGTGAGCTAAGTCTTGCAAGCAAGTCGAAGCTTAAATGACCGAGTCTCCTATGCCACTTCCAAAGATCGGAGGAAGAGGGACTAGCCAAAGGCAGCGAGAAGATCCAAACGACTCCGAGAAATCCGCTCAAAAGACTTTCCCAAAGGGCGAAATCAGACATACAAGATCGCCCTGAGGATCTAAGATGCGACTAAGGTTCGGTTTAAAACGAATCTCGTAGTCATCATCAAAAAGTTGCGAAACAGAAAGCAAGTTAAAATGCTGGTTAGAAACAAGAGCAACATCGCGCAACATAAAGTGCTCATTAACCCGCACCGTCCCACGGGATAACACCTTACCTTTACTATGTCGCCGAAGGTTATGTACTCCTTTCCGGCGACCGGCTAAGGCTGGAGAACCACTTGGCGTTTTCGGTCATGTGCCTCGAACAACCGGAATCCACCAACCAAATGTCCTCCAACCGTCTTACCTACATCAATAAAAAGACATAGGGTGAGCAAACGGTCCAACACTGGGTTAGTGAAATAGGAAGGATACCAGTGTTGGGCCGGCTGCTCAAAAGAACGGTCAGTGTAAAAACCATTCCTAGCCTGTCTACGGGGGTAGCGATCACCACGTACAGGAAAACGTGGTCCGCTAGGGAAGGAGCGCTCACCGCGATACTCAACCTGCGTGGGGAAAGCGCTCAACAAAGCCTCCGCCACGGGGTCCGTCAACTGCAAAGGCAGACCCCGTCGGGCACGCTCTCTACGAGGCCTACGCCTTGGCACTTGAGGCTCTGGACCTCTAGGCCTGGCCTCTCTCCTCGGAGCTCTCCTCTCCTTCCTGGGGAACTTGACCTCCAGACCTAGCAGCTCTCTCTGGACATTCGGCCCATGCACACCTTGGAAAGGGTGGTACATATCCGGGTTGTCCATCTCCCGAGCACGGCGCGCCTCTCTCTTGCGCCGAAAGCAAACTCGCTCAAGTGACCATCTCTCCTACAGAAGTCACACTGTACCTCACCGCACGCACAGGGGGTTGTTGGTACGCAGGACTGTGGGTACGGGTCACTTTGCCCTTCTGTGGCAACTCCTCCTGGATAGGTGGCATTGTATCCAGCTTGTTCTTTAGGTGGTTGGGTTTGGGATGCCACACTTGGTTCTTGGGTGAGCTCTCGGAGGTTCCTCAAACACCCCATCCTTGGTGGTAGGTTGACGGGCTCTTTGGGTGGAAGCTTGGCAAGTTTGGGAGTAGTGGTGGAGTTGGGCTTCTCACTAGGGTTCAGACCACTCGACTCTCCAATCTTCCCAAAAGCAGAAAGATCAACACCCGGAGCAAAACCTACACCAGGACCTCCAGCAGCTCGCTTAAATTGGGAGATCATCATCCCGAGCTGCGGCTCACTACAAGAGACCCATGACAAGATGGTCCGAAGGTATGTGTTTTCCTCCTCGGTTTGCATCTTGCCATGCTTGACATTCGCAATCTCCTCTCCAAACCCTCACACAAAGCACACCTAGCCACACTCGTGCTACCTGAGTTGGCCCTCCTCAAGAGACACAATCTTGGCATTCTTCTCTGCCAACTCAGATTGCAAGACAGGACAAGTCTTGCACGCACCCAACAGAAGGTCTAGCCTTCAGCTCATCCAGCTCTCCTACCAACGCAGCATACTTACTTCTCAAAGTGAGAAGGTCAGTCATGTGCGTGGTGCACGACTCGCACTCAACCTCCTCCGACACGACCGCCAGTGGACTTGGCAAACTCAAGCTCCCTCACGTGTCCTCCCACTTCTGCCTAAACTCCTTGCGCTCTCTACGGCACGCCTAAGCAATTCCTTGGCTAAGGAGGCGGCAGTCAACTTCTCAACCTCGGAGGAAAGCTCGTCGTAGTGAGAGATACCTGGGAGGTGTCGTCGTCGTCGTCGTCGTCGCGAGGGGAGTGCTCCAGCTTGCCGTCGACCTCATCACCAAGCGCCATGGTGCAGAAGCCATCGTCGTCGGCGAAGAAGCAGAGACCGTTCAGCTTGTCCTCGATCTTCTTCTTCTTCTCGGACTCGTCGTCGCTTGATGAAGCGGAGTCGTCATCCGAGCCATCGACGTCGCTGAGCGTGGCGAAGAACGCACGCTGCTCAGCTTGGGCCTTCTCCAAGTACTTCTTCTTGATGTACTCTTTGTCGAAGCCGCCCCGCTTCTTGTGCCTTGGGGGGACGTGCTTCTCCTTGTGCTTGGAGTCGTACTTGCGCCCATGATCGCCCTTCCCCGAGTGCTTGTTCTTCTTAGGGCATTTGGCGATGAAGGTGTCGGGGTCGCCGCACTCATAACAGCCCGAGCGTCCTCCTCCACGGCGACGGTTCAATGCGGTTGTTGTGAAACCGCGAGAACCGGTTGGCAGCAGGCCAACTACCTCGCTCTCCCAAAGACTCCAGCTGGTCCTCTGTGACAGGAAAAGAGAGAAGAAAGCGCAAAGCCAGCTGAGGGGTTAGAGGAAGAGCCAGAAACCAAAGCCATAGTCGGGCCAGAAGGATTCGCATAAGAAGCCCTCGACATGGCGTCAATCTCACTGGACTTGAGCTTACTGAAGAGCTCGTCGCAAGTGTGGGTCTCATAGTTAGGTGATTCGATGATCGCCTGAACTTTGGAATCCCACACCGACCGATCAAGAGTATGCAAAAGCTTTCAAGGCTCTCTCATGATCGTCGAAAGGCAACTGCTCCTTGTTAGCCCTCATCCTGTTGACAATCACCTGAAAGCGAGCGAATAAACTCTCTATGCTCTCGCCAGGGTTGATGTCTAAAGTTCTCATACTCTCTCTTGAACGACTCGTAGAGTCGGGTTTTGACTTGAGAGGTGCCCTCATGAAAACGCATGAGGGTGGCCCAAATCTCCCGAGCCGTAGAGAGGTGAGAAACGCGATCAAACTCTCCATGCTCAAACACGAAAAGAGAGCATTACGGGCTCGGCTATTGGCTTCGTGCTCATCGATCTGATGCTGAGTCACACGAGCAGCCAAGACCACGTAATCGGCAGAGTTGCAAATATCCCAGATGGAAGCACCCAAACTCTGCAGATAGGGCCGACATGCGTATCTTCCAATACGCATAGTTCGTCCCATCGAAAAATGGCGGTTTGCCCACGCCGCGATCCATGTCGCCTTCTGTGGATCTGGAACCGGCTAAGGTGGAAGATCTTAACCTGCTCGATACCAATTGAAGGACCGAGATGCAAAAGCTGAAGGACCGAGAAGCTACCCGAAAGCGACCAGTAGGGGGGGGGGGGGTGAATGGGAGCTTACAAATTTTCCTTTCGGACACTAGATGCCACTGTCCCAAAATCAACCCAAGAGCGAACCCTAGAGCTTGCTAATGTCCACGACCCTAGATGTAGGGTGGATGCCTCCCTAGAAGCACAGCGGGACACTAGACAACCCCTAGAAAGCCAACGCAAAGACGGAACTCAAATCCGATCAAGGACTAACGAACCGCGAACGAAAAACGCGCGAAACTGGATCGACCGACTCTGGCCAGCGTCCGGTCAGCAGGACCAGGACGCGTCCGTCGTCGTCAGAAATCAGCTCTGGGAGCTCTCTGTTCGTGACCGGACTCACGAGTACGGAGCGTCCGGTCGTGTACAGTGCGTCCGGGTCGAAACCGACAAAGCCAGAAACAGTGCAAGCGTAGCGTCCGGTCGAAATGCAAACAGAGCGTCCGGTCGAGAGCGTCCGGTCAGTACGCAGAAAAGCTTGGCGCCGTGCTCAACGACCGGACTCTGAAAGCGTGCGTCCGGTCAGACCGACAGAGCGTCCGGTCACCCCGCGACTGCACTGAAACTCCGGCGATTCAACCCGATCTCCTCCGAATCAAGTGCTCTAGGCTTGGGATTCGATCTGAGGAGTCACAAGGAGGTTAGTGAGCTATCTCTAAGAGATCATGGCTCGAACCTAACTCCAAATCGGTGAATCGAAGGAATTCGGGGGAAAGAAGAAAAAGAGACCCGAAACTAAAACTTGATCGATCTCCTAGACCGTGAGGTTGAGATGATTTCTTTCGGTGGAAAGAAGTGCCTCACGATCTAGAGCAACTCAGTTCAAAACGGAATCGTAAAAGATGAACCGAGCACAAAGATCAAGCGACGGGAAAACTCAGGCACAAAGCAATCCGCGAAGAACATGATGAACATGAAATCAAAACGCGAATTGACACCAAGAGATGGGATCCAAGGTGAGGATACGGCCTCACTTCCTCGAATCAACAGTACACAGAGTGGAGTCTCTCTGCGGATCTCAACTAGCTAAAGCAGGGGTGTGGGAGAGTGGAAACCCTAGGAAATGAAAGCTCTAACTGAGATTGAGATAGGGAGGAGGGTGTCTCCCCTGGACTACTTATACTAACCTAGCCTAAGTCTATTTCCTACTCTACCCCTCTCTACTCTAATTACAGAGCGGACCAGCCTAACCCTAAGGCTATTCTAGTCCACCCGCTGGTGGTAGGTAGATCCGACGGCCACGCCCGCACGGTCTTCCGCGTCGCCTCCACGCAACCTTCAGATTGCCGCCACGTGCCGCCACCACTCTGCACCCCCGGTTTTGTGGCCCAAACCGGGAAACCAGCCTCCAGCCCGAGTTTTGTGGCCAAACTCGGAAACCGTCCGCGCCCGAGTTTTGAGGCCCAAACTCGGAAACCGGCCCACGCCCAGGTTTTGAGGCTCAACCTGGAAACCGTCACGCCCAGGTTTTGTGGCTCAACCTGGAAACCCAGCACCCAGGTTTTGAGGCCCAAACCTGGAAACCGTCCACCGTTGGTTTTTCCCGGGCTCTACCAACAAACCGGCGTCGTAGAGGGGATGCACCGCCTGTGCACCCCTTCCACCGACATGATCGCACTTCTCCGCTTGTCGCTGTCGCAGGCTGCCAGCCACCACAGCTGATCCTCCGGCCTCCAGTCCATCAGTCCAAGTCCACGTCCGCCCTTCACCGTCCGATACATCGGCATGGCACGTCCGCCGCACGGCAACGCCCATCCTTCATCGCGCCCGGTCCGTCGGCACGGCACGTCGCAACTTGACCTTCACCCGCCATCGATCACTGTCTCCGAGCTCGACATCTGCACAACACAAGCCAAAGAACATGCGCATCATCTCCGTTGACAATCACTCATCACACAGAGACTCGGCATACACCCATGTATCCGCAATCTCCCCCTTGATGAGTGCATTGTCATCTCCACAACAAATCATGAATAAGAAGAAGGAGGTAGGAAGGAGTGGGAGGAGAAAACCCAACCAAATGACCCAAAAGCCTAACAAAAGCCAAAGAAGGTCAAGTGGATGAAGCGAAAAACTTGGTCCCCAAGACATGGGCAACGGCTCGACGCAACCAAGCAAAGCAAAGCTAGCCCTCAAGAAGAGGTAGAACAGGCTCAACACCGCTAGCAGATACCAATTGAAGATCGGAGGACAACAGAAGCAAAATGCTAGTCCCTCAAGATAGAGGCACAGAGGCTCAACACAACTTAGCAAGAAAATCACTCCGAACCAATTGGAAATCAACCCAAAACAAATGGGAAAGCACACCAGACGATACCAATTGAAAGCCAAATGAAAAAGCTTATGAAAGCTCATGAAAAGCTAGGAACGTTTGCTAGTCCCTCAAGACAGAGGCAACGGCTCAACACAACTAGCAAACTCCCCCTCGACAAATGCAAGCAACTAGGACAAAAGATTTTCAGGGCATATGATTTGCGTAAATTTCTCCCCTAGTTGAAAATGCACTTATCAAGGCCAAAAGGTATCGGAGAAGCAACTCTCTTCACATAAACTCCCCCTGAACACAAGATCTCCGTCCACAATGCATATGGAGTCAAAATGCAAGTTAGGAGCTTCAAGTATATAGTCAAAAGAGTGCAAAGATGCTCTAATCAGTATAGCTCCAACGTCTCAATTAAGCACTCAAATAGCAAAGGCTCAAACTGATCACTTATACGAAATATGAAGCATATGAGCATGTGAGCAGTTTTAAGCCAAAAAGATAGTCACCATCAAAATAGCACTAGACATGTATAGAAGGAATCCAAACAAGTGCTAAGCATATATACAAGGTGAACTACCCCTAGCAAAGTTCAATCATCATGCATAGGAATGAAGCATATACTTGTGATTTCAAATTCATATCGGAGTTGCAGCGGTAAAAGAATTCACAAGTTCATTTTTGGCATGTGATTGCGAGAGGTTGAAAGCTTGTCATTGCCTAACTTTTCAACCGTGCGAAGCCTATGCCGAAGCAATCAGAAGCTTAAAGCAACGGTTTCGGTCATACACTACATGGCTCAAGTTTAACTCAAAGTGCAATGAGAAACAATCTCAATACCATGAGGTGTTGACAAGCAATCCCATCTCGATCTTTTCAATTCAACAATACTTGGTTCAGATTTTAAGCAAGTTATGAACAACCAAGCAAGTGAATGACTCAGAACTAGAGACATAGTAACCTGGCATATATGAAAAGCAGGAATGGACTCAACACACCCTACACATGCTAGTTGCATATCCCAATGGTGAACATTTTCAGATTTATGTACATTAGGCATAATTCACCATTCCAAAAAATAGCTCGCTCATAACATGTAACAGTGATCAGAAAGAGCATAAGCTACAAGCATCATCATAAGTATCGGAGCAATACTAACAAGAGCATAATTACATTCTAGTGAATATAGACATAAAGCTCAGAACGTAAATGCGTATGTCCGACACAAACTGAAAGAAGGAAGATACCAATTGGAAAGACTCAAGAAACTCAAAAGAAAAGAGCCTCAAAATAAAAGAGTCAGTCTGTACATCTCAAAATGCTTCCCCCATCTAAAAGGGGAAACACACACCAAGCTCACCCCTCAACCTATTAAAGGTTGATTCGTCTAAAGGCTTGGTGAAAATATCAGCCAATTGGTGATGAGTGTCGACATGGCGAAGGTCGATATCACCCTTCTCCTGGTGGTCTCTCAAGAAATGAAAGCGCACATCAATGTGTTTGGTTTTCGAGTGAAGCACGGGGTTCTTAGCAACGCTAATGGCACTCGTGCTGTCACAAAGCAAAGGAACTCGAGTAAAGCTCAAACCAAAGTCACGCAAAGTGGCCATCATCCAGAGTAACTGGGAACAGCAGCTAGCCGCAGCAACATACTCAGCCTCCGTAGTAGACTGGGCGACACTAGACTGCTTGCGAGAAGACCACGACACAAGAGAAGACCCAATAAACTGGCAAGTCCCAGAAGTGGACTTGCGCTCAATGCGACAACCAGCAAAATCGGCATCGGAATAACCGCAAAGCGAGAGAGTGGAGGAAGCAGAATACCAAATCCCGAACTCAGGCGTGAAACGAAGGTACCTGAATATGCGCTTCACCGCCTGACGGTGAGAAGTGCGTGGCGAAGCCTGAAAGCGCGCGCACAAGCACACGGCGAACTGAATGTCCGGCCGTGTCGCCGTCAGGTAGAGCAGCGATCCAATCATGCTGCGGTACTCCTTCTGGTCTACTGCTTCTCCATCCGTGTCGGCATCCAGGGCAGTCGTCGTCGACATGGGCGTCGGAAGAGGCTTGGCCTCACCCATGTCAAACCGCTTCAGCAAGTCCCTCGTGTACTTGCCCTGGTGCACAAACGTCCCCTCTCGGGATTGCTTAATTTGCAACCCGAGAAAGAAAGTCAGCTCGCCCATCATGCTCATCTCGAACTCCCTGCTCATAGTATCTGCAAACTTGGCAACCAAAGCGTGAGAAGAACCACCGAAAATGATATCATCCACGTAAATTTGGACCAAGAGAGTATCTTTGCCTTGCTTGAGGAGAAAGAGCGTTTTATCAACACATCCCATTTTAAAACCCTTAGCTAGCAAAAAGGTTTTTAATCTCTCATACCAGGCTCTAGGGGCTTGTTTCAAACCATACAAAGCTTTGTGGAGTTTAAAAACATGGTTTGGAAACTTGGGATTTTCAAAACCGGGGGGTTGCTGGACATAGACTTCCTCCTCAATGTAGCCGTTTAAGAAGGCACTCTTGACATCCATTTGAAAAAGTTTGAAACCCATGGATGCAGCATAAGCCAAGAGTATCCTAATAGCCTCCAAACGAGCTACAGGAGCGAAGGTCTCCTCATAATCTATCCCCTCCTTCTGACTATAACCCTTCGCTACAAGCCGGGCCTTGTTTCTCACAATGTGGCCCTCCTCTCCTTGCTTGTTTTTAAAAACCCATTTTGTCCCAATAGGTTTACAGTCAGGAGGTGGTGGCACTAGAACCCAAACCCGATTTCGCTCAAAGTTCTCTAGCTCCTCATGCATGGCATTGACCCAGTCCGGATCCGTCAATGCGTGTCCAACATCTCGGGGTTCAAAAGACGCAACAAAAGCAGAATGAGCAAAGTGCGAGATGTGCTGTGACCTGGAGCGAGTAACTCGCTCGTCGATGTCGCCGATCATCTGTTCAGGGGGGGTGCTGGCGCTGGATATGTCGTGGCGCCTCCCGGGAAGAAGTGACCTCCCCCTCAACAGCAGCTGGTTCCACCCCGGGTACAAAAGGTACCGCGCGAGGTGGAGAATCCCACGGCCCCAGGAAGAAGAAGTGTCGGGGCCGTGAGTCGTCGTCGAGGCCGCCCTTTGCGGCACGGCAGGTGGAGGGGGTGCTGGATCATCTATACCTTCAGCACCCTCGTCCTCATCATCAAAAAGAGGCTCTCCAACCTCATGATCACCTGCACGCTCAAAACGAGAAGAGGGACAAACAAGAGTCTCGTCGAAGGTGACATCTGATGTCTCCATGACTCGGTTAGTGTCAAGGTTAAGTACACGATAGGCTCGAGTGTGAGTGCCATAACCCAAAAACACACCGTCAGAAGAACGAGACTCAAACTTGTCCAGGTTGCCTTTCTTCAATATAAAACAGTGGCAACCAAAGACTCTAAAATAACTCACCTTGGGCTGGCGACCAAAACGCAACTCATAAGAGGTCTTCTTCAAAAACGCTCTCAGAAAAATGCGATTCGAAATGTAGCATGCAGTGTTCATAGCTTCGGCCCAAAAGCGCCTAGGAGTCCTATGCTCATCAAGCATCGTCCTGGCCATCTCAACAAGGGTCCGATTCTTCCTCTCTACAACACCATTTTGGGGCGGTGTGTAGGGGGAAGAAAACTGATGCTCCAAACCAAGGCGGTTACAAAACACCTCAAAATCCGAATTCTTAAACTCGGAACCATTATCACTTCTAATCGCTCGCATCGAGTTCAAAGGGAACTCGTTCTGAAGACGCAAAATCAGATTGCGAGCGAAGGAGAAAGTCTCGGTCTTCTCAGCTAAAAAGAAGACCCACGAATATCTCGAAAAGTCGTCAACAACAACCAAAACATACCACTTGCCACCAACCGAGCTCACCCGAGCCGGACCAACAAGGTCCATGTGTAAAAGCTCTCCGGGGTGCGAGGTCATGACCTTAGTCACCGGATGGTGGGGAGCAGCAACCATCTTCCCATGTCTGCAAGAATGGCAAACTAGATCCTTCTCCATCGAAAGCTTGGGCAATCCTCGGATTAGGCCAAGTGAGCTAAGTCTTGCAAGCAAGTCGAAGCTTAAATGACCGAGCCTCCTATGCCACTTCCAAAGATCGGAGGAAGAAGGACTAGCCAAAAGACAGCGAGAAGAACCAAACGATTCCGAGAAATTCGCACAAAAGACTTTCCCAAAGGGCGAAATCAGACATACAAGATCGCCCTGAGGATCTAAGATGCGACTAAGGTTCGGTTTAAAACGAATCTCATAGTCATCATCAAAAAGTTGCGAAACAGAAAGAAGGTTAAAATGCAGGTTAGAAACAAGAGCAACATCGCGCAACACAAAGTGCTCATTAACCCGCACCGTCCCACGAGACAATACCTTACCTTTACTATTGTCACCGAAGGTTATGTACTCCTTTCCGGCGACCGGGCTAAGGCTGGAGAACCACTTGGTGTTTCCGGTCATGTGCCTCGAACAACCGGAATCCACCAACCAAACGTCCTCCAACCGTCTTACCTACATCAATAGAAAGACATAGGGTGAGCATACGGTCCAACACTGGGGTTAGTGAAATAAGGGTAATACCAGTGTTGGGCCGGCTGCTCAAAAGAACGGTTAGCAGAAAAACCATTCCTAGCACGTCTACGAGGGAAGCGATCACCACGCTGAGGAAAACGTGGTCCGCTGGGGAAGAAGCGCTCACCGCGATACTTAAACTGCGGTGGGGGAAAGCGCTCAACTAAACCTCCGCCACGGGGTCCATTACCTGCAAAAGCAGGACCCCGTCGGGTACGCTCTCTACGAGGTTTACGCCTAGGAGCCTGGGGCTCAACTGCTCTAGCGTCTCTCCTCGGAGCTCTCTCCAGCCTAGGCCTGGTGAAGGACCTAGCAGATCTCCCCTGGGCCTTCGGTACATGTCCACCATGAGCTGGATGGTACATGTCCGGGTTCTCCATCTCCCGAGCCCTGCGCGCCTCTCTCTTGCGCCTAAAGCAGAACTCGCTCAAGTGACCATCTCTCCCACAAAAGTCACACTGAAACCTCACCGCGCGCAAAGGGGGTTGTTGGTTTGCAGGGATGTGGGTATGGTTCACCTTGCCCTTGCCCTTCTGTGGCAACTCCTCTCGGATGGGTGGCATTGTGTCAAGCTTGTTCTTTAGGTGATTGGGCTTGGGTTGCCATTGTGGATTCTTGGGTGGAGCCTTGGGAGGTTCAACTACAACTCCATCCTTGGTGACAGGCTTGGCAGGCTCTTTGAGTGGAAGCTTGGCAAGCTTGGGAGCAGTGGTAGAGTTGGGCTTCTCACAGGGGTTCAGACCACTAGACTCTCCAATCTTCCCAAAGGCTGAGAGATCAACACTCTGAGCAAAACCTACACCAGGGGCACCAACAGCTCGCTTGAATTGGGAGATCATCATCCCGAGCTGCGGCTCACTACTGGAGACCCATGACAAGATGGACCGAAGGTATGTGTTTTCTTCCTCGGTTTGCATCTTGCCATGCTTCACATTGGCAATCTCCATCTCCAGCCCCTCACACAAAGCACACCTCGAGACACAAGTGCTATCTGAGCTGGCCTTCTCCAAAGACTCAAGCTTGGCATTTTTCTCTGCCAACTCAGATTGCAAGACAGGACAAGTCTTGCATGCACCCAACAGCTGCGGCCTAGCACGGAGCTCATCCACCTCTCCAACCAACGCAGCATACTTACCTCTCAGAGTGAGAAGGTCAGTCATGTGCGCGGTGCACGACTCGCACTCCGTCTCCTCCGACACTACCACGGTGGACCGAGCGAACTCAAGCTCCTTCACCGTGTCCTCCCACTTCTGCCTAAACTCCTTGCGCTCTCTAGCGGCACGCCTAAGCAATTTATCTTGGCTAAGGAGGGCAGCAGTCAACTTCTCAACCTCGGAGGAAAGCTCGTCGTAGGTGAGAGATACCTGGGAGGTGTCGTCGTCGTCGTCGTTCCGAGGGGTACGCTCCGGCTCGCCGTCGACCTCATCTCCGAGCGCCATGGTGCAGAAGCCGTCGTCGTCGGCGAAGAAGCAGAGGCCGTTCAGCTTGTCCTCGATCCTCTTCTTCTTCTCGGACTCGTCATCGCTCGAGCTGGCGGAGTCGTCATCCGAGCCGTCGACGTCGCTGAGCGTGGCGAAGAACGCGCGCTGCTCAGCTTGCTGCTTCTCCAAGTACTTCTTCTTGATGTACTCTTTGTCGAAGCCGCCCCGTTTCTTGTGCCTTGGGGGAACGTGCTTCTCCTTGTACTTGGAGTCGCGCTTGCGCCCATGTTCGCCCTTGCCCAAGTGCTTGTTCTTCTTGGGGCAGTTGGCGATGAAGTGGTCGGGGTCGCCGCACTCGTAGCATCCCGTGCGTCCTCCTCCTCGACGGCGGTTCATGCGGTTGTTGTGGAACCGCGAGAACCGGTTGGCGAGCAAAGCCAACTCGTCATCTCCCAAAGACTCCAGCTGGTCCTCTGTCACAGAAAAGAGAGAAGAAAGCGCAAAACCAGCTGAGGGGTTAGAGGAAGAGCCGGAAACCAAAGCCATGGACGGGCGAGAAGGATTTTCAAAAGAAGCCCTCGCCATAGCATCAATCTCACTGGACTTGAGCTTACTGAAGAGCTCGTCGCAGGTGAGAGTCTCATAGTTCGGCGATTCGATGATTGCCTGAACCTTGGAGTCCCACACCGAACGGTCAAGAGTGTGCAAAAGCTTCAAAGCACGCTCATGATCGTCAAATGGCAACTGCTCTCTGTTAGCCCTCATCCTGTTGACAATCACCTGAAAGCGAGCGAATAAACTTTCTATGCTCTCGCCAGGTTGATGTCTAAAGTTCTCATACTCTCGCTTGAACGACTCGTAGAGTCGGGTTTTGACTTGAGAGGTGCCCTCATGAAAACGCATGAGAGTGTCCCAGATCTCCCGAGCCGTAGCGAGGTGAGAAACGCGATCAAACTCACCCATGCTCAAACAAGAGAAAAGAGCATTACGGGCTCGGCTATTGGCATCGTGCTCTTCGACCTGCTGTTGAGTCACACGAGCAGCCAAGACCACGTAATCAGGGGAGTTGCAAATATCCCAGATCGAAGCGCCCAAGCTCTGCAAATAGGCCGACATACGTATCTTCCAATACGCATAGTTCGTCCCATCGAAAAACGGCGGTTTGCCCACGCCGCGATCCATGTCGCCTTCGGTGGGTCTGGAACCGGCTAAGGTGGAAGATCCTTAACCTGCTCCGATACCAATTGAAGGACCGAGAAGCTACCCGAAAGCGACCAGAGGGGGGGGGTGAATGGGAGCTTCAAAATTTCCTTTCGGACACTAGATGCCACTGTCCCAAAATCAACCCCAAGAGCGAACCCTAGAGCTTGCTAATGTCCACGACCCTAGATGTAGGGTGGATGCCTCCTAGAAGCACAGCGGGACACTAGACAACCCTAGAAAGCCAACGCAAAAGACGGAACTCAAATCCGATCAAGGACGAACGAACCGCGAACGAAAACGCGCGAAACTGGATCGACCGGACTCTGGCCAGCGTCCGGTCAGCAGGGACCGGACGCGTCCGGTCGTCAGAAATCAGCTCTGGGAGCTCTCTGTTCGTGACCGGACTCACGAGTACGGAGCGTCCGGTCGTGTACAGTGCGTCCGGTCGAAACCGACAAAGCCAGAAACAGTGCAAGCGTAGCGTCCGGTCGAAATGCAAACAGAGCGTCCGGTCGAGAGCGTCCGGTCAGTACGCAGAAAAGCTTGGCGCCGTGCTCAACGACCGGACTCTGAAAGCGTGCGTCCGGTCAGACCGACAGAGCGTCCGGTCACCCCGCGACTGCACTGAAACTCCGGCGATTCAACCCGATCTCCTCTGAATCAAGTGCTCTAGGCTTGGGATTCGATCTGAGGAGTCACAAGGAGGTTAGTGAGCTATCTCTAAGAGATCATGGCTCGAACCTAACTCCAAATCGGTGAATCGAAGGAATTCGGGGGAAAGAAGAAAAAGAGACCCGAAACTAAAACTTGATCGATCTCCTAGACCGTGAGGTTTGAGATGATTTCTTTCGGTGGAAAGAAGTGCCTCACGATCTAGAGCAACTCAGTTCAAACGGAATCGTAAAAGATGAACCGAGCACAAAGATCAAGCGACGGGAAAACTCAAGGCACAAAGCAATCCGCGAAGAACATGATGAACATGAAATCAAAACGCGAATTGACACCAAGAGATGGGATCCAAGGTGAGGATACGGCCTCACTTCCTCGAATCAACAGTACACAGAGTGGAGTCTCTCTGCGGATCTCAACTAGCTAAAGCAGGGGTGTGGGAGAGTGGAAACCCTAGGAAATGAAAGCTCTAACTGAGATTGAGATAGGGAGGAGGGTGTCTCCCCTGGACTACTTATACTAACCTAGCCTAAGTCTATTTCCTACTCTACCCCTCTCTACTCTAATTACAGAGCGGACCAGCCTAACCCTAAGGCTATTCTAGTCCACCCGCTGGTGGTAGGTAGATCCGACGGCCACGCCCGCACGGTCTTCCGCGTCGCCTCCACGCAACCTTCAGATTGCCGCCACGTGCCGCCACCACTCTGCACCCCCGGTTTTGTGGCCCAAACCGGGAAACCAGCCTCCAGCCCGAGTTTTGTGGCCAAACTCGGAAACCGTCCGCGCCCGAGTTTTGAGGCCCAAACTCGGAAACCGGCCCACGCCCAGGTTTTGAGGCTCAACCTGGAAACCGTCACGCCCAGGTTTTGTGGCTCAACCTGGAAACCCAGCACCCAGGTTTTGAGGCCCAAACCTGGAAACCGTCCACCGTTGGTTTTTCCCGGGCTCTACCAACAAACCGGCGTCGTAGAGGGGATGCACCGCCTGTGCACCCCTTCCACCGACATGATCGCACTTCTCCGCTTGTCGCTGTCGCAGGCTGCCAGCCACCACAGCTGATCCTCCGGCCTCCAGTCCATCAGTCCAAGTCCACGTCCGCCCTTCACCGTCCGATACATCGGCATGGCACGTCCGCCGCACGGCACGCCCATCCTTCATCGCGCCCGGTCCGTCGGCACGGCACGTCGCAACTTGACCTTCACCCGCCATCGATCACTGTCTCCGAGCTCGACATCTGCACAACACAAGCCAAAGAACATGCGCATCATCTCCGTTGACAATCACTCATCACACAGAGACTCGGCATACACCCATGTATCCGCAAAAGCAAGGCGACCAGAGGGGGGGGGGGTGAATGGGAGCCAATAAAATTTCTCACGAAACTTTGGCCAAGTGTCCCAAAATCAATCCCCAAGAGCTACTACCAAAAACGTGATGCCCACGACCCTTGGAAGAGGGTGGATGATCCCTGGGATCACAGCAAGGCACCACAAAAACTTCCTCACCCAAGTTCACGCAAGTCAACTAGTGACGGGATGGGTTTTGGGTAACCTCAACCTCCCCCGAGCGTTGCTCGGGGGATTCAGGCTATTTTGTAAAGCGGGAAGCCCAAATTCTGTAGAGCACGAAGTTAGGAATCCAACGCAACAAACGAATCTCGAATCGAAAGACGAACGAACAAACTGCGGACGAAAACGCGTCGAACCAGCACTGACCGGACTCTGCCTGCGTCCGGTCGCTGACCACCGGACGCGTCCGGTCGTGCAAAAACAGTTTTCGGAGCTTACTGTTTCTGACCGGACTCACCAGAGACGAGCGTCCGGTCGAGAGCAGTGCGTCCGGTCACAAAATACAAGCCAAGTGAACAGTACAGTGAGCGAGTCCGGTCACTTAGCGAAAGGTGCGTCCGGTCAAGTCACGAACCGAACACAGCGATGGTGTTCATCGACCGGACTCACTGACAGCGTCCGGTCGTTGAACAGGCAGCGTCCGGTCACCCCGATTCAGGCTGTTCGTTCACTGATTCGACTCGATCTCACCCAAAACAAATCCTCTAGGGATCAAACTTGGTGAGAAGAGTCACAAAGAGTATAGTGAGCTATCTCTAAGAGATCATGGCTCGAACCTATCTCCAAATCGATGAATCGAAGAATTTCGGGGGAAGGGAGAAAACTTGACCCGAAACGAAAAATCGATCGATCTCCTAGACCGTGAGGTTAGAGGATGATTCCTTCGGTGGAAAGAAGTGCCTCACGATCTAGAACAAACCAGTTCAAACGGAATTGCAAAAAATGAACCGAGCAAAGAGATCAAGCGACGGGAAAATCGTGGGGAAAAAGGATTCCGCGAAGAACACGAACAAAACGCGAATCACACCCACGAATTGCAAGCCGAAGCGCAAACACACGCTACGACAAGGAGGTTACGGCCTCCTTTCCTCAAAATCAACAGTACACAGAGTTGCAAGTCTCTCTGCGGATCTCAGCTACAGCAGGGGATGGGAGAGCAGGAAACCCTAAGTGCAAAGAGCAAATGAGGTGGCTAAAACTGAGATAGGGGAGGAGGGTGTCTCCCCTGACTACTTATCCTATTCTAGTCTAAGTCTATTTCCTACTCTACCCCTCTCTATTCTAATTACAGAGCGAACCAGCTAAACCCTAAGGTTATTCTGGACCAACTCAAGTGGTAGGTAGATCCAACGGCCACGCCCGCACAACTCGTCCGCGTTGCCTCCACGCAACCTTCCGATTGCCGCCACGTGCCGTCCTCGCTCTGCACCCCCGGTTTTGTGGCCCAAACCGGGAAACCAGCCTTTTCCAGCAATCCCCCGGTTTTGAGGCCCAAACCGGGAAACCAGCCTCCAGCCTGAGTTTTGAGGCCCAAACTCAGCAAACCCGCACCGCCCAGGTTTTGAGGCCCAAACCTGGAAACCGTCCTCAGCCCGAGTTTTGTGGCCAAACTCGGAAACCCTCAGCCCGAGTTTTGTGGCCAAACTCGGAAACCGTCCACGCCCAGGTTTTGAGGCCCAAACCTGGAAACCGTCCACCGGTGGTTTTTCGCTGGCTCAGCCACCAAACCGAAGCTGTAGAGGGGATGCACCGCTCGTGCACCCCGTCCACCGACATGTGTCCCCAGGTCCTCGGCCCGAGCAACACCGTGCCCCGCAAGTCTCCGCTCGTCGCTGTCCCAGGCTGCCAGCCACCACAGCTGATCCTCAGGCACTCCGGTCCCTCAGTCCAAGCCTCACGTCCGCCCTTCACTGCTCGATACATCGGCATGGCACGTCCGCCGCACGGCACGCCCATCCTTCATCGCACCCAGTCCGTCGGCACGACACGTCTCAACTTGACCTTCACCTGCCCTTGATCACTGTCTCCGTGCTCGACACCTGCACAACACAAGCCAAAGAACATGCGATCAAACCCGTTGACAATCACTCATCACTCAGAGACTCGGCATACACCCATGTATCCGCATCACCACGCTCACCGACGTCGATGACTCGGACGACGACTCCGCTTCCTCAAGCGACGACGAGTCCGAGAAGAAGAAGATCGAGGACAAGCTGAACGGTCTCTGCTTCTTCGCCGATGATGACGGCTTCTGCACCATGGCCCTCGATGGCGAGCTGGAGACTCCTCGGAACGACGACGACGACGACACCTCCCAGGTATCTCTGACCCACGACGAGCTTTCCGCTGAGGTCGAGAAACTTACTGCTGTGCTTCTTAGCCAAGATAAGCTGCTTAGGCGTGCCACTAGAGAGCGCAAGGAGTTTAGGCAGAAGTGGGAGGATACGGTGAAGGAGCTTGATTCTGTCAAGTCCACCGTGGTCGTTCCTGATGAGGAGGAGTGTGAGATGTGCACCACGCATATGACTGAACTTCTCACTTTGAGAAGCAAGTATGTTGCGTTGGTAGGAGAGGTGGATGAGCTGAAGGCTAGACCCTCGTTGTTGGGTGCGTGCAAGACTTGTCCTGTCTTGCAATCCGAGTTGGCAGAGAAGAATGCCAAGATAGTGTCTCTTGAGGAGGCCAGCTCGGGTAGCACTTGTGTGACTAGGTGCGCTTTGTGTGAGGGTTTGGAGATGGAGATTGCTAATGTGAAGCATGACAAGATGCAGACTGAGGAAGAAAACACATACCTTCGGACCATCTTGTCATGGGTATCTTGTGGTGAGCCACAGCTCGGGATGATGATCTCCCAATTCAAGCGAGCTGTTGGAGGTCCTGGTGTAGGTTTTGCTCCGAGTGTTGATCTTTCTGCTTTTGGGAAGATTGGAGAGTCGAGTGGTTTGAACCCGAGTGAGAAGCCCAACTCCACCACTACTCCCAAACTTACCAAGCTTCCACCCAAAGAGCCTCTCAAGCCTAACACCAAGGATGGAGTGTTTGAAGAACCTCCGAGAGCTCCACCCAAGAACCAAGTATGGCATCCCAAACCCAATCACTTGAAGAACAAGCTTGATACGATGCCACCTATCCAGGAGGAGTGTTTACCACAGAAGGGCAAGGTGATCCACACCCACAACCACGTGTACCAACAACCCCCTTTGAGAGCGGTGAGGTACCATTGTGAGCACTGTGGGAGAGATGGACACTTGAGTGAGTTCTGTTTTCGGCGCAAGAGAGAGGCGCGCCGTGCTAGGGAGTTGAACAATGCGGACATGTACCATCCTTTCCATGATGTACATGCGCCAAATGTTCAGAGTCGTGCTGCTAGGCCCAGAGGTCCAGAACCTCAAGTTCCCAGGCCTAGGCAGAGGAGAGCTCCGAGGAGAGATGCTAGGCCTAGAGGTGCAGTGCCTCAAGTTCCTAGGCCTAGGCCTCGTAGAGAGCGTGCCCGGCGGGAGCCTGCTGTTGAAGGCTATGGACCCCGTGGCGGAAGCTTTGTAGTTGAGCGTTTTCCCCCACCGTGTTTTGAGTATCGCGGTGAGCGCTCTTTCCCCAGCAGACCACGTTCTTCTAAACATGGTGATCGCTTCATTCGTAGGTGTGCTAGGAATGGTTTTTTCGCTAACCGTTCTTTTGAGCAGCCGACCCAACACTGGTATTCTTCCCACTTCACTAACCCCAGTGTTGGCTAGTATGCTCAACCTATGTCTTTTTATTGATGTAGGTAAAATGATTGGAGAACGTTTGGTTGGTGGATTCCGGGTGTTCGAGGCACATGACCGGAAACGCCAAGTGGTTCTCCAGTCTTAGTCCGGTCGCCGGAAAGGAGTATATCACCTTCGGCGAGAACAACAAAGGTATGGTGCTGTCTCGTGGGTCGGTGCGAGTTAATGAACACTTTGTGTTGCGCGATGTTGCTCTTGTTTCTAACTTGCATTTTGACCTTCTTTCTGTTTCGCAACTTTTCGATGATGACTATGAGATTCGTTTTCAACCGAATCTCAGTCGTATTTTGGACCCTCAGGGCAATCTTGTTTGTGTGATTTCGCCCTTTGGGAAAGTCTTTCGTGCAGATTTCTCGGAGTCTTTTGGCATTTCTCATTGTCTTGTGGCTGGACCTACTTCTTCTGATCTTTGGAAGTGGCATAGGAGAGTAGGACATTTGAGCTTCGACTTGCTTGCAAGGCTTAGTTCACTTGGCCTAATCCGAGGATTGCCCAAGTTATCTATGGAGAAGGATCTTGTTTGCCACTCTTGTAGACACAGGAAGATGGTTGCCGCTCCCCCCCATCCATTGACTCAGGTCATGACCAAGCACCCCGGAGAGCTTTTGCACATGGACCTTGTTGGTCCGGCTCGGGTGAGCTCGGTTGGGGAGAAGTGGTATGTGCTTGTTGTTGTAGATGACTTTTCGAGATATTCGTGGGTCTTCTTTTTAGCTGAGAAGACCGAGACTTTCTCCTTTGCTCGCAATCTGATTTTGCGTCTTCAGAACGAGTTCCCTTTGAACTCGATGCGAGCTATTAGGAGTGATAATGGTTCTGAATTCAAGAATTCGGACTTTGAGAAGTTTTGTAACTCTTTGGGTTTAGAGCATCAGTTTTCTTCCCCCTACACACCCCCTCAGAATGGTGTTGTAGAAAGGAAGAATCGGACCCTTGTAGAGATGGCCAGGACGATGCTCGATGAGCATAGGACTCCTAGGCGATATTGGGCCGAAGCCATGAGCACTGCATGCAACATTTCCAATCGCATTTTTCTCCGAGCTTTCTTGAAAAAGACTTCTTATGAGTTGCATTTTGGAAAACTGCCCAAGGTGAGTTATTTTCGAGTTTTTGGTTGCCATTGTTTTATACTCAAAAAGGGCAACTTGGGCAAGTTTGAGTCTCGTTCTTCTGACGGTGTGTTTTTGGGTTATGGCACTCACACTCGAGCTTATCGTGTACTTAACCTTGACAATAACCGAGTCATGGAGACATCTGATGTCACTTTCGACGAGACCATGGTTTGTCCTTCTTCTCATTTTGAGCGTGTAGGTGATCATGAGGTTGGCGAGCCTCTTTTCGATGATGAAGAAGAAGGTGCTGAAGGCATGGATGACCCAGCACCTCCTCCTCCACCTGTTGTGCCGCAAAGAGCGGCTTCTACGACGACTCACGGCCCCAACACGTCTTCTTCCTGGGGGCCGTGGGATCCGCCACCCCGAGCGGTACCCTTTGTACCCAGGGAGGCACCAGCTGCTGCTGAGGGAGAGATCACTTCGGCATGGGAGGTGTCACGACACATTCAGCGCCAGCACCCGCCTCAGCAGATGATCGGCAGCATCGACGAACGCGTCACCCGGTCAAGGCAAATCTCTCACTTTGCTCATTCTGCATTTGTTGCTGATTTTGAACCCCGGGATGTTGGACACGCTTTGACGGATCCGGATTGGGTCAATGCCATGCATGAGGAGCTTGAGAACTTTGAGAGAAATTGGGTTTGGGTTCTAGTGTCTCCACCTTCTGAGTGTCATCCTATTGGAACAAAATGGGTTTTCAAAAACAAACAGGGAGAAGATGGCCATGTTGTGAGAAACAAGGCCAGACTCGTAGCCTAGGGATATAGTCAGAAGGAGGGGATAGACTATGAGGAGACGTTTGCTCCTGTAGCTCGTTTGGAGGCAATTAGGATACTCTTGGCTTTTGCTCCATCCAAAGGTTTCAAACTTTTTCAAATGGATGTCAAGAGTGCCTTCTTAAACGGCTACATAGAAGAGGAGGTGTATGTTAGACAACCCCCCGGTTTCAAAAATCTCAAGTTTCCAAACCATGTCTTTAAACTTCACAAAGCTTTGTATGGTTTGAAACAAGCCCCTAGAGCCTGGTATGATAGGTTGAAAACCTTTTTGCTTGCTAAGGGTTTTAAAATGGGATGTGTAGATAAAACGCTCTTTCTCCTCAAGCAAGGCACTGATACTCTCTTGGTCCAGATTTACGTGGATGATATCATTTTCGGTGGTTCTTCTCACGCTTCGGTTGCCAAGTTCGCAGATACTATGAGCAGGGAGTTCGAGATGAGCATGATGGGCGAGTTGACGTTTTTCCTCGGGTTGGAAATCAACCAATCCTGGGAAGGGACGTTCGTGCACCAGGGCAAGTACACCCGGGACATTTTGAAGAAATTCGACATGGGTCAGGCCAAGCCTCTTCGAACACCCATGGAGACCACGACGGCCCTGGATGTGGACAAGGAGGGAGAAGCAATGGACCAGAAGGAGTAACGGAGTATGATCGGGTCGCTGCTGTACCTGACGGCGACACGCCCGGACATCCAGTTCACGGTGTGTCTTTGCGTGCGCTTTCAGTCTTCACCGCGCACTTCTCACCGTCAGGCGGTCAAGCGCATTATGAGGTACTTATCCTTCACTCTAGAATTCGGGATTTGGTATTCTGCTTCCTCCACTCTTTCTCTTTGTGGTTATTCTGATGCCGATTTTGCTGGTTGCCGTATTGACCGCAAGTCCACTTCTGGGACTTGCCAGTTTATTGGTTCTTCTCTTGTTTTGTGGTCCTCTCGCAAGCAGTCTAGTGTCGCCCAGTCTACCACGGAGGCTGAGTATGTTGCTACGGCTAGCTGCTGTTCCCAGTTACTCTGGATGATGGCCACTTTGCGTGATTTTGGTCTGAGCTTTTCTCGCGTTCCTTTGCTTTGTGATAGCACGAGTGCTATTAGCGTTGCTAAGAACCCTGTGCTTCACTCGAAGACCAAACACATTGATGTGCGCTTTCATTTTCTGCGAGACCACTATGAGAAGGGTGATATCGACCTTCGCCATGTCGATACTCATCATCAGTTAGCTGATATTTTCACCAAGCCTTTGGACCAATCAACTTTTAATCGGTTGAGAGGTGAGCTTGGTGTGTGTTTCCCCTTTTAGATGGGGGAAACATTTTTGACTCTTGTATGATACACTGACTTTGTGTTTTCAGTTGTTTTTGCTTCTTTTTGGTTTCTTCATGCAACTTTGCATTTCAACATACGCTTTTACATTCTGAGCTTCATAAATATAGTCTGAAGATTGTAATTATGCTCTGTGTAGTCTTTCCTCCGATGCTTTATGTTGATGCTATAGCTTATGCTCCTTCTGATCACTGATACATATTGTGAGCTGAGCTATTTTTGAATGGTGAATTTGATAATAAACTTAAAACTTGCAAATGTTCACCATTGAGATATGCAACTAGCATGTGTAGGACGTGTTGAAGCCACTTATGCTTTTTATGTATGCTAGGTTGCTACGTCTCTAGTATTGAGTCATTCACTTGCTTGGTATGTCATATTCTGTTTAAAATCTGAACCAAGTTAAGTGAATTGAAAAGATCGAGATGGGTTTGCTTGTTAACACCTCACAGTTTCGAGACTGTTTCTCATTGCACTTTGAGTTAAACTTGAGCTGTGTAGTGTATGACCGAAACTGTTGCTTTAAGCTCCTGATTGCTTATGCATAGGCTTCGCACAGTTGGAAAGTTAGGCAATAACAAGCATTCAACCTCTCGCAGTCACATGCTGATTTCTGGACTTGTGTAATTTCACCGCTGCAACTCCGATTAAAATTTGAAATCACAAGTACATGTTTCATTTTCCAATTAGTATCAACATGATGATTGAACTGTGCTAGGGGTAGTTCACCTTGTATACATGTTTAGCACTTGTTTGACTTCCTGTCTATTCAGGTCTGTGCTATTTTGATGGTGAATACCTTTTTGGCTCAAAACTGCTCTTTGTGCTCTCATTTCAGACTTAGTGATCAGTTTGAGCCTTTGCTAGCATTCTGTGCATTTTCTGAGTCATCGGATCAAAACTCTGTAGAGCATCTTTGCACTCTTTTGAGTATACTCCTGAAGCTCCTAACTTGCATTTTGACTCATATGCATTTTGGAAGGGGGAGCATTGGTTCTTGATAAGTGCATTTTCAACTAAGGGGGAGAAATTGCAAATCATTACCCTCCGTTTGAACTAAGGGGGAGCTTTCCTGGTTGTTTGCACTATTCGAGGGGGAGTTTTTGCTGCTTCCTGTTGGCCGTAAGGCATTGGTATCGAGCTTCTTTGCTAGTTGTGTTGAGCCTCTGTGCCTCTATCTTGAGGGACTAGCATTTTGCTTTGTGCCTCTATCTTGAGGGACTAGCATTTTGCTTTGATATTTTCAATTGGTATTTGCTAGCGGTGTTAAGCCTGTTCTAACTCTTCTTGAGGGCTAGCTTTGCTTTGCTTGGTCGCATCGAGCCGTTGCCCATGTCTTTGGGGACCAAGTTGTCTTGCTCTTTCCACTTGACCTTCTTCAGCTTTGCTATGCTTTTGGGTCATTTGGTTGAGTTCTCTGTTCTTCTCCTTCTTCCTTCTTCTGCTTCCATTATGATTTGTGTTGGTAGTTGACAATGCACTCATCAAGGGGGAGATTGTGGATACATGGGAGTATGCCGGGTCTCTGAGTGATGAGTGATTGTCAACTGGGATGATGCACATGTTCTTTGGCTTGTGTTGTGCAGGTGTCGAGGATGGAGACAGTGATCAGAGGCAAGGTGAAGGTCAAGTAGAGACGTGTCGTGCCGATGGACCGAGAGTGGCGAAGGGCGGAAATGAGGCTTGGACTGAGGGACCGGTGGCCCGAGGATCAGCTGTGGTGGCTTGCAGCCTGGGACAGCGACGAGCGAAGACTTGCGGTCATGTGTTGCCTAAGTCGTGGACTTGGGGACACGTGTCGGTGGACGGGGTGCACGGGCGGTGCGTCCCCTCTACGGCGTCGGTTTGGTGGTAGAGCCAGAGAAAAGCCCTCGGGTGGACGGTTTCCAGGTTTGGGCCTCAAAACCTGGGTGCTGAGGGTTTCCGAGTTTGGCCACAAAACTCGGGCTGAGGACGGTTTCCAGGTTTGGGCCTCAAAACCTGGGCGCTGCGGGTTTGCTGAGTTTGGGCCTCAAAACTTAGATGCTTGGTGGGCTGGTTTCCCGGTTTGGGCCTCAAAACCGGGGGTTGGCTGGAAAAGGCTGGTTTCCCGGTTTGGGCCACAAAACCGGGGGTGCGACGTCCAGGAAAAGGACGCGGAGCGGTGGCGGCACATGGCGGCAATCGGGAGGTTGCGTCGAGGCAACTGAAGGACCGAAAAGCAACCAGAAAGCGACAAGAGGGGGGTGAATGGGAGCTTCAAATTTTCCTTTCGGAAACTTGTCACCACTGTCCCAAGAATCAACCCCAAAAGCAAACTCTAGAGCTTGATAGTGTCCACGACGCTAGATGTAGGGTGGATGCTTCCAAGAAGCACAGCGAGACACTATACAACTCTAGAAACTCAACGCAACAGGTGGAAACCAAATCCGACAACGGACGAACAAACTGCGAATGGAAACGCGCAAACCCTCACTGACCGGACTCTGAAGACCGTCCGGTCAGGTTGGATCGGACGCGTCCGGTCAGCTCAAGAGCGATCTGGGAGCTCTCTGAGTTGGACTGGACTCACAGTGAGGAGCGTCCGGTCACAACCCTGTAGCGTCTGGTAAGGCACAAACAAAGCCATGAACAGTAGAAGAGTTGCGTCCGGTCGTACACGGGAACCAGCGTCCGGTCACGAGCGTCCTGTCAAGTCGCGAGAAACACAGTAAAGACGTTGAACGACCGGACTCTGGGGGTGCGTCCGGTCAGCCCGACCCAAGCGTCCGGTCACCCCGAAAGTCTACTGTTCATCCACCGATTTGGCTCAATCTCACCCAAAACAAATACTCTAGGGATAAAACTTGGTGAGAGGAGTCATAAGGAAGATAGTGAGCTATCTCTAAGAGATCATGGCTCGAACCTATCTCCAAATCGATGAATCGAAGAAATTCGGGGGAAGGGAGAAAAGCTTGACCCAAAATCAAAATCGATCGATCTCCTAGACCGTGAAGTTAGAGGTGAATTCCTTCGGTGGAAAGAAGTGCCTCACGATCTAGAACAACTTGGTTCAAATGGATTTGCAAACGACGAACCGAGCAAAGAGATCAAGCGACGGGAAAAACATGGAGAAAAAGGATTCCGCGAAGAACACGAACGAAACGCGAATCACAACCACGAATTGCAACCGTGTGGCTACCACACGCTACAACAGTGAGGTTAAGGCCTCACTTCCTCAAAATCTCATGAACACAGAGGTATTGTTCTCCTCTCTGTGGATCTCAGGTTCGCTACAGCAGGGAAGAGGGAGAGCAGGAAAACCTAGAAGCAAAAGAGCAAATGACTGAGATAGTTGGGGAGGAGGGTGTCTCGCCCTACTTAACCTATTCCTAATTCCTACTCTATTCCTATTCTACCCCTCTCTACTTACAGAGCGAGCCAGCGAAACCCTAAGGTTATTCTGGACCAACTCGGTGGTAGGTAGATCCGACGGCCACGCCCGCACAACTCGTAGTGTTGCCTCAACGCAACCTCCCGATTGCCGCCACGTGCCGCCACCGCTCCGCGTCCTTTTCCTGGACGTCGCACCCCCGGTTTTGAGGCCCAAATCGGGAAACCAGCCTTCACAGCCAACCCCCAGTTTTGAGGCCCAAACCGGGAAACCAGCCCACCAAGCCTGAGTTTTGTGGCCCAAACTCAGCAAACCCGCAGCACCCAGGTTTTGAGGCCCAAACTTGGAAACCGTCCTCAGCCCGAGTTTTGTGGCCAAACTCGGAAACCGTTTGCACCCAGGTTTTGAGGCCCAAACCTGGAAACCGTCCACCCGATGGTTTTTCTCTGGCTCTACCACCAAACCGACACCGTAGAGGGGATGCACCTCCCGTGCACCCCGTCCACCGACACGTGTCCCTAAGTCCACGACTTAGGCAACACATGACCGCAAGTCTTCGGTCGTCGCTATCCCAGGCTGCCAGCCACCACAGCTGATCCTCGGGCCACCGGTCCCTCAGTCCAAGCCTCACGTCCGCCCTTCGCCATTCTCGGTCCATCGGCACGGCACGTCTCTACTTGACCTTCACCTTGCCTCTGATCACTGTATCCGTGCTCGACACCTGCACAACACAAGCCAAAGAACATGCGCATCATCCCAGTTGACAATCACTCATCACTCAGAGACTTGGCATACACCCATGTATCCGCAATCTCCCCCTTGATGATTGCATTGTCAACTACCAAGACAAATCATAATGGAAGATCATAATGGAAGCAGAAGAAGGAAGAAGGAGAAAGAGAGAACTCAACCAAATGACCCAAAAGCAGAGAAAGCCGAAGAAGGTCAAGTGGAAAGAGCTAGACAGCTTGGTTCCGAAAGACATGGGCAACGGCTCGACGCAACCAAGCAAAGCAAAGCTAGCCCTCAAAAAGAGGTAGAACAGGCTCAACACCGCTAGAAAATACCAATTGAAAATATCAAAGCAAAATGCTAGTCCCTCAAGATAGAGGCACAGAGGCTCAACACAACTAGCAAAGAAGCTCGATACCAATGCCTTACGGCCAACAGGAAGCAGCAAACACTCCCCCTCGAATAGCGCAAACAACCAGGAAAACTCCCCCTTAGTTCAAACGGAGGGTAATGATTTGCAATTTCTCCCCCTTTGTTGAAAATGCACCATCAAGCAAAAAGAGCCGAAAGCAATGTTCTCTCCCTCAGAAACTGCACCAACAAAAAGTGCCAACACACAGATTTCTCCCCATCCAAAATGCATATGAGTCAAAATGCAAGTCAGCAGCTTCAGGAATATAGTCAAGATAATGCAAAAATGCTCTAAACAGTATAGATCCAATGACGCAACTGAAGCACACATGCTAGCAAAGGCTCAAACTGATCACCAAATATAAAATATGAACATATGAACAAAGTGAGCAGTATTAGACAAAAAGGAGTCACCATCAAAATAGCACTAGACAAGTATAGACAGGAAGTCAAGCAAGTGCTAAACATGTATACAGGGTGAACTACCCCTAGCAAAGTTCAATCATCACGCTATAGAGTGAAACATAGACTTGTGTATCCAGATTTTATCGGAGTTGCAGCGGTTAAATTACACAAGTTTAAATTTCAGCATGTGAGTGTGAGAGGTTGAAAGCTTGTCTTGCCTATCTTTTCAACTGTGCGAAGCCTATGCAGAAGCAATCAAAAGCTTAAAGCAACAGTTTCGGTCATACACTACACAGCTCAAGTTTAACTCAAAGTGCAATGAGAAACAGTCTCGAAACTGTGATGTGTTGACAAGCAATCCCATCTCGATCTTTCTGATTCACTTAACTTGGTTCAAATTAAGGATAGTATATGAACAGACCAAGCAAGTGATCAACTCAGAACTAGAGACATAGCAACCTAGCATATATGAAAAGCACAAGTGCGATTTCAACATATTCTACACAAGCTAGTTGCACATCTCGATGGTGAACATTTGCAGATTTTAAGTTCATTAACAATTTCACCATTTCAAAATAGCTCAGCTCATAGTATGGATTAGTGATCAAAAAGAGCATAAGCTACAAGCATCATAAAGCATCAGAGCATAGTTACATTCTAAAGAATATATGCTTGAAGCTCAGAATGTAAATGCGTATGCTAAAATGCAAAAGGAAACAAAAGCAAACGAAAAAGAGTCAGTCTATTATACAAGAACCAAAAATGTTTCCCCCAACTAAAAGGGGAAACACACACCAAGCTCACCTCTCAACCGATTAAAGGTCGATTGCTCCAAAGGCTTGGTGAAAATATCAGCCAACTGATGATGAGTATCGACATGGCGAAGGTCGATATCACCCTTCTCATAGTGGTCTCGCAGAAAATGAAAGCGCACATCAATGTGTTTGGTCTTCGAGTGCAGCACGGGGTTCTTAGCAACGCTAATCGCACTCGTGCTGTCACAAAGCAAAGGAACGCGAGAAAAGCTCAGACCAAAATCACGCAAAGTGGCCATCATCCAGAGTAACTAGGAACAGCAGCTAGCCGCAGCAACATACTCAGCCTCCGTGGTAGACTGGGCAACACTAGACTCCTTGCGAGAGGACCATGACACAAGAGAAGAACCGATAAACTGGCAAGTCCCAGAAGTGGACTTGCGCTCAATCCGGCAACCTGCAAAATCAGCATCGGAATAACCGCAAAGGGAAAGGTTGGAGGAAGCAGAATACCAAATCCCAAATTCTGGAGTGAAGGATAAGTACCTCATAATGCACTTGACCGCCTGACGGTGAGAGGTGCGTGGCGAAGACTGAAAACGCGCGCAAAGACACACCGCAAATTGGATGTCCGGGCGTGTCGCCGTCAGGTACAGCATCGACCCGATCATACTCCGGTACTCCTTGTCCGCATCCAGGGCCGTCGTGGTCGCCATGGGTGTTGGAAGAGGCTTGGCCTCACCAATGTCGAATTTCTTCAGAATGTCCGGGGTGTACTTGCCCTGGTGCACAAACGTCCCTTCTCGGGATTGCTTAATTTGCAATTCGAGAAAGAAAGTCAGCTCGCCCATCATGCTCATCTCGAACTCCCTGCTCATAGTGTCTGCAAACTTGGCAACCAAAGCATGAGAAGAACCACCGAAAATGATATCATCCACGTAAATTTGGACCAAGAGAGTATCAGTGCCTTGCTTGAGGAGAAAGAGCGTTTTATCTACACATCCCATCTTAAAACCCTTAGCAAGTAAAAAGGCTTTCAACCTATCATACCAGGCTCTAGGGGCTTGTTTCAAACCATACAAAGCTTTGTGAAGTTTAAAGACATAGTTTGGAAACTTGGGATTTTTGAAACCGGGGGGTTGTCTAACATACACCTCCTCTTCTATGTAGCCGTTTAAGAAGGCACTCTTGACATCCATTTGAAAAAGTTTGAAACCTTTGGATGCAGCAAAAGCCAAGAGTATCCTAATTGCCTCCAAACGAGCTACAGGAGCAAACGTCTCCTCATAGTCTATCCCCTCCTTCTGACTATATCCCTGGGCTACGAGTCTGGCCTTGTTTCTCACAACATGGCCATCTTCTCCCTGTTTGTTTTTGAAAACCCATTTTGTTCCAATAGGATGACACTCAGAAGGTGGAGACACTAGAACCCAAACCCGATTTCTCTCAAAGTTCTCAAGCTCCTCATGCATGGCATTGACCCAATCCGGATCTGTCAAGGCATGTCCAACATCCCGGGGTTCAAAATCAGCAACAAATGCAGAATGAGCAAAGTGAGAGATTTGCCTTGACTGGGTGACGTGTTCGTCAATGCTGCCGATCATCTGCTGAGGCGGGTGCTGGCGCTGAATGTGTCGTAGCGCCTCCCTTACCGAAGTGGCCTCCCCCTCAACAGCAGCTGGTGCCTCCTCGGGTACAAAGGGTACCGCTCGAGGTGGCGCGTTCCACGGCCCCCAGGAAGAAGAGGTGTCGGGGCCGTGAGTCATCATAGAAGCCGCTCTTGGCGACACAGTAGGTTTAGGAGGTGCTGGGTCATCTATCCCTTTAGCACCTTCTTCTTCATCATCGAAAAGAGGCTCGCCAACCTCGTGATCACCTGCACGCTCAAAACGAGAAGAAGGACAAACCATGGTCTCGTCGAAGGTGACATCTGATGTCTCCATGACTCGGTTAGTGTCAAGGTTAAGTATACGATAAGCACGAGTATGAGCGCCATAACCCAAAAACACACCGTCAGAAGAACGAGACTCAAATTTGTCCAAGTTGCCTTTCTTCAATATAAAACAGTGGCAACCGAAAACTCTAAAATAACTTACCTTGGGTTGTCTCCCAAATCGCAACTCATAAGAAGTCTTTTTCAAGAAAGCTCGGAGAAAAATGCGATTGGAAATATAGCATGCAGTGTTCATAGCTTCGGCCCAATATCGCCTAGGAGTCCTATGCTCATCGAGCATCGTCCTGGCCATCTCTACAAGGGTTCGATTCTTCCTTTCTACTACACCATTCCGAGGGGGTGTGTAGGGGGAAGAAAACTGATGCTCTAAACCCAACGAGTTACAAAACTTCTCAAAATCCGAATTTTTGAATTCGGAACCATTATCACTCCTAATAGCTCGCATCGAGTTCAAAGGGAACTCGTTCTGAAGACGCAAAATCAGATTGCGAGCGAAAGAGAAAGTCTCGGTCTTCTTAGCTAAAAAGAAGACCCACGAATATCTCGAAAAGTCATCAACAACAACAAGCACATACCACTTCCCCCCAACCGAGCTCACCCGAGCCGGACCAACAAGGTCCATGTGCAAAAGCTCTCCAGGGCACTTGGTCATGACCTGAGTCACTGGATGGTGGGGAGCGGCAACCATCTTCCCATGTCTACAAGAATGGCAAACAAGATCCTTCTCCATGGATAACTTGGGCAATCCTCGGATTAGGCCAAGTGAACTAAGTCTTGCAATCAAGTCGAAGCTCAAATGTCCTAGTCTCCTATGCCACTTCCAAAGATCAGAAGAAGAAGGTCCAGCCACAAGACAACGAGAAATGCCAAAAGACTCTGAGAAATCCGCACGAAAGACTTTCCCAAAGGGCGAAATCACACAAACAAGATTGCCCTGAGGGTCCAAAATACGACTGAGATTCGGTTTAAAACGAATTTCATAGTCATCATCGAAAAGTTGCGAAACAGAAAGAAGGTTAAAATGCAAGTTAGAAACAAGAGAAACATCGTGCAACACAAAGTGTTCATTAACTCGCACAGACCCACGAGACAGCACCTTACCTTTGCTGTTGTCGCCAAAAGGTAATATACTCCTTTCCGGCGACCGGACTAAGACTGGAGAACCACTTGGCGTTTCCGGTCATGTGCCTCGAACACCCGGAATCCACCAACCAAATGTTCTCCAATCGTTTTACCTACATCAATAAAAAGACATAGGGTGAGCATATGGGCCAACACTGGGGTTACTGAAGTAAGGGGAATACCAGTGTTGGGCTGGTTGCTCAAAAGAACGGTTAGCGAAAAAACCATTCCTAGCACACCTACGAAGGAAGCGATCACCACGTTTAGAAGAACGTGGTCCGCTAAGGGAGGAGCATCCATCGCGATACTCAACACGCGGTGGGGTAAAATGCTCAACTACAAAGCCACCGCCACGGGGTCCATAGCCTACAACAGCAAGCTCCCGCCATGTACGCTCTCTACGAGGCCTAGACCTAGGAACTTGAGGCACTGCACCTCTAGGCCTAGCATCTCTCCTCGGAGCTCTCCTCTGTCTAGGCCTGGGAACTTGAGGTTCTCGACCTCTGGGCCTAGTAGCTCTCCTCGAAGCTATCCTCTGAACATACGGCGCATGTACATCATGGAGAGGATGGTACATGTCCACATTGTTCATCTCCTTAGCAAGGCACGCCTCTCTCTTGCGCCGAAAGAAGAACTCACTCAAGTGTCCATCTCTCCCACAATGCTCACAATGGTACCTCACTGCTCTCCAAGGGGGTTGTTGGTACTCACGGTTGTGGGTGTGGATCACTTTGCCCTTCTGTGGCAAACACTCCTCCTGGATGGGTGGCATGGTGTCAAGCTTGTTCTTGAGATGGTTAGGTTTGGGAGCCCACACTTGGTTCTTGGGTGGAGCACTCAGAGGTTCTTCAAACACTCCATCCTTGGTGTTAGGCTTCAGTGGCTCTTTGGGTGGAAGCTTGGTAAGTTTGGGAGTAGTGGTGGAGTTGGGCTTCTCACTCGGGTTCAAACCACTCGACTCTCCAATCTTCCCAAAAGC
This sequence comes from Coix lacryma-jobi var. lacryma-jobi, assembly GCA_009763385.1. Lineage (NCBI taxonomy): Eukaryota > Viridiplantae > Streptophyta > Magnoliopsida > Poales > Poaceae > Coix > Coix lacryma-jobi. The sequence continues at coordinate 64,097,951 of CM019829.1, read as the reverse complement.
AGAAAGATCAACACCCGGAGCAAAACCTACACCAGGACCTCCAGCAGCTCGCTTGAATTGGGAGATCATCATCCCGAGCTGTGGCTCACCACAAGACACCCATGACAAGATGGTCCGAAGGTATGTGTTTTCCTCCTCGGTTTGCATCTTGCTATGCTTCACATTGGCAATCTCCATCTCCAAACCCTCACACAAGGCGCACCTAGTCACATAAGTGCTACCCGAGCTGGCCTCCTCAAGAGACACAATCTTGGCATTCTTCTCTGCCAACTCGGATTGCAAGACAGGACAAGTCTTGCACGCACCCAACAGTGAGGGTCTAGCCTTCAGCTCATCCACCTCTCCTACCAACGCAACATACTTGCTTCTCAAAGTGAGAAGGTCAGTCATGTGCGTGGTGCACATCTCACACTCCTCCTCATCAGTAACGACCACGGTGGACTTGACAGAATCAAGCTCCTTCACTGTATCCTCCCACTTCTGCCTAAACTCCTTGCGCTCTCTAGCGGCTCGCCTAAGCAACATATCTTGACTAAGGAGCGCGGCAGTAAGTTTCTCGACCTCAACGGAAAGCTCATCGTGGGTCAGAGATACCTGGGAGGTGTCGTCGTCGTCGTCGTCCTGAGGGGAGTTCACTAGCTCGCCGTCGACCTCCTTGCCGAGGGCCATGGTGCAGAGGCCGTCATCGTCGGCGAAGAAGCAGAGACCGTTCAGCTTGTCCTCGATCCTCTTCTTCTTCTCGGACTCGTCGTCGCTTGAGCAAGCGGAGTCGTCATCTGAGCCGTCGACTTCGCTGAGCATGGCAAAGAACGCACGCTGCTCAGCCTGGGCCTTCTCCAACTACTTCTTCTTGATGTACTCCTTGTCGAAGCTACCCCTCCGCTTGTGCCTCGCGGGGGCGTAATTCTCCTTGCGCTTGCCGGAGTCGTACTTGTGCCCATGATCGCCCTTCCCAGATGAGTTCTTCTTCTTGGGGCAGTTGGCGATGAAGTGGTCGGGGTTGCCGCACTCATAGCATCCTGAGCGTCCTCCTCTGCGGCGACGGTTCATGCGGTTGTTGTGGAACCGCGAGAACAGGTTGGCGAGCATTGCCAACTCGTCATCCCCCAAAGACTCCAGCTGGTCCTCTGTGACAGAAAAGAGAGACGAAAGAGCAAAGCCTCCAGAGGGGTTAGCAGAAGAGCCAGAGAGCAAAGCCATCGACGGGCCAGAAGGATTTTCATAAGAAGCCCTCGCCATGGCATCAATCTCACTGGCTTGAGCTTACTGAAGAGCTCGTCGCACGTGAGGGTCTCATAGTTAGGTGATTCGATGATCGCCTGAACCTTGAAATCCCACACCGACCGATCAAGAGTATGGAGTAGCTTCAAAGCTCTCTCATGATCGTCGAAAGGCAACAGCTCCTTGTTAGCTCTCATCCTGTTGACAATCACCTGAAAGCGAGCGAATAAACTTTCTATGCTCTTGCCAGGCATATGTCGAAAGTTCTCATACTCTCACTTGAACGACTCGTAAAGACGGGTTTTGACTTGAGAGGTTCCCTCATGAAAGCGCATGAGGGTAGCCCAAATCTCCCGAGCCGTAGCGAGGTGAGAAACACGATCAAACTCACTCATGCTCAAGCATGAGAAAAGAGCATTACGTGCTCGGCTATTGGCATTGTGCTCATCAATCTGATGCTGAGTCACACGAGCAGCCAAGACAACGTAATCGGCAGAGTTGCAAATATCCCAAATGGACGCACCCAAACTCTGCAGATAGGCCGACATGCGTATCTTCCAATATGCATAGTTCGTCCCATCGAAAAATGATGGTTTGCCCACGCCGCGATCCATGTCGCCTTCTGTGGATCTGGAACCGGCTAAGGTGGAAGATCCTTAACCCGCTCTGATACCAATTGAAGGACCGAGAAGCAACCAGAAAGCGACCAGAGGGGGGGTGAATGGGAGCTTCAAATTTTCCTTTCAGAAACTTGTCACCACTGTCCCAAGAATCAACCCCAAAAGCAAACTCTAGAGCTTGATAGTGTCCACGACCCTAGATGTAGGGTGGATGCTTCCAAGAAGCACAGCGAGAAACTATACAACTCTAGAAACTCAACGCAACAGGCAGAAACCAAATCCGACAACGGACGAACAAACTGCGAACGGAAACGCACAAACCCTCACTGATCGGACTCTGAAGAGCGTCCGGTCAGGATGGATCGGACGCGTCCGGTCAGCTCAAGAGGGATCTGGGAGCTCTCTGAGTTGGACCGGACTCATAGTGAGGAGCGTCCGGTCACAACCCTATAGCGTCCGGTCAGGCACAAACAAAGCCCTGAACAGTAGAAGAGTTGCGTTCGGTCGTACACGGGAACTAGCATCCGGTCACGAGCGTCCGGTGAAGTCGCGAGAAACACAGTAAAGACGTTCAATGACCGGACTCCGGGGGTGCGTCCGGTCAGCCCGACCCAAGCGTCTGGTCACCCCGAAAGTCTACTGTTCGTCCACCGATTTGGCTCAATCTCACCCAAAACAAATCCTCTTGGGATAAAACTTGGTGAGAGGAGTCACAAGGAAGATAGTGAGCTATCTCTAAGAGATCATGGCACGAACCTATCTCCAAATCGATGAATCGAAGAAATTCGGGGGAAGGGAGAAAAGCTTGACCCGAAATCAAAATCGATCGATCTCCTAGACCGTGAAGTTAGAGGTGAATTCCTTTGGTGGAAAGAAGTGCCTCACGATCTAGAACAACTTGGTTCAAACGGATTTGCAAATGACGAACCGAGCAAAGAGATCAAGTGACGGGAAAAACATGGAGAAAAAGGATTCCTCGAAGAATACGAACGAAACGCGAATCACAACCACGAATTGCAACCGTGTGGCTACCACACGCTACAACAGTGAGGTTAAGGCCTCACTTCCTCAAAATCTCATGAACACAGAGGTATTGTTCTCTTCTCTGTGGATCTCAGGTTCGCTACAGCAGGGAAGAGGGAGAGCTGGAAAACCTAGAAGCAAAAGAGCAAATGACTGAGATAGTTGGGGAGGAGGGTGTCTCGCCCTACTTAACCTATTCCTAATTCCTACTCTATTCCTATTCTACCCCTCTCTACCTATAGAGCGAGCCAGCTAAACCCTAAGGTTATTCTAGACCAACTCGGTGGTAGGTAGATCCGACGGCCACGCCCGCACAACTCGTAGCATTGCCTCAACGCAACCTCCCGATTGCCGCCACGTGTCGCGACCGCTCCGTGTCCTTTTCCTGGACGTCACACCCCCAGTTTTGAGGCCCAAACCGGGAAACCAGCCTTCACAGCCAACCCCCGGTTTTGAGGCCCAAACCGGGAAACCAGCCCACCAAGCCTGAGTTTTGTGGCCCAAACTCAGCAAACCCGCAGTACCCAGGTTTTGAGGCCCAAACCTGGAAACCGTCCTCAGCCCGAGTTTTGTGGCCAAACTCGGAAACCGTCCGCACCCAGATTTTGAGGCCCAAACCTGGAAACCGTCCACCCGATGGTTTTTCTCTCGCTCTACCACCAAACCGACGTCGTAGAGGGGATGCACCTCCCGTGCACCCCGTCCACCGACATGTGTCCCTAAGTCCATGACTTAGGAAACACATGACCGCAAGTCTTCGCTCGTCACTGTCCTAGGCTGCCAGCCACCAGAGCAGATCCTCGGGCCACCGGTCCCTCAGTCCAAGCCTCACGTCCGCCCTTCGCCACTCTCGGTCCATCGGCACGGCACGTCTCTACTTGACCTTCACCCTGCCTCTGATCACTGTATCCGTGCTCGACACCTGCACAACACAAGCCAAAGAACATGCGCATCATCCCAGTTGACAATCACTCATCACTCAGAGACTCGGCATACACCCATGTATCCGCAGCAATGCTACGAGTTGTGCTGACGTGGCCGTCGGATCTACCTACCACTGAGTTGGTCCAGAATAACCTTAGGGTTTAGCTGGTTCGCTCTGTAAGTAGAGAGGGGTAGAATAGGAATAGAGTAGGAATTAGGAATAGGTTAAGTAGGGGGAGACACCCTCCTCCCCAACTATCTCAGTCATTTGCTCTTTTGCTTCTAGGTTTTCCTGCTCTCCCTCTCTCGTGCTATAGCGAACCTGAGATCCACAGAGAAGAGAACAATACCTCTATGTTCATGAGATTTTTGAGGAAGTGAGGCCTTAACCTCACTGTTGTAGCGTGTGGTAGCCACACGGTTGCAATTTCGTGGTTGTGATTCGCGTTTCGTTCGTGTTCTTCGCGGAATCCTTTTCTCCACGTTTTTCCCGTCGCTTGATATTTTTGCTCGGTTCATCTTTTGCAAATCTGTTTGAACCAAGTTGTTCTAGATCGTGAGGCACTTCTTTCGATCGAAGGAATTCACCTCTAACCTCACGGTCTAGGAGATCGATCGATTTTAGTTTCGAGTCAAGTTTTTCTCCCTTCCCCCGAATTTCTTCGATTCACCGATTTGGAGATAGGTTCGAGCCATGATCTCTTAGAGATAGCTCACTATCCTCCTTGTGACTCTACTCACCAAGTTTGATCCCTAGTGGATTCGTTTTGGGTGAGATCGAGTCGATTCGGTGGACGAACTGTGAATTCGCGGAGTGACCGGACACTGGCTGCTCATCGACCGGACGCTCCCAGTGAGTCCGGACTTTGAAGGCTCAGTTTGGCCTGTTTCGTGACTCGACCGGACCCTGGCTTCATGGTGTGACCAGACGCGTCTCCTTCACTGTTCATGGTGCTTGTTTTCTTGTGACCGGACGCTAGAGGTGCGACCAGACGCTAGCTGACAGTGAGTCCGGTCCAACACAGAGAGCTCCCAAACTGAGTTTCACTCGACCGTACGCGTCTAGTGCCTACTGACCGGACGCACCAGTGAGTCCGGTCATAGCTATTTCGCGCTATTTCGTTAGCAGTTCGTTCGCTTGTTGTCGGATTTGATTTCCGTCTTTTGCGTTGGCTTTCTAGAGTTGTGTAGTGTCCCGCTGTGCTTCTCGGAAGCATCCACCCTACATCTAGGGTCATGGACACTTCCAAGCTCTAAGGTTTGCTTTTGTGGTGATTCTTGGGACAGTGGCTACTAGTTTCCGAAAGGAAAATTTGAAGCTCCCATTCACCCCCCCTCTGGTCGCTTTCTGGTTGCTTCTCGGTCCTTCAAAAGCAACCCGCGAAGAACAACTCCAAAACGCGAATCACAACCACGAATTTGCAACCGTGTGGCTACCACACGCTACAACAGTGAGATTACGGTCTCACTTCCTCAAAATCTCACGAACACAGAGGTATGATTGTCTTCTTTGTGGATCGCAGTTGCTACAGCAGAGGATTGGGAGAGCAGGAAAACCTAGATGGCAAAGAGCAAATGACTGAGATAGTTTGGGAGGTGGGTGTCTCCCCCTACTTATACTAATTCTAGTTCCCACTCTACCCCTAATTAATTACAGAGCGAACCAGCTAAACCCTAGGGTTATTCTGGACCAACTCGATGTAGGTGCTGATACGACAGCCACGCCCGCACAACTGGTAGCGTTGCCTCAACGCAACCTCACCGATTGCCGCCACGTGCCGCCACCGCTCCGCTCATCCTTTTCACGGACTCCGCCCCCGGTTTTGAGGCCCAAACCAAGAAACTAGCATTCACGACCAACCCCCAGTTTTGAGGCCCAAACCGGGAAACCAGCCTTCCATCGCCTTAGTTTTGTGGCCCAAACTCAGAAACCCGCCAGCGCCCATGTTTTGAGGCCCAAACCTGGAAACCGTCCTCAGCCCGAGTTTTGTGGCCCAAACTTGGCAAACCCGCAGCACCCAGGTTTTGTGGCCCAAACCTGGAAACCGTCCACCGGTGGTTTTTCTGTGGATCAACCACCAAATCGGGCCGTAGAGGAGATGCACCGCCCGTGCACCCCATCCACCCACACGTGTCCCCAGGTCATCAACCCGAGTAACACCATGCCCCACAAGTCTCCGCTCGTCGCTGTCCCAGGATTTCAGCCACCACAGCTGATCCTCTGGCCACCGGTCCCTCAGTCCAAGCCTCACGTCCGCCCTTTACCACTCCCGGTCCATCGACATGGCATGTCTCTACTTGATCTTCACCTTGCCTTCGATCACTGTATCCGTGCTCGACACCTGCACAACACAAGCCAAAGAACATGCGCATCAAACCCGTTGACAATCACTCATCACTCGAGACTCGGCATACACCCATGTATCCGCAATCTCCTCCTTGATGAGTGCATTGTCAACTACCAACACAAATCATAATGAAATAGAAGAAGAAGAAGGAAGAGGGAGAGAGAACTCGACCAAATGACCCAAAAGCATAGCAAAGCCGAAGAAGTTCAAGTGGAAAGAGCAAGACAACTTGGTCCCCAAAGACATGGGCAACGGCTCGACGCAACCAAGCAAAGCAAAGCTAGCCCTCAAGAAGAGGTAGAACAGGCTCAACACCGCTAGCAGGAAAGCTCGACACCAATTGAAATATCAGTTGACAATCAAGCAAAATTGAGCTAGCCCTCAAGAAGAGGCAGAACAGGCTCAACACCGCTAATGAGAAAGCTCGATCCAACTGAAGGAATGCCAACTGAAAAGCAGAAGAACTCGATACTAAAGGAAGAGCAGAAAAGCTCGATACCAATTGAGAAACACCCTCACAAAGCAAAACTGCTAGTCCCTCAAGATAGAGGCACAAAGGCTCAACACAACTAGCATAAAATCGCTCCAAACCAATTGAAAAACCTTCATCAAGCGAGCAAATTCAGCAAACTCCCCCTCCAATAGTGCACACGTTATGATTTGACAAAATTCTCCCCCTTAGTTGATAATGCACTATCAGGTAAACTTCTCCCTTCCAAATGCATATGAGTAAGAAATGCAAGTTAGCAGCTTCAGGAATATATTCAATGGAATGAAAAGATGCTCTACAAAGTATAACTCCAATGACTCAATAATAAGCATACATGCCAGCAAAGGCTCAAACTGATCACCAAATACGAAATATGAACATAAGAGCAAAGTGAGCAGTTTTGGCCAAAAAGATATTCACCATCAGAATAGCACTAAACACGTATAGACAGGAAGTCAAACAAGTGCTAAACATGTATACAAGGTGAACTACCCCTAGTAAAGTTCAATCACCATGCTATAGAATGAAGCATATACTTGTGATTTCAGATTTTAATCGGAGTTGCAGCAGTGAAATTACACAAGTTCAAAATTCAGCATGTGATTCTGAGAGGTTGAAAGCTTGTCATTGCCTAAGATTTCAACTGAGCTAAGCCTATGCAGAAGCAATTAGAAGCTTAAAGCGTCGGTTTCGGTCATACACTACATGGCTCAAGTTTAACTCAATGTGCAATGAGAAATAGTCTCGATACCGTGTTGTGTTTGACAAGCAATCCCATCTCGATCATTCCAATTCACATGGTTCAAATTTATGACAGAATATGAACATACCAAGCAAGTGAAAAACTCAGAACTTGGAGACATAGCAACCTAGCATATATGAAAAGCACAAGTGAACTCAACACATTCTACACGAGCTAGTTGCATATTTCAATGGTGAATAATTTCAAGTTTTATGTTCATTAAGCAAATTCACCATTCATGAAATAGCTCAGGTCACAACATGTATCAGTGACCAGAAGGTAAAGATGCATGATGAAAAGCAAAGACTATCCTATCAGAAACGAAAACAAAATGAAAGAAAAAGAGTCAGTCTATGATACAATACCCAAAATGTTTCCCCCATCTAAAAGGGGAAACACACACCAAGCTCACCTCTCAACCTAGCAAAAATGGATTGGTCCAAAGGCTTGGTAAAAATATCAGCCAACTGATGATGAGTATCGACATGGCGAAGGTGGATATCGCCCTTCTCATAATGGTCTCGCAGAAAATGAAAGCGCACATCAATGTGTTTGGTCATAGAATGCAACACGGGGTTCTTAGTAACACTAATAGCACTCATGCTGTCACAAAGCAAAGGAACGCGAGAAAAGCTCAGACCAAAATCACGCAAAGTGGCCGTCATCCAAAGCAACTGGGAAAAGCAGCTAGCCGCAGCAACATATTCAGCCTCCGTGGTAGACTGAGCGACACTAGACTGCTTGTGAGAAGACCAAGAAACAAGAGAAGAATGTTGGCAGTTCTTAGCTTCACTAAAGATAGAGCTAGGCAACTATCCCCAGTAACGGCCCAGAAATGCTTGTTGGCACTCGCTAACGTTGTTACTAGGAGTAGACTATGGAATCTATTCCAGGCAACGGCGTCAGAAGTGCTTGTAGCAAGTCCGGTCACTATACCTAAAGGAGTGGAGCTAAAGCAATTATCTACTAATGTCAAGTGGGGTTGTCAATCCCGACACTAGTAGGAGCTAACTAGAGAGAATGCAATCTACCAGAAGGAGATTCTGCAAGCGCACAGAACTATCGTAGTAGCACTTCGCCTCGGAGTACCAGGTGTCGATTTATTTGATCCCAAGGGAAGGCTAGGGTGGTGTATGAGTTGAGTCAAGGAGGGGATGAGAGTCGAAGAAAAGAGAAAAGGGAAAAGGGGAGAAGAGAGGAGATGAAAAGCTAGAAAGAATATGTGGGTGGATAGGTAAGGATGAAGTGGATGGCTAAGGTAAGGTGGATGCATAGGTAGATAAATGGAATAGGATAACTAAGGGTAACTAAGATAACTAACTACTAACTACTAACTACTCCTAGATAACTACAAAGCAAGATAACTACGAAGCAAGATAGTTACGAAGCAAGGCAGGCAAAAGTCAATAAAGCAAATAAGTTAAGTATAGTTTTATTCCTATCTTGTCAAGTATCGAGGCGTACTAGCCTTTACCACTTACTTAGGTTGAACGCTAGCACAACGAGCCTTACTATTAAACTAGGCCAACTATGTGGTGGAATTCAAGGCACACAGGGCTGTCACCACCTGCTTGCTACCACAGCTATCTAGGGGTCCAGCCGTATCTGAAGGTAAGTCTATAACTAAGCACCACGCTTAACTATATTCTAACTATCTCTACCCCAGCTTTGAATAGAGACAACCTTGCGGACGTCAGAGCAAACACTTGACTTAATAAGATAAACACTAAACTAACTAAGCAACCTATTGGCAAAGATCAAACACTAAGCTCACTAGAGATTAACTACTATGGCTAAGTGAATTGAACTGTAGGATAGCTAGGCACTCAAGCAATCAATCAAGTATACCACTCAATACTGATAAGTAGAATAAAGTAATACTTGAAATGATGAACTAGAATATAGTAAGTGCTTGAGTAACAAGAGCAAAACCTGAACTGGAGATGAAGGAAGACTCTTCCCAGCTCCAGGACCGATCACTCGCACGCCTCTACTCTTGAGCTAAGCCTTGAGCAGCGCTTCCGCGAGGGCAAGAATGCCTTGCTGTACTAGCTACGTACTTGCCTAAGCTCTCTGAGCTTCTAACCAAACCCTCACTTGCTTCTCTTGCTTTGCTTCTCTTGGGATGTGATGGTACAAATGAAGTGGTGTCACCAGGGGGTATATATAGTCTTGAGGAGTGAGGGGGATACTTATAGAGGGCAGCCAACCGACCTAGGGTTAGGTCAGGTGGCGAGCGCCACCCCCTACTGGCGACCGCCAGTCCCCTGGCCGTTGGATGCATCAGCTTTGATACTACGACCTCCAGGTGGTTGTCTAAGGCGGTTTGGAGGTCGGTTTCATGTCCTAGCAACCGTCATTCGGCCTTGATCCATGCCACTCCTCCCTAAGCCGTCTGATGCCACTGACCTAGTGACCAAGGGCCAAGATTTGGCCTTGGGGAGGTCACACGGATCGGTGACATGGCAGGGAGTGGAACTTGGGCCAACCCAAGTGGCGGGCGCCACTCAGAGGTGGCGGGCGCCACCCCCCTTAGGCCCATTTGGGCTCTACTGAGTGGGCTTGGCCTCTGGTGGGTCCATATGTCCAAATTTGGTTCAAATCCTGCTTTCAAATAAAATTCTATGGACATGTGGAATTTGGTTAGTTTGAAACCTATTTGACTACATTTCATGCCTTTTTGGTGGACTTTAGGGACAAATGTTGATGGTAAAATAGGTGTTTAAGGACCATCAACAAGCTCCCCCAAGCTAACCTATTGCTCGTCCTCGAGCAACAATGCGGTTTAAGCATTGAGCATGAAATAGATAGCAACTTAAGATGTATGCAAGTGCATATTGTATAGTGAGAAATAACTTAGCATATATCATTAATCATAGCAATGTGGGGCTTATAGCTTTTCACTTCAAACATGCAAGAGTGAAATAAAGTAGTAGATAAAAAACTTTTATCTTGCTTATGTTTGACTAGGATTCTGTCTGGAGGTTTTTTTAAGGTTTTCAAAAGACAACAACTTGCTTAAGTCCTCCAAGATTCACTCAATCACTCAATGGTGTTTAAATCCTCACTTAGGCCAAAATGTAGCCTCTCCTATTTCCAAAGAATGATATGTGGAGTTATAGGTAGGCTAAGAACCATGAGCAAATTGCCTGATGTTTATTGCTAAGCTAGACACTAAGATCATAAGGAGCAGCAAATCATAAAAATTGATCAAGATGTGCATGTGTGGTTATGTGGAAGTGTATAGAGAGATATTTCATAATCCTTCCTAGTTAATTTCTGGGGTCTAGAGCTAATGATAATTCTCTCTCTTTTTTTTTGAATACATAGTGAGTAGACAAAAGATGTGTCCTCACATTTTCTTTGGACATAGTCCTCTTTTGAGCTAATTTGCTCACTCTCTTTTTTTTCTTCAGGACATAGTCCTTTCTTGAGCTACTTTGCTCATTTTTCTCTCTCTTTTTTTTAGCTCTAGATTTCCCCAGATATCTATAGGAAAGGATTTTTGAAATGAGTAGGGAAAGGGAGAGAAATGCTTATTCCCAGTGTAGGAATAGCATAAGGCTAGCAATGGGATGTTTGGCAAGATATTGCATATCTCCGGTGTAGAGAATAAGCAATTTATTTGGTGGTTGCAAACTTCCAAAGTGGAAAGTAGGCAATTTATGGTGGGTGTGTGTGAATCTTGATTCAAAAGATATGATAAGCTTCTCTACTAAGATCTATGAGGTCTAACAAAGCTCAACACAAACAAAGCTCTTTGTGGTTTTGACTAATGACTAACAAATATTTGGCTGGTGGTGGGATGGGATAAAATCTAGGAGGAACTTTTAGCAAGATTTTCATAATTTTTAAAAGAAATCCTCCAGATTAGGTCCTAATTTCACTTTGGCAAGTTTAAAGAATTACTCCATTTCTTACTAACTTTACTCACTAAGCATGATTTCACTTAAAGCATGTGCAACCCACAAAAGCTACAACTTAGATAAGACTAGTCATTCAAACCATAACAATAGCATTTGCATGACATATTTCAAATCTTATTCAGGTTTCAACTTGTTTAAGCAGATTTTATCAATTTGATTCATGGAGTGGTTATTTAGGCAAGCATGTGACATTCAAAAGATATTTAATTTAAGAACTGAATGTAAAGTGTAGGCTTGAGACATACCTTATCGGAGCGGGAGTCTCCCCCAAGCTGGCTTCTTGCTTGGTGAAAGATCTTCATCTCAGTCGGAGCTCTTGTTCTCATTTTATTAAAAAGGAAACTATCTAATGTTGTGAAAAGGGAAACTATCCTATTATGATATTTTATTGTTCTAACTAAGTTAACATATACCTATGCATATAACTAATGATAACTGGTGATATATATATACATATATATATATATATATTTTAGTTACATGCATGACATATGTTATTTATTCGAAAAAGGGAAAATTGAAGGGAAAAATTTAAAGTAAAACCATACCTTAGGTCTATGGAGTTTCATCCTGATCGGGTGGATCTTCTTCCTTGGGCACTTCTTCTCTTAGTACTCCATCTGGTTCTTCTTCTTTTGGCACCTCTCCCTTGTTATGTGAATTACACAACTAAGGAGGTGGTGGTTCTTTCTTTCTGCTCCACCTTGTTCTTGGGTGCCTCTTCTTGGTACAAACGGGTTTTGCTTCCTGCATGTTAGCGGCATATGCGGGGCCTCGAGAGAAAGAGAATATTTCCTTTCTCCCTCCTAATGTCATTTGAATTTTACCACTTCCCACATATATGCAGGCATCAACAGTGTTCATGAAGGGTCTACCCAAAATTAAAGTCACATCTTTCCTATTTCCCATATCTAGTATTATGAAATCAGTAGGAACATATGAACCTCTAATATGAACAGGTAAATCATTGACTATTCCTTCTACATAGAAAGTGGATTGATCAGCTAGCACAACATAGGCAGATGTGGATGACATGGGTGGAGAGAATGAGTTTTCATAGAAATCTTTAGATATAATGTTCACACTCGATCCTAAATCACACATGGCATTTTTAAAGACTTCACCAAAGATTGAGCATCTAATTATGGGACTACCAGGATCACCCTTTTTAACAGTCATGGTTTGATCTTCATAATAGTGAAAATATTTTATTTCAACCATATTTGCAGTTTCTATGTCAGGTTTAGCAGGAATTTTGCCAGATTCAAAAGATGGTATGATAGCAGCAAGTTGAGCTAATTGGGTTTCTAACATCTTATTAAAGCTAAGTTGATTTTTCAGAGCAGATGAGAAATCTTCCAATTTAGCATTTATATTCTCAAGGGCTTTATCATTCGACATTAATTACTTATTCAAGAAATCAGTAGTTCTACCTTGTGAGTAAACTAATTTTTTCAAGAATGAGAGACTATCAGAATTATGAAAATTAGAGCGGGGGAATGAATTGTTACCTTGAGAGTTTGCAGGCTGATTCCATCCTTGATTCTGTTGACGAAAACCGTTACTGTTGTTGATGAAGTTCAAATCTTCATGTAGCTCGGGGCAGTGGCTCCCAAAATGTACGATTTCTTCACAGACTTCACAAGTCATGTAGGATTCTAGAGATTGGACACTCTCTTGTTGGTTCATCTTCTCACAGCTGTCCAGCTTCTTTGCCTGCAGGTCCATCTTGGCCACGATCATGTCGGCTTCCTTAAGGGAATGCATACCTCGCTTACGGGGTTGTAGTCTTTCGTCATTCCATCCTTGGTTCGACACCATCTTCTCTATGAGAGCCTTAGCATCTGCAACATTCAGAGAAAAGAATGCACCTCCGGCGGCGGCATCCAAATGGCTTCTAGAGAGAGGGGTTAGGCCATGGTAGAAGTTCTGGATCAATAGCCAGTCCTCCATACCATGGTGCGGACAAGCAGCGACATACTCTTGCAACCTCTCCCAAGCCTCGGGAATAGATTCCTCGGCTTGTTGTGTAAAGCTGGAGATTTTGTTGCGCAGAACATTCGTCTTGCCCATCGGGAAGAATTTGGCAAGAAAAGCATTGGAACAATTGTCCCATGTGTCTACAGCGTTGTGATCGGTATAGAACCATTGCTTCGCTTTTCCTAGCAAAGATAAAGGAAAGAGACGAAGACGGATGGCTTCTTGGGTTATCCCCTTAATGGTGAAGGTGCCGCAAATCTCTAAAAAATTGTTGGAGGTGAGCATTGGCATCCTCATGAGCTTTGCCACAGAACGGGCTAGCTTGGACCATCGTGATCAGAGCCGGTTTCAACTCAAAATTGAGGTTGGCATCGATCATGTCTGGTTCTATCGCTACATTAGCGGCAGAAGGAGCAGAAAATTCATGAATGGTCTTGTTGGCCATCGTGAAGATAGAACGAGATAAGAAAGAAAGAAGTTGAAGAAGATGAAGGAAAAAGATAAGAAGAACTAAAGAAAGAAAGAATGGGGTAAGATGGGATTCGCTAAGCGGGAGCTTAAGCGAAGATAAATTCGTCACAGACTCAACCGATATACCGATTGCCTTCCCGGCAACGGCGCCAGAAATGCTTGTTGGTAGTTCTTAGCTTCACTAAAGATAGAGCTAGGCAACTATCCCCGGTAACGGCCCAGAAATGCTTGTTGGCACTCGCTAACGTTGTTACTAGGAGTAGACTATGGAATCTATTCCAGGCAACGGCGTCAGAAGTGCTTGTAGCAAGTCCGGTCACTATACCTAAAGGAGTGGAGCTAAAGCAGCTATCTACTAATGTCAAGTGGGGTTGTCAATCCCGACACTAGTAGGAGCTGGCTAGAGAGAATGCAATCTACCAGGAGGAGATTCTGCAAGCGCACAGAACTATCATAGTAGCACTTCGCCTGGGAGTACCAGGTGTCGATTTATTTGATCCCAAGGGAAGGCTAGGGTGGTGTATGAGTTGAGTCAAGGAGGGGATGAGAGTCGAACAAAAGAGAAAAGGGAAAAGGGGAGAAGAGAGGAGATGAAAGGCTAGAAAGAATATGTGGGTGGATAGGTAAGGATGAAGTGGATGGCTAAGGTAAGGTGGATGCATAGGTAGATAAATGGAATAGGATAACTAAGGGTAACTAAGATAACTAACTACTAACTACTAACTACTCCTAAATAACTACAAAGCAAGATAACTACGAAGCAAGATAGTTACGAAGCAAGGCAGGCAAAAGTCAATAAAGCAAATAAGTTAAGTATAGTTTTATTCCTATCTTGTCAAGTATCAAGGCGTACTAGCCTTTACCACTTACTTAGGTTGAACGCTAGCACAACGAGCCTTACTGTTAAACTAGGCCAACTATGTGGTGGAATTCAAGGCGCACAGGGCTGTCACCACCTGCTTGCTACCACAGCTATCCGGGGGTCCAGCCGTATCTGAAGGTAAGTCTATAACTAAGCACCACGCTTAACTATATTCTAACTATCTCTACCCTAGCTTTGAATAGAGACACCCTTGCGGACGTCAGAGAAAACACTTGACTTAATAAGATAAACACTAAACTAACTAAGCAACCTATTGGCAAAGATCAAACACTAAGCTCACTAGAGATTAACTACTATGGCTAAGTGAATTGAACTGTAGGATAGCTAGGCACTCAAGCAATCAATCAAGTATACCACTCAATACTGATAAGTAGAATAAAGTAATACTTGAAATGATGAACTAGAATATAGTAAGTGCTTGAGTAACAAGAGCAAAACCTGAACTGGAGATGAAGGAAGACTCTTCCCAGCTCCAGGACCGATCACTCGTGCGCCTCTACTCTTGAGCTAAGCCTTGAGCAGCGCTTCCGCGAGGGCAAGAATGCCTTGCTCTACTAGCTACCTACTTGCCTAAGCTCTCTGAGCTTCTAACCTAACTCTCACTTGCTTCTCTTGCTTTGCTTCTCTTGGGATGTGATCGTACAAATGAAGTGGTGTCACCAGGGGGGTATATATTGTCTTGAGGAGTGAGGGGGGTACTTATAGGGGGCAGCCAACTGACCTAGGGTCAAGTCAGGTGGCGGGCGCCACCCCCTACTGGCGGCCGCCAGTCCCTTGGCCGTTGGATGCACCGGCTTTGATCCTACGACCTCCAGGTGGTTGTCCAAGGCGGTTTGGAGGTCGGTTGCATGTCCGAGCAACCTTCATTCAGCCTTGATCCACGCCACTCCTCCGTGAGCCGTCCGATGCCACGGACCTAGTGACCAAGGGCCAAGATTTGGCCTTGGGGAGGTCACACGGATCGGTGAAATGGCAGGGAGTGGAACTTGGGCCAATCCAAGTGGTGGGCGCCACCTAGGGGTGGCGGGCGCCACCCCCCTTAGGCCCATTTGGACCCTGCTGAGTGGGCTTGGCCTCTGGTGGGTCCATATGTACAAATTTGGTTCAAATCCTGCATTCAAATAAAATTCTATGCACATGTGGAATTTGGTTAGTTTGAAACCTATTTGACTACATTTCTTGCCTTTTTGGTGGACTTTAGGGTCAAATGTTGATGGTAAAATAGGTGTTTAAGGACCATCAACAAAGAACCAAGAAACTGACAAGTCCCCAAAGTGGACTTGCGATCAAGTCGGCAACCAGCAAAATCGGCATTAGAATAACCGCTAAGGGAAATGGTGGAGGAAGCAGAATACCAAATCCCAAACTCTGGAGTGAAGCATAAGTACCTCATAATGCGCTTCACTGCCTGACAGTGAAAGGTGCGTGGCGACAACTGAAATCGCGCGCAAAGACACACCGCGAACTGGATGTCCGGGCATGTCGCTATCAGGTACAGCAGCGACCCGATCATACTCCGGTACTCCTTCTGGTCCACAGCTTCTCCATCCTTGTCCGCATCCAGGGCTGTCGTGGTCGACATGGGTGTTGGAAGAGGCTTGGCCTCACCCATATCGAACTTCTTCAGGATGTCTTTGGTATACTTGCCCTGGTGCACAAACGTCCCCTCTCGGGAATGCTTGATTTGCAACCCGAGGAAGAATGTCAACTCGCCCATCATGCTCATCTCAAACTCCCAGCTCATAAGATCTGCAAACTTGGCAACCAAAGCGTGAGAAGAACCACCGAAAATGATATCATCCACGTAAATCTGGACCAAGAGAGTTTCATTGCCTTGCTTGAGGAGAAAAAGCGTTTTATCCACACATCCCATTTTAAAGCCCTTAGCAAACAAAAAGGTTTTCAACCTATCATACCAGGCTCTAGGGGCTTGTTTCAAACCATACAAAGTTTTATGAAGTTTAAAAACATGGTTTGGAAACTTGGGATGTTCAAAACCGGGGAGTTGTTTCACATACACCTCTTCTTCTATGTACCCGTTTAGGAAGGCACTCTTGACATCCATTTGAAAATGTTTAAACCCTTTGGATGCAACAAAACCCAAGAGTATCCTAATTGCCTCCAAACGAGCTACAGGAGCAAAAGTCTCCTCATAGTCTATCCCCTCCTTCTGACTGTACCCCTGGGCTACAAGTCTGGCCTTGTTTCTAACAATGTGGCCATCCTCTCCTTATTTGTTTTTGAAAACCCATTTTGTACCAATAGGGTGACACTTAGGAGGAGGTGGAACCAAAACCCAAACCCGATTTCTTTCAAAATTTTCTAACTCCTCATGCATGGCATTAACCCAATCAGGATCAGATAAAGCATGTTCAACATCTCGGGGTTCAAAATTAGCAACAAATACAGAATGAGCAAAGTGAGAGATTTGTTGTGACCTTGACCGAGTGACACGTTCGTCGATGCTGCCGATCATCTGTTGAGGCGGGTGTTGGCGCTGAATGTGTCGTGGTGCCTCCCAAGCTGAAGAAAGCTCCCCCTCATCAGTAGCTGGTGCCTCCTCGGCTACAAAAGGTACAGCCCAAGGTGGCGGATCCCACGGCCCCCAAGTAGTCAACGAAGAAAGGTTGGGGCCGTGAGTCATCATAGTAGAAGCCGATGCTTGCGGCACAGCAGGTGGAGGTGGTGCTGGATCATCCATCCCTTCGGCACCCTCGTCCTCGTCATCAAAAAGTGGCTCGCCAACCTCATGATCACCTGCACGCTCAAAACGAGAAGAAGGACAAACCATGGTCTCGTCGAAGGTGACATCGGATGTCTCCATGACTCGGTTAGTATCAAGGTTAAGCACATGATAAGCTCGAGTATGAGTGCCATAACCCAAAAATACACCGTCAGAAGAACGAGACTCAAATTTGTCCAAATTGCCTTTCTTGAGTATAAAACAGTGGCAACCAAAGACTCTAAAATAACTCACCTTGGGCTGTTTTCCAAAACGCAACTCATAAGAAGTCTTTTTCAAGAAAGCTCAGAGAAAAATGCGATTGGAAATATAGCATGCAGTGTTCATAGCTTCAGCCCAATATCGCCTAGGAGTCCTATGCTCATCGAGCATCGTCCTAGCCATCTCTACAAGGGTCCGATTCTTCCTCTCTACAACACCATTTTGTGGTAGTGTGTAGGGGGAAGAAAACTGATGCTCCAAACCAAAAGAGTTACAAAACTTCTCAAATTCCGAATTCTTGAATTCGGAACCATTATCACTATGAATAGCTCGCATCGAGTTCAAAGGGAACTCAATCTGAAGACGCAAAATCAGATTGCGAGCAATAGAGAAAGTCTCAGTCTTCTCAGACAAAAAGAAGACCCACGAATATCTCAAAAAGTCATCAGCAACAACAAGCACATACCACTTCCCCCCAACTGAGCTCACCCAAGCCGGACCAACAAGATCCATGTGTAAAAGCTCTCCAGGGTGCTTGGTCATAACTTGGTTCACAGGATGGTGGGGAGCGGCAACCATCTTCCCATGTCTACAAGAATGGCAAACGAGATCCTTCTCCATGCTCAACTTGGGCAATCCTCGGATTAGGCCAAGTGAGCTAAGCCTTGCAACCAAGTCGAAGCTCAAATGTCCAAGTCTCCTATGCCACTTCCAAAGATCAGAGGAGGAAGGTCCAGCCACAAGACAACGTGAAATGCCAAAATACTCTGAGAAGTTCGCACGAAAGACTTTCCCAAAGGGCGAAATCAAACACACAAGATTGTCCTGAGGATCCAAAATACGACTGAGACTCGGCTTAAAACGAATCTCATAGTCATCATGAAAGAGTTGTGACATAGAAAGAAGGTTAAAATGCAAGTTAGAAACAAGAGCAACATCACGCAACACAAAGTGCTCATTAGCTCGCACAGACCCACGAGACAACACTTTACCTCTACTATTGTCGCCGAAAGTGATAAACTCCTTTTCGGCGACTGGACTAAGACTGGAGAACTACTTAGCATTTTCGGTCATATGCCTCGAGCACCCGGAATCCACCAACCAAACGTTCTTCAATCGATTTACCTACATCAATAAAAAGACATAGGGTGAGCATACGGTCCAACACTGGGGTAAGTAAAATGGGAATTATACCAGTGTTGGGCCGTCTGCTCAAAAGAACGGTTAGTACAAAAGCCATTCCTAGCACGCCTACGGGGAAATCGATCACCACGCACAGGAAAGCGTGGTCCGCTAAGGGAAGAGCGTCCATCGGGATACTCAAAACGCAGTGGAGGGAAATGCTCAACAAAGCCACTGCCACGGGGTCCATAGCCTACAAAAGCAGGCTCCCACCGGGCACACTAGTAGAGAAAGGGCCTTTAGCCCCGGTTGAAATGGGCCTTTAGCCCCGGGTATGTCAACCGGGGCTAAGAATCCGGGACTAAAGGTCCCGGCCTTTAGTCCCGGTTGCTTTCAACCGGGGCTAAAGGTCCAGAGAGGAAAAAATAAATGTGTGTTGTGTGAGATTCGAACTCAGCACATCTCGCCTCAGGCACGTCTACCAACTGAGCTACGCAACCCACGTGATGTAGTTCTAGACGTTTTCCTTTTGAATCCACTCGGGAAGGACTTTTAGCCCCGGTTGGTAACACCAACCGGGGCTAAAAGGACCTTTAGCCCCGGTTGGTAACACCAACCGGGGCTAAAAGGACCTTTAGCCCCGGTTGGTACCACCAACCGGGGCTAAAGGGTGACCCTTTAGCCCCGGTTGGTATTACCAACCGGGACTAAAGGTCCAGGACCTTTAGTTCCGGTTGATAATACCAACCGGGGCTAAAGATTCACCTTTAGCCCCGGTTGGTAATACCAACCGGGACTAAAAGTCTTTAGTCCCGGACGCAAATTTTTTCCGGGACTAAAGCTCGGTTGGTGGATCGTCCAAAGGCCTGTTCTCTAGTAGTGGCAACACCTCTCTAAGGCCTAGGACCTTGAGGCATTGGACCTCTAGGCCTAGCAGCTCTCCTCTGAACATTCGGCACATGACATCATGGTAAGGACGGTACATGTCCGCATTGTTCATCTCCCTGGCACGACGCTCCTCTCTCTTGCGCCAAAAGCAGAACTCCCTCAAGTGTCCATCTCTCCCACAGTGCTCACAATGGTACCTCACCGCTCTCATAGGTGGTTGTTGGTACTCACGGTAGTGGGTGTGGATCACTTTGCCTTTCTGTGGCATGAGCTCCTCTTGGATAGATGGCATGGTGTCTAGATTGTTCTTGAGGTGGTTTGGTTTTGGAGCCCATGTTTGTTTCTTGGGTGGAGCTCTCGGAGGTTCAACAAACACTCCATCCTTGGTGTTAGGCTTGAGAGGCTCTTTGGGTGGAATCTTGGTAAGCTTGGGAGTAGTGGTGGAGTTGGGCTTCTCACACGGGTTAAGACCACTCGACTCTCCGATCTTGCCAAAAGATGAAGCATCAACACCCTGAGCAAAACCTACACCTGGACCTCCAGCAGCACGCTTGAATTGGGCAATCATCATCCCAAGCTGCGGCTCACCACAAGACACCCATGACAAGATGGTCCGAAGGTATGGGTTTTCTTCCTCGGTTTGCATCTTATCATGCTTCACATTCGCAATCTCCATCTCCAAACCCTCACACAAAGCGCACCTAGACACACAAGTGCTACCCGAGCTGGCCTTTTCAAGAGACACTATCTTGGCATTCTTCTCTGCCAACTCGGATTGCAAGCCTGCACAAGACTTGCACACACCAAGCACTGCCTAACTTCTCTAAGCTCATCCACCTCTCCAACCAAAGCAACATACTTACCCCTTAAAGTGAGAAGGTCAGTCATGTGCTTGGAGCACATCTCACACTCATTCTCCTCAGTGACGACAAAGGTGGACTTGACAGACTCAAGTTCCTTCACCGTATCCTCCCACTTCTGCGTAAACTCCTTCCGCTCTCTCGCAGCACGCCTAAGCAGCTTATCTTCACTAAGAAGGGCGGCAGTAAGTTTCTCGACTTTAGTAGAAAGCTCGTCGGGGGTCTGAGATACCTGGGAGGTGTCGTCGTCGTCGTCGTCGTTCTGAGGGGTCTCCTCCAGCTGGTTGTCGACCTCCTTGCCGAGGGCCATGGTGCAGAAGCCCTCGTTGTCGGCGAAGAAGCAGAGGTCGTTCAGCTTGTCCTCGATCTTCTTCTTCTTCTTAGACTCGTCGTTGCTTGTCGTCATCCGAGTCGTCGACGTCACTGAGCGTGGCGAAGAAAGCACGCTGCTCAGCCTGGGCCTTCTCCAAGTACTTTTTCTTGATGTACTCCTTGTTGAAGCCGCCCTTCCGCTTGTACTTCGTGGGGACATACTTCTCCTTGCGCTTGCTGGAGTCGTACTTGTGCCCATGATCGCCCTTCCCAAATGCTTGCTTGTTCTTCTTGGGACAGTTGGCAATGATGTCATAGCATCCTCCTCCGCGGCGACGGTTCATGCGGTTGTTGTGGAACCACGAGAACCGGTTGGCGAGCAAAGCTAGCTCGTCATCCCCCATGAACTCCAGCTGCTCCTCTATGACAGAAAGAAGAGAAGAAAATGCAAATCCTCGAGAGGGGTTAGCAGAAGAGCCAGAAAGCAAAGCCATCGACGGGCCAGAAGGATTTTCATAAGAAGCCCTCGCCATGGCATCAATCACACTGGACTTGAGCTTACTGAAGAGCTCGTCGCAGGTCAGAGTCTCATAGTTAGGCGATTCGATGATCGCCTGAACCTTGGAATCCCACACCAACCGATCAAGAGTATGGAGTAGCTTGAGAGCTCTCTCATGATCGTCGAAAGGCAATAGCTCCTTGTTAGCCCTCATCCTCTTGACAATCACCTGAAAGTGAGCGAATAAACTTTCTATGCTCTTGCCAGGCATGTGTCGAAAGTTCTCATACTCTCGCTTGTGCGACTCGTAGAGACGGGTTTTGACTTGAGTGGTTCCCTCATGGAAACGTATGAGGGTAGCCCAAATCTCCCCAGCCGTAGCGTGGTGAGAAATGCGATCAAACTCCGTCATGCTCAAACATGAGAAAAGAGCATTACGGGCTCAACTATTGGCATCGTGCTCATCGATCTGATGCTGAGTAGCACGAGCATCCAAGACCACGTAATCTGCAGAGTTGCAAATATCCCAAATGGAAGCACCCAAACTCTGAAGATAGGCCGACATGCGTATCTTCCAATACGCATAGTTCGTCCCATCAAAGAACGGTGGTTTGCCCACGCCGCGATCCATGTCGCCTTCTGTGGATCTAGAACCGGCTAAGGTGGAAGATCCTTAACCCGCTCCGATACCAATTGAAGGACCGAAAGTGCTATCAGAAAGCGACCAGAGTGGGGGTGAATGGGAGCTTCCAAATTTCTTCTCAGAAACTTGTAGCCACTGTCCCGAGAATCAACCCCAAGAGCAAACCTAGAGCTTGCGAGTGTCCACGACCCTAGATGTAGGGTGGATGCTTCCGAGAAGCACAACGAGACACTACACAACTCTAGATACCCAACGCAAAAGCCAGAAACCAAAACCGACAACAGACGAACAAGCCGTGGACGAAAACGTGCTGAAGACACAGCATCAGACGCTGGCCTGCGTCCGATGGTCAGGCACCGCACGCGTCCGATGCAAAATGACCCTCTCTCGAACCTTACTGGACAGGCATCGGACGCTGGCTACAGTGGAACCCTAGCGTTCGATGCTCGACCCCCAGGCGCATCCGATGGCAACGGACGCGCCGATGGTCAGCGTCCGATGCTCCTTAAAAACGCTGTCAGATGACACGTGACACCGGACGCGTCCGATGTGATGAACACAGCGTCCGATGCTCCCGACTCGAGCGTCCGATGCCCCCGAAACTGCACTGTTCTTCCACGAATTCAACCCGATCTCCCCCGAATCAAAAGCTCTAGGGCCTAGTCTCGGTATGAGGAGATCCAAGGAGGTTAGTGAGCTATCCCAAAGATATCATGGCTCGAACCTAACTCCAAATCGGTGAATCGGAAGAATTCGGGGAAAAGAGACAAAACTTGATTCGAAATGAAAATCGACCGATCTACTAGCTCGTGAGGTTAAAGAAGAATTCCTTCGGTGGAAAGATGCGCCTCACGATCTAGAACAACTCAGTTCAAACGGAATCGCAAAAGATGTACCGAGTAGAGAGATCGATCACCGGGAAAATCGTGGAGAAAAGCAACCCGCGAAGAACAACTCCAAAACGCGAATCACAACCATGAATTTGCAACCGTGTGGCTACCACACGCTACAGCAGTGAGATTACGGTCTCACTTCCTCAAAATCTCACGAACATAGAGGTATGATTGTCTTCTCTGTGGATCTCAGTTGCTACAGCAGAGGATTGGGAGAGCAGGAAAACCTAGAAGGCAAAGAGCAAATGACTGAGATAGTTTAGGAGGTGGGTGTCTCCCCCTACTTATACTAATTCTAGTTCCCACTCTACCCCTAACTAATTACAGAGTGAACCAGCTAAACCCTAGGGTTATTCTGGACCAACTCGAGGTAGGTGCTGATCCGATGGCCACGCCTGCACAACTGGTAGCGTTGCCTCAACGCAACCTCACCGATTACCGCCACGTGCCGCCACCGCTCCGCTCATCCTTTTCACGGACTCCGCCCTCGGTTTTGAGGCACAAACCAGGAAACCAGCCTTCACGACCAATCCCCGGTTTTGAGGCCCAAATCGGGAAACCAGCCGTCCATCGCCTGAGTTTTGTGGCCCAAACTCAGAAACCCGCCAGCGCCCAGGTTTTGAGGCCCAAACCTGGAAACCGTCCTCAGCCCGAGTTTTGTGGCCCAAACTCGGCAAACCCACAGCACCCAGGTTTTGTGGCCCCAACCTGGAAACCGTCCACTGGTGGTTTTTCGGTGGCTCAACCACCAAACCGGGCCGTAGAGGAGATGCACCGCCCGTGCACCCCGTCCACCGACACGTGTCCCCAGGTCCTCAACTCGAGCAACACCGTGCCCTGCAAGTCTACGCTCGTCGCTGTCCCAGGCTGTCAGCCACCACAGCTGATCCTCAGGCCACTGGTCCCTCAGTCCAAGCCTCACGTCCGCCCTTCACCACTCCCGGTCCATCGGCACGGCACGTCTCTACTTTACCTTCACCTTGCCTTCGATCACTGTATCCGTGCTTGACACCTGCACAACACAAGCCAAAGAACATGCGCATCAAACCCGTTGACAATCACTCATCACTCGAGACTCGGCATACACCCATGTATCCGCACACGCAAGTCTTCACTTGTCGCTGTCCTAGGCTGTCGGCCACCACGGCCGATCCTCAGGCCACCGGTTCATCAGTCCAAGCCTCACGTCTGCCCTTCACCGCTCCGGGTCCATCAACATAGTATGTCTCTACTTGACCTTCACCTTGCCTTTGATCACCGTATCCGAGCTCGACACCTGCACAACACAAGCCAAAGAATATGTGCATCATCCAAGTTGACAATCACTCATCATCTCCAGATCCGGCATACACCCATGTATCCGCAATTATGTGTTGTTATAGGACATGTCTACCACCAACAATAGTTTGTTGCATTTTTCACCTACTACCACCAACAATGATTCATTGCATTTTACATCTCTTACCACCAACAATGATTTGTTGCATTTTCCATCTACTACCACCAACAATAATTTGTTGCATTTTCCATCTATTACCTCCAATAATAAGTCATTGCATTTTACATTTATTACCCCAACAATGATTCATTGCATTACCTTTTATTGCCACCAACAAATGAATGTGGCAATTTGACTCTAGCCACCAAATTCATTGTGTTGTAAGATTTCTTTGATGCAATGGATCACACTACATAGCAATATGGCCATATTCCCACGTAACTATGGAGTGGCAATAAAACTATTTTGTGACAAGTTCATTCGTGGCAATATTGTCCTAATTAAGCCATGTGTTTTGTTGCAACAATAACTCATGCAACCATTCTACTGGTCGCAATATTTGTGCTTGCAACCAGAACCTGGTTGCGTTAGCTTTTTTATTTGCATTGCAATACTACCTTATTGCAACACCACATCCAAGTGGATGCAAGAACCTATTGCACCGTTCCAAATGCAACCACCTGTCAACAACCATACATAGATGCAATTTATTCATATTGCAACCAAAATAGCCATATTGCAACCCAATATAGGCGTCATGACAGGGTTGGATCCTAGTAGAACTCCTACATTAATCTCAATTCAAATGCAGTTATGTGTTTGCATGAGCTACAACTAGCTCATTGGTTAGTTTTTTTATTGACATACTTTTGGACAGTCGTGACTGTGTACATACATGTTTTTGTGTTATATAATTTTAGGGAAAATCCAGAAAGCTCAAGTACCTGGTCGATCAACTCCAAAGAATACAATAACCAATAATAGTGATGAAAGACCACTTCATATACGTCCATCTGCTCCATAGAGCTTACGTACCTGGTCCATCAGTTCCTATCTGTATAATAGTGTATTTTAGTCATTAGTGATTAGTGAAATTTAAGTGGATATGGATACTACAAATAGTTGATTAAATATATTTTGTTGGCATATACTTGTTATATGGGGTTGCTTTTCTCTATCGTGTTTTAGCCAATTGATGAGCTCTACCAAATTAAAATCAGATTGTGTGGCCTGTTATGCTGCTGGATCGAAAAAAAATTGGGATGAAGTCATGTGGGCTAGTGGAGAACGAAGTGAGCTACAAACAAAATTTGTGAAATCTAAATGGGCTGAAAAATTACAAAAGAAGTGGGCTGTAATGTAAAAAAAGCCGACCAAATAATGTTTTGGGCCTATTATAAGTCTGCCAACTACTTGGGCCTTAACTGACCATATTTTAATTTTATGACATCTATTAATCTGCCAACGTAGCGCCATGTCATCTGCCTATGTGGCACAATGGAAGGAGTTGTGATAACAACCCAATGTCATAAACTTATATGACACTAAAATCTATTGTCATAAGTTTTTTACATTAGATATACAAATGTCACATAATGAATTTGTGATGGTGGTTTTTTGACATTTGAATTTTTGTCAACTAGATGTCATAAATCTCAAGTTGTGACATTAATTCCATATATTTTGACGTAAATAGAATGTCAAAAAACCACACATTTCTTGTAGTGCTGGCGAGAGCATAGAAAGTTTATTCGCTCGCTTTCAGGTGATTGTCAACAGGATGAGGGCTAACAAGGAGTTGTTGCCTTTCGACGATCATGAGAGGGCTCTCAAGCTTCTTCATACTTCTTGACGGTAGATAACTCCTATTTTAAACCGTCAACTAACCTCATAAATGACCCGCAATGATCCAAAGTGTGTAGCTATAGGGTTTGATTCCAACGAGTTCCACGAGTTGTGTCGATTCCACTTGTTTTGTAGGATATTCAATATTTCATCATAAGAAAATATCTCAAGTGAAGAATCAGAGCACACCAGTGAGACAAGCTCGTCGAGACGATCGCAACGGACATGCCACTTGCCATATTTGGAGTCCCAGAGCAAGAGTCCTCGATGAATACAACCAGGAAGACTCTAGAACCCTCTAGAAGCCTTATCTATATGAAGATCAGGGGTGTAATAGACAAGATTCCAACAGCTACAAAATATCAAAAATGTCCAGGGACCAGATTGAAAGAAGACGACAAGGAATCCTTCCATGCCAAGACTCGTTGCGCAAACCAACCGAACAAGGACTCTGAGAACATATATGATGAATGATTGACTTTGATAAGGAAGGTTTAAGGCTTTTCCCGGTTGAGTCATTATCTCGCTATGTGCTTAATGCTTATGACTAACCAGTGGCATTGAGTTGTGGTGTGTTTCTGTGTTGGTGTGCATGTGCAACATGTGTCTCATAGCTGTGTTGATGTGCAGGTGTTGAGCTCGGATATAGTGGTCGATGGAAGGTGAAGGTCAAGTAGAGACGTGTCGTGCTGACGGACCGGGATCGGTGAAGGATGGGCGTGCCGTGCAGCAGACGTGCCATGCCGATGTACCTAGAGCGGTGAAGGGCGGACGTGAGGCTTGGACCGACACCCAAAGAGGCCAGAGGAACAGCTGTGGTAGCTAGCACGTGGCATCGGCGAGCGAGAGCACATGGGGATATGCAGTGCATCGGCCGAGTCGGGATGAAGACGATGGCGTCGTGGCACTTGGCGGGAGGTCGGACACGGGCTTGCGTGCAGCGCAAGTGCCGTTGGCCAAGTCAAGAAGGAAGGCGAAGGCGTTGTGCCCGACATGGAGGCTGGACATGCATCGGCATCGGTGCAGGTGGTCGGGGTGTGCGAACCACATCCCGTCTACAATGCGGGTTCGGTAGCTGAGCCTCAAAAAGCTACCCTCGACGGTGTCCGAGTTTGGGCCTCAAAACTCGGGTGGCCGGTTTCTGAGTTTGGGCCTCAAAACTCGGGATGGACGGTTTCCAGGTTTTGGCCTCAAAACCTGGGCTCGCGAGTTTCCAAGTTTGGGCCTCAAAACTCGGGGTGGACGGATTCCAGGTTTGGGCCTCAAAACCTGGGCTGGCAGGTTTCCCGGTTTGGGCCTCAAAATCGGGGGAAGGTCCAAAAGGACGGTCGACGCGTGGCGGCACCGAGAGGCTTGCGTTGCGGCGAAGCTATCGGTGAGAAGGCGCGGCGGTCGACGGTGACGGCTTGTGGCGGCATCCTAGAGCTTGCGTCGAGGCGAAGCGAAGGATGAGAAGGCGCGTGGCCGTCGGATGAAAACTGCTTGGATTGGACAGTTTTTCCCCTGGGGGGTATTTGGGTTGAGTGCTTCATGTGAGGGCGTTTTGGTCTTCGGACGTGCGCCTATATATATGAAGGGGGCTGGTTAGGGCAGCCATCCTTGGAAGTGTCACTCTCATTTTTTCATTTGAGAGGAGGCTAGGGTTAGAGAGAGACCGGCTCTTGTTCTTGAGCTTTTCGCCATCCACGCTTTGTGTTGCGAGGAGTGGCTTGTAACCCGACACAGAGTGCTACATAATTCTTCATCTAGTAGCAATGCAAGGATCAATTTCGCCCCTCCTCTTAGTTGGCTGCAATTTGGATCGAATCGCATTTTTGTTCTTGGCGTTTTCGTTTTTCCCTTCTCGGAGATATGCCTCGTTCTCCCTCTCTGAGCGACGATTTGCGATTCCGTTTGAATCAAATTGTTCTATGTCGTGAGCTCCTTCTTTCCACCGAAAGATTTCCTTTCTAACCTCACGAGCACATAGATCATGTCAAAATCGCGTTCGTTCTTCGTTCTTCCCCCTTTTCTAGTGTTCTTTCGATTTCTCATTGATTAGTTGGTTTGGAGCGATGATATCCTAGGATTAGCTTCCCAACACGTAGAAGAACACTTGGGAGAAGTTTGGTTGCAGCCCCGTTCGATTTGGTGAAGATCCAATCGATTTTGGTTTTGTCCCGAGCTGTTTTTGGCTTTCCGGACAGTGGCGGACTGTCCGGGACTCATCCCCGGACTGTCCGGGGGCCGGGCTGTTCACGGGCAGCGAGGTTGCTGTTTTTATTTTTGAATGGCGGACTGTCCAGGACTCATTCCCGGACTGTCCGGGGTTCAATAGCGGACAGTCCGCGACTGCACAGCTTTGCTGATTTCGTCCGTATCTTTCGCATACAAGCTACGATTTGTGATCCGTTTGTTGCGTTGGTTTCACCATTGGTCAAAGTATCTTTGGTCGGACACTTCCTTCTTCTCCATAGGAGTTAAGTGTTCCGCTTTCGGAGTTTCGATGGTTCTAGCGGCCGTATCTTTTGGGTTCGAGCTCTGATTTGAGATCCATCTGTTGCGTTAGTTTCCTAACTTCATAAGGATCTTTCCAAGGTGCTTTTGCCAGTAGTTGGCCTAAGTAGTTTTGGTTGAACACTTTCCTCTTCTCCATAGGAGTGGGGTGTTCCGTTATCGGAGGTTCGAGTGTTCTAGGAGCTTGCTTGTGCAGTTTTGCCCAGTTGCTTTGGCGCTTGGTTTTGGGGGTTCTTCGGTAGTTCCGCTGTACCTCTAGGACATTTCCTAGGGTATCCACCTATTCGTAGGTCATGAACTCACCAGTTGTTTGAGTGTTTGATTTTGGGGAGATTTTCTGGGACAAGGGCCATCGTTTCTCGAGAAGAAATTTGAGGCTCCCATTCACCCCCCTCTGGTCACCAATTCGGTCCTTCAGTTGGTATCAGAGCCAGTTAAGGATCTCTCTACCTTAACCGGTTCCGGATCCGCGAAGGCGACCTTTTGAGAGCAGTTGTGCTTCCGACTTTGTTCGTCGAGGTGTTTGAGCTTTTGTTTGGCTAACACTAACCGTGCTTTTGGAAATGGCACCAAGTTCTTCTTCCAGTGTGTCTTTGTCCTCAGGTTTGAGTCTTGGACATATGATCCAGGATGACATTTTGGCAAGAAGGAGGACTGCGGCTCTTGAGGCACAACGTGAGGTGGATGCTTTGCTGAACTTCCTAGGAGATGATGAGCATTCAATGGAGGATCGTATACGTGAACTTGGCAAGGCCAAGAAAGGTACACTTCTCGCTAGTCTTGGGATTTTGTCCCAACGATTTGAAGCTTGTTGTGATGATAATATTAGATACGATGAGCTTTGTGATACCTTGCATAGAAAGATCAAGAAGTTGAAATGCTCTATTGCTAGGTTAAAATGTGGCCTTTTTCATTGGAAGTCTAGTGCATCTTTACCTTGCACCTCTTGTAGTGACATGGTTAGGAAGAATGATGAGCTATGCTTTTCTCTTGCTAGCTTAAAATCTTAAAATGGATTGTTGAAATCAAATGCTTCCAAACCATGTCTAGTTTGCATTGACTTACGCAAGGATCTTGATTGTGCTAAAACTGAAATAGCCTTGCTTAAGTCAAATGCTTTGTTACCATGTGTTTCTTGTGAGTCTTTACATGCTGAAATTAATAAATTAAAATTGACTCACACCACATGTCTAGATGAACTTGAGCATGCTAGGGCTGAAATTGATGAGATAAATGCTAGGCCTTGTAGCTCATGCTCTTTGAATAAAAATGCTTGCCATGCTTCTAGTGATACTCATGATTCTTTGCTTGATGTGAATGGTGATGTTTCTTCCACCGATTTCATGTGTACGTCATGCATTGATTTGGAAAAAGAAGTTTTGGCTTTGAAGGTTTTGCGCGATGACATGAGGGCTAAGTTGGTTGAGCACAATGATATGAGTGCCAACCTTGAGATGGAGATTGAGCTCTTGCGTACCACATATGCCGAGTGAATTGAAAAGGAGATGGAAAACTTAAGAAACACTCCTTGTGGAACTTGTGACCGCCTCATGTTTGAAAATGAAGTTTTGGCCAAAAGATGCAAGAGCCTTTGTGCTAAGTCATTTGAGTCACGCATTTCTTCCAACTCCGATGTTGATATTTCTGAGTTTGCATCTTTGCAACCGGAGTTGAGTTCTTGTTCTGCGCGTGAGTCTTTTGACGTTAGCACTTGTGCCAAGGTTTCAGATAGCTCATTCATAGCTACTCCTAACCTTCCTGTTTCTTCGAGTGATGTCCAAGGGACTTCTCTTGACAAGAGTGCTTCTCACATTTTTGGGACTCGTGCTCCCAATCCAGTTTTCCATTGCACGTTTTGCAAGAAGGATGGACACTCATTCGATTTTTGTTTCTGCCGTGTCAAACACGAGCGACGTATTCGAGCTAAGGCTTTTAGGAAGCCACGTAGCCTTTCCCATGGCACGTGTGCTCCTAGTGATGGCGCCAAGTTGGTTGTTGATGCTTCTTGTTCTAAGTCCCAAGGGACTTCTCACTTGTCGGAGAATGGTGTGCCTTCCGATAGGCCTTTGTACCATTGCTCTTTTTGTGAGAAAGATGGGCATCAAGAAAGCTTTTGCTATCGGCGTGCCAAACATTTGCGCTAAGCTCGCTCTTCTAGGAAGTTGGTGGTTCATAGCCCTTCTCATGGCATGAACGCTTGTGCTCCTAGTAAGAAGCCCCTCTTTGTTGATGGGTTTTATGACTCCTTTTCTAGTGGGATAGGTCATGGTCGTGGACATGCTTCTAGTGCTTCTTCTCTTGGTCCACGTCATGCTTTTCATGATGCTTCTATTGGTTCTTCTACAAAAACCTTGGAAGATGTTTGCCTCTTTTCCCGTGGTACGACTCGTTCTTCTCCTCGAGTTGTCCGTTTGAGAAATGCTTCCAAGGGTGTTTCACAATTGAATTTGAACCAACATTTGCATCATGCTAACCCACAAGATAAGTTGAGTTCTGTGACCAAGTCTAGGGCTCCCAAGTACATGCTTGCTAACCCTTCGGGATCCAAGACTCGGGTTACTTTGTCCTCTTGTGTGTAGATATGAGGACGCTGGGTGGAGAACATGCGCCTGATGGAGCTTGATCTTTTAGATGTTATCAAGAGTTAATGGTTCTCTACACCCCCCTTAGATTTGCCTCCAAAGAGGTTTTTTTTTGCAGCTCGGTGAGCCTTCTTATATACTCATACCTTGTACATCCATGTTCTATTTCTTGAGGTATGAGATGGACTATCATGTGTTCACTTGTATAGTTCTTGCATGTACATTTCCTGTGTACCATGTTTTGTTTTAGTCTAGCATGTGCTATCTTGTATATCTTGTCATGCTAGTCTTGTGTACAGTTTTGGTGGCTATTCCACTTTTAATGCTAGTCTGTGATCCTCATGAACATTATGCCATGCTTTTCCATACTTCTGTATGAGCCTTACTTGTAGTGGTATGATGTTCATTAGGCGTCACTTTTCAGGTGTGTTGACACCTCGGGTGGCACACAGAAGAAACCGCAAGCGCACGGCTGTCAGTTGTAGCTTTTCACCTCAGAGTATTCCGGGGTATCGAATCCATGAGGAACGTGAAGTGATTTTGAGAAAACTAGGGGGGTAAGGATATCTAGGATAGTTGAAGGGAACGGGCACAATCTACTGGGGTAGATCCTAGTTCTATTAGACTTCTAGTGATTTAAGTTCTTTACTAGTGTATGTGGGCGTACTAGCCTTTACCACTGACTTAGGTTGAACGCTAGCACAACGAGCCCTACTGTTAAACTAGACCAACTACGTGGTGGAATTCAAGGCGCACAGGGCTGTCACCACCTGCTTGCTACCACAGCTATCCGGGGGCCTAGCCGTATTCACTGGCAATATATAGCCTAAGTACCACACTTAATCAATATACTACTACTACTAGCCCTGTACTAGAACTAGAGCACATGAAAATAATATCAAGCAATGAAACAAACACACAAGTACTGAAAGTAAATACTTGAAGATAAAATAAGATACTAAGTTACCAAAGTTGAAGCGCAGAGCCGAGCGAAGTAGAGGTCTCCGACAACTCCAGAACTCTCCAGACTTCTACTCTTCTCCTCTCCAGCTCCTCTTCTAGTGAGGCACTCACACTCTCTCTAATCTCTCTATCATAGCAAGTGTGCTACTCTAACCAACTGGTGGTGAATGGTGTGAGGCTCTCCGAATGAGAGCTCAAGGGGCCTATTTATAGTGCTAGGAAGCTAGGGGGTACTTATAGAGTGAGGGGAGGTCGGTTAGGGTTTAGGGGGGTGGCGCCCGCCACCAAACCCGGGCGCCTGCCACCTCACTGCCGTTCGTTGCAACCGCCATTCATCCAACGGTCTTCATTTGCTCTCCCAAGTCGGTTTGAGGGCTGGTTAGGGTTTAGACACGTGTCCAAAGCCCACTATCCAGGTAATACTCTTCTTAGCCCTTGGATCAAACTGCCTTAGTGTGCAATGGCCAGGATTTGAGCTTGAGGTGACTCCCTCGGATCGATGACGTGGCTTGGGCCACTTTTGGCACGAGTGACCTGGCGGCCGCCTGTAATAGTTGGCGGCCGCCACCTTGCTCAGGCCCAAATGGGCCAGAGTGGCTTGGCCTTGCTCCTAGTACTCTTGTTTGGCCCAAATTCCATTATTTCCTGCATTAAGATAAGAAACTATGCACATGTGGAAATAGGTTAGTTATAAACCAAATCTTCTACTTTTTATGTTGTTTTACCTTGGTTTTGGGTGAAATGTTGATGGTGAAATGATGCTTTATTCACCGTCAACAAGCTCCCCCACACTAACCTCTTGCTCATCCCGAGCAAGCATGGACTTTAAGAAATGAAACAATTTTATTGAACTAAGCATTCACACAAGATGTTCAACTACCTATACTCATGTTAGTAACCTTTCCAAGTGGCTAATAAATCATACCTATGGCGGTTGAGAGATAGAATAGCTTGCAAGCAAGAGAAACACACTATCCTCTTTTACATACCTTCGGGCTTCAGGATATTTTCAAAATGAAAATCATGGTTCATTGAATCTCTCTTTAAATCTCAAGGCACTCATGGTGTATATCCTCACTTTATGGCAAAAGAAAATGCCAGAGTCTATCCTATGGGTTATGTGGAGTTTATAGGGAAAGGGAGGAATGTAAGGCACTTCTATCTCTCTTTTATTGCTAAGTCAAGTTTAGGATCATGGGAGAGTATAGTCATGAAATAGCCAAGGTATAGGGTGGACTAACTCAACTCCTTTGTTCTTTTTAAAACTCTTCTCTTACCAAGGATCATGGCTATATGCCTCTTTCTCTTTTTTCTTTTTTTTGAATACTTGGACACTTGTCCTTTTTAGAGCATTTGCTCTTTTTTTAGATACTATATAGCCATGTCCTTTGAAGGAATTAGACAATTTATTCAACTCTTTTAGAACAAAATTTTGGAGGAGAACTACATGAGTATACTCTCAGTGTGAGAGTTGTCTCAAAAAGGCATGGTTTGCCTTGGCTTTTAGAGCATGACTAAACTCTTTTATCTAGATCAACTATTCTTGACAAAGCTCAAAGATTGATTTAGAAGGCTTTGTGGGCTGTTTTCCTATACTCTAATATTTTGGCTCTGGTAGGTGGATAGGAAAGACAGATCATGAACCATGGTAATTTTGGTTTTCAAAATAAAAACTCCCAAGGTTGTAGCAGAGTACTAATGCAATTTCAATTACCACTTCTATATCTTATCAAACAACAACCAAGGTTGACTTCCCTATCAAAATGAGTAGGCTACTACACATGAACAAAAGGTAGAATAACATGTCATTTAAACACTCAATTCAAAAGAAATTGTTTTAGCATTTTTATTTCCTAGCTGCATTTTTAGTTCAAACCGAGGCATCGAGTGATCCAAATTGTACAGAATTTAAAACATAGGTTTAGGGGTTCACCGGGAGTGTTTCGGTGCAGATTGGCCTGGCGGCCGCCAGTAATAAGTGGCGGCCACCATGGGCTTTGGCCCATGCGGCTTGCAAACAGCGTGGTAGTTACCTTGCTAAGTTTAGGTTACATCTTTGAACATTTTGTCACATTTTAGAAAGGTGTTTAGAGTAGGGATTTCCCCCACACTAGAAGTTTTGGTACTTTTATTTTTAAAATGAACAAACTTGATGAAGGGAAAAATAATAAGGGTGTCTTTTTATTCATTATAGAAACTTCTAAACAAATATTGAAAATTAAACAAACTGAAATTTAAATCATGCAAAATTAAACTTTAAACTAAATCAAACTAAAAATCTAACTAGACACCCTAATCTAATCTAATCTAGTGAAGGAGCCTCGTAGAGATCCTCGAAGACCGTCTCTTTGAAGAGACGCTTGATCTTCGAGGTGCAGCCCTTGCGGAGGATGGTGAACCGATCCTCCATATCCATTCGCCAGAGGGCTATCTCTGCGACTTGATCCTCCAAGGCGCTTTTCTCCTTGCGCAGCTTTTCACCTCGACGGCGAGTTTTTCGAGGGTTAACCCCTCCTCACCACCGCTGTGCTCCATCTCGCCGGGGACTCCTGCCGGCGATGGCTTGAGACGGCAGCGCACGGATGGCTCGGAGAGCGACCCATTGGAGTCATGAGTGCTCACCTCACGCTCACGCAGCCTCTTCTCATAATGCCCATCGGGCATTCTCACGCCGTACACCTCCAGTTTAGCCCTCTTAGGATTAGGGCTGTAACTGCGGGTGCGGCTATCCGAGCCAAAGCTGACCCGGGATTTCGCCCTTGATGGAGTGGGCGTTTCATCACCCCTGGCCTTAACGGCTAGAGACTTCCTCGGGGTGATCTCCCCTGTGGTCGGCCTGGTGGGCATCCTCAATTTCTTCTCGGGTGGCGCCACTGGAGGAGGATGAAGACGGAGCGGAGACGAGGCCAGGGGGCGTTTCACCCCTGGCGGCCACCCAGCAGGGGTGGTGCCCGCCACTAGTGTGGTGGCTGGTGCCTTCCCTGAATCCTCCGGTGGTGTCCCCTCGACATAAGTTCCATCAGGCAGCACAATCGCTAAAGGGGGTACGTCAAGCACCTCCATGTCGTCATCGATCAGAGACCGGATGATGGCTTTGGTGGAGGACGAGATGGATCCTTGAGGGTTATAGGACACAGATTTCCATGGAGACGACATGGTTTTGGAGGAGGCTTGGCTGGACTTCGTGAGTGGATGGAGGGAGAAGAAGGAGTTCTTCTTTTAAGAAGGGGGAGAAGTGGATGGATAAGCCTTAGATGAACTAACACGTCCTCATCTCCTCCTTCTTTCGCTCTCCCGAGCTCGAGATCAGCTGCCACGTGGAGGGGGGGCCTCTAAACTGCCACCTAGTGTGGCGGGCGCCAGGGTTTGGTGGCGGCCGCCAGTTGGGAGTGGCGGCCGCCACTCCTCCTTCGCCGGGCATCGAGCGGGAGAAGGTAAACCTCCTAAATTTCAAAGTTCCAAGGTTGAATTGGCTTGGTTGGGCCTAAAGAGGCCTTTCTCGGGGTTTTGGATGGACTAGGTGCATGAAATGGACAAGGGGTAAACTGGGTCCATCCATTAATTGTCACGGGCTTGAGCTACTTCAAAGTTGATTATATCAATTTTGTTTAGCTCATTTTTATCAAAGTCATAAAATATTTTTAATCTTTGTCCATTGACTTTGAAGATTTGCCCATCGTCACTTTCTAATATGACGGCTCCATGGGAAGAGGTTGCAACAACCTTGAAGGGTCCTTCCCATTTGCTTCGAATTTTACCATGTCCGAAAAGTCGAACAGGAGTTAAAGAGTAAAACTTTATCTCCTACTTCAAACTCTTTCTTTTTGATCCGTTTATCGTGCCATCTCTTAGTCTTCTCTTTATAGAGCTTGGCACTATGATAGGCTTTCTCTCACCATTCTTCTAGTTCGGAAATTTGCATCTTCCTATTTTGGCCAGCTTGGTCAAAGTCCATGTTCCATTTCTTAATGGCCCAATGAGCTTTGAACTCAAGCTCAACAGGAAGATGACATGTTTTTCCATAAACTAGTTGGTATGGGGACATTCCAATCGGGGTCTTATATGCGGTCCGGTAGGCCCACAGAGCTTTGGGTAACTTATGTTTCCATCACTTTCCCATTTCTTCTACCATCTTTTGCAAGATATTCTTTATTTGTTTATTGGACGTTTTGGCCTGTCCACTTATCTGGGGGTGGTATGCAGTGGCTACATTATGTTGGACTCCTTGACTAGCTAAGAAATGTCGGAAGCTCTTATCTATGAAATGAGGGACTCCGTCACTAATGACTAGTCTAGGAACTCCAAAACGAGGAAAGATGTTTTCTTTGAACATTTTCTTCCAATGTTTAGCATCTGCTGCTCGACAGGGTATGGCTTGTACCCATTTCGAGACATAATCCATAGCCACAAGAATGTACTCGGCGTCATAGGATTTAGGAAAGGGGCCCATGAAGTCTATACCCCAAACATCGAACAGCTCAACTTGGAGATTGTTCACGAGAGGCATAGCATCTCGGGCATTAATGTTACCATGCTTTTGGCAACGAGGACAACGTCTCACATAATTATTTTTGTCCTCGTACATGGATGGCCAATAAAAACCACTTTGCCATATTTTAGCATGTGTCCGAAAAGCTCCATAGTGTCCTCCATATTCGGCGGAGTGACATCTATCTATGATTTTTGTTGCTTGTTCTATGGGGACACATTTTCTCAAGAGTCCATCTGCACAGACCTTATAGAGATATGGTTCATCCCATAGGTGTGTTCTGCTTTGATATAGCAGTTTCTTTTTATTCTCCCCCGGTGGAACATAGCCGGCGACTATAAAATTCACGATGTTTGCATTCCAAGGGTTGGTATATGTGACTTTTAAAAGGGTATCATCGCGAAGAAAGTCATTTATTGGGAGATTGTCCGAATTATTGACTTGTAGTCTAGACAAGTGATCAGCTACTGAATTCTCTACTCCTTTCTTGTCTCTTATTTCTAGGTCAAATTCTTGAAGGAGTAAGATCCAGCGGATCAACCTTGGCTTAGCATCTTTCTTATTGAAGAGATATTTTAGAGCAGAGTGATCGGTATAAACAATCACCTTAGCTCCCACTAAGTAAGATCTAAACTTGTCTATGGCAAATACTACGGCCAAAAGTTCCTTTTCTGTGGTTGCATAGTTTAGCTGGGGGCCAGTCAGGGTCTTACTAGCATAAGAAATAGCATAATCCTTCTTATCTTTAGTTTGACCAAGGATGGCCCCCACAGCATAATCACTAGCATCACACATGATTTCGAACTGCAGATTCCAATCTGGGGGTTGGATGATTGGTTCCAAAGTTAGAGCCTTTTTCAAGATATTGAAAGCTTTTAGATAATCCTCGTCAAATTTGAACGGGACGTCTTTTGCTAACAGGCTCGTTAAGGGTCTAGCAACCTGTGAGAAATCCTTAATAAACCTTCTATAAAAGACGGCATGGCCCAAGAAGCTTCGGATCTCTCTCACATTAGTGGGTGGTGGCAATTGTTCAATTATATTGATTTCGGCTTTATCAACTTCTATCCCACGTTCTGAAATTCGATGGCTTAGGACAATTCCTTCCCGCACCATGAAGTGACACTTTTCCCAGTTAAGAACTAGGTCTTTCTCTTCACAGCGTTGGAGGACTTTGTCTAAATTGGCTAGGCAATCGTCAAAGGTTTTCCCATAGACCGAAAAGTCATCCATGAATACCTCCATGATTTGTTCAATCATGTCAGAAAAGATGGACATCATACACCGTTGGAAAGATGCCGGCGCATTACAAAGTCCAAAGGACATGCGTCTATAGGCATATGTTCCATACGGGCATGTGAAAGTGGTCTTACTTTGGTCATCTGGATGGATTGGGATTTGGTGATAACTAGAATTTCCATCCAGGAAGCAAAAGAAGGAATGGTTTGCCAATCTCTCTAGCATCTCATCTATAAAAGGAAGCGGGAAATGATCTTTCTTTTTGGCTTTATTCAGCTTCCTATAGTCTATACACATCCTCCATCCAGTGACAGTGCGTTGAGGGATTAACTCATTTTTCTCATTCTTAACGACTATCATACCTCCTTTCTTTGGAACTACATGCACAGGACTTACCCATTCACCATAAGGAACTGGATAAATAATTCCCGCATGCAAGAGTTTCAGAACCTCCTTTTTCACGACATCACGCATAGCGTTATTAAGTCATGTTTGGGGCTCTCTTGAAGAGGGTATCTCAGGATCGAGAGGGATACGATGGGTGCAGAGATTTGGACTAATTCCCTTCAAATCTTGAAGTGAATAGCCAAAGACAGATTGGTGTTTTTCTAAGACAAGGGTCAACCTACGGACTTCCTCTTCAGATAGCTTACTGCTAATGATTATAGGAGTCTCGGGGTCTTTGTTTAGAAAGATGTATCTCAGGCCTTCAGGCAGAGGTTTTAGCTCTATGGAGGGTCGAGATGGCTTTTCCGATTCGTTTAAGCGAAACGGCTCATCTGTCTCGGCTTCTTCTTCGACAAAGAACTCAGAATCTTCTTCAAAATTGGGCTGAGCCAACTCATGAAGAGTAGAGGTTCTAGCTTGATCGAGAAGATCTGGTTCTGGTGGTTGTTCGGCAATAGAATTTAATGCACGAACGAAAGGTACTGAGTACTCTTTTCCACCGATTTGAGCAATAAAGTGCTCTTGAAATGGTCCTTGCAAGGCAAGTATGGACCACGGTTGTCCTAAGAAAACGTCAAAAAGGACTACATCGAAAATGTAGAAATCTAAGACCATGTCCGCTCCATCTACTTGGATGGGGACCATCTTTAGGATTCCTTCACTTTCCAAGATGTCACCATTTGGGTCTCTTAAACACCGTTTTGTTGGATGTCGTTGAAGGTCGGGGAATGTTCTGGATACGTAATTACTAGCAAGAACATTAATTCCCACGACAGGGTCGTAAAAGGCAAAGGCTCTTTCTCCCCTAATTCGACAATCTATTATGCTAGGTACTTTATCTATGCGAGGAATGTTTTCTGATACTTCGGCTTCCATTGTCCATTCATGACTCATGACAACTGAAAGTTCCAAAAGACGCTCTCGGCTATAGATTCCATCAGAAGACTCAGGAAGTCGTTTGTCGGATGGGAGAGCTTGAACGGAGTAGTTCATAGCATTTCTATAATCCTCAAACACATCATCCTCTATCTCGCCCAAAAAGTCCGGAAGAATTTCTCTTCCAGATGTGGACGGAATAGGCTCCGCTAAGTCCAACGAGCTAGACTCGGGCTCTTCTTGTTGTTCTACGGTCAAAACTTGGGTTTCTACGACTTCTTCCTCAGGGATTTCATCGGAAACTCCAGTATAAGGAGTATTCTCGAGAATTCTATCAAGAACCTCCTTTCCACCTCGTGGAGAAAGATGAAGAAACGCTCCACCTAACGAATGATCAAGGTGAAGAGCGCTCTCTTTCTCTAGACCGACATAAAAATGCTGAAGGAGCACTGGATCGGGTATGGCTAAATCGGGTCCTGAATTGATTAAATCAATAAAACGGTCCCAAGCCTCCCCTAAGGTCTCCTTATCATTTTTTCTAAAGGTCATTACTTCTACTCGTAGTCGTAGCACTCGGTGGACAGGGAAATACGTCAAGATAAACTTGGTCCGTAAAGTTCCCCAGTCTCCTCTGGCACTTCCCACGGTTCGAGCATGCCATGTTTTAGCTGCTCCCGTCAAAGTGAACGGAAACAGCATGCACAGACTTGCTCAAACTCACGTAGATGTATGTAGGGATTTTCTGATCCTGTAAACACGCTCTCCTGAACTTTGTTAATAAAGTCAGGGCGCAATTCGTAACTATCGGCATATATAGGTTGTGATGATAAATGTGGCTCTAATCGCGAACTCTTAGGAGCTGCGAATTGTAAGATAGATTGATTCTCCATGCGGAAAGGGTAAAGATGATCCTAACTCTAGTCTCAAAAATCAGCTACCGTTCCCCGGCAACGGCGCCAGAAAAGCTTGTTGACACCTCGGGTGGCACGCAGAAGAAACTACAAGCGCACGGCTGTCAGTTGTAGCTTTACACCTCAGAGTATTCCGGGATATCGAATCCATGAGGAACGCGAAGGGATTTTGAGAAAACTAGGGTGGTAAGGATATCTAGGATAGTTGAAGGGAACGGGCACTATCTACTGGGGTAGATCCTAGTTCTATTAGACTTCTAGTGATTTAAGTTCTTTACTAGTGTATTGTGGGCGTACTAGCCTTTACCACTGACTTAGGTTGAACGCTAGCACAACGAGCCCTACTGTTAAACTAGACCAACTACGTGGTGGAATTCAAGGCGCACAGGGCTGTCACCACCTGCTTGCTACCACAGCTATCTGGGGGCCTAGCCGTATTCACTGGCAATATATAGCCTAAGTACCACACTTAATCTATATACTACTACTACTAGCCCAGTACTAGAACTAGAGCACTTGAAAATAATATCAAGAAATGAAACAAACACACAAGTACTGAAAGCAAATACTTGAAGATAAAATAAGATACAAAGTTACGAAAGTTGAAGCACAGAGCAGAGCAAAGCAGAGGTCTCCGACAACTCCGGAACTCTCCAGACTTCTACTCTTCTCCTCTCCAGCTCCTCTTCTAGTGAGGCACTCACACTCTCTCTAATCTCTCTATCATAGCAAGTGTGCTACTCTAACCAACTGGTGGGGAATGGTGTGAGGCCCTCCGAATGAGAGCAGAAGGGGCCTATTTATAGTGCTAGGAAGCTAGGGGGTACTTATAGAGTGAGGGGAGGTCGGTTAGGGTTTAGGGGTGAGCCGAAACCCTCTGGATTATTAGGGCCCACATGTACCTGTCCTTGTCCAACAGACCTCAGACAGTCATACACTGTGCCCCATAACCCAAAAGAACCATCACGTGTCATCGGGTAACCTGACTTATCCACGTTTCTTTACACTCCCAGGATCATTGCAAGAGTCATGGAAGTATTACAACATTTCACAAATAATATACATCAGAGATAAAAGTGCGGAAGTATTACACCATAAGTTTTACAAACCAGTTGTTCAAACTTGGGTCGTTATTACAAACCATAGTTTCAAACTTCACTCTAGATAGTGGAGCAACATTAATAAAACTATATTCACACAAACAACCCTGCCTAAAGGTTGCATTACTCCTCCCCGGACATGTCCTCCTCAATGACGGTCACGCAACAAGCCTCAAAGCAAGGCTGCTCGTCAACGTCACCAGCAACAAGGGTTAACAAACCCTGAGTACAAAGGTACTCAACAAGGCTACCCCGACAAGAAAAGAGAGGGAACAGGTATGTTGGTTTGGGTAGGTTCAACAGTACTTTTATTTGCATAAGAGCTTACTAAAGTAATTCTAGATTCAAATTTTACTTAATCATTTGAGTATATGGTAAGAATTGTAAATGAACATTGGTGAAAAGTCATTATCATTCTTTGTTAAACCAGTTCCATTTTATTCTACGATGCGGGTCAGAAGATTGAGTCTCCTTAACCGAGGAGCACGACAATTCGAACCGATTCAACCAGATCTGGGAGTTTTCCACGATCATACGATATATGTAGACCCTTGATCACACATATATCAATCCCCGACCTCGGATCCTCCCAACAAGACCGGGTCCGCGCCAACCGAGAGTACTTGTACACCTCCAATCCGGGACTTTAACCCACGAGGGTAGCTAGTACTTCCGCCATCTCTCCACTCCCAGTGCGCGATTAGCCGTTCTCATTTAAGAACCACCAAGGCAGGGCTTACCGTAGCATATGATCGGTACTTCACAGTTTTTCAATCTAGCAGGCCAACAACGGTTAACCCTAAACCGACACATCCAGGTCACCATACATCGATCCAAGGGTCGATGCATGTGCCCGTCTGGTCTTAACCATCTTTCTTTCTCATTATCATTCCAAAACGATAAGTATCGAAAACATTTATTAAAGCTTCACAAGGCAAGGCTAAGCATTTCTATCATTTGCATAAAGCAGGTATCAAGGAATGATATATCGATAACAAGGTTGATCATGCATCAACAGGTCTAAAGCACTTATTTGTTAAACATCTAATGCATCATGTTATTGAAAGTATGTGTACTTTGCAAAACCAAGGAAATGGTTAAATGAACCAGGGCTTGTCTTTGTTGACCGGGAGAGTCTGGAATTCCTGATAATCCGGATCAACAGGACACTGCGAAATCTCTAGACCCACCTCGTCTGGACAATCGATCACTTCGGAAGCTACACGATAATGGAGTGCATGCTTGATGAGATGTTCGTGACATGATCATGGTAAAGATGGAAATTTTCTAAGCTATAAACAT
Organism: Coix lacryma-jobi var. lacryma-jobi; assembly: GCA_009763385.1. NCBI lineage: Eukaryota > Viridiplantae > Streptophyta > Magnoliopsida > Poales > Poaceae > Coix > Coix lacryma-jobi. The sequence continues at coordinate 64,055,633 of CM019829.1, read as the reverse complement.
TTATCTTGCAACAACTTTCCATCACGGTACAGTTGCAAACCAACAAACTAACTTGTACAACATACATGATTAAATGAGTGAAGCTTGTCTGCATCAAACAGCAGATCAAGATAATTCACTCAGCAGATCAAGATAATTCACTTAACTTAACCTTCAAATCTACCATAAATAGACTTAGGTTTTCATGTTAAACAATATCACTCATTCCTAAAGAAAGTAATTTAATTAACACGAAATTACGTTGTGAAGCAAACTATGCCCAAATTAGTTCAAACTTTTAGAGATGATAAATTATATCAAATAACAGTGGTAAAATAACTGTCACAATTTTTGAACCAACATATAAGTCTGCAGAATTTAATCAAACCATAAAAGTTAAATGATTAATTAAGGCATAGAAATAAGATTAAAAATTTATTTTCTCCAATAGAGCTCAAAATTTTTGTGATGATACATTTTCAGCTCAAAATAGTGATAAAAATAGTTTCATGATTTTTGGACCTTTAAATGAGCCTACAAAAATCATCAAAGTCCATTTACTAATAAAAAGACCTATTTAAATCACTTTCAAATTTGTTCAAAACTCAAGTTTTATATTTTTCATAAATATTAGACAGCTTGAGATAGCTACACAAAAATTTTCACAATTTTTGGAGCTTCCTACAAAAATATATCAAAAAGACAAAACTTAACACTATTCACCCACAACAGAAAAAGAAAAACTCTTCTAAACCCTATTGGGCTCGGCCCAACTTCGGCCTAGAGTCACTGACAACTGGATCCCAGGTGTCAGCCTCTGCTCTTCTTCTTCACGCCCAGGCCAGCCCTCGGCCGGCCTTGCCGGCTGCGCGGCGCGTTGACTGGCCGTCGGCCTTCGCACTGGCGAAGTCTCCGGCGACGGCGAGGGCCTCAACGTCTCCTGCTTGACCTCGCGCATCGATTCCACCCCTCTCTAGATCTAGCACCCACTCGATTTTGAACTGACAGCGGCTATGGCGGCTCGGCCATGCCGAGCACGGCGGTGACGCGATGTTCTGGCCGTTAGGGCTCGGTAGCGACCTAGGTGAGGGTGGCTTCATGCTCAGGAACCTATAGCGACCACGATGCGTGCCCAAACTCGCTCGGAGATAACCCCGAGCAACATGGTCCACGATGGCGGCCATGGCGGTGCTTGCGCCGACGGCGAGCCACGCGGTCCGACCAAGGTGACTCGGTAGAGACTAAACTAGGGAGCGCAACACGTCTAGGAGCTCATCACGACTACGATGCGCGCCTTACTGTGACTCGAGGAGCACTGGACCGAGGTTGGCGACGGCGGCGGCGATGGCAGAGCTTGCACCGGCGGCAACCTCCGTGGACTGCTCAAGCCAGAGCGAAAGAGACCTCAAAAGCGAGCCAAACATGAGCCACAACACATCACGAAGCTAAAACATTACTCGGATTGACCGGAGGAGCTCCGGCTTACCGTGACCGCGACCAAGGTACCCGCGGCGGCTCCCTGCCGACAGCGAGGACGAAGACCGTGGCGACGGCGATAGCAAGCACCAGGGCTCGGGTTAGCTAGCTCAGGAGAAACGAGGGATGCAGGCGGAGCTATCTGTGAGATGGAGATGGCAGAGATGCGGCAATGGTGGAGAGAGGGCTCGTCGGAGCTTGACTGGAAACAGAGGAGGAGAAAGAGGAGGTGGTGGACGTGGACGCACGGAGATTGGGAAGCTTTCAGAGCTTGCCACCGCGTGGAGTGAAGCAAGCAGGCTTCCAGCTGCATGGCCGGACACGCGGAGCGGCGCGGAGACGGCCAGGCCACGGCGACGGCGACGCGGCGGCCTGCCCTGCGCCGGCAGGTCCCCCCCCTCCTGTATCTACAGTATCAGGTTTACCCCTTTTCTAAATTCTCCAGATTTTTGAACTGCCTGACAAAAACTCTTAAAACAAAAGTTGCTCCAAATTTTGTGTTCTACAAGTTTTCTTTAAGAATCAAAGTCAAATTCTGCCTGGATTTTGAAATAGAGTTCTAAATCAAATTTGGACCAAACTGAATTCAAAATTACTTTTGAATTTCCTGAACAACTTCAAATTTTGCCAATATATGAAAGGTACAGTTTGAAAAGTTTCACAACTTTACTTTAACACCCTATGGCTGATTCCAACTGGAAATAGGTCAATTTGATCAAAACAGTTCAAATTGATTTCAAATTGGAAATTTGAAAAGGGGACAGAACTAGGGTTTTGCAGTAAAAGCAAAATTACTTTTGATTTTGCATTGACACTTGAAAAATGGTCAATGTATGAAATGTTCATTTTGAAATTCTCTACAACTTTGATGTAGATCTGAAGCTCAGATTTCAAATAGTTTTTGGAATACAAGTTTAAAGTCAAAAGGGAACCATTTCCAGGGTTTAAGTAAATTCATAATTACTTGAAATTTTGTACAGAAACTTTGAAAACTTTGAATACCAAAGTTGTACCTCTCCTCAAGATCTACCAAAAAGCTTTTAGGGTCAACCCCTAAATATGCACAGATTTTGAATTAACTAAAAAGGGCTAATTAACTTATATAGGATTCAATGTTTTTCCAAGTTTTAGCTAAATAGATTTTAGATTCTTTTGAATTATTGAACTTGGATCCATGCCTTTACATGACTTTAGTCAAATGGGAATGAACACAAGTTATTTCATAATGATATTCTAAATTAGATTTTCAAACTGCACCACAAGCATATAAACAAAGATGCTCACACATTAGGAATTAAACTCATTTTAATGAATGCATCTCAAGGTGAGCTAGCACATGATGCTATGAAATGCTTATGATGACATGCCAACATTTTATTCATGTAAACACCTGAGGTGTTACATCCTTTCCCCCTAAAAGAAATCTCGACCTGAGATTTAACTATAATCTAAACCAACTACTAAAGTTGTGGGATACGGGGATAAAGATTACAGACTTTTTACAAAACTAGAAACATTTACTACTTGTCAACTTCTTTCATTGTCCTGACTGTATGGTTGCATAGAACTTAGGAAATTGCTCCATCAGAAATTCTTCGGTTTCCCATGTCGCTTCTTCCTCAGAATGCTGACTCCATTGAACTTTATAGAACCTGATAGTGTGTCGTCGAGTCACTCTATCTCGCTGATCGAGAATTCTAACAGGATACTCTGAGTAAGTCATATCAGGCTTAAGTTGTACCCCTTCGACATCAATCACTTGGTCAGGAACTCGCAGACACTTCTTCAGCTGAGAGATGTGAAACACATTATGAACCTCTGACAGATAAGCTGGTTGCTGAATACGATATGCCACTTTGCCACACTTGGCCAGGACTTGGAATGGCCCGATGTAACGGGGAGCAAGCTTGCCCTTGACCATGAAACGATAATCACCCTTGGTGGGTGACACCTTTAGATACACAAAATCCCCTTTGGCAAACGTTAAAGGCCTACGCCTTTTATCGGCATAGCTTTTCTGTCAGGATTGTGCTATCTTCAGATTACTTTGTATGAGTTTGACTTTCTATTCGGTCTCTTGGACTAGATCGACACCAAAGAACCATCTTTCACCGGGTTCGGACCAATGTAACAGAGTCCGACACCTTCTGCCATATAAAGCTTCAAATGGTGCCATACGAATACTCTCTTGGTAGCTATTGTTGTATGAGAACTCTGCCAGTGGTAAGCACTCATCCCGGTTAAATGGGAAGTTAAGAGCACATGCCCTAAGCATATCTTCTAATATCTGATTTACTCTTTCAGTCTGACCCCCTGTCTGTGGATGGTAGGCTGTGCTGTGTAAGAGTTTAGTGCCCAGAGACTCAAGTAGACTTTCCCAGAATTTTGAAACAAACTGAGTACCCCTATCTGAGACAATAGTCTTCGGAACTCCATGCAAACTCATAATTCTCTGAAAGTATATCTTGGCATATGTTGATGCCAGGTAGGCGGTCTTGACTGGTACAAAGTGTGAAACCTTGGATAGACGATCTACTATAACCCAAATAGAGTCGTATCCCTTGGATGTTCTTGGCAAACCAACAATAAAGTCCATACTGATATCCTCCCATTTCCAAACAGGAATTGGCATTGGCTGCAGTTCACCAGCTGACTTAAGATGAATGGCTTTGACTTTCTGGCAAGTATCACATCTGACTACATACTTTGTAATTTCAATCTTCATTTTAGTCCACCAGAATCTTTGCCTAAGATCCTGGTACATTTTTGTACTCCCCGGATGAATCGCAAACGGGGTAAGATGAGCTTCATCAAGAATTTGTTTTCTCAGCTCAGGATTCTTCGGAACAACCAGTCTGTCTTTGAACCAAACCACTCCTGCTCCATTGACTCGGAAGCAAGAAGCTTTGTCTGCCTTGGCTTTCTCTTTGAGGTGAACAATACCCTTATTTTCTTTCTGAGCAGCTACAATCTGGTCTTTGATAGATGACTGAACTGATACATTGGAGAAACTGCCCTGAGTGATCATCTGAATGCCCAGTCTTTGTAACTCAGAACAGAGAGCAAGATCCAACGGTCTGACAGTGGTACAGTTACAACGAACCTTCCAACTAAGAGCATTAGCTACCACATTTGCCTTTCCGGGATGGTAATGTACATCAAGATCATAATCTTTGATTAACTCTAACCATCTTCGTTGTCGCATATTGTAACACCTCTGGTGTTTAAGCATGTAATTAACTTGACATATCATCATTAGCATCATTAATCATCTTGATCATGATTTCATGTGTATGCATTTGCTTAGTGTATCATTTTATGTGATGTACCTCTATTGCAAAAACCCTTGTTAGCCCACTCCTTCCTATAGGGGCAAAATGGTAATTTCACCTCTGTGCCTAGTTCTATGAAATTCTTGTTCAAATTTAGTGCCCTGATGTTTGTTGCTTTGATCCAAGTTCAAAAATCAGATTTGAATTGAGTTTCCTTTTGCAAAACCCTAAAATCCCAAATCCTGGATTTATTCCCTTTTTAATAACTTTTTCAAAATTCAAAATTTTGAGTTGGTTCAAAAAGCAAAGTTGTGAATCTGATCAAGAGGAACAACTTTGGTATTTACAGATTTCCATGTTTCTATATAAAATTTGAAGTAATTTCAAATTCATTCAAATTCCAGTTTTTGTCCCCTTTTCAGTTTTAAAAAGTTTTTCAAAAACTATTGAGTTTCAGAAAAAGTGTGTATTAGCAAAGTTATAGGTTTTGTCAAATGGAACAACTTTCATATTGGAAGATGTTCAAGTTTCAGTTTGAAATCCAAAGTAATTTTGATTTGAATCAAATTTGAAAAGTGTTCCCTTTTCTGTTTTTGAATGTAGTTCAAAAACTATTTGGAATTTGAAAATGTTCATATTGACAAAGTTGTAGATCTCACTTTTCTGAACAACTTTGGTGTTTTGAGTTTTTGTCGCACAGTTCAATTTTTGGGAGATTTTTTTTGCAAAATTCAGAAACCAGCCAAAAGTCAAACCCTAGACCCTAGCACTGTTCTTCTTCCCGTAGAGCCAGAGGCCAGGGGGGGCCCGGCCATGGCGCCGGCGCTGCGGCTGCAGCGCAGGCGGCTGCTCCCCACGCGCCACCAACCTGTCGCCGCTGTTCCCCTGTTCCCTCCGCGCCCGCACGCGAGCGCTGACCATCGCTCTCGGCCCCTACAGTGCCCAGCCGCCGCCGCCGCGTGGCCATCGCCGGCCGAGCATTGCGCCCGAGCCCCGGCTGCACGCCAGCTCGACCGCCAGAGCGCAATCGAGTGCGCACGCCCCCGCAAACCTTACCCGCGTAGCCCCGAGGTCTCTACCGGCCCCTGGCCGTGGCTATATAAGCCCGCCGGAGCCCGACCTCCGCACTTCACCTCCGCCACCGTGGCCGTACCTCTCCAGACACTCCGCCTCTCCACCAGCTAGCCCTAAAGCTCCGCCTTGAGCTCGTGAAGCTTTCCCACCCTTCAATTTCACCTTCCCCGCCTCCGTTTGCCCGGCGTAAGCTCGCCGTCCCCATCCCCGGCCGAAACCCGGCGAGCTCGGGTTCGTGGAATTCGCCGTCTCCGGCCATGATCATCTCTCACCGACCCCCGTGTTGTGTTCCTTGACCCCGTGCGACTCTAACCCGGCCCTTGCGGTCGCTGTTGTTGCTCAGGACCGCCGGACCGCCGGAGCGCCGCCGCGGTCATCTTCTCCCTCGCCCTCGTGTCGAGCCTCACCCTCGTGTCGAGCCTCACCCTCGAGTCGAGCCTCACCCTCGAGCCCTGCCTCCGACACGTGGTAAGCATCCGAGCCTTCGGCCTCTGCTTCAACTCCGCTTCGCCCGAGCCCCCAAGTCACGCCTCGGGCAGAGGCCTGTTTCTCCGCTTCGCCCGAGCCCAAGCCTCGGCGAGCGCATGACCCTCCGCTTCGCCCGAGCCCAAGCCTCGGCGACGCATGCTCTCCGTCTCGCCCGAGTCCGGCCTCGGACCGAGGCTCACTTCTCCGTTTCGCCCGAGCCCCGCGATTCGCCGAGCCCGGCCTAGAGGGAGCACAGTGCTCTTCTCTTTTTCTGAGAGTTGTGAATAGTGTTCTGTTTTCTCTTTTTTGTATGATTTTCTGTGTGCATCCAAAAATTCTGAAATTTTTGTGGTAGACTCTTTATGCTCTGGAGTATTTTATAAAAATATGAAACTTGAGTTTTGTGCAAAAATTTGAAAATATAAAATTCCCCTTTTAATTGAAAAATGAAGGTTTTGGTATTTTTGGAGAGTGATTTATAACTCCAAAAATCATGAGACAAATTTTTGTGAGCTTCTTATGCCATGTTTAGTCTCTGGTAAAATTTTGAAGTCTTTTGGAACAAGTTGATTTTTGAGCTTTTATTTTAATTGTTAAATAGTGCCTTTTGCTAATTAATGTCTGATTTTATTTGAGCACCTTAATGACCTCCAAAAATTATGAAATTTGTTTTGCCATCTATCTACACCATAATGAACTTATGTGATTAATTTGGTAATTTTTGGAGCAACTTCATAAAATGACCTTTTAAATAAATTAAGAAAATAGAAAAGATGGATTAGGGTTGGTAATAAGTGTTGATGATGTGATCTTTGGATTGATTGATGTTCATAGACCCCTACCCTTTGGTCTATGATGTTTGTGATGCTATGTTTGGTTGGTGCTTAGGATAATTATATTAAGGGCTAGTTAATCAATATTGCTTAAGGAAGAAATGATTACCTTTTATGCTCAACCTAGAATTCAATCATGCCTTGCTTAAAAGTAATCTAGAATCAGTGGAATTGTCTTGCACCTTAAGTCCATATCATCATTCTCATGAGCATTCATCATTGCATCCGTATAGTTGACGAAGAAGGACCTGAAGTCGAGGTAGCCACCGAAGGATCTGTCCCCGAGGCGACCCCGAGCTTCGACACCTACTCCAACCCCGAGTCCGTCCTTTTTGCCATCCAAGGCAAGCCCCGGTGCATTTAACCCCTTTCCTTGAATTTTATAAAATGTTTCCTTAAATGCTTTTGAGTTAAATTATTGCATTAGGTTTATAGGAGTTGTGTGCTATCCTAATTGATGCACTATCCACCTTGACCACTGATACACCCGATACCTGCTTTTCACAAGGTATTTGAAAAATGCTTAGCAATGCTATTAAATAGATTTGCAATAAAAATGCCAATTTCAAAAGTGTGATCACTTAAGAATCTTTATGGGATTTTGGCTTTACTCCCACTATTGGCTAAGTATCTGATCCGTACTTAGTCAATGGGAAGGAGAGGTTGTCCTTGCGTACGGTGCCGTCATGTTGTAGTCCGGGACTCAACAGTTGACACCGACCGGGACAGGGTTGAAAAACTGACAGGACTTGTACTCTTGGGTTAGAGTCCCGAGGTGCTTGTCGCTGGCTGGAAAATGTAGGGACCATCCGTATGGGGGCCTGCTGGTCAAGACTTGTAACTATTCACATACTACGGAAAGCTCTGGCTCCGAGAAATCCATTATTGGACCGACAACCGCGCACTGGGAGTGGAGAGATGGCGGAAGTAGCATGTACCCACGTGGGTTACAGTCCCGGATTGGAGTGGTGTACTGTACTTCCGGGTGGCGTAGGACCGGGCCCAATCTTGGAGGAATCGTGGTAGACGAGTTGGCATATGCAAGCTTGGGTGCTACATATGCAGTGTGGATAGGGATCCTCAGCTGAGTATTATTTATCCGGATTAACGTTGCTCCTCGGTTATGGAGACTTGGTCCACTGACTGTCAACGGAGAGTGGTTCTCAACTAGGAATGTTTTGAAATGTAAAATGAATCATGAATGATGAAGAATTGAGGAAATTCTGAACCTTTCAAAATAAAATAAGATTTACAAAAAATGCTTTTCTGCAAAATACTTGATCTTGCTTAAGCCTTACCTTGACTACCCTAAGCCTGCATTCCTGAGTCTTTCCCCTTTTTCTTTAGTCGGGTAAGTCTTGTTGAGTACCTTTGTACTCAGGGTTTTATTACCCATGTTGCAGGTATGGCAGATTCCTCAGTATGCCTTGGACCCTGCTGTGTGACCGTTGTTCAGGAGGAGGCCGATGAGGCCGATGAGTGATTATTCACCCTCGGGCTGGGTGATGTATCTTTACCTTAAGTTGTTGTCATATGCTACTTGCCGACTCTATCTATTTGAACTATGGTCTGTAATAACTTCACTTTAATTTTATGTGGAACCCTGGTTTGTAAAACTATTGTTATCTAAGTCTTCCGCTATTTACTCCGATGTTATTTGTCAAAATGTTAAAGAGATTGTAACTGAATTGTGAGATGATCCTGCGGACATCGGGCACTGATGTAGCCCAGTAGCGGAACCGGTCCTAATCTCTTGGCTGTACGGATCGACTGTCAGTGGTTGACGGTGATCAGTGGGCCATGGAATTAGAGCCGTTACGTTACACATATTCAGCTCTGACTGGGTGAAAATATATTTTAGACTCTTGTGGTCGGTGTATATGTGACATGTATTGCCCAAGAGGTAATGACGCCAAATCTTTAGGGCATGGACAACTGCTGTTAACTCTAAATCATGAGTTGGGTAGTGTTCCTCATAATGTTTCAGCTGCCTGGATGCATAAGCTATTACTCTGCCCTCTTGCATCAAAACACAACCAATCCCGATACCAGAAGCATCACAATACACATCGAACGGCTACTCAATATCGGGTTGGGCTAAGACGGGAGCCGTAGTCAAAAATTTCTTTAGTTTCTAAAAAGCTTCTTCACATTTATTTGACCAGCTAAATTTGACCTCATTCTTTAACAACTCAGTGATGGGTTTGGCAATTCTGGAGAAGTCTGGAATAAACCTGCGGTAATAACCTGCCATACCCAGAAAACTGTGAACTTGATGAACAGTTCTGGGGGATTCCCATTCAAGGATTTCTTGTACCTTGTCTGGATTCACAGCTACACCTTCGGCCGATAACACATGACCCAGAAAATGGAACTCGATATAGCCAGATCTCACATTTACTGAACTTTGCATAAAGCTGATGGTCTCTCAGATGGCCCAACACTCTGAGATGTTCAACATGATCTTGTGGATTCTTGGAATATATGAAAATATCATCAATGAATACCACTACAAACTTGTCTAGTTCAGGCATTAATACGGCATTCATCAGGTACATGAAGTGAGCTGGAGCATTGGTCAACCCAAAGGACATGACTAAATATTCATACAGGCCATATCTGGTGGTGAAAACAGTTTTAGCAATATCTTCCGGCCTTATTTTTATCTGGTGGTACCCGGATCTCAAATCTATCTTGGAAAATACCTTGGCGCCCGTGAGTTGATCAAACAAAAGATCAATCCGCGGTAAAGGGTACTTATTCTTCACTGTTACTTCATTAAGCGGACGATAGTCCACACATAGCCTTAAGGTTTGATCTTTCTTTTTGACAAACAAAGCAGGACAGCCCCAGGGTGATGAACTAGGTCTGATATAACCCTTATCCAGTAATTCTTGCAACTGGACTTTCAATTCTGCCAGTTCCTTAGGTGGCATTCTATAGGCTCGTCGAGATATTGGTGCTGTTCCTGGCTTTAGCTCTATGCTGAACTCCACATCACGGTCTGGCGGTAACCCCGGCAAGTCTTCAGGAAACACATCCGAGAACTCACAGACTACTGGAATATCCTGAACCTCTTTAACTGTCGTTGCACAGACGCTGCCGCACATCTGGTCAACGGTTTTCTTTGGAATAGGAAGTTGGATAAAGAGTTCAGAAGTGCTATTGGGTATGATCAACCTGACTATTCTATGCAAGGCATCTAATATTGCCTTATGCTGGTAGATCCAGTTCATCCCTAGGATCACATCTATATCCTGATCCTTGATTACTATCATATTAGTGGGATAAGTATGCCCGACAAGTTCTACGGGCACTTGATACGCCACTTCCTTTGTGTATAAACGACCTCCAGTTGTGTGTGTATAAACGACCTCCAGGTCTTAACCATCTTTCTTTCTCATTATCATTCCAAAATGATAAGTATCGAAAACATTTATTAAAGCTTCACAAGGCAAGGCTAAGCATTTCTATCATTTGCATAAAGCAGGTATCAAGGAATGATATATCGATAACAAGGTTGATCATGCATCAACGGGTCTAAAGCACTTATTTGTTAAACATGTAATGCATCAGGTTATTGAAAGTATGTGTACTTTGCAAAACCAAGGAAATGGTTAAATGAACCGGGGCTTGCCTTCGTTGACCGGGAGAGTCTGGAATTCCTGATAATCCGGATCAACAGGACACTCCGAAATCTCTAGACCCACCTCGTCCGGACAATCGATCACGTCGGAAGCTACACGATAATGGAGTGCATGCTTGATGAGATGTTCGTGACATGATCATGGTAAAGATGGAAATTTTCTAAGCTATAAACATTTATCTAACAACAACTTTCCATCACGGTACAGTTGCAAACCAACAAACTAACTTGTACAACATACATGATTAAATGAGTGAAGCTTGTCTGCATCAAACAGCAGATCAAGATAATTCACTCAGCAGATCAAGATAATTCACTTAACTTAACCTTCAAATCTACCATAAATAGACTTAGGTTTTCATGTTAAACAATATCACTTATTCCTAAAGAAAGTAATTTAATTAACACGAAATTACGTTGTGAAGCAAACTATGCCCAAATTAGTTCAAACTTTTAGAGATGATAAATTATATCAAATAACAGTGGTAAAATAACTGTCACAATTTTTGAACCAACATATAAGTCTGCAGAATTTGAAGGACCGAGAAGTAACCAGAAAGCGACCAGAGGGGGGGGTGAATGGGAGCTTCAAAATTTCCTTCCGGAAACTAGTAGCCACTGTCCCGAGAATCACCCCAAAAGACAAACCCTAGAGCTTGCTAATGTCCACGACCCTAGATGTAGGGTGGATGCTTCCAAGAAGCACAGCGGGACACTTCGCAACTCTAGAAAACCAACGCAAAAGACGGAAATCAAATCCGTCAACGAACGAGCGAACCGCGACCGAAATAGCACGAAACAGCAATGACCGGACTCTGGCCTGCGTCCGGTCAGTGAGCACCGGACGCGTCCGGTCTGAAAATTTCCTTTCTGGAACCTTACTGTTCGTGACCGGACTCACAGCCAAGGAGCGTCCGGTCGTGAACAGAGCGTTCGGTTAGTAGCAAAGACGCAAATGAACAGTGAAGGAGGCGCGTCCGGTCACACCCTGAAGCCAGCGTCCGGTCAAGTCACAGATGAACACGCTGAGTATTCAACGACCGGACGCACTGGGTCAGCGTCCGGTCAGCACGTGCCCAGCGTCCGGTCACCCCGAAACAGCACTGTTCGTCCACCGATTCGACTCGATCTCACCCAAAACGAATCCTCTAGGGATCAAACTTGGTGTGAAGAGTCAAAAGGAGTATAGTGAGCTATCCCTAAGAGATCATGGCTCGAACCTATCTCCAAGTCGATGAATCGAAGAATTTCAGGGGAAGGGAGGAAACTTGACCCGAAACGAAAATCGATCGTTCTCCTAGACCATGAGGTTGGAGGGGAATTCCTTCGGAGGAAAGAAGTGCCTCACGATCTAGAACAACTTGGTTCAAATGGATTTGCAAAAGATGAACCGAGCAAAGAGATCAAGCGACGAGAAAATTGTGGAGAAAAAGGATTCCGCGAAGAACACGAACAAAACACGAATCACAACCACGAATTGCACAACAGTGAGATTACGGTCTCACTTCCTCAACATCAACAGTACACAGAGGCAAGTCTCTCTGCGGATCTCAGCTAGCTACAGCAGGGGATGGGAGAGCAGGAAACCCTAAGTGCGAAAGAGCAAATGACTGAGATACTTGGGAGGAGGGTGTCTCCCGACTACTTATCCTACTACTAGCCTAAGTCTATTTCCTACTCTACCACTCTCTATTCTAATTACAGAGCGAACCAGCTAAACCCTAAGGTTATTCTGGACCAACTCGGAGGTAGGTGTATCCGACGGCCACGCCCGCTCGATTCGGAGCGTTGCCTCGACGCAACCTCCAGATCGCCGCCACGTGCCGCCCTCGCTCTGCACCCCTGGTTTTGTGGCCCAAACCGGGAAACCAGTCTTTTCCAGCCAACCCCCGGTTTTGAGGCCCAAACCGGGAAACCAGCCCATCAGCCTCTGAGTTTTAAGGCCAAACTCAGCAAACCCTCAGCACCCAGGTTTTGAGGCCCAAACCTGGAAACCGTCCTCAGCCCGAGTTTTGTGGCCAAACTCGGAAACCCTCAGCCCGAGTTTTGTGGCCAAACTCGGAAACCGTCAGCCCGAGTTTTGTGACCAAACTCGGAAACCGTCCACGCCCAGGTTTTGAGGCCCAAACCTGGAAACCGTCCATCCGATGGTTTTTCTCTGGCTCTACCACCAAACCGACGTCGTAGAGGGGATGCACAGCCCGTGCACCCCGTCCACCGACACGTGTCCCTGAGTCCACGACTCAGGCAACACATGACCGCACTTCTTCACTTGTCGTCGTCACAGGCTGCCAGCCACCACAGCTGATCCTCGGGCCTCTTGTCCCTCAGTCCAAGCCTGACGGCCGCCCTTTACTGCTCGGTACCTCAGCATGGCACGTCCGCCGCACGGCACACCGATCCTTCACCGCACCCGGTCCATCGGCACTGCACGTCTTAGCTTGACCTTCACCTGCCTTCGATCACTGCATCCGTGCTCGACACCTGCACAACACAAGCCAAAGAACATGCGCATCATCCCAGTTGACAATCACTCATCACTCAGAGACCCGGCATACACCCATGTATCCGCAATCTCCCCCTTGATGAGTGCATTGTCAACTACTCACACAAATCATAATGAAAAGAAGAATAAGGAAGAAGGAGGAAGGAGAAGGAGAAAACTCAACCAAATGACCCAAAAGCATAGCAAAGCCGAAGAAGGTCAAGTGGAAAGAGTGAAAGAACTTGGTCCCCAAAGACATGGGCAACGGCTCGACGCAACCAAGCAAAGCAAAGCTAGCCCTCAAGAAGAGGTAGAACAGGCTCAACACCGCTAGCAGATACCAATTGGAAACTCCAGAGAAAAGAGCTCAAACCAATTGAGGTCAAATGAAAATCGAAGCAAAAATGCTAGTCTCTCAAGATAGAGGCACAGAGGCTCAACACAACTAGCAAAGAAAGCTCGAGACCAATGCCTTTCGGCCAAGCACGCTCCGGACCAATTGGAATGACTCCAAACTTAAGGAGAACCAATCGAAGACAAAATGCCCTGAAAATGTTTGCTAGTTCCTCAAGACAGAGGCAAAGGCTCAACACAACTAGCAAACTCCCCCTCGACAAGTGCAAGCAACTAGGAAAATCCCCCTTCGGTCCAACATGAGAAGAGCACAAAGATTGGAAATTCTCCCCCTTAACGAAAACTCCCCTTTAGTTGAACATCCAGGAGACATATGATTTGCAATTTCTCCCCCTTAGTTGAAAATGCACTAATGAAGAAAAGGTATCAAGGCAAGAAACTCCTTCTTCCAACATGCATATGAAGTTAGAAATGCAAGTTAGCAGCTTCATGCATATATTCAAAAGAGTGCAAAAATGCTCTAAACAGTATAACTCCAATGACTCAACTAAGCACTCAAATAGCGAAGGCTCAAACTGATCACACATACGAAATATGAACATATGAGCATGTGAGCAGTTTTTAGCCAACAAGATAGTCACCATCAAAATAGCACTACACATGTATATACAGGAATCCAAACGAGTGCTAAACATGTATACAAGGTGAACTACCCCTAGCAAAGTTCAATCATCATGCATAGGAATGAAGCATATACTTGTGATTTCATTTTTATATCGGAGTTGCAGCGGTGAAAATACACAAGTTAAATCATTTGCATGTGATTGCGAGAGGTTGAAAGCTTGTCTTTGCCTAACTTTTCAACCGAGCGAAGCCTATGCCGAAGCAATCAGAAGCTTAAAGCTGCGGTTTCGGTCATACACTACACGGCTCAAGTTTAACTCAAAGTGCAATGAGAAACCGTCTCGATACCGTGATGTGTTGACAAGCAATCCCATCTCGATCTTTTCAATTCACTAAAACTTGGTTCAAATTTTATACATGATATGAACAGACCAAGCAAGTGAATGACTCAGAACTAGAGACACAGCAACCTAGCATATATGAAAAGCACGAGTGAACTCAACATATCCTACACATGCTAGTTGCATATCTCAATGGTGAACATTTTCAGATTGTAAGTTATTAAGTAAATTCACCATTTCAAAATAGCTCAGCTCACATCATGTACTAGTGATCAGAAGGAGCATAAGCTACAAGCATCAAAATAAGCATCAGAGCATACTACATAGAGCATAGTTACATTCTAGTGATTATAAACATGAAGCTTAGAATGTAAATGCGTATGCTGAAATGCAAAAGAAAAGAAGGACAAAAGAGTCAGTCAAATATACAAGATCCAAAATGTTTCCCCCATCTAAAAAGGGAAACACACACCAAGCTCACCCCTCAACCGGTTAAAGGTTGATTCGTCTAAAGGCTTGGTGAAAATATCAGCCAGTTGATGATGAGTATCGACATGGCGAAGGTCGATATCACCCTTCTCCTGGTGGTCTCGCAAAAAATGAAAGCGCACATCAATGTGTTTGGTCTTCGAGTGAAGCACGGGGTTCTTAGCAACGCTAATGGCACTCGTGCGGTCACAAAGCAAAGGCACGCGAGAAAAGCTGAGACCAAAATCACGCAAAGTGGCCATCATCCAGAGCAACTGAGAACAGCAGCTATCCGCAGCAACATATTCAGCCTCTGTGGTGGACTGAGCGACACTAGACTGCTTGCGAGAAGACCACGAAACAAGAGAAGAACCAATAAACTGACAAGTCCCAGAAGTGGACTTGCGCTCGATGCGGCAACCAGCAAAATCGGCATCCGAATAACCGCAAAGGGAGAGGGTGGAGGAAGCAGAATACCAAATCCCGAACTCAGGCGTGAAACGAAGGTACCTGAAAATCCGCTTCACCGCCTGACGGTGAGAGGTGCGCAGCGACGCCTGAAAGCGCGCACACAGACAAATCGCGAACTGGATGTCCGGGCGTGTCGCCGTCAGGTAGAGGAGCGACCCGATCATGTTGCGGTACTCCTTCTGGTCCACTGCTTCTCCATCCACATCCGCATCCAGGGCAGTCATCGTCGACATGGGTGTTGGAAGAGGCTTGGCCTCACCCATATCGAACCGCTTCAGCAAGTCCTTGGTGTACTTGCCCTGGTGCACAAACGTCCCCTCTCGGGATTGCTTAATTTGCAACCCGAGAAAGAATGTCAGCTCGCCCATCATGCTCATCTCGAACTCCCTGCTCATAGTATCTGCAAACTTGGCAACCAAAGCGTGAGAAGAACCACCGAAAATGATATCATCCACGTAAATCTGGACCAAGAGAGTGTCTTTGCCTTGCTTGAGGAGAAAGAGCGTTTTATCTACACATCCCATTTTAAAACCCTTAGCAAGCAAAAAGGTTTTCAACCTATCATACCAGGCTCTAGGGGCTTGTTTCAAACCAAATAAAGCTTTGTGGAGTTTAAAAACATGGTTTGGAAACTTGGGATTTTCAAAACCGGGGGGTTGCTCAACATACACTTCCTCTTCTATGTAGCCATTTAAGAAGGCACTCTTGACATCCATTTGAAAGAGTTTAAAACCTTTGGATGCAGCAAAAGCCAAGAGTATCCTAATAGCCTCCAAACGAGCTACAGGAGCAAAAGTCTCCTCAAAGTCTATCCCCTCCTTCTGACTATAACCCTTGGCCACAAGACGCGCTTTGTTCCTCACAATGTGGCCATCCTCTCCTTGTTTGTTTTTGAAAACCCATTTTGTCCCAATAGGATTACAGTTAGGAGGAGGAGGAACTAGAACCCAAACCCGATTTCTCTCAAAATTTTCTAACTCCTCATGCATGGCATTGACCCAATCCGGATCCGTCAAAGCGTGTCCAACATCTCGGGGCTCAAAATTAGCATCAAAAGCAGAATGAGCGAAGTGCGAGATTTGCTGTGACCTGGACCGAGTGACTCGTTCGTCGATGTTCCCGATCATCTGCTGAGGAGGGTGCTGGCGCTGGATGTGTCGTGGCGCCTCCCTTGCCGAAGTGGCCTCCCCCTCAACAGCAGCTGGTGCCTCCCCGGGTACAAAAGGTACCGCTCGGGGTGGCGGATCCCACGGCCCCCAGGAAGAAGAGGTGTCGGGGCCGTGAGTCGTCGTAGAAGCCGCTCTTTGCGGCACTGCAGGTGGAGGAGGTGCTGGGTCATCTATCCCTTCAGCACCTTCTTCATCATCATCAAAAAGAGGCTCGCCAACCTCATGATCACCTGCACGCTCAAAGCGAGAAGAAGGACAAACCATGGTCTCGTTGAAGGTGACATCGGATGTCTCCATGACTCGGTTAGTGTCAAGGTTAAGTACACGATAAGCTCGACTGTGAGTGCCATAACCCAAAAACACACCGTCAGAAGAACGAGACTCAAACTTGTCCAAGTTGCCCTTTTTGAGTATAAAACAATGGCAACCAAAAACTCAAAAATAACTCACCTTGGGTAGTTTTCCAAAACGCAACTCATAAGAAGTCTTTTTCAAGAAAGCTCGGAGAAAAATGCGATTGGAAATGTAGCATGCAGTGCTCATAGCTTCGGCCCAATATCGCCTAGGAGTCCTATGCTCATCGAGCATCGTCCTGGCCATCTCAACAAGGGTCCGATTCTTCCTCTCTACAACACCATTTTGTGGCGGTGTGTAGGGGGAAGAAAACTGATGCTCTAAACCCAAAGAGTTACAAAACTTCTCAAAATCTGAATTCTTGAATTCGGAACCATTATCACTCTGAATTGCTCGCATCGAGTTTAAAGGGAACTCGTTCTGAAGACGCAAAATCAGATTGCGAGCAAAGGAGAAAGTCTCGGTCTTCTCAGCTAAAAAGAAGACCCACGAATATCTCGAAAAGTCATCAACAACAACAAGCACATACCACTTCCCCCCAACCGAGCTCACCCGAGCCGGACCAACAAGGTCCATGTGTAAAAGCTCTCCAGGGCGCTTGGTCATGACCTGAGTCACTGGATGGTGGGGAGCGGCAACCATCTTCCCGTGTCTACAAGAGTGGCAAACAAGATCCTTCTCCATATGCAACTTGGGCAGTCCTCGGATTAGGCCAAGTGAACTAAGCCTTGCAAGCAAGTCGAAGCTCAAATGTCCAAGTCTCCTATGCCACTTCCAAAGAACAGAGGAGGAAGGTCCAGCCACAAGACAACGAGAAGTGCCAAAAGACTCCGAGAAATTCGCACGAAAGACTTTTCCAAAGGGCGAAATCAAACACACAAGATTGCCCTGAGGATCCAAAATACGACTGAGATTCGATTTAAAACGAATCTCATAGTCGTCATCAAAGAGTTGCGAAACAGAAAGAAGGTTAAAATGCAAGTTAGAAATAAGAGCAACATCGCGCAGCACAAAGTGCTCATTAACTCGCACCGACCCGCGAGACAATACCTTACCTTTGCTATTGTCGCCGAAGGTTATGTACTCCTTTTCGGCAACAGGGCTAAGGCTGGAGAACCACTTGGCGTTTCCGGTCATGTGCCTCGAGCAACCGGAATCCACCAACCAAATGTCCTCCAACCGTTTTACCTACATCAATAAAAAGACATAGGGTGAGCATACGGTCCAACACTGGGTTAGTGAAGTAGGAAGAATACCAGTGTTGGGCCGGCTGCTCAAAAGAACGGTTAGCAGAAAAACCATTCCTAGCACGTCTACGAGAGTAGCGATCACCACGTAGAGGAAAACGTGGTCCGCTAAGGGAGGAGCGTCCATCGCGATACTCAAAACGCGGTGGGGGAAAACGCTCAACTACAAAGCCTCCGCCACGG
Organism: Coix lacryma-jobi var. lacryma-jobi; assembly: GCA_009763385.1. NCBI lineage: Eukaryota > Viridiplantae > Streptophyta > Magnoliopsida > Poales > Poaceae > Coix > Coix lacryma-jobi. The sequence goes on along the minus strand of CM019829.1, from coordinate 64,037,189 downwards.
GGTCCATAGCCTACAACTGCAGGCTCCCGTCGGGCACGCTCTCTACGAGGCCTAGGCCTAGGGACTTGAGGCTCAACACCTCTAGGCCTAGCGACTCTCCTCGGAGCTCTCTGCTGCCTAGACCTGAGAACTTGAGGTTCTGGACCTCTGGGCCTAGCAGCACGTCTCGGTGCTCTCCTCTGAACATTCGGCACATGTACATCATGGAAATGATGGTACATGTCCAAGTTGTTCATCTCCCTAGCACGGCGCGCCTCTCTCTTGCGCCTAAAGCAGAACTCGCTCAAGTGTCCATCTCTTCCACAGAAATCACAATGATACCTCACCGCACACAAAGGGGGTTGTTGGTACTCATGGCTGTGGGTGTGGATCACTTTGCCCTTCTGTCCTGGATAGGTGGCATTGTGTCCAGCTTATTCTTTAGGTGGTTGGGTTTGGGATGCCACACTTGGTTCTTGGGTGGAGCTCTTGGAGGTTCCTCAAACACCCCATCCTTGGTGGTAGGCTTGACGGGCTCTTTAGGTGGAAGCTTGGTCAGTTTGGGAGTAGTGGTGGAATTGGGCTTCTCACTAGGATTCAGACCACTTGACTCTCCAATCTTCCCAAAAGCAGAAAGATCAACACCCTGAGCAAGACCTACACCAGAACCTCCAGCAGCTCGCTTAAATTGGGAGATCATCATCCCGAGCTGCGGCTCACTACAAGAGACCCATGACAAGATGGTCCGAAGGTATGTGTTTTCCTCCTCGGTTTGCATCTTGCCATGCTTGACATTCGCAATCTCCATCTCCAAACCCTCACACAAAGCGCACTTGGACACACAAGTGCTACCTGAGTTGGCCTCCTCAAGAGACACAATCTTGGCATTCTTCTCAGCCAACTCAGATTGCAAGACAGGACAAGTCTTGCACGCACCCAACAGAGAAGGTCTAGCCTTCAGCTCATCCACCTCTCCTACCAACGTAGCATACTTTCCTCTCAAAGTGAGAAGGTCAGTCATGTGCGTGGTGCACATCTCACACTCAACCTCCTCCGACACGACCACGGTGGACTTGGCAAACTCAAGCTCCCTTACCGTGTCCTCCCACTTCTGCCTAAACTCCTTACGCTCTCTAGCGGCACGCCTAAGCAACTTGTCCTGACTATGGAGCGCGGCAGTAAGCTTCTCGACCTCAGCAGAAAGCTCGTCGTGGGTGAGAGATACCTGGGAGATGTCGTCGTCGTCGTCGTTCCGAGGGGTGTGCTCCAGCTTGCCGTCGACCTCATCACCAAGCGCCATGGTGCAGAAGCCGTCATCGTCGGCGAAGAAGCAGAGACCGTTCAGCTTGTCCTCGATCCTCTTCTTCTTCTTGGACTCATCATCGCTTGAGCAAGCGGAGTCGTCATCCGAGCTGTCGACGTCGCTGAGCGTGGCGAAGAACGCACGCTGCTCAGCCTGGGCCTTCTCCAAGTACCTCTTCTTGATGTACTCCTTGTCGAAGCCACCCCTCCGCTTGTGCCTCGGGGGAACGTACTTCTCCTTGCGCTTGCCGGAGTCGTACTTGTGCCCATGATCGCCCTTCCCCGAATGCTTGTTCTTCTTGGGGCAGTTGGCGATGAAGTGGTCGGGGTCGCCGCACTCATAACATCCTGAGCGTCCTCCTCCGCGGCGACGGTTCATGCGGTTGTTGTGAAACCGCCAGAACCGGTTGGCGAGCATAGCTAGCTCATCATCCCCCAATGACTCAAGCTGGTCCTCTGTGACAGAAAAGAGAGATGAAAGAGCAAAACCTCCAGAGGGGTTAGAAGAGCCAGAAACCAAAGCCATAGTTGGCCAGAAGGATTCTCATAAGAAGCCCTCGACATGGCGTCAATCTCACTAGACTCGAGCTTACTAAAGAGCTCGTCGCAGGTGAGGGTCTCATAGTTAGACGATTCGATGATCGCCTAGACCTTTGAGTCCCACACTGACAGATCAATAGTGTGCAAAAGCTTCAAAGCCCTCTCATGATCGTCAAAAGGCAACAGCTCCTTGTTCGCTCTCATCTTGTTGACAATAACCTGAAAGCGAGCGAATAAACTCTCTATGCTCTCGCCAGGCATATGTCGAAAGTTCTCATACTCCCGCTTGTGCGACTCATAGAGGCGGGATTTGACCTGAGTGGTTCCCTCTTGGAAGCGCATGAGGGTCGCCCAAATCTCGCGAGCCGTGGGGAGATGAGAAACGCGATCAAACTCGGACATGCTCAAACAGGAGAACAAGGCGTTACGTGCCCGGCTATTGGCCTCGTGCTCATCGATCTGGAGCTAAGTGACACGAGCAGCCAAGACAACGTAATCATCCCTGTTGCAAATCTCCCAAACAGAAGAGCCCATGCTCTGGAGATAGGCTGACATGCGTATCTTCCAATACGCATAGTTCGTCCCATCAAAGAACGGCGGTTTGCCCACGCCGCGATCCATGTCGCCTTCCGTGGATCTGGAACCGGCTAAGGTGGAAGATCCTTAAACTGCTCCGATACCAATTGAAGGACCGAGAAGCAACCAGAAAGCGACAAGAGGGGGGGTGAATGGGAGCTTCAAAATTTCCTTTCGGAAACTAGTAGCCACTGTCCCGAGAATCACCCCAAAAGACAAACCCTAGAGCTTGCTAATGTCCACGACCCTAGATGTAGGGTGGATGCTTCCAAGAAGCACAGCGGGACACTTCGCAACTCTAGAAAGCCAACGCAAAAGACGGAAATCAAATCCGTCAATGAACGAGCGAACCGCGAGCGAAATAGTACGAAACAGCAGTGACCGGACTCTGGCCTGCGTCCGGTCAGTGAGCACCGGACGCATCCGGTCTGAAAATTTCCTTTCTGGAACCTTACTGTTCGTGACCGGACTCACAGCCAAGGAGCGTCCGGTCGTGAACAGAGCATCCGGTCAATAGCAAAGACGCAAATGAACAGTGAAGGAGGCGCGTCCGGTCACACCCTGAAGCCAGCGTCCAGTCAAGTCACAGATGAACACGCTGAGCATTCAACGACCGGACGCACTGGGTCAGCGTCCGGTCAGCACGTGCCCAGCGTCCGGTCACCCCGAAACAGCACTGTTCGTCCACCGATTCGACTCGATCTCACCCAAAACGAATCCTCTAGGGATCAAACTTGGTGTGAAGAGTCAAAAGGAGTATAGTGAGCTATCCCTAAGAGATCATGGCTCGAACCTATCTCCAAGTCGATGAATCGAAGAATTTCGGGGGAAGGGAGAAAACTTGACCCGAAACGAAAATCGATCGATCTCCTAGACCATGAGGTTGGAGGGGAATTCCTTCGGAGGAAAGAAGTCCCTCACGATCTAGAACAACTTGGTTCAAATGGATTTGCAAAAGATGAACCGAGCAAAGAGATCAAGCGACGGGAAAATCGTGGAGAAAAAGGATTCCGCGAAGAACACGAACAAAACGCGAATCACAACCATGAATTGCACAACAGTGAGATTACAGTCTCACTTCCTCAACATCAACAGTACACAGAGGCAAGTCTCTCTGCGGATCTCAGCTAGCTACAGCAGGGGATGGGAGAGCAGGAAACCCTAAGTGCGAAAGAGCAAATGACTGAGATACTTGGGAGGAGGGTGTCTCCCGACTACTTATCCTACTACTAGCCTAAGTCTATTTCCTACTCTACCCCTCTCTATTCTAATTACAGAGCGAACCAGCTAAACCCTAAGGTTATTCTGGACCAACATGGAGGTAGGTGTATTCGACGGCCACGCCCGCTCGATTCGGAGCGTTGCCTCGACGCAACCTCCAGATCGCCGCCACGTGCCGCCCTCGCTCTGCACCCCCGGTTTTGTGGCCCAAACCGGGAAACCAGTCTTTTCCAGCCAACCCCCGGTTTTGAGGCCCAAACCGGGAAACCAGCCCATCAGCCTCTGAGTTTTGAGGCCAAACTCAGCATAACCTCAGCGCCCAGGTTTTGAGGCCCAAACCTGGAAACCGTCGTCAGCCCGAGTTTTGTGGCCAAACTCGGAAACCCTCAGCCCCAGTTTTGTGGCCAAACTCGGAAACCGTCAGCCCGAGTTTTGTGGCCAAACTCGGAAACCGTCCACGCCCAGGTTTTGAGGCCCAAACCTGGAAACCGTCCATCCGATGGTTTTTCTCTGGCTCTACCACCAAACCGACGTCGTAGAGGGGATGCACAGCCCGTGCACCCCGTCCACCGACACGTGTCCCTGAGTCCACGACTCAGGCAACACATGACCGTAATTCTTCACTTGTCGTCGTCACCGGCTGCCAGCCACCACAGCTGATCCTCGGGCCTCTAGTCCCTCAGTCCAAGCCTCACGTCCGCCCTTCACCGCTCGGTACCTCCGCATGGCACGTCCGCCGCACGGCACGCCCATCCTTCACCGCACCCGGTCCATCGGCACTGCACGTCTTAGCTTGACCTTCACCTGCCTTCGATCACTACATCCGTGCTCGACACCTGCACAACACAAGCCAAAGAACATGTGCATCATCCCAGTTGACAATCACTTATCACTCAGAGACCCGGCATACACCCATGTATCCGCAGAATTAAATCAAACCATAAAAGTTAAATGATTAATTAAGGCATTTTCAGCTCAAAACAGTGACAAAAATAGTTTCATGATTTTTGGACCTTTAAATAAGCCTACAAAAATCATCAAAGTCCATTTACTAATAAAAAGACCTATTTAAATCACTTTAAAATTTGTTCAAAACTCAAGTTTTATATTTTTCATAAATATTAGACAGCTTGAGATAGCTACACGAAAAGTTTCACAATTTTTGGTGCTTCCTACAAAAACATATCAAAAAGACAAAACTTAACACTATTCACCCACAACAGAAAAAGAAAAACTCTTCTAAACCCTATTGGGCTCGGCCCAACTTCGGCCTAGAGTCACTGACAACTGGATCCCAGGTGTCAGCCTCTGCTCTTCTTCTTCACGCCCAGGCCAGCGCTCAGCCGGCCTTGACCGGCTGCGCGGCGCGTTGACTGGCCGTCGGCCTTCGCACCGGCGAAGTCTCCGGCGACGGCGAGGGCCTCAACGTCTCCTGCTTGACCTCGCGCATCGATTCCACCCCTCTCTAGATCTAGCACCCACTCGATTTTGAACTGACAGCGGCTATGGCGGCTCGGCCATGCCGAGCACGGCGGCGACGCGATGTTCTGGCCGTTAGGGCTCGGTAGCGACCTAGGTGAGGGTGGCTTCATGCTCAGGAACCTGTAGCGACCACGATGCGCGCCCAAACTCGCTCGGAGATAACCCCGAGCAACATGGTCCACGATGGCGGCCATGGCGGAGCTTGCGCCGACGGCGAGCCACGCGGTCCGACCAAGGTGACTCGGTAGAGACTAAACTAGGGAGCGCAACACGTCTAGGAGCTCATCACGACTACGATGCGCGCCTTACCTTGACTCGAGGAGCACTGGACCGAGGATGGCGACGGCGGCGGCGATGGCAGAGCTTGCACCGGCGGCAACCTCTGTGGACTGCTCAAGCCAGAGCGATAGAGACCTCAAAAGCGAGCCAAACATGAGCCACAACACATCACGAAGCTAAAACATTACTCGGATTGACCGGAGGAGCTCCGGCTTACCGTGACCGCGACCAAGGTACCCGCGGCGGCTCCCTACCGGCAGCGAGGACGAATACCGTGGCGACGGCGATAGCAAGCACTAGGGCTCGGGTTAGCTAGCTCTGGAGAAACGAGGGATGCAGGCGGAGCTATCTGGGAGATGGAGAAGGCAGAGACGCGGCAACAGTCGAGAGAGGGCTCGTCGGAGCTTGACAGGAAACAGAGGAGGAGAAAGAGGAGGTGGCGGACGTGGACGCAGGGAGATTGGGAAGCTTTCAGAGCTTGCCACCGCGCGGAGTGAAGCAAGCAGGCTTCCATCTGCATGGCCAGACACGCGGAGCGGCGCGGAGACGGCCAGGCCACGGCGACGGCGACGCGGCGGCCTGCCCTGCGCCGGCAGGTTCCCCCCCTCCTGTAGCTACAGTATCAGGTTTACCCCTTTTCTAAATTCTCTAGATTTTTGAACTGCCCGACAAAAACTCTTAAAACAAAAGTTGCTCCAAATTTTATGTTCTACAAGTTTGCTTTAAGAATCAAAGTCAAATTCTGCATGGATTTTGAAATAGAGTGCAAAATCAAATTTGGACCAAACTGAATTCAAAATTACTTTTGAATTTCCTGAACAACTTCAAATTTTGCCAATATATGAAAGGTAGAGATTGAAAAGTTTCACAACTTTGATTTAACACCCTTTGGCTGATTCCAACTGGAAATAGGTCAATTTGATCAAAACAGTTCAAATTGATTTCAAATTGGAAATTTGAAAAGGGGACAGAACTAGGGTTTTGCAGTAAAAGCAAAATTACTTTTGATTTTGCATTGACACTTGAAAAATGGTCAATGTATGAAATGTTCATTTTGAAATTCTCTACAACTTTGATGTAGATCTGAAGCTCAGATTTCAAATAGTTTTTGGAATACAAGTTTAAAGTCAAAAGGGAACCATTTCCAGGGTTTAAGTAAATTCATAATTACATGAAATTTTGTACAGAAACTTTGAAAACTTTGAATACCAAAGTTGTACCTCTCCTCAAGATCTACCAAAAAGCTTTTAGGGTCACCCCTAAATATGCACAGATTTTGAATTAACTAAAAAGGGCTAATTAACTTATATAGGATTCAATGTTTTTCCAAGTTTTAGCTAAATAGATTTTAGATTCTTTTGAATTATTGAACTTGGATCCATGCCTTTACATGACTTTAGTCAAATGAGAATGAACACAAGTTATTTCATAATGACATTCTAAATTAGATTTTCAAACTGCACCACAAGCATATAAACAAAGATGCTCACACATTAGGAATTAAACTCATTTTAATGAATGCATCTCAAGGTGAGCTAGCACATGATGCTATGAAATGCTTATGATGACATGACAACATTTTATTCATGTAAACACCTGAGGTGTTACAAGGGGGGTGGCGCCCGCGACCAAACCCTGGCGCCCGCCACCTCACTGCCGTCCGTTGCAACCGCCATTCATCCAACGGTCTTCATCTGCTCTCCCAAGTCGGTTTGAGGGCTGGTTAGGGTTTAGACACGTGTCCAAAGCCTACTATCCAGGTGATACTCTTCTTAGCCCTTGGATGAAACCGCCTTAGTGTGCAATGGCCAGGATTTGAGCTTGAGGTGACTCCCATGGATCGATGACGTGGCTTGGGCCACTTTTGGCACGAGTGACCTGGCGGCCGCCCCGCCACCTTGCTCAGGCCCAAATGGGCCAGAGTGGCTTGGCCTTGCTCCTGGTACTCTTGTTTGGCCCAAATTCCATTATTTCCTGCATTAAGATAAGAAACTATGCACATGTGGAAATAGGTTAGTTATAAACCAAATCTTCTACTTTTTATGTTGTTTTACCTTGGTTTTGGGTGAAATGTTGATGGTGAAATAATGCTAGTTTTTGGTTAGCTACATGTACCCTGCTGACATGTTTAGTTTAAGGACTAGCCTTTCACTCTTGTGTCATGTTACATGCTTTTGTATCTGTTGCTATCATTATCTTGCATTGTGGCATGTGTTGAGGTTTAGGCTGTGTTTGGGTTGATCATGTCTCTAGGCTGCATTTTGCTCCACAGTGCTTTATCCTGTTGCATGGTAGTCTTGACTGGTTTCAGTTCAGATCTCCTTGCGGTATCATTCATATAGGTAGATCTCCTTATGTTGAGAGTTCACCTTATGCTTATTATGTGACTAACTGTTTTTGTGGAGACCTTGAGGTCACATTGGACGAGACAACGCCTTGTGTTTCTTCTGCCTTTGAGTGTGCAGGAGAACAGGAACCTGGAGAGAGCATTTCGGCTCACGAACCTGATCCCACTTCTGCCACGACTTGGGGTTCCGTTCGAGCAGCTCTACAGCGAGCACTAGCTGCACCTGTGGGAGTGACAGCATCAGGCGAGGGGGAGACGACTTCGGTGAGGCAGGCGCCCCAGAGTTCAGCAGATTCAGGCGTCCCCTCGGGAATCACACCAGCAGGCGGTCATGCGCTTCATGAGGTACCTCCGACACACTTCTGAGTTCAGGTTTTGGTACTCTTCTTCCTTGACCTCTTTTTGCTGTGTGGTCTTTTCGATGCGGATTTTGCTGACTGTCACTTGAGCGTTTCCTGGCTCTTCGCTTATGAGTTTGATGTGTGTTTCCCTTTTAGTTGGGGAAGCATTTTGCCTGTTGTATCTTAGTTTGACTTCTCTGATACCCTTTTGTTTTGGGTTTTCCTTTTTAGGCTAGTTTTGTTTTGTCTTTGATAGACTAGCTTTTGCATGCATTTCATCATGTATATCTTGCATTTTAGAGCTTCATGTATATATAAATGAGAATGAGACTATGCTCTTTTTGGTATGCCCTATTGATTCATGATGATGCTTGTAGCTTAGGCTGTTTTTGATCACTTGATACATATTATGAGCTAAGCTATTTTTGCAAATGGTGAACTTGACTAATCAACTATGAAATTTTTAATTTGTTCACCATTGAGAGTGGCAACTAGCATGGGTAGGATGTGTTGAGATCACTTGTGCTATCTTTTTTATGCTAGGTTGCTATGTCTCTTGCACTGAGTCATTCACTTGCTTGGTTTGTTCATGTTTACCTTGTGCTTAAAATTTGAACCAAGTCTAAGTGAAATGAAAAGATCGAGATGGGATTGCATGTGTCAGCACCTCACTGTATCGAGACTGTTTCTCATTGCACTTTTGAGTTAAACTTGAGTCGTGTAGTGTAAGACCGAAACCGGTGCTTTAAGCTTCTGATTGCTTTTCTTGCATAGGCTTAGCCCGGTTGAAAAGTTAGGCAATGACCATGCTTTCAACCTCTCGCAATCACATGCTTTTGATTTGAACTTGTGTTAATACTGCTGCAAATTCCGATAAAATTTGATAATGACACAAGTCTATGCTTCATTCTATGACATGATGATTGAACTTTGCTAGGGGTAGTTCACCTTTCATACTTGAGTTAGCACTTGCTCGATTTCCTGTCTATTCATGCTAAGTGCTATTTTAGTGGTGAACTCCTTTTCAAATGGCTTAAAACTGCTCATATGCTAAATTGTTCATATTTTGTATTCACTTGATCAGTTTGAGCCTTTGCTAGCATTTGAATTGATTGCAACACTTTCAGGGCAGCACCCTTTTGACCATCTTTTCATTCTGATTGCTATACACTTGAAGCTGTTGCATTGTGCATATCATGCATTTTTAGCTTAATGTACATACCCTCAGCTCCGATACATCTTGTGATCACCCCCATATGCTTTTGGTTGTTGACTTGTCTTGTGTTTGTGTCAACTTTGTAGAGAAATGTCAAAATCCCTCAGCATGTTCCCTTTTATCAAGGGGGAGAAGCTATTTGCAAGGGGGAGCTTGAGTGTTGGCACAAAGGGGAGAGTCATGCATTTTGGGGAGAGTTTTGAGCTAGGGGGAGTTTAGCTCTTTTATGTCCTTCTTCAATTGGTATAGCTCTTTTATGTGCTTCAATTGCTATCCTTCATAATGAGCTTTGTTGCATAGCATTTGTGTATTGGCTTGCTTTCAGGGGGAGTTGTTTTGTTTTGCAACTTCTCCGCGTGCTCCGAATGTTTGTGCTCCATTTGGTTTTGACCTTCTCCTTGTGTTTTCTCAGTCGGTATCGAGCCTGCTAGTAGTGTTGAGCTGTTTTGCCTCTATCTTGAGGGACTAGCAGTTTTTGCTTAGTATTTTCGATTGGTATGGAGCCTTCAGCTAGTTGCGTCGAGCCTATGTGCCTCTGTCTTGAGGAACTAGCAGTTTTCACCAATTTCTGGCTGTTTGTGATTGGTATCGAGTTTTCTGCTAGTTGTGTTGAGCCTCTGTGCCTCTATCTTTGAGGGACTAGCAGTTTTGCATTCAAATGAGTTGTTTCAGCCTAAATTGGTATCGAGCCTTGAGCTAGTGGTGTTGAGCCATTTTCTGCCTTTTCTTGAGGGCTAGCTCATTTTTGACTTGGTTGCGTCGAGCTGTTGCCCATGTCTTTGGGAACCAAGTCTTTCGCTCTGTGTGATCGAGTTTTGCTCTTTTATGAGTTGTTGCTCCGATCCCTTGCTTGGTTGCGTTGAGCCATTGCCCATATCTTTGGGGACCAATTTTTCTGTTTTGGTAACTCAAACCATCTCTTGTTACTAGTTTTTTTGTCAATTCAATCATCAAGGGGGAGAAATTTCGAAACCCAAGTTGATAAGATGGATACGAACCCCTTCCAAGTTGATAAGAACCTTGGTTTCCTTTGTGATGATTGTTTGACAATTTATTTGAGATTGGTCTTCGAGTACCTTTTCGGATTTCATGAAACTCTTGTTTCTCTTGACTCTTCGGTTGTGTGGAGGTTTTGCCCACTTTTCCTGTTTCTTTTGGGACCGAGAGCTTTTATTTGCAGTTTTCATGACCCTTCCTCATCTCAAGTAGCCTTGTGTTTGCTTTTGCTTGGCTTTTGGGCACTTGAATGAGGCTTGCCTTCAAACCCTTGCTTTGTGGTTTTATTTTTAGTCAATGCATTCATCAAGGGGGAGATTGAGAACATATATGATGAATGATTGACTTTGATAAGGAAGGTTTGAGGCTTTTCCCGGTTGAGTCATTATCTCGCTATGTGCTTAATGCTTATGACTAACCGGTGGCGTTGAGTTGTGGTGTGTTTCTGTGTTGGCGTGCGTGTGCAACATGTGTCTCTTGGCTGTGTTGATGTGCAGGTGTTGTGCTCGGATACAGTGGTCGATGGCGAGGTGAAGGTCAAGTAGAGACGTGTCGTGCTGACGGACCGGGATCGGTGAAGAATGGTCGTGCCGTGCGGCGGACGTGTCATGCCGATGTACCTAGAGTGGTGAAGGGTGGACGTGAGGCTTGGACCGACGGACCAAGAGGCCAGAGGACCAGCTGTGGTAGCTGGCACGTGGCATCGGCAAGCGAGAGCACATGGGGATGTGCAGTGCATCGGCCGAGTCAGGACGAAGACGATGGCGTCGTGGCACTTGGCGGGAGGTCGGACACGGGCTTGCGTGCGGCGCAAGTGCCATCGGCCAAGTCAAGAAGGAAGGTGAAGGCGTTGTGCCCGGCATGGAGGCTGGACATGCATCGGCATCGGTGCCGGTGGTCGGGGTGTGCGAACCACATCCCGTCTACGGTGTGGGTTCGGTAGCTGAGCCTCAAAAAGCTACCCTTGACGGTTTCCGAGTTTGGGCCTCAAACTCGGGTGGCCGGTTTCCGAGTTTGGGCCTCAAAACTCAGGATGGACGGTTTCCAGGTTTGGGCCTCAAAACCTGGGCTCGCGGGTTTTCGAGTTTGGGTCTCAAAACTTGGGGTGGACGGTTTCCAGGTTTGGTCCTCAAAACCTGGGCTGGCAGGTTTCCTGGTTTGGGCCTCAAAACCGGGGGAAGGTCCAAAAGGACGGTCGACGCATGGCGGCACCGAGAGGCTTGCGTTGCAGCGAAGCTATCGGTGAGAAGGCGCGGCGGTCGATGGTCACGGCACGTGGCAGCATCCTGGAGCTTGCGTCGAGGCAAAGCGAAGGATGAGAAGGCGTGTGGCCGTCAGATGAAAACTGCTTGAATTGGACAGTTTTACCCCTGGGGGTATTTGGGTTGAGTGCTTCATGTGAGGGTGTTTTGGTCTTCGGACGTGCGCCTATATATATGAAGGGGGCTGGTTCGGGCAGCCATCCTTGGAGGTGTCACTCTCATTTTTTCATTTGAGAGGAGGCTAGGGTTATAAAGAGACCGACTCTTGTTCTTGAGCTTTTTGCGGATACATGGGTGTATGCCAATTCTCTGAGTGATGAGTGATTGTCAACTGGGATAATGCGCATGTTTTTTGGCTTGTGTTGTGCAGGTGTCGAGCACGGATACAGTGATCAAAGGCAAGGTGAAGGTCAAGTAGAGACGTGCCGTGTCGATGGACCGAGAGTGGCGAAGGGCGGACGTGAGGCTTGGACTGAGGGACTGGTGGCCCGAGGATCAGCTGTCGTGGCTGGCAGCCTGGGACAGCGACGAGCGAAGACTTGTGGGCATGGTGTTGCCTGGGTCGAGGACTTGGGAACACGTGTCGGTGGACGGGGAGCACAGGCGGTGCATCCCCTCTACGGTTCGGTTTGGTAGTTGAGCCACAGAAAAACCACCGAGTGGACGGTTTCCAGGTTTGGGCCTCAAAACCTGGGTGCGGATGGTTTCCGAGTTGGGGGCCACAAAACTCGGGCTGAGGACGGTTTCCAGGTTTGGGCCTCAAAACCTAGGCACTACAGGTTTCTGAGTTTGGGCCACAAAACTCAGGCTATGGACGGCTGGTTTCCCGGTTTGGGCCTCAAAACCGGGGGTTGGTCGTGAAGGCTGGTTTCCCGGTTTGGGCCTCAAAACCGGGGGCAAAGTCCGGGAAAAGGACGAGCGGAGCGGTGGCGGCACGTGGCAGCAATCGGTGAGGTTGCGTCGAGGCAACGCTACCAGTTGTGCGGGCATGGCCGTCGGATCACCAGCATCTTCGAGTTGGTCCAGAATAACCCTAAGGTTTAGCTGGTTCACTTTGTAATTAGTATGGGGTAGAGTAGGAATTAGAATTAGGATAAGTAGAGGGAGACACCCTCCTCCCATTCTATCTCAGCCATTTGCTCTTTGCCTTCTAGGTTTTCTTGCTCTCCCAGTCCCCTGCTGTAGCAACTGAGATCCGCAGAGAACCATACCTCTGTGTACTGGAGATTTTGAGGAAGTGAGACCGTAATCTCACTGTTGTAGCGTGTGGTAGCCACACGGTTGCAGATCGATGTGTTGATTTGCGTTTTGGTTCGTGTTCTTCGCGTTCTTCGTTTCTCCGCGATTTTCCCGTCACTCGATCTCCCTCCCTACTGCATCTTTTAGAATTCCACTTGAATCAACTTGTTCTTTATAGTGAGGAGATCATTTCCACTGAAGGAATTCATCTAACTTCTCACGAACAAGTAGATCGGGTCGATTTCGTTTTCGTGGTGCTTTTTCGGTTCATACACCTTCCCCTTCGATTTCCCGTTGATTGAATCGATTTGAGCGGATGATTTCTTGGGGATAGTCTCCTAACTACCTCGTGATCATCTTCTCCAAGTTTGAGAACGTGGGAATGTGATTTGTTTCAGATTTGGGAGGTTGTGTGTGAAGGGCGACCAAAATCGCCTTCACTGTGAGGTCACAGACAGTCCGCGGTTTGACCGGCGTACAGTCCGCGCATCGGGGACAAGCCGGATCAGTGGCTGCGTTCTTCGGACGGGTTACTGTTTTACACCGGCGGACAGTCCGCAATGTAAAGTCGCGGACAGTCCGGGAAGGGTCCAGGGAACTTCAGCAGCAGTGCGTTTTCGCACTTTTGACCGACGGACAGTCCGCCATCCCCCTCGCGGACAGTCCGCAGTTGGGGTGGACAGTCCGGGACCTCAGGGCCGGACAGTCCGGAATCCTGCTGAGTGGTATGTTTTAGTGCGTTTGCTCTCCTGGCTTCTTCGCTTGGTTTCCGGACTTCTCGGTTGGTCCTGTAGTTCACCTAGGAACCTCTCTAGGTATATTTGCTACTTGTTAGCATCGGTATTTGGGGATTTCCCGATGTAGCCTTCTATCTACGTTTGGGACTCGGTTCTTAGGCATCGAACTTGTGTCGGTGCTTTTGGCTTTTGGCTTGTTGTCGCTTTGTGGTGCCTCGCTGTGATCCTAGGGATCATCCACCATCTTCCAAGGGTCGTGGGCATCACGGTTTTGATGAAAGCTTTTGGGGGTTGAGTTTTGGGACAAAGGCCAAAGTTTCGAGAGAAAATTTTTGAGCTCCCATTCACCCCCCCCTCTGGTCGCCTTACTATTGCATTCTCGGTCCTTCAATTGGTATCGGAGCAGGTTAAGGATCTTCCACCTGAACCGGTTCCAGATCCACAGAAGGCGACATGGATCGCGGCGTGGGCAAACCGCCGTTTTTCGATGGGACGAACTATGCGTATTGGAAGATACGCATGTCGGCCTATCTGCAGAGTATTGGTGCTTCCATTTGGGATATTTGCAACTCTGCCGATTACGTGGTCTTGGCTGCTCGTGTGACTCAGCATCAGATCGATGAGCACGATGCCAATAGCCGAGCCCGTAATGCTCTTTTCTCATACCTGAGCATGAGTGAGTTTGATCGCGTTTCTCACCTCGATATGGCTCGGGAGATTTGGGCTACCCTCATGCATTTCCATGAGGGAACCACTCAAGTCAAAACCCGTCTCTACGAGTCGTTCAAGCGAGAGTATGAGAACTTTCGACATATGCCTGGCGAGAGCATAGAAAGTTTATTTGCTCGCTTTCAGGTGATTGTCAATAGGATGGGGGCTAACAAGGAGCTGTTGCCTTTCGATGATCATGAGAGGGCTTTGAAGCTTCTGCATACCCTTGATCGGTCGGTGTGGGATTCCAAGGTTCAGGCGATCATCGAATCGCCTAACTATGAGACCGTCACGTGCGACGAGCTCTTTAGTAAGCTCAAGTCCAGTGAGATTGATGCCATGGCGTGGGCTTCTTATGAAAATCTTTCTAGCCCATCGATGGCTTTGGTTTCTGGCTCCTCTGCTAACCCCTCTGGAGGATTTGCACTTTCTTCTCTTCTTTCTATCACAGAGGAGCAACTGGAGTTCATTGGGAATGACGAGCTGGCTTTGCTCGCCAACCGGTTCTCACGGTTCCACAACAACCGCATGAACCGTCACCGTGGAGGGGGACGCTCGGGCTGTTTCGAGTGCGGCGACCCCAACCACTTCATCGTCAATTGCCCGAAGAAGAACAAGCAAACCTTCGGCAAGGCGGATCATGGGCACAAGTACGACTCCGGCAAGCGCAAGGAGAAGTACGTCCCCGCAAAGCACAAGCGGAAGGGTGGCTTCAACAAGGAGTGCATCAAGACGAAGTACATGGAGAAGGCCCAGGCTGGGCAGCGTGCGTTCTTCGCCACGCTCAGCAACGTCGACGACTAGGATGACGACTCCGCTTCTTCAAGCGACGATGAGTCCAAGAAGAAGAAGAGGATCGAGGACAAGCTGAACGGCCTCTGCTTCTTCGCCGACGACGAGGGTTTCTGCACCACGGCCCTCGACAAGGAGGTCGACGGCGAGCTGGAGGAGACCCCTCGGGACGACGACGACAATGACACCTCCCAGGTATCTCTGACCCCCGATGAGCTTTCTGCTGAGGTCGAGAAACTTACTGCCACTCTCCTTAGTCAAGATAAGCTGCTTAGGCGTGCCGCTAGAGAGCCCAAGGAGTTTAGGCAGAAGTGGGAGGATACGATGAAGGAGCTTGAGTTTGCCAAGTCCACTGTAGTCGTTTCTGAGGAGGCTGAGTGCGAGATGTGCACCACGCACATGATTGACCTTCTCACTTTGAGAGGTAAGTATGTGGCGTTGGTAGGAGAGGTGGATGAGCTTAAGGCTAGATCCTCGCTGTTGGGTGCGTGCAAGTCATGTGCTGGCTTGCAAACCGAGTTGGCAGAGAAGAATGCCAAGATTGTGTCTCTTGAGAAGGCCAGCCTGGGTAGCACTTGTGTGACTAGGTGCGTTCTGTGTGATGGGTTGGAGATGGAGATCGCAAACGTGAAGCATGACAAGATGCAAACTGAGTAGGAAAACACATACCTTCAGACCATCTTGTCATGGGTGTCGAGTGGTGAGCCGCAACTTGGGATGATGATCTCCCAGTTCAAGCGTGCTGCTGGAGGTCCAGGTGTAGGCTTTGCTCAGGGTGTTGAGTGCGCTTCATCTTTTGGGAAGATTGGAGAGTCGAGTGATCTAAACCCGTGTGAGAAGCCCAACTCCACCACTACTCCCAAGATTCCACCAAAAGAGCCTCTAAAGCCTAACACCAAGGATGGTGCTTTTGAGGAACCTCCAAGAGCTCCACCCAAGAAACAATCATGGGCTCCAAAACCAAACCACCTCAAGAACAAGCTAGACACCATGCCACCTATCCAGGAGGAGCTTATGCCACAGAAGGGCAAAGTGATCCACACCCACTACCGTGAGTACCAACAACCCCCTTTGAGAGCGGTGAGGTACCATTGTGAGCACTGTTGGAGAGATGGACACTTGAGTGAGTTTTGCTTTCGGCGCAAGAGAGAGGCGCACCGTGCAAAGGAGATGAAGAACACGGACATGTACCATCCTTTCCATGATGTACATGTGCTGAATGTTCAGAGGCGTGCTGCTAGGCCTAGTGGTCCAAAACCTCAAGTTCCTAGGCCTAGGCCGCGAGGAGGTCGTGCCCGGCGGGAGCCTGCAGTTGTAGGCTATGGACCCCATGGCGGTAGCTTTGTAGTTGAGCGTTTTCCCCCACCGCGTTTTGAGTATCGCGATGGACGCTCCTCCCTTAGCGGACCACGTTTTCCTCTACGTGGTGATCGCTCTTCCCGTAGGCGTGGTAGGATTGGTTTTATGCTAACCGTTCTTTTGAGCAGCCGGCCCAACACTGGTATTCTTCCTACTTCACTAACCCCAGTGTTGGACCGTATGCTCACCCTATGTCTTTTTATTGATGTAGGTAAAACGATTGGAGAACGTTTGGTTGGTGGATTGCGGTTGCTCGAGGCACATGACCGGAAACGCCAAGTGGTTCTCCAGTCATAGTCCGGTCGCCGGAAAGGAGTTTATCACCTTCGGCGACAATAGCAAAGGTAAAGTGTTGTCTCGTGGGTCGATGCGAGTTAATGAGCACTTTGTGTTGCGCGATGTTGCTCTTGTTTCTAACTTGCATTTTAACCTTCTTTCTGTTTCGCAACTCTTTGATGATGACTATGAGATTCGTTTTAAACCGAATCTCAGTCGTATTTTGGATCCTCAGGGCAATCTTGGGTGTTTGATTTCACCCTTTGGAAAAGTCTTTTGTGCGAATTTCTCGGAGTCTCTTGGCACTTCTCGTTGTCTTTTGGCTGGTCCTTCCTCCTCTGATCTTTGGAAGTGGCATAGGAGACTAGGTCATTTGAGCTTCGACTTGCTTGCAAGGCTTAGTTCACTTGGCCTAATCCGAGGATTGCCCAAGTTCTCCATGGAGAAGGATCTTGTTTGCCATTCGTGTAGACATGGGAAGATGGTTGCCGCTCCCCACCATCCAGTGACTCAGGTCATGACTAAGCACCCTGGAGAGCTTTTGCACATGGACCTTGTTGGTCCGGCTCGGGTGAGCTCGGTTGGAGGGAAGTGGTATGTGCTTGTTGTTGTTGATGACTTTTCGAGATATTCGTGGGTCTTCTTTTTAGCTGAGAAGACCGAGACTTTCTCTTTTGCTCGCAATCTGATTTTGTGTCTTCAGAACGAGTTCCCTTTGAACTCGATGCGAGCTATTAGGAGTGATAATGGTTCCGAATTCAAGAATTCGGATTTTGAGAAGTTTTGTAATTCTTTGGGCTTAGAGCATCAGTTTTCTTCCCCCTACACACCGCCTCAGAATGGTGTTGTAGAGAGGAAAAATTGGACCCTTGTAGAGATGGCCAGGACGATGCTCGATGAGCATAGGACTCCTAGGCGATATTGGGCCGAAGCTATGAGCACTGCATGCTACATTACCAATCGCATTTTTCTCCGAGCTTCTTGAAAAAGACTTCTTATGAGTTGCGTTTTGGAAAACTGCCCAAGGTGAGTTATTTTAGAGTCTTTGGTTGCCACTGTTTCATACTTAAGAAAGGCAACCTGGACAAATTTGAGTCTTGTTCTTCTGACGGTGTATTTTTTGGGTTATGGCACTCATACTCGCGCATATCATGTACTTAACCTTGATACTAACCGAGTCATGGAGACTTCAGATGTCACCTTCGACGAGACCATGGTTTGTCCTTCTTCTCGTTTTGAGCGTGCAGGTGATCATGAGGTTGGCAAGCCTCTTTTTGATGATGAGGAAGAGGGTGCTGAAGGGATGGATGACCCAACACCTCCCCCACCTGCTGTGCCGCAAAGAGCGGCCTCTTCTACCACTCACGGCCCCGACCCTTCTTCTTCGACTTGGGGGCCGTGGGATCCGCCACCTCGAGCGGTACCCTTTGTACCCGAGGAGGCGCCAGCTGCTGTTGAGGGGGAGTGAAGGAGCGAGAGTGCTACCAGAAAGCGACCAGAGGGTGGGTGAATGGGAGCTCCAAATTTCTCTTTCTGAAACTTGCTACCTCTGTCCCAAGAATCAACCCCAAGAGCAAACCTAGAGCTTGCAAGTGTCCACGACCCTAGATGTAGGGTGGATGCCTCCGAGAAGCACGGCGGGAAACTATACAACCCAAGAAACCCAACACAAAAGATGGAAACCAAATCCGTCAACGAACGAACAAACCGCGAATGAAGCAGCGCAAAACAGCATTGCCCGGACTCTGCCTGCGTCCGGTCACTGACCACCGGACGTGTCCGGTCAGCCCAAAATGGGTTTGGGAGCTCTCTGTATTGGACCGGACTCACTATCACTGTGCGTCTGTGTAACACCTCTGGTGATTAATATGTAATTAACCTGACATGTCATCATCTTTAGTCATTAATCATCCTTGCCATGCATTATGTTTGCCTAATGCTTGTTTTGCATTTACCTTCTTCTGGAGTGACTTGTTGTGATCTCTTTTTCAAAAACCCTAAAGGCCCAAATCTTCCTATAAGGGCAAAATGGTAATTTCATCTCTGTGTCTAGCTTTGTGTGAATCTTGTTTAGTTGAGTGCCCTGATGTTTTGTTGTGTTGATCAAAGTTCAAAATCAGAAATAGAATTTAAATCCCTTTTGAAAAACCCTAAATTTCCAAACTCTAGTTTTACCCCTCTATCTCTAATTCAAAAACTATTCAAAATTTGAGGTTGGTCCTTTTAGCAAAGTTGTAGATCTTGTCAAGATAAACAACTTTGGTGTTTACAGATTTTCAAGTTTCAATATAAAATCAGAAGTAATTTCAAATTCTTTCAAACTTCAATTTTGTCCCCTTTTCGGTTTTCAAAATTATCTCAAAAACTATTTGTGTAGTTCAAGTTTTGGGAGTAATTTCAAAATTTTAGAAAGGGGTTAGATTTGGGAATGGGTAACGTCTCTGTGCGAGCTTTAAAGCAAGGGGGCCCCGGCCGACGGCGGCGCAGCCTCAGCCTCGCCGAGCCCGGCTGACCCGCGTCCGTGTCGCCCGAGGCCAGCGCTAAGCGCTCGACCTCTCTGGTCCCCTACCTCCGCCCACGCCGAGTCAGCCTCGCCGAGCCCGGCTGACCCGCGTCCGTGTCGCCCGAGGCCAGCGCTAAGCGCTCGACCTCCCCGAGCCCCTACCTACCGCCGCCTCGCCATCCCCTACCCTACCCTCCTCCTTCCCCTACGGCCGCGGACAGCGCGCAGCTGCCGGCCGCCGGCAAGCCGCCGCGCCGCGCGCGAGCTCCCGCCCACACCGAGCCGCCCTACCTTGCTCCCTACCTCCGTTGATGCCGCGCGGACGCTCCTCACTCCTCGCCCGGACCCCACCCCGGCGCCGCCCCGCGGCTATAAAAGCGAGCTCCGCCATTGCCGCCACCACGGCACCCCGAGCCACCTGACCACCCCAGCGCACACCGAGCCCTCCACCGCCTTCGCCTTGAGCTGCTCCACCTTCCCGAGCAACCAATTTCACCTCTCCGCCCTCCTCTCGCCGGCGCAGAAGCTTCGTCCCCGACTACGGCAAACGGTCGCGTTTCGGCTAAGCGAGAAATTCGCCGCCGTGAGTGCTTCTCTTTTCCCTCCGACCCCTGCCCTCTCTTCCTCACCTCAGCGCGCTCCTAACCGCACCCTTGCGACCTCTTTTGGTGGACAGAGCCGCCGGACGCCGGACGCCGCCAAAGAGATCCGCCACCACCGTTGGACTCCCTCCTCCGACCCTGCACCGCCTCGCCGAGCCTCCCTCCCGACTCACGGTGAGCTCGCGAATCTTCCCCCACCCTCGGCTTTCCCAGCGCGAGCCCCGAGCGGCCGGTATGCCGTCCGCCTCGCCTGCGATTCGCCCGAGCCCTGCGGTCCACCGCGCGATTCGCCCGAGCCCTGCGAGGAAGGAACACAGTGCTCTTTTTCCTTTTTGGAAAGATGTGAATAGTGTTCCTTTTTCATCTTTTTGTGTGATTTTTTGTGTTGCTCCAAAAATTCTGAAAATTTGATGGTAGACTCTTTATATCTT
This sequence comes from Coix lacryma-jobi var. lacryma-jobi, assembly GCA_009763385.1. NCBI lineage: Eukaryota > Viridiplantae > Streptophyta > Magnoliopsida > Poales > Poaceae > Coix > Coix lacryma-jobi. The sequence continues at coordinate 64,016,998 of CM019829.1, read as the reverse complement.
GTAGTATTTTAGAAAAATATGAAACTTGAATTTTGTGCAAAAAGTTGAAAATGAAAAATCTCTCTTTTAATTAATAAATGGATGGTTTTGTATTTTTAGAAAATCATTTATAACTCTAAAAATATTGAGATAAATTTTTGTGAGTTTCCTATGCCATGTTTAGTCTCTGGTGAAATTTTCAAGTCTTTTGGAACAAGTTGATTTTTGAGCATTTATTTTAATTGTAAATAGTGCCTTTTGTTCATTAATGACTGATTTTAATTGAGCACCTTAATGACCTCCAAAAATTATGAAATTTGTTTTGACATCTTTTTATACCATAATGAACTTATGAGATTAATTTGGTAATTTTTGCAGCAACTTCATAAAATGACCTTTTTAAATAATTAGGAAAAATAGAAAGTCAAGAAGGGTTCATGTTGTATGCCCTGTGATGTGACTTTTGGGATTGTTTGCTGTTCATAGACCCCCCACCCTTTTGGTCTATGATGTTTGTGATGCCATGCATGATTTGTGTTTAGGTCGGATAAATGATGCTTAATAGGTTGATTAATTTTGCTTAGGGATAAAGATAAGTAACTTTATGTCCACACTAAGAAGTTACTTACGTGATGGAAAGTGTACTCTAGAATCAGTAGGTTTTGTCCTGCGTTTTAGCAAGCCTTTTGTTCATGTCAGCATCCTCATAAGCATACATCATTGCATCCATATAGTGACCGAAGGAGAAAACGTCAAAGTCGAAGCAGCCGCTGACGAACCTACCCCCGAGGCGACCCCGAGCTCCGACACCTGCACTGCCGACCCCGAGCCTGTCCTCTTTGCTCTTCAAGGCAAGCCCCGGTGCATTTTAACTCTTCCTTGTTTTTATAAAAGGTTTACTTAAAATGTCTTTGAGTTAAACTACTGCATTAGGTTATAGGAGTTGTGTGATGACCTATTACCTGCACTGTTTACCTCCACCAGAAGATCCACCTGCCCTGTTTAAAAACTATTTGCAAATGCTTAGTGATGCTATACAATAGATTTGCAATAAAAATGCCAATTTCAAAAGTGTGATCACTTAAAGAGTTTTTATGGGAATTTGGTTTTACTCCCCGGCCATTGGCTAGGTATCTGATCTGTACCTAGTCAATTGCGAGGAGAGGTTGTCCGAGCGTACGGTGCCGTCATGTTGTAGTCCGGGACTCAACAGTTGACACCGACCGGGACAGGGTTGAAAAACTGACAGGACTATTACGCTTGGGTGAGATATAACCAAGGTATGGTTCTGGCAGAAAAATTTACGGACCATCCGTATGGGGGCCTGCTGGCCGAGACTTGCAACTATTCACATACTTCGGAAAGCTCTGGCTCCGAGGAATCCTTTATTGGATCGACAACCGCGCACTGGGAGTGGAGAGATGGCGGAAGGAGCATGTACCCACGAGGTCGTCGTACCTGGATAGGAGTGGTGTACTGTACTTCCGGGTGGCGTAGGACCGGGCCCAATCTTGGAGGAATCGTGGTAGACGAGTTGGCATATGCAAGCTTGGGTGCTATATATGCAGTGTGGATAGGGATCCTCAGCTGAGTATTATTTATCCGGATTAACGTTGCTCCTCGGTTATGGAGACTTGGTCACTGACTGTCAACGGAGAGTGGTTCTCAACTAGGTATGTTTTGAAAGGTAAAAAGAATCAGGAGCAATGAAGAATTGAGAAATACTTGAACCTTTCCAAAAATAGAACAAGGTTTACAAAATGCTTTTTCTACAAAATACTTGATCTTGCTTAAGCCTTACCTTGACTTCCTAAGCCTCTCATTCCTGAGTCTTCTTCCTTTTCTTTAGTCGGGTAAGTCTTGTTGAGTACCCCAGTACTCAGGGTTTGTTACCCATGCTGCAAGTATGGCTGAGTCCCCGATGTGTCTTGCGCCCTGCTGCATGACCATCGTCCAGGAAGAGGCCGATGAGGCCGAAGAATAGTTGTGCACCCTCGGGCTGGGTGATTGCAAGTATCTTATTTTGTTGTACTCCGCTACGTTGCCTATTTCTATTACCCGAACATGGTTTGTAATAACTGCACCTTTAATCTTATTTGGAACCTCAGTTTGTAAAACTAATGTTATTTAAGTCTTCTGCTCTGTATTCCGATGTTATTTGTAAAAGTATCCATTGCTGTGACCGAATTGTGAGATGATCCTGCGGACGATGGGCGCTGATGCAGCCCAGTGACGAACAGTCTTAATCACGCGGAACACCGTTTCGGCTGTCAGAGGCTGACGGGGACCGGTGGGCTATGGGATTAGGACCGTTACGCCACAGAGTGGTATCAGAGCATCTCACTATAATGTTGCAGTGTCTTGCGAAAACTTCAAAAGATCTTTGAGTCCAAACAAACTAAACTTGACTATTTGAGGTCCAAACTGCTTCTCTCATCATGTCTTGTATATGGCAACACTAGCTAGCGAGACAACTTGTATTAAGCCCTATGTACCTTATTTATTTATTGCATTGCCTTGTTCCGTAGGAACGATCCATGCATCATATCATATTCACTTAAGTTAATATAATAACTTCCTCTCTAAGTTCGTTGGGGTAGTATGCCTTTACCTTTTCTTGCTAGCCTTTTTACTCCTCATCCAACTTACCTTATCCAGACATGGCTCGTATCAAGCTGACCGCTCGCAAGTCGACTGGACCCAATGGTGTGCCACGCCACCAGCTGGCACCACGCATTGGAGAAGAGACTGGTGAAGCCTCCAACGGTAGTCGCTTTCCCCGTCGCACCCGCAAACACCTAAAGGAGGAAATCAAGAATCTGAAGGCTGAGCTGGAGAACTTGGAGCAAGACTTCTACCACTCACGTCTGGAGTTCTATGAGGCCCGAGCCTCCCTGGAGCAGGCCAACCGGAACGTGATTCGCGCCATCCAGCAGCGCGATGCCACTTGGATTCGCGAGGACGTCACCCGGGCCGAGCTTCACGGGTTGCGGCAGTACACAACTCAGATTGAACAGTTCAATGACATGCTTCATGAGGAGGTACACCAGCTGCACAACCAACTCCACCCCGTGGTTCCCCCGGTTGTCGAGGACCCTGAGGACAGAATAGTGGAAGAGCCGGACGTAGAGCAAGAGCCAAGCATGGACGAGGAGATTGAACCTGCCGAGAACCTCTACGCTGAAGACAAGGACGAGGAGGTTGAGCCTGAGCTCATCCTCGAGGAGGAAGACGACGACGAGGACATGATCATCATCGATGAGGACTAGACTCGTTGTTAGAGGTTGGAGATCCCGTGTGTCTGTACCACCTGCTTACCTAAACCCTTAGTCTAGGTTTGGGGCGCTAATCTATCTTTTGGTTAGTCGGGTCTGTATCTTTCTTTTCGTATCTTTTCCCCTTATCAGTCTGTTGTTATCTGTCAATCATCTACCTTTGTACCAGTGGAGTTTGTCAGTCAGTTGTTTTCAGAACTTAATCAATGGATGCTATGTTCCAAGTTACTTAACAGATGCCTGTGAACACTCGCACTGGAGCTGGAAATTCTCACGAGGCGGACCTTCCAAACCCTCCACCTGTACCTGCTACGCTAGCAGATGCCATCGCAGCCTTGGCAGCCGCTGCTAACCTGATGGCTCAAAACCAAGGGCAACAGAACAATGGCCATCGTGGTCGCCATAACATCAACCATGAGACCACATATGTGGATTTCACCAAAACCCGTCCACCGGTCTTTACGAAGGCCGATGAACCCCTCGAAGCTGATGATTGGCTCCGCACCATGGAGCAGAAGTTTGGTCTTCTCCACTGCACCGACACCCAGAAGCCCCGGTTCGCTTCTCAGTAGCTTCGTGGTCCAGCAAGCGCTTGGTATGCCAACCTGTTGGCTACCCAGCCCGAGGGCCATCAGTTGACCTGGGAAGAGTTCCGCACAGCTTTCCGTGCTCATCACATCCCTTCTGGAGTAATGAAGATGAAGCTTGATCAGTTCCTGGCACTGCAGCAGAAGGACTCCACAGTGATGCAGTACGTGGGTCAGTTCAATCACCTTAGCCAGTATGCCTCGGAGTACGTCAACACGGACGAGAAGAAGAGGGACTGTTTCCTTAGGGGACTGCACACTAAGATCCGCAGAAGTATGTCCAATAACCTGACCGGTTCGTATCATGATGCCGTTGACCGGGCTGTTGCTTTTGAGGAGAGCAATCGCCAGTACCAAGAGGAAAATAAGAAGAAGAAAGCAGGATCTAGCAGTTTCTCTGGCAGTCACAAGCGCCAGAGGGTCATTTATCACCCTAGCCACCACCAAAATCGCCCACCTTACCCCCACCAGCAAGTGGTCGTCCGTACTGCGGCCACCACCCACAACGCCAACCAGCAAAGTGCCACGCAGCCGAACTCCCCAGGTGTTCGTATCACCACCCCACAAAACGCTTACAACCATCCCTGCTACAACTGCGGCCAGACTGGCCACTGGGCTCGTGAGTATCCAAAGCCCAAGAGATATGCTCGGAATGCTCAGAAGGGTCCTGGAGAATCTCAGCAGTAGCAGCACCATGTCCAGCAGCAGCATGCTCAGAAAGGCAAAGTTGTCAAGAAGCACGGGCAAGTCTTCTACACCACTGTCGGTGACATCCCAGAAGGAGAGCCCGTCATGATCGGTAGGTTTCCCGTTGCTAATTATCCCGCAGTCGTGCTGTTTGATTCCGGTGCATCGCATTCCTTCATCAGTCGTACTTTTGTCTTTAAGCATGGGATATCAATTGGGGAATTGAAAGAAAATTTCTGCATATTTTCGCCTGGAGGGCGTATAAGTACTAAGGAGGTAGTTCGTAATATACCAGTGATGTTGGGGGAACATGTATTTCCTACCACCATGATAGTGCTTCGTGATCAGGAAATAGATGTCATTTTAGGCATGAATTGGATGTGTCAGTATAAAGCCATGATGGACATCCTGAATAGGGTTGTGAGAGTGGACATTCCTAACAGTACCTCCAAGCTCCTTCTCCAACTCCCAATGCCTTCGAAACCAGCAGCCACGCAGTTGAATACCACCTATGTTCTGGAAACCAGAGACATCCCCGTGGTCTGCGAATTCCCTGATGTTTTTCCAGAAGACTTACCTGGCCTACCTCCTGACCGTGATGTTGAGTTTGCCATAGAGCTTAAGCCCGGGACTGCTCCTATATCCCGCAGAGCTTATCGAATGCCTCCCAAAGAGTTGGCAGAGTTAAAAATCCAATTACAAGAGTTGCTGGATAAAGGCTTCATTCGCCCAAGTTCATCTCCTTGGGGCTGTCCTGCAATCTTTGTAAAGAAGAAAGACAAGAGTCTCAGATTATGCATTGATTACCGCCCACTCAACGAGGTCACCATCAAAAATAAATATCCTTTGCCTCGTATTGATCTTCTTTTTGACCAGCTAGCTGGAGCCAGAGTATTCTCCAAGATTGACCTCAGATCTGGCTACCACCAAATAAAAATACGTCCCGAAGACATTCCTAAAACAGCTTTCACTACTAGGTACGGCCTATATGAGTACCTGGTCATGTCCTTCGGTTTGACCAATGCCCCTGCCCACTTCATGTACCTCATGAACTTCGTATTCATGCTGGAGCTTGATAAATTTGTGGTCGTGTTCATTGACGACATCCTTGTCTACTCAAAAACCCCTGAAAACATGTTGAACATCTTCGTATCGTTCTATCCCGCCTCAGAGATCATCAGCTTTATGCCAAGTTCAGTAAATGTGAGTTCTGGTTAGATCAGATACAGTTCCTTGGTCATGTCCTATCCGCTGAAGGAGTGTCAGTCGATCCCAGAAAGGTGGCAGCCATTCTGGATTGGGAGCCACCTACCACTGTTCATGGAGTCCGCAGCTTCATGGGAATGGCTGGATATTATCGCCGTTTCATCCCGGATTTCTCCAGAATCGCCAAGCCTATCACCGAGTTGTTGAAGAATTCTGTGAAGTTTGTCTGGTCACCAGCCTGTGAGCAGGCCTTTCAAACGTTGAAGAATCTGCTAACCACGTCACCAGTGCTAGCCCAGCCAAACATCGAAAAGCCCTTTGATGTCTACTGTGATGCGTCTGGTACTGGTTTGGGCTATGTTTTGATGCAAGAAGGTCGAGTGATCGCGTATGCCTCCCGGCAGCTTAAGCGACATGAAGAGAATTATCCAACCCATGATCTTGAGTTAGCAGCAGTGGTGCATGCCTTAAAGATCTGGCGTCATTATTTGTTGGGCAGTACCTGTAATATGTACACTGATCACAAAAGCCTGAAGTATATCGTCACTCAAGAAGAGCTGAATATGAGACAGAGAAGATGGCTCGAGTTGATTAAGGACTATGATCTCAAAGTACATTACCATCCGGGTAAGGCGAATGTGGTCGCCGATGCGCTCAGTCGCAAGTCATACTGCAATTGTCTGGTGATGAAACCCTATGGTTCTTCCCTATGTTATGAATTGGAAAAGCTGGGTATTGTGATGGTTCCGCAAGGAACTCTGAATAATATCAGGATAGAAACACCTATCAGGGAACAGATCATCACTGCACAGAAAGATAACCCTGGAATCAAGCACATCGTCGAAAGGATCCGAGCCGGAAAAACTGATTGTTTCAGGATTGATGATGCAGGAGTGGTTTGGTTCAAGAACCGACTGGTAATGCCCAAAGTGCCTGAGTTGAGGCAGTTAATCCTTGATGAAGCACACTTGACTAGATTCTCTATCCACCCTGGCAGCAACAAGATGTACCAAGACTTGAGGCAGAGATTCTAGTGGACAAAGATGAAGATTGAAATCGCCTGGTATGTCGCTCAATGTGATACTTGCCAGAGGGTTAAAGCTGTGCACATGAAGCCCGGAGGAGAATTGCAACCTTTACCTGTACCTGCTTGGAAGTGGGACGATATCAGTATGGATTTTATCAATGGACTACCCAAAACACCAAGGGGTTTTGATTCCATCTGGGTGATCGTGGATCGCCTCACTAAGCAAGCTCACTTCCTGCCAGTCAAGACCAGCTACACCGTCCCCACTTACGCCGCTATGTACAAGAACAACATAGTAAAACTCCATGGCGTACCCAAGACCATTATCTCTGATCATGGTACCCAGTTCGTCGCAAAATTCTGGAAAGCATTCCATACCTCACTTGGAACCAAACTCTTGCATAGCACGGCATATCATCCACAAACGGATGGACAAACTGAGCGAGTCAACCAAGTGTTAGAGGACATGTTGAGAGCTTGCGTGCTCACCTTCGCAGATACTTGGGATGACTGTTTAGCCTTGGCAGAATTCTCATATAATAACAGTTACCAAGAAAGCATTAAAATGGCACCCTTTGAAGCACTGTACGGTCACCGTTGTCATACACCTCTCAGTTGGTCTGAACCTGGAGAAAGGGAATTCTTTGGGGTTGACCTAGTAAAAGATATGGAAGAAAAAGTCAAGCAAATACAAGAGAATATGAAGATTGCGCAGTCTCGATAGAAAAGCTATGCTGACAAGAGACGTCGACCTTTGGAGTTCCAGATCGGAGATTATGTGTATCTGAAGGTCTCACCCACCAAAGGAGTTACTCGTATTGGAGTCAAGGGAAAGTTAGCACCACGCTATATTGGTCCCTTTGAAATTCTTGCGGATACATGGGTGTATGCCGAGTCTCTGTGTGATGAGTGATTGTCAACGGAGATGATGCGCATGTTCTTTGGCTTGTGTTGTGCAGGTGTCGAGCTCGGAGACAGTGATCGATGGCGGGTGAAGGTCAAGTTGCGACGTGCCGTGCCGACGGACCGGGCGCGATGAAGGATGGGCGTGCCGTGCGGCGGACGTGCCATGCCGATGTATCGGACGGTGAAGGGCGGACGTGGACTTGGACTGATGGACTGGAGGCCGGAGGATCAGCTGTGGTGGCTGGCAGCCTGCGACAGCGACAAGCGGAGAAGTGCGATCATGTCGGTGGAAGGGGTGCACAGGCGGTGCATCCCCTCTACGACGCCGGTTTGTTGGTAGAGCCCGGGAAAAACCAACGGTGGACGGTTTCCAGGTTTGGGCCTCAAAACCTGGGTGCTGGGTTTCCAGGTTGAGCCACAAAACCTGGGCGTGACGGTTTCCAGGTTGAGCCTCAAAACCTGGGCGTGGGCCGGTTTCCGAGTTTGGGCCTCAAAACTCGGGCGCGGACGGTTTCCGAGTTTGGCCACAAAACTCGGGCTGGAGGCTGGTTTCCCGGTTTGGGCCACAAAACCGGGGGTGCAGAGTGGTGGCGGCACGTGGCGGCAATCTGAAGGTTGCGTGGAGGCGACGCGGAAGACCGTGCGGGCGTGGCCGTCGGATCTACCTACCACCAGCGGGTGGACTAGAATAGCCTTAGGGTTAGGCTGGTCCGCTCTGTAATTAGAGTAGAGAGGGGTAGAGTAGGAAATAGACTTAGGCTAGGTTAGTATAAGTAGTCCAGGGGAGACACCCTCCTCCCTATCTCAATCTCAGTTAGAGCTTTCATTTCCTAGGGTTTCCACTCTCCCACACCCCTGCTTTAGCTAGTTGAGATCCGCAGAGAGACTCCACTCTGTGTACTGTTGATTCGAGGAAGTGAGGCCGTATCCTCACCTTGGATCCCATCTCTTGGTGTCAATTCGCGTTTTGATTTCATGTTCATCATGTTCTTCGCGGATTGCTTTGTGCCTTGAGTTTTCCCGTCGCTTGATCTTTGTGCTCGGTTCATCTTTTACGATTCCGTTTGAACTGAGTTGCTCTAGATCGTGAGGCACTTCTTTCCACCGAAAGAAATCATCTCAAACCTCACGGTCTAGGAGATCGATCAAGTTTTAGTTTCGGGTCTCTTTTTCTTCTTTCCCCCGAATTCCTTCGATTCACCGATTTGGAGTTAGGTTCGAGCCATGATCTCTTAGAGATAGCTCACTAACCTCCTTGTGACTCCTCAGATCGAATCCCAAGCCTAGAGCACTTGATTCGGAGGAGATCGGGTTGAATCGCCGGAGTTTCAGTGCAGTCGCGGGGTGACCGGACGCTCTGTCGGTCTGACCGGACGCACGCTTTCAGAGTCCGGTCGTTGAGCACGGCGCCAAGCTTTTCTGCGTACTGACCGGACGCTCTCGACCGGACGCTCTGTTTGCATTTCGACCGGACGCTACGCTTGCACTGTTTCTGGCTTTGTCGGTTTCGACCGGACGCACTGTACACGACCGGACGCTCCGTACTCGTGAGTCCGGTCACGAACAGAGAGCTCCCAGAGCTGATTTCTGACGACCGGACGCGTCCGGTCCCTGCTGACCGGACGCTGGCCAGAGTCCGGTCGATCCAGTTTCGCGCGTTTTCGTTCGCGGTTCGTTCGTCCTTGATCGGATTTGAGTTCCGTCTTTTGCGTTGGCTTTCTAGGGTTGTCTAGTGTCCCGCTGTGCTTCTAGGAGGCATCCACCCTACATCTAGGGTCGTGGACATTAGCAAGCTCTAGGGTTCGCTCTTGGGGTTGATTTTGGGACAGTGGCATCTAGTGTCCGAAAGGAAATTTTGAAGCTCCCATTCACCCCCCCCCCTCTGGTCGCTTTCGGGTAGCTTCTCGGTCCTTCAATTGGTATCGGAGCAGGTTAAGGATCTTCCACCTTAGCCGGTTCCAGATCCACCGAAGGCGACATGGATCGCGGCGTGGGCAAACCGCCGTTTTTCGATGGGACGAACTATGCGTATTGGAAGATACGTATGTCGGCCTATTTGCAGAGCTTGGGCGCTTCGATCTGGGATATTTGCAACTCCCCTGATTACGTGGTCTTGGCTGCTCGTGTGACTCAACAGCAGGTCGAAGAGCACGATGCCAATAGCCGAGCCCGAAATGCTCTTTTCTCTTGTTTGAGCATGGGTGAGTTTGATCGCGTTTCTCACCTCGCTACGGCTCGGGAGATCTGGGACACTCTCATGCGTTTTCATGAGGGCACCTCTCAAGTCAAAACCCGACTCTACGAGTCGTTCAAGCGAGAGTATGAGAACTTTAGACATCAACCTGGCGAGAGCATAGAAAGTTTATTCGCTCGCTTTCAGGTGATTGTCAACAGGATGAGGGCTAACAGAGAGCAGTTGCCATTTGACGATCATGAGCGTGCTTTGAAGCTTTTGCACACTCTTGACCGTTCGGTGTGGGACTCCAAGGTTCAGGCAATCATCGAATCGCCGAACTATGAGACTCTCACCTGCGACGAGCTCTTCAGTAAGCTCAAGTCCAGTGAGATTGATGCTATGGCGAGGGCTTCTTTTGAAAATCCTTCTCGCCCGTCCATGGCTTTGGTTTCCGGCTCTTCCTCTAACCCCTCAGCTGGTTTTGCGCTTTCTTCTCTCTTTTCTGTGACAGAGGACCAGCTGGAGTCTTTGGGAGATGACGAGTTGGCTTTGCTCGCCAACCGGTTCTCGCGGTTCCACAACAACCGCATGAACCGCCGTCGAGGAGGAGGACGCACGGGATGCTACGAGTGCGGCGACCCCGACCACTTCATCGCCAACTGCCCCAAGAAGAACAAGCACTTGGGCAAGGGCGAACATGGGCGCAAGCGCGACTCCAAGTACAAGGAGAAGCACGTTCCCCCAAGGCACAAGAAACGGGGCGGCTTCGACAAAGAGTACATCAAGAAGAAGTACTTGGAGAAGCAGCAAGCTGAGCAGCGCGCGTTCTTCGCCACGCTCAGCGACGTCGACGGCTCGGATGACGACTCCGCCAGCTCGAGCGATGACGAGTCCGAGAAGAAGAAGAGGATCGAGGACAAGCTGAACGGCCTCTGCTTCTTCGCCGACGACGACGGCTTCTGCACCATGGCGCTCGGAGATGAGGTCGACGGCGAGCCGGAGCGTACCCCTCGGAACGACGACGACGACGACACCTCCCAGGTATCTCTCACCTACGACGAGCTTTCCTCCGAGGTTGAGAATTGACTGCTGCCCTCCTTAGCCAAGATAAATTGCTTAGGCGTGCCGCTAGAGAGCGCAAGGAGTTTAGGCAGAAGTGGGAGGACACGGTGAAGGAGCTTGAGTTCGCTCGGTCCACCGTGGTAGTGTCGGAGAGACGGAGTGCGAGTCGTGCACCGCGCACATGACTGACCTTCTCACTCTGAGAGGTAAGTATGCTGCGTTGGTTGGAGAGGTGGATGAGCTCCGTGCTAGGCCGCAGCTGTTGGGTGCATGCAAGACTTGTCCTGTCTTGCAATCTGAGTTGGCAGAGAAAAATGCCAAGCTTGAGTCTTTGGAGAAGGCCAGCTCAGATAGCACTTGTGTCTCGAGGTGTGCTTTGTGTGAGGGGCTGGAGATGGAGATTGCCAATGTGAAGCATGGCAAGATGCAAACCGAGGAAGAAAACACATACCTTCGGTCCATCTTGTCATGGGTCTCCAGTAGTGAGCCGCAGCTCGGGATGATGATCTCCCAATTCAAGCGAGCTGTTGGTGCCCCTGGTGTAGGTTTTGCTCAGAGTGTTGATCTCTCAGCCTTTGGGAAGATTGGAGAGTCTAGTGGTCTGAACCCCTGTGAGAAGCCCAACTCTACCACTGCTCCCAAGCTTGCCAAGCTTCCACTCAAAGAGCCTGCCAAGCCTGTCACCAAGGATGGAGTTGTAGTTGAACCTCCCAGGCTCCACCCAAGAATCCACAATGGCAACCCAAGCCCAATCACCTAAAGAACAAGCTTGACACAATGCCACCCATCCGAGAGGAGTTGCCACAGAAGGGCAAGGGCAAGGTGAACCATACCCACATCCCTGCAAACCAACAACCCCCTTTGCGCGCGGTGAGGTTTCAGTGTGACTTTTGTGGGAGAGATGGTCACTTGAGCGAGTTCTGCTTTAGGCGCAAGAGAGAGGCGCGCAGGGCTCGGGAGATGGAGAACCCGGACATGTACCATCCAGCTCATGGTGGACATGTACCGAAGGCCCAGGGAGATCTGCTAGGTCCTTCACCAGGCCTAGGCTGGAGAGAGCTCCGAGGAGAGACGCTAGAGCAGTTGAGCCCCAGGCTCCTAGGCGTAACCTCGTAGAGAGCGTACCCGACGGGGTCCTGCTTTTGCAGGTAATGGACCCCGTGGCGGAGGTTTAGTTGAGCGCTTTCCCCCACCGCAGTTTAAGTATCGCGGTGAGCGCTTCTTCCCCAGCGGACCACGTTTTCCTCAGCGTGGTGATCGCTTCCCTCGTAGACGTGCTAGGAATGGTTTTTTGCTAACCGTTCTTTTGAGCAGCCGGCCCAACACTGGTATTACCCTTATTTCACTAACCCCAGTGTTGGACCGTATGCTCACCCTATGTCTTTCTATTGATGTAGGTAAGACGGTTGGAGGACGTTTGGTTGGTGGATTCCGGTTGTTCGAGGCACATGACCGGAAACACCAAGTGGTTCTCCAGCCTTAGCCCGGTCGCCGGAAAGGAGTACATAACCTTCGGCGACAATAGTAAAGGTAAGGTATTGTCTCGTGGGACGGTGCGGGTTAATGAGCACTTTGTGTTGCGCGATGTTGCTCTTGTTTCTAACCTGCATTTTAACCTTCTTTCTGTTTCGCAACTTTTTGATGATGACTATGAGATTCGTTTTAAACCGAACCTTAGTCGCATCTTAGATCCTCAGGGCGATCTTGTATGTCTGATTTCGCCCTTTGGAAAGTCTTTTGTGCGAATTTCTCGGAATCGTTTGGTTCTTCTCGCTGTCTTTTGGCTAGTCCTTCTTCCTCCGATCTTTGGAAGTGGCATAGGAGGCTCGGTCATTTAAGCTTCGACTTGCTTGCAAGACTTAGCTCACTTGGCCTAATCCGAGGATTGCCCAAGCTTTCGATGGAGAAGGATCTAGTTTGCCATTCTTGCAGACATGGGAAGATGGTTGCTGCTCCCCACCATCCGGTGACTAAGGTCATGACCTCGCACCCGGAGAGCTTTTACACATGGACCTTGTTGGTCCGGCTCGGGTGAGCTCGGTTGGTGGCAAGTGGTATGTTTGGTTGTTGTTGACGACTTTTCGAGATATTCGTGGGTCTTCTTTTTAGCTGAGAAGACCGAGACTTTCTCCTTCGCTCGCAATCTGATTTTGCGTCTTCAGAACGAGTTCCCTTTGAACTCGATGCGAGCGATTAGAAGTGATAATGGTTCCGAGTTTAAGAATTCGGATTTTGAGGTGTTTTGTAACCGCCTTGGTTTGGAGCATCAGTTTTCTTCCCCCTACACACGCCCCAAAATGGTGTTGTAGAGAGGAAGAATCGGACCCTTGTTGAGATGGCCAGGACGATGCTTGATGAGCATAGGACTCCTAGGCGCTTTTGGGCCGAAGCTATGAACACTGCATGCTACATTTCGAATCGCATTTTTCTGAGAGCGTTTTTGAAGAAGACCTCTTATGAGTTGCGTTTTGGTCGCCAGCCCAAGGTGAGTTATTTTAGAGTCTTTGGTTGCCACTGTTTTATATTGAAGAAAGGCAACCTGGACAAGTTTGAGTCTCGTTCTTCTGACGGTGTGTTTTTGGGTTATGGCACTCACACTCGAGCCTATCGTGTACTTAACCTTGACACTAACCGAGTCATGGAGACATCAGATGTCACCTTCGACGAGACTCTTGTTTGTCCCTCTTCTCGTTTTGAGCGTGCAGGTGATCATGAGGTTGGAGAGCCTCTTTTTGATGATGAGGACGAGGGTGCTGAAGGTATAGATGATCCAGCACCCCCTCCACCTGCCGTGCCGCAAAGGGCGGCCTCGACGACGACTCACGGCCCCGACACTTCTTCTTCCTGGGGGCCGTGGGATTCTCCACCTCGCGCGGTACCTTTTGTACCCGGGTGGAACCAGCTGCTGTTGAGGGGAGGTCACTTCTTCCCGGGAGGCGCCACGACATATCCAGCGCCAGCACCCCCCTGAACAGATGATCGGCGACATCGACGAGCGAGTTACTCGCTCCAGGTCACAGCACATCTCGCACTTTGCTCATTCTGCTTTTGTTGCGTCTTTTGAACCCCGAGATGTTGGACACGCATTGACGGATCCGGACTGGGTCAATGCCATGCATGAGGAGCTAGAGAACTTTGAGCGAAATCGGGTTTGGGTTCTAGTGCCACCACCTCCTGACTGTAAACCTATTGGGACAAAATGGGTTTTTAAAAACAAGCAAGGAGAGGAGGGCCACATTGTGAGAAACAAGGCCCGGCTTGTAGCGAAGGGTTATAGTCAGAAGGAGGGGATAGATTATGAGGAGACCTTCGCTCCTGTAGCTCGTTTGGAGGCTATTAGGATACTCTTGGCTTATGCTGCATCCATGGGTTTCAAACTTTTTCAAATGGATGTCAAGAGTGCCTTCTTAAACGGCTACATTGAGGAGGAAGTCTATGTCCAGCAACCCCCCGGTTTTGAAAATCCCAAGTTTCCAAACCATGTTTTTAAACTCCACAAAGCTTTGTATGGTTTGAAACAAGCCCCTAGAGCCTGGTATGAGAGATTAAAAACCTTTTTGCTAGCTAAGGGTTTTAAAATGGGATGTGTTGATAAAACGCTCTTTCTCCTCAAGCAAGGCAAAGATACTCTCTTGGTCCAAATTTACGTGGATGATATCATTTTCGGTGGTTCTTCTCACGCTTTGGTTGCCAAGTTTGCAGATACTATGAGCAGGGAGTTCGAGATGAGCATGATGGGCGAGCTGACTTTCTTTCTCGGGTTGCAAATTAAGCAATCCCGAGAGGGGACGTTTGTGCACCAGGGCAAGTACACGAGGGACTTGCTGAAGCGGTTTGACATGGGTGAGGCCAAGCCTCTTCCGACGCCCATGTCGACGACGACTGCCCTGGATGCCGACACGGATGGAGAAGCAGTGACCAGAAGGAGTACCGCAGCATGATTGGATCGCTGCTCTACCTGACGGCGACACGGCCGGACATTCAGTTCGCCGTGTGCTTGTGCGCGCGCTTTCAGGCTTCGCCACGCACTTCTCACCGTCAGGCGGTGAAGCGCATATTCAGGTACCTTCGTTTCACGCCTGAGTTCGGGATTTGGTATTCTGCTTCCTCCACTCTCTCGCTTTGCGGTTATTCCGATGCCGATTTTGCTGGTTGTCGCATTGAGCGCAAGTCCACTTCTGGGACTTGCCAGTTTATTGGGTCTTCTCTTGTGTCGTGGTCTTCTCGCAAGCAGTCTAGTGTCGCCCAGTCTACTACGGAGGCTGAGTATGTTGCTGCGGCTAGCTGCTGTTCCCAGTTACTCTGGATGATGGCCACTTTGCGTGACTTTGGTTTGAGCTTTACTCGAGTTCCTTTGCTTTGTGACAGCACGAGTGCCATTAGCGTTGCTAAGAACCCCGTGCTTCACTCGAAAACCAAACACATTGATGTGCGCTTTCATTTCTTGAGAGACCACCAGGAGAAGGGTGATATCGACCTTCGCCATGTCGACACTCATCACCAATTGGCTGATATTTTCACCAAGCCTTTAGACGAATCAACCTTTAATAGGTTGAGGGGTGAGCTTGGTGTGTGTTTCCCCTTTTAGATGGGGGAAGCATTTTGAGATGTACAGACTGACTCTTTTATTTTGAGGCTCTTTTCTTTTGAGTTTCTTGAGTCTTTCCAATTGGTATCTTCCTTCTTTCAGTTTTGTGTCGGACATACGCATTTACGTTCTGAGCTTTATGTCTATATTCACTAGAATGTAATTATGCTCTTGTTAGTATTGCTCCGATACTTATGATGATGCTTGTAGCTTATGCTCTTTCTGATCACTGTTACATGTTATGAGCGAGCTATTTTTTGGAATGGTGAATTATGCCTAATGTACATAAATCTGAAAATGTTCACCATTGGGATATGCAACTAGCATGTGTAGGGTGTGTGAGTCCATTCCTGCTTTTCATATATGCCAGGTTGCTATGTCTCTAGTTCTGAGTCATTCACTTGCTTGGTTGTTCATAACTTGCTTAAAATCTGAACCAAGTATTGTTGAATTGAAAAGATCGAGATGGGATTGCTTGTCAACACCTCATGGTATTGAGATTGTTTCTCATTGCACTTTGAGTTAAACTTGAGCCATGTAGTGTATGACCGAAACCGTTGCTTTAAGCTTCTGATTGCTTCGGCATAGGCTTCGCACGGTTGAAAAGTTAGGCAATGACAAGCTTTCAACCTCTCGCAATCACATGCCAAAAATGAACTTGTGAATTCTTTTACCGCTGCAACTCCGATATGAATTTGAAATCACAAGTATATGCTTCATTCCTATGCATGATGATTGAACTTTGCTAGGGGTAGTTCACCTTGTATATATGCTTAGCACTTGTTTGGATTCCTTCTATACATGTCTAGTGCTATTTTGATGGTGACTATCTTTTTGGCTTAAAACTGCTCACATGCTCATATGCTTCATATTTCGTATAAGTGATCAGTTTGAGCCTTTGCTATTTGAGTGCTTAATTGAGATGTTGGAGCTATACTGATTAGAGCATCTTTGCACTCTTTTGACTATATACTTGAAGCTCCTAACTTGCATTTTGACTCCATATGCATTGTGGACGGAGATCTTGTGTTCAGGGGGAGTTTATGTGAAGAGAGTTGCTTCTCCGATACCTTTTGGCCTTGATAAGTGCATTTTCAACTAGGGGGAGAAATTTACGCAAATCATATGCCCTGAAAATCTTTTGTCCTAGTTGCTTGCATTTGTCGAGGGGAGTTTGCTAGTTGTGTTGAGCCGTTGCCTCTGTCTTGAGGGACTAGCAAACGTTCCTAGCTTTTCATGAGCTTTCATAAGCTTTTTCATTTGGCTTTCAATTGGTATCGTCTGGTGTGCTTTCCCATTTGTTTGGGTTGATTTCCAATTGGTTCGGAGTGATTTTCTTGCTAGTTGTGTTGAGCCTCATGTGCCTCTATCTTGAGGGACTAGCATTGCTTCTGTTGTCCTCCGATCTTCAATTGGTATCTGCTAGCGGTGTTGAGCCTGTTCTACCTCTTCTTGAGGGCTAGCTTTGCTTGCTTGGTTGCGTCGAGCCGTTGCCCATGTCTTTGGGGACCAAGTTTTCGCTTCATCCACTTGACTTCTTTGGCTTTTGTTAGGCTTTTTGGGTCTTTGGTTGGGTTTTCTCCTCCCACTCCTTCTACCTCCTTCTCTTATTCATGATTTGTTGTGGAGTTGACAATGCACTCATCAAGGGGGAGATTGCGGATACATGGGTGTATGCCGAGTCTCTGTGTGATGAGTGATTGTCAACGGAGATGATGCGCATGTTCTTTGGCTTGTGTTGTGCAGGTGTCGAGCTCGGAGACAGTGATCGATGGCGGGTGAAGGTCAAGTATGCGACGTGCCGTGCCGACGGACCGGGCGCGATGAAGGATGGGCGTGCCCGTGCGGCGGACGTGCCATGCCGATGTATCGGACGGTGAAGGGCGGACGTGGACTTGGACTGATGGACTGGAGGCCGGAGGATCAGCTGTGGTGGCTGGCAGCCTGCGACAGCGACAAGCGGAGAAGTGCGATCATGTCGGTGGAAGGGGTGCACAGGCGGTGCATCCCCTCTACGACGCCGGTTTGTTTGGTAGAGCCCGGGAAAAACCAACGGTGGACGGTTTCCAGGTTTGGGCCTCAAAACCTGGGTGCTGGGTTTTCCAGGTTGAGCCACAAAACCTGGGCGTGACGGTTTCCAGGTTGAGCCTCAAAACCTGGGCGTGGGCCCGGTTTCCGAGTTTGGGCCTCAAACTCGGGCGCGGACGGTTTCCGTTCCAGTTTGGCCACAAAACTCGGGCTGGAGGCTGGTTCCCGTTTTGGGCCACAAAACCGGGGGTGCAGAGTGGTGGCGGCACGTGGCGGCAATCTGAAGGTTGCGTGGAGGCGACGCGGAAGACCGTGCGGGCGTGGCCGTCGGATCTACCTACCACCACCAGCGGGTGGACTAGAATAGCCTTAGGGTTAGGCTGGTCCCGCTCTGTAATTAGAGTAGAGAGGGGTAGAAGTAGGAATAGACTTAGGCTAGGTTAGTATAAGTAGTCAGGGGAGACACCCTCCTCCCTATCTCAATCTCAGTTAGAGCTTTCATTTCCTAGGGTTTTCCACTCTCCCACACCCCTGCTTTAGCTAGTTGAGATCCGCAGAGAGACTCCACTCTGTGTACTGTTGATTCGAGGAAGTGAGGCCGTATCCTCACCTTGGATCCCATCTCTTGGTGTCAATTCGCGTTTTGATTTCATGTTCATCATGTTCTTCGCGATTGCTTTGTGCCTTGAGTTTTCCCGTCGCTTGATCTTTGGCTCGGTTCATCTTTACGATTCCGTTTGAACTGAGTTGCTCTAGATCGTGAGGCACTTCTTTCCACCGAAAGAAATCATCTCAAACCTCACGGTCTAGGAGATCGATCAAGTTTTTAGTTTCGGGTCTCTTTTTCTTTCTTTCCCCCGAATTCCTTCGATTCACCGATTTGGAGTTAGTTTCGAGCCATGATCTCTTAGAGATAGCTCACTAAACCTCCTTGTGACTCCTCAGATCGAATCCCAAGCCTAGAGCACTTGATTCGGAGGAGATCGGGTTGAATCGCCGGAGTTTCAGTGCAGTCGCGGGTGACCGGACACTCTGTCGGTCTGACCGACGCACGCTTTCAGAGTCCGGTCGTTGAGCACGGCGCCAAGCTTTTTCGCGTACTGACCGGACGCTCTCGACCGGACGCTCTGTTTGCATTTCGACCGGGACGCTACGCTTGCACTGTTTCTGGCTTTGTCGGTTTCGACCGGACGCACTGTACACGACCGACGCTCCGTACTCGTGAGTCCGGTCACGAACAGAGAGCTCCCAGAGCTGATTTCTGACGACCGGACGCGTCCGGTCCCGCTGACCGACGCTGGCCAGAGTCCGGTCGATCCAGTTTCGCGCGTTTTCGTTCGCGGTTCGTTCGTCCTTGATCGGATTTGAGTTCCGTCTTTTGCGTTGGCTTTCTAGGGTTGTCTAGTGTCCCGCTGTGCTTCTAGGAGGCATCCACCCTACATCTAGGGTCGTGGACATTAGCAAGCTCTAGGGTTCGCTCTTGGGGTTGATTTTGGGACAGTGGCATCTAGTGTCCGAAGGATTTTTGAAGCTCCCATTCACCCCCCCCCCTCTGGTCGCTTTCGGGTAGCTTCTCGGTCCTTCAATTCTGGAACGTTGTGGCAAGGTAGCTTACAAACTGAAGTTACCCGATCATCTTTCCGCAGTCCATAATGTGTTTCACGTCTCCCACTCAAGAAATGTCTCCGAATACCCGAACACGTGGTGGAAGTTGAAGGTTTTGAGTTAGAACCTGATCTGTCATACTCTGAGTATCCCGTCCGTGTGTTGGATTACAAGGACCGTGTTACCCGGAGGACTACCACAAGATGGTACAAAAGATCAGTGGAGGCCAACACTCTGAAGAAGAAGCCCCTTGGGAATCCGAAGACTTCTTCATACTCTGTAGATGTAAAATTTTTGTCTTTGTCTTTGAGGCGCGGATCTTCGGGGCGAGATTTCTTTTAGGGGGGAAGGCTGTAACACCTCTGGTGATTCATATGTAATTAACCTGACATGTCATCATCTTTAGTCATTAATCATCCTTGCCATGCATTATGTTTGCCTAATGCTTGTTTTGCATTACCTTCTTTTGGAGTGACTTGGTAGTGATCTCTTTTTCAAAAACCCTAAAGGCCCAAATCTTCCTATAAGGGCAAAATGGTAATTTCATCTCTGTGTCTAGCTTTGTGTGAATCTTGTTCAGTTGAGTGCCCTGATGTTTTGTTGTGTTGATCAAAGTTCAAAATCAGAAATAGAATTTAAATCCCTTTTGAAAACCCTAAATCCAAACTCTAGTTTTACCCCTCTATCTCTAATTCAAAAACTGTTCAAAATTTGAGGTTGGTCCTTTTAGCAAAGTTGTAGATCTTGTCAAGAGAAACAACTTTGGTGTTTATAGATTTTCAAGTTTCAATATAAAATCAGAAGTAATTTCAAATTCTTTCAAACTTCAATTTTGTCCCCTTTTCGGTTTTCAAAATTATCTCAAAAACTATTGAGTTTGAGAAAAAGTTTATGTTGACAAAGTTGTAGGTCTCAAAGTTTTGAGCAACTTTGGTGTTTTGAGTTTTCTTTGTGTAGTTCAAGTTTTGGGAGTAATTTCAAAATTTCAGAAGGGGTTAGATTTGGGAATGGGTAACGTCTCTGTGCGAGCTTTAAAGCAAGGGGGCCCCGGCCGACGGCGGCGCAGCCTCAGCCTCGCCGAGCCCGGCTGACCCGCGTCCGTGTCGCCCGAGGCCAGCGCTAAGCGCTCGACCTCTCCGGTCCCCTACCTACCTCCGCCCCCCGCCGAGTCAGCCTCGCCGAGCCCGGCTAACCCGCGTCCGTGTCGCCCGAGGCCAGCGCTAAGCGCTCGACCTCCCCGAGCCCCTACCTACCACGCCTCCTCGCCATCCCCTACCCTACCCTCCTCCTTCCCCTACGGCCGCGGACAGCGCGCAGCTGCCGCCGCCGGCAAGCCGCCGCGTCGCGCGCGAGCTCCCGCCCACCGAGCCGCCCTACCTTGCTCCCTACCTCCGTTGATGCCGCGCGGACGCTCCTCACCCCTCGCCCGGAC
Source organism: Coix lacryma-jobi var. lacryma-jobi (assembly GCA_009763385.1). Classification (NCBI taxonomy): domain Eukaryota; kingdom Viridiplantae; phylum Streptophyta; class Magnoliopsida; order Poales; family Poaceae; genus Coix; species Coix lacryma-jobi. The sequence goes on along the minus strand of CM019829.1, from coordinate 63,996,440 downwards.
CCCCCCGGCGCTGCCCGCGGCTATAAAAGCCGCCGAGCTCCGCCATTGCCGCCACCACACGGCACCCCGAGCCACCAGACCCCCCCAGCGCACACCGAGCCCTCCACCGCCTTCGCCTTGAATTGCTCCACCTTCCCGAGCAACCAATTTCACCTCTCCGCCCTCCTCTCTCGCCGGGGCAGAAGCTTCGTCCCCGACTCCGGCAAACGGCCGTGTTTCGGCTAAGCGAGAAATTCGCCGCCGTGAGTGGTTCTCTTTTCCCTCCGACCCCTGCCCTCTCTTCCTCACCTCAGCGCGCTCCTAACCGCACCCTCGACGACCTCTTTTGGTGGACAGAGCCGCCGGACGCCGGACGCCGCGAAGAGATCCGCCACCACCGTCGGTTCCCTCCTCCGACCCTGCACCGTCTCGCCGAGCCTCCCTCCCGACTCACGGTGAGCTCGCGAATCTTCCCCCACCCTCGGCTTTCCCAGCGCGAGCCCCGAGCGGCCGGTCCGCTGTCCGCCTCGCCTGCGATTCGCCCGAGCCCTGCGGTCCCGCCGCGCGATTCGCCCGAGCCCTGCGAGGAAGGAACACAGTGCTCTTTTTCTTTTTTTTTGAAAGATGTGAATAGTGTTTCCTTTTTCATCTTTTTGTGTGATTTTCTGTGTTGCTCCAAAAATTCTGAAAATTTGATGGTAGACTCTTTATACCTTGTAGTATTTTAGAAAAATATGAAACTTGAATTTTGTGCAAAAATTTGAAAATGAAAAATCTCTCTTTTAATTAATAAATGGATGGTTTTGGATTTTTAGAAAATTATTTATAACTCCAAAAATCTTGAGATAAATTTTTGTGAGTTTCCTATGCCATGTTTATTCTCTGGTGAAATTTTGAAGTCTTTTGGAACAAGTTGATTTTTGAGCATTTATTTTTATTGTAAATAGTGCCTTTTGTTATTAATGACTGATTTTAATTGAGCACCTTAATGACCTCCAAAATTATGAAATTTGTTTTAACATCTTTTTATACCATAATGAACTTATGAGATTAATTTGGTAATTTTTGCAGCAACTTCATAAAATGACCTTTTTAAATAATTAGGAAAAAGAAAGTCAAGAAGGGTTCATGTTGTATGCCCTGTGATGTGACTTTTGGGATTGTTTGCTGTTCATAGACCCCACCCTTTGGTCTATGATGTTTGTGATGCCATGCATGATTTGTGTTTAGGTCGGATAAATGATGCTTAATAGGTTGATTAATTTGCTTAGGGATAAAGATAAGTAACTTTATGTCCACACTAAGAAGTTACTTACGCGATGGAAAGTGTACTCTAGAATCAGTAGGTTTTGTCCTGCGTTTTAGCAAGCCTTTTGTTCATGTCAGCATCCTCATAAGCATACATCATTGCATCCGTATAGTGACCGAAGGAGAAAACGTCAAAGTCGTCGAAGCAGCGCTGACGAACCTACTACCCCGAGGCGACCCCGAGCTCCGACACCCTGCACTGCCGACCCCGAGCCTGTCCTCTTTGCTCTTCAAGGCAAGCCCCGGTGCATTTTAACCCTTCCTTGTTTTTATAAAAGGTTTACTTAAAATGTCTTTGAGTTAAACTACTGCATTAGGTTATAGGAGTTGTGTGATGACCTATTACCTGCACTGTTTACCTCACCACCAAGATCCACCTGCCCTGTTTAAAAAACTATTTGCAAATGCTTAGTGATGCTATACAATAGATTTGCAATAAAAATGCCAATTTCAAAAGTGTGATCACTTAAAGAGTTTTTATGATGGGAATTTGTTTTACTTACACTCCCCGGCCATTGGCTAGGTATCTGATCCGTACCTAGTCAATTGCGAGGAGAGGTTGTCCGAGCGTACGTGCCGTCATGTTGTAGTCCGGGACTCAACAGTTGACACGCCACCCCGGACAGGGTTGAAAAACTGACAGGACTATTACGCTTGGGTGAGATAAAACCAAGGTATGGTTCTGGCAGAAAATTTAGGGACCATCCGTATGGGGGCCTGCTGGCCGAGACTTGCAACTATTCACATACTTCGGAAAGCTCTGGCTCCGAGGATCCTTTATTGGACCGACAACCGCGCACTGGGAGTGGAGAGATGGCAGAAGTAGCATGTACCCACGTGGTCGTCGTACCTGGATAGGAGTGGTGTACTGTACTTCCGGGTGGCGTAGGACCGGGCCCAATCTTGGAGGAATCGTGGTAGACGAGTTGGCATATGCAAGCTTGGTGCTACATATGCAGTGTGGATAGGGATCCTCAGCTGAGTATTATTTATCCGGATTAACGTTGCTCCTCGGTTTATGGAGACTTGGTCACTCACTGTCAACGGAGAGTGGTTCTCAACTAGGTATGTTTTGAAAGGTAAAAACAATAATGAGCAATGAAGAATTGAGAAATACTGTGAACCTTTCCAAAATAGAACAAGGTTTACAAATGCTTTTTCTGCAAAATACTTGATCTTGCTTAAGCCTTACCTGACTTCTTAAGCCTCTCATTCTGAGTCTTCTTCTTTTCTTTACTTTACTCGGGTAAGTCTTGTTGAGTACCCCAGTACTCAGGGTTTGTTACCCATGCTGCAGGTATGCTGAGTCCCCGATGTGTCTTGCGCCCTACTGCACCATCATCCAGGAAGAGGCCGATGAGGCCGAAGAATAGTTGTGCACCCTCGGGCTGGGTGATTGCAAGTATCTTATTTTGTTTGTACTCCGCTACGTTGCCTATTTCTATTACCCGAACATGGTTTGTATAACTGCACCTTTAATCTTATTTGGAACCTCAGTTTGTAAAACTAATGTTATTTAAGTCTTCCCTCTGTATTCTGATGTTATTTGTAAAAGTATCCGTGCTGTGCCGAATTGTGAGATGATCCTGCGGACGATGGGCGCTGATGCAGCCCAGTGACGAACAGTCTTAATCACGCGGAACACCGGTTTGGCTGTCAGAGGCTGAAGGGGAACGGTGGGCCATGGGATTAGGACCGTTACGCCACAGTCCGGTCACTACCCGAGCGTCCGATCAACACAGACTAAAACTGGTGAACAGTACCAGGGGTGCGTCCGGTCACTTGCAAGAACCAGCATCCGGTCAAGTCAACTGAAAACACGCGAGTCAAATCTTCAACTACCGGACTCCCGACTGTGCGTCCAGTCACCCCGACCCAGCGTCCGGTCACCTAGAAACTTGGTAGTTCGTCCACCGATTCTACTCGATCTCACCCAAAACGAATCCTCTAGGGATCAAACTTGTTGAGAGGAGTCACAAGGAGGATAGTGAGCTATCTCTAAGAGATCATGGCTCGAACCTATCTCCAAATTGATGAATCAAAGAAATTCAGGGGAGGGGAGAAAAACTAGGCCCAAGACGTAAATCAATCGATCTACTAGCTCGTGAGGTTAGAGGAGAATTCCTTCGGTGGAAAGAAGTGCCTCACGATCTAGAACAACTCAGTTCAAACGGATTTGCAAAAGATACACTGAGTAGAGAGATCGATCGACGGGAAAAATGTGGAGAAAAGCAACCTGCGAAGAACACGAACAAAACGCGAATCACAACCATGAATTTGCAACCGTGTGGCTACCACACGCTACAACAGTGAGATTACGGTCTCACTTCCTCAAAATCTCCAGTACACAGAGGTATGGTTCTTTGCGGATCTCAGTTGCTACAGCAGGGGATTGGGAGAGCAGGAAAACCTAGAAGGCAAGAGCAAATGACTGAGATAGAATGGGAGGAGGGTGTCTCCCTGTACTTATCCTAATTCTAATTCCTACTCTACCCCTCACTAATTACAGAGCGAACCAGCTAAACCCTAGGGTTATTCTGGACCAACTCGAAGATGCTGGTGATCCGACGGCCATGCCGCACAACACTGGTAGCGTTGCCTCGACGCAACCTCACCGATTGCCGCCACGTGCCGCCACCTCTCCGCTCGTCCTTTTCCCGGACTTCGCCCTCGGTTTTGAGGCCCAAACCGGGAAACCGGCCTTTACGACCACCCCCCGGTTTTGAGGCCCAAACCAGGAAACCAGCCTCCATCGCCTGAGTTTTGTGGCCCAAACTCAGAAACCCCCAGCGCCCAGGTTTTGAGGCCCAAACCTGGAAACCGTCCTCAGCCCGAGTTTTGTGGCCCAAACTCGGAAACCATCAGCGCCCAGGTTTTGAGCCCAAACCTGGAAACCGTCCACTCGGTGGTTTTTCTGTGGCTCAACCACCAAACCGAGCCGTAGAGGGGATGCACTGCCTATGCACCCCATCCACCGACACGTGTCCCCAGGTCCTCGACCCAGGCAACAGCGTGCCCACAAGTCTTCGCTCGTCGCTGTCCCAGGCTGCCAGCCACCACAGCTGATCCTCGGGCCACCGGTCCCTCAGTCCAAGCCTCACGTCCGCCCTTCGCCACTCTCGTCGTCCATCGGCACGGCACGTCTCTACTTGACCTTCACCTTGCCTTTGATCACTGTATCCGTGCTCGACACCTGCACAACACAAGCCAAAGAACATGCGCATTATCCCAGTTGACAATCACTCATCACTCAGAGACTCGGCATACACCCATGTATCCGCAATCTCCCCCTTGATGAGTGCATTGTCAACTACCAACACAAATCATAATGGAATAGAGGTAGGAAGAAGAAAGAGAGAGAACTCGACCAAATGACCGAAAAGCATAGCAAAGCCGAAGAAGGTCAAGTGGAAAGAGAAAAACAACTTGGTTCCCTCAAGAAGAGGTAGAACAGGCTCAACACCACTAGCGGGAAAGCTTGACACCAATTGGAAAATCAACTAAAAATCAAGCAAAACAGAGCTAGCCCTCAAGAAGAGGCAGAACGGGCTCAACATCGCTAGCGAGGAAGCTCGATACCAACTGAAGAAGGCTAGATATCAGCTGAAGAGCATAAAAGCAAAGGTGCTAGTCCCTCAAGAAAGAGGCAAAGGCTCAACACAACCAACTGTTACCAGCTCAAAAACTCCCCCTCAAGAAGTGCACACAACCAAGAAATCTCCCCTTAAGTTCAATTCGGAAAGCAGAAGATTTTGAAAATGTTTTTCTCCCCTTAGTTGAACCTCGGAGAACATATGATTTGCAATTTCTCTCCCTTAGTTGAAAATGCACCATCAAGCAAAAAATACAGCATCAAGCTCGTTCTCCCCTGTTCTCCCAAATGCATATGAGTCAAAATGCAAGTTAGCAGCTACAGGAATAGAGTCGATAGAATATGAAGATGCTCAACAAAATACTGATCCGATGACTCAACAATATGCACATAACGCTAGCAAAGGCAAACTGATCACCAAATACGAAATATGAACATGTGAGCAACGTGAGCAGTTTTTAGCCAAAGAGGTATTCACCGTCAAAATAGCACCAAACATGTATAGACAGGATGTCAAACAAGTGCTAAACATGTATACAAGGTGAACTACCCCTAGCACAGTTCAACCATCATGCTATAGAATGAAACATAGACTTGTGTATCCAAATTTTATCGGAGTTGCAGCGGTTAGATTACACAAGTTCAAATTTTAGCATGTGATTGCGAGAGGTTGAAAGCTTGTCATTGCCTAACTTTCAACTGTGCGAAGCCTATGCAGAAGCAATCAGAAGCTTAAAGCAACAGTTTCGGTCATACACTACACAACTCAAGTTTAACTCAAAGTGCAATGAGAAACAGTCTCAAAACTGTGATGTGCTGACAAGCAAACCCATCTCGATCTTTCCAATTTACTTAACTTGGTTCAAATTTTATTTCAGAATATGAACATACCAAGCAAGTGAATGACTCAGAACTAGAGACATAGCAACCTAGCATATATGAAAAGGCACAAGTGATTTCAACACATTCTACACATGCTAATTGCATATCTCAATGGTGAACATTTTCTGATTTAGGTTCATTAAGCAAGTTCACCATTCATAAAATAGCTCAGCTCACAACATGTATTAGTGATCAGATTGAGCATAAGATACAAGCATCATCATAAAGCATCGGAGCATACACTACACGGAGCATAGTCACATTCTAAGGATTATATATATGAAGCTCTGAAGGTAAATATGCAAGATGAAATGCAAAGATGCAAGAAGAAACCAATTGAAAAACAAAAGGTCAGTTTATGATACAAGAACGAAAGTGTGTTTTCCCCATCTAAAAGGGGAACACACACCAAGCTCACCTCTCAACCTAGCAAAAGTCGATTGTCCAAAGGCTTGGTGAAATATCAGCCAACTGATGATGAGTATCGACATGGCAAAGGTCGATATCACCTCTCATAGTGGTATCACAGAAAATGAAAGCGCACATCAATGTGTTTTTGGTCTTAGAGTGGCCGCATGGGGGTCTTAGCACAACGCTAATAGCACTCGTGCTGTCACAAAGCAAGGAACGGAGAAAGCTCAGACCAAACTTAGCAAAGTGGCCATCATCCAAAGGCAATTGGTGTAACACCTCTGGTGTTAAGCTAGCATGACATCATTTTCTCATTATGCATGATCATCTCATGAGCATGGGGCATTCATATGTTGTTTTCTTTCTTCATAAAATGTCATTTCATGTGATGGTTTGCTTATAAAACTGCTATGATGTGTGTTGTTTGACTTGCTTTGGAGTGGTTTGGTCTTCCTAACCATCTAACTTTGTTGAGAAGTCAAAATGAAGGCAGGTTTATGCTGGTCATCTTGGCTAATCAAGTGGCTAACCCTAGTCAACCCTATAGAGCCTAAAGAGTCCTTTGTTTGACTAACTAAGACTTCCTTGATAGAAGCTTTGCATGGCTGTGGGCCCTTAATCAAAAGTGTGTAGAATTTAGAGTAGAACAAAAGTTGTTTAAGGGCCAACTCATGAAAATGAGTTTAACATGGTGCTTTAGGGTCCACAAGGCAGAATTGGAGGGGTTTTGGACATAGAAATTTTCCTAAGTCCTGAAACTGATTTTCAGTTCGGCCTAGCAATGTTTGGCATCATCCCGAGCTCAATCCAAGCCGAATCAGTGATCGATCTTATAACCAAAGTTGCAATCGATGTGTAGCTCTAACCAGTGTTGCAGTCGTTTTAGCGTTTGATGGAGTGGTTAGCGAGTTAATCACGTTTGAAAATGGCCTGTCAGTCGGAGTGGGCGTTAACTGAATCGCCCGATTCAGTTCAAACCGCCGGCATCAGTGGCCGACTGCGCGCAGAAGAAGAGCGACGCGTGGCGCCCGATTCCCGGCCAAAACCAGCCAGCGCGCGCGGCGTGGCGAGTCTTCACCGCCCGAGCACGCGCTCCTCCACCCAGACGCGCTCTCTCTCCCTCTCTCTGCCTTGTCCTGAGCTCTCGCCGGCGACCGAGCGGGAGAAAGGGGGAAGTCGCCGTTCGCCGTCGTCTCGCCGTGCTTTCGCCCCGCAAACCACACCACACGCTAGCCTCGCCTTCGCCTCCTGCTTCGCCTGCCCTAGCTAGCGCTAGCTCGCTGAAAACACCGGGGTAAGCCGCGGAACAAACTCCCGCCATGGCCGCCATGACCGCCGAGCTCAGTCATCCGCATGGTCGGCTCCCTCCCCGTGGGTTCCACGAGGTCTTAGCTAGTGGTCATGACTAGTGAAGTCTAGGGAGAAGGTATGAAGTCGGTTTGGCCGATTAGGGTTCGAGCACCTCGCGCCATCGCCGCCGTCCGCCATGGTTGCCGAAGGGTGGCATGGCGTGGTCTCGAGGGTTCGGAGTGAAATCCATGACATCCGAGCCTTGCGCTAGGTCCGTGAGGGTTCAAGGAGAGGAAACTGGGTGTTGGTTGGCCTCGGCATGGCCGGAGATGCCCGGCGTGGTGAGCCCGCGCCGCCGTGGCCGCCATTGTCGGCATTGAGCTCTATCCGTCGTGTTGCTGGGCTCGAGTGGGGTACCGTTCGATGCGGGTTGATGAGTGGAGTCGCGTGAGGGTGATGGTTTCGCCGGAGGAGCCACCGTCGGCAAGCTCCGGCGAGGTCAACACCTCCCCTGTTTTCGGGAGTATGGCAGGTGGGGCCAGTTTGACCGCGGGTCCCGGCTGCCAGCCTCACGGGTGAAGTAGAGCTGGGTGCACTTAGCAATTAGGGTTTAGGGTTTTTGAATAAATGTTTTGCAAGAATGTTGGTAATGCTTGTTTAATTCATATCTTGAGCTCTGTACATGCTAAAAATGTGAAACTAATTTTGTTAGGTTTGTTTTGAGGAGTTCTATGCATGAAAAATATGATATGCCCAGTTATGACAGTTTTTGTGTGCAGTAATAATTAATTATTTTTAGGATGATATCTTGTTTAATACATAGTAAATCATATACTGCTCAGAAAATATGGTTCTTATTTTGTTAGGTTTGTTAAGTGATGTAGAATCACAGAAAAATGATAGATATTGTTTGACTATGGAAGAATCTGAAGTTAGCCTTTAAATTGATTGAATGCTGTTTTCTTGTATGATTTTTAGTAATTAGAATATATGTGATATGAGTCTGATAATTTTTATAGACTGCTCTTATGCTAAGAAGTTCTGAATAAAAATGTGAAATTTGTTGTTTGACACTTTTCAAGATGAGGTGTAGTTCAACTGCTTTTTCACCCTGTTATTTGTCTTTTTTCATACAGAACTGTGTATAAATGCAAATGGCATGAAATTTGTACAGCATGCTTTGTTCTTAGCTGAGAACCTATAGTAATTTTTGTAGTTTTTTTTTGAGGCTGTTAGCTATAGGTTGCTGTTATAGACTTGTTTTAATAGCTTAAATTGTTTAATTAAATTAAGCATATGTGTCTCTTTTATGGGGGACCAGCAAGGGTAAAATGGTCTTTTCAGTGCATGCATATTAACTGCACTTTGTGTGAGTAGTATAGCTACTCTCTAGATAGAGTGTTACACTCTACTCTACCGAGAAGAGATATGCACGTATTCGGTCAAATTCAATTATAATGCACTCCTCCCATGCACCTGCGGCATTCATTCATTTCCGCATATGCATCATGACAGGTTCGGTAGAGGAGACCGCAGTAATAGAAGAAAGCGAGGAACAACAGCCCCAGGAGCAGGAACAAGGAGCTGCCGGGGAAGAGCTTGAAGAGGAGCTCCCAGAGTGCCCGAACCATCTGCCAAGCACATTCGAGAAAGGCAAGCCCCGGAGCATTTCTAACTACCTATGGTTATATTTAACTGAATATTATGCCTGTTGCACTAAGTATAGGAGTTGCTTGATACCGTTGATGCATTAATTTCCGTACCTTGTTACCTTGATATATTATCCTTGCTACCTATCTACTACGAGTTCCGAATTATGCTTAGTCTTGCTTAGACCGGTAGAAGTCGGGCAACCTTCATGTTACCCGCGAGTAATAGGTGGTTACTCGACCGTTAACGGGATATTGCCATTAAGTAAGATAATTGAGTGTTGAGAAAAATGGAGATCGGCAGACTTCTGTAGCGTTGTGCTACAGTATTTCTAGCCGAGTCGTACGGAAAAACAGTATCATGTAAGATGGACTTCTTGTCATGTTGAACGCATGTCCCACATTTAGCTGGAAGGATAACTCGTTCCGACCGCGAAGCCGCTCGTTGTTCCAGGCCGGTCCTTAGGACCCACGCATCTGCTGAAGCCACGAAGGGGGGTAGTGGGACGCGGGGGCACGAAAAGTAAGACCCGGGTGATGGTGGTTAAGTCCAACTCCTTGGCAGTCGGGCTTGCCTCCGGGTATGATGGTGGCGGTTGAAACCGCGACTTCCTGGAACAGTGTTGCGGTTATCTGTAGCTCACCGACGGGTGAGTGTGGTTTGTGTGGGAAATAAATCACCAGCTGGTTAGTAATCGATTATAATCGCCATCGCTCCTGGATAGTGAGCACTTGACTTGAACGCTGATCGACCTTGATACTGAAATTGTGGAACACGTGACAGCTATCATTATACTTTTGGCAATAGTTACTCGGTCTGTTTGTTATATTTTGGTGATTGTTGGATCACTACCATGTTTGTTATAGTACAGGAGCTAACCTAGTTAAACAGGATAATTACTATTCAATTGGCAGCTAGTAAGTAGGAGAATCATTTACTTAATTATTGGCTTTTACGCAAAAATATGGTGTAAAACCAGCTCCACTATATACTAGCCTTGCATATTCCTTGGTGTTACATTATTTCTTTCTAGTTTAAGGCGGGTAAGTCTAGCTGAGTACCTTCTCGTACTCAGGGCTTTGTTCCCTTTGTTGTTGCAGATGGCCAAGTCTTCCATGGTTATTGCATCAACTGTCTCTTCCCAGCTTTGGGTGATAACTAGGTCACGGGCAATGACCTCTTCTATCCGTATCTTTTGCTATGTAGGATGTCTACTAGGTGGCACTAATCATATCTGTGTGGTGATTTGTATATGTGTGAGATTTCAGAACTATGTTTCAAGTTAAGCTTCCGCTACTTAATTCCGAACATGGTTTGTAATAACTAAGTGGCTACTCCGAACCATTTATGTAATCTCTGTCGTGTGACGATCGATGCTGAATTAGTACGATCCTATGTTGTTGATGTGGGAAAGAATAAAATCCTTTGTGATTTCACGGACTACCGGGTTTATATGGGCTCAAGTGCTGCAAATTTACTGCCCCGGCAGAGAATTTCGTACTTGTGCTCTTATAAATTGGTCGGTTCTGTTACAGCTGGCATCGGAGAATAATTCTATGGGTACTGTTCACATGACTAAGTTTTGGACAATAAAAAGAATCTGGTTATAAAAAAACTATTTTCCAAAATTCACAGAGTTGGTGTAAAAAAGAATTTTTTGGGAAAACTAAGTGTGCCAGTGGTCATATCCTTTATGCCCATAGGATCTCAGGTGGCTTATTTAAGTACTAACTTGGAAAAGGGTCTTGCATCATACTTGATTTTCGTTTATTCTGTCGTCCATACGACAAGGGTGAAATTGTATGGGTGCTATTCTTCGGAATGGTAATGTATGGATCAGTTTGCCTCTACGCCAAGGTAAGGTGAGTTGTGAGAGCATGGTCGAACAATCGTCGGCCTAGGGAAGAGTTAGTTGGTACTGAAACCTGTGCACGTCAACACACGGGTGGGGGTGAAGGTACTTGGTAACGGGGGTAATACTGTTTGATGGGTGCATATACTGCTTACGTGTATACGGGGTGTACACCTGGGTGAGTATCTAGATTTAAATATCAGCAATGCATGATTTCATACTGTGGGCAGGGCTGAAATGGATCTTCTGCAGGTACATTAACCGCGTAGCGTTAGAACGAAATAGTAACGTATGAGAGTATTGTGGTTTGCCACCGCATAGTTCTTATGTAGTGGAAAGGGCGTACGGAACGTTTTCATACATATACATATCATGGCATATTGCTTTCTTTCCCTTTTGCATTACTTCCTCCCTAATTATGGACTTATTTCTCGAGTTGGAAAACCCATGCTTATGTATCATGATAATCTTGCTACAGATGGCGTGAACTAAGGAGACCGTGCGTAAGTCGACAGGTGGCAGGGTTCCCAGGCACCAGTTGGCACCCAGGACGGAGAGGTGCAAGGACAAGTTTCTGGATGTGTTTGGGACACCGACGTTGCTTTGGAGGGTTCTGCGTTCTGTGGGGTACCCAGATGGACGAGAGCCTCGCTACTTCTGGTCGAGAGAGCCTCTGGGAGACACCACCTTGGTGTATGTTACAGCAGTGGTGAAGCCCAGGGAAGAAGGGTATGTATGGTCCGGTTGGATGTATGAGAGTAAGGGAAGGGATCCCTAGGAAGGTGCGCAGTCAGCAGCGTTCCTCATCCTCCGGGACATCATGGAGCGGTTCCCGGAAGACCTCAGTCGGGCTCTGGCAGGGGTGTTTCCGAGGGCTGATCCGTTCAGAGATGTTTGGGTGCAAACCAAGCAGGAAGCTGTTGAGGGCAGTTCCAGTGAGCTGCAGGCGTGTGATGGCCTAGCAGCAAGCGCCATGTATGCAGTGATGAAGGGGTATGCGGTCATGCAGCACAGTCTGTGCAGTATGACTGAGTCTTTTCATCATGTTAGGGACGAGAAGAGACAAGCTCAGCGTGAGTTTGATGAAGAGATGGAGAAGATGCAAGATGAGCTGAAGCAAATGACCATAGAGAAGGACCAGACTGTTCGCAGGAATGTGGTTGCAGCTCAAGAGATCATCAGGCTACAGGAGTAGCTAGGGCATGCAAAACACGCTAATCAGTGCAGGAAACCATATGATGAAGCTTCTTCAGCAACGGAACCAGGCATGGGAAGAAGAGTTTGACTTGAGGGCTCGCATGATGACCTTGGAGCAACAACTGGCGGCAACCGAACCATACAACAACAACCTCCATGAGGAAGTGCATCGCCTCCACAACCAGCTTCACCCATACCATCCTCCAGGTGCGGCCGAGATGGACGCAGAGTTGGGTATCGTTCTTGCTGATGGTGGTGCTGAAGATGGAGGAATGCTCTTCGCCAATCAAGCTGAAGAAGAAGAAGAAGATGGTGGAGCTGACGGCGCCAAGGGTCACGTGTCCGATGCTGAGAGCGACTAGAGCTTAGGTTTCGTTGTTTATTGTTGTGGCCGTGTGTATCGTGTGTGTCGGATCTATCGAACCAGTGGTGGGTTGTAAGCTTAAGAACCTCGTTGCTACCGTTGAACCGTTTTAAGTATCAGACCTTCATTCTGTTTTATCTGTGCGTATCCATGCGAGTATTAAGCGCTTTTCGTATAATCCGTTTGTGATGTTATTTATGTGGAACGACTTGTGAATGTGCCTTATTGTATGAACTATGTTCAAATACAGTACTGCAACCATTACGCATTTTGATCTATATATATGGCATCACTCATCGATTATTGATTGGCTATGCAGATGGTGAATACTCATCGTGGAGCCGGCAGTGATAGTGGTGTAGGTGGGAGTTGTCAGGGCAAGGAAGCCAATCCTCCTCCTCCTCCTCCCCCATACACGGCGGAGCAGTTCTTTGCACAGTTCCTTGGAAGTCAGCGCAACATGGAAGCTATGCAGCGCAATATGGAAGCAAATCTCAGGAACATCGCTGAGAATAGACGCAGGGCTGCAGGTCAGGGTGGTCAAGATGTAAATCAGTACAACACGTTTAAGGACTTCTTGGACACTAGACCTCCGATCTTCAAGGAAGCAGCTAAACCCTTGGAAGCAGATGAATGGATCAACACCATCGAACAGAAGTTCAGGTTGCTCCGTCTGACGGAATCTCTGAAGATGGAATACGCAACTCACCAGTTGCAGGGACCAGCTGGTATATGGTGGGCACATCATCGTACCACTTTTCTGGCAAATCAACCGATAGTCTAGGAGCAGTTTACAACAGCTTTTCGGGGCCACTATATCCCTCCCGGTTTAATGGCTATGAAGGTAACAGAGTTTTTGAGTTTGACCCAAGGTACCAAGACCATGGCAGAGTATCTGCATGCTTTCAACAATCTTGCCCGTTATGCACCTGAGTATGTCAACACAGACGCAAAGAAGATCGCCAGTATGAAGAGGGGCCTGAGCCCCAAGCTCCTGAAGTCGATGGAAGTCTCTTCCAGGACCCAGTTCAATGACTTTGTCAGTGACTATTTGACTCAAGAAAACAACTACAATCTCTATAGTGCATCAGAAGCACGCAAGCGAACCTTTGATGCAGGAACACAGCAGGGCAGGAATCAGGTGGTCAATCGTCCTCAGTTTCGTGCAGCAACGCCGGGAGCACGTTTCAAACCTCCTCAACGTCGTCTTCCTGGAAACCAACCGCAGGCCAAGGTTCAGAAGGTTGCAAGAGGACAGGCATCACAGTATAGGGCAGGACCTGGAAATCAGAACTTTACAGGCAGCTACGTCAAGGGACCGTGTTACAACTGCGGCAAGGAAGGACATTTGTCCCGGACGTGTCCTAGTCCGAGGAAGAAGACTAATCAAGTGCAGGCTCGTGTGCATCATACTTCTTTGGAAGGCATCTCTGAGGGAGAACCCATGACTGCTGGTATGTTTCTTTCTATCAAATATCTCTGCAGTTGTTCTGTTTGATTCTGGTTCATCCTATTCTTTTATAAGTCAAGCATTTGCACTTAAGCATAATCAGGAAATGGTGACAATGGATTTTGGGTTTCAGATGAACTCAGCTAGTGCAAGTGTGTTGTCTAACCAAGTGGTAAAAGGGGCAACTCTTAGTTTGGAGGGTAATCAGTACCGAGTAAGTTTAGTGGTTATCCCAGGTTTATCCTTGGATGTTATCTTAGGGTGGACTGGATGAAAAAGTGAGAAGTGGTCATAGATACCGGAAAAAGGATAATCTCCTTGAAGGATCCGAGGAAAACAAAAGGTTTCAAGTGTTTCTCCCAGACCGTCTTAATCTTAGTTCTATGAGTTGTGTATTGCAAGTGGCAGTTCTTCAGGAAATCCCTGTAGTTTGTGAGTTTCCTGATGTGTTTCCGGATGAGTTACCTGGTTTACCTCCGGATAGGGATGTGGAGTTTGCAATAGAGTTGATACCTGGAATAGCACATATATCTAGAAGACCGTACCGTATGGCTCCCAATGAGTTAGCCGAGTTGAAGGTTCAGTTAAAAGAGTTGTTGGACAAGGGTTTAATTCAACCAAGTTCGTCCAAGTGGGGATGTCCTGCGCTCTTTGTGAAGAAGAAGGATAAGACTTTGTGTATGTGTGTGGATTATAGGCCTTTGAATGCAGTAACAATCAAGAATAAGTATCCTTTACCACGAATTGATATCCTTTTTGATCAGTTGAGGAGGGCTAGGGTGTTTTCCAAGATAGACTTAAGATCGGGGTACCATCAGATCAAGATCAGGCCCAAGGATATACCTAAAACAACTTTTTCCACTAGGTACGGGTTGTACGAGTATCTTGTCATGTCGTTTGGCCTGACAAATGCTCATGCATACTTCATGTACCTAATGAATTCCGTGTTTATGCCTAAGCTGGATCGGTTCATGGTGGTCTTTTTGGATGATATCTTGATATATTCGGAGAACGAAGAAGATCATGCGGAACACTTGAGGATAGTTCTGTCAAGGCTTCGAGAGCATAAGCTATATGCTAAGATTAGTAAGTGCGAGTTCTGGTTGAAGAAGGTTCACTTTCTCGGTCATGTGCTATCGGAAGATGGGATTTCAGTGGACCCAGGGAAGGTACAAGAGGTAATGGATTGGAAGGCGCCAACCTCAGTCACAGAAGTCAGGAGTTTTCTAGGTTTGGCTGGTTACTATCGTCGTTTCCTTCCGGACTTCTCCAAGATCGCAAAACCTATGACCTCCTTGTTACAAAAGGATGTGAAGTTTGTCTGGACAAAGAGTGTGAAGCAGCTTTCTGAATTTTACGGGAACTGTTGACCACTGCCCCTGTTTTGGCTCAACCAGATATAGAAAAACTTTTTTATGTGTTTTGTGATGCATCCAAGACGGGTTTGGGCTGTGTGCTGATGCAAGAAGGACGAGTGATAGCCTATGCCTCAAGATAGTTAAGGAAACATGAGGTCAACTACCCTACACATGATTTAGAGTTGGCTGCAGTAGTGCATGCTCTGAAGATATGGAGACACTACTTGTTGGGAAATGTGTGCAATATATACACCGATCATAAAAGTCGGAAGTATATCTTCACCCAACCCGAGTTGAACATGAGGCAGCGAAGATGGCTAGAGTTGATAAAGGATTATAACTTGCAAGTTCGCTATCATCCCCGAAAGGCCAATGTGGTTGCGGATGCTTTGAGCCGGAAGTCACACTGCGTGGTGGTGCAACCGTTGTTTGAAGAGAATTTTAACCTGATACAGCTAGAAGTTTTGTTCAACATTCAGCTGAGTTGTTCGCTGGAAAGTCGGATCGTTGAAGCTCAGAAGTCTGATAAAGGGATTTCTCATATCAAGCGAAGAATGTTGGAAGATCCCTTAACCTCCTTCAGGTTGGATGACCAGGGAGTGTTATGGTTTGGAGATCGTCTTGTAGTACCAAAGAACAAAGATCTCAAGAATAAAATCCTGGATGAGGCTCACTTATCTAAGTTATCTCTTCACCCATGGAGCAGTAAGATGTATCAGGACTTAAGACCTCCTTTTTGGTGGACAAAAATGAAGAAAGAGATAGCCGCATATGTTGCAAGATGTGACACGTGTTGCAGAGTTAAGGCAGTTCATATGAAACCTGCAGGGTTGTTGCAACCGTTACCAGTGCCGGTTTGGAAATGGGAAGACATCAGTATGGATTTCATAACCGGTTTACCCACTACGGAAAAAGGGAATGATTCCATTTGGGTAATAGTGGATCGTCTGACCAAGTCTGCTCACTTTATCCCAATCAAGACCGGATATCGATCGCCTAGGTATGCAGATATCTACATCAGATAGATAGTGCGTCTGCATGGAATACCAAATACGATCGTTTCCGATCGCGGATCGCAGTTCACCGCGCACTTTTGGCAGCAGTTACATAATGGTTTGGGAACAAAGTTGGTTCACATTACAGCTTATCACCCTCAGACGGCAGGTCAAACGGAAAGAGTAAACCAAGTGCTTGAAGATATGCTCAGAGCTTGTGTGTTATCCTCCAAAGGATCGTGGGAATCATGGCTACCGTTAGCAGAGTTTTCATACAATAATAGTTATCAAGAAAGCGTCATCATGGCACCGTTTGAAGCTTTATATGGACGTAAGTGTGTGACTCCATTAAATTGGATCGAACCAGGGGAAAGGCGATATTTTGGAATCAACTTCGTAGCAGAAGCTGAGAAAAAGGTTCAGGTCATCCATCAACACTTACAAGCGGCACAATCTCGACAGAAAACTTATGCCGACAAAAGAAGAAGGCCGTTAGAGTTTAAGAAGGGAGATCATGTTTATCTGAATGTAACTCCGATGAGGGGAGTGCAAAGGTTCGGCAACATAAAAAGGAGGCTAGGCTAGCACCAAGATATGTAGGACCATATCGTATCCTAAAGAGAAAAGGAGAAGTATCATATCAACTCCAGTTGCCCGAAGCTATGAGTTCAATCTTTCCAGACTTTCCATGTCTCTCAGTTGAAAAATGTCTACGTGTACCGGAAGAAAGTAGAGAGACCCGCAAGAGTTGAAGCTAGCATCGATATTACATACCGAGCAACCAGTGCGAGTTTGGACAGCAAGGAAGGGTAACTCGCAATCGTTTAGTGAAGGTGTACAAGGTTTTGTGGAGTCATCATGACGATGGAGATGCAACCTGGGAAACAGAAGACTATACTCAGAAGATTTATCCAGCGTTCCATAAGCAATGGTCAGTAAATCTCAGGACGAGATTTCTTTAAGGGGGAAGGGCTGTAACACCTCTGGTGTTAAGCTAGCATGACATCATTTTCTCATTATGCATGATCATCTCTTGAGCATGGGGCATTCATATGTTGTTTTTCTTTCTACATAAAATGTATTTCATGTGATGGTTTGCTTATAAAACTGCTATGATGTGAGTTGTTTGACTTGCATTGGAGTGGTTTGGTCTTCCTAACCATCTACTTTGTTGAGAAGTCAAAATGAAGGCAGGTTTATGCTAGTCATCTTGGCTAATCAAGTGGCTAAACCCTAGTCACCCTATAGAGCCTAAAGAGTCCTTTTGTTTGACTAACTATGACTTCCTTGATAGAAGCTTTGCATGGCTATGGGCCCTTAATCAAAAGTGTGTAGAATTAGAGTAGAAACAAAATTGTTTAAGGTCCAACTCATGAAAATGAGTTTAACATGGTGCTTTAGGGTCCACAAGGCAGAATTGGAGGGGTTTTGGACTTAGAAATTTTCCTAAGTCCTGAAACTTATTTTCAGTTCGGCCTAGCAATGTTTGGCATCATCCCGAGCTCAATCCAAGCCGAACCAGTGATCGATCTTATAACCAAAGCTGCAGTCGATGTGTAGCTCTAACCAGTGTTGCAGTCGGTTTAGCGTTTGATGGAGTGGTTAGCGAGTTAATCATGATTGAAAATGGCCTGTCAGTCGGCCTGGGCGTTAAATGAATCGCCCGATTCAGTTCAAACCGCCGGCTATTTCAGTGGACGACCGCGCGGCAGAAGAAGAGCGGCCCGTGGCTGCCGATTCCGGCCAAAAACCAGCCAGCGCGCGCGGTCGTGGCGGTTCTTCACCGCCCGAGCACGCGCTCCTCCACCCAGATGCGCTCTCTCTCCCTCTCTCTGCCTTATCCTGAGCTCTCGCCAACGACCGAGCAGGAGAAAGGGGGAAGTCGTCGTTCGCTGTCGTCTCGCCGTGCTTTCGCCCCGCAAACCACACCGCCAGCCTCGCCTTCGCCTCCTGCTTCGCCTGCCCTAGCTAGCGCTCGCCGAAAAAACCAGGGTAAGCCGCGGAACAAACTCCCGCCATGGCCGCCATGACAACCGAGCTCGGTCCGCCATGGTCGGCTCCCTCCCCGTGGGTACCACGAGGTCTTAGCTAGTGTTCATGAGCCAGTGAGAGTCCAGGGAGAAGGTAGTGAAGTCGGTTTGGCCGATTAGGGTTCGAGCACCTCGGTACGCCATCGCCGTCGTCCACCATGGTTGCCGAAGGGTGGCATGGCGCGGTCTCGAGGGTTCAGAGTGACATCCATGACATCCGAGCCTTGCGCTAGGTCCGTGAGGGTTCAAGGAGTAGAAACCGGGTGTTGTTTGGCCTCGGCATGGCCGGAGATGCCCGGCGTGGTGAGCCGTCGTGGCCGCCATTGTCGGTGTTGAGCTCGATCCGTCGGGTTGCTGGGCTCGAGTGGGGTACCGTTCGATGCGGGTTGATGAGTGCAGTCGCGTGAGGGTGATGGTTTCGCCGTAGGAGCCGCCATCGGCGAGCTCCGGCGAGCTCAACACCTCCCCTGTTTTTGGGAGTATGGCAGGTGGGGCCAGTTTAAATGCGGGTCCCGGCTGCCAGCCTTGCGGGTGAAGTAGAGCTGGGTGCACTTAGCAGTTAGGGATTATGGTTTTTGAATAAATATTTTGCAAGCATGTTGGTAATGCTTGTTTAATTCATATCTTGAGCTCTGTACATGCTAAAAACGTGAAACTAATTTTGTTAGGTTTGTTTTGAGGAGTTCTATGCATGAAAAATATGATATGCCCAGTTATGACAGTTTTTGTGTGCAGTAATAATTAAATTATGTTTAGGATGATATCTTGTTAATACATAGTAAATCATATACTGCTCAGAAAAATGTGGTTCTGTTTTGTTGTTTAGGTTTGTTAAGTGATGTAAAATCACAGAAAAATGATAGATGTTGTTTGACTATGGAAGAATCTGAAGTTAGCCTTTAAATGATTGAATGCTATTTTCTTGTATGATTTTTAGTAATTAGAATATATGTGATATGAGTCTGATAATTTTTATAGACTGCTCTATGCTAAGAAGTTCTGAATAAAAATGTGAAATTTATTGTTTGACACTTTTCAAGATGAGGTGTAGTTCAAAGTGCTTTTTCACCCTGTTATTTGTCTTTTTCATACAGAACTATCTATAAATGCAAATGGCATGAAATTTGTACAGCATGCTTTGTTCTTAGCTGGGAACCTACAGTAATTTTTGTAGATTTTTCTGATGCAGTTAGCTACAGGTTGTTGTTATAGGCTTGTTTTAATGGCTTAAATTGTTTAATTAAATTAAGCATATGTGTCTCTTTTATGGGGGACCAGCAGGGGTAAAATGGTCTTTTCAGTGCATGCATATTAACTGCACTTTGTGTGAGTAGTATAGCTAGTCTCTAGATAGAGTGTTACACTCTACCGGAGAAGACATATGCACGTATTCGGTCAAATTCAATTATAATGCACTCCTCCCATGCACCTGCGACATTCATTCATTTCCGCATATGCATCATGACAGGTTCGGTAGAGGAGACCGCAGCAGCAGAAGAAAGCGAGGAACAGCAGCCCCAGGAGCAGGAACAAGGAGCTGCCAGGGAAGAGCTTGAAGAGGAGCTCCCAGAGTGCCCGAACCATCTGCCAAGCACGTTCGAGAAAGGCAAGCCCCGGAGCATTTCTAACTACCTATGGTTATATTTAACTGAATATCATCATGCCTGTTGCACTAAGTATAGGAGTTGCTTGATACCGTTGATGCATTAATTTTCGTACCTTGTTACCTTGATATATTATCCTTGTTACCTATCTACTACGAGGTCCGAATTATGCTTATTCTTGCATAGACTGAAGGACCGAGAAGCAACCAGAAAGCGACCAGAGGGGGGGTGAATGGGAGCTTCAAAATTTCCTTTCGGAAACTAGTAGCCACTGTCCCGAGAATCACCCCAAAAGACAAACCCTAGAGCTTGCTAATGTCCATGACCCTAGATGTAGGGTGGATGCTTCCAAGAAGCACAGCGGGACACTTTGCAACTCTAGAAAGCCAACGCAAAAGACGGAAATCAAATCCGTCAACGAACGAGCGAACCGCGAGCAAAATAGCATGAAACAGCAGTGACCGGACTCTGGCCTGCGTCCGGTCAGTGAGCACCGGATGCGTCCGGTCTGAAAATTTCCTTTCTGGAACCTTACTGTTCGTGACCGGACTCCAAGGAGCGTCAGAGAGTCACGAAAGAGTGAGTCAGTAACAGACTACACACGGAGCACACAACAGAGAACAGTAAGGCATGTCAGTCGACGCATCGGAAGGAGCGTCGGTCACACCCTGAAGCCAGCGTCCGGTCAAGTCACAGCGATGAACACGCTGAGCATTCAACGACCGACGCACTGGTCAGCGTCCGGTCAGCCGTGCCCAGCGTCCGGTCAACCCGAAACAGCTGTCGTCCACCGATTCGACTCGATCTCACCCAAAACGAATCCTCTAGGGATCAAACTTGGTGTGAAGAGTCAAAGGAGTATAGTGAGCTATCCCTAAGAGATCATGGCTCGAACCTATCTCCAAGTCGATGAATCGAAGAATTTCGGGGGAAGGGAGAAAACTTGACCCGAAACGAAAATCGATCGATCTCCTAGACCATGAGGTTGGAGGGGAATTCCTTCGGAGGAAAGAAGTGCCTCATGATCTAGAACAATGGTTCAAATGGATTTGCAAAAGATGAACCGAGCAAAGAGATCAAGCGACGGAAAATCGTGGAGAAAAAGGATTCCGCGAAGAACACGAACAAAACGCGAATCACAACCACGAATTGCACAACAGTGAGATTACGGTCTCACTTCCTCAACATCAACAGTACACAGAGGCAAGTCTCTCTGCGGATCTCAGCTAGCTACAGCAGGGGATGGGAGAGCAGGAAACCCTAAGTGCGAAAGAGCAAATGACTGAGATGCTTGGGAGGAGGGTGTCTCCCGACTACTTATCCTACTACTAGCCTAAGTCTATTTCCTACTCTACCCCTCTCTATTCTAATTACAGAGCGAACCAGCTAAACCCTAAGGTTATTCTGGACCAACTCGGAGGTAGGTGTATCCGACGGCCACGCTCGCTCGATTCGAAGCGTTGCCTCGACGCAACCTCCAGATCGCCGCCACGTGCCGCCTCGCTCTGCACCCCCGGTTTTGTGGCCCAAACCGGGAAACCAGTCTTTTCAGCCAACCCCGGTTTTGAGGCCCAAACCGGGAAACCAGCCCATCAGCCTCTGAGTTTTGAGGCCAAACTCAGCAAACCTCAGCGCCCAGGTTTTGAGGCCCAAACCTGGAAACCGTCCTCAACACGAGTTTTGTGGCCAAACTCGGAAACCTTCAGCCCGAGTTTTGTGGCCAAACTCGGAAACCGTTAGCCCGAGTTTTGTGGCCAAACTGGGAAACCGTCCACGCCCAGGTTTTGAGTCCCAAACCTGGAAACCGTCCATCCGATGGTTTTTCTCTAGCTCTACCACCAAACCGACGTCATAGAGGGGATGCACAGCCCGTGCACCCCGTCCACCGACACGTGTCCCTGAGTCCACAACTCAGGCAACACATGACCACACTTCTTCACTTGTCGTCGTCACAGGCTGCCAGCCACCACAGCTGATCGTCGGGCCTCTGGTCCCTCAATCCAAGCCTCATGTCCGCCCTTCACCGCTCGGTACCTCAGCATGGCACGTCCGTCGCACGGCACGCCCATCCTTCACCGCACCCGGTCCATCGGCACGGCACGTCTTAGCTTGACCTTCACCTGCCTTCAATCACTGCATCCGTGCTCGACACCTGCACAACACAAGCCAAAGAACATGCGCATCATCCCAGTTGACAATCACTCATCACTCAGAGACCCGGCATACACCCTTGTATCCGCATAGACCGGTAGAAGTCGGGCAACCTTCATGTTACGCGCGAGTAATAGGTGGTTACTCGACCGTTAACGGGATATTGCCATTAAGTAAGATAACTGAGTGTTGAGGAAAATGGAGATCAACAGACTCCTGTAGCGTTGTGCTACAGTATTTCTATCCGTGTCGTACGGAAAACCAGTATCATGTAAGATGGACTTCTTATCATGTTGAACGCATGTCCCACATTTAGCTGGAAGGATAACTCATTCCGACCGCGAAGCCGCTCGTTGTTCCAGGCCAGTCCTCATGTTCCACGCATCTGCTGGAGACACGAAGGGGGGTAGTGGGACGCGGGGGCGCGAAAAGTAAGACCCGGGTGATGGTGGTTAAGTCCAACTCCTTGGCAGTCGGGCTTGCCTCCGGGTATGATGGTGGCGGTTGAAACCGCGACTTCCTGGAACAGTGTTGCAGTTATCTATAGCTCACCGACGGGTGAGTGTGGTTTGTGTGGGAAATAAATCACCAGCTGGTTAGTAATCGATTATAATCGCCATCGCTCCTGGATAGTGAGCACTTGACTTGAACGCTGATCGACCTTGATACTGAAATTGTGGAACACGTGACAACTATCATTATACTTTTGGCAATAGTTACTCGGTCTGTTTGATATATTCTGGTGATTGTTGGATCACTACCATGTTTGTTATAGTACAGGAGCTAACCTAGTTAAATAGGTTAATTACTATTCAATTGGCAGCTAGTAAGTAGGAGAATCATTTACTTAATTATTGGCTTTTACGCAAAAATATGGTCTAAAACAGCTCCACTATATACTAGCCTTGCATACTCCTTGGTGTCACCTTATTTCTGGTTTAAGGCGGGTAAGTCTAGCTGAGTACCTTCTCGTACTCAGGGCTTTGTTCCCTTTGTTGTTGCAGATGGCCAAGTCTTCCATGGTTATTGCATCAACTGTCTCTTCCTAGCTTTGGGTGATAACTAGGTCACGGGCAATGACCTCTTCTATCCGTATCTTTTGCTATGATAAGGATGACTACTAGGTGTCACTGTAATCAACTATGTGTGTGTGGGTGATTTCAGAACTATGTTTCAAGTTAAACTTCCGCTACTTAATTCTGAACGTGGTTTGTAATAACTAAGTGGCTACTCCAAACCATTTATGTAATCTCTGTCATGTGACGATCGATTGTGAATTAGTACGATCCTATGTTGTTGATGTGGGAAAGTTTGAAATCCTTCGTGATTTCACGGACTACCGGGTTTATAAGGGCTCAAGTGCTGCAAATTTACTGCCCCGGCAGAGAATTTCGTACTTGTGCTCTTATAAATTGGTCGGTTCTGTTACAATTGGGAACAGCAGCTAGCCGCAGCAACATACTCAGCCTCCGTGGTAGACTGGGCGACACTAGACTGCTTGCGAGAAGACCACAATACAAGAGAAGAACCAATAAACTGACAAGTCCCAGAAGTGGACTTGCGATCAATACGGCAACCAGCAAAATCAGCATCAGAGTATCCGCAGAGGGAGAGGGTGGAGGAAGCAGAATACCAAATCCCAAACTCTGGAGTGAAGCATAAGTACCTCATAATGCGCTTGACCGCCTGACGGTGAGAAGTGCGCGGCAATGACTGAAATTGTGCACACAGACACACCGCGAACTGGATGTCCGGGCGTGTCGCCGTCAGGTACAGCAGCGACCCGATCATACTTTGGTACTCCTTCTGGTCCACTGCTTCTCCATCCACATCCGCATCCAGGGCCGCCGTGGTCGGCATGGGTGTTGGAAGAGGCTTGGCCTCACCCATGTCGAACTTCTTCAGGATGTCCTTGGTGTACTTGCCCTGGTGCACGAACGTTCCCTCTGGAGATTGCTTGATTTGCAACCCGAGGAAAAACGTCAACTCACCCATCATGCTCATCTCAAACTCCCTGCTCATAGTGTCTGCAAACTTGGCAACCAAAGCGTGAGAAGAACCACCAAAAATAATATCATCCATGTAAATCTGGACAAAGAGAGTGTCGTTGCCTTGCTTGAGGAGAAAAACATTTTATCCACACAACCATTTAAAAACCCTTAGCAAGCAAAAAGGTTTTCAACCTATCATACCAGGCTCTAGGGGCTTGTTTCAAACCATATAAAGCTTTCTGAAGTTTAAAAACATGGTTTGGAAACTGGGATTTTTGAAACCGGGGGGTTGTCTCACATACACTTCCTCTTCTATGTAGCCATTTAAGAAGGCACTCTTGACATCCATTTGAAAAAGTTTAAATCCTTTGGATGCAGCAAAAGCCAAGAGTATCCTAATTGCCTCCAAACGAGCTACAGGAGCAAAAGTCTCCTCATAGTCTATCCCCTCCTTCTGACTATACCCCTGAGCTACTAGTCTGGCCTTGTTTCTCATAACATGGCCATCCTCTCCTTGTTTGTTTTTGAAAACTCATTTTGTCCCAATAGGGTGACACTCAGGAGGAGGTGGAACCAAAACCCAAATCCGATTTCTTTCAAATTTTTCTAACTCCTCATGCATGGCATTGACCCAATCCAGATCAGATAAAGCGTGTCCAACATCTCGGTGTTCAAAATCAGCAACAAATGTCGAATGAGCAAAGTGAGAGATTTGTTGTGACCTTGACCGAGTGACGCGTTCGCCGATGCTGCCGATCATCTGTTGAGGCGGGTGTTGGTGCTGGATGTGTCATGGCACCTCCCGAAATGATGTAGCCTCCCCCTCAACAGCAGCTGGCGCCTCCTCGGGTACAAAGCGTACCGCTCGAGGTGGCGGATCCCACGGCCCCCAAGTAGTCGAAGAAGAGGGATCGGGGCCGTGAGTAGTAGTAGAGGCCGCTCTTTGCGGCACAGCAGTGGAGGAGGTGCTGGGTCATCCATCCCTTCAGCACCCTCTTCCTCATCATCAAAAAGAGGTTCGCCAACCTCACGATCACCTGCACGCTCAAAACGAGAAGAACCACCTGCACGCTCAGAGTCGAGAGAAGGGACAAACCATGGTCTCGTCGAAGGTGACATCTGATGTCTCCATGACTCGGTTAGTGTCAAGGTTAAGGACAACCGTCAGAAGAACGAGACTTAAACTTGCCAGGTTGCCTTTCTTAAGTATGAGAACAGTGGCCACCAAAAACTCGAAAAAACTCATGGGGCAGTTTCAAAAATGCAACTCTAATGAAGTCTTTTTCAAGAAAGCTCGGAGAAAAAATGCGATTGGAAATGTAGCATGCAGTGATCATAGCTTCGGCCCAATATCGCCTAGGAGTCTCTGCTCACGAGCATCGTCCTGGCCCATCTCTACAAGGGTTCCGATTTTTTCTCTCTACGACAACCCCATTCGAGGGGGTGGTTACGGGGAAGAGAACTGGTGCTATAAGCCCAAAGAGTTACAAAACTTCTCAAATCCAGAGTTTTTGAATTTGGTACACTTATCACTCCTAATAGTCGATCTAATTCAAAGGAACCTCATCTGAAGACGCAAAATCAGATTGCGAGCAAAAGAGAAGTCTCGGTTTTCAGGCTAAAAAGAAGACTCCGAATATTTCGAACAGTCACAACAACTACAGCACATACTATTCCTACCACCGAGCTCACCGAGCCAGACCAAACAGGTCATGTGCAGAAAACTCTCAGGCGATTAGTCATGACTGAGTCATGGATGGTAGGGAGCGGACCCATTTCCCAGGTCTACAGAGTGGCAAACAAGATCCTTTTGAAAGGACCGAATCAGCCTAGAAGGGGGGTGAATAGGTGATTTTTGACTATCTGAAACTTCACAAACTATAAGATGTAGTTAGATAGCAGGAGAGGCCGGTTTTTTTGGGTAGGTACTACCGGGTGTGAAACACCGGTACTACCGACACAAACAAACGGCACAACCGGGATCCTAAAAGAAACTACAAATCCGATGAATGTAAGCTATGAAGATAATACAAGTTTCTGCCCACTTTCCTAAGAATGATATATGGTAAATCTACTCTCACAAACCTTGGTTGCTCCCCTTGATGTAGATCGAGCCTTCCCAACCTAAGAAAGAGATAGGGATAGGAAGAACACGAAGAACACAATAACAAGTGAAGTAGAGAAAAATAGACAACAACAACAAGCACACGGGACACGCGATTTATCCCGAGGTTCGGCCAATCCACTAAGGAGTGCCTACTTCCTCGTTGTTGAGGTGACCACAAAGGTCGGAGTCTATTTCACCTCCTCGCCTCACTCAAGCAACCACAAAGGCTACGAGAGTATCTCTACTAGAAATCTCAGGGTAATACAAACGCTTCGGGGAGCCCTCACAAGTAAATCAATACGGGCTACCACGAAGAACACCTAACCGGCTAGAGCTCAAAGAGCTCAAGAGAAAGACACAAAGCAAGCCGGCAAGATGGAAACCAAGTGCTCAAGTCGAAGATTGATGCTTCCCACTCTCGAATCTCACTTCCCTAGCTCAAATCTCGCAAGGGAATGAATCTAGGAGCAAAGGGGGAGAGAGAGGGGGTGAGTCAATGCTTGGAGAGTGTTTGTCTCGAGTTAGGTCAGCAATAAGTGTATGAGTGAGTGGGTGACCGTGAAAGAGAAGAGGAGAGCATTTATACTCCCTCAGTCCCGAGGCTGGTCGGTACCACCGACCACCCCTGGCCGGTACCACCGACCAGTTCACAACGGTCGAAAGAATCCAGATCTGACCAAACAAGCAACCACCGTCCTCACGTCGGTACCACCGCGGGCGGTAGTACCGAGGTTATGGCGGTACTACCGCCAGGCCAAATTGGCCGCGAACAGAGAGCATCTCACAAAGGGACTTGGTCCCTCGAAACTACCGCCCAAAGGTCGGTACCTCCGAGGTCGGTGGTACCGAGGTTATGGCGGTACCACCGCCAGGCCATTTCAACTCAACACAGAGAGCTTCGCGAAACCAAGATACTACCGACCTCGGTCGGTACCACCGCGGGCGGTACTACCGAGGTTATGGCGGTACTACCGCCAGGCCATTTTCAATTCTACACAGGGAGCTCTGCAAACTTGGTTACCACCGGCCTTGGGCGGTAGCACCGGGGGCGGTACTACCGAGGTAATGGCGGTACTACCGCCAGGCCAAATTAGCGCGGACAGAGAGCCTTGCAAACTTGGAAACTACCGGCCATGGGTCGGTACCACCGCGGGCGGTACTACCGAGATAATGGCGGTACCACCGCTAGGTCAAATACAACTCTACACAGAGAGGGTTGCAAAACCAGGTTACTACCGACCTTGCGTCGGTACCACCGCGGGCGGTAGTACCGAGGTTATGGCGGTACTACCGCCAGGTCATTTTTGACCAACACAGAGAGGGTGTTTGAGCGCTGCGCAGAGAAGCCGTGGTCGGTACCACCGACCACCCATGGTCGGTACCACCGACCATATGAAATTACCCTCTACGTGTTCGTGATTGTGCGGTGTCTCTCAAGCGAACTAAGGTTAGTCGATTTGAGCACTTTTCTCCACATCTAGCCAACTTACTTTGTGACCCTCTTCATAGTCCGGCTTACCTATAACTCAAGTTTAAAATTGAAATTTTAAACTACCACTTGAGCTAGGCATCTTTATGTCCAAAAATATCCTACGTGCTTTGTTCACGAGATTTCAACGTTTCAAATCTTTCAAAGGACTAACACCTGCATACATGCTTTATAAAACTGGTTAGTCCCTAATTTGATTGTCATTAATTAGCCAAAACCCACATTGGGGGCGAATGCACTTTCAAACTCCCCCTTTTGGTAATTGATGACAACCAACTTAGGCTTACAATTAGGGATAGAAAGAATTGAAGCTTTTGAATTCCAAAATTTAGTTGAGCTCCCCCTTAGTGTATGCTTTGGATATGAATTTCAAACCTTGATTAGAAGCAAGGTTGCATACACAAGAACAAGAGCTCCCCCTAAATTTTGCAATCCGTGGGGTGCCTAAGTGTGTGACAACATCAAATATATCAATTTGTGATGCATAAACGGTATGACATGGTGATTCACATAACAATGTAATAAGAAAAGCGAATGGCTATTGAAGAAAGAAAAGAACTCAAATCACATAGCCATATCGAAAACAACAATCACCATGACAAGAGCATCAATAATGAGGATGAACCAAACATGAATATAACATTAAGCATAAAAGTTTTACATCCTCAGCATATCACAAATAAAATGTAGCATACCACACTTAGTCTCAAAGATTACCCTCTCTCACAGCTATTACAACAAGATAAGCCTAACACTCCCCCTTTGGCATCAAGTACCAAAGCGGGTAGGCCAAGATAAGCAAAGAATCAATAATAGCTGCTGGAAGATCCATCATGATAAGCCCCCGAAGAGAGAGGAATAGGCACTCTCACCAACGTCACCACCAGGGAAGGATGACGGAGCAGAAGAATCAGGTGGTGGTGTAGAGTCGCGAGGGCCACCACTCCCAGCTGGATCGGCGTCGGGGCCAGCAAAGCCCATGTACGAGCCACCACCCCCACCTTGATATGACGTGGACCCGCCAGCAAAGGACGTGCCCATACCATAGTCAGGGAAGAAGGGATGAGGCTGGTACTGAGGTGGTGGCGAGGATAGAACTGATGGGGCGGATACAGCATGGAGCTGTAAAAACCGCCTCACCACCACCTGGAAACTGGGGCTGCTGCTGGGGCTGCTGCTGGGGGAGACCACCACATCATCATCATCATCATCATCATCATCACCGCGCCGGGCCTGAGCATCGTACTCAGCAAACGGATCTGGATGGGGTCGGACCGGAGAGCGCGGAGGAAGACCGAGATGCTGACGCACCTCCTGCTGATGTCGCTCGTCGCGATCGGCCCGATAGCACATCCACTCAAAGATCTTGCCAAGGCGGAGCGAAGACCGCCACTCCTACGCCTCTCACGACGCGGAGGAGGAGCGGTAGCACAGGGAACATCCACCACCCGGCTGAGCCTCGCCAGGCGCTGCTGCATCTGCTGGGACCTCACCACCTTCATCAATTTTCTTTGTCCTTGGAAGGAGCCGAGGTGAACTTGCGAACACTGTACTCCTTCATGTGCGATCATACTCGAAGGTGGCGCCAACCACATGCTCAATGATATGCATAAGGTATGGAGCATATGGCAGGGCCTTGTGAGGATCATTGTATACATCGGAGATCTTCTGCCAAAGAAAGTGAGAGATGCTAAACCGTCCATCTGGCAGAGCAAAGCGGACTAGGACCTTGGCAGCATCATCTCTCAAGTTATCTTGATCTCCAATTTTGGGATCCAGAGTCAGGCGCATGATTGTTGAGGACGTAGTAAGCGGGCTTCAGGCCAGGGACCTTGAAGGTCGCCACTGCACCATCCAAATAGACACCTGAGCTCTGCAACTGCTCTAAGTACATACCCCCTCCATACATCTCTGAAAGACGAGGGGCATCTCTGTCCACATGATCGAAGCCCAACAACCGAGCAAATGTGATGACGAAGGCACATCTGTAGTGGACCCCTTGGGTCATCCAATGCAGCACGCGAGCTTCCTGATCAATGAACAAAGTGGCCCAAAACTGACAGAGAATCTCCTGGTTGAAGCTGCGCTCGCCAGAGATCAGCCCCAAAACTCTCCACTCCTCTAACCTCTGCACCAAGGCCTGAATGTCCTCAGAATCTTTGTCGGTCAGAGAGGAGAGAACCAGTCTCTTATGTGCAAAGAGAGGAGGATGTCCCTTAGCACAGAAACCCTTCCAGCACACTGACACATAGAAGTCTTGCTGGAACCTGGACCAGAACCTCCTATCCACAGAAGCATCTCTAACAAACAGATAGGGGTCTCCTCACGCTGCCTCCTCATCAAGCTACCCCGCTTTCTATCGGAGTAATCCATGGGATTTCCAAGAAGAGCGAGAGGGACGGCGGACATGACAGCTTCGGCTTCAGGGTGCATGTCAAAAGCCCGGTTGATTAGCATCAACCCTGAAGTCCGAGGGGATGCCGGTCCAACTTGAGGATCGATGGAGCGACCCTCACGATCGAGACCAGCTGAAGGCACTCCTCCCACAATGACGCTGTGCAGGCGTCCAGCCGGACCAGCGACAGGGGGCGGAGAAGGCTGAGGAGGCGGAGGAGGCGAAGGAGCAGCATGCCCACTGCCACGGGCATGACCGCTCCGCTCCCCCTTGCGCTATCCACGCTGCGACGGCCCGTGTGGCCCGCGGACGAGCGTCCACGGACCTGACGAGAGGAGTCATCCATACTCCCAGACCGAACACGGCGCCCGGGATTGCGACGCGGCGGCGCCCCTTGCACATGACCACCTTGCTCCAAGGCGGCATACTCCTCATCATCATCACTAGGGGAACGAGCACGAGAGGGCCTCCGGCTCATCTAGACAAAGATAGCATAGACCAACATGAGACAAAGATGATGGAAAGATTACTTCAACGGATGTAGCAAATAAGACGATCGAAATCGGGAAGGAGAACGGCTCGCTGCGCGCGGGCGGTACTACCGACCCATGGGGGCGGTACTACCGACCGCACAGCAGCGTGCGGTTTCCTTCAATCCAATCTACCAAATCGCTATGAACTTGCTAACCATACATCCTAGAAGCATCTTCATACTAGATAGAACAATCCTACCAAAGGAATCGACCTAGAACAAAGTACATTGAGAGATCGGGCATGAACACCCTAGTACCTTGCTACTCGTGAAGAAGAGGTCGAAATCCAATGAAGGAGGAAACTTCGGGCTTCAAGAACACCACCACGACGATCTCCAACCTTCAAAGCACCTTTCCACCGAAGGGATTTGGATTTGGGTGGAGGAGGAGGGAGATCGAGGAGGAGGAACGGAGCGGCGGCGCACGGGCTCGGGCGGCGGCTGAGGAGGCAGGAGGCGGTGCGGTCAAACGGATTGACTAGGGTTAGAAAAGATTCACCGCGCCCCTTTTATACTCGGGTCAAACCCGGTCGGTGGTACCGCCCATAGGGCCGGTACTACCGACGTCGGTACTACCGCCCTATGGCGGTACCACCGACAGCACAAAAACAGAGAGGACAGAGAGGGATTTCAAGAGAGCCTTGTGTGGTATACTACACATACTTCAAACATGTCCAGATTTCATATAACCAATACATAGCCATGGACATAAGTGAAGTATGCAAAATAGATTTTGAAATCACACACAATATTTTGTCAAACCATTTATCTAGGTCTCTAGGTGAAAACAAATATGTGCAAGACATCAAGCCACGTTACGAGAATCAATGATATTTAGTTCACTCCTCAAAGCACAAAATCTTGACTCATCTAAAGGCTTTGTGAAGATATCGGCTAGTTGTTTTTCGGTGCTCACATGGCGTATTGCGATATCTCCTTTGGCTTCATGGTCTCTCAAGAAATGGTGTCGGATGTCTATGTGTTTTGTGCGAGAATGGTTTACGGGATTGTTTGCTAGTTTGATAGCACTCTCATTGTCACACAAAAGTGGAATTTTGGTTTCCTCACATCCGAAGTCCTTTAGTGTTTGCTTCATCCAAAGTAGTTGAGCACAGCAAGCGCCGGCCGCCACATACTCGGCTTCGGCGGTGGATAGGGCAACACTATTTTGTTTCTTAGAACTCCATGACACCAAAGACCTCCCAATAAATTGGCAAGTCCCGGTAGTGCTCTTTCGGTCTACCTTGCAACCGGCATAGTCCGAATCGGAATAGCCAAGTAGATCGAAAGTGGAGCCCTTGGGATACCACAAGCCAAGATTCGGAGTGTGCACTAAGTATCGAAAAATTCTCTTAACGGCCATAATATGACATTCTTTCGGATTAGCTTGAAACCTTGCACACATGCACACACTAAGCATAATATCGGGCCTAGATGCACAAAGGTAAAGTAATGAACCGATCATAGAGCGATATACCTTTTGGTCCACTGACTTACCATCCACATTTAGACATCCCTTTTGGTCCCCCTGTCTTACCCATCCAATTAATCAAGATGTCCATTGGTAGGCATAGGGGTCTTGATGGGTTTGGCCTTGTCCATCTCAAACTTCTTTAGCATGTCTCTTGTATACTTGGTTTGACTGATGAACGTGCCATCCTTGAGTTGCTTGATTTGGAATCCAAGAAAGTACTTCAACTCACCCATCATGGACATCTCGAACCTTTTGGTCATGATCCTACTAAATTCCTCACAAAAGGCAACATTAGTACTACCAAATATTATGTCATCGACATATATTTGGCACACAAAGATATCATTATCAACTTTGCGAGTAAATAAAGTAGCATCGGCCCTTCCTATCTCAAAACCCTTTTTGAGTAGGAAGTCCTTAAGACAATCATACCAAGCTCTAGGGGCTTGTTTAAGCCCATAGAGCGCCTTGTCGAGCTTGTAGACGTGGTTGGGAAACTTTGGGTCCTCAAAACCCGGTGGTTGCTCCACATAAACCAATTCGGAGAGGGGGGCCATTGAGGAATGCACTTTTCACATCCATTTGGTATAGCTTGAAATCATGGTGAGTTCAAAGGCAAGTAATATACGAATTGACTCGAGCCTAGCTATAGGTGCATAGGTTTCCCCAAAATCCAAACATTCGATTTGAGTGAAACCTTGAGCCGCCAACCGTGCTTTGTTCCTTGTCACCACGCCATGCTCGTCCTGCTTGTTGCGGAAGACCCATTTGGTTCCTATCACATTTTGCTTGGGTCTTTCCACCAAGGACCAGACTTCATTCCTGGTGAAGTTGTTCAGCTCTTCTTGCATAACCATCACCCAGTCCGGATCGTCAAGTGCTTCTTCCACCCTAAGAGGTTCCAAAGAGGAGACAAACAAGTAATGTTCACAAAAATTTGCTAAACGAGAGCGTGTCGTTACCCCACGCCGTATGCTCCCCAATATGTTGTCAACGGGATGATCCCGTTGAATTACAAGAGGAACTCTTGGATGTGGCACAAGTGATCTTCGTTGGATGGGTCCATCTTCATCATATGCATTGATGTCCCCTTCTTCTTGTCGGACTTCATGTTGAGCTTGTGTTTGATCATCAACTTGATGTATCACTTGAACATCACCCACACTACCACCATTCGGAGTTGTGGAAGCTTCATCATGCGCATTTGGATGCACATGATGGATATGAGAATCTTGTGGAGTGTGTGATGGTTCATCTTCATCATCTTGTATTTCAACGGGCCTCACATCACCGGTTGCAAGCTTCTTGATAGCTTCGGATGGAGGCTCGTCATTACCTACAAGCTCATCATTGACTTGCTCCTTTTGAGAGCCGTCGGATTCATCAAAAGTCACGTCTACCGATAACTCAATAGTGCCGGTGGCATTATTGAATACCCGGTAGCCATGTTCGTTAGTACCATAACCAAGTAGAAAGCCTTCGTGTACCTTAGGTGCAAACTTTGAACTTTGGCCCTCTTGTTAAGTATGAAACACTTGCAGCCAAAAACTCGAAAGTAATGCACCTTTGGTTTGTTACCGGTTAGAAGCTCATATGGCGTCTTCCCTCTTAGCTTGTGAAGGTAGAGGCGGTTGATTGCATGACACGCCGTGTTCATTGCCTCCGCCCAAAAGCCATGGGAAGTCTTGTACTCATCCAACATAGATCTTGCGGCTTCAACAAGAGTTCTATTCTTCCTTTCCACAACCCCATTTTGTTGTGGGGTATATGGAACGGAGAACTCATGCTTGATCCCTTCTTCATCAAGATACTCTTCTATGTTGGTGTTCCTAAACTCGGTCCCGTTGTCGCTTCTCACTTTCTTGATCTTGATGTCGAACTCATTTTGTGCTCTTCTAGCAAACTTCTTGAAGATGCCTTGCATTTCGCTTTTATCTGCTAAAAAGAACACCCAAGTGAAACGAGAATATTCATCAACAATAACGAACCGTATTTGTTACCGCCGATGCTTTGATAAGCAACGGGTCCGATGAGGTCCATATGCAATAGCTCCAATGGTCTTGTGGTCGACACAATGCTCTTGATTGGATGCTTTGCTCCAACTTGCTTTCCGGCTTGGCACGCACTGCAAATCCTATCTTTCTCAAAAGAAACATTGGTTAGTCCAAGGATGTGCCCTTCTCTTTGAAGTTGGGCCAAGTTCCTCATCCCAACATGAGCTAGTCGGCGATGCCAAAGCCAACCCATGCTAGATTTTGCCATTAGACATGTTGTAGGTTCTACCTTACTAATTGAGAAGTCAACTAAGTAAAGTTTTCCCTTCAACACGCCTTTAAATGCAATAGAGGAATCCCTTCTTCTAGAGACGGTCACACCCTGATCCGTAAAGAGACAATCGTAACCCATTTCACAAAGTTGAGAAACAGATAACAAATTGTAACTCAATGAATGCACAAGTAATACATTAGATATGGAATTTTCAGTTGAGATAGCAATTTTACCCAAACCAAGCACTTCTCCTTTACCATTGTCACCAAACACAATGTTGTTGCATGAGTCGTTGCTTGGTTCAAAGGAGGAGAACATATCTTTTGCCCCGGTCATATGATTGGTGCATCCACTATCCAACACCCAACTTGACCCACCGGAGGCATATTCCAACAAAACAAGTTTATGTTCTAGATTTAGGTACCCAAACGAGATTGGGTCCTTGGGGGTTAGTCACATAAGCTTTTGGCACCCAAACATTTCTCATAATTTCCCTCTTCTTGAGGGCACCAACATACTTGACTACTATCTTACCATCCTCCCCCCAACAACACAAGTAATCACATGTATAGCTTCTTGATATGGGCTTTTGTTGCTTGGGGGCCTCCACTTGCTTCTCCTTGTTGATCTTACCATTAGCAAGTGGAGCCTTTGGATTGGCAACCTTGTTGGCCTTGTTCATTAGGTCAAAGAGAGGAACTCCTTTGTTAAAGTTAACAAAAGGTACCCCATTGACCATCTTTCTACCATTGGCCTTACCACCATACCTATTGTACCCAATTCCATCCTTGATAGATGGGTGTCTTGCGGTCTTCAGGATATCTTTTGGTTGTTGCACCTTACACTTGCAACCATTTCTCAAGATCATGTTCAACCTATTAATCTCCTTGTCTTTCTTCTCTATCTCAACAAGGTTAGTTGCACAAGCATTTATATCAAGTTTATAGCATCTTTTGCAACCATTGCTAGTTGAGGCATTAGAGCCATCGGAATCCTTAGAAGAAGTTGAAGAGGTGCTATTCCAAAGAGTGTTGTAGCTTAGTTCAAGAGTTTGATATTTATTTTGAGAGCTTGTGAGGCTCTCTTGAACCATGCTAACCTCATTCTTTAGGCTTGCAATTGAGTCATTGCTCATGGAACACTCCTTAGCTAACTTCTTGTTGGAGTCATTGGCTAAAGATAGTTCCACGGTCAATTTCTCAAGCTTCAATTTCTCCTCGGCAAGAGAGGCTTCCAATGCACGGTTCTTTTCTCTCTCTTGAGAGATCGAGTCCCCTTGCATTGCAAGACTCTCATTCCGACTCTCTAATTTAGTGAGCAATTTTATGATTTTAGCTCCACCTTTCTTTCCAAACTTCTAATTATGCTAAGCTCAAATTCATCCAATTCATCATCACTATATTCATTGCTAGAATAAGTAGGAGAGTTAGGTGATACCTTCTCATTCTTAGCCATGAAGCAAGAATGAGTGAAGTCATCCTCGTTGTTGGAGAGGTTCTTGAACAAGCGTAATGAAGTTGTTGAAGTAGCTATGTTGGAGAAGAGGCTTGGAGAAGACGTCTTGTGTATGGCAATGTTGGCCGCTCCCTTCTCCTTCTCCTTGCTCTTGCTCTTCTCTTCATCACTTGAGTCATCTTCCGAGAACCACTCCTCACCAAGATGAGCTTCACAACCTCTTCTTCTTCTATGCTTCTTGTCATCACTCTTGCTTTACTTGTTCTTGTTCTTCTTTTGTGGACAATCGGCAATGAAATGATCATCCGCTCCACACTCATAGCAATTCCTCTTCTTTGACTTCTTGAAGTAACCACCTTTGCCCTTTTTGTGCATCTTCTTTCTCATGAATCTTCTAAAGTTCTTCACAATAAGGGCCAACTCATCATCGGAGTCTTCACTTCCTTCGCTTGAAGAGTCATCTCGGGCCTTGCTTCCTTCTTCTTGATTAGCCTTGAGTGCTACCACCTTCTTGTGACTTGCCTCTTGATCTTCTATATCTTCATCATCCAAGACTTCATGATGCTTTATCTTGGCAAGCATCTCATGAGGTCCCATGCTCTCATAGTTAGGTCTCTCCATGATGATTGATGCAAGGTTCTTGTTCCTCTTTCTATATGCTCTTAATAGCTTTCTTCCAGCTGAGTAGTCATCCCACTTTTCTTGATTGCAAAGTTCTCAATCTTTCCATGAAGAAGCTCTATGTTGCACTTCCTCACACTCGCATCACCCTCATATGATATCCTGACGGTATCCCAAATCTTCTTGGCATTCTCCATTCCATGTACCTTGTTGCTTTCTTCAGGCTTTAGGCATGATAGAATCAATGATGCGGCTTGAACATTTTGTTGAAACTCAAACACATCATTGTCGGTGAACTCTTGCCCTTCAACATGACTTGGTCCATTGTCAACAATCTCCCAAACTCTTGCGGCAAGAAGGTGTAGCTTCATCTTGTGTGCCCAATCATTGTAGTTGATTCCATCAAAGGCAGGTGGCTTGCCTAGATTGACGTTAGGCAGTTGAATGACTTTGCCCATTTGGCTATAGTCATATGCCACTCTTGTGAACTCGGTGTCTCTCTTGCCTTTCTCTCCATCCTCCTTCTTCTTGCCATCCTTGGGCGGCTGATTTCCACTGCTTCCGGATGCTTCGGCTTTGCTTTCCAAAGCTCACCTCAAACTCTCCATCTCATCTTTCATCCTCTTCATCTCATCTTCATGCTTCTTTGCTTGATCTTGAATTACCTGAGCAGTAACCTTCTTGACAATCTCATCAAGCTGTTCTTGTCTTATGGTAGACATGATTCTCCCTTACGCGGTGAAGCGCTAACACAAGGGTTAGGCTCCGATACCAATTGAAAGGACCGAATCAGCCTAGAGGGGGGTGAATAGGTGATTTTAGACTATCTGAAACTTCACAAACTATAAGATGTAGTTAGATAGCTACCGGAGAGGCCGGTTTGTTTGGGTAGGTACTACCGGGTGTGAAACACCGGTACTACCGACACAAACAAACGGCACAACCGGGATCCTAAAAGAAACTACAAATCCGATGAATGTAAGCTATGAAGATAATACAAGTTTCTGGCCCACTTTCCTAAGAATGATATGTGTTAAATCTACTCTCACCAAACCTTGGTTGCTCCCCTTGATGTAGATCGAGCCTTCCCGACCTAAGAAAGAGATAGAGATAGGAAGAACACGAAGAACACAATAACAAGTGAAGTAGAGAAAATAGGGACAACAACAACAAGCACACGGGACACGCGATTTATCCCGAGGTTCGGCCAATCCACTAAGGAGTGCCTACTTCCTCGTTGTTCAGGTGACCACAAAGGTCGGAGTCTATTTCACCTCCTCGCCTCACTCAAGCAACTACAAAGGCTACGAGAGTATCTCTACTAGAAATCTCAGGGTAATACAAACGCTTCAGGGAGCCCTCACAAGTAAATCAATACGGGCTACCACGAAGAACACCTAACCGGCTAGAGCTCAAAGAGCTCAAGAGTAAAAGACACAAAGCAAGCCGGCAAGATGGAAACCATGTGCTCAAGTCGAAGATTGATGCTTCCCACTCTCGAATCTCACTTCCCTAGCTCAAATCTCGCAAGGGAATGAATCTTGGAGCAAAGGGGGAGAGAGAGGGGTGAGTCAATGCTTGGAGAGTGTTTGTCTCGAGTTAGGTCAGCAATAAGTGTATGGAGTCAGTGGGTGACCGTGGAAAGAGAAGAGGACAGGCATTTATACTCCCTCAGTCCCGAGACTGGTCGGTACCACCGACCACCCCTGGCTGGTACCACCGACCAGTTCACAACGGTCGAAAGAATCCAGATCTAACCAAACAAGCAACCACCGTCCTCACGTCGGTACCACCGCGGGCGGTAGTACCGAGGTTATGGCGGTACTACCGCCAGGCCAAATTGGCCGCGAATAGAGAGCATCCCACAAAGGGACTTGGTCCCTCGGAAACTATCGCCCAAAGGTCGGTACCTCCGAGGTCGGTGGTACCGAGGTTATGGCGGTACCACCGCCAGGCCATTTTCAACTCAACACAGAGAGCTTCGCGAAACCAAGATACTACCGACCTCGGTCGGTACCACCGCGGGCGGTACTACCGAGGTTATGGTGGTACTACCGCCAGGCCATTTTCAATCCTACACAGGGAGCTCTGCAAACTTGGTTACCACCGGCCTTGGGTCGGTAGCACCGAGGGGGGTACTACCGAGATAATGGCGGTACTACCGCCAGGCCAAAATTAGCGCGGACAGAGAGCCTTGCAAACTTGGAAACTACCGACCATGGGTCGGTAGCACCGAGGGCAGTACTACCGAGATAATGGCGGTACCACCGCTATGTCAAATACAACTCTACACAGAGAGGGTTGCAAAACCAGGTTACTACCGACCTTGCGTCGGTACCACCACGGGCGGTAGTACCGATGTTATGGTGGTACTACCGCCAGGACATTTTTGACCAACACAGAGAGGGTGATTGAGCGCTGCGCAGAGAAGCCGTGGTCGGTACCACCGACCACTCATGGTGGGTACCACCGACCATATGAAATTACCCTCTACGTGTTCGTGATTGTGCGGTGTCTCTCAAGCGAACTAAAGTTAGTCGATTTGAGCACTTTTCTCCACATCTAGCCAACTTACTTTGTGACCCTCTTCATAGTCCGGCTTACCTATAACTCAAGTTTAAAATTGAAATTTTAAACTACCACTTGAGCTAGGCATCTTTATGTCCAAAAATATCCTACGTGCTTTGTTCACGAGATTTCAACGTTTCAAATCTTTCAAAGGACTAACACCTGCATACATGCTTTTATAAACTGGTTAGTCCCTAATTTGATTGTCATTAATTAGCTAAAACCCACATTGGGGGCGAATGCACTTTCACTTCTCCATGGATAACTTGGGCATTTCTCTGATTAGGCCAAGTGAACTAAGCCTTGCAAGCAAGTCGAAGCTCAAATGTCCAAGTCTCCTATGCCACTTCCAAAGATCAGAGGAGGAAGGTACAGCCACAAGACAACGAGAAGTGCCAAAAGACTCCGAGAAGTTCGCACGAAAGACTTTTCCAAAGGGCAAAATCAAACACACAAGATTGCCCTGAGGATCCAAAATACGACTGAGATTCGGTTTAAAACGAATCTCATAGTCATCATCAAAGAGTTGCGAAACAGAAAGTAGGTTAAAATGCAAGTTAGAAACAAGAGCAACATCGCGCAACACAAAGTGCTCATTAACTCGCACCGACCCACGAGACAACACTTTACCTTTGCTATTGTCGCCGAAGTTGATAAACTCCTTTCCGGCGACCGGACTAAGACTGGAGAACCACTTGGCGTTTCCGGTCATGTGCCTCGAGCAACCGGAATCCACCAACCAAACGTTCTCCAATCGTTTTACCTACATCAATAAAAAGACATAGGGTGAGCATACGGTCCAACACTGGGGTTAGTGAAGTAGAGAGAATACCAGTGTTGGGCCGACTGCTCAAAAGAACGGTTAGCAGAAAAACCATTCCTAGCACGCCTACGGGAAGAGCGATCACCACGTAGAGGAAAACGTGGTCCGCTAAGGGAGGAGCGTCCATCGCGATACTCAAAATGCGGTGGAGGGAAACGCTCAACTACAATGCCACCGCCACGGGGTCCATAGCCTACAACTGTAGGCTCCTGCCGGACACGACCTCCTTGCGGCCTAGGCCTAGGAGCATGAGGTTTTGGACCTCTAGGCCTAGCAGCACGCCTCTGAACATTCGGCACATGTTAATCATGGATAGGATGGTATATGTCCGTGTTGTTCATCTCCTTTGCACGGCGCATCTCTCTCTTGCGCCGAAAGCAAAACTCACTCAATTGTCCATCTCTCCCACAGTGCTCACAATGGTACCTCACCGCTCTCATAGGGGGTTGTTGGTACTCACGGTAGTGAGTGTGGATCACTTTGCCCTTCTGTGGCATAAGCTCCTCTTGGATGGGTGGCATGGTGTCCAGCTTGTTCTTGAGGTGGTTTGGTTTTGGAGCCCATGATTGTTTCTTGGGTGGAGCTCTCGGAGGTTCCAGAAATACACCATCCTTGGTGTTAGGCTTTAGAGGCTCTTTGGGTGGAATCTTGGTAAGCATGGAAGTAGTGGTGAAGTTGGGCTTCTCACACGGGTTCAGACCACTCGACTCTCCAATCTTCCCAAAAGATGAAGCGCACTCAACACCCTGAGCAAAGCCTATACCTGGACCTCCAGCAGCACGCTTGAACTGGGATATCATCATCCCAAGCTGCGGCTCACCACTCGACACCCATGATAAGATGGTCCGAAGGTATGTGTTTTGCTCCTCGGTTTGCATCTTGTCATGCTTCACGTTTGCGATCTCCATCTCCAAACCCTCACAAAGAACGCACCTAGTCACACAAGTGCTACCCGAGCTGGCCTTCTCAAGAGACACAATCTTGGCATTCTTTTCTGCCAACTCGGTTTGCAAGCCAGCACAAGACTTGCACGCACCCAACAGCGAGGATCTAGCCTTCAGCTCATCCACCTCTCCAACCAACGCCACATACTTACCTCTCAAAGTGAGAAGGTCAGTCATATGCGTGGTGCACATCTCGCACTCGCCCTCCTCAGAGACAACTACGGTGGACTTGGCAAACTCAAGTTCCTTCACCGTATCCTCCCACTTCTGGCTAAACTCCTTGCACTCTCTAGCAGCACGCCAAAGCAGCTTATCTTGACTAAGGAGTGTGGCAGTAAGTTTCTCGACCTCAGCAGAAAGTTCGTCGGGGGTCAGAGATACCTGGGAGGTGTCGTCGTCGTCGTCGTTCCGAGGAGTCTCCTCCAGCTCGCCGTCTACCTCCTTGCCGAGGGCCATGGTGCAGAAGCCCTCGTCGTTGGCGAAGAAGCAGAGGCCGTTCAGCTTGTCCTCGATCCTCTTCTTCTTCTCGGACTCGTCGTCGCTTGAGGAAGCGGAGTCGTCGACGTAGCTGAGCGTGGCGAAGAATGCACGCTGCTCAGCCTGGGCCTTCTCCAAGTACTTGGTCTTGACGTACTCCTTTTTGAAGCCGCCCTTCCGCTTGTGCTTCGCGGGGATGTACTTTTCCTTGCGCTTGTCGAAGTTGTACTTGTGCCCATGATCTGCCTTGCCGAAGGTCTGCTTGTTCTTCTTCGGGCAATTGGCGATGAAGTGGTTGGGGTTGCCGCACTCGAAACATACCGAGGGTTCTCATCCGCGGCTACGGTTCATGCGGTTGTTGTGGAACCGCGAGAAGCGGTTGGCGAGCAAAGCAAGCTCGTCATCCCCCATGAACTCCAGCTGCTCCTGTATGACAGAAAGAAGAGAGGAAAGTTCAAAGCCTCCAGAGGAGTTAGCAGATGAGCCAGAAAGCAAAGCCATTGACGGGCCAGAAGGATTTTCATAAGAAGCCCTCGCCATGGCATCGATCTCACTAGACTTGAGCTTACTAAACAGCTCGTCGCATGTGAGGGTCTCATAGTTAGGTGATTCGATGATTGCCTGGTCTGAACCTTTAAGTCCCACACCGATCGATCAAGAGTGTGCAAAAGCATCAAAGCTCTCTCATGATCATCGAAAGGCAACATCTCCTTGTTCGCCCTCATCCTGTTGACAATCTCCTGAAAGCGAGCGAATAAACTTTCTATGCTCTCGCCAGGCATGTGTCGAAAGTTCTCATACTCTCGCTTGAACGAATCATAGAGACGGGTTTTGACTTGAGTGGTTCCCTCATGGAAACGCATGAGGGTAGCCAAAATCTCCCGAGCCGTAGCAAGGTGAGAAACGCGATCAAACTCACTCATGCTCAGGCATGAGAAAAGAGCATTACGGGCTCGACTATTGGCATCGTGCTCATCGATCTGATGCTTTGTAGCACGAGCAGCCAAGACCACGTAATCAGAAGAGTTGCAAATATCCCAGATGGAAGCACCCAAACTCTGCAGATAGGCCGACATACGTATCTTCCATTACGCATAGTTTGTCCCATCGAAAAACGACGGTTTGCCCACGCCGCGATCCATGTCGCCTTCGGTGGATCTGGAACCGGCTAAGGTGGAAGATCCTTAACCCGCTCCGATACCAATTGAAGGACCGAGAGTGCTACCAGAAAGCGACCAGAGGGGGGGGTGAATGGGAGCTCCAAATTTTTCTTTCTGAAACTTGCTGCCTCTGTCCGAAGAATCAACCCCAAGACCAAACCTAGAGCTTGGAAGTGTCCACGACCCTAGATGTAGGGTGGATGCCTCCGAGAAGCACAACGGGACACTATACAACCCAAGAAACCCAACACAAAAGATGGAAACCAAATCCATCAATGAACGAACAAACCGCGAACGAAGCAGCGCAAAATAGCACTGACCGGACTCTGCCTGCGTCCGGTCACTGATCACCGGACGCGTCCGGTCAGCCCAAAATGGATTTGGGAGCTCTCTGTATTGGACCGGACTCATTGTCACTATGCGTCCGGTCACTACCCGAGCGTCCGATCAACACAGACTAAAACTGGTGAACAGTACCAGGGGTGCGTCCGGTCACTTGCAAGAACCAGCGTCCAGTCAAGTCAACTGAAAACACACGAGTCAAACCTTCAACGACCAGACTCCCGACTATGCGTCCGGTCACCCCGACCCGGCGTCCGGTCACCCAGAAACTTGGTAGTTCATCCACCGACTCTACTCGATCTCACCCAAAACGAATCCTCTAGGGATCAAACTTGGTGAGAGGAGTCACAAGGAGGATAGTGAGCTATCTCTAAGAGATCATGGCTCGAACCTATCTCCAAATCGATGAATCGAGGAAATTCGGAGGAGGGGAGAAAAACTAGACCCGAGACGTAAATCGATCGATCTACTAGCTCGTGAGGTTAGAGGAGAATTCCTTCAGTGGAAAGAAGTGCCTCACGATCTAGAACAACTCAGTGCAAACAGATTTGCAAAAGATACAATGAGTAGAGAGATCGATCGACGGGAAAACATGGAGAAATGCAACCCGCGAAGAACACGAACAAAACACGAATAACAACCATGAATTTGCAACCGTGTGGCTACCACACGCTACAACAGTGAGATTGCGGTCTCACTTCCTCAAAATCTCCAGTACACAAAGGTATGGTTCTCTGCGGATCTCAGTTGCTACAGCAGGGAATTGGGAGAGCAGGAAAACCTAGAAGGCAAAGAGCAAATAACTGAGATAGAATGGGAGGAGGGTGTCTCCCTCCTCTTATCCTAATTCTAATTCCTACTCTACTCCTCACTAATTACAGAGCGAACCAGCTAAACCCTAGGGTTATTCTGGACCAACTCGAAGATGCTGGTGATCCGACGGCCACCCCCGCTCAACTGGTAGTGTTGCCTCAACGCAACCTCACCGATTGCCGCCACGTGCCGCCACCGCTCCGCTCGTCCTTTTCCCGGACTTCGCCCCCGGTTTTGAGGCCCAAATCGGGAAACCAGCCTTTACGACCAACCCCCGGTTTTGAGGCCCAAACCGGGAAACCAGCCGTCCATCACCTGAGTTTTGTGGCCCAAACTCAGAAACCCGCAGCGCCCAGGTTTTGAGGCCCAAACCTGGAAACCGTCCTCAGCCCGAGTTTTATGGCCCAAACTCGCAAACCATCAGCGCCCAGGTTTTGAGGCCCAAACCTCGAAACCGTCCACTCGGTGGTTTTTCTGTGGCTCAACCACCAAACCGAGCCATAGAGGGGATGCACTGCCTGTGCACCCCGTCCACTGACACGTGTCCCCAGGTCCTCGACCCAGGCAACACCGTGCCTGCATGTCTTCGCTCGTCGCTGTCCCAGGCTGCCAGCCACCACAGCTGATCCTCGGGCCACCGGTCCCTCAGTCCAAGCCTCACGTCCGCCCTTCGCCACTCTCGGTCCATCGGCACGACACGTCTCTACTTGACCTTCAACGTGCCTTTGATCACTGTATCCGTGCTCGACACCTGCACAACACAAGCCAAAGAACATGTGCATTATCCCAGTTGACAATCACTCATCACTCAGAGACTCGGCATACACCCATGTATCCGCAGACTTTGGTACTCTTCTTCTTCGACCCTCTCGCTTTGCGGTTATTCCGATGCGGATTTTGCTGGTTGTCGTCTTGAGGGCAAGTCTACTTCTGGGACTTGTCAGTTTCTTGGCTCTTCTTTGGTTTCGTGGTCTTCTCGCAAACAGTCGAACGTAGCCCTGTTTACTACGGAAGCCGAGTATGTTGCCGCTGCTTCTTGCGCTTCGCAGCTTTTATGGATGGTTGCTACATTGCGTGATTATGGTCTAGATTTCAGTCGGGTCCCTTTGCTTTGCGACAGCACTTCTGCCAGTAGTGTAGCAAAGAACCCCGTTCTTCACTCCAAGACCAAACACATCGATGTTCGCTTTCACTTTCTTCGTGATCACTACGAGAAAGGCGACATTGACCTTAGGCATGTAGACACCCATAACCAGGTTGCAGATATCTTCACCAAGCCTTTGGATCTCTCAACTTTTGCTAGGTTAAGAGGTGAGCTTGGTGTGTGTTTCCCCTTTTAGATGGGGGAAGCATTTTGCTTGATGTACCATAGACTGACTTTTTCT
Organism: Coix lacryma-jobi var. lacryma-jobi; assembly: GCA_009763385.1. NCBI lineage: Eukaryota > Viridiplantae > Streptophyta > Magnoliopsida > Poales > Poaceae > Coix > Coix lacryma-jobi. The sequence continues at coordinate 63,951,483 of CM019829.1, read as the reverse complement.
TACTCTCTTGTTCTTGAGTTTGTCTTGTTTTCCTTCGATACTATTTTCTGCATGGATTTCATTATGTATACATCTTGCATTTTCAAGCTTCATGTCTATATTCCTTAGAATAAATTTATGCTCTGATTAGTGTATGATTCGATGACATATGATGATCTCTATAGCTTAGGCTCTCTTTGATCACTAATATATGTTATGAGCTAAGCTATCTTTCAGAATCATGAACATGCTAAATGAACTTAAAACTTGATACATGCTCACCATTGAGATTGGCAACTATCATGTGTAGAATGTGTTGAGGTTACTTATGCTATGCATATATGCTAGGTTGCTATGTCTCTAGTTCTGAGTCTTTCACTTGCTTGGACTATTCATATTCTGCTTAAAATGAACAAGTATTAGTGAATTGAAAAGATCGAGATGGGATTGCTTTGTCAGCACATCACGGTATCGAGACTGTTTCTCACAGCACCTTGAGTTAAACTTGAGCTGTGTAGTGTAAGACCGAAACCGATGCTTCAAGCTTCTGATTGCATATGCATAGGCTTAGCTCAGTTGAAAAGTTAGGCAATGACAAGCTTTCAACCTCTCGCAATCACATGCTGAAATTGAACTTGTGTGATAACCGCTGCATATTCTCCGATAGAATCTGAAAACACAAGTCTATGTTTCATTCTATAGCATGATGATTGAACTGTGCTAGGGGTAGTTCACCTTGTATACATGTTTAGCACTTGTTTGACTTCCTGTCTATACATGTTCTATGCTATTTTAATGGTGAAAACCCTTTAAGAATGGCTTAAAACTGCTCACATGGCTTATGCGTTCATATTTCGTATTCGGTGATCAGTTTGAGCCTTTGCTAGCATTTTTGCTTGCTGCTTTATAGTCGGATCAGCACTCTTTAGAGCATTTATTCACTCTATCGATTATATACCTGAAGCTGCTAACATGCATTTTCTGACTCTTGTGCATTTGCTTGACTTCGATAGGCATGACCCAGCCCCGTTTCGCTTATTTGAGCTCTTTTCCCTTCCCTTTTGTTTGCAAATTGCCCCCAAGGGGGAGAATTTTTCCAAGGGGGGGTGTGTCTTGATGTGGTGACAATTTGCAATTTATGCTTCACTTGTTGAGGGGGAGTTCTTTGAGTGAGGGGGAGCAATTTTTGCCTTGCTCCGAGTCGGTTTTCATTGGTAACGATCGTTTCAGCTAGTTGTGTCGAGCCTCTGTGCCTCTGTCTTGAGGGACTAGCTGTTTTCACCGTGATTTGGTGTTTCTTGATTGGTATCGAGCTTACTGCTAGTTGTGTTGAGCCCCCTGTGCCTCTATCGTGAGGTGACTAGCAGTAGTTGCCTTTATGCAGTCTCATTTGGTATCAAGCTTCAACTAGTGGTGTTGAGCCTTTTCTGCCTCTTTTGAGGACTAGCTTATCTTTTACTTGTTGCGTCAAGCCGTTGCCCAAGCCTTTGGGAACCAAGATTTTTGCTCCGTTGTGATCGAGTTTTGCTCTTTGAAGAGTCGTTGCTCCGATCCGTTGCTTGTTGTGTCGAACCGTTGCCCATGTCTTTGGGGACCAAGCTTTGCTTATCTCGATTTGTTCGTTTTGGCCTTTCTCTTGGCTTTTGGACATCTCGAGTGAGTTTTCTCCTTCTACCTAATTCTGCTTTCTTTTTATTTTTGATTACGGTTACTATGAGTTGACGATGCACTCATCAAGGGCAGATTGTGAACACAAGGTTGACATGTGCCCTTGTGGTTCCCTTCCTGAGTGATGAGTGATCGGTCAATGGGCAACATGTCTTGGCTGTGTTGATGTGCAGGTGTGGAGCTCGGAGACAGTGGTCGAAGGTGAGGTGAAGGTCAAGTAGAGACGTGGAGCCGACGGACCGGGAGCGGTGAAGGGCGGACGTGAGGCTTGGACTGATGGACCGGGAGACCTGAGGACCAGTTGTGGTAGCTGACACGTGGCATCGGCAAGCAAGAGCACATGGGGATGTGCGTGCATCGGCTGAGTCGGGAGGAAGGTGATGGCGTCGTGACACTTGGCGGGAGGCCGAGAAGGAAGGCGAATGCATTGTGCCCGGCGTGGAGGCTGGACATGCTCCCGCATCGGTGCTGGAACTCGGGGTGTGCGAACCACATCCCGTCTACGGCGCGGGTTTGGTAGTTGAGCCTCGAAAAACTACCCTCGACGGTTTCTGGGTTTGGGCCTCAAAACTTGGGGTGGCCGGTTTCCGAGTTTGGGCCTCAAAACTCGGCGAGGACGGTTTCCAGGTTTGGGCCTCAAAACCTGGGCTCGCGGGTTTCTGAGTTTGGGCCACAAAACTCAGCCGGAGGACAGGTTTCCCGGTTCTAGCCTCAAAACTGGGGGAAGGCCCAGGTTTCCCGGTTTCGGCCTGAAAACCGGGGGAGGTCCGCAAAAAGGCGGTCGACATGTGGCGGCGTGGAGAGGCTGGCGCGGCGGCGCAGCTATCCGCGAGGAAGGCGCGGCGGTCGACAGGGCGGCACGTGGCGGCATCCTGAGGCTTGCGTCAAGGCAAAGCTAAGGATGAGGAAGGCGTGTGGCCGTCAGATGAACGATCAGCAGAGTTGGACTGGGAACCCTAAGGTTGGCCGCTTCGCTCTTGTATCTAGGGTAGAAAGGGGATTATTGTATTAGGCTATAAATTATAGAGGCACCTCTCCTCTCCCTTCATCCTGGCAGCATTTGTTTTCTGAGCTCTCTCTCTCTCTAGCCCTCGCTTAGGTCTCTATCATACCTCGCTGCCTGTGATCCGACTCAGAGTGCTACACAACTCTTCATCTAGTAGCAATCCAAGGATCAATTTCTCCCCTCCTCTTTGTTGGCTGCAATTGGGTTCGAATCGCATTTTTGTTCTTCGTGTTTTTGTTTTTTTGTTTTTCCCTTCTTAGAGATTTGCCCCGTTCTCCCTCTCTGAGCGACGATTTGCGATTCCGTTGGAATCAAATTGTTCTATGTCGTGCGCTCCTTCTTTCCATCGAAGGATTTCTTCTCTAACCTCACGAGCACATAGATCGGGTCAAAATTGCGTTCGTTCTTCATTCTTTCCCCCTTCTCTAGTGTTCTTCCAATTTCTCATGGATTAGTTGGTTTGGAGCGATGATATCCTAGGATTAGCTTCCCAACACGTAGAAGAACACTTGGGAGAAGTTTGATTGCAGCCCCGTTTGATTTGCTGAAGATCCAATCGATTTTGGTTTTGTCCCGTGCAGTTTTTGCACTTTCTAGGCAATGGCGGACTATCCGCCCCCAGCCGCGGACAGTCCGCGCATTGGGTCTCGGCCAGACCAGATCAGCGCAGTGTGCACTGGTCTCGGTCATTTTGACCGGCGGACAGTCCGCCGTATAAGGCGCGGACAGTCCGCGAGTCGCGCAGGGAGCGTCCAGCAGCGTTGCTGTTTTTGTCCTTTTGCCGGCGGATAGTCTGGACCCCTTGTGGCGGACTGTCCGGCCTTCTCCGGATAGTCCGGGAGTCTGACGGCGGACTGTCCGGGATTCTGCAGTTTGTGCAGTTTTAGTGCGTTTGCTCTCTCGTCTTTTTGGCTTCGTTTCGTGATTTCTAGTTTGCTCCTAGAGTTCACCTAGGAACCTCTCTAGGTATCTTTGCTACTTGTTAGCATCGGTATTTAGAGATTTCCCGGAGCAGCCCTCCATCTACGTTTGGGAGTGGGTCTTTAGGTAAGAACTTGACTCGGAGTTTTGAGAGTTTTGGTTTGCTCTCTTGTGTGGTGCCTCGCTGTGATCCTAGATCATTCACCCTCTTTCCGAGGGTCGTGGGTATCACGTTTGAGTGCAAAGCTTTTGGGGTTGATTTTGTTGGGACAGAGGCCAGAATTTCGAAAGAAATTTTTAGGCTCCCATTCACCCCCCTTTGGTCTCCTTGCTTTAGCATTTTCGGTCCTTCAATTGGTATCGGATCCAGTTAAGGATCTCTCTTCCTTAATCGGTTCCAGATCCGTGAAGGCGACCTTTTTGAGAGCGGTTGTGTGTTTCCGACTTTGCTTGTCGAGGTGTTGAGCTTGTGTTTTGGCTAACAGTAACAATGCTTTTGAAAATGGCACCAAGTTCTTCTTCTAGTATGTCTTTGTCCTCAGGTTTGAATCATGGACATACGATCGAGGATGACATTTCTAGAAGGAGTGCAGCTCTTGAGACGGAACGTGAGGTGGATGCTTTGCTGGACTTCCTGGATGGCGATGAGGTTTCAATGGAGGATCTTCGACGTGAACTTGACAAGGCCAAGAAAGGTACACTCGCCGGTAGTCTTGTGACTTTGTATGACCGGTATGATGCCTGTTATGATGATAACTCTAGAAATGAAGAGCTTTGTGATACCTTGCGTAGAAAGATCAAGAAGTTGAAATGCTCTATTGCTAGGTTGAAATGTGGTCTTTCTCATTGGAAGTCTGGTGCATCTTTACCTTGCACTTCTAGTAGTGACATGGTTAGGAAGGTTGATGAGCTACGCTTTTCTCTTGCTAGCTTAAAATCTGAAAATAAAATGTTGAAATCCAATGCTTCCAAACCATGTCTAGTTTGCATTGACTTGCGCAAGGACCTTGATTGTGCTAAAACTGAAATAGCCTTGCTAAAGTCAAATGCTTCTTTACCATGTGATTTTTGTGAATCTTTTGTTGCTAGACTTAGAGAATTATGTTTGATTCACAGAACATGTGTAGATGAGCTTGAGCATGCTAGAGCTGAAATTGTTGAATTAAATTCTAGGCCTTGTAGTTCATGCTCTTTGAATAAAAATGCTTGCCATGCTTCTAGTGCTATTCATGATTCTTTGCTTGATGTGAATGGTGATGTTTCTTCCACCAATTTCATCTGCACACCATGCATGGATTTAGAAAAAGAAGTTTTGGTTTTGAAGCAATTGCGCGATGATATGTGCGCCAAGTTGGTTGAGCACAATGATATGAGTGCCAACCTTGAAAAAGAAAATGAGCTCTTGCATACCACATATGCCGAGTGCATTGAAAAGGATATGGAAAACTTGAGAAACACACCTTGTGGTACTTGTGACCGCCTCATGTTTGAAAATGAGGTTTTGGCCAAAAGATGCAAGAGCCTTTGTGCTAAGTCGTTTGAGTCACGCATTTCTTCCAACTCCGATGTTGATATTTCTGAGTTTGCATCTTTGCAACCGGAGTTGAGTTCTTGTGCTGCGTGTGAGTCTTTTGACGTTAACACTTGTGCCAAGGTTTCAGATAGCTCTTTCATAGCTACTCCTAACCTTGCTGATTCTTCGAGTGATGTCCAAGGGACTTCTCTTGGCAAGGGTGCTTCTCATATTTTTGGGACTCGTGCTCCCAATCCGGTTTTCCATTGCACCTTTTGCAAGAAGGATGGACATTCATTTGATTTTTGTTTCCGCCGTGTCAAACACGAGCGACGTATTTGAGCTAAGGCTTTTAGGAAGCCGCGTAGCCTTTCCCATGGCAGGTGTGCTCCTAGTGTTGGCACTAAGTTGGTTGTTGATGCTTCTTGTTCTAAGTCCCAAGGGACTTCTCACTTGTCGGAGAATGGTGTGCCTACCAATAGGCCTTTGTACCATTGCTCTTTTTGTGAGAAAGATGGGCATCAAGAAAGCTTTTGCTATCGGCGTGCCAAACACTTGCGCCAAGCTCGCTCTTCTATGAACTTGGTGGTTCATAGCCCTTCTCATGGCATGAACGCTTGTGCTCCTAGTAAGAAGCCCCTCTTTGTTGATGGGTTTTATGACTCCTTTTCTAGTGGGATAGGTCATGGTCGTGGACATGCCTCTAGTGCTTCTTGTGTTGGTCCACGTCATGCTTCTCATGGTGCATCTATTTGTTCTTCTACAAAAACCTTGGAAGATGTTTGCCTCTTTTTCCGTGGTATGACTCGTTCTTCTCCTCGAGTTGTCCTTTTGAGGAATGCTTCCAAGGGTGTTTCACAATTGCATTTGGGCCAACATTTGCATCATGCTAACCCACATGATAAGTTGAGATTTGTGACCAATTCTTGGGTTCCCAAGTACATGCTTGCTAACCCTTCGGGATCCAAGACTCGGGTTTCTTTGTCCTCTTGTGTGTAGATATGAGGACGCGGGGTGGAGAACATGCGCCTGATGGAGCTTGATCTTTTAGATGTGATCAAGATTTGATGGTTCTCTACACCCCGCTTAGATTTGCCTCCAAAGAGGCTTTTGTTATCTGGTGAGCTTTCATATACACTCATACCTTGTACATCCATGATCTATGTCTTGTGGTATGAGATGGTCTATCATGTGCTCACTTGTATAGTTCTTGCATGTACATTTTCTCTTGTATCATGTTTTGCTTTAGTCTAGCATGTGCTATCTTATATATCATGTCATGCTAGTCTTGTGTACAGCTTTGGTGGTTAATCAACTTTTCATGCTAGTTTGTGATCCTCATGAACATTGTGTCATGTTTTACCATACTTATCCATGAGCTTGACTTGTAGTGGTATGATGTTCATTAGGCGTCACTTTTTAGGTGCTAGTTTTGTGTAGCTACATGTATCCTGTTGATATGATTAGTTTGAGCACTAGCCTTTCCACAATTTTATCATGTTACATGCTTTTGGATCTATTGCTATCATTATCTTGCATTGTAGCATGTGTTGAGGTTTAGGCTGTGTTTGGGTTGATCATGTCTTTAGGCTGCATTTTGCTATACAATGCTTTATCCTGTTGCATGGTAGTCTTGACTAGTTTGAGTTCAGTTCTCCTTGCGGTATCATTCATAGGTAGGCCTCTTTTGTTGAGTGTTCACCTTATGCTTATTATGTGACTAACCGTTTTGTGGAGACCTTGAGGTCACATTGGACGAGACAATGCCTTGTGTTTTCTTCTGCTTTTGAGTGTGCAGGAGAACAGGAGCCTGGAGAGAGCATTTCGGCTCACGGACCCGATCCTACTTCTTCCACGTCTTGGGGTTCCGTTCGAGCAGCTCTCCAGCGAGCACTAGCAACACCTGTGCGAGCGACAGCATCTGGCGAAGGGGAGACGACTTCGGCGAGGCAAGCGCACCTGAAACTTCATTAGATTCAGGCGTCCCCTCGGGTATTACACAAGCAGGCGGTTGTTGACTATTGCTAACGTCGTCACTAGGAGTAGACTATGGAATTTATCCCTGGCAATGGCGCCAGAAAGGTTTGTTGATACTTCTTAATGTAAGAAGTATAACTAACTATTCGTATGACTATTGGTAGGTTCCGCAAGCGCACAGAATAAGTCTATTGTAGCACTTCACCCGGGAGTAACCGAGTATCGTATTTATTTCCACAGGGAAGCTACTATGGCAGAACTAACACTAGGACCGCTATGAACAACTAGTGATTCTAGCAGGGTTGATCGAAAAGTATGAATCGGGGTTGGTTTCTACTACTACTAAAAAGAAAAGAAAGAAAGACTAACTACTAAATCGGCGGGGTCTAGCCGATGAACAGATTAATGTTTTCCTACACACTTATGATCACCACTAACTTAGCAGTAAAGAGTTTATCTAGTTCTTCGAACCGTACACACCCTCTGGACTATTTACCTCAGACGTGCACAACGAGGTTTATGATTTAAGAACTAACCCAACTACGTGGTGGAATTCAAGGCTCCCAGGGCTGTCACCACCTGTTTGCTACCACAGCTATCCGGGGGGCTAGGCACAAACTAAGGTAGAACTAGTCTATGCACCGCGCTTACACTAATATATACTACTCTAATCTTGCGTCCAAAACTAGAGCCCTGATTACTCAGCGAAGAACCCAAACTAGATGCAAACTAGATACTAAGTTATGTATGATCGAAAGCACTCAGCAAGAACAATAAGTAAAGAACTTAAAGTAAATGCTGAAAGTAGAAGAACACTAAGATAAATGAAGAAAGACTTGGAATTATACCAGAGACTTGGAATATCCTCTATTACAACTCCATCTCTTCTCTTCTTCACTCTCGCTCTCACTCTAAGTCTCTCAACTAGAGTGTTCCTTCACCAGAGCTTCGCTTACAAGAGAGTGGGACTAATGAGGTGAGGTCTGAGTACAATGAGCTCGGGGGGTCCTATTTATAGCCTAAGGGACCTAGGGTTAGGTCAGGGGGTGAGTTTGGTCGCGGGCGCAAGCCCTAGGTGGCGGCCGCCACCCCCCTGGCCCTTGGATCCACCGCCTCTTCACCAACGGCATCCAGGAGGTCCTCCAAGTCGGTTTGGGGTCGGTTAGGGTTGTCCAATAACTGTCACATGGGCAATTAGGCCGTGATCCATGTGACGCTGCTTCTTAGCCCTTGGATGAACCGACTTAGGTGAGCAACGGCTGCAAATGAGTGTGGCATGCCTCCCCTGGATCAGTGACGTGGCAGGGGAGGAGTTTGGGCCTCACTCCCCTGGCGGCCGCTAGTGATGGGTGGCGGGCGCCACTCCACCTTGGCCCAAAGTGAGCCCAGGTGAGTGTGCTTGCCTCGTGGTGGGTCCTCTTGGTCATTTTGCTCAAAAACCCTGCAATTTCCTACATTCAAATAAAACTCAAGGACAAGTGGAAATCGTTAGTTTATAAAAGGTTTTTGGTTGAATTTAGGCCCTTGTGTTGTGTTATATGACCTTGTTGATGCTAAGAATATGACACTTAGTGAGCATCAACAGCGGACAAGCGATTCATGATGTACCTCTGACACACTTCTGAGTTCGGGTTTTGGTACTCTCTTTCTTCGACCTCTTTCTGCTGTGTGGTCTTTCCGATGTGGTTTTTGCTGGCTGCTCACTTGAGAATTTCTTGGCTCTTTAGTTGTTAGTTTGTTGTGTGTTTCCCTTTTAGTTGGGGAAGCATTTTGCTGGTTGTATCTTAGTTGGACTTCTCCGATACCCTTTTGTTTTGGGTTTTCCTTTTTAGGCTAGTTTTGCTTTGTCTTTGATAGACTAGCTTTTGCATGCATTTCATCATGTATTTTAGTGCATCTTAGAGCTTCATGTTTAGAGCAATGAGAATGAGATTATGCTCTTTTTGGTTTGCTCTGTTTATTCATGATGATGTTTTAGCTTAGGCTCTTTTTGATCACTTGATACATGTTATGAGCTAAGCTATTTTTGCAAATGGTGAACTTGATTAATCAACTATGAAACCTTTAATTTGTTCACCATTGAGAGTGGCAACTAGCATGGCTAGGATGTGTTGAGATCACTTGTGCTATCTTTTGTATGCTAGGTTGCTATGTCTCTTGCATTGAGTCATTCACTTTCTTGGTTTGTTCATGTTTACCTTGTGCTTAAAATTTGATCCAAGTCTATGTGAAATGAAAAGATCGAGATGGGATTGCATGTGTCAACACATCACGGTATCGAGACTGTTTCTCATTGGACACTTGAGTTAAACTTGAGCCGTGTACTGTAAGACCGAAACCAGTGCTTTAAGCTTCCGATTGCTTTTCTTGCATAGGCTTAGCTCGGTTGAAAAGTTAGGCAATGACCTTGCTTTCAACCTCTCGCAATCACATGCTTTAATATGAACTTGTGTTAATACCGCTGCAGTCTCCGATAAAATTTGATAACAACACAAGTATATGCTTCATTCGATGGCATGATGATTGAACTTTGCTAGGGGTAGTTCACCTTTTATACTTGATTTAGCACTTGGTTGATTTCCTGTCTATTCATGCTTAGTGCTATTTTAGTGGTGAACTACTTTTTGAATGGCTTAAAACTGCTCATATGCTCAATTGTTCATATTTCGTACTCATTGGATCAGTTTGAGCCTTTGTTAGCATTTGTATTGGTTGCTACATTTTCAGGGCAGCACCCTTTTGAGCATCTTTTCATTCTGATTGCTATACACTTGAAGCTGTTGCATTGTGCATATCATGCATTTTTAGCTTGGTGTTCATACCCCAAGCTCCGATACACTTTGTGATCACCCCCATATGCATTTGGTTGATGACTTGTCTTGTGTTTGTGTCAACTTTATGGAGAGATGTCCAAACCCCTCAGCATGTTCCCTTTTTGTCAAGGGGGAGAAGCTGTTTGCAAGGGGGAGTTTGAGTGTTGGCACAAAGGGGAGAGTCGTGCATTTTGGGGAGAGCTTTGAGCTAGGGGGAGTTTAGCTCTTTTATGTGTTTTGATTGGTATCCTTTTATATCCTTCTTTAATTGGTATCATTCATAGTGAGCTTAGTTGCTTTGTTGCATAGCTTTCGTATATAGGCTTGCTTTAAGGGGGAGTTGTTGTGTTTTGCAACTTCTCCGCGTGCTCCGAATGTTTGTGCTCCTTTTAGTTTTGAGCTTCTCTTTGTTTTTTCTCAGTCGGTATCGAGCCTGCTAGTCGTATTGAGCCATTTTGCCTCTGTCTTGAGAGACTAGCAGTTTTTGCTTGGTATTTTCGATTTGTATGGAGCCTTCAGCTAGTTGTGTCGAGCCACTTTTGCCTCTATCTTGAGGAACTAGCTGTCTTCACCAACTTTTGGTTGTTTGTGATTGATATCGAGTCTGCTAGTTGTGTTGAGCCTCTGTGCCTCTATCTTGAGGGACTAGCAGTTTTGCATTCTAATGTGTTATTTCAGCCTCAATTGGTTTCGAGCCTTGAGGTAGTGGTGTTGAGCCTTTTCTGCCTCTTCTTGAGGGCTAGCTCATTTTTGACTTGGTTGCGTCGAGCCGTTGCCCATGTCTTTGGGAACCAAGTCTTTCGCTCTTTGTCTATGTTTTTGCTCTTTTGTGGAGTTTTGCTCAGATTTTGCTTGGTTGCGTTGAGCCGTTTCCCATGTCTTTGGGGACCAAGTTATGTTCATTTCAAATTGCCCCTTCTTTAGCATTCTTTGGCTTTTTGGGTATTTGAATGGATAATCTTCTCATATCAAGTGACTTTGTTCTTTCCCTTCTATAGTTTTTGATCACTTGAATGAGATCTTTTTCGGTTTTGTTTATCTCAAACATCTCTTGTGCTTAGTTTTTTGTCATTTCAATCATCAAGGGGAGAAACTTCAAAAACAAGTGGATAAGAACCTTGGATTCTTTGTGATGATTGTTTGACAATTTATTTGAGATTGATTTTTGAGTGCCTTGTGGGATTCATGAAAACCTTGTGCGGATACATTGGTGTATGCCGAGTCTCTGAGGATGAGTGATGTCAACTGGGATAATGTGCATGTTCTTTGGCTTGTGTTGTGCAGGTGTCGAGCACGGATACAGAGATCAAAGGCAAGGTGAAGGTCAAGTAGAGACGTGCCGTGCCGATGGACCGAGAGTGGCAAAGGGCGGACGTGAGGCTTTGGACTGAGGGACCGTGGCCCGAGGATCAGCTGCGGTGGCTGACAGCCTTGGGACAACGACGAGCGAAGACTTGTGGACACGGGTTGCTTGGGTCGAGGAGCTGGGGACACGTGTCGGTAGACGGGGTGCACGGGCGGTTTGCATTCCTCTACGGCTCGGTTTGGTGGTTGAGCCACAGAAAAACCGAGGGACGGTTTTCTAGGTTTGGGCTCAAAACCTGGGCGCTGATGGTTTCCGAGTTTGGGCCACAAAACTCGGGTTGAGGACTGTTTCCAGGTTTGGCCCTCAAAACCTGGGTGCTGCAGGTTTGCTGAGTTGGGCACAAAACTCAGGCAATGGAGGCGGGTCCCGGTGTGGTCCTCAAAACGGGGGTGATAGTGAAGGCTCGGTTTCCGGTTTGGGCCTCAAAACCGGGGGGAAAGTCCGGGAAAAGGACGAGCGGAGCGGAGGCCTCACCTGGTTTTGGGGCCTCGGGGGCTGAGCGGTCGTTGGCGGCACATGGCGGCAATCTGTGAGGTTGCGTCGAGGCAACGTTACCTGTTTTGCGGCGTGGCCGTCGGATCACCAGCATCTTCGAGTTGGTCCAGAATAACTCTAGGTTTTAGCTGGCTCGCTCTGTAAGTAGTGAGGGGTAGAGTAGGAATTAGAATTAGGATAAGTAGAGGGAGACACCTCCTCCCATTTTATCTTAGCCATTTGCTCTTTGCCTTCTAGGTTTTCCTGCTCTCCCACCCCCTGCTGTAGCAAACTGATATCCACAGAGAAGAGAACAATACATCTGTGTCCGTGAGATTTTGAGGAAGTGAGACCGATAATTTCACTATTGTAGCATGTGATAGCCACACGGTTGCAAATTCGTGGTTGTGATTTGGTTTTGTTCTTGTTCTTCGCGGATTGCTTTTCTCCACGATTTTCCCGTCGATCGATCTCTTTGTTCGTTGCGTCTTTTGCGATTCCATTTGAAAAGAGAAGTTCTAGATTGTGAGGCACATCTTTCCACCGAAGGAATTCACCTTTAACCTCACAACCTAGTAGATCGATCGATTTTCGTTTCGGGTCAAGTTTTTCTCCCTTCCCCCAAATTTCTTCGATTCATCAATTTGGAGATAGGTTCGAGCCATGATCTCTTAGAGATAGCTCACTATCCTCCTTGTGACTCATCTGACCAAGTTTGATCCCTAGAGGATTCGTTTGGGTGAGATCGAATCAAATCGGTGGACGAACAGTCGGTTTCGGGTTGACCGGACGCTTGACAAGGGTTGACGGACGCACGTCTGAGAGTCCGGTTGTTGAATATGTGTGTGCTGTGTTCTGCGAGTTTTTGACCGGACGCACTTCTTGACAACGACCAGACGCAACACTACACTGTTCACGGCTTTGTCTGAATCGACTCGACGCTGGATGCCTGACCGGACGCACCTCCATCGAGAGTCCGATCCGAAACTGTATGGTCCAAAACCGGATTCTGGTTGACCGGACGCGTCCGGTGGTACTTGACCGGACGCGCATCAGAGTCCGGTCACTTCTGTTTTGCGCAGTCTTGTCCGCGGTTTGTTCGTTCATTGACGGATTTGGTTTCGTCTTTTGTGTAGGTTTCTAGGGTTGTATAGTGTCCCGCTGTGCCTCTCGGAAGCATCCACCCTACATCTAGGGTCGTGGACACTTGCAAGCTCTAGGTTTGCTCTTGGGGTTGATTCTTGGGACAGAGGCAACAAGTTTCCGAAAGGAAAATTTGAAGCTCCCATTCACCCCTCCTCTGGTCGCTTTCTGGTAGAACTTTCGGTCTTCAATTGGTATCGGAGCCAGGTTAAGGATCTTCCACCTTAGCCGGTTCCAAATCCACAGAAGGCGACATGGATCGCGGCGTGGGCAAACCGCCGTTTTCGATGGGACGAACTATGCATATTGGAAGATACGTATGTCGGCCTATCTACAGAGTATTGGTGCTTCCATTTGGGATATTTGCAACTCTGCTGATTACGTGGTCTTGGCTGCTCATGCTACCCAGCATCAGATTGATGAGCACGATGCCAATAGCCGAGCCCGTGTAATGCTCTTTGTGTCGTGTCTAAGCATGAGTGAGTTTAATCGCGTTTCTCACTCGCTACGGCTCGGGAGATTTGGGCTACCCTCATGCGTTTCCATGAGGGAACCACTCAAGTCAAAACCTGTCTCTACGAGTCGTTCAAGCGAGAGTATGAGAACTTTCGACACATGCCTGGCGAGATCATAGAAAGTGTATTCACTCGCTTTCAGGTGATTGTCAATAGGATGAGGGCTAACAAGGAGCTGTTGCCTTCGACGATCATGTGAGGGCTTTGAAGCTTTTGCATACCCTTGATCGGTCGATGTGGGATTCCAAGGTTCAGGCGATCATCGAATCGCCTAACTATGAGACCCTCACGTGCGATGAGCTCTTTAGTAAGCTCAAGTCCAGTGAGATCGATACCATGGCGAGGGCTTCTTATGAAAATCCTTCTGGCCCATCAATGGCCTTACTTTTTGGCTCTTCTGCTAACACCTCTGGAGGCTTTGCACTTTCCTCTCTTCTTTCTGTCACAGAGGAGCGCTGGAGTGGAGTTCATGGGGGATGACGAGCTGGAGTTGCTCGCCAACGGTTCTCGCGGTTCCATAATAACCGCACGACCGTCCGCGGAGGAGGACGCTCGGGATGCTTCGAGTGCGGCGAACCCAACCACTTCATCGCACATCATGCCCGCCCGAAGAAGAACAAGCAAGTCTTCGGCAAGGCGGATCATGGGCACAAGTACGACTCGGCAAGCGCAAGGAGAATAGTACGTCCCCGCAGCACAGCGGAAGGGCGGCTTGACAAGGAGTACATCAAGACCAAGTACTTGGAAAAGGCCCAGGCTGAGCAGCGTGCATTCTTCGCCACGCTCAGCGACGTCGACGACTCGGATGATGACTCTGCTTCCTCAAGCGATTTCGAGTCCGCGAAGAAGAAGAGGATAGAGGACAAGTCAACGGCCTCTGCTTCTTCGCCGATGAACGAGGGCTTCTTCTGCACCATGGCCCTCGGCAAGGAGGTCAACGGCGAGCTGGAGGAGACCCTCGAAACAACGATGACGACGACGACACCTCCAGGTATCTCTGACCCCCGACGAGCTTTCTGCTGAGGTCGAGAAACTTATTGCCGCTCTCCTTAGTCAAGATAAGTTGCTTAGGCGTGCTGCTAGAGAGCGCAAGGAGTTTAGGTAGAAGTGGGAGGATACGGTGAAGGAGCTTGAGTTTGCCAAGTCCACCGTAGTTGTCTCTGAGGAGGGCGAGTGCGAGATGTGCACACGCACATGACTGACCTTCTCACTTTGAGAGGTAAGTATATGTGGCATGGTAGGAGAGGTGGATGAGCTTAAGGCTAGGTCTAGGTCCTCGCTGTGGGTGTGTGCAAGTCATGTGCTGGCTTGCAAACTGAGTTGGCAGAGAGAATGCCAAGATTGTGTCTCTTGAGAAGGCCAGCTCGGGTAGCACTTGTGTGTCTAGGTGCGCTTTGTGTGAGGGCTTGGAGATGGAGATAGCCAATGTGAAGCATGACAAGATGCAAACCGAGGAGGAAAACACATACCTTCGGACCATCTTGTCATGGGTGTCTAGTGGTGAGCCGCAGCTTGGGATGATGATCTCCCAGTTCAAGCGTGTTGCCGGAGGTCCTGGTGTAGGTTTCGCTCAGGGTGTTGATGGTTCATCCTTGGCAAGATTGGAGAGTCAAGTGGTCTAAACCCATGTGAGAAGCCCAACTCCACCACTACTCCCAAGCTTACAAAGATTCCACCCAAAGAGCCTCTCAAGCCCAACACCATGGATGGTGTGTTCGTTGAACCTCCGAGAGCTCCACCCAACAAACAGACATGGCATCCCAAGCCCAACCACCTGAAAAACAAGCTTGACACGATGCCACCTATCCAGGAGGAGCTTATGCCACAGAAGGGCAAAGTGATCCACACCCACTACCATGAGTACCAACAACCCCTTTGAGAGCGGTGAGGTACCATTGTGAGCACTGTGGGAGAGATGGACACTTGAGTGAGTTTTGCTTTCGGCGCAAGAGAGAGGCGCGCCGTGCAAAGGAGATGAACAACACGGACATGTACCATCCTTTCCATGATGTACATGTGCCTAATGTTTAGAGGCGTGCTGCTAGGCCTAGAGGTCCAAAACCTCAAGTTCCTAGGCCTAGGCCGCGAGGAGGTCGTGCCGGCGGGACCCTGTAGTTGTAGGCTATGGACCCTGTGGCGGTGGCTTTGTAGTTGAGCGTTTTCCCCCACCGCGTTTTGAGTATCGCGATGGACGCTCTTCCTTAGCGGACCACGTTTTCCTCTACGTGGTGATCGCTCTTCCCGTAGGCGTGCTAGGAATGGTTTTTCTGCTAACCGTTCTTTTGAGCAGCCGGCCCACACTGGTATTCTCCCTACTTCACTAACCCCAGTGTTGGACCGTATGCTCACCTTATGTTTTTTATTGATGTAGGTATAAAACGATTGGAGAACATTTGGTTGGTGGATTCCGGTTGTTATCGACACAAGACCGGAAACGCCAAGTGGTTTTTCCAGTCTTAGTCCAGTCGCCGGAAAGGAGTTTATCACCTTCGGCGACAATAGCAAAGGTAAAGTGTTGTCTCGTGGGTCGGTGCGAGTTAATGAGCACTTTGTGTAATGCGATGTAGCTCTTGTTTCTAACCTGCATTTTAAACTTCTTTCCGTTTCGCAACTTTTTGATGACGACTATGAGATTCGTTTTAAGCCGAATCTCAGTCATATTTTGGATCCTCAGGACATCTAGTGTGTTTGATTTCGCCCTTTGGAAAAGTCTTTCGTGCAAATTTCTCGGAGTCTTTTGGCTTTTCTCATTGTCTTGTGGCTGGACCTTCCTCCTCTGATCTTTGGAAGTGGCATAGGAGACTTGGACATTTGGGCTTCGACTTGCTTGCAAGGCTTAGCTCACTTGGCCTAATCCGAGGATTTCCCAAGTTGTTTATGGAGAAGGATCTTGTTTGCCATTCTTGTAGACATGGGAAGATGGTTGCCGCTCCCCACCATCCAGTGACTCAGGTCATGACTAAGCGCCCTGGAGAGCTTTGCACATGGACCTTGTTGGTCCGCTCGGGTGAGCTCAGTTGGGGGGAAGTGGTATGTGCTTGTTGCTGTTGATGACTTCTCGAGATATTCGTGGGTCTTCTTTTTAGCTGAGAAGACCAAGACTTTCTCCTTTGCTCGCAATCTGATTTTGCGTCTTCAGAACGAGTTCCCTTTGAACTCAATGCGAGATATTATGAGTGATAATGGTTCCGAATTCAAGAATTCGGATTTTGAGAAGTTTTGTAACTCTTTGGGCTTAGAGCATCAGTTTTATTCCCCCTACACACCGCCATAGAATGGTGTTGTAGAGAAGAAGAATCGGACCCTTGTAGAGATGGCCAGGACGATGCTCGTTGAGCATAGGACTCCTAGGCGATATCGGGCCGAAGCTATGAGCACTGCATGCTACATTTCCAATCGCATTTTTCTCGAGCTTTCTTGAAAAAGACTTCCTATGAGTTGCATTTTGGAAAACTGTCCAAGGTGAGTTATTTTAGAGTCTTTGGTTGCCACTATTTCATACTTAAGAAAGGCAACCTGGACAAATTTGAGTCTCATTCTTCTGACGGTGTATTTTGGGTTATGGCACTCATACTCGTGCATATCGTGTACTAAACCTTGATACTAACCGAGTCATGGAGACATCAGATGTCACCTTCGACGAGACCATGGTTTGTCCTTCTTCTCGTTTTGAACCTGCAGGTGATCATGAGGTTGGCGAGCCTCTTTTTGACGATGAGGAAGAGGGTGCTGAAGGGATGGACGACCCAGCACCACCTCCACCTGCTGTGCCGCAAAGAGCGGCTTCTACTACGACTCAAGGTCCGATACCTCTTCTTGACTGGGGTCGCGGATCGTACCATCGTACCCGAGCCTAGGGGTCTCTGTGGGATCCGCTCGAGCGTACCTTTGTACCCGAGGAGCGCCAAGCTGCTGTTGGGGGGGCCTACATCAGCTCGGAGGAGCCAGGACACATCCAGCGCCAAACACTCGCCTCACAGAGATCGGCAGCATCGGCGAATGTGTCACTCGGTCAAGGTCACAACAAATCTCTCACTTTGCTCATTCTGCATTTGTTGCTAATTTTGAACCCTGAGATGTTGGACACGCTTTGTCTGATCCAGATTGGGTCAATGCCATGCATGAGGAGCTTGAAAACTTTGAAGAAATCGGGTTTGGGTTTTGGTTTCTATTCCTCCTGAGTGTCACCCTATTGGGACAAAATGGGTTTTCAAAAACAAACAAGGAGAGGATGGCCATGTGTGAGAAACAAGGCCAGACTAGTAGCCCAGGGGTATATAGTCAGAAGGGGGGATAGACTATGAGGAGACTTTTGCTCCTGTAGCTCGTTTGGAGGCAATTAGGATACTCTTGGCTTTTGCTGCCATCCAAAGGGTTTCACTTTTTCATATGGATGTCAAGAGTGCCTTCTTAAACGGCTACATAGAAGAGGAAGAAGTATATGTGAAACAACCCCCCGGTTTCGAAAATCCCAAGTTTCCAAACAATGTTTTTAAACTTCACAAAGCTTTATATGGTTTGAAACAAGCCCCTAGAGCCTGGTATGATAGGTTGAAAACCTTTTTGCTGCTAAGGGTTTAAAATGGGATGTGTGGATAAAACGCTTTTTCTCCTCAAGAAAGGCAATGACACTCTCTTGGTTCAGATTTACGTGGATGATATCATTTTTGGTGGTTCTTCTCACGCTTTTGGTTGCCAAGTTTGCAGACACAATGAGCACAGAGTTGAGATGAGCATGATGGGCGAGTTGACGTTTTTTCTCGGGTTGCAAATCAAGCAATCCCGAGAGAGGGACGTTCGTGCACCAGGGCAAGTACACTAAGGACATCCTGAAGAAGTTCGACATGGGTGAGGCCAAGCCTCTTCCAACACCCTGCCGACCACGGCGGCCCTGGATGCGGATGTGGATGGAGAAGCTGTGGAAAAGGAGTACCGGAGTATGATCGGGTCGCTGCTGTACTTGACGGCGACACGCCCGGACATCCAGTTCGCGGTGTGTGTGTGCGCACGATTTTAGTGATCGCCGCGCACTTCTCACCGTCAGGCGGTCAAGCACATTATGAGGTACTTATGCTTCACTCCAGAGTTTGGGATTTGGTATTCTGCTTCCTCCACTCTCTCCCTTTGTGGTATTCTGATGCCGATTTTGTTGGTTGCCGTATTGATCGCAAGTCCACTTCTGGGACTTGTCAGTTATTGGTTCTTTCTTGTGTCGTGGTCTTCTTGCAAGCAGTCTAGTGTTGCCCAGTCTACCACGGAGGCTGAGTATGTTGCTGCGGTTAGCTGCTGTTCCCAGTTGCTTTGGATGATGGCCACTTTACGTGATTTTGGTCCGAGTTTTTCTCGCGTTCCTTTGCTTTGTGACAGCACGAGTGCTATTAGCGCTGCTAAGAACCCCGTACTACACTCTAAGACCAAACACATTGATGTGCGCTTTCATTTTCTGCGAGACCACTATGAGAATGGTGATATCGACCTTCGCCATGTCGATACTCATCATCAGTTGGCTGATATTTTCACCAAGCCTTTGGACCAATCAACTTTTGCTAGGTTGGGAGGTGAGCTTGGTGTGTGTTTCCCCTTTTAGATGGGGGAAACATTTTGACTCTTGTATTATAAACTGATTCTCTGTTTTTCAATTGGTTTCTTCATGCATCTTTGCATTTCATCTTGCATATTTACATTCAGAGCTTCATGTAATAATCCTTAGAATGTGACTATGCTCTATATAGTGTATGCTCCGATGCTTTATGATGATGCTTATAGCTTATGCTCTTTCTGATCACTAATACATGTTGTGAGCTGAGCTAGTTTATCATGGTGAATTGTTTAATGACCTAAAATCTGAAAAAATTCGCCATTGAGATATGCAACTAGCATGTGTAGAATGTGTAGAACTCACTAGTGCTTTTCATATATGCTAGGTTGCTATGTCTCTAGTTCTGAGTCATTCACTTGCTTGGCATGTTATTTTCTGAGATAAAATTTGAACCAAGTTAAGTGAATTGGAAAGATCGAGACGGGACTGCTTGTCAGCACATCACAGTTTCGAGACTGTTTCTCATTGCACTTTGAGTTAAACTTGAGGTGTGTAGTGTATGACCAAAAAATGTTGCTTTAAGCTTCTGCATAGGCTTCGCACAGTTGAAAAGTTAGGCAATGACAAGCTTTCAACCTCTCGCAATCATATGCTAAAATTTGAACTTGTGTATCTAACGCGCTGCAACTTCGATAAAATTTGGATACACAAGTCTCTGTTTCATTCTATATAGCATGATGGTTGAACTGTGCTAGGGGTAGTTCACCTTGTATACATGTTTAGCACTTGTTTGACATCCTGTCTATACATGCTGAGTGCTACTTTGATGGTGAATACCTTTTTGGCTGAAAAACTGCTCCTTTTTGCTCAAATGTTCAGATTTCGTATTTAGTGATCAGTTTGAGCCTCTGCTAGCATTCTGTGCATTTTATGAGTCATCGGATCTGCACTCTGTTGAGCATCTTCTCACTCTATCGACTATATCCTGAAGCTGCTAACTTGCATTTTGACTCATGCATTTGGAGGGGAGTATCTTGATAGTGCTTTTGAACTAAGGGGGAGAAATATTGACAATCATATGGTGCTCCTCTGTTTTCGACTTCTTGGTTTATGTGCACTATTTGAGGGGAGTTTTTGAGCTGGTAACAGTTGTTTTGGAGCATTTTTGGTAGCTGGTTGTGTTGAGCCTTTGCCTCTTTCTTGAGGAACTAGCACCTTTGTTTTTATGCTCTTCAGTTGGTATCAAGCTTTCTTCCGTTGGTATCGAGCTTCCTCGCTAGCGGTGTTGAGCCCGTTCTGCCTCTTCTTGAGGGCTAGCTCTGTTTTGCTTAATTCTCAGTTGATCCTTCAATTGGTATCGAGTTTTCCCACTAGTGGTGATGAGCCTGTTCTACCTCTTCTTGAGGGCTAGCTTTGCTTTGCTTGGTTGCGTTGAGCCGTTGCCCATGTCTTTGGGAACCAAGTTGTCTTGCTCTTTCCACTTGACCTTTTTCGGCTTTGCTACGCTTTTGGGTCATTTTGTCGAGTTCTCTCTCCTTCTTCTTTTCTTCCTCTATTCTATTATGATTTGTATTGGTAGTTGACAATGCACTCATCAAGGGGGAGATTGCGGATACATGGGTGTATGCCAAGTCTCTGAGTGATGAGTGATTGTCAACTGGAATAATGTGCATGTTCTTTGGCTTGTGTTGTGTAGGTGTCGAGCACGGATACAGTGATCAAAGGCAAGGTGAAGGTCAAGTAGAGACGTGCCGTGCCGATGGACCGAGAGTGGGCGAAGGGCGGACGTGAGGCTTGGACTGAGGGACCGTGGCCCGAGGATCAGCTGCGGTGGCTGACAGCCTAGACAAGCGACGAGCGAAGACTTTGACATGGTGTTGCTTGGGTCGAGGACCTGGGGACACGTGTCGATGGACGGGTGCACGTGCGTGCATCCCTCTATGGCTTTGTTTGGTGGTTGAGCCACAGAAAAACCACCGAGTGGATGGTTTCCAGGTTTGGGCCTCAAACCTGGGCGCTGATGGTTTCCGAGTTTGGGCCAAAAAACACGGGCTGAGGACGGTTTTCCCAGGTTGGGCCTCAAAACCTGGGTGCTGCGGGTTTGCTGAGTTTGGGCAACAAAACTCAGGCAATGGACGGCTGGTTTCCCGTTTGGGCCTCAAAACCGGGGGTTGATCGTGAAGGCTGGTTTCCCGGTTTGGGCCTCAAAACGGGGGCGAAGTCCAGGAAAAGGACGAGCGGAGCGGTGGGCGGCACGTGGCGGCAATCGGTGAGGTTGCGTCGAGGCAACGCTACCAGTTGTGCGGGCGTGGCCGTCGGATCACCAGCATCTTCGAGTTGGTCCAGAATAACTCTAGGGTTTAGCTGGCTCGCTCTGTAAGTAGTGAGGGGTAGAGTAGGAATTAGAATTAGGATAACTAGAGGGAGACACCCTCCTCCCAATTTATCTCAGCCATTTGCTCTTTGCCTTCTAGGCTTTCTTGCTCTCCCACCCCCTGCTGTAGCAAACTGAGATCCACAGAGAAGAGAACAATACCACTGTGTACGTGAGATTTTGAGGAAGTGAGACCGTAATCTCACTATTGTAGCGTGTGGTAGCCACACGGTTGCAAATTCGTGCTTGTGATTTGCGTTTTGTTCTTGTTCTTCGTGGATTGCTTTTCTCCATGATTTTCCCGTCGATCGATCTCTTTGTTCGTTGTGTCTTTTGCGATTCCATTTGAACAGAGATGTTCTAGATCGTGAGGCACATCTTTCCACCGAAGGAATTCACCTTTAACCTCACAACCTTGTAGATCGATCATTTTTCGTTTCGTGTCAAGTTTTCTTCCCTTCCCTCCCCCAAATTTCTTCGATTCATCGATTTGGATATAGGTTCGAGCCATGATCTCTTAGAGATAGCTCACTATCCTCCATGTGACTCATCTCACCAAGTTTGATCCCTAGGAATTCGTTTTGGGTGAGATGAATCAAATCGGTGACGAACATGTCGGTTTTCGGGTGCCGGACGCTTACACGGGTTGACCGGACCTCAACGTCTGGAGTCCGGTTGTTAATGTGTGTGCTTGTTCTGCGAGGTTTTGACCGGACGCACTTCCTGCCCAAGACGCGGACGCAACACCTGCCACGGTTCACTCTTTGTCTGAATCGACCGTACGCTGGATGCTTACCGTACGACCTGCCACCCGAGAGTCCCGACTGAAGGACCGAGAATGCAAAAGCAAGGCGACCAGAGGGGGGTGAATGGGAGCCAATAAAATTTCTCACGAAACTTTGCCAAGTGTCCCAAAATCAATCCCCAAGAGCTACTACCAAAAACGTGATGCCCACGACCCTTGGAAGAGGGTGGATGATCCCAGGGATCACAGCGAGGCACCACAAAAACTTCCTCACCCAAGTTCACGCAAGTCAACTAGTGACGGGATGGGTTTTGGGTAACCTCAACCTCCCCCGAGCAACGCGAGGGGATTCAGGCTATTTTGTAAAGCGGGAAGCCCAAATTCTGTAGAGCAGAAGTTAGGAATCCAACGCCACAAACGAATCTCGAATCGAAAGACGAACGAACAAACTGCGGACGAAAACGCGTCGAACTGATCGACCGGACTCTGGCCAGCGTCCGGTCAGCAGACCGGACGCGTCCGGTCAACAAATCGGTTCTGGAACCTTACTGTTCGCTGACCGGACTCACGAGTACGAGCGTCCGGTCGAGAGCAGTGCGTCCGGTCAGAACGAACAAGCACGATGAACAGTGAAAGCTTGCGTCCGGTCACGTGAACGGAGCGTCCGGTCAAAGTGAAGAACCGCTACGTGCTGTTCATCGACCGGACTCACGGACCGAGCGTCCGGTCACCCCGACTGAGCGTCCGGTCGACTCGCAGCAGTCCCGTTCGTCCACGATTTGCCTCTATCTCACCCAAAACAATTCCTCTAGGGATCAAACTTGGTGAGAAGAGTCACAAGGAGTATAGTGAGCTATCTCTAAGAGATCATACTGGCTCGAACCTATCCAAAACGGTGAATCGAAGAATTTCGGGGAAGGAAGAAAACTTGACCCGAAATAAAAAATCGATCGATCTCCTAGAACGTGGGGTTGGGATGATTCCTTTGAGTGGAAAGAAGTGCCTCACGATCTAGAACAAACTTGGTTCAAACGGATTTGCAAAAGATGAACCGAGCAAAGAGATCAAGCGATGGGAAAAATCGTGGAGAAAAAGGATTCCGCGAAAAACGAACACAACGGAAATCACAGCCACGAATGCAAGCGAAGCGCAAACACACGCTACGACAAGGAGGATACGGCCTCCTTTCCTCAAAATCAACAAGTACACAGAGTTCTTGGTCTCTCTGCGGATCTCAGTAACAGCAGGGATGGGAGAGCAGGAAAAACCCTAGGTGCAGGAAGCAAATGAGATGCTGAAAACGAAAAACTGAGATCGGAGGAGGGTGTCTCCCTGACTACTTATCATTCTAGCTAAGT
This sequence comes from Coix lacryma-jobi var. lacryma-jobi, assembly GCA_009763385.1. Taxonomy (NCBI): domain Eukaryota; kingdom Viridiplantae; phylum Streptophyta; class Magnoliopsida; order Poales; family Poaceae; genus Coix; species Coix lacryma-jobi. The sequence continues at coordinate 63,928,092 of CM019829.1, read as the reverse complement.
CTATTTCCGACTATACCTCTCTATATACTACAACTGTACTCCGAGCGAGGACAGCGAACCAGTAAACCCTAGGGCTATTCTGGTCCAACCTCGGTGGTAGGTAGATCCGACGGCCACGCCCGCTCGAACGAAGCGTGCCTCGACGCAACCTCTGGATCGCCGCCACGTGCCGCCCCTCGCTCTGCACCCCGGTTTTGTGGCCCAAACCGGGAAAACCAGCCTTTTCCAGCCACCCCCGGTTTGAGGCCCAAACCGGGATACCAGCCCCAGCCTGTTTTTGGCCAAACTCAGAAACCGCAGCGCCCGAGTTTTGAGGCCCAAACTCGGAAACCGGCCCATCACCCGAGTTTTGTGGCCAAACTCAGAAAACGTCCGCGCCCAGGTTTTGTGGCTCAACCTGGAAACCGAGCACCCGAGTTTTGAGGCCCAATCGGAAACCGTCCACCCGGTGTTTTTCCCGGGCTCAACCACCAAACCGGAGCTGTAGAGGGGATGCACCGCCCGTGCACCCCGTCCACCGACATGTGTCCCCAGGTCCTCGACCCGAGCAACACCGTGCCCCGCAAGTCTCCGCTCGTCGCTGTCCCAGGCTGCCAGCCACCACAGCTGATCCTCAGGCACTCCGGTCCCTCAGTCAAGCCTCACGTCCGCCCTTCACTGCTCGATACATCGGCATGGCACGTCCGCCGCATGGCACGCCCATCCTTCATCGCACCCAGTCCGTCGCACGGCACGTCTCATCTGACCTTCACCTTGCCCTCGATCACTGTCTCCGTGCTCGACACCTGCACAACACAAGCCAAAGAACATGCGCATCAAACCCGTTGACAATCACTCATCACTCAAAGACTCGGCATACACCCATGTATCCGCAATCTCCCCTTGATGAGTGCATTGTCAACTACACACACAAATCATCTAATGAAAGAAGAAGGTAGGAGGAAGATGAGGAAGAGAACTCAACCAAATGACCCAAAAGCATAGCAAAGCCGAAGAAGGTCAAGTGGAAGAAGCGAGAACTTGGTCCCCAAAGACATGGGCAACGGCTCGACGCGACCAAGCAAAGCAAAACTAGCCCTCAAGAGAGGTAAACAGGCTCAACACCGCTAGCAGAAAACCAATTGAAAATCGGAGCTAAAAAATGGCAAAGTGCTAGTCCCTCAAGATAGAGGCACAGAGGCTCAACACAACTAGCACGAAAACCACTCCGAACCAATTGAAAAACAATCGAAAGTCTTCGAACCAATCGAAATCAAACTCGATGCCAAATGAGGAAAATGTTTGCTAGTCCCTCAAGATAGAGGCAACGGCTCAACACAACTAGCAAAACTCCTCGATAAGTGCAAGCAAACCCGGGACTCCCCCTTAGGTCCAACAAGAGAAGAGCATAAAGATCTGAAAATCTCCCCCTTAGCAAAAAACTCCCCCTTAATTGAACGCCAGGAGACATATGATTTGCAAAAAACTCTCTCCCCTTAGTTGAAATGCACTTATCAAGCACAAACTCTTCCCTTGAGCCAACAAAACTCCCCTTCTAAAATGCATATGAAGTCAGAAATGCAAGTTAGCAGCTTCAGGCATATAATCAAAGAGTGCAAAAAGCTCTAATCGGTATAGCTCCAATGGCACAACTAAGCACTCAAATAGCGAAGGCTCAAACTGATCACACATACGAAATATGAAGCATATGAGCAAGTGAGCATTTTTTAGCCAAAAGATAGTCACCATCAGAATAGCACTACACATGTATAGATAGGAATCCAGACAGTGCTAAACATGTATACAAGGTGAACTACCCCTAGCAAAGTTCAATCATCATGCATAGGAATGAAGCATATACTTGTGATTTCATTTTTATATTGGAGTTGCAGCGGTGAATGACTACACAAGTTTAATTCAGCATGTGATTGCGAGGTTGAAAGCTTGTCTTTGCCTAACTTTTCAACCGTGCGAAGCCTATGCATATGCAATCGAAGCTGAAAGCAACTGTTTCGGTCATACACTACACGGCTCAAGTTTAACTCAAAGTGCAATGAGAAACAGTCTCGATACCATGAGGTGTTGACAAGCAATCCCATCTCGATCTTTTCAATTCACTAAAACTTGGTTCAAATTTTATACATGATATGAACAGACCAAGCAAGTGAATGACTCATAACTAGAGACATAGCAACCTAGCATATGAAAAGCACGAGTGAACTCAACATATCCTACACATGCTAGTTGCATATCTCAATGGTGAACATTTTCAGATTGTAAGTTATTAAGTAAATTCACCATTCCAAAATAGCTCAGCTCATAACATGTACTAGTGATCAGGAAGAGCATAAGCTACAAGCATCCATATAAGCATCGGAGCATACTAAATAGAGCATAGTTACATTCTAGTGATTATAAACATGAAGCTCAGAATGTAAATGCGTATGCTAAAATGAAAGACAAAAGAGTCAGTCAAATATACAAGATCCAAAATGTTTCCCCCATCTAAAAGGGGAAACACACACCAAGCTCACCCCTCAACCGATTAAAGGTTGATTCGTCTAAAGGCTTGGTGAAAATATCAGCCAGTTGATGATGAGTATCGACATGGCGAAGGTCGATACACCCTCTCCTGGTGGTCTCGCAGAAAATGAAAGCGCACATCAATGTGTTTGGTCTTCGAGTGAAGCACGGGGTCTTAGCAACGCTAATGGCACTCGTGCTGTCACAAAGCAAAGGCACGCGAGAAAAGCTCAGACCAAAATCACGCAAAGTGGCCATCATCCAAAGCAACTGGGAACAGCAGCTAGCCGCAGCAACATATTCAGCCTCCGTAGTGGACTGAGCGACGCTAGACTGCTTGCGAGAAGACCACGAAACAAGAGAAGAACCAATAAACTGGCAAGTCCCAGAAGTGGACTTGCGCTCAATACGACAACCAGCAAAATCGGCATCCGAATAACCGCAAAGGGAGAGGGTGGAGGAAGCAGAATACCAAATCCCGAACTCAGGCGTGAAACGAAGGTACCTGAAAATCCGCTTCACCGCCTGACGGTGAGAGGTGCGCGGCGACGCCTGAAAGCGCGCACACAGACACACCGCGAACTGGATGTCCGGGCGTGTCGCCGTCAGGTAGAGGAGCGACCCGATCATGCTGCGGTACTCCTTCTGGTCCACTGCTTCTCCATCCACATCTGCATCCAGGGCAGTCGTCGTCGACATGGGTGTTGGAAGAGGCTTGGCCTCACCCATATCGAACCGCTTCAGCAAGTCCTTGGTGTACTTGCCCTGGTGCACAAATGTCCCTCTCGGGATTGCTTGATTTGCAACCCGAGAAAGAATGTCAGCTCGCCCATCATGCTCATCTCGAACTCCCTGCTCATAGTATCTGCAAACTTGGCAACCAGGGATGAGAAGAACCACCGAAAATGATATCATCCACGTAAATCTGGACCAAGAGCGTGTTTGCCTTGCCGGAGGAGAAAGAGCGTTTTATCTACACATCCCATTTTAAAACCCTTAGCAAGCAAAAAGGTTTTCAACCTATCATACCAGGCTCTAGGGGCTTGTTTCAAACCATATAAAGCTTTATGAAGTTTAAAGACATGGTTTGGAAACTTGGGATTTTCAAAACCGGGGGTTGCTCAACATAAACCTCCTCCTCTATGTAGCCGTTTAAAAGGCACTCTTGACATCCATTTGAAAAAGTTTGAAGCCTTTGGATGCAGCAAAAGCCAAGAGTATCCTAATAGCCTCCAAACGAGCTACAGGAGCAAACGTCTCCTCATAATCTATCCCCTCCTTCTGACTATAGCCTTTCGCTACAAGCCGGGCCTTGTTTTAACAACGTGGCCATCCTCTCCTTGCTTGTTTTGAAAACCCATTTTGTCCCAATAGGCTTACAGTCAGGTGGAGGTGGAACTAGAACCCAAACCCGATTTCGCTCAAAATTTTCTAACTCCTCATGCATGGCATTAACCCAATCCGGATCCGTCAAAGCGTGTCCAACATCTCGGGGCTCAAAATTAGCAACAAAAGCAAATGAGCGAAGTGCGAGATTTGCTGTGACCTGGACCGAGTGACCCGTTCGTCGATGTTGCCGATCATCTGCTGAGGCGGGTGCTGGCGCTGGATATGTCGTGGCGCCTCCCGAGCTGAAGTAGCCTCCCCCTCAACAGCAGCTGGTGCCTCCCCGGGTACAAATGGTACCGCTCGGGGTGGCGGATCCCACGGCCCCCAGGAAGAAGAGGTGTCGGGGCCGTGAGTCGTCGTCGAGGCCGCTCTTTGCGGCGCGGCAGGTGGAGGGGGTGCTGGATCATCCATACCTTCAGCACCCTCGTCCTCGTCATCAAAAAGAGGCTCACCAACCTCATGATCACCTGCACGCTCAAAACGAGAAGAAGGACAAACCATGGTCTCGTCGAAGGTGACATCGGATGTCTCCATGACTCGGTTAGTGTCAAGGTTAAGTACACGATAAGCTCGAGTGTGAGTGCCATAACCCAAAAACACACCGTCAGAAGAACGAGATTCAAATTTGTCCAAGTTGCCCTTTTTGAGTATAAAACAATGGCAACCAAAAACTCGAAAATAACTCACCTTGGGCAGTTTGCCAAAACGCAACTCATAAGAAGTCTTTTTCAAGAAAGCTCTCAGAAAAATGCGATTGGAAATATAGCATGCAGTGTTCATAGCTTCGGCCCAATAGCGCCTAGGAGTCCTATGCTCATCAAGCATCGTCCTGGCCATCTCAACAAGGGTCCGATTCTTCCTCTCTACAACACCATTTTGGGGCGGTGTGTAGGGGGAAGAAAACTGATGCTCCAAGCCAAGGCGGTTACAAAACTTCTCAAAATCCGAATTTTTGAATTCGGAACCATTATCACTTCTAATAGCTCGCATCGAGTTCAAAGGGAACTCGTTCTGAAGACGCAAAATCAGATTGCGAGCGAAGGAGAAAGTCTCAGTCTTCTCAGTCAAAAAGAAGACCCACGAATATCTCGAAAAGTCGTCAACAACAACCAAAACATACCACTTGCCACCAACCGAGCTCACCCGAGCCGGACCAACAAGGTCCATGTGTAAAAGCTCTCCGGGGTGCGAGGTCATGACCTTAGTCACTGGATGGTGGGGAGCGGCAACCATCTTCCCATGTCTGCAAGAATGGCAAACTAGATCCTTCTCCATCGAAAGCTTGGGCAATCCTCGGATTAGGCCAAGTGAGCTAAGTCTTGCAAGCAAGTCGAAGCTTAAATGACCGAGCCTCCTATGCCACTTCCAAAGATCGGAGGAAGAAGGACTAGCCAAAAGACAGCGAGAAGAACCAAACGACTCCGAGAAATTCGCGCGAAAGACTTTCCCAAAGGGCGAAATCAGACATACAAGATCGCCCTGAGGATCTAAGATGCGACTAAGGTTCGGTTAAAACGAATCTCATAGTCATCATCAAAAAGTTGCGAAACAGAAAGAAGGTTAAAATGCAGGTTAGAAACAAGAGCAACATCGCGCAACACAAAGTGCTCATTAACCCGCACCGTCCCACGAGACAATACCTTACCTTTACTATTGTCGCCGAAGGTTATGTACTCCTTTCCGGCGACCGGGCTAAGGCTGGAGAACCACTTGGCGTTTACCGGTCATGTGCCTCGAGCACCCAGAATCCACCAACCAAATGTCCTCCAACCGTCTCACCTACATCAATAAAAAGAATAGGGTGAGCATACGGTCCAACATGGGGTTTGTGAAGTAAGGAGAAACCAGTGTTGGGCCAGCTGCTCAAAAGAACGGTCAGTGTTAAAAACTATTCCTAGCCTGTCTACGGGGGGGAGCGATCACCCACACGACAAGGAAACGTGGTCCGCTGGGGAGAAGCGCTCACCGCGGTACTCAACTGCGGTGGGGGAAGCGCTCAACTAAGCCCTCCGCCACGGGGTCCATTACCTGCAAAAGCAGGACCCCGTCGGGCACCCTCTCTACAGAGATCTACGCCTAGGAGCCTGGGCTCAACTGCTCTAGCGTCTCTCCTCGGAGCTCTCTCCTGCCTAGGCCTAACAAACTGAGGTGCTGGACCTCTAGCCTAGTCTCCCTCCTAGGGGCTCTCATCTCCTGCCTAGGCCGGGGACCTTGACGTCCGGCCTAGCAGCTCTCCCCTGAGCCTTCGGCACATGTCCACCATGAGTGGATGGTACATGTCCGGGTTCTCCATCTCCCGAGTACGGCGCGCCTCTCGCTTGCGCCGGAAACAGAACTCGATCAAGTGACCATCCCTCCCACAGAAATCACACTGGTACCCCCCATCACCGCAAAGGGGTTTTGGTGACCAGGGCTGTGGGTGTGGTTCACTTTGCCCTTCTGAGGCAAACACTCCTCTCTAATGGGTGGCATAGCATCAAGCTTGTTCTTGAGGTGGTTTGGCTTGGGTGCCCAAATTTGGTTCTTGGGAGGAGCTCTCGGGGGTTCCTCAACCACACCATCTTTGGTGGTAGGCTTGGCAGGCTCTTTGGTGGAAGTTTGGCAAGCTTGGGAGTAGTGATGGAGTTAGGCTTCTCACATGGATTCAAGCCACTCGACTCTCCAATCTTCCCAAAAGCAGAAAGATCAACACCCTGAGCAAAACCTACACCAGGAGCCCCAGCAGCTTGCTTGAATGGGAGATCATCATCCCGAGCTGCGGCTCACTACAGGAGACCCATGACAAGATGGTCGAAGGTATGTGTTTTTTCCTCGGTTTGCATCTTGCCATGCTTCACATTGGCAATCTCCAGCTCCAAGCCCTCGCGACAAACACACACCTCGCCACTCCAGTGCTACCTGAGCTGGCCTCCTCAAGAGACACAATCTTCATTCTTCTCTCTGCCAACTCAGATTGCAAGACGGGACAGGTCTTGCATGCACCCAGCAAAGAGGGTCTGGCCCTCATCTCATCCAGCTCTCCAACCAACGCAGCATACTTTCCTCTCAAAGTGAGAAGATCAGTCATGTGCGTGGTGCACGACTCACACTCAACCTCTTCCGACACAACCACACGGTGGACTTGGCAAACTCAAGCTCCCTCACCGTGTCTTCCCACTTCTGCCTAAACTCCTTGCGTTCTCTAGCGGCACGCTAAGCAACTTGTCCTGACTAAGGAGCGCGGCAGTAAGCTTCTCGACCTCAGCAGAAGCTCGTCGTGGGTGAGAGATACCTGGGAGGAGTCGTCGTCGTCGTCGTTGTTCCGAGGGATGTGCTCCAGCTTGCCGTCGACTTCATCACCAAGCGCCATGGTGCAGAGGCCGTCGTCGTCAGCGAAGAAGCAGAGACCGTTCAGCTTGTCCTCGATTCTCTTCTTCTTCTGGGACTCATCATCGCTTGAGCAAGCGGAGTCGTCATCCGAGCCATCGACGTCGCTGAGCGTGGCGAAGAACGCACGCTGCTCAGCCTGGGCCTTCTCCAAGTACTTCTTCTTGATGTACTCCTTGTCGAAGCCGCCCCTCCGCTTGTGCCTTGCGGGGACGTACTTCTCCTTGCGCTTGCCGGAGTCGTACTTGTGCCCATGATCGCCCTTCCCAGATGAATGCTTCTTCTTGGGGCAGTTGGCGATGAAGTGGTCGGGGTCGCCGCACTCATAGCGTCCTGAGCGTCCTCCACCGCGGCGACGGTTCATGCGGTTGTTGTGGAACCGCGTGAACCGGTTGGCGAGCATTGCCAACTCGTCATCCCCAATGACTCAAGCTGGTCCTCTGTGACAGAAAAGAGTGAAGAAAGTGCAAAGCCAGCAGAGGGGTAGAAGAGCCAGAAACCAAAGCCATAGTCGGGCCAGAAGGATTCGCATAAGAAGCCCTCGACATGGCGTCAATCTCACTGGACTTGAGCTTACTAAAGAGCTCGTCGCAGGTGAGGGTCTCATAGTTAGGCGATTCGATGATCGCCTGAACCTTGGAATCCCACACCGACCGATCAAGAGTGTGCAAGAGCTTCAAAGCACGCTCATGATCATCAAAAGGCAACTGCTCCTTGTTAGCCCTCATCCTGTTGACAATCACCTGAAAGCGAGCGAATAAACTTTCTATGCTCTCGCCAGGCTGATGTCGAAAGTTCTCATACTCACGCTTGAACGACTCGTAGAGTCGGGTTTTGACTTGAGAGGTGCCCTCATGGAAGCGCATGAGGGTGTCCCAGATCTCCCGAGCCGTAGCAAGATGAGAAACACGATCAAACTCACCCATGCTCAAACAAGAAAAGAGAGCATACGGGCTCGGCTATTGGCATCGTGCTCATCGATCTGTTGCTGAGAAACACGAGCAGCCAAGACCACGTAATCAGCAGAGTTACAAATATCCCAAATAGAAGCACCCAATCTCTGCAGATAGGCCGACATGCGTATCTTCCAATACGCATAGTTTGTCCCATCAAAGAACGGCGGTTTGCCCACGCCGCGATCCATGTCGCCTTCTGTGGATCTGGAACCGGCTAAGGTGGAAGATCCTTAACCTGCTCCGATACCAATTGAAGGACCGAGAATGCAAGAGCAAGGCGACCAGAGGGGGGGTGAATGGGAGCCAATAAAATTTCTCACGAAACTTTGGCCAAGTGTCCCAAAATCAATCCCCAAGAGCTACTACCAAAAACGTGATGCCACGACCCTTGGAAGAGGGTGGATGATCCCAGGGATCACAGCGAGGCACCACAAAAATTCCTCACCCAAGTTCACGCAAGTCAACTAGTGACGGGATGGGTTTTGGGTAACCTCAACCTCCCCCGAGCAACGCGAGGGGGATTCAGGCTATTTTGTAAAGCGGGAAGCCCAAATTCTGTAGAGCATGAAGTTAGGAATCCAACGCCACAAACGAATCACGAATCGAAAGACGAACGAACAAACTGCGGACGAAAACGCGTCGAACTGGATCGACCGGACTCTGGCCAGCGTCCGGTCAGCAGAGACCGGACGCGTCCGGTCAACAAAAATCGGTTCTGGAACCTTACTGTTCGCGACCGGACTCACGAGTACGGAGCGTCCGGTCGAGAGCAGTGCGTCCGGTCAGAAACGAACAAGCACGATGAACAGTGAAAGCTATGCGTCCGGTCAAAACGTGAACGGAGCGTCCGGTCAAAGTGAAGAACACGACTACGTGCTGTTCATCGACTGGACTCATGGACCGAGCGTCCGGTCACCCCGACTGAGCGTCCGGTCGACTCGCGCAGTCCCGTTCGTCCACCGATTTGCCTCTATCTCACCCAAACAATTCCTCTAGGATCAAACTTGGTGAGTTGAGTCACAAGGAGTATAGTGAGCTATCTTAAGAGATCATGGCTCGAACCTATCTCCAAAACGGTGAATCGAAGAATTTCGGGGAAGGAAGAAAACTTGACCCGAAACTAAAAAATCGATCGATCTCTTAGACCGTGGGGTTTGAGGATGATTCCTTGATGGAAAGAAGTGCCTCACGATCTAGAACAACTTGGTTCAAACGGATTTGCAAAAGATGAACCGAGCAAAGAGATCAAGCGATGGGAAAATCGTGGAGAAAGGATTCCGCGAAGAACACGAACACAACGGAAATCACAGCCACGAATTGCAAGCCGAAGCGCAAACACACGCTACGACAAGGAGGATACGGCCTCCTTTCCTCAAAATCAACAAGTACACAGAGTTCTTGGTCTCTCTGCGGATCTCAGCTACAGCAGGGGATGGGAGAGCAGGAAACCCTAGGTGCAGGAAGCAAATGAGATGGCTGAAACTGAAAAAAATGAGATCGGGGAGGAGGGTGTCTCCCCTGACTACTTATCCTATTCTAGTCTAAGTCTATTTCCTACTCTCTACCCCTCTCTATTCTAATTACAGAGCGAACCAGCTAAACCCTAGGGCTATTCTGGTCCAACCCACGGTGGTAGGTAGATCCGACGGCCATGCCCGCTCGACCGAAGCGTTGCCTCGACGCAACCTCTGGATCGCCGCCACGTGCCGCCCTCGCTCTGCACCCCCGGTTTGTGGCCCAAACCGGGAACCAGCCTTTTCCAGCAACCCCCGGTTTTGAGGCCAAACCGGGATACCAGCCCACCAGCCTGAGTTTTGTGGCCCAAACTCAGAAACCCGCAGTGCCCGAGTTTTGAGGCCCAAACTCGGAACCGGCCCATCACCCGAGTTTTGTGGCCAAACTCAGAAACCGTCCGCGCCCAGGTTTTGTGGCTCAACCTGGAAACCGAGCACCCGAGTTTTGAGGCCCAACTCGGAAAACCGTCCACCCGGTGGTTTTTCCCTGGCTCAACCACAAACCGGAGCTGTAGAGGGGATGCACCGCCCGTGCACCCCGTCCACCGACATGTGTCCCCAGGTCCTCGACCCGAGCAACACCGTGCCCCGCAAGTCTCCGCTCGTCGCTGTCCCCAGGCTGCCAGCCACCACAGCTGATCCTCAGGCACTCCGGTCCCTCAGTCCAAGCCTCACGTCCGCCCTTCACTGCTCGATACATCGGCATGGCACGTCCGCCGCACAGCACGCCCATCCTTCATCGCACCCAGTCCGTCGGCACGGCACGTCTCATCTTGACCTTCACCTTGCCTTCGATCACTGTCTCCGTGCTCGACACCTGCACAACACAAGCCAAAGAACAAGCGCATCAAACCCGTTGACAATCACTCATCACTCAGAGACTCGGCATACACCCATGTATCCGCACGGTCAGAAACAGTAAGGTCCAAAACCGGATTCTGGTTGACCGGACGCGTCCGGTGGTACTTGACCGGACGCGCATCAGAGTCCGGTCAGTTCTGTTTTGCACAGTCTCGTCCGCGGTTTGTTCGTTCGTTGACGGTTTTGGTTTCCGTCTTTTGCGTTAGGTTTCTAGGGTTGTATAGTGTCCCGCTGTGCCTCTCAGAGGCATCCACCCTACATCTAGGGTCGTGGACACTTGAAAGCGCTAAGTTTGCTCTTGGGGTTGATTCTTGGGATAGAGGCAACAAGTTTCCGAATGAAAAATTTGAAGCTCCCATTCACCCCCCCCTCTGGTCGCTTTCTGGTAGCACTTTTGGTCCTTCACCCTTTTTCTCTTGACTCTTCGGTTGTGTGGAGGCTTTGCCCGCTTTTTCCATTTATTTCAGGACCGAGAGCTTTTTATTGGAGTTTTCATGATCCTTCCTCATATCAAGTGGCCTTGTGTTTGCTTTTGCTTGGCTTTTGGGCACTTGAGTGAGGCTTGCCTTCAAACCCTTCCTTTGTGGTTTTATTGTTAGTCAATGCATTCATCAAGGGGGAGATTGAGAACATATATGATGAAGGATTGACTTTTGGGAGGAAGGTTTGAGGCTTTTTCCTGGTTGAGTCGTTATATGCTATGCGCTTAATGTTTATGACTAACCGGTGGCATTGAGTTGTGTGTGTTTACCGGGTTGGTGTGTCTATGCAAAATGTGTCTCTTGGCTGTGTTGATGTGCAGGTGTTGAGCTCAGATACAGTGGTTGATGGCTAGGTGATGGTCAGGTAGAGACGTGCCATGCTGACGGACCGGGAGCGGTGAAGGATGGGCGTGCCGTGCGGCGGACGTGCCATGCCGATGTACCCAGAGCGGTGAAGGGCGGACGTGAGGCTTGGACTGACAAACCAGAGGGCCAGAGGACCAGCTGTGGTAGCTGGCACATGGCATCGGCGAGCGAGAGCACATGGGGATCTGCGATGCATCGGCCGAGTCGGGAGGAAGACGATGGCGTCGTGGCACTTGGCGGGAGGTCAGACACGGGCTTGCGTGCGGCGCAAGTGCCATCGGCCGAGTCAAGAAGGAAGGCGAAGACGTTGTGCCCGGCGTGGAGGCTGGACATGCATCGGCATCGGTGATGTAACACCCCAGGTGTTTCACGCCAGACGAGCAGTCAGTTTGAACACAGACATGGTCCATCAGGTGATGATCGAGAGATGATTTCTAGTATGGTCAGTGTTGACTGAAGATTTTGAATCAATCCCGGAGATAGAGCCTCTGTTTAGATTATTCTGGAAATAATTAATAGCACCAATTAATAATGATTGTCCAATTTTGGAATATTCAATATTACTGCTAAACATGACTTTTCCATGTCCCTCAACTCAGTTTCTGTCTATAGGAGTTGGTAGAAAAGTTTCGCGAAGTTTGGAATCAAAAAGTCACATGAAATAACGAGACACAACTTTGCCTATAATTAGGAATTAACTCAAGAAGATCAATTGAGTTCAACCAAGTCTTGCAGTTATGCCCAATCAATTATTTATGGACTCACGAGCAAACGTTATAAAAGTTTTATGTTGAGCAGACGACCAGAAAAATATTCCGACCGACGAGAGACCGTAATCTGGATCCTACCGGGTGACCGCTTTGAATGGAGTTGAACGGTATTTTCGGCTGTTCGCATGTCATTGCACCTTAAACGAAAGATGTAGTACAGATCGAAAGGAACAGTGTTTGCAAAGTGCCTTTAACGAAAGTTGGAGTACTCGACGATCGTTACCGGGCAAACCTTTGGGGATCTGATAAAGTGCCTTTAACGAAAGTTGGAGTACTCGGCGAGACGACGACAAAGTGCCTTTAACGAAAGTTGGAGTACTCGGCGAGACGACGACAGCAAAATTAGTTTCGTCGAAATTGGAGTCCGTTTGAGCAGTGTTTGCAATTTTGGAGTTTGACCGAAAGTTTCCGGCTTTGGCAATTTTGGAGATAAAGTGTAACGAAGTTTGCAGGGGAAACCTGCCAATTTGGAAAGAAATTGGGGGGGAAAATTCATGGGATTTACCGGAGGCCGCGCCCGCGCCCGAGGCCTCGCCCTGCCAGCCTCCCTCCATTGGCGCAGAAGGGCGGTGCCCCTTCCCCTCGCCCACGCAAAAAGGCCGAGGCCTTCTCCCTCTATCCCTCGATATTTCTCCCCTCTCATTTTCTCGGTCTTCTCCTTCTTCGTGCTGCTCCCTCTCCCCTCCTCCATTGTTAGGAAGCAGAACAGCACAAGGAGAGCATCAACATCCATGGCATCTCTCCCAGTCCTCCTCCTCCTGGCGGCCCCTGCCTCTCCTCCATGGCAAGCAAGAGGCTCTCCACTCCCGTTTCCCGTCTTCTGCGCCGCCGGCAGCCAGAGCCGCGGCTTTCTTCTCCGCGCGGTTTCCGGGCGCAAGCAGCAGGAACGACCAGCAGGCCGCCTGAGTAGCAGCAGCGCCGGTGCCCTGAACCTAGTCCGTCCGACCTGCAGGCCTTGCCCTCCTCCTTTCCCTTTCCCTGCTCGACAGTTTTTCTCCCGTTCTGCCGCGCGAGCTGAAGTCGCGACTCTATCGGTCGCGCAGCCTCTGGCCGCGGCCGCCGCGGGGAGCAGCAGACAGCGGTCACCTGCAGGAGCGACAGCCAGCGCAGAAGCAGCAGGCCAGCAACCCCGGCGACCAAGGCAGCAGTAGCGCCCAGCCTAGCAAACCTAGCCCCGGTGACGTCCTCCTCGGCTTCCGTCGTTTTGCTGTGAAAACAGAGAAGAAGGACCCGGTTGCAACGCTGAAACTCTTTCTTGTTTCAGTTTGCATATATGCCATGACACATGTGTTTGCTAACAAGTCCCTAATTGTTTCTGCAGATTCCAGGGATCCAAATGCGAAAACAGTTTTTCTGTTTACGTTTCTGATTAATTAATAAATCTGGTTGAATGTTGTAAAATGCGTAGTAAATCATAGGAATGTCCAAAAATTGCGAGTGAGGACTTTTTGGAATCCTCGTGAATAGTACTGTCCAGTGAATGTTTTATATGTGGGCTATTAGTGTAAAGTTTGTACTGTGGTGATTTATTTGTGTTAAATAGCATTAAATAGGTATAAAATGATATTTATTGTTTTATTACTTAGATTGCTGTGCAATTTTTATGGTAGGCTTGTCATATGATATGTGTGCTGTGGTAAAAATTTCAGAACTCTTGATGCAAGTAAGATTTAGTTATGTATTTAGTTTGCTTTCAGCTTATTAAATAAATTAAAATGATTTGTGATAAATGTTTGCATGTAAAAATGGAAAATGAGTTCCACTGCCTTCCTATGAGGTTGTTGTAGCTTAGGTAGTTTTATCATGGCCATGTGTTTAGAGAAAATATGATTTATGGAATTTTGTTGCTCTCACATGCATTTTGTGATATAAATCTGCCATGATTTTATAAATAAATTATAATAACCGGAGCATGTAATATTTTTACAGTAGTCATGATTTGACATTATCTATCATCAGTAAAAATATGAGCCCCAATTATATGTTTGCCACATCACTTAAAATAATGCTTATGTTAGTAATTATTTAATTAATAAAAGCAGGGTGATAAATGGGAATGTATATGTTTCTATGTTGTCTTGTTGCATTTGATCTGAGATAAGTATTGTGTGCTCATGTTTGTAAGTGTTTGATGATGTTCATAACATATGGGTGTGCTCAAATGATTAACTAAACAAGTGATGAAATGATTTGTTAACATGCTGAAATTGCTGCATGCACAGTTTCTGTAGAGGTGATTCGTGCAGGAGGAAAATGATGTTTTCTGTACATATGTTCTATATGAAAGTTGTAGATAACCTCTTTATCTTGCTTGTCCTAAAATTTCATGATTTTAGGCCCAGTAGTTTAGGAGTTTGCTGTCAGGTTTTGCATATTTTTCTGTGCAGATCTGAAAGAATGACTTATTGGTTAATTTAAGTTGTGAATCATGTCTTCGTGTTAATAGAAGAGTTGTAGTGATTTTCATAGGCTTTCTAAATTTCTTGGATCACTATTTTTGTGTTGTCTAGAACTTGAGTTACATGTCTTTAAAGTTAGAGGTTAGAATGTGTCCAAATCTGGACAGATTTACTTGTTTGAGTTGGTTAGCCTTGATAACTGCCTAATCCTCTTGAGATGATTATAAATAAGTCTTAGGCAACTTAATAAGCTTTCTAATAAGTCTTATGTCAAGTCTTCTGGTGCTTTAGATTTCTAGTTATGGTTGTTTGAAGATGAATGTTATATTCTGTCTAAAGTTTGGACACAAGTGCTTGTCTGTTATGTTTGGTCCTTTAATTGCTGAAATCGTGCTTAAGTGATATACTACCAAAGTTGTAGATAATCAACCTAATGTGTTATATAAATATATTAGATGATGTTGATTGACATGCTTAACTAAATAATAGTTGTATGCGCATACATGTGCTCCATTTGTGTGATGTGTGATGTAGCCTTGATTGATTGTATAGCTAGCCTCTCTGAGTGCCAAATGAACCATGTGTCACACCTTACTTTAATTGTAACCTGCTAAAGTGATTATGCTATGTTGGGTGTTAGAGCTATGTCTTCTTTTAGTAGTTATCCTGATTGCTTATGCGAAGTAATTAGTAATGTTTGTGTTGCTTCGTTAGCGTTTCCCTTGCATTCATACGCTTGCATTGCACATCTCATTTAGGTAACGGGTAGATACATCGTGAAGGACGTGATGATGAGGCTAAACCCGAAGACGGTGTTTGGTGGATTCTCATGAAGAAACAGAGTTAAGCAAGTGCTACAACGGAGATGCTCGCCAAGCAAGTATCAATTGAATTAAATGACCTAGTGTTGGTTCCCAGGCAAGCCCCAGAGCATTCTCAGTCTCCCAGTATTTACAATTGAATTAATGAGTATTTTATACTGTGATGCATTAGGTATAGGAGTTGATTGGATCCCAATTGCTGCATTACCATCCCTTGATTATTGTTTACACCTGCCTTGTCATCCTGTACTTATTCATAAGTAGAATTGTTTAGCCTACTTAATAAAAGTAGTAGTTAAGGATGTTTCCGTGATACCCCTAATGGGTAGTTACCGGATCACGGTTGGCTATATTGCTATCGTGGAAAAAGAACCTGAGTAGTAATGAAATACGGTCAACTGGAAAGGCAAGGCACAAGTTTGGAAACTTTGGGCAGTCCGTCCGTTGGATTGTTAGGTTTGTATCGATGTTGGCCCTCGTTCATTTTTGAACGCGCCCTTTTACTTAGGGATATGTCGGTGCGGTAATCATCGACCCCAAAGCCGGTTAGAAGCTGTTGGGCCGTTCTCAACCCGTGGCCGCACCCTCTAGTATGGAAACTGATCTGCCGCGGAATGGCCATCGATGTTCCAATTCGGTGGTCCGTGCTGTGAGCCGCGGTGATTACCACCACGAAAAGCATCGAGCGGTTACCCAATGCATGGACTCGACGGGAAGTGTGGTTGGTATTAAAGGTCTTTCACCAGCTGGTTTGGAATTCGATTCGAGGCGCCGTCTCCCCCCCGGTTAGTGGGAAACTATGGTGAGCTTCACCACGATACAACTCCACGTGACATTGATGGTTCAACTAAAATATTGACAAAGCAAAACCTGATATGTTATTATATTATTGTTTGCTAGATTCAAGTGAGTGCTCTAGTATAGGTGCAAAAACCTAGAGTTTAAGGAATAGGATAAAAGATGACAGCTAATATAATTAAATGAGGAACCCTTTTATCTCAAGCTCCTTTGGAAATAAGCTAGCCACTCCACTATTTATATCAGCCTTGCATACTCCTTGGTGTCTCTTTATTTTGGTTTTCGACGGGTAAGTCTAGCTGATTACATTCGAGTACTCAGGGTTTTATCCCACTTGTTGGCGTGAAGGTTAGGTCTGCCGAAAGGTGATGACCAGTGCCGGTGGGCTCGGCAGTTCCCTACTTCTTCTCTTTATGCTGTTGTTGGAGGATGTCACTCACTAGCAAAGTATTTCAACTTATGTTATGGTATTCATTTCAAAGCTGTTGTTTTCAAATAAATCGAATTGTATTATTATTTGCGAACTCTATTGTAATTTTATTTCCGCTGCAAAGCTCCGTGGACATGATTTGTATTTGCTTGACTATGTGATCTTGGCTAGATGTTGAAAAGGTTTTGAAATCCCTCAGGATTTCATGGACTACCGGATTTATATGGGCTCAAGTGTGCTAATTCAACTACTCCGGCATAGGTTTTCGTATTGTGCTCTATAAATTGGTCGGTTCTGTCATAGCTGGTATCGGAGCAAGGTTAAGCATAATACTTTCGTCATGTGCATGGTTTTTTAAAACAAATTTTTGATTTTGCAAAGCCTATTTTATCTAAAAGCTTTAGCTAGTAGGAAAGTTTGTCAAACCTAATTTACGAAATTATGTGCTAGCGACAACCTCCAGTTATGCCAAATTAGGACTTTCAGGTGGCTTAGTTAAGTAATACTAACTTTGGGGGTTTTACTTTCTTGCAACGACACGTCGACTCAAAAGGTACGTATATGACCGCACTATGCTACCCTATGGTCTAATGTTGGAGGTAGCCCTCACATATGATGTACTCATATATGTGGGGTAGTTGAATTTATTTTATGCAACGTCGCACCTACGCTCAGGTAAATGTGGTTGTGAGAGCATGACCAAACAACCGTTTGGTCTAGGGAAGAGCTAGTTTGGTACTGGAACCTGTACTCGTAAGCACACGAATGCGGGTGAAGGTATTTAATTGCGGGAGTAATACTATTCTGATGGGTGCATATACTACTTACGTGTATACTGGGTATGCACCTAAGATAGTATCTAGATTTAAATTCCTGCAATGTATTTATATCTGTTGTGGGAATGGGCTGAAATGAGATTTTCTACAGGTACGCTAACCTCGAATGCGTATGTATAGTTGACGGCTAGTTATACCGAGAGTGCGTGTTGTGCCACCGACCTAGAATAGGATTGCCACCGCAAGCTGGCAATTAGTGAGGACGTGTAGGACGAGCAAACATCTTGTTGTGCATTGCTCATGAACATGCTTCTCTCATCTTTGTTCTAATAATAAACAACTTGTTGTCAAATATGACTAAGGTAATGATAAAATATAATGGTTGTTTGTGCATAGTAATACTTTCCCCACCTTTGTTCCTGTAATGATGATGTTTGTTGTGAACTAGTGCTTCAACATGATGTGTTAGATTGCTTGTAAAGTTAGAAATAAATGTTCTATTTGATGTCGTGTGTTCCTCTGAACTAGAATTAATGTGGTCCTGTTCTTGATAGTTGGTAGGGTGCAATGTTTATATGATGCTTCCATGTTAGCTAAATAAGTGTTTGCTTGTATAGGTTAGAAGTAACTATCTTGTATGATGTTGCCTAGTAACCCTGCTAGTTCTTCAGGTTGTGTGATTGTCTTGCTCTACTTAATGTTTGTTAGAAGAATTTAGACAACAAGCTTCTCGTGGTTAAGTTTTCCCCTATGTTGGAATGCCTTGTTGTAACAAATGACTTGTGTTGTGTTGTTCTACTGTGTGTGATAAACTAACTAAAGTTGTAATTCAATTTTTGGAGTTAGTTTTGTCTCAAAATGCTTCACCTAAGGAAATAATAAACTTGATGTTTGAAACTATTTGTATGTTTTTGTTGGAGTTTTCTAAATGCTTCCTAAACTTGTTAAATGTGATAATGAAGCTAAGTTTCCCAAAGTTTACAATTCTAGTTTTGTTAGCTTTGTGTTAACATACTTTAGCAAGAAATTACTAAACATGTTGTTTAATTGCTTTTCCATGTTGTAAAAATGTAATCCTTTTCATGCTTACTTTTCTTGCAATAATAGAACTAGAGTTATAAGAATTAAAAGTTTGTGAAAATAATTTTCATAGCTCTCTAGTATCATGTTTACTGTAAGAAAAATGTAAAACTTGTTGTATACAACCTTAAATAGCTTAAACATGTTTTAAGTTGTTTTAAGTATGATTACTTGCTAGACTTGTGTAGGTTGTTTTACTTACTTCAAATACTAAAATGCTTGTAGTAGTCTACTAAAAGCAGTAGTGAGCTGCTCTAACCTTCCAGAGTTCTCTCTGGGTATAGATTGGAATCGCTCTCTATTTCACCCTCCTAAGTTATGAAAACTAATAAGTGAATGTAAGGAATTTATCTGGGCTAATCATGAACTTTCTCTAACATGTTTAAAATGATACAAACTATTTTCATACATGCTTATGCTTAGAATTGTGTTCTTATGTGCACCGTGCTTTATATTGCTCTCTAATCTAGTTTTAATCCTCACTAGTGATATGCTTGTAAGAACTAAATGCTTGCAACTAATTTAAGTGGACTGCAATCTTAGCATATATAACAAGTTTAGAATGTTTTCAAACTGTTGTTATGCTTGCTTGTACCCCAGATCAAATTGTTGTAGTGTCTTGTTAATTGTTGTTACCTAGTGTCGCCTCATTCCTTTTGGAATATAGACTAGCGTGAGCTTGTTGCTTGTTGCTAGATTCTTAGACTAAATAAGTGGTTGTTAGTTCTAAGTTTGGACTGCTTGTAGTAACAAACAACAATAGTTTAGTTTGCTTGGTATATGTTTGCTTCTAGTAAAGAATTATGCTCCCATTACAGGAAATAAAATAAGGGCATGTCTATGTTTGCTGGTGTGCTTTAGATAGATTCTCTTGACTGGTATGAGCTTGGTTGTTGTGTTGGTTTCTTAAGTTGTTTGTTTGTGTGTTCCTATGCTTGTTAGGCTGTGTGTGTAGATGTGTTGTATCCAAGTGGTACCCTGGTTAGACGACCCGTTGTCCTCGGTGAGTACATGAGTGGTTGTTAAGCCTTTGTTGAGCAAGCCCTCTTGACCGTCTTAGATGCCTTTAGTAGAACCCTTGTTGCTTGAAGGCTTGTGTTGGTGTGCTGTTGACGGTCCTTAATGTCAATATTATACCATCAACTAATGCATAGAATGACATGAAATGAACCATAAAGCATAGTTGTAGGGTTTGATTCTAACAATTCCATGAGTTTTGGTGCTCTCACTTGTTTTGCAGGATTATCAATATTTCACCATAATAAAAGTATCTCAAGTGATGAAACAGAGCACACCATTGCGAAGAGCTCGTCGAGACGATCGAAACGGACATATGGTTTGCTACATTTGGAGTCCCGATGAGAGAGTCCTCGATGGATACGACTTGGAAGATTCTAGAACATTCCAGAACTTCCAAAGACACGAGAAGGCGACCCACGGAAGGTGGGGCCCACCTGTCGTAGTGGGAGACCGACCGGTCTCCCCACTAGACCGGCCGGTCGGGTGTTGGGCCCAATCTCGCCCCTTCGTGTGACGCACTCCAACTGACCTCTCCAACCGTTTTGGCCCATTTAGGCCCAAGTGCATATGACGAAGGATTTAGTACCACATCGTTGCTCAAGGTGGAGGGAGGCCAGGAGCCCCTATATAATAACCCAGGACCTCCCTGAGACACCATCATCATCTGGGAGTCTTTGTAGAGGCGTCCCTCGAAGGACAACCTCTCCTCCCAAGAGAATTAGGTTTAGATTTTCCAATGTAATAGCTTAGCTTTAGTCGAGAGTTAGGGAGAGCGGAGCTTCGCTCCGGTTCCGGAGGAGTCTTCAGAGTTTTGGTATGTCTTTGTATCTTTTCTTTGTAAGACTTATGCTTTAATATATTTATCTTCTCTATTTACTTTATGCTTTATTATATGATTAGTATAGTTGTTATATCTTGGCATGGGATCTTTGCTCGTATTGAGTGCTCTAGTTATAGGCCATAATTAGAGTAGTAATCGATAGATTAGACATGGTGTTTAGTCTATAGGTTACCTGAGGTTGCGCTCAATCCCACGGAATAGTTGTGGTAGCCCCAGGGGTGACAGCTCTATTAGGCGTTCGTAGTCCACCACGTTCGGATTGATGTTTCGTAGAGCTTTTGGCAGCCTTCTCCCAACTACCTTTTTCCCAGTCTTTTTCGAGAGTTGGAAAGGACCTGCTGCTCCAAAGTGCCAATGTTTATAACTGCTAATCTTTTCACACTTTGTTACATTAGAACCCAAGTAATAGAGAAGTGCATAGGAACCTTGATCTTTCCCGTTGTCCTCCCACTATAGTTACCATATATTTATCATGAATTCTTTGATGTGTTTTCATATTATTATATATATCATATCATTATTCACTCCCTGCTCTAGTCTAATTAGTACTCTAAGTTAGTAGATGCATGATTGTGAGTTATCAGATTCTTGACCCTAGCTTCCTGTGGTAAATATAAATAACGATCCTAGAATACTCCCGGTAAAATGCTACAATGATGTTCTATGCGCTGCTCTGCGGAATCTTTCATATTCTATTTGCGTTAACAAACGTCAACAAGCATTTTTGGCGCTGTTGCCGGAGAAGCAATTGGTGTAAAGATTTTGATAATGATCTTGATATCTACTAATTTAGTGTACCACTAGCTTTAGTAGGATTACCCCTTGTTCTGTTGAGTGTGAATAGGAACAGAAATAGACGCCGTTTTCGACTTATGGCGCATTTTCCACAGAAATGAAGAAACCCAGGGTGCCTGAACATTCAAGATACATCATTAATTCTGGAACCCTGCCATCTCACAGGTTTGTGTTTACATATATATCATTCTAACCATGTGTAGATTGGAGAAAAGGTCGCCGTCACAAGAATTCAACTCCCATCCCATGTGACGGATAGTTACGCTGCGCCACTCACAAGTCCCAGTTGTGAGTCATGGTAAGTATGATCAAGGTGAGACAGTCTTGCTCATGGACTTTAAACATTATGAGTAGTTATCTTTTAAATTTCTTGCATTCCACTGCATGTTTACTCTTAATCATTCATCCACTCCATTTAGTTTAGGTTTTCTTTTATCAAATCCACATCATGTTTAGTTCCTTCTATGCATTCATGTCATCCGCATCTAAAAAAAAGAAAAAAAATTCCTCACTGTGATCATGCTCTTTCATCTCTTTTTGAATAAATCTCTGTTATGCTCTCGTGCTACCTTTGTTTACCATAGCATGTTTTGGTTTGAAAGTACTTAAATTGATTTCTTTCATAGGCTTTTTAAATTAAGCGTGGTGCTTAGGTTAAATAGTCTACCTTAATCAAATTAGACACGGAGTTTGGTTTGATTATTGATCTGAAATTAGCTTGTGTAGACATTGGATATTTTGTTGGACTAACCCCTGCAGAGAACTCTAAATACACTTTGGGAAAGTCCTGAGATGAATTCACATCAGAGATGAAGCAAGGCATACGGTGAAGTGCATAATGAAGACTCGGCTCATTCATCATGGATGAAAGAACTAAGATGAGATTTGCTTGTTCATGTTGTGAACTTAAAGATCCAAAACTCAACCCGTGGATAGACAAAACTCATCATCAGACAAGTCACAAGTGATGTCGAAGGCAGCCAAGCTTTGAGCCATCCCAAGGCCTAAGCCAGGACACTTATGACGAGTAGGATGCAACTCACCCCGTATGGATCAATCTATGCCTACGCTCATCATTGTCGAAGACATCAACACCGACACCAACAACAAATACCAGGGAGACGATATGCCACTACATCATAACAACTATGTGTCGTTCGAAGAAAGTTTGTTGGTGGTTCACTATAAAGACAAGCAGTGGAAGTTCTCCTCACTTCTAATCATTGCAACACAGGAGCTAGTTTGGTGGACGAGGTGGTACGACTTCACCAACAACAAGGTCTACAATTTCAACTCATGAACATGTTGTTGAAGAAATTTGGACATCCACCTACTTCACAAGCCAGCTTGGGGGAGACACAATTCCGTTGTCTAGATTTGCTTCACGATCAAGGAGAGGAAGGAGAAATCCAGCTCAACACTTTGATCAGTACAAGCCACTGGACGCTATTCCAATGAAGGAGAAGAACATGATCCATCACTCATTCTTAGAAGAACATTCTTGAACACCACTAATGTTGTCATCTATGTCAGACCTGGAGACGTCCACTTTTGGATCTTCGATCAAAAGAATTGACTACACCGCTTATGAGTAGCCGAAGAAAAACAAGAGAAGACGTTGACTCAACCGACGAATGAAGAACCAACTGCCAGGAATTGAGGGAGACATCATTAAGGATGAAGCCACTGCACTGCAAGAATTTGAAGATGGAGAGATAGTACCTGAGCCTAAAAAAATCAAGATAATTGACAAGGCCTCCATCGTCTGGATCTATTGAGAACAAGACTCAGCTGGCCCACTGTGAGATAAGCAAGAGAAGACAAGCCACTCATGAACAACAACCAGCTAGACAAGAGAAGCTTCCACAAGGTGGTTCGACGCAATCACTCTTCAATGATAAAGTATCATTTCAAGGTAAATGACCATCACATTAAAAGCTTCTCCTTGTTTCTGGTATGCGCATACATAAAGAACCAAACATGTTTAAAGTTGCACCTCACATGATCCAACCTAATCAACTCAACATGTTCAGTTCTTTACTCTTTGTTCTTGGCTTTACTCTCTTGAATCTCACTATCTTAACTAAATGAGCTAAAATGTTATGCATCTAACCTTTGGAAGATGATATACCACAATCATGAAAAGATCGACACTTTATGCATAGATTATCCTTCCTTGGGTTAAGCAATTTGATCTCTTAAATATTTTATGATGCTACTTTCATGCTCATCTTTTAATCCTATCACTCATGTTAAGATTAAATAGAACACATAAACAACAAGTTCATCTTGTTCAATGTGCCTAAGGTTAGAGAGGAATGAACAAAACTTTTGGTTCTGTTGGTGTTTTTCCACCAACAGAGCCCATGCACTTGATCTCTACCTTGTCTTTATGAGCAGGACACACTCTTGAGCAAAACATAGAGGGGTTTGTCAACTCCCAAATTCTATAGAGTGAAGGCCCTGGATCTACAAGAACATGCACACTGAGCAAGATGCTACCAGCTTTCACAATTAATGTTTCACTTCAAATTGCTTGGCGAACGAAGAACATGAGTGACACCATATCAAGAGGGGTAGTTATCAAGGTCTACATATCAGGATCAAATGACGCACCTCAGGAATGAACATGGTGAGAAGTCCTGTTCAGAGGACTTAAAACATTGAACCCTCGCCGAAAGGTAAATCGGTAGTTATCCATATTTATCTTTTCTGCATTAGTTTCTATTTTTGCATATTTACTTCTCATCATTATTCCTCCATAGCATATTTACTTTTCTGCATTAGCATTGCATAAAAAAGAAAATAAAAATATTTTACTTATTGCACTGCATCATAAAACCTAAAGCCCCATGTGAATAATTATGTGGTGTGTAAAAACCCACATGGAATATTCACCGTGGTGGCATAAAAATAAAAATAAAAATGCATTCATTTTGTTAAGTTATCATTGCATCATAAAAAAATTGAGAAAGATATCTTACTGAAACTCTGGACAACTAAGGCTTCAGTGGCCAACCACTAACGCTTAATCTGTTCCACAAGTTTTGTTGTCTATTTGAGTTTCACAAGATTGAAAGACCAAGAAAAGCTGACGAGCAAGTGGATGTTCCATCCACTATTGGGGCACTATTTCAACAACCATTCAACATCAATTAATGCTCTGATAGAGGAAGAACATTTTCACTGCCAGTCCGCTACATGGTAAGAATGAATGACTACGTCAACATTCAGCCTGGGGGAAGGCACCCCCATGTATCCAGGTAAGTATCCTTATCCTCTTAAGTTTTCTTTCTATACATAAATAAAATAAAACAAAACAAAAAAAAATATGTGGGCACATGAAGGCTCAACATTAATTAAGAAAAAAGAGAACAAAAATATTCGGGCACATGAAGGCTCGATGCGATCGAAAGGATTAGCTTGGGGGAGACGCACCTCGTTATCTTCGTGATTCAGGTATGTCTTACTACTATCTTAATATTTTAAATAATAGGTTATAGTATGTGTTAGATTAATAAAGCATGTCAACTCTGAAGAACTCTCTCCCTAATTTCTTATAATGGAAATGATGAATGGTTGCTCTATTGTATTTCTCTCTAATACCTAGCCTTCAAGCATGAGTTCTCTTAAGATTAACAATTAATGATGCCTTAAAATGAAATTAAATTTATGGGTAGCAAATGCTTGATCCAGAGTCTAGGTAATTGACAGATATGATATGTGATGATCTGAGCTACTATTATCTTGTTCTAAAACAACACTAGAGTTCCGGAGAGTTTCCAATATTAATATGACCAATAATTGCATTGAGTTAAATTAAGCTTTGTTGACCCTATGAGAAGTTATCATGCTATTGAATTGAGATCACTTACACATTTCATCCATCTTCCGCATAAATGCTCATGATTACTTGTTCCAATCCTCTCAAAAGTTTGTTGGAAGCATGTGGCTA
Organism: Coix lacryma-jobi var. lacryma-jobi; assembly: GCA_009763385.1. NCBI lineage: Eukaryota > Viridiplantae > Streptophyta > Magnoliopsida > Poales > Poaceae > Coix > Coix lacryma-jobi. Next base: position 63,902,971 of record CM019829.1, on the reverse strand, counting down.
TTGAAAAAAAGAGAGAGAGAAAAAAAAACCGAGGAAATAAAAAGGGACAAGTGTCTGAAACCTGAAAAAGATAGATCCCGAGGAAATAAAAAGGGACAAGTGTCCGGAACCTCGAAGATAAAAAAGAGAGAATAGAAAAAAAAATATATGAATATCAGAAAAAAATGGGCACGTGCCCGATAGTAGAATTAGCCTGATAGCCATGTGTTTCTAATAGACAAAAGAGAGTGATATATTCAAAAGAGCATTCACCTCCTTTTTCCATACACATGCACTTCTCGATTCAATGGTATGGTTAACTTTCTCCTTGGATCCATTCTTTAATTTGGCAACATATGTTCTTAAGCTTTTTGAAAATTCATAAAAACTCTGGGATAATGGTGAAGTGAAAGAACTAGAGACACGGTGCTTGATTTGATCGTTCTATCGTTCAATTACTCAAGATTCAAGGTAAAGTACTAAGCCCCGTGATAAATAATATGATATCTTTTTCTAATCCAAATGAGAACTTTTGTTTGAATGCATGTGTACTTGTTAGAAGTGCAGATATTGCAGCAACTCCTGATCCATTGTTGAGTTTGGCTTTGCTAAGGGACTAGCAAAGGGTAAGCTTGGGGGAACTTGTTGACGGTCCTTAATGTCAATATTATACCATCAACTAATGCATAGAATGACATGAAATGAACCATAAAGAATAGTTGTAGGGTTTGATTCTAACAAGTTCCACGAGTTTTAGTGCTCTCACTTGTTTTGTAGGATTATCAATATTTCACCATATAAAAGTATCTCAAGTGATGAAACAGAGCACACCATTGCGAAGAGCTCGTCGAGACGATCGAAACGGACATATGGTTTGCTACATTTGGAGTCCCGATGAGAGAGTCCTCGATGGATACGACTTGGAAGATTCTAGAACATTCCAGAACATTCCAGAAGACACGAGAAGGCGACCCACGGAAGGTGGGGCCCACCTGTCGTAGGGGGAGACCGACCGGTCTCCTCCCTAGACCGGCCGGTCGGGTGTTGGGCCCAATCTTGCCCCCCTTCGTGTGACGCACTCCAACTGACCTCTCCAACACGTTTTGGCCCATTTAGGCCCAAGTGCATATGACGAAGGATTTAGTACCACATCGTTTGCTCAAGGTGGAGGGGAGGCCAGGAGCCCTTATATAATAAACCCAGGACCCCCCTGAGACACCATCATCATCTGGGAGTCTTTGTAGAGGCGTCCCTCGAAGGACAACCTCTCGTCCCTAGAGAATTAGGTTTAGATTTTCCAATGTAATAGCTTAGCTTTAGTTGGGAGTTAGGGAGAGCAGAGCTCCGCTCCGGTTCCGGAGGAGTCTTCAGAGTTTCGGTATGTCTTTGTATCTTTTCTTTGTAAGACTTATGCTTTAATATATTTATCTTCTCTATTTACTTTATGCTTTATTATATGATTAGTATAGTTGTTATATCTTGGCATGGGATCTTTGCTCGTATTGAGTGCTCTAGTTATAGGCCATAATTAGAGTAGTAATCGATAGATTAGACATGGTGTTTAGTCTATAGGTTACCTGAGGTTGCGCTCAATCCCACGTAATAGTTGTGGTAGCCCTAGAGGTGACAGCTCTGTTAGGCCTTTGTAGTCCACCACGTTCGGATTGATGTTTCGTAGAGCTTTTGGCAGCCTTCTCCCAACTACCTTTTTCCCAGTCTTCTTCGAGAGTTGGAAAGGACCTGCTGCTCCAAAGTGCCAATGTTTATAACTGCTATATCTTTTCACCTTTGTTACATTAGAACCCAAGTAATAGAGAAGTGCATAGGAACCTTGATCTTTCCCATTGTCCTCCCACTATAGTTATCTATATATTTATCATGAATTCTCTTTGATGTGTTTTCATTATTATTATATATATCATATATCAGTCACTCCTGCTCTAGTCTAATTAGTACTCTAAGTTAGTAGATGCATGATAGTGAGTTATCAGATTCTTGACCCTAGCTTCCCTGTGGTAAAATATAAATAAAGATCCTGGAATACTCCCGGTAAAATGCTACAATGATGTTCTGTGCGCTTGCGGAATCTTTCATATTCTATTGGCGTTAACAAACGTCAACATCTGCCCAGTTGTGATGGTTTAGAATGTTTGTGCCAAAGACCTGTATCTATGCCTGTCCATGCCTTTTGTTTGACCAGCTAGCCCAAGTTAAGCTTTTCAAAATCTTGGATCCGAACCGTGGTATGCCTATGCTTTTTGTGTAGCCATGTCTCTGACTATCCTGAAGACCCAAGTTTGGCCCCCTTTTAAGTGTTGCCTAAGCCATGGATGTTTTGTGCCCCTTGTTGTAAAGGCCCTTGTTAGTTTGACCAGCCAAGTTAAGTTCCCGTCAATACAAGTTCTTGACCATAGTTTGCCTTGCCCAGTTATGGAGACCATGCCCAATTCCTTGTTATATCCCCTCGGTTACCCTTTTTGTTGCCGCTTGGCCAAATCAAGTTCAAGTAATCTTCTATCTTATCATGACCTTGGTGTGCACAATGCGTATCCTTGTTGTCTTGTGCCATGTTTTGTTCTTGAAATCACCTCCTTTGTGATTTCCATACCTTATGGGATCCTTGTTTTGCTAGCTTATGCCTTGCATATGATACTCTCTCCATGCAAGATTTATCTGCGTCATGTAAGATTTCTCATCGGTTATGGATTCAATAATGATGTCTTGATTATGAACTAATGGTGCCGCGATGAAACCGAGAGCCTCCTTTGGTTGCAGACACATGGTTGTGCTGCTCGGCACGCGCTGGTATCGTGGTTTCTAGTCGAGATTCATTATGGAAACTACGCCAATGTGTTATCTCTCGTGAAGCTTTCTCCTTGTTATCTTTTATATCCCATCAGAAAAATCCATATATCAGATCAGTTGTGTAGTGTTTCTTTTGAAGTTGCAAAGAGGATGACCTTTTCCAGAATCAATTAGTAATGAAAGCGGTAACAGACTGTAAGAGGTGGTAGACAAAGAACTTTGTTGGATCAACAACAAAGATCGAGCAATATATATATGGTCGTAGTGAAGTAAAGTGGCACAAGAAACTTGAGGTGGACAAGTATCAGCTGAAGAGTGACCAACGGAAGTGGTGTGTTATTGAACCAAGTACCTAAATCCAGAAGTTTTCTATCATGATGATCTTGTAGTCAACCCAATCTTCTCAGTGGTGCCTGATTCCCTGCTAACTTTGGTGGTAACTGCATGCCTTGATATCCAGCATTGCTTGCAGTAAAAGCTGAAGCCTTGGAGTTTTTTTTAGTGTTGAGCGACAACTGATTAAGTTTCAACCATGGAAAGGCTAGTATCAAGTTTAGAAAAGACTCTTTGGTAGCTATGAAGGCTATGTCTCACAAAACAGTGTTATATCAGAAGTTTGTAAGCTAACTGATGTTGTTTGTGGTACTCGTGAAGTCCCAGTCTATGTTGTGTTCAGGCCAACTTTACCTTGGAAAAATTTGAATGGTAATACAGGACAATACACCGGTCTAGCAACTCCGAAAGAAATATACCTCGAGTAAGAACTATCTGGTAATACATTGGAGTACTATGAGACGATTTATTTTGGATTCTATTAGATGAAGAATGAAAAGGACAATCAGAATCAGTCCCTTATTCTTGAGAAGTCAAGGTATTTGACCAAAATCAACTCCAAGAAGTGCAAATTGATAACAAATTGAAGTGTTAAGCAACAGATTTCAGATTATGCTCATGCGCTGCTGAGTGAATTTGAGAAGGTTACTCTATAACCAAGATAGTTGAACAAGTGGTTCTGTTGAATTGTAGCTACCTCATGAAGGAAGATGGTATATATGGACCGGCTTGGTGGTATACGGAAATTCGGTAGTTTATCGTTTTTACCAAAGAGGTTGCATCAAATTCAATCTTGGTGATTGTCGCTGCTGAAGGGATGAGAATTCCTGTAAAGAAGGATCGATGAAGGCGTGAAATTGGTACAGTCAGCTTTCACATTCACCGCTCTCTCAAGAGACTCAGATAATACAGTGTTATAATAAGAGAAAGAGAGTTGCACACATGGAACCCTAAGTAGCTTTCCATCGATTGCTATCTGGTAGAACAGACATTCACCAATGGTATACACAGTGGTTGTTGGTCAGCCAGTTCCTCCCCAGTCTCGAAGGAAGTTGCTTTTTTTAATTATGTCAACCAGATGAAGATCTAGTATTTTCGGCAATATTATCTTGGATTCCTCCCAAAGTAACAGTACAATTTTGGTTTTCCCCATCAACCAGACAAGTAGAGTCTTTAGTGCACCTCATTGTTCGATGTGAATCAGCAGGGGAAATTCTTCTGACAAGAGCTAGTAACCAGAAAATGGCTTGAAAGCTCGGAAAGTTATTTTATTCCTGATAGTTTTTTTCTGCTGAAAGGTCAGTATATCTTGAGTTATCAGTAGCCACTAAAGATAAGCGACATGTTTCTCCTCCCTTGAAAAGTTTTTCGTCCGGAATCTCGAGACGAGATTCTTTTAAGGTGGGAGGGTTGTAACACCCCAGGTGTTTGACGCCAGACGAGCAGTCAGTTTGAACACAGACATGGTCCATCAGGTGATGATCGAGAGACGATTTCTAGTATGGTCAGTGATGGCTGAAGATTTGGAATCAATCCCGGAGATAGAGCCTCTGTTTAAATTATTCCGGAAATAATTAATAGCACCAATTAATAATGATTGTCCAATTTTGGAATATTCAAGATTACTGCTAATCATGACTTTTCCATGTCCCTCAACTCAGTTCCTGTCTATAGGGGTTGGTAGAAAAGTTTCGCGAAGTTTGGAATCAAAAAGTCACATGAAATGACGAGTCACAACTTTGCCTATAATCAGGAATTAACTGAAGAAGATCAGTTGAGTTCAACCAAGTCTTGAAGTTATGCCCAATCAATTATTTATGGACTCACGAGGAAAAGTTATGAAAGTTTTATGTTGAGCAGACGACCGGAAAATATTCCGACTGACGAGAGACCGTAATCTGGATCCTACCGGGTGACCACTTTGACTGGAGTTGAACGGTATTTTCGGGTGTTTGCATGTCAGTGCACCTTAAACGAAAGATGTAGTACAGATCCAAGGGAACAAATTTCATTTTATGGCCGAGACCTGGATCGGTGCCAAAAAGGGTGAAAATGAGATCGCAAGATGAGATACAACGCAGTTTTCAGGTTTCAGAAATCTGTTAAGTCTGTATTGCAAAATTGGAATTTTGGTCACCGCGAAGCTGCCGTCGACCATCGTTACCGGGAAAACCTTTGGGAATCTGACAAAGTGACTTTAACGAAAGTTGGAGTACTCGGCGAGACGACGACAGCAAAATTAGTTTCGTCAAAATCAGAGTCCGTTTGAGCAGTGTTTGCAATTTTGGAGTTTGACCGAAAGTTTCCGGGAACCTGCCAATTTGGGAAAGAAATTGGGGGAAAAATTCACGGGGATTTTTCCTGAGGTCGCGCCCGCGCCCCGAGGCCTCGCCTGCCGCGCCTCCCTCCCATTGGCGCAGAAGGGCGGTGCCCCTTTCCCCTCGCCCACGCAAAAAGGCCGAGGCCTTCTCCCTCTCTCCCCTCGGTATTTCTCCCCTCTCATTTTCTCTTGTGCTTCTTCGTGCTGCTCCCTCTCCCCTCCTCCATTGTTAGCAAGCAGAACAGCAGAAGGAGAGCAGCAACATCCATGGCATCTCTCCCTGTCCTCCTCCCTCCATGGCGCCCCTGCCTCGCCTCCATGGCAAGCAGCGGCTCTCCTCTCCCGTTTCCCCTCATCTCTGCGCGCCGGCCAGCCAGAGCCGCGGCTTTCTTCTTCCGCGCGGTTTCCCGGCGCCAGCAGCAGGAACGACCAGCAGGCCGCCAGCAGCAGCAGCGCCGGCGCCCTGAACCCTAGTCCGTCCGACCTGCAGGCCTTGCCCTCCTCCTTTCCCTTTCCTTGCTCCGGCAGTTTTTCTACCGTTCTGCGCGCGAGCTGAAGTCGCGACTCACTGAGTCGCGCGGCCTCTGGCCGCGGCCGCCCGGGAGCAGCAGGCAACGGTCACCTACAGGAGCGGCAGCCAGCGCAGAAGCAGCAGTCCAGCAACCCCGGCGACCAAGGCAGCAGCAGCGCCCAGCCTAGCAACCCTAGTCCCGGCGACGTCCTCCTCGGCTCTCGTCGTTTTGCCTTGAAAACAGAGAAGAAGGACCCGGTTGCAACGCTGAAACTCTTTCTTGTTTCACTTTGCATATATGCCATGACACATGTGTTTGCTAACAAGTCCCTAATTGTTTTCTGCAGATTCCAGGGATCCAAATGCGAAAACAGTTTTCTGTTTACGTTTCTGATTAATTAATAAATCTAGTTGAATGTTGTAAAATGCGTAGTAAATCGTAGGAATGTCCAAAAATTGCGAGTGGGGACTTTTTGGAATCCTCGTGAAGAGTACTATCCAGTGAATGTTTTATATGTGGGCTGTTATTGTAAAGTTTGTACTGTGGTGATTTATTTGTGTTAAATAGCATTAAATTGGGATAAAATGATATCTGTTGTTTTATTACTTAGTTGGCTGTGAAATTTTTATGGTAGGCTTGTAATGTGATATGTGTGCTGTGGTAAAAAGTTCAGAATTTTTGATGCATGTATGATTTAGTTATGTATTTAGTTTGCTTTCAGCTTATTAAATAAATTAAAATGATTTGTTATAAATGTTTGCATGTGAAAATGGAAAAGGTAGTTCCACTGCCTTCCTATGAGGTTGTTGTAGCTTAGGTAGTTTTATCATGGCCATGTGTTTAAAGAAAATATGATTTATAGAATTTTGTTGCTCTCACATGCATTTTGTGAATAAATATTGCCATGATTTTAATAAATAAATTATAATACCTGAGCATGTAATATTTTTACAGTAGTCATGATTTGACATTATCTACCATCAGTAAAAATATGATCTGCAAATTATATGTTTACAACATCACTTAAAATAATGCTTATGTTAGTTAATTATTTAATTAATAAAAGCAGGGTGATAAATGAAAATGTATATGTTTCTATGTTGTCTTGTTGCATATTGATGAGAGATAAGTATTGTGTGCTCATGTTTGTAAGTGTTTGATGATGTTCATAGCATATGGGTGTTCTCAAATGATTAACTAAACAAGTGATGAAATGATTTGTTAACATGCTGAAATTGCTGCATGCACAGTTTCTGTAGAGGTGATTAGTGTGTGAGGAAAATGATGTTTTCTGTAGATATGTTCTATATAAAAGTTGTAGATAACCTATTAATCTTGCTTTTTCTAAAATTTCATGATTTTAGGACCAGTAGTTTAGGATTTATAGATTTTGCAAGTTTGCTGTCAGGTTTTGCATATTTTCTGTGCAGATCTGAAAGAATGACTTATTTGGTTAATTTAAGTTGTGAATCATGTCTTCATGTTAATAGAAGAGTTGTAGTGATTTTCATAGGCTTTCTAAATTCTCTTGGATCACTATTTTTGGTGGTCTAGAACTTGAGTTACATGTCTTTAAAGTTAGAGGTCAGAATCTGTCCAAATCTGGATAGATTTACTTGTTTGAGTTGGTTAGCCTTGATAACTGCTTAATCATCTTGAGATGATTATAAATAAGTTTTAGGCAACTTAATAACATTTCTAATAAGTCTTATGTCAAGTCTTCTGGTGCTTTAGATTTCTAGTTATGGTTGTTTGAAGATGAATGTTATATTCTGTCCAAAGTTTGGACAGAAGTGCTTGTCTGTTATGTTTGGTCCTTTTAATTGCTGAATCGTGCTTAAGTGATAATACCAAAGTTGTAGATAATTTCATTAGCCTTCCAGAAAGTCTATGGTCACCTTGTTGGGTTATGTGTAGCCTCAGTTATGTCTGTTTAAAGTACCTGCAGTGTGGCTGTCCTTGTTTAGTGAATAAGCCTAAATTGATTGATGTAACTCGATAGTTGTTTATGTGATCTTCAGTGATACCCTCGGCCTTTTTAATGATGAGCATGTTTATTCCTTGTTATTGAGTTAATCAACCTAATGTGTTATATAAATATATTAGATGATGTTGATTGACATGCTTAACTAAAATAATAGTTGTATGCGCATACATGTGCTCCATTTGTGTGATGTGTGATGTAGCCTTGATTGATTGTTATAGCTAGCCTCTCTGAGTGCCAAATGAACCATGTGTCACACCTTACTTTAATTGTAACCTGCTAAAGTGATTATGCTATGTTGGGTGTTAGAGCTATGTCTTCTTTTAGTAGTTATCCTGATTGCTTATGCGAAGTAATTAGTAATGTTTGTGTTGCTTCGTTAGCGTTTCCCTTGCATTCATACGCTTGCATTGCACATCTCATTTAGGTAACGGTAGATACATCGTGAAGGACGTGATGATGAGGCTAAACCCGAAGACGGTGTTTGGTGGATTCTCATGAAGAAACAGAGTTAAGCAAGTGCTACAACGGAGATGCTCGCCAAGCAAGTATCAATTGAATTAAATGACCTAGTGTTGGTTCCCAGGCAAGCCCCAGAGCATTCTCAGTCTCCCAGTATTTACAATTGAATTAATTGAGTATTTTATACTGTGATGCATTAGGTATAGGAGTTGATTGGATCCCAATTGCTGCATTACCATCCCTTGATTATTGTTTACACCTGCCTTGTCATCCTGTACTTATTCATAAGTAGAATTGTTTAGCCTGCTTAATAAAAGTAGTAGTTAAGGATGTTTCCGTGATACCCCTAATGGGTAGTTACCGGATCACGGTTGGCTATATTGCTATCGTGGAAAAAGAACCTGAGTAGTAATGAAATACGGTCAACTGGAAGGCAAGGCACAAGTTTGGAAACTTGGGGCAGTCCGTCCGTTGGATTGTGTAGGTTTGTATCGATGTTGGCCCTCGTTCACTTTTGAACGCGCCCTTTTACTTAGGGATATGTCGGTGCCGTAATCATCGACCCCAAAGCCGGTTAGAAGCTGTTTGGGCCGGTCTCAACCCGTGTCGCACCCTCTAGTATGGAAACATGATCTGCCGCGGAATGGCCATCGTATAGTTCCAATTCGGTGGTCCGTGCTGTGAGCCGCGGTGATTACCACCACGAACAAGCATCGAGCGGTTACCCAATGCATGGACTCGACGGGGAAAGTGTGGGTTGGTATTAAAGGTCTTTCACCAGCTGGTTTGGAATTCGATTCGAGTCGCCGTCTCCCCCGGTTAGTGGGAAACTATGGTGAGCTTCACCACGATACAACTCCACGTGACATTGATGGTTCAACTAAAATATTGACAAAGCAAACCTGATATGTTATTATATTATTGTTTGCTAGATTCAAGTGAGTGCTCTAGTATAGGTGCAAAAACCTAGAGTTTAAGGAATAGGATAAAAGATGACAGCTAATATAATTAAATGATGAACCCTTTATCTCAAGCTCCTTTGGCAAATAAAGCTAGCCAGCTCCACTATTTATATCAGCCTTGCATACTCCTTGGTGTCTCTTTATTTTTGGTTTTCGACGGGTAAGTCTAGCTGAGTACATTCGAGTACTCAGGGTTTTATCCCACCTTGTTGCAGGTGAAGGTTAGGTCTGCCGAAAGGTGATGACCAGTGCCGGTGGGCTCGGCAGTTCCCTACTTCTTCTCTTTATGCTGTTGTTGGAGGATGTCACTCAATCTAGCAAAGTATTGTAACTTATGTTATGGTATTCATTTCAAAGCTATGTTTTTTCAAAGTAAATCGACTTGTATTATTATTTGTGAACTCTATTGTAATTTTATTTCCGATGCAAAGCTCCATGGACATGATTTGTATTTGCTTCACCATGCGATCTTGGCTAAGATGTTGAAAAGGTTTGAAATCCCTCAGGATTTCATGGACTTCCAGATTTATATGGGCTCAAGTGTGCTAATTCAACTGCTCCGGCAAAGGTTTTCGTACTTGTGCTCTTATAAATTGGTCGGTTCTGTCACAGGTGCCGGTGGTCGGGGTGTGCGAACCACATCCCGTCTACGGCGTGGGTTCGGTAGCTGAGCCTCAAAAAGCTACCCTCGACGGTTTCCGAGATTGGACCTCAAAACTCGGGGTGGCCGGTTTCCGAGTTTGGGCCTCAAAACTCGGGATGGACGTTTTCCAGGTTTGGGCCTCAAAACCTGGGCTTGCGGGTTTCTAAGTTTGGGCCTCAAAACTCGGGGTGGACGGTTTTCAGGTTTGGGCCTCAAAACCTGGGCTGGCAGGTTTACCGGTTTGGGCCTCAAAACCGGGCGGAGGTCCAAAAGGACGGTCGACGCGTAGCGGCGTGGAGAGGCTGGCATCCTGGAGCTTGCGTCGAAGCGAAGCGAAGGATGAGAAGGCGCGTGGCCGTCGGATGAAAACTGCTAGGGTTGGACAGTTTTACCCCTGGGGGTATTTGGGTTAGTACTTCATGTTAGGGCGTTTGTGTCATTTGGACGTGCGCCTATATATAGATGAAGGGGCTGTGTTGGACAACAATCCTTGGAGGTGTCACTCTCATTTTGTCCATTTGAGAGCAGGCTAGGGTTAGGAGGAGAGACCGGCTCTTGTTCTTGAGCTTTTTGCCATCCGCGTTCTGTACCGCGATGAGTGGCTTGTAACCCGACACAGAGTTCTACACAATTCTTCATCTAGTAGCAATCCAAGGATCAATTTCTCCCCTCCTCTTTGTTGGTTGCAATTTGGTTCGAATCACATTTTTGTTCTTCGCGTTTTCATATTTCCCTTCTCGGAGATTTGCCCCGTTCTCCCTCTCCGAGCGACGATTTGCGTTTCCGTTTGAATCAAATTGTTCTATGTCGTGAGCTCCTTCGTTCCACTGAAGGATTTCTTCTCTAACCTCACGAGCACATAGATCGGTTCGAAATCGCGTTCGTTCTTCGTTTTTCCCCCTTTTCTAGTGTTCTTCTGATTTCTCATGGATTATTTCGTTTGGAGCGATGATATCCCAGGATTAGCTTCCCAACACGTAGAAGAATACTTGGGAGAAGTTTGATTGCAGCCCCGTTCGATTTGGTGAAGATCCAATCGATTTTGGTTTTGTCCCGTGCAGTTTTTGCACTTTCTGGGCATTGGCGGACTGTCCGCCCCCCCAGCCGCGGACAGTCCATGCATCGGGTCTCGGCCAGAGCAGATCAGCGTAGCGTGCACTGTTCTCGGTCATTTTGACCGGCGGATAGTCCGCCGTATAATGCGCGGACAATCCGCGAGTCGCGCAGGGAGCGTCCAGCAGCGTTGTTGTTTTTGTCCTTTTGCCGGCAGACAGTCCGGACCCCTTGTGGCAGACAGTGCGGCCTTCTCTGGACAGTCCGGGAGTCTGACGGCGGACTGTCCGGGATTCTGTAGTTTGTGTAGTTTTAGTGCGTTTGCTCTCTCGGCTTTTCGGCTTCATTTTCTGACTTCTCGTTTGCTCCTAGAGTTCACCTAGGAACCTCTCTAGGTATCTTTGCTACTTGTTAGCATCGGTATTTAGAGATTTCCCGGCGTAGCCCTCCATCTACGTTTGGGAGTGGGTCTTTTAGGTAAGAACTTGACTTGGAGTTTTGAGAGTTTTGGTTTGCTCTCTTGTATGGTGCCTCGCTGTGATCCTAGGGATCATCCAACCTCTTTCCGAGGGTCGTGGGCATCACGTTTGAGTCCGAAGCTTTTGGGGTTGATTTTGTTGGGATAGAGGCCAGAATTTTAGAAGAAAGTTTTAGGCTCCCATTCACCCCCCCTCTGGTCGCCTTGCTTTATCATTTTCGGTCCTTCAACTTCTTCAGAATGTCCATGGTGTACTTGCCCTGGTGCACAAACGTTCCTTCTCGAGATTGCTTGATTTGCAACCCGAGGAAGAATGTCAACTCGCCCATCATGCTCATTTCAAACTCCCTGCTCATAAGATCTGAAAACTTGGCAACCAAAGCATGAGAAGAACCAACGAAAATGATATCATCCACGTAAATCTAGACCAAGAGAGTGTCATTGCCTTATTTGAGGAGAAAAAGCGTTTTATCCACACATGCCATTTTAAAACCCTTAGCAAGCAAAAAGGTTTTGAACCTATCATACCAAGCTCTAGGGGCTTGTTTCAAACCATATAAAGCTTTGTGAAGTTTAAAAACATGGTTTGGAAACTTGGGATTTTCAAAACCGGGGGGGTTGTTTCACATACACCTCTTCTTCTATGTAGCCATTTAAGAAGGCACTCTTGACATCCATTTGAAAAAGTTTAAACCCTTTGGATGCAGCAAAGGCCAAGAGTATCCTAATTGCCTCCAAACGAGCTACAGGAGCAAAAGTCTCCTCATAGTCTATCCCCTCCTTCTGACTATACCCCTGGGCTACAAGTCTGGCCTTGTTTCTCACAATGTGGCCATCCTCTCCTTGTTTGTTTTTGAAAACCCATTTTGTACCAATAGGGTGACACTCAGGAACTCCACCTATGTTGGGGTGTCTATGGTGGCTCAACATAGCAGGTCTCAAGCCCTGGTTAAGGAGGATGGTTGTGATAGGCTTGGTGAGCCAACGTAAAAACCTAGCTAACCTTATGGAGATGAAACCCAAAAGAATCCCGTTGGGGCGTAACCCTCTTAGCGACGGGCCATGTCGAAACCCGGGCATGGTGTCAAATGAGCAAGGGACGGGTCGTCACCCCCGTGACACGCCGTGTCATGATCTGGGCATGGTGCCAAGTGAGCAAGAATCGGGTCGTCGCATCCTTAGTGGCGCGCCACATCGGCGCCCGGATGTGGTGAAAAATGTGCAAGGGTCTTCTCATCTGACTCGGCGGGTGAGAAGGGTAAGGAAGCTAGTCGAGCCAACTAGGATTCATCTAGGCAGTTGGAACGTAGGGTCCCTCACGGGTAAGTTAAGAGAGTTAGTTGATACAACAGTTAGAAGGCGTGTAAATATCTTGTGCGTCCAAGAGACTAAATGGAAGGGTCAGAAGTTGAAGGAGGTGGACAATAGTAGTTTCAAGCTCTGTACACAGAAACAACTTCAAATATTAATGGAGTAGGAGTTTTGATTGACAAGAGCCTGAAGGATGGAGTAGTGGAGGTGAGAAGACAAGGAGATAGGATTATTTTAGTTAAACTTGTCGTTAGTGATATGGTTCTAAACATAATTAGTGCTTATGCCCCTCAAGTAGGCCATGATGAGAGTGTTAAGAGGCAGTTCTAGGAAGATTTGGATGGCTTGGTTAGAGCTGTACCTAGCAGTGAGAAGCTCTTCATAGGAGGGGACCTAAATGGCCATGTAGGGTCTTCAAGTGCAGGTTTTGAAGTGGCTCATGGTGGTTTCGGTTATGGTAGTAGGAACCAGGAGGGAGTGGATGTCCTAGATTTTGCTACAGCTTTTGATCTGATGATAGCCAACACTATCTTTAGAAAGAGACCTTACCATTTAGTGACCTTTAGTAGTGGTCGTTCCTCTAGCCAGATCGACTTTGTCCTTACAAGAAGGGGGGATAAAGACACTTGCGAGGATTGTAAGGTGATACCTGGAGAATGTGTGGTTTCTCAACATAAGCTACTGGTGGCCAATTTTCGCTTCCTGGTGCATGCTCGTAGGGTCAAACAAGCCAAGAATGCGAGGACAAAGTGGTGGAATTTAAAAGGAGAAGCATTGAAGGGCTTCAAAGAAAGAGTTATTGATGAGGGCCCTTGGAAAGACGAAGGAGATGCAAACAACATGTGGGAGAAGATGGCAACTTGCGTTCGGAAGGTTGCCGCAGAGGTGCTTGGAGTGTCTAAAGGAAGTGGTCGCGATACAAAAGACATTTGGTGGTGGAATGAAGATGTGCAAAAGGTTATTAAGGAAAAAAAGGAATGCTATAAGTGCTTGTACCAAGACCGTTGCATGGACAACATAGAAAAGTACAAGGTGGCTAAGAAGGCTGCAAAACGAGCAGTGGGGGAGGCGAATGGGCGGGCTTACGAGGATCTTTACCAACGTTTGAATACGAAAGAAGGAGAGAAGGACATTTATAGGATGGCTAGGGCTCGTGATAAGAAGATAAGGGACTTAAACCAAGTCAAGTGCATTAAGGATAAGAGGGAGCAACTCTTGGTGAAGGAAGATGAGATTAGACATGGGTGGCAAGAATATTTTGATAATTTGTTCAATGGGGAGAATGAGAACTCCACCGTTCGGTTGGATGACTCATCTGATGACACCAATAGGCGCTATGTGCGGAGGTTCCAAGAGTAGGAGGTTAGAGAAGCATTGAAAAGGATGAAAGTGGATAAAGCGATGGGTCCTGATGGTATCCCAATCAAGGTGTGGAGATGCCTCGAGGATATAGCTAAAGTATGGCTAACCAAGTTGTTTAACAATATCTATCGTTCAAACAAGATGCCTCAGGAGTGGAGAAGAAGCATATTGGTTCCAATTTACAAGAACAAGGGAGACATCCAAAGCTGCACTAATTATCGGGGAATTAAGTTGATGAGCCACACGATGAAGTTGTGGGAGAGAGTTATTGAGCATATAGATTGTGAGGGTCGACGCGGATATCCATGAACCAATTTGGTTTCATGCCTGGAAGGTCAACCATAGAAGCAATCTTCTTAATAAGACAAGTTATGGAGCGATTCAGGGAGCAAAAGAAGGACCTACACATGGTTTTCATTGACATGGAGAAGGCGTACAACAAGATGCCAAGGAATGTTATGTGGTGGGCTTTGGACAAGAATAAAGTCCCAACAAAGTATGTTACCCTCATCAAGGACATGTACAACAACGCCGAGACCAGTGTGCGAACAAATGACGGTGACACTGATTTCTTTCCGATTAAAATAGGTCTTCATCAAGGGTCAGCCTTGAGCCCATATCTCTTTGCCTTGGTTATGGATGAGGTTACGAGAGACATACAAGGAGATATCCCTTGGTGTATGCTTTTTGCAGACGATGTAGTGTTAGTTGATGAAAGTCAGACAAGAGTAAATAGGAAACTGGAGTTATGGCGGCAGACCCTTGAGTCCAAAGGGTTTAGTATAAGCAGGACTAAGACTGAGTACATGAGATGTGATTTTGGCAATGCTGCACAGGAAGAGGGAGAGGTGAGCTTGGAAGACCAAGTGGTGCCTAAGAAAGATGTCTTCCGGTATCTTGGATTGATGTTACAGAAGGATGGAGATATTGATGCAGATGTTAGCCATAGGATCAAAGCAGGGTGGATGAAGTGGCTCCAAGCATCTGGTATTCTCTATGACAAGAGGGTACCACAAAAGCTCAAAGGCAAGTTTTATAGGATGGCGATTAGACCGACTATGTTGTATGGAGCAGAATGTTGGCCTACTAAAAGAAGACATGTCCAACAAATGAGTGTTGCAGATATGCGTATGTTGCGCTGGATTTGTGGCCACACAAGGATGGACCGAGTCCGAAATAATGATATTCGTGACCGGCTAGGGGTGGCACCAATTGAAGAAAAGTTAGTCCAACATCGGTTGAGGTGGTTTGGTCATGTCCAAAGGAGATCTCCAGAGGCACCAGTGCATTGTGGAGTTTTAGCCCAAGATTTTCTTGTGAGGAGAGGTAGAGGTAGACCGAAATTGTCGCGGGGGGAGGCAATAAAGAGAGATCTAAAAAGTTGCGATATACCTAGAGATCTATGTTTAGATAGAAATGCGTGGAGAGCAGCTATTGACGTGCCTGAACCGTGACTAGGGTCTCTTGTTGGGTTTCAACTCTAGCCTACCCCAACTTGTTTGGGACTAAAAGTCTTGGTTGTTGTTGTTGTTGTAGGGTGACACTCAGGAGGAGGTGGAACCAAAACCCAAACCCAATTTCTCTCAAAATTTTCTAACTCCTCATGCATGACATTAATCCAATCTAGATTAGATAAAGCATGTCCAACATCTCGGGGTTCAAAATCAACAAAAATGCAGAATGAGCAAAGTGAGAGATTTGTTGTGACCTTGACCGAGTGACACGTTCGTTGATGCTGCTGATCATCTGTTGAGGCGGGTGTTGCCGCTGAATGTGTCGTGGCGCCTCCCGAGCTGACGAAACCTCCCCCTCAACAGCAGCTGGCGTCTCCTCGGGTACAAATGGTACAGCCCAAGGTGGAGCATCCCACGGCCCCCAAGTAGTCGACGAAGAGGGGTTGGGGCCGTGAGTCGTTGTAGTAGAAGCCGATACTTGTGGCACAACAGGTGGAGGTGGTGCTGGATCATCCATCCCTTCAGCTCCCTTCTCCTCATCATCAAAAAGAGGTTCGCCAACCTCATGATCACTTGCACGCTCAAATCTAGAAGAAGGACAAACCAAAGTCTCGTCGAAGGTGACATCGGATGTCTCCAAGACTCGGTTAGTATCAAGGTTAAGTACACGATATCTACGAGTATGAGTGCCATAACCCAGAAATACACCGTAAGAAGAATGAGACTCAAACTTGTCCAAGTTGCCTTTCTTAAGTATAAAACAGTGGCAACCAAAAACTCTAAAATAACTCACTTTGGGTTGTTTTCCAAAACGCAACTCATAAGTAGTCCTATGCTCATCGAGCATCGTCCTGGCCATCTCAACAAGGGTCCGATTCTTCCTTTCTACAACACCATTTTGTGGCGGTGTGTAGGGAGAAGAAAACTGATGCTCCAAACCCAAAGAGTTACAAAACTTCTCAAAATCCGAGTTCATAAACTCCGAACCATTATCACTTCTAATAGCTCGCATCAAGTTCTTAGGGAACTCATTCTGAAGACGCAAAATCAGTTGCGAGCAAAAGAGAAAGTCTTAGTTTTCTCAGCCAAAAAGAAAACCCACGAATATCTCGAAAAATCGTCAACAACAACAAGCACATACCACTTTCCTCCAACCGAGCTCACCCGAGCCGGGCCTACAAGGTCCATGTGTAAAAGCTCTCCAGGGCGCTTGGTCATAACTTGATTCACAAGATGGTGGGGAGCGGCAACCATTTTCCCACGTCTACAAGAATGGCAAACAAGGTCCTTCTCCATGCACAACTTGAGCAATCATCGGATTAGGCCAAGTGAGCTAAGCCTTGCAAGCAAGTCGAAGCTCAAATGTCCTAGTCAGACATAGGGTGAAATCAAACGACTGCGAGAAATTCGCATGAAAGACTTTCCCAAAGGGCGAAATCAAACGTACAAGATTGCCCTGAGGATCCAAAATACGACTGAGATTCGGCTTCAAACGAATCTCATAGTCATCATCGAAAAGTTGCGAAACAGAAAGAAAGGTAAAATGCAAGTTAGAAACAAAAGCAACATCACACAACACAAAGTGCTCATTAACTCGCACCGACCCACGAGACAACACTTTACCTTTGCTATTGTCGCCGAAGGTGATAAACTCCTTTCCGGCAAGAGGACTAAGACTGGAGAACCACTTGGCATTTCCGGTCATGTGCCTCGAACAACCGGAATCCACCAACCAAATGTCCTCCAATCGTTTTACCTACATCAATAGAAAGACATAGGGTGAACAAACGGTCCAACACTGGGGTGAGTAAAACGGGAAGAGTACCAGTGTTGGGCCGGCTGCTCAAAAGAACGGTTAGAAGAAAAATCATTCCTAGCACGCCTATGGGGAAAGCGATCACCACGCACAGGAAAAAGAGGTCCGCTAAGGGAAGAGCGTCCATCGTGATACTCAAAACGCGGTGGAGGGAAATGCTCAATAAAGCCACCACTACGGGGTCCATATCCTGCAAAATCAGGATCCCACCGGGTAACACCTCCCTGAGGCCTAGGACCTCTAGGCCTAGCAGCTCTCCTCTGAACATTTGGCACATGTACATCATGGAAAGGATGTTACATGTCCGCATTGTTCATCTCCATTGCATGGCGCTCCTCTCTCTTGCGCCGAAAGCAAAACTCCCTCAAGTGTCCATCTCTCCCACAATGCTCACAATGGTACCTCACCGCTCTCATAAGGGGTTGTTGGTACTCACGGTAGTGGGTGTGGATCACTTTGCCTTTCTGTGGCATGAGCTCTTCTTGGATAGGTGGCATGGTGTCTAGCTTGTTCTTGAGGTGGTTTCGTTTTGGAGCCCATGTCTGTTTCTTGGGTGGAGCTCTTGGAGGTTCAACAAACAACCCATCCTCAGTGTTAGGCTTGAGAGGCTCTTTGAGAGGAATCTTGGTCAGTTTGGGATTAGTGGTGAAGTTGGGCTTCTCACTCGGGTTAAGACCACTCGACTCTCCAATCTTACCAAAAGATGAAGCACACTCAACACCCTGAGCAAAACCTACACCTGGGCCTCCAGCAGCACGCTTAAACTAGGCAATCATCATCCCAAGCTGTGGCTCACCACAAGACACCCATGAAAAGATGGTTCGATGGTATGTGTTTCCTCCTCGGTTTGCATCTAGTCATGCTTTACATTTGCAATCTCCATCTCCAAACCCTCACACATAGCGCACCTAGACATACAAGTACTATCCGAGCTGGCCTTCTCAACAGACACAATCTTGACATTCTTCTCTGTCAACTCGGATTGCAAGCCTGCACAAGACCTGCACGCACCAAGCACTGAGGATCTAGCTCTAAGCTCATCCACCTCTCCAACCAAAGCAACATACTTACCTCTCAAAGTGAGAAGGTCAGTCATGTGCTTGGTGCACATCTCGCACTCACCCTCCTCATAGACAACTACGGTGGACTTGGCAAACTCAAGCTCCTTCACCGTATCCTCCATCTTCTGCCTAAACTATTTCCGCTCTCTAGCAGCACGCCTAAGCAGCTTATCTTGACTAAGAAGGGCGGCAGTAAGTTTCTCGACCTTAGCAGAAAGCTCGTTAGGGGTCTGAGATACCTAGGAGGTATCGTCATCGTCATCGTCGTTCTGAGGGATCTCCTCCAGCTGGCTATCGACCTCCTTGCCGAGGGCCAATGTGCAAAAACCCTTGTTGTCGGAGAAGAAGCAGAGGTCGTTCAGCTTGTCCTCGATCTTCTTCTCGGACTCGTCGTCGCTTGAGGAAGTGGAGTCGTCATCCGAGTCGTCGACGTCACTGAGCGTGGCGAAGAAAGCATGCTGCTCAGCCTGGGCCTTCTCTAAGTACTTCTTCTTGATGTACTCCTTGTTGAAGCCGCCCTTCCGCTTGTGCTTCGTGGGGACGTACTTCTCCTTGCGCTTGCTGGAGTCGTACTTGTGCCCATGATCGCCCTTCCCAAATGCTTGCTTGTTCTTCTTGGGACAGTTGGCGATGAAGTGGTCGGGGTTGCCGCACTCGAAAGATCCAGAGCGTCCTCCTCCGCGGTGACGGTTCATGCGGTTGTTGTGGAACCGCGAGAACCGGTTGGCAATCAAAGCCAACTCGTCATCCCCCATGAACTCCAGCTGCTCCTCTGTGACAGAAAGAAGAGAAGAAAGTGCAAATCCTCCAGAGGGGTTAGCAGAAGAGCCAGAAAGCAAAGCCATCGATGGGCCAGAAGGATTTTCATAAGAAGCCCTCGCCATGGCATCAATCTCACTGGACTTGAGCTTACTAAAGAGCTCGTCGCACGTGAGAGTCTCATAGTTTGGCGATTTGATGATCGTCTGAACCTTTGAGTCCCACACCGACCGATCGAGAGTATGCAAAAGCTTGAGAGCCCTCTCCTGATCTTCGAACGGCAACAACTCCTTGTTAGCCCTCATCCTGTTGACAATCACCTGAAAGCGAGCGAATAAACTTTCTATGCTCTTGCCAGGCATATGTCGAAAGTTCTCATACTCCCGCTTGTGCGACTCGTAGAGACGGGATTTGACTTGAGTGGTTCCCTCAAGGAAACGCATGAGGGTTGCCCAAATCTCACGAGCCATGGGGAGGTGAGAAACACGATCAAACTCAGACATGCTCAAACAGGAGAAAAGAGCATTACGGGCTCATCTATTGGCATCGTGCTCATCGATCTGCAGCTGAGTCACACGAGCAGCCAAGACCACATAATCTTGCTTGTTGCAAATCTCCCAGACAGAAGCACCCATGCTCTGAAGATAGGCCGACATGCGTATCTTCCAATACGCATAGTTCATCCCATCAAAAAACAGCGGTTTGCCCATGCCGTTATCCATGTCGCCTTCTGTGGATCTGGAACTGGCTAAGGTGGAAGATCCTTAACCTGCTCCGACACCAATTGAAGGACCAAAAGTGCTACACATAGGCGACCAAAGGGGGGGGTGAATGGGAGCCTTAAATTTCTTTTCAGAAACTTATAACTTCTGTCCCAAAAATCAATCCCAAGAGCAAACCTAGAGCTCGATAGAGTCCATGACCCTAGATGTAGGGTGGATGCTTCCAAGAAGCACAGCGGGACATTATACGACTAAAGAAACCCAACGCAAAAACTCAAAACCAAATCCGAAGTCGGATGAACAAACTGCGGACGAAACAGTGGAGAAGATCCTGCATCGAACGCTGGCCTGCGTCTGATGACCAAGCATCGGACGCGTCCGATGACCAAGCACCGGACGCGTCCGATGCAAAAAGACCCTGTCTGGAACCTTACTGCATAGCCATCGGACCCTGGCTACAGTGAAACCCTAGCGTCCGATGCTTGACCTCCGGACGCGTCCGATGACAACGGAGCGTCCGATGGTCAGCGTCCGATGCTCCTTAAAAAACTCTGTCAGAAGACACGTGGCAGAAGAGTGTTCGGTGATAAGAACTCAGCATCTGATGCCCCCGAAACTGCACAGTTCTTCCGCAGATTCAACCCGATCTCCTCCCAATCAAAAGCTCTAAGGCTTAGACTTGGTATAAGGAGTTCCAAGGAGGTTAGTGAGCTATCCCTAAGAGATCATGGCTCAAAACTAACTCCAAATCAGTGAATCGGAAGAATTCAGGGCAAAAGAGATAAAAACCGATTCGAAACAAAAATCGATCGATCTACTAGCTCGTGAGGTTATAAGTGAATTCCTTATGTGGAAAGATGCACCTCATGATCTAGAACAACTTAGTTCAAACAGAATCGCAAAAGACGCAACGATGAGGGAGATCAATCAACGGGAAAATCGTGGAGAAAAGCAAACCGCGAAGAACAACACCAAAACTTGAACTATGACCACGAATTTGCAACCGTGTGGCTACCACACGCTACAATCGTGAGATTACGGTCTCACTTCCTCAAAATTTCATGAACACAGAGGCATGGTTCTCTGCGGATCTCAGTAGCTACAACAGGGATGTGGGAGAGCAGGAAAACCCTAAGTGGAGAATAGCAAATGACTGAGATAGTTTGGGAGGTGGGTGTCTCCGCCTACTTATCCTAATTCTAGTTCCCACTCTACCCCTACTAATTACAGAGCGAACCAGCTAAACCCTAAGGTTATTCTGGACTAACACGAAGTAGATGCTGATCCGACGACCACGCCGCACAATAGGTAGCTTCGCCTCGACGCGACCTCACCGATTGTTGCCACGTGCCGCCACCGCTCTGCTCGTCCTTTTCACGGTCCTCGCCCTCGGTTTTGAGGCCGAAACCGGGAAACCTGTCTTCACGACCAACCCCCGGTTTTGAGGCCCAAACCGGGAAACCTGCCGTCCATCGCCTGAGTTTTGTAGCCCAAACTCCGAAACCCGTCAGCACCCAGGTTTTGATGCCCAAACCTGGAAACCATCCTCAGCCCAAGTTTTGTGGCCCAAACTCGGAAACCGGCCGCACCCAGGGTTTGAGGTCCAAACGTGGAAACCGTCCACCCGGTGGTTTTTCTGTGGCTCAACCACCAAACCAACGCTGTAGAGGGGATGCACCGTCCGTGCACCCCGTCCACCGACACATGTCCCCAGGTCCTCGACCCGAGCAACACTGTGCCCCGCAAGTCTCCGCTCGTCGCTGTCCCAGGCTGTTAGCGACCACAGCTGATCCTCAGGCCATCAGTCCCTCAGTCCAAGCCTCACGTCCACCCTTCACCGCTCCCAGTCCATTGGCACGACACGTCTCTACTTGACCTTCACCTTGCCTTCGATCACTGTCTCCATGCTCGACACCTGCACAACACAAGCCATAGAATATGCGCATCAAACCAGTTGACAATCACTCATCACTCAAGATCCGGCATACACCCATGTATCCACAATCTCCACCTTGATGAGTGCATTGTCAACTACCAACACAAATCATAATGAAGGTAGAAGAAGAAGGTAGAAGGAGAAGTAGAGAACTCGTCCATATGACCCAAAAGCATAGCAAAGCCAGAAGAAGGTCAAGTGAAAGAGCAAAACAACTTGGTCCCCAAAGACATGGGCAACGGCTCGACGCAACCAAGCAAAGAAAAGTTAGCCCTCAAGAAGAGGTAGAACAGGCTCAACACCACTAGCGAGAAAAACTCGACACCAATTGAAATACCAATTGAAATTCAAGCACAATAGAGCTAGCCCTCAAGAAAAGGCAGAACAGGCTCAACACCGCTAGCGAGAAAAACTCAATATCAACTGAAAAGCAAAAGAGCTCGATACCAAGTGAAGAGCATATAGGCAAGGTCGCTAGTCCCTCAAGAAAGAGGCAAAGGCTCAACACAACTAGCTACCAAAAATGCTCTAAACCAATTGGAAAAATGCTCCAAACCAATTGAAAATTCATCAGAAAAAGCGAGCAAACTCCTCCTCCAATCGTGCACACAACTAAGATATGATTTTAAGATTTCTCCCTCTTATGATTTGACAAATTCTACCCCTTAGTTGATAATGCACTATTAGGCAAAGAAAATCTGACAGCAAGCTTCTAAAAGCTATAACTCCTAAACCACTTGGCCTAAAATCATGAAATTTTAGTAAAAGCTAGATGAGGAAGTTATCTACAACTTTTGTATAGAACACATCCACAGAAAATATCATTTAGATCACGAACTAACTACCACAACAGAAACTGGACTTGCAGCCATTTTAGCATATCAATAATTCACTTCACTACTTGTTTGCTTAGTCACTTAAACATACATATGAACTACAACATGCATCCAACACTTACAAATATGAGGACACAACACTTATCTCAGATAAATATGCAACAAAGTCAATCATTGAAACATATACATATTGATCCATTGTTATATTTCTATTAACTAGATCATTATTAAACATAGGCATTCTCTTTAAGTGATATTGCCAACATATAATTTGGAGCTCATATTTTTATGATGATAGATCATGTTGAGATATGACTACTGTATAAAGATCACATGCTCAAACATTATAGATTATTTACTAATAACATGAGAAGTTTAATTTACTAATATGCATGTGAGAGCACCAAAATTATATAAATCATATTTTCTGCGAACACTTGGCCATCATAAAATTATCTAATCTACAACAACATCATAGGAAGGCAGTTGAAGCACTATTTCTATTTTTACATGCAAACATTTATCGTAAATCAATTTAATCCATTTAATAAGTTGAGAACAAGATAAATTCATAACTAATTCATACATGCACCAAAAATCCTGAATTTTTTGATCCTAGCACACACATCACATGACAAGCCCACCATAAACATTTCACAACAAACTAAGCAATACAACACATATATGATTTTCTCCCTATTTAATTATATTTAACACAAATAAATCATCACAGCACAAAACATCCACTAACATACATCATTTTATACATCCACTTGACAGAGCTATTTGCAAGGATTCCAAAAAGTTCACATATGCAATTTTTCGATATTCTGACAATTTACTATGCAATTTTCAAGTTTCCAACAAATTTGTCATTTAATTAAAAACGAAATAAAGACCAAAGACTAGTTAGTAAATCTATGAGTCATGTCATATTAACACAAAAGACCAACAAAGAGTTTCAACGTCAAGATCTACCATTCTTCTTGTTTTTCATGGGAGAACGACGGAACCGCGGAGGAGAAACTCGGCTTCTGCAGGGAAGGCGTCGGGCTGGTTGCTGCCTAGGGTTTCGGGCGCTGGGTGCTGCAGGGCTCTGCTGGTCGCCCTAGCTGCTGGCCGGGAAGGACCGCTGCGGGCGGCAGCCTGCTGCTGTAGGCGACGGCCTTGGCCTGGAGCCGCGGCCACAGGGGTTCGCTCCTGCGCGACTTCAGAGACTGGCAGAAAACGGAGGGAGAAAGGTGGAGGAGCGGTGGCCGGCCAGAAAGAGGCTCGCCGGCGCTCGCTGCTGAAGCTCTGGAACACAGCCATGGAAATGAGGAGGAGAAGCAGGAAGGAGAGAGGCTGCTTCTGCTCGCTCAGCCCTGAAGACCGAGATGTTGAGGACGGGAGAAAAGGGAGCGAGCAAGAAACTGGAGGGGGCTCGGTCCTGGTTTTTATTTTTGCGGAGGGGAACAGGAGCGCGACCTCGGGAGGCGCTGGTCGGCCACGGAAATTTCTGTAAAAATTTCTTTTCCAAATTGGCAACTTTCTGCAAACTTTCGGTCAAACTCCAAAATTGCGAACACTGCTCAAACGGACTCTAATTTCGACGAAACTAATTTTGTTGTCGTCATTTCGCCGAGTACTCCGACTTTCATTACAGACACTCAGTCAAATTCCCAATCGTTTGTCCCGTAGCAATCGTCGACGGCAGCTTCGCGGCGACCGAAATTCCAATTTCGCAGTACAGACTAACTGATTGCTGGAACCTGAAAACTGCGTTGTATCGCATCTTGCGAGCTCGTTTTCACCATTTTCGTCACCGATCCAGGTCTCGGCCATAAAACAAAATTTGTTACTTTCGATCTGTACTACAACTTTCGTTTAAGGCGCACTGACATGCGAATATCCGAAAATACCATTCAATACCGGTCAAAGCAGTCACCCGGTAGGATCCGAATTAGGGTTTCTCGTCAGTCAGAACATTTTCTGGCCATTTGCTCAACACGGAACTTTCATAACTTTTGACGGTGAGTTCATATACAGTTGATTGGGTATAACTACAACTCTTGGTTGAACCCGAATAATTTTCTTCAGTTAATCGGCCATTACAGGCAAAGCTGTGACTCGTCATTTCATGTGACTTTTTGATTCCAATCATCAGGAAACTTTTTCACAAGTGACTATAGACATGAACTGAGGTGGGGAACATGAAAAATCCTGCTTTAGCATTAATCCTTAATATTCAAAAATTAGCCATCATTATTAACTAGCTCTGTTAATTATTTTCCGAATAATTCAAACTGAGATCCTGCCTCTGAGATCGATCCTGACACTTCTGTCATTACTAACTACCCTTGAATTTAGATCTTCATCGTCACTTGATATATCAGGTCCGTGCTCAACTGACGGCGAACACCTAGGGTGTTACACTCTCGTTCTCTCGGCGATGGATCCCCACATGCAGGCGGTCATTGTAGTCCTGGAGATGATGAAGCTATAACTCCATGTCTCCCACTTGAAGCCTCAGAAGCCTGTTCTGCTCAGTAGCACGCATGCCCCCAAGACATACACCGAAGCCTTAGAAGCCTGTTCTGCTGAGTAGCACGCATGCCCTCAAGACATACACCTCGAAGAGACTCCTCTGCCTCAGCCATGATCGTGGACAAGAAAGTCATCATCCCCTGCTGAGCTGCTGCGCAGTATCCTGCTCCCTATGAAGAGCCTGATCCCTCTCAACAGTCATATGAGCTAGCTCCATGGTGAGGCGGTCTATCTCTGCAGTATGCTCCTCCCGACTCTAGTGGTGTGCAGCCATCTCCTCACTGAGAATATGGTCCAAGTGGTCGTAGCTGCGCCACAGACACCCATAGGTAGCCATGAGTGCAGCCATAGCACTTCTGGCTAGTCCAGCACAGTGCTCTCGCTCCAAGAAACTGGCATCAAGCACAGTGGCACCCGACTGACGCCACACTGACTGGTAAGGGTCCGCCGTCGGTAAGATGCTAGCAGTGGCTTGCGCAACCACCTCCGGGTGATCCTCCATAATGTCTCGAAGAACAGTATAGGCAACCCTGTTAGCTCCATCCCACGGGGTCCTACCCTGTAGTGCAAACACTCGGTGACTCCAAACATGGTCGTGCTCAACACGGCTGAGCACGTCCACCTCCACTGTGTACATGTAGCGGTCCTCCGAAAACTACACACGATGCCAGTCGTACTGCGGCTCCTGGCCCTCCTGGTATCCAACCAAGTGCAGCACCCTCCAAAGGATGGTAGGCATGCTGAACTCCTCCAGAAAATCCTCCGATCCCTCAGCGGTCCATGGTCCCAACAAGTAGTTAGGCCTCTTGCCTCCAGTTGACTTACGGGCGGTACGCTTGATATGGGCCATCTGAAAGAAGATTATCCACATAGGTTTTAATTAGTTAAGAACAACTTTTATTAAGAAGTCGGCGTGAATATCATAAGGAAGGAAGTAAGATTAATGCAAGATTGTATAATCATGACGCATGCACGTAACATACGTCCTCAGTGTCTAACAATCTAACGGCTACGTTCACTCATAGCGTTAACTAGACGTGCTATACGTTCGCAAGTTAGCGTACCTGCAGAAAATTATTTCAGCCCTGCCCACAGTATGAATATTATGCATTGATGAAATTTAAATCTAATACTATCTTAGGTGTACACCCCGTATACACATAAGTAGTATATGCACCCATCAGAATAACATGACTCCCACAATTAAATACCTTCCCTTGTACACGGTACATGTTCTCGTTCCCAACTAACTCTCCCCTAGACCAACGTTTGTTTGGATGCCCTCACAACTCACCTTACCTTGACGTAGAGGCAAACTGATCCATACATTA
This sequence comes from Coix lacryma-jobi var. lacryma-jobi, assembly GCA_009763385.1. Lineage (NCBI taxonomy): Eukaryota > Viridiplantae > Streptophyta > Magnoliopsida > Poales > Poaceae > Coix > Coix lacryma-jobi. Next base: position 63,876,326 of record CM019829.1, on the reverse strand, counting down.
CTATTCCGAAGAATAGCACCCATACAATTTCACCCTTGCCGTATGGACGACAGTAAACAACAGAAATTTAACATGATGCAATACCCCCAAGTTAGTACTTAAATAGCCACCTAGCTAAGATCCTAACTGGGCATAAGGACCTGATCACTGGCACACCTTAGTTTTTATCCTTAAGGTTTTCAAATCCTATTAAGACAATAAGTTGGCAAATATCTCTTTATTCCTTAGAAAATACTGGTTTTCAAATACACTTATGAAGAGTAACACTGAACCATGCTCCGATGCCAACTGTGACAAAACCGACCAATTTATACCAGATTAAGCACCGAAACCTTTGCTCTCGCAAAGATTATCATGTACTTAAGCTCGTACAAACCCGGTAGTCAGGAAATCTCGAAGGATTTCTAATCATTTCAACCTTAGCCAAGATCGTAATAGTTCAGAGTACATGCTCGCAAGTTACATCACAGTTTGCACATAGTTCAAATACATCGGAGTACGAAACAATATTACAAACCATAGTTTGAAATAGTAGCGGAAGCAACATAGTTTTAAAACACAAGTTCAGTTGGTTCATAATAGTGTGCCATCAATCTGACCGAGTCCAGCAAAAGGATCAGGTAAGGATAGGAGTGGACCGCACCCATGGTCTAGTCATCACCCGTAACCGGGTACAGGCAGTTCTTACAGTAGCCATAGAAGCACTATCCATCTGCAACAACAAGGGATAAAACCCTACAAGAAGGTACTCAGCTAGACTTACCCATCATAAACCAGAAATAATGATACTCCAAGGATCATATAGCCTATATGTGGGGTTGGCTACAATACCATTTGCATGAAAGCTTTTTGTAAGTAAAACTTAGTTTAGGGTGTTGGCAGTCAATTTTTATAATTAACTCTACCTTACTAGGTTTGCACCTGATCTATAACAAGCACTTGACTACTTAATCAAGCAAGAGTGACTATTTCATCAATAGCCTTTCAAATTCAACTCATAACCATCTTTAGTTCCATAAGTTCTACGGGTCAATTACTCACTGTCTAGAAGCGATGGCGATTATAATTGATTCCTACCCAGCTGGGGATAAAATGTCGCACACTCGCCTGGCACGTCCGGCTACAGTAGTCGTAAGCTGCCACTCAGGAAATTCGAGAACACAACGCGCGGGACGGCCATGGGCCCTTCTACACCGTGGGTTATCTCAATGCCAGGTCACTCAATCTATAACTGCCCACGGTGATGCCAGGTCAGTCAGGCCCTGCCTATCCACGGACCTTGCCAGGTTGCTCAGAATAGTTGCCCACGGTACATCTGAGGCCCTGGGTGTTAGGCGTCAACATATCCATCACCGGCTCGAATAACCTTACTAGGCTTCACGGGAGGTACTCGGACCTACTCCGTTAAGTGATTGACACATTCAATTTGGCTAACGGGCGCTTCTCGAAACGGGTCCTATGTGATACAGACGGAAGACTACTAGCACACAGAACCCATGTCCTGCTACTCCTACATCCCATCCGGTCTCCAATTCATTATTATATGGTTATTTCATGATAGCACCAGACTAATAATGATCAGTATCCACCTATATGCGGGAGACAGGAAATCACCCGACTTTTACCGGTCTAAGCAGGGATAAGCAAATAACAAGCCTAGACCTAAACAGGGATATCAAGATAATCATTGTGGTGGACAAGGTACAGTAATAATGCAACAACGGTAGCAATCAATTCCTAAAACCTAATGCAACAAGTATATCAGGTTAAATTGTAAGTGATTTGCAAACCGTAGGGAGTTTAAATGCTCTGGGCTTGCCTCTATCAAAGTCAGACAGTCGGTGGTTCTAACACTCGGGTAACTCTCCGGCGTCTTCCTCGGTCCTCTCGTACAGCGTCTCCTCCGGAATCTGCTCCTCCGGCTGCGGCGGGTTCAGGTTCTCCTCTAGCGATCCTGTATGGTGCATTGCAAGTATAAATATGACGAATGCACATGGGATACTTATGCGATGCAACATAAGAGAGGGCGATTCAGTACATAAGCACATGCCCGATAATAACAACATTATTTAACTTATACAACCCCACTTATCTATCCACTTGATCCTTTTTATTTGGTCTACTAAACAGGGCTTAACTATCATGACACTAAAATGACTCCAGAAAATTCCCAAACTTTTACACAGGCTACTACAGACTAAAACTAGACTACCATAAAAATTTGAGCCCAAAACAGTAACTTTAGCATGCAATAGAAATTAACCTTACTAATTCATAAATTAGCCACTTTTCATAGTTTGTATTACCAATTGTCAAATCAGTCCTATTTAGCACTTCTCACGGTAACTTTATAACCTAACTTAGCTACACAAAAATTACCAAGCTCAGAATTTAAGCATTTCTATTTAATAAAATTACATAAAAAATAGCATTTAACAACTTTAAATGCAACTGCCAATATCTTTCATAGAACATACACATGATATATTTTTCCCTGATACTACTCAGCAGGACAATCCTAACAAAATTGAAATCACAGTTTTTGAAGCTATACATAATTAGTTATGCATTTTCTAAGTTAACAGCCATTTACTTACTTAAACAAAACTGTATATAAAAAGTATCACAAAATATGCATCCAAGATTTTAACAGGTAGATCTATTCATTTTCAGCCCAACAAAATTTGTTTCACATCATTTAGACTTAATATGAGCCACACACACACTTTAGAAGCATTTTAAACTATTCCTGCAAAAACTGGATTAAGGAAAAACCAATCTAAAACACTACTAACACCCAGCTTAACACATCCGGGGGCTCAACCGAACTGCTACGCACACCCAAAACTTTCGAGCCGTACCGCACCCAGGCTTTCCTTTTCTCTCACACACTCCCTCTCTCTCTCAACGGGGTCCACTGGTCATGCGACCACGTCACCTGGCTACCCCAGGCTTGGCAGTCAACGACAGACATTTGCGCCGTCATCGTTGATTGGCCCTAGCTCGTCGGCGGTGAGACTTTTGGCAACGCCGAGCCTACCTCTAGATGCGGGTTTGCGAGGCGGACAAGGTCGACCTACTTGCTGAGCCAGAGGGATACCGGAGCAAGCTCGACGACAGCCATGGCGGAGCGGCGGCGCTGTGACGCGACGGCGAGGCTCATCCCGGCGAGTCTGAGGCTCGGCGAGACTAGCACTAGCTCAAGCAAGCCCTAAGCGACCTATTGGGGCAACTATCGAGCCTCGACAACCCCGGCATTGCTCGGTGCTATGCACGGCGGCGGTCCGCGGCGGACTTGGCCGCGACAAGGCTCGGTTCTGGCTGAAACACGGCGAGAAAGAGGTCTCCATCTAATCCCTAGGCAACAACGAAGGTAGAGAAAGCTAGGATGATGCTCGGTTCGGGGTGGTTTGGCCGGAGAGAGCCGGACCACGTGATGGTCACGGTGGCGGACATGGCGGGTTGCCGAGGATGGCATTGGGCGTTCCGCCGACTAGAGTCAAGGAGAAGGAAACCAACCTATGCAGGTGAAAGAGGAGGTTATGGCAGAGAGGTTGGTGGGAGGAATCGAATGGCGGTGCTCCGTGTGACGAGTAATTGGACGGCGAAGCTTGGCGGAAATGGCGGTGGTGTTCTGCAGAGGAGGAAGATGACAAAGGCGTGAGCGAGCTAGTGTCGGTGGCACAAAAAAGGGTACCCCCAATCAACGCAAACACCCGAACGCTCCGTCTCCGTCTCGCCCGAGCCCTCCCAGCAAGGCCTCGGGCGAACGCTCCGTCTCCGTCTCGCCCGAGCCCTCCCAGCCAGGCCTCGGGCGAACGCTCCGTCTCCGTCTCGCCCGAGCCCTCCCAGCCAGGCCTCGGGCGAACGCTCCGTCTCCGTCTCGCCCGAGCCCTCCCAGCCAGGCCTCGGGCGAACGCTCTATCTCCGTCTCGCCCGAGCCCTCCCGGCCAGGCCTCGGGCCAGCACGATCGCTCTCCGTCTCGCTCGAGCCCTCCAGACCTCGGGCATGCGCGCCCCCACTCCTCGAGCCTTAACACACGGACCTCGAGCTGCTCAGACAGCCGTACCAGCCCATACCACGCATTTAATGCCTTCACCTACTCCGGTCATGTCCACTAGTGCACGGCGTGTACCACAGCAACTCGGTGTAAAGGTCAAGTCTCATTTTTACCACAAGCATGGGCAAAAGGGCACCAGTACAGCACTGTTCGGCCAAGCCCGGCACTGTATCCCCTCGAGGCCGGCTACGTACCCCTCGAGCCCTGCGCTGTAACACCTCGAGGCCGGCTCCGCGCCCCTCGAGCCCCCGTGGCACCACCTCGAAGTCGGCTCCGCGCCCTTCGAGCCCTAACTACTTTCATGCTATTGGAGGACAGGTACCCCAAGACCCGGAGGGACCTCACCGCGTACTATACATTCCGGGATGGGTGCTGTACGGCTCCCGCCTTGTCGCGCCACCACGTCCGCGCCCAGGATGGAAGCCCCGACCCAAGGACGCCTCAACAGCGACGATCACATCGACTCCAGTGGCCCCGACAAGACAGGGTTCCTACCCTTCTCCGTATCGGGCACCATACGCCCCGATACCTGTAATACCTTTATGTAACCCTGGCCTCCCCTTGCTCTATAAAAGGGGACACTAGGGCCCTCATTCAGGAGGACGAACACAACACACGAGTCCACACACAGACACGAGTCCGGACTCCGGTTCACGCTCACTGAGCTTGTATTCTCCTCTGTACAAGCACTTAGGTGCAAGTAATACAAGAACATCTCCCCCCGCTGGACGTAGGGCCTTCTTTGCCCGAACCAGGATAAATCCTTGTGTCCCCTTGCATCACCATCCAGGAAGAGAAGCACGCGATCATATTACTCGTTGGTGTGATACCCCCGGGTACGAAACACCGACAGCTAGTGACTGAGTGAGTGAGTGGTTCTGCCGACTCGAGCGCGAGGTGAAGAAGACGAAGGCGGGTGTGGATGTTGGGTTCATTGAACCTGGCCAATTCCCGTCGGCTGTTCCGACCGGGCAGCGGCATGGCAAGCGAGCGGCGGCCACGCGGCGGCGAAGCAGAGAGGGGACAGAGGGTTTGGTTGGGTGAGTGGAGTCGGTGGGTGCTGAGCGGGTGGTTTTGCTGCTTGCTGTGCGGTCGCGGGGGAGCGGGCGGCGGCACCAGCGCTTGCGTCGGTGTACGGTGCGGTGCGGTGCGGCGCGACGCTCTGGGAAGAGGAGATGAGGCTGACGAGCGGGTCCCACTAGGTTTAAACTAAAGTGGTTTTTGCTAAAAACTTTTCTGCCCTTTATCTCCCAAATGAAGCCAAACTAGGAAAAGGTCCTAAAAGCAAAGTTGCTTAGAATTTTGCAAGGAACAAAACATCTTTAAGGATCAAGTCCAAATTCTACATGGAAATTTAAATTTCACTTCTAGCCTGATTTTCTAATGCAAGAAATAAACACTAATTAACCTTTTTCTGAAAAGGTGCTTTTAAGCAAAGTTGTTTCTCTTGTCATGATCTACAACTTTGGTTTAAGGCATTTCCTCAGAAAAACAAAGCATCTATTAGCTATACCAGAGACTAGCAAAGGACTTAACACACATACCACTAAAGATGCATATGCAATGCTTATGCTATGTCAAGTTATACATTTACAGTTGCTTAACACCTAGGGTGTTACAGGGACCGGATTCCCGTTGTCTCCTCGTGGGGACAAATTTCGGCTGGCAATCGTGATTGTGATTCACGTTTTGAACTTGTTCTTCGCGTTCTTATTTTCTTATGATTTTCCCGTGACTCGATCTCCCTCCTCGCTGCGTCTTTTTTGAATCCACTTGAATCAACTTGTTCTTTGATGTGAGGAGAACATTTCCATCGAAGGAATTTATCTCTACCCTCACGAACAAGTAGATCGGGTCGATTCAAGTTTCGTGGTGACTTTTTCGTTCCTACACCTTCCCTTTTGCTTTCCCGGAGTTTGAGTTGATTCGAGCAGATGATTTCTTCGGAATAGTCTTCCAACTACCTAGGGATCATTTCCTCTAAGTTTGAGATCAAGGGATTTTGATTTGGTTTGGATTTGAGGAGATTTGGGAGAGCGGCGACCGAAATCGCCCTCTCTGCACAGCCGCGGACAGTTCACCATTTGGGGCGCGGACAGTCCGGGCATCGGGACTCAGCCGAGTAGTGGCTGTTCGTCGTGGTGCACAGTGCTTAGATTTGACCGGTGGAGAGTCCGCCGTTAGGTCTCGTGGATAGTCCAGGAACGTCCAAGGGACTTTCACCAACACTGCATTTTTGGCACTTTGGCCGGCTGACAGTCCGCCACCAGACCGCGGACAGTCCGGCACAGGAGCAGCAAGTCCGGGACCGTACCCGCGGAAAATCCGGGACTTGGCTGAAGCTTGCGTTTTAGTGCGATTGTCGTCCCAACTTTTCCGCTTGGTTTTCGGACTTCTCGTTTGGCCCTAGCGTTCACCAAGGAACCTCTCTAAGTGTCTTTGCTACTTGTTAGCATCGGTATATAGAGATTTCCTGACATAGCCGTCCATCTACGTTCGGGAGTTGGTTTTTGGAGTTGAACTTGAGTCGGAGGTTTCGGTGTTTGGCTTGCTCTCGTTCGGTGGTGCCCTTTTGTGATCCTAGGGATCATCCACCCTCTTCCAAGGGTCGTGGGCATCGCGTTTGCAGTCGAAGCTTTTGGGGGGTTGATTTGTGGGACAAAGGCCGATGTTTCGAAAGAAATTTTTTAAGCACTCATTCACCCCACCTCCGGTCGCTTTCTGGTAGCATTCTTGGTCATTCAATTGGTATCGGAGCGGGTTAAGGATCTTCCACCTTAGCCGGTTCCAGATCCACAGAAGGCGACATGGATCGCGGTGTGGGCAAACTGCCATTTTTTGGTGGGACGAACTATGCGTATTGGAAGATACGCATGTCAGCCTATCTTCAGAGTATGAGTGCTTCTATTTGGGATATTTGCAACTCTGCAGATTACCTGGTCTTGGCTACTCGTGTGACTCAGCATCAGATTGATGAGCATGATGCCAATAGCCGAGCCAATAGCAAGCTTTCAGCAAGGCGGATCATGGCCACAAGTACGACTCCTGCAAGCGCAAGGAGAAGTACGTCCCCGCCAAGCACAAGCGGAGGGGCGGCTTCAACAAGGACTACATCAAGGAGAACTACTTGGAGAAGGCCCAGGCCGAGCAACGTGCCTTCTTCGCCACGCTCAGCGACGTTGACGACTCGGATGACGACTCCACTGCATCAAGCGACGACGAGTCCGAGAAGAAGAAGAAGATTGAGGACAATCTGAACGGCCTCTGTTTCTTCGCCGACAATGAGGGCTTATGCACCATGGCTCTCGGCGATGAGGTCAACAGCGAGCTAGAGGAGATCCCTTGGAACGACGATGACGACGACACCTCCCAGGTATCACAGACCCCCGATGAGCTTTCTGCTGAGGTCGATAAACTTACTACTGCCCTCCTTAGTCAAGATAAGTTGCTTAGGCGTGCTGCTAGAGAGAGGAAGGAGTTTAGGCAGAAGTGGGAGGATGCGGTGAAGGAGCTTGAGTCTGTCAAGTCCACCGTTGTCGTGACTGAGGAGGATGAGTGTGAGATGTGCTCCAAGCACATGACTGACCTTCTCACTTTGAGGGGGAAGTATGTTGCTTTGGTTGGAGAGGTGGATGAGCTTAGGGCTAGACCGGTGTTGCTGGGTGCATGCATGTCTTGTGCAGGCTTGCAATCCGAGTTGGCAGAGAAGAATGCCAAGATTGTGTTTCTTGAGAAGGCCAGCTCGGATAGCACTTGTGTGTCTAGGTGTGCCTTGTGTGAGGGTTTGGAGATGGATATTGCAAATGTGAAGCATGACAAGATGCAAACCGAGGAAGAAAACACATACCTTCGGACCATCTTGTCATGGGTGTCTAGTGGTGAGCCGCAGCTTGGTATGATGATTGCCCAATTCAAACGTGCTGTTGGAGGTCCTGGTGTTTGTTTTGCTCAGGGTGTGGAGAGTGCTACATCTTTTGGGAAGGTTGGAGAGTTTAGTGGTCTTAAGATGAGTGAGAAGCCCAACTCCACCACTACTCTCAAACTAACCAAGATTCCACCCAAAGATCCTCTCAAGCCGAACACCAAGGATGGAGTGTTTGTGTAACCTCCAAGAGCTCCACCCAAGAAACAGACATGGGCTCCAAAACCAAATCACCTCAGGAACAAGCTAGACACTATGCCACCAATCCATGAGGAGCTCATGCCACAAAAGAACCAAGTGATCCACACCAAATACCGTGAGTACCAACAACCCCCTATGAGAGAGGTGAGGTACCACTGTGAGCACTGTGGGAGAGATGAACACTTGAGGGAGTTTTGCTTTCGGCGCAAGAGAGAGGAGCATCGTGCAAAGGAGTTGAACAACTCGGACATTTACCGTCCTTTCTATGATGTACATCCACCGAAGGTTCAGAGGAAGGTTGCTAGGCCTAGAGGCCCAATGCCTCAAGGTCCTAGGCCACAAGGAGGACGTGCCCGGCGGGATCCTAGCTGTGTAGGCTACAGACCCCGTGGCGGCGGTTTTGTTGTTGAGCGTTACCCCCCACCGCATTTTGACTATCGCGATAGACGCTCTTCCCTCAGCGGACCACGTTTTCCTATACATGGTGATCGCTTTCCCCGTAGGCGTGCTAGGAATGGTTTTGCTACTAATCGTTCTTTTGAGCAGCTGGCCCAACACTGGTACACTTCCCATTTTACTCACCCCAGTGTTGGACCGTATGCTCACCCTATGTCTTTTTATTGATATAGGTAAAACGATTAGAGGACATTTGGTTGGTGGATTCCGGGTGCTCAAGGCATATGACCAGAAACGCCAAGTGGTTCTCCAGTCTTAGTCCAGTTGCCAGAAAGGAGTTTATCACCTTCGGTGACAATAGCAAAGGTAAAGTGTTGTCTCGTGGGTCAGTGCGAGTTAATGAGCACTTTGTGTTGCGAGATGTTGCTCTTGTTTCTAACTTGCACTTTAATCTTCTTTCTGTTTCGGAACTTTTTGATGATGACTATGAGATTCATTTTATGCCGAATCTCAGTTGTATTTTAGATTCTCAGGGCAATCTTGTATGTTTGATTTCACCCTTTGGGAAAGTCTTTCATGCGAATTTCTCGGAGTAATTTGGAATTTCTCATTGTCTTTTGGCTGGACCTTCCTCCTCTGATCTTTGGAAGTGGCATAGGAGACTAGATCATCTGAGCTTCGACTTGCTTGCAAGGCCTAGTTCACTTTGCTTAATCCGAGGATTGCCCAAGTTTTGCATGGAGAAGGATCTTGTTTGTCATTCTTGTAGACATGGAAAAATGGTAGCCGCTCCCCACCATCCGGTGAATCAGGTTATGACTAAGTGCCCTGGAGAGCTTTTGCATATGGATCTTGTCGGTCCAGCTCGGGTGAGCTCGGTTGGGGGAAGTGGTATGTGCTTGTTGTTGCTGATGACTTTTCGAGATATTCGTGGATTTTCTTTTTAGCTGAGAAAACTGAGACTTTTGCTTTTACTCGCAATCTGATTTTGCGACTTCAGAACGAGTTCCCTAAGAACTCGATGAGAGCTATTCGTAGCGATAATGGTTCCGAGTTTAAGAACTCGGATCTTGAGAAATTTTATAACTCTTTGGGTTTAGAGCATCAGTTTTCTTCCCCCTACACATCGCCACAAAATGGTGTTGTAGATAGTAAAAATCGGACCTCCTTGTTGAGATGGCCAGGACGATGCTCGATGAGCATAGGACTCCTAGGCGGTATTGGGCCGAGGCTATTAACAATGCATGCTACATTTCCAATCGCATTTTTCTCCGTGCGTTCTTGAAGAAGACTTCTTATGAGTTGCGATTTGGGAAGCAACCTAAAGTGAGTTATTTTAGAGTTTTTGGTTGTGATTGTTTTATACTCAAGAAAGGCGACTTGGACAAGTTTGAGTGTCGCTCTTTTGACGGTGTATTTTTGGGTTATGGTAATCATACTCGTGCATATCGTGTACTTAACCTTAATACTAACCGAGTCATGGAGGCATTCGATGTCACCTTCGATGAGACCATGCATTGTCCTTCTTCTAGATTTGAGCGTGCAGGTGATCATGAGGTTGGCGAACCACTTTTTGATGATGAGGAAGAAGGTGCTGAAGGGATTGATGATCCAGCACTTCACCTGCTATGCCGATTGGGTCGACATCGACCACGACTGCTCATGGCAACGACCCGTCTATTTCCACTACATGGGGGTTGTATGATCCACTACCTCAGGCTGTACCACTTGTACTTGGGGAGGTACCAGCTACTGTTGTGGGGGACGTTACTTCAGCAAGGGAGGTGCCACGACACATTCAGCGCCAACACCCACCTCAACAGATGATCGGCGACATCCATGAACGCGTCGCTCGGTCTAGGTCACAACAAATCTCTCACTTTGCTCATTCTGCATTTGTTGCTGATTTTGAACCCCGAGATGTTGGACACGCTTTATCTGATCCGGATTGGGTCAATGCCATGCATGAGGAGTTCCTGAGTGTCACCCTATTGGGACAAAATGAGTTTTCAAAAACAAACAAGGAGAGGATGGCCATGTTGTGAGCGACAAGGCCAGACATGTAGCCCAGGGGTATAGTCAGAAGGAGGGGATAGATTATGGAGAATTTTGCTCCTGTAGCTTGTTTGGAGGCAATTAGGATCCTCTTGGCTTTTGCTGCATCCAAAGGTTTCAAAAATTTTCAACTGGATGTCAAGAGTGCCTTCCTAAATGGCTACATAGAAGAAGAGGTGTACGTAAAACAACCCCCCGGTTTCGAAAATCCCAAGTTTCCAAACCATGTTTTTAAACTTCATAAAGCTTTGTATGGTTTGAAACAAGCCCCATGAGCCTGGTACGATAGGTTGAAAACCTTTTTGCTTGCTAAGGGTTTTAAAATGGGATGTGTGGATAAAACTCTTTTTCTCCTCAAGCAAGGCAATGACACTTTGTTGGTTCAGATTTACGTGGATGATATCATTTTCGGTGGTTCTTCTCATGCTTTGGTTGCCAAGTTTACAAATATTATGAGCAGGGAATTTGAGATGAGCATGATGGGCGAGTTGATGTTTTTCCTCGGGTTGCAAATCAAGCAATCCCGAGAAGGGACGTTTGTGCACCAGGGCAAGTACACCAAGGACATATTGAAGAAGTTCGATACGGGTGAGGCCAAGCCTCTTCCAACACCCATGTCAACCACGACGTCTCTGGATGCGGACAAGGATGGAGAAGTTGTAGACTAGAAGGAGTACCGGAGTATGATCGGGTCGCTGTTGTACCTGACGGCGACAAGCCCGGACATTCAGTTCACGGTGTGCCTTTGCGCGCGCTTTCAGGTGTCACCGCGCACTTCTCACGGTCAGGTGGTCAAGCGCATTATGAGGTACTTATGTTTCACACCTGAGTTTGGGATCTGGTATTCTGCTTCTTCCACCCTCTCCCTTTGCGGTTTCTCGGATGCTGATTTTGTTGGTTGCCGACTTGAGCGCAAGTCCACTTCTGGGACTTGTCACTTTTTGGGTTCTTCTCTTGTATCTTGGTCTTCTCGCAAGCAATCTAGTGTTGCTCAGTATACCACTGAGGCCAAATATGTTGCTGCGGCTAGCTGCTGTTCCCAGTTGTTGTGGATGATGGCCACTTTGCGTGATTTTGGTCTGAGTTTTTCTCAAGTTCCATTACTTTGTGACAACACGAGTGCGATTAGCGTTGCTAAGAACCCCGTGCTGCATTCTAAGACTAAACACATTGATGTGCGCTTGAAAGGATCAAGATGCCCAAGAGGGGGGGTGAATTGGGCTTTTCTAAAACTTTTGCAAGAATTAAATCCTAACAAGCCCAATTAACCCCCTAGTGCCTAGAAGGTGTTTCTCTAACAACAACCGCACAAAAGACTATCGCTAAACCATTTCTACTCTAGCATGACAATTCAACTTATGAAAGAACAACAAGTAATTTGCGGAATTGAATTGCTAAAAAGTAAATGTGTATGAAAAGAGAGTAGAGATGACACGACGATCTTTTTCCCGAGGTATCGAGGTGTCGGCACACCCCCCCTAGTCCTCGTTGGAGCACCCGCGCAAGGGTATTGCTCCCCTTGATCCGCGCAAGAATCAAGTGCTCACTACGAGCTGATTCATCACCACTCCGGCCTGGTGAATCGCTCGCTACCGGTCAAAACTTGGCTTGGGTCATCCACAAAGCCTCCGGATGATCACCAAGATCTCCGATCGCCACCAAGCCGTCTAGGTGATGCCGATCACCAAGAGTAACAAGCTAGAACTCTCACTTGACCAACACAAGGCCAAAGAGATGGATGGATGCACATTTGCTACTCAATTCTCACTAGGATGTCACTAATTCTCTCAATTAGCTATTTTCTCAACCTCACTATGGCTCTTGCTCTTTCTCACACTCACTATGTGTTTCTCAGCAAAGGAAAGTGGCAAGAACACTCTAATGGAGGAGGGGGAGGAGTATAAATACTCCCCCCAACCTGGCATCCAAAAGAGCACTGAACAGGTGTTTCTGCGGGGGCATCGGATGCTCCAATGACCTCGACCAACGGTCAACTGTACAACCTATCAGACAAGTTAAAGGAACATCGGACGCTGGGCAGCGTCTGATGCCATCACAACGAACGTGTTCGATGTGATTTTACCCTCTCTGGAACCTCTCTGCATGGACATCGGACGTTGGCTCTCAGCGTCCGATGCCAGCGTCCGATGCATGCCTAGGTTCACTCACAAGTGAACAGTGGCATGAACACGTCCGATGTGGCAACACCGGAGCGTTCGATGCCACGCACCAGACTAAACCCTAGTCTGAGTGAGCATCAGACGCGTCCGATGCTCACCAGGCCAGCGTCCGATGCCTGTTTCACAGGCAAAACTCACTCGGATCACGACGCGGCCTTAACTCACTCGGATCTCTTTGAGCTACCTAGGGCTATGAAATAACAAGTGTGCACCACACCTACCTCAATAGACTCATCTAGGTCAAGCTACTGATTCATGCTCCCCTTTATAGTACGACCAAAGGAAAAACAAAGACCTAAGACTACCTAAGTGTCCTCCAACACCATATGACACTTAGCCTAGTCTACCACCGTCTTCGTCGTCCGTCCTTTGAAAACCGAAACAATTTCCATCGCTAGGGGGTATGAACTCCATATGCCCGTATCGTCTCCATTACCATGACCTAACTCATCCCTATTTCTGCAAAACACACATTAGTCATAGTAATCTTGTGTTTCATCCAATCACCGAAACCCACTAGGGGCCAAGATGCGTTCAGTCTCCCCCTTTGTGGTGATTGATGACAACACGACCTCGAGTATAGAGAGAAGAGGTTTTCAAATCATGACATGTATGAACTTGCGATGAAAAAGAGAAAATGATTATATGCCAACATCCAGCACTCAACAAGTTAGAGTGAATAGCAAGTGCAAGAGTAAAGAGCTTGAATACATAACAAGTGAGAATTAAGCGCAAGTAATCGAGTGAAACCAAATGACAAGACATATAATATATCTTAGTGAGCACATACTTGTCATAAGGTCCATAGCACACATATATAGCATAATAATGTGCAAAAGATGCGATATGTAAAGAGCGTATGTGAAACATAACACATCAAAAGAAGCAAATCTCTCTCACATCACTCCCCCTGTCGCTATACTCGACCCACTCTCCCCCTTTGGCATCAAGCGCCAAACTAAGCGTCGGAGGTGGCGCAGACGAGTCAGCTGCAGTCTCTGGAGAGCGCTGGGTGAACTCGAACTGCTGTAAGATCGCCTCAGAGTCGGACGAAGAAGACTCAGCAGACTGACCCTCTGTAGCTATACGCGGAGGTGAAGCGGTCTGGGTCGGGTCTGCCTGCTCTGGCTGCTCAACCTCCTCGGTCTGCTCTGTCTGCTCTGTATCGGGCTGCTCTGGCGCTGTCGCAGTCACCGTCTCGGTAGCTGTGGCCGCCTGAGCCTCGGAGTGCGGAAGCTTTGGAGTAGAAGATAGTTCAGGCTGCGCTGTAGTGGTAGTCTCGGACTGGACAGGCTCGGTCTGCTCGGACGACACCACTGAACTCCAAAGAGTCTCAGTAGTGGAGGTCACTGGAGCTGTCAACATCGGAACCGGACCCTGAAGATCTGGAGTGGGAAGTCCGGTGAGCTCGCTGAAAGTGGAAGATAGATCCCGCGTCACTGAAGTGGTCGTCGCAAACAGGTAGTATATCGGACGTGGCATGTGCCCAGTGCGAAGCGGGCTAAACAGCTGAGCTCCTCCAGGTGGTGTAGTAAAACTGGTGAACTAGGAGGAGCTGGGGCTAGGAAACTGCTGCTGCTGAGTGAACTGCTGCAGTGGAACTAGTGGCTGCCACTGAATCTGCTAGGGCTGCGGTGGAGGCTGCTGCCACTGCCACTGGGGCAGACCACGTACTCATGACCCTCTCCATGAAGCTTGGGGTCTGCTGCTGAAGCTCCATCATCTGGCGCTGCAGGGCATCTGACCGCTCCTGTGCCTGCTGCTGAGCTAGTGCCTGTGCCTGGGCTAAGCGCCGCTGCTCCTGTGCAAGCCTCTGGACGTCCTGAGTGACCATCCGCTGCTCCTCCTCCATCCGAGATAGAATCGCAAGGAGCGTGGGGTCAGAGGAGGCAGTACCACTCGTCCTGGTCTGAGAGTCGTGAGCTTGAGGCTGGTAGTGAGGCAGGAGGTGGTAGTCCTCGTCTGAGCTGTCGGTGGGGTCATCAGCCACGAACGTGTCCTCGCCCTCTAGGTCAGCTTGCTCCTGCTAAGCGAGGGCTTGAACAGTCTCGTCCTACTCCTGTGCTGATTCCGGCACCTCTGGTCATTGTCTGGAGCTGGACGTCGCCCCCTGCTACTCCTGCTGCATGCAGTCCCGACCGTGTCCCAAGAGCTGACTCATGTTGTAGGCGGGGAACACGGTCGCGGAGCCTGTGAGAGACTGATCTGGACGGCTTTCGGTGGTGGCAGCTACCTTCCAAAGAATATAGGAGATCCAGTGCGCGTACGGTAGCTGCCTGCGGGCCTTGATGCCCTCTGTCACTGTATCCTCCATCTCATAGATGATCACATCCAAAATATCAAACTCCTTCTGCTGAATCAGGTAAGATAGAAGCCATAGCTGGAGTCATGAGATGGCCTCCCTTAAACCGACATGAGGCAGCAGGGTGCGCCTAAGGACCTCATGGAGGATCCGAGCCGCAGGAGTGAGATCCTTCGGCGCTCAGCTCGAACCCTCCCCGAAGGGCTCTCGGAAGCAGGGGCGCACCAGGTCTGTGGGGGGCTGCTCTCCGCCGTGAGGGCGTCGCAGTGGCTCTGTCCTATCGTAGCACAGATCGTGAATCTGAGTCTGCGAGTGACGAAGGCCAAACCAGTCTCTGATCTCTGAGGTGAACAGCCTATAGTGCTCGCCGCCAAACGCAAACTCAATCGTCTCTCTGTCTAGGTGCACCCACAGCGATGCGTAGAACTTGAAGACCCAATCCTCGATGTAAGAGCCAGACCATCCTAGAAGATCTGCCAGACTAGGCAGGTAGGTGAGAGCTGGACGGAGCTGCTCTGAAGCTGAAACTAGGGCCTCCAGGGTGCAGACCCTTTGTCAACGCAGGCTGATCCCAGCATTCATGTAGCCTCTATGAAAGTCATCCTGCAGGACAGTGAAGAAGTCTGCCCCTGCCTGCTCCTACCGCTCTCTCGGGAACCACTGCTCAACTGGGACTAGCCGGAGGGTCTGTATCTGCGAGCAAGTGGCTGCACAGAGGTCTAGCCGCGGAATCTGTGGGGGCGGACGCCTCGAGGGAGCACGTGCACCCCGCAGAGGGACATCGGGCCGGGGTGGCACCGCTGTCCGGCGACGAGATGACCGGCGTCGGGGAACCTCCTCCTCTGCCTCTGCCTCTGCCTCAGCTGCCTCGGCTGCCTCGGCCTCTGCCTGGCCCTGCTGCGAGCTCTGGGCTCCACACCTGGAGAGGTGAACGTGGTATGACGACCGGCGGCCATAAGAACACCGAACGGTGAGCCATGCCTACGCTCAACCTCCTCGATAGCGCGTCGCTGCTCTGGCGTTAACTGATCCTCAATCCGGAAACCTCCACCACGGCCTCCCCTCTCAGCACGCTCTGCGGTGTCTGTAATGGCTCGTGCCTGCTCGGCCTCTCGCTGCTCTCTGGTCCGCTTCCGGCGCGTGATCAACTTACCCTTCCCGGGTCGCTGACCGGAAGGAGGAGGACGGGGAGGAGAGTCCCCTGGAGCGCCGCCGACGTTCTTGCAGTGCATAGCTGACAAGAACGAGAACAACTGCCGCTGAAGGAAGGTGAACTGCCACTGAGAAAATCAGTTGCCCCTAAACAACCCTGACAAGTCCACTGAAAAGAAACTCCCCCCGTCTCAGACAACCAACGGACACTGACACTTGCGAGGCTTGGCCTCGATCATTACCCGCGGGCTTGGCCCCGGGTTCTCTGTCACTGCCAACTCAACATAAGCTGACTCGCTGCATAGAATAGATAGGATACATAAGAAACATATATTCTAGAGATGAGAAGTCCTCTCGGAAGCAAAGCAGATAAGTATGAGATGGGAAAGGGCTTCGCTACCTGACGAGCCGACGAACCGACCCAAGCACAAGATGAGAATCGACGTTCAGCCACCCACGTATCACGCCAAGGAGGACTGCCCAAGATTTGGGCGAGAACGGGATTAAAAACAGTGAGAACGGTCTTTTGGGCATTTCGTCGCACGTGAGGGTCTCATAGTTAGGCGATTCGATGATCGCCTGAACCTTGGAATCCCACACCGACCGATCAAGGGTATGCAGAAGCTTGAGAGCCATCTCATGATCGTCAAAAGGCAACAGCTCCTTGATAGCCCTCATCCTATTGACAATCACCTGAAAGCGAGCGAATAAACTTTCTATGCTCTGGCCAGGCATATGTCGAAAGTTCTCATACTCTCGCTTGAACGACTCATAGAGACGGGTTTTGACTTGAGAGGTTCCCTCATGAAAATGCATGAGGGTAGCCCAAATCTCCCGAGCCGTAGCGAGGTGAGAAACCCGATCAAACTCACTCATGCTCAGACATGAGAAAAGAGCATTACGGGCTCGGCTATTGGCATCGTGCTCATCGATCTAAAGCTGAGAGACACGAGCAGCCAAGACTACGTAATCAGCAGAGTTGCAAATATCCCAAATGGAAGCACCCAAACTCTGCAGATAGGCCGACATGCGTATCTTCCAATAAGCATAGTTCGTCCCATCGAAAAACGGCGGTTTGCCAACGCCGCGATCCATGTCGCCTTCTGTGGATCTGGAACCGGCTAATGTGGAAGATCCTTAACCTGCTCCGATACCAATTGAAGGACCGAGAAAGCACTAGCAAGGCGACCAGAGGGGGTGAAGGACCGAAAGTGCTACCAGAAAGCGACCAGAGGGGGGGGTGAATGGGAGATTCAAATTTTCCTTTCGGAAGTTTGTCGCCACTGTCCCGAAAAACACCCCGAGAGCAAACCTAGAGCTCGTATGTGTCCATGACCCTAGAGATAGGGTGGATGCTTCCAAGAAGCAAAGCAAGACACTATACGACTCTAGAAACCCAACGCAAAAGCCAGAAATCAAAACCAAAATCGCACGAACAAACGGCGAACGAAACAGTGCACAGTTGGGTGCATCAGCGTCCGATGGCAAAACAACGGACGCGTCCGACGCAAACATGACCTCTCTGGAACCTTACTGGACTGGCATCGGACGCTGCTACAGTGAAATCCTAGCGTCCGATGCTAGACCCCCGGCGTGTCCGATGACAACGGACGCTCCGATGGTCAGCGTCCGATGCTCCTTCAAAAACACTGTCAGACAACACGTGGCACCGGACGCTCCGATGGAAATGACTCAGCGTCTGATGCTCAAGAACACAGCGTCCGATGGTCCCGATACTGCAGTGTTCTTCCGCGAAAATCACCCGATCTCCTCCGAATCAAAAGCACTAAGGCTTAGACTTGGTATGAGGAGTTCCAAGGAGGTTAGTGAGCTATCCCAAAGAGATCATGGCTCGAACCTAACTCCAAATCGGTGAATTGGAAGAATTCGGGACAAAACGAACAAACTCGATCCAAAACGAAAATCAACCGATCTACTAGCTCGTGAGGTTAGAGATGATTTCCTTTGGTGGAAAGAAGTGCCTCACGATCTAGAACAACTCAGTTCAAACGGATTTGCAAAAGACGCACCGAGTAGAGAGATCGATCAACGCGAAAAACATGGAGAAAAACATCCCGCGAAGAACACAAGCAAAACACGAATCACAACCACGAATTTGCAACCGTGTGGCTACCACACGCTACAACAGTGAGATTACGGTCTCACTTCATCAAAAATCTCACGGGCACAGAGGTATTGTTCTCTTCTCTGTGGATCTCAGTTTGCTACAGCAGGGGAGTGGGAGAGCAGGAAAACCTAGAAGGAAACGAGGAAATGACTGAGATAGATGGGGAGGTGGGTGTCTCCCCCTACTTATCCTAATTCTAACTATTCCTATTTCCCACTCTACCCCTAACTACTTACAGAGCGAACCAGCTAAACCCTAAGGTTATTCTGGACCGACTCGATGGTAGGTGTATCCGACGGCCACGCCCGCACAACTCGTAGCGTTGCCTTGACGCAACCTCCCGATTGCCGCCACGTGCCGCCACCGCTCTGCGTCCTTTTCCTGGACGTCGCACCCTTGGTTTTGAGGCCCAAACCGGGAAACCAGCCTTCACGACCAACCCCCGGTTTTGAGGCCCAAACCGGGAAACCAGCCCACGTAGCCTGAGTTTTGTGGCCCAAACTCAGCAAACCCGCAGCACCCAGGTTTTGAGGCCCAAACCTAGAAACCGTCCTCAGCCAGAGTTTTGTGGCCAAACTCGGAAACCATCAGCGCCCAGGTTTTGAGGCCCAAACCTGGAAACCGTCCACCCGATGGTTTTTCTCTGGTTCTACCACCAAACCGAAGCTGTAGAGGGGATGCACCGCTCGTGCACCCCGTCCACCAACACGTGTCCCCAAGTCCACGACTTAGGCAACACATGACCGCAAGTCTTCGCTCGTCGCTGTCCCAGGCTGTCAGCCACCATAGCTGATCCTCGGGCCACCAGTTCCTCAGTCCAAGCCTCGCGTCCGCCCTTCGCCACTCTCGGTCCATCGGCATGGCACGTCTCTACTTGACCTTCACCTTGCCTCTGATCACTATATCCGTGCTCGACACCTGCACAACACAAGCCAAAGAACATGCGCATCATCCCAGTTGACAACCACTCATCACACAGTGACTCGGCATACACCCATGTATCCGCAAGCTTAACCAAAAAGAAATGACAAAACAACACACATGCATATGCAATGCAATATGGAATTTGAACCTAGGTTGTTTGTCAAGTTTGCTCATGGGTAAGCTTCTTCACACGCTTTTTAGGGAGGTTATCTTAACCATGTCTGACAAGCCTATGTGCATAGGATAATTTAAACATGGCATATGATACAATGCAATGCAAAGACAACCCCCTTTCACCTTTTGACAAAGTTACTTAGATCAAGCACATTAAGCTCACTTCGTAATCTACAAACGGTGTTTTCATCTAGGGGTTTTGTGAAGATATCCGCCAATTGATCTTCGGTTCTAACTCCCTCTAAGGATATGTCTTTCTTCGAAACATGGTCTCTAAGAAAGTGATGGTGAATATCTATGTGCTTTGTGCGAGAGTGTTGAACCGGGTTGTTAGCAAGCTTAACCGCGCTCTCATTGTCACACAACAAAGGTACCCTTTCTAGAACTACACCATAGTCTAAAAGGGTTTGTTTCATATAAAGGATTTGTGCACAACAACCACCCGCGGCTATGTATTCCGCCTCGGCGGTAGACAAGGCCACACTATTTTTCTTTTTCGAACTCCATGAAACTAGTGATCTCCCAAGCAAATGGCACCCCCGGATGTGCTCTTTCTATCTACTTTGCAACTCGCGTAATCCGAATTGGAATACCCAACAAGTTGGAAGTTAGCTCCTTTGGGATACCAAAGGCCAATGCTTGGGGTGTGCTTTAGGTACCTAAGGATTCTCTTCATGGCTATGAGATGTGATTCCCTAGGATCGGCTTGAAAACGAGCACACATGCACACACTAAACATGATGTCAGGCCTAGATGCGGTCAAATATAACAAGCTACCAATCATGGAACGGTAGAGAGTTTGATCAACCGGGTTACCTCCCACATCTAAGTTGAGATGTCCATTTGTTGGCATTGGAGTCTTGATAGGCTTGCAATCATCCATGTTGAAGCGCTTGAGGAGGTCTTATGTGTACTTCTCTTGAGATATAAAAATCCCCTCCTTCAATTGCTTGACTTGGAAGCCTAGGAAGAAATTGAGCTCGTTAATCATGGACATTTCGAACTCCTTCGACATCTAGTCACCAAATTCCTTGCAATAGGCTTCATTTGTTGACCCGAAGATGATATCATCAACATAGACTTAACAAATGAAGATCTCTCCATCAAGCTTCTTGGTGAATAGCGTGGTGTCGACCTTCCCAATGATGAAGCCCTTCTCGATGAGGAAGTTCCGGAGGCGCTCGTACCACGCTCTAGGGGCTTGCTTGAGCCCATATAGCGCCTTGGACAACCTATAGACATGATTAGGATATCTAGGGTCTTCAAACCCGAGAGGTTGATCAACATAGACTAGTTCATTTATGAAGCCATTTAAAAATGCACTTTTCACATCCATTTGATATAATTTAATGTCATGATGTGATGCACATGCAAGGAGGATACGGATGGCATCAAGTCTTGCAACCAGTGCAAAGGTCTCTCCAAAATCCAAGACTTCTACTGGAGAGAACCCCTTTGCAACTAGCCTTGCCTTGTTTCTAACAACCTTGCCTTGATCATCTTGCTTGTTTCTAAACACCCATTTTGTTCCAATGACTCTTGCGCCTTTAGGTCGCTCTTCAAGTGTCCAAACTTGGTTGCCGGTGAAGTTGTTTAATTCTTCATGCATAGCATTCACCCAATCCGGATCACCTAGAGCTTCATCTACAATGGTAAGCTCAATAAGAGACACAAAGGAGTGATGTTCAATAAAAAGAGCAAGTTTTTGAGATCGAGTCATTTCACCCCTTGTTGGACTCCCTATGATGAGATCTTGAGGATGAGCTTGTAGTAGAGGAGTATTCCTTTGATCAACCACTTGAGGGGCCGCTTGAGGAGCATCAACATCTTGAGCTAGTACCACCATTTGATGATGGGAGACATGAGTGTCTTCAAATGGCTCTCTCCCATTTTTATCATCATCTTGTGGTACATTTGATGAGGATGGCTTGTTAATGACTTGCACATCATCATCATCATCTTTAGGCTTGATGGCTCCAACCGGCATATTCTTCATTGCTTCCCTCAATGGTTCATTACCTACATCATCAAGATTCTCATGCTCTCCTTGAGAGCCATTATATTCATCGAATTCCACATCATATGTTTCTTCTACCATCCCGGTGGCATGGTTGAATACTCGATATGCTTTGGACTTCAATGAGTAACCAACAAGAAAACCAATATCACATCGGCGTTGGAACTTCCCTAGGTGTTGGCACTTCTTGTAGATGTAGCATTTGCACCCAAACACTCTAAAGAATGATACATCCGGCTTCTTGTTGTTGAGTAGCTCATAGGGGGTCTTGCCAAGGAGACGATGGGGGAACAACCAGTTTGATGCATAGCAAGCGGTGTTGATTGCTTCTGCCCAAAATCTTTCCGGTGTAGAGTAGTCATCTAACATTGTCCTTGCTAGGGTGATTAGAGTCCGGTTCTTCCTCTCAACTACCCCATTTTGTTGTGTTGTGTAGGTTGCAGAGACTTCATGCTTGATCCCAACTTTATCACAATATTCCTCAATATGGGTGTTGTCAAATTCCCTTCCATTGTCACTTCTAATCTTCTTGATCTTCAAGTCAAATTCATTTTGGGCTCTCTTGGCAAACATCTTGAATGAAGGGGTTGCTTCGGATTTGTCATGAAGAAAGAATACCCAAGTGTATCTAGAATAGTCATCAACAATCACTAGGCAATAGAGATTTCCACCCAAGCTAGCATATGTTGTTGGCCCAAATAGATCCATGTGAAGTAGCTCTAACTCTCTTGATGTTGATACAAAGGCTTTGGTCGGATGAGTGTTTGCAACTTGCTTGCCGGCTTGACATGCACTACACAATTTGTCCTTCTCGAATTTGACATCTTTCAAGCCTCTAACCAAATCCTTCTTCAATAGCTTGTTGAGAGTGTTCATTCCAACATGTGCCAATCTTCTATGCCATAGCCAACCAAGAGATTGCTTTGTGAACAAACATGTCTTCAAGTTGGCATCTTTGGAGGAGAAATCCACTAGATAGAGATTGTTGTATCTAAAGCCTTTGAATATCACTTGTGCATCATCTTTCTTGGTCACAACCACTTCTTTGTCGGTGAACAAACATTGAAAGCCAATATCACAAAGTTGTCCAATGGATAGCAAGTTGAAGCTCAATGATGCAACAAGAAGCACATTGGAGATGGTATGATCATTTGATATTGCCACTTTGCCCAAACCTTTGACATTGCCCTTTGAATTGTCACCAAATGTAATCTTTTCTTGGTCATCGACATTCTCTTCTAGTGAGGTGAGCATCCGGGGATCACCGGTCATATGTTGTGTGCAACCACTACAAATCACCCAATGAGATCTACCGGTCTTGTAGTTCACCTACACACACAAGAAATCAAGCTTGAGCTTTCGGCACCCAAACTTGTTGAGGTCCCTTAACCTTCTCAACTAGTGACTTTGCAACCCATATTTGCTTTGGCATATTCTTGTTAGGAGGCCCCATGAACATGACTTTCATCTTGCCACTAGAGTCTTGTCTAAGCATGTAGTGAGCATTGAAAGCAAAGGGCCTAGCATGCTTGGGCAAGGGTGTGGGCTTTGGCTCTTCACAATCATGAGCAAAGTGTCCTTCTTTTCCACACTCATAGCATCTCCTAGTCTTCTTCTTCTTTGGCTTTGTGATGCTCTTGTGTTGCTGCATCTTATCTTCAAGAAAGCCAATACCATTTCTATTGGTCTTCATTACGGTGTTCATGAGTAGCTCACTTTGAAGACATTGACCCTTGGTGAATTTCTTCAACCCGGTGGTAAGGTGCTCCTTCTCTTTCTTGAGCTTGTCATTCTCTTGTTGGAGTTCCAATTGGGATGGTGTCAACTTGTAATCCCTCTCCATCTTAAATCTCTTGTTTTCTTGTTTTAGCATCTCTAGCTCAAGTGTGATGCTATAGTCATCATCATGAGTTTGGATGACAACTTGCTTGGTGGTTGATAGCTTCTTGAGATCAATTTTGAGCTTAGAATTCTCATTCTTGATCTTGACATAGTCATCATAGTGATCGGCCACAACCACTTTCTTGCCCTTGCCACTAGCTCTTTGGTCATCATGCTCACTAACGAAGTCCTCACAAGATGTTGCTATGTCACACTTAACATCAAGGTTAGGGGAATCATGTGTGTCATGAGAAAGTATATCATAAGCTACAACAAGTGTATCATGGTCTACTTTAACTTGAATATATTGTTCCTTAAGCAAAGCATAGCTAGAATTAAGAGCACTATGCATCTTATCATGTTTTTCATTTTTAGCTTTGAGCACTTTGTTAGAAGACTTGAGCTCCTTGATAGATGATGCCATAGTAGCAAGTTCATTTTGTTGCTCATTACTAGCATGTATAGCATGATCCTACTTTTCAACAAGAGATTCATTTTCATCAACAAGCTTCTCATTTTTAGCTCTAGTCTTTCTTATGATTCTAGAATAGTTGTTTGGCAAATCAACGAGTTCATCATAAGAGGGAGCTTTGAATTCTCCATCACTCTCATCATCACTAGAGTCATCTTCACTATGTACCTTCCGGTCACCCTTGCCCATGAGGCATAGGTGTGTAGTGGATGATGGCGACGGTGGTGGTGGTGGAGTAGAAGTCCCAATCACTAGAGCGGCCACCTTCTCCTTCTCATCATCACTATCTTCATTGGATGAGCCACCGGAGGGGTCGGTGAGCCAATCACCAACAATGTAAGCTTTGCCACCTTTTCTTGTGGTATTGCTTCTTCTTCTTGCCATCCTTCTTGTAGGGCTTCTCACTCTTCTTCTCATCTTCGCTTGATGAGTCGTATTTCATGCCCTTGTTCTTGTTCTTGTAGTTGTCATTCTTGGGCTTGGTGCATTGGTGAGCAAGATGGCCAAGTTCACTGTAATTGTAGCAATCCATTTTGGAGATTGGCCTTCTCTTGCTACTTGTGAAGAATTTTTCTTTCTTGAGTCAAAGTTGACTCCATTCTTGTGAAGCTTCTTCAACATCTTTGTGGTTCTTCTCACCATAAGAGCAATGTTTGTATCATCTTCCTCATCACTTGAGCTCTCATGATGCACCTCAATTGCCTTGGACTTGCCCTTCTTGTCATGACTTGCTTTGAAGGCCAAGTCCTTCTTCTTGTCGGTGGAGGAGCCACCACTTGGTGTGATGTGCATGTACATCTCATGCGCATTGATCATTCCCAAGATTTGTGTTGGTGTAGCGGTGGAAAGATCACATTGAAGTAGCACGGTCACAATGTGTCCATACTTCTCAATTGGAAGAACATAAACAATCTTCCTCACAACATCAGATGGTTGCATTTGTGTGAGGACAAGTCCATTTAGCTCTTCTACAAGAACATTCAAGCGTGAGTACATTTCATTTGCACTTTCATAGGTAAGCATATCAAACGAATGTAACTTTTGCATAACCAAATGATAACGCTCCTCACGCTCACTCTTGGTTCCCTCATGGAGCGCACAAATGTTTTCCCATAGATCATGGGCATTTTTGTTGTTCCGGACGCGGTTAAACACATCCTTGAAAATGCCTCTAAAAAGGATGTTTTTGGCTTTTGCATTCCATTTCTCATTTTCCTCCTCATTAGGAGTAAGGCTTGTGCCTTCCTTGGGCTTGGCAAAACCGGTGATCATGGCTTTGCGGCATTTTGCATCAACCGCTTCTAGGTACGACTCCATACGGATTTTCCAATATGGGAAGTCATCTCCCACGAACATGGGAGGTGGTCCATCACTTTCGGACATCTTAACTCTAGGCGGTTAAGCCTAAATCGAGAGCACGAGGCTCCGATTACAATTGAAAGGATCAAGATGCCCAAGAGGGGGGTGAATTGGGCTTTTCTAAAACTTTTGCAAGAATTAAATCCTAACAAGCCCAATTAACCCCCTAGTGCCTAGAAGGTGTTTCTCTAACAACAACCGCACAAAAGACTATCGCTAAACCATTTCTACTCTAGCATGGCAATTCAACTTATGAAAGAACAACAAGTAATTTGTGGAATTGAATTGCTCAAAAGTAAATGCGTATGTAAAGAGAGTAGAGATGACACGACGATGTTTTTCCTGAGGTATCGAGGTGTCGGCACACCGCCCTAGTCCTCGTTCGAGCACCCGCGCAAGGGTATTGCTCCCCCTTGATCCGCGCAAGGATCAAGTGCTCACTACGAGCTGATTCTTCTCCACTCTGGCCCGGTGAATCGCTCGCTACCGGTCACAACTTGGCTTGGGTCATCCACAAAGCCTCCAGATGATCACCAAGCTCTCCGATCGCCACCAAGTCGTCTAGGTGATGCCGATCACAAAGAGTAACAAGCTAGAACTCTCACTTGACCAACATAAGGCCAAAGAGATGGATGGATGCACACTTGCTACTCAATTCTCACTAGGAGGTCACTAATTCTCTCAATTAGCTATTTTCTCAACCTCACTTGAGCTCTTGCTCTTTCTCGCACTCACTATGTGTTTCTCAGCAAAGGAAAGTGGCAAGAACACTCTAATGGAGGAGGGGGAGGACTATAAATACTCCCCCAATCGGCCATCCAAAAGAGCACTGAACAGGTGTTTCTGCGGGGGCATCGAACGCTCTGATGTCTGGCATCAGACGTTCCGATGACCTCGACCAATGGTCGACTGTACAACCTGTCAGACAAGTTAAAGGAGCATTGGATGCTGGGCAGCGTCCGATGCCATCACAACAGACGCGTCCGATGTGATTTTACCCTCTCTGGAACCTCTCTGCATGGACATCGAACGATGGCCCTCAACGTCCGATGCCAGCGTCCGATGCATGCCTAAGTTCACTCGCAAGTGAACAGTGGCACAGGCGCGTCCGATGTGACAACACCGGAGCGTCCGATGCCACGCACCAGACTAAACCGCAGTCTGAGTGAGCATCGGACGCGTCCGATGCCTGTTTCACAGGCAAAACTCACTCGGATCGCGACGTGGCCTTAACGACTTTTCATCCTCATGACACAAGGCATCTCTCTGAGCTACCTAGGGCTATGAAATAACATGTGTGCACCACACCTACCTCAATAGATTCATCTAGGTCAAGGTACTGATTCACGCTCCCCTTTATAGTACGGCCAAAGGAAAAACAAAGACTTAAGACTACCTAAGTGTCCTCCAACACCATATGACACTTAGCCTAGTCTACCACCGTCTTCGTCATCCGTCCTTTGAAAACCGAAACAATTTCCATCGCCAGGGGGCATGAAGTCCATATGCCCGTATCGTCGCCATTACCATGACCTAACTCATCCCTGGTTCTGCAAAACACACGTTAGTCACAGTAATCTTGTGTTTCATCCAATCACCGAAACCCACTAGGGGCCAAGATGCGTTCAGCGCTTTCATTGCTTGCGAGACCACTATGAGAAGGGTGATATCGACCTTCACCATGTCGATACTCATCTTCAGTTGGCAGATATTTTCACCAGGCCTTTGGACCAATCAACCTATGCTAGGTTGAGAGGTGAGCTTGGTGTGTGTTTCCCCTTTTAGTTGGGGGAAACATTTTGGTTATTGTATCATAGACTGACTTCTTTTATTATCTTCTTGTTTAGCTTTTGAATTTCATCATTTTTGCATCTTTATCTTCTCGAGCTTCATGTCTATAATCGATATAATAATTCTATGCTCTGATTAGTGTATGTGTCGGTGTTTGTTAACCGGCAACTCGTCTTGAGTAATCTCAGACGATTGTTCGGTGGGGATCGGCGTTCGTAGGACTCGGCGAGTACACAGGGACAGCGATTTATACTGGTTCAGGCCGCTGAATAGCGTAATACCTTACGTCCAGTGCGGCGTGTGCCTTGTGTATGATTATGATTCAATGTTCGATTGTCTCTGGAGCCCGCGCCTGCTTCCCCTTATATATCCGGGTGAAGCATAGCGCAGACCGAGTCCTAGTCGATTACATCAGAGGAGTCCTATTCTAATTACAAGACTTCCTTTAAGAATTCAACTAGGTTACAATAAGAGTCCTAATCCAAATACGCTTCGTATCAAGTCTTCGGATCTCCAATGCCGTCCAGGATTAGTCGGAGGGATCATCTTCTGATGATATCTCTGACATCCTGGTCCGTCAAGCCCCCGAGCTCTTCATCATTTTCTCATATCATTATCTTCTGGTTTCTCTTTGAGAATCTCCGAGTAATATCTTGAGAAATCTTGAAGTGCTCCGTAGGTAAAGAACTTTCATGGCGTGCACTTTTTCCTGAAAAGTGCACCCATAGGGTGTAGCCCCCGAGCCTCTTGTTATTTATAATAACTTTAAGGATCTTTTGAGCCTTTTCCGAGTAATTCTTGGGTAAGAAAAAACATTTTCTTTATAGATTATACCCTGCAGCCCCCAAGCCTGAGTTCCGAGTACTTAGTAATCGACACTTGGGATCTTCAGAAATATATGATTAGATAATCTATTAAAGAAAATGAAGAGTCGGAACATTACACCAATTCATTGCTCAAACTGTCCGAGTAATAAATATTCAGCTTCAGGTGGGAAATGTTTTCAACAAACATCCCGTATCACCCCCCACTAAATAAAAATTACCATGGGGCTAGCAATAATTGACCGGTGACTGTTCCAACGGCATGTAATAATGATGCTTGTCGTTTTCTGCAACTGCAAACTTTGTTGTCTTTGTCTTGAAGTGGGAAACAGCTCTGTTACCGATACCAAGCTTCACATGCACTACAGTACATTGGTTGAATTATTGCTCCAGTGGTCAGTTTTGTTGATGAACCATGTCCATGGACCAAGAAAAAACCGCCTATAAATACCCTGCCTGGGAAGCAAGGAGTTCATATCCTATAGGAGTGTAGAACTTCTCTTAGTCCCACGAGTTTTATAGTAGTGATAACGGAGATGGCGGAGCCCCCGGGTGTCTTCCTTATGTAAAAAAGATGAGGTACCCAGAAGAACTCTTGTGAAGAGACCATCCGCCTGGGTGGTTTCCAAGTGGTCGCGAGCAGAGGGATACAGAGGTGCGCCTAGAAGAACTCTTGTGGCTACCACTCGTAGATAACCTCGGAGTCACAGGTTGTCAAAAGGGCGGCGAGGGCGTGATGGTCTTCCCTGGAGTTCCTTGAGTACCGGGGTGGTGCCTGAAATCCACCTTGGGATGCACTGAAAAGATAGTGTCTACCCAAGGTTCTGTGTCTGCTTTACTGCGTCTCACTGAACCCGATCCTTGGTGCAATAGGCATCAAGGCTCTGTACCTTGATTACACTAGAGTAGCGTTTTACATCCTGATTGTACTTCTGCTGATAATCGCTGTATCTCATGATGTTGCCACGTATCTCTGTTGTAATTCCGAGTAATAATAAATAAGATCTGGGTACTTGGAATATTTTCTGAGTCCTCTGTCTTGTTCTCCGAATGCGAAATGTGTCTTGTGAAAGAAGGAAGCTTGTCTGTTTAGCTGGAGCTGACGCCGTTTGTAGCGCTTTCTCACCCGTTATGGTTTTGAACAGTCTCTTAACGCCGTTTGTGAGAGATGAACGGTTGCCAAAACAGATCTATAATAAGCCACCGTCGGGCTGTATGTCCCTCACGCTTTCATCAAGCCATTGCCTTCAGAGTTTAGAAATCCCCTAGCGAACCATTAGTTGATGCGTAGAAAGTCTCTCATCATCAACATGGGTCCCAAGAGACAAGCCGCTGGTGATAAGAAGAAGGTTAGGATCACCACCACCGGAAAGCCGAAGCATCCCAATCCCCCAACTGACATATTGGCGTGGAAAATACCAAACACCATATTGTCAGAGCTGGCGTTCTTGGCACAACAAGGATTACTTCAGGCCCAACCGCTTGATGGATGGAGAGTGCCCACCGATCACCGCGCTCCTGCCCCCAACACCACAGAAATAGTGATGTTCAAGTCCTTTGTCGAGCGGGGATTAGGGCTTCCTGCTTCTGACTTTTTCCGTGGATTGCTACACTATTATGGTTTGACTCTCAACCATATCACTCCCAATGCCTGCTTCCACATTGCAATTTTTACCCATCTGTGTGAAGCTTTTCTGGGTATCTGCCCTTCCTTTACTCTCTTCCGCTATTTCTTCTAGGTGAAGTGTCAAACTAGTGATGCTAGTGTAGTGGTAGTCGGCGGTGCTAGCATCCAGTTAAGGTTAGAAGTAGCTAGTCAGTACATAGCTGCAGATTTGTCAGATTCTGTGAAAGACTGGGCTTCCGGCTGGCTTTATATGGCAAACCCTCCGCCGGCGCTTCGTCGTCACGACGGGTGGCCTCCACAAAAGTGCCATGAGTGGAGAGACAAGATTAGTGCTGAAGGATTAGAGGCTATCCGACCTCTTATTGATTCCATAGAAGCATTAAAGCTCGACGACGTGACCGGGTACTCTGTCGTCCAAGATTTTGTTGCACGAGGCATCCATCCTCTGCAACAGCGAGCCAATTTTGGCTTCGAGTACCTGGGTAAGAATGACCCGGGACGTCATGCCGTCGAACAGTGGTCGGACTATGAAGTCTTATGGAGGGTGAACCGGCTTCTCAAGAGTCATGAACACCTTGCTCCAGTGGTGACAACATTATCCGCAATTAACCCTCTGCCTCAAGTAAGTATATGATTTACCATGTCTTCGAGGTGCTGGATAAATATCCTTCTAACCTGACTGAATGTTCTTCTTTTCTAGGGCCAAGGGAGAGATGACAATGATTGTCCTCCCCTGCCTCCGGCGACTGAAGAAGGTGGAGGCATAGTTTTGGGGGGTCCTATCCGAAGTGAGGATCTTCCCAACAAGCCGAGCTCTCCTGAAGATCTTGACTGGCTTAACACAGATTCAACTGACTCTGATGTCAGGCTTATAGACATGGAAGCTGAGGGTAGCCGGAAGAGGTCACCGACTCCACTTCAAGACGCCGGGGAAACTATCCCAAAGAAGGCTCACACTGGTAGGCGTCGTGCTGATCGAAAAGTACTTTTGTCACCAGCTCTGGGTGAAAAGCACTGTAATATGGGTGCTCCTGGTAAGGGCAAACCCGAGTACTCTACAGTCCTTTTGTATCTTGATTTTGATAAACTCTTGTCTTATATATGGCGATGTACCAGATGCTGAGACAACTCAAGGGACTTCAAGTCATGTAATCCTTGAAGAAACTCTGGTTCCGGATCCGCTTCTGAAGCAGCCTCTCTTGAAGTTGTCGAAGCCATTGAAGCTTGTGAAGTAAGTTTTCAACTTTTGTAGAGTGTTCACAGATTTCTGATACTGACATGAGTACTCGTCTGTTTGTAGGAAAACGAAACCAGATGCAACATCCTCGAGTATCGTTCCTGATTCCCAGGCGGTAGAGGAGTCGGGGTCGCTGGCCAAGGATGATTCCAGCGTGCCGCCAACCTTTAGCCAGGTAGATCCGCTGCCTGGCTCCTCTCCGTCCAAGTCTCAGGCCGATGCGGCTCCTGATTCGGATATTCTCCCATTTCCACAGGTTGGATGGCCATTCTTCATTTTTCGTTCTCCTGCTCAGCTGGAGTTTGACCAATTGTTCAATGACTGGTTTTTCCGTACGTGACAGCCGGATGAACCAACCTTGGGCATGGTCTTGGCGGATATCCATGTAGAAGATTCAACTCGTCAACAGGGAGGGTCTGTAGATGTCCCCGAGTCCTCGCGCCAAGGGGCGACTCTCGACGTATCCGGGTATGATCAGGACCTCACCCGTTTGAAGGAGCTGAGCGATCAAGTGAGAGCCCTTGTTGAAACTCTTCACCAATTTGTTGAGGTTAGATTTCTCAATTTCTTCTTGTTGTACTGTAGTCACGTCCGAGTACTTACAGTAGTGTTTTTATGCAGGCCTTTGACTTCAAGGTTAGGGATCAGGTCACCCGGATCCGCCAGGAGATGTCCTATGAGAACCACAAGCTCCGGGACTACATTGCCCAGGACCAAATCAGTCAAAAGGTAGCCACCCAGCTTCTGCATAACCGCATCAATGAACTTCAAGGCAACCTCAAGGAGGTGGTCGCGGATCATGATGCTGCAAACGACCGTGAGGTTGGGCTAATAGCTAAGGCCGCCTCTATGGAGCAGAAAATGAAGGAGCTGAAGAAGGCTTCCAAAAAGCAGCTTGAAGGTAAACTTTGTAGTTTTCTGTGTCAGTCGATTCCATAGTGTCAATTTGATTATATGATAACCGACTGATATTTATGCAGATGCGAATAAGCTAGCTTCTGGGTGGCAGAGCGCATTCAACTTCAACCGGAAGCAGGGGGAGCTTGAGGAGGTTTTTGCTAATGCGCAAAGTACTCTTTAGGAAGCCGAATTGATGCGTGAGGGTGCTGACCGGGACCTTCTGCAGGCTCTGAAGTCTACGAAGGAGTCGCGGGAGGCTCTCGAATCGTCGCAAGCTTCTCTGAAGGCCTTGGAGCATGCGGTCGAGCCCATCCTAAACATGATTCCAGCGCCAGAAGGAGTTGAGGAGACTTTGATTGATCGGGCCAAGGCTGCGCCTGGGCGGCTGGCTCAATATATCAAAGATATGTCAATTTCTGTGGTGCAAGGTCTGATGGCGACGCTGCGGTTGCATCTACCGTCTTTCGACCTGTCTGCTCTGATGACCCTCCCTGAAGGCAAAGGCGACGAGGACCTTGCAGCAATGCAAGAAGAGGTGAAGGCCGCGGCGGAGGAGTACTCACAGATTCTGGATCTTGTAGAGTAATTTAGTCTCCTTAGTCTTTTCAGCGCGGCTTGTGTCCCCTACAAACGATTATTATGAAATATCAAAAATATTGGTTACTTTTGAATGTCATGGATTTCGTATGTAATCAACTCCTTACTGCGAGAAATTTCTTCGGCAATAGGTTGAGTTTACTTTATGTGGATGTATGACCAGGCGTCTGGTTAGACGAGTCTATCCGAGTGCTCTCTAGCACTTTTGTTGTGGGTCGTATGACTTTGTCTCTCTAGTGATTGTGTAGAGGACTTAGTCTTGCCCGAGTACTACTCTTAGTACCATTGTTCATGGGATAATTCTTATCAGGCACCTCTTGAAGGACCATAACTGTGGTTCCTTCTGGGTGGATCATATCCTCTTGATGGTTGCAACTTGGGTGCGAAGGTAAATGGACCTCTGTCCGGTGAGTATGTAACAGGGTGGGTACTATTCCACCTTGTTATGCCTTATAGGAACTAGTATCTACTACGGCAGATACCATATTCACTATAGGCTGATAGCTGGATGTTAAGCCGTACTACCTTGTGAGTTGTATTGAGCTCGAAGCTCGTAACTCAAATATGGTTACCGCTGAAGCGATCCGTCCGAGTAATATTAAATATTAGTCGGTGGTAAGCCCTGCTATTGCAGAGATTTTTATGCGACTGATTAGTCGTGATGAGATGTAGAAAAAGACTGGATAATGTGTAAAGTTCTTGTTTCTGATGAACTCCAAACTTTGTTAATATCCGACTAATAAATACAAATGCCCTGGGTCATGATTGTAGCGTAGTCCTTAAGTATGGAATTTCTTCAAGTGCTCAATATTCCATGAATTTGGCAGTGGAGATCCATCTTCAGTGACTAGCTCAAATGACCCGGGTCTTGTTACTTTGGATACAATGTAAGGTCCTTCCCATGGACTCATAAGCTTGTGGCGCCCTGTAGTATTCTGAATTTTCTTCAGGACCAGGTCGCCTACTTGAAAAGTGCGGTGATGGACGTTCTTGTCATAGTAGCACCTCATCCCTTGAAGGTACCTTGCTGACTGAAAGAGTGCGGTTAATCGAGCTTCTTCGAGGCTGTCGACTTCTAGCCGCCTGGTGTCATCAGCCTCGCCTTCGTTATACTGCTCTGTTCGTGGGGCGTTCCAGATTAGGTCAGCCGGGAGGATCGCTTCAGTGCCATATACCAGGAAGAAAGGAGTTTGGCCTGTTGCCCGACTTCGTTGTGTCCGTAGCCCCTAGACTACTTTAGGCAGTTCTTCGACCCACTTGTCGCGGAATCGTCCTGATTATAAGAACTCTAGTACCGTCTTAGTCAAATTTGTCTGGCGTGGACCCGCACTTGAATCCAAATAACCTCGGTAGTCCAGAAATCTCAAAGGATTTCAACAACGTACATCATACAGGATCACATCGTTCAAGTATTACATTCGAAAGGAAACAACACAGATAAATGAAACCGAATTTAAACATTAGAGTGCGACATTAAAACAGAGTTATTACAATACTGAGTTTAAAAGTGCCGAAGCTTAAAACAGTTTTGAAACACGACCACTACATATGTGGTCCAAATAAAGCATTGTTTGATAACTTAACCCCACACAACTCATTCCTCCTTTTTCAGATAGTGTGCCACAAGGAGTCTCAATCTGGCAAAAGAGAGGCGAAAGCTTCTTGACCACCCTACCCTGGGCCTACTCCACATCACCCTCCACTGGGTAGAGGCAATGCTTACAATAGCCATAGTACACCTGGCCATCTGCAACAAACGGGATAAACCCTGAGTACGGGAATGTACTCAGCTAGACTTACCTGTCCAACTGAAAATAAAGACACCAAGGGTATGCAAGGCTTTGTGGTGGAGCTGGGATCTTTAGTTGCGAAAAGCTCAGTGTCAAGAGAAGGATTGATTAATAATATTGATGAGCTGTCAATTTTAAACCTACCTCTTTATCTAGGTTTTGCACCTGAACTAATACATCCACTTGAGTCTAACAAGCAAATATTATTACCATATCCTGTTGACTCATTCATATTTTAGTTGAACCTTTAAACATCACATGGAGTTGTATCGTGGTGAAGCTCGCCATAGTTTCCCACTAACCGGGGGAGACGGCCACTCGAATTGAATTCCAAACCAGCTGGTGAAAGACCTTTAATACCAGCCCACACTTTCTGCTTCGGGTCCATGCATTGGGCAACCGCTCGATGCTTGTTCGTGATGGTAATCGTCGCGGTTCAAGCACGGGCCGCCCAATTGGAACCTGGCGATGGCCTCACGCGGCAGATCGTATTTCCATACTAGAGGGCGCGACACGGGTCGAAACCGGCCCGAACAGCTTCTAACCGGCTTTGGATCGATGATTACAGCACCGACATATCCCTAAGTAAAAGGGCGCGTTCAAAAATGAACGAGGGCCAACATCGATACAAACCTACACGATCTAATGGACGGACTGCCCCAAGTTTCCAAACTTGTGCCTTGCCTTCCAGTTGACCGTATTTCATTACTACTCAGGTTCTTTTCCACGATAGCAAATATAGCCAACCGTGATCCGGTAAATACCCATCCGGGGTATTACGGAAACATCCTTAACTACTACTTTTATTAAGCAGGCTAAGCAATTCTACATTATAAACACTAACAGGATAACAACGCAGGTATAATCAATAATTAAGGAATGATAATGCAGCAAGTAGGATTCAATCAACTCCTATACCTAATGCATCACAATATAAAAATACTCAATTGAATTAATTGTAAAACTGAGAGACTTAGAATGCTCCGGGGCTTGCCTTGGGAAAAGACTGAGGCCTCGTGAGCGGGGCACTCAGGCAGGTTAGTTTCCGGCTCGGGGTCGACTTCCTCGGTCCTGGGCAGCTCTGGGGTTTCCTGCTCGTCGTTTACTTCCGGCTCCTGGTTGGGCTCCGGGACTGTCGATCCTATTGAATGCGGTACATAATTAAATAATGCAAGGTGCAACATGTTGGTATGAAATGTATCATTTCTTGCAAACCAACAAAACCAACTTGTTGAACCACTTTTGACATTGTGGTAACTACTCAATTACCACATAAAACAAAACCAATATTTCCACTATTTCCTATTTATTAAAATTGAAGAACTCAAATTAGAACTGCAAGTGCACTTTTCTTAATTTAGAAAAATCCACAAAAATTCCAGAAGGTAGTCAATACTAACTGGACTTCACTGCACAATTGTCAGCCAGAGATAAAATACAGAATAGCAGCTACAAAAAGATGAAACACAAAGCTCAAAAGGGTGCCTTGAACTAACTTCCTACATGAAAAGTGTCAAACAACAGGTTTCATATTTTTCCTAACTTTACCTTCATAAACACTCTACTGAAGGAAATTCGCTGTCAAAGCATAAACACATAAACCTACACAAAATAAACAAATTTTACTCCAGATAAAACACTTGAACTACAACCCTGCTGGAAAAGGGTGACATGCTCATTTTCATATTTTTCCCAGGTTCTATTCCACATTTCATATTTCTCAAGGAAGTTCCATGAACAGAAACATTATATTATTTCCTACATGAATTTCCTAAGAAAACCACAGAAAATCACATCTGTACAACAACTATAAATTTTTTTCCATATAAAACCCATGTTTAACATTTTTCCTAACTGGAACATCCCATACAGAGACTGCACAAATTTTTCCATATTTTATTTTTACATAAAAAGCACCTTAACACATTTTCCAAGAAAACTACCAAAAAGGACTTTAAACCTTAACAGACACTTTTTCTACACAAACATTATCTCATACATTTTTCACAGGTACTTAACATGATAAGGAACCTACATAAATTTTACCATGAATTAACTCGGCCAGAAAACATATATATCCATTTATCTCAACAAAAGCACATAAACTGAAATAAATAAAAACAGTAATACAAACTTTCACCAAAAATACTTTCATATTTTTTCCATGATAGATCTACTCCTGAGCAAGCTACCAAAACTGAAACCACCTCATTTGGACTTTTAAATCCTGCTACAAAAAATAATAAGCTTTTCGGGAAATTAAAACAAAAAGGAAAAATATTTAAATCTTCCCGGTCCGGCTTCGTGAACTTGGTCCATGGACCGCGTGTGACTGACGCATGGGACCCGCTGGTCAACGGGACCCACTGGTCAGAGAGAGCAGGGCAGGGGAAAGGGTTTGACCGTGCGATTCTCGCCGGCGGTGAGGTCGCCGGCGGTGAGAGGGTGCTTGACGTGTTCCCCTTGACGAGGCGGACTGAGCGGTGGTGATGGTTGGGCTAGTGCATGGCCGAAACTTGCTGGCGGCAAGCGGTGGCAGACGACGACGGCGTTGACGTGCGGCTACGCCGTTTCCGGCGGTCGCCGGCCAAATTAACGGGGACTATAGCTTACTTGAACCTTAGGTAGGCTACTAGAGGGGTTGGGTCGGCCCGTGAAGCTCCGGTGGAGCTCGACCACGTGCGCGGCCATGGCGGCGTCCGTGGCGCTTGGTCGGGCATGAATGGGAGGCTAAAGGGCGGTAGAGACCTTGCGGAGGCGTGTTCTCACCGTGCCTTGGCCTGATGAAGCTTGTTGGTGAAGGAGGGAGGCGGCGGAGCTTTGGTCGGGGAAGAACGGCTTCGAGCTCCGAGCGGTGCCGATGGCGACCACGGCGACGCTCCTCGAGTTCCGGCGTTGGTGAGGCTCGGCGTGTGGTGCGGAGGTGCGCAACGCGTGTGCGAGGTGAGGGTGGAGTGGCGAGTGGGAGGAATCGGATGGTGGTGCTCGGGCGAGGTCGGAACGGAGAGGGGAGGTGGCGGTGGCGAACAGCGGCGAACGGGGAGCGTTCGGCTTGCGTTCGGGTGTGGGAGAGAAAGGAGAGCTGGGGCGCGGCTCGTGCGAATGGTGAGTGAGAGGGAGAGGGGCGCGGCGCGCTCGGGTTTTGCTCGGCCGGCGGCAATGCGCGGTCGTGGCGGGGGCCACGGCGACGTGACGTCTTGCAGCGAGCGGCGCGAGCGGCGAGGCGGCGTGACAGGCGAGGCAGAGCGGGAGTGGCCGGGGAAGATCGTTGCGTCATCGTGGAGGCAAGGATCGGGCGAGGAGTGGGCGAGGGGGATTTGTTGCAGGACTTGGCGGCCACGCGGCGGTTTGGCCGGCGTACGGCGCGGCCGCGGTCAGAACGACCGGCGCATCGTGCGCCGGCGGGCGCGAGCGAGGCACGGGCGAGCGTGGGCCGGTGCGGTGCGGAACTGGGCCGAAAGGCTGGTTGGGCCAAAAGTGAAACGCCGGGAAAAATTGTTTTCCTTTTTCTTTTTTCCGAAAACTTTTCAAACTTTGACTATTCAAAAACAGTTTTAAAAACTCCAAACTAGGCTTTGACCCAAAAATAAAAGTTGCTCAAAATAATTTTCTATACAACTTTCATATAAGGCACTTTTGCTGAAAAGCATTTTCTCAAACTCCACAAAATAAAGCCAAATCTTGAGCTATAAATCATTTTGTTTTCAAACTTTTTACTTATCAAACCACTTTAAACTACTTCAACGTGTCAGTATAAAAAGTGTTATACACAAC
This sequence comes from Coix lacryma-jobi var. lacryma-jobi, assembly GCA_009763385.1. Classification (NCBI taxonomy): domain Eukaryota; kingdom Viridiplantae; phylum Streptophyta; class Magnoliopsida; order Poales; family Poaceae; genus Coix; species Coix lacryma-jobi. Next base: position 63,838,562 of record CM019829.1, on the reverse strand, counting down.
ATTCTTCATTTTGTAAAATTATGGCCAAGATAGAAATCCAGTTAAACAGTCAAATCCAAAAGAAACCTAAGATCAAATAAACAACAAAAGGCAAAAAGCACTCTTATGCACATGAAATGATGCAATGCTTTGTTTATGCATAAAAGTAGCTAAGAGCAATTCCTAATATAGTGCTTGACACTTAGGGTGTCACAGCCCTCCCCCCTTAAAGAAATCTCGTCCCGAGATTTTGAGTTACGTACCATTTCTTAACAAAAGCGGGATAGTTTACGCGTAAGTACTCCTCGTTTTCCCAAGTTGCATCGTTGGGTCCGTGATTGCTCCAAAGAATCTTGTAAGTCTTCACTGTTCAGTTTCGAGTCTCTCGAGTCTTCATATCCATTATCTCCTGAGGTTGTTCATAGTATACCATGTCTGATCTGATAACAACATCTGAGATCCGAATTTTCTCTTGTTCCGGGACTCGAAGACACTTCTTCAACTGGGATACATGAAACACGGGAAAGACTGTGCTCATTTCTGGGGGTAACTGTACTTCGTAGGTGACTTTTCCCTTTTTGGCTATGATCTGATATGGTCCCACATATCGGGGTGCTAGCTTTTTCTTGAATCCAAAACGTTGGACCCTTCTCATGGGTGAGACCTTAAGGTAGACGTAATCTCCTACTTGGAATTCCAAGGGTCTCCTGCGTGTGTCAGCATAGCTTTTCTGTCGTGACTGTGCTGCCTTGATATGCTGTTGTACGGTTTGGACGATTTCCTCGGCATCCTTTACATAATCTGACCCATAAAATCCTCGATCTCCTGATTCAACCCAATTTACCAGGGTTCTGCATCTTCGTCCATATAAGACTTCAAATGGTGCCATCTTTATACTTTCCTGATAGCTATTGTTATACGATAACTCTGCGAGGGGTAACCACTTTTCCTATGATTCTCCTGATGATAGAACACAGGCTCTGAGGACATCTTCCAAAATTTGATTTACTCTTTCTGTTTGTCCTGCGGTTTGAGGATGATAAGCGGAACTTCTTACCAACTTACTCCCTAGCTCCTTGTGCAACTGTTCCCAAAAACGCGCTATGAACTGGGGTCCTCTATCAGAAACAATCCTCTTAGGAACTCCATGCAACCTCAAGATGTTCTGAATGTACAAATCCGCATACTGGTGCGGCCGATGGGTAGTCTTAACTGGTATGAAGTTTGCCACTTTGGATAACCGATCCACGACAACCCAGATAGAATCATGCCCTTTCTGGGTGGTTGGGAGACCTGTGATAAAATCCATACTAATCTCTTCCCATTTCTATTTCCATTCTGGGATTGATAACGGTTGCAACAATCCGGTAGGTCTCAGGTGTATAGCCTTTATCCTACAGCAAGTATCGCACTTTGCGACGTAAGCTGCAACTTCCTTCTTCATCTTTGACCACCAATACCTGGTCCTCAGATCGTGGTACATCTTACTGCTTCCTGGATGGATAGACAACTTTGAATTGTGGGCTTCATTCAGAATTCTTTCTTTTAGCTCCGTGTTCTTGGGAACAACCAACCTCTGGTCATACCACAAAATTCCCTGTTCATCTGTTCTGAAGTTCAAAGAACTATTGGTTTCCAACCTTTTCTTGATTTGGCAGATTTCTTCATCGGTCTTTTGTCCTTCGATGATGTCACTCTCCAGGGTGCACTGTATGGTGATGTTATTTAGCATAACGGGGTGCATAAGGTTGAATCCATCTTCCAACAGTGGTTGTAGGGAGTTGCAATGAGTCTTGCAACTCAAGGCATCTGCTACAACGTTCGCTTTTCCGGGGTGATAATGCACTTCTAGGTTGTAATCCTTAATCCACTCTAACCATCTCCTCTGCCTCATATTCAATTCTGGCTAGGTGAAGATATACTTCAAACTTTTGTGATCTGTGAATACATGACATTGGTTACCCATAAGATAGTGCCTCCATATCTTGAGTGCATGCACTACAGCTGCCAATTCTAAATCATGAGTCGTGTAATTCTCTTCATGTGGTCGCAACTGATGCGACGCATATGCTATAACTCTCCCATTCTGCATAAGCACACATCCGAGTCCAATCTTGGATGCATCACAAAACACATCAAAAGGTTCCTCCAAATCTGGTTGAGCCAAAACTGGTGCCGAAGTCAACAAAGTTCGCAGGATGCGAAATGCTGCCTCACATTCTGGAGTCCATTCAAACTTCTTGTTTTTCTAAGTTAGACGGGTCATAGGCTTTGCGATCCTCGAGAAGTCCGGAATGAACCGGCGGTAGTATCCGGCTAATTCTAGAAAGCTGCGTACCTCATGTACGTTCGTGGGTGCTTGCCAATCCATAACTTCTTGTACCTTCGTGGGATCCATAGAAATTCCTTCCTCTGAAAGGATGTGTCCAAGAAAGGGTACCTTCCTTAACCAAAACTCACACTTGCTAAACTTAGCATACAACTTGTAGTCTCGAAGTCGAGCTAAGACGATTCGTAGATGTTCAGCATGATCCTTTTCATTTTCAGAGTATACCAAAATGTCATCAATAAACACCACAACAAACTTATCCAACTCAGGCATGAAGACGGAATTCATCAGATACATAAAATGTGCCGGCGCATTCGTTAAACCAAAGGACATAACTAGATATTCATAAAGTCCATATCTAGTAGAGAAAGCTGTTTTTGATATATCCTCTCTTCTAATCTTGATCTGGTGGTAACATGATCTCAAGTCGATCTTGGAGAACACTTTTGCCTTTGATAACTGATCGAACAAGACGTCAATTCGGGGTAAGGGATATTTGTTCTTTATAGTTACTGCATTAAGCGGTTGATAGTCCACACACATCCTCAATGTTTTGTCCTTCTTTTTCAAGAAGATGGCGGGACATCCCCAAGGTGACGAACTAGGACGTATCAATCCTTAATCCAAAAGCTCTTGCAACTGAGTCTTGAGCTCTGCTAACTCGTTAGCTGGCATCCTATATGGCCTCCGAGAAATGGGTGCCGTTCCAGGGATTAGCTCTATAGCAAACTCCACATCCCTATCTGGTGGTAGTCCTGGCAACTCATCAGGAAAGACATCTGGAAACTCACACACTACCGGGATCTCAGCTATCTGCTTAGTTGTGATATTGAACAACACTCCATTCTCATGGGGGTTTTGGGGTAACTTAAACCGAAAAGAAGACCCATTCCGGGGACTAACCATGGAAACTACTCGCTCTGAAATGTCAAGATTGACCTTCCAGAGTCTCATCCAACCCATACCCAAGATTACGTCCAAACCTAGACCAGGGATGACTATGGGATCCACTATGGCCTGCTTATCCCCAAAAGTCATCTCCACTCCTTTAGCCATTTTACGGGCGGATAGAACAGCTCCGGTGGAACTTATCTGATATCCCCGATCCAACTCTACTAACCCGAGATTACTTCTTATAGCAAAATTCTCACTTATGAAAGAATGCGATGCTCCGGAATCAAACAACACAACTGCGGGGTACTGATTAACAAGAAACGTACCGGCGGTGACAGGTTCTCCTTCTGGCACTTCTTCCACGGTGGTGTAATGCACATGACCTGCGCGACGTTGAGGTTGGGGGTACTGCTTCTTTGGTCGAGGGCACTGACGTGAGAAATGCCCGGTCTGGCCACAGTTGTAGCACGGTCCGATCACGTATGGGGTCTTGGCCCCTCCTGAACCTCCTGCCTTTGCTTTGTTCTGCATCATGGGGGCGGTGTAGGGCTTCTCGAAACTCGGGCGGGGGTGGTTGTTCGTTATCTTCCTCTGCGGAGGGCGGAATCTTGCTCCTACAACCGGCGAGCGATACGGGGTGCGTGCTCCGAAAGGGGCCCTCTGTTGAGATGAACCTCCTTCGCTTGCACGATGGCGGTTTTCTATCGCTAGCCTACTGTCATTCGCCTCTTGATTCAGGCAGTCACTGACAAAGTCACTGAAGGTGGTGCGGTGACTGTTGCCCATCTTGGAAAGCATGGTGGCACTCATGCCACGCTTGAAACTTGCAATCTTTTTAAATTCCGTGTTGACGAAATCTGGAGCATAGCGAGACAGGTTGTTGAAGGTGTGTAGATACTCTGACATAGACCTGGTTCCCTGGGATAACCTCATGAACTCTGTGGTCTTCATTTCCATCAGTCCACTGGGGATATAGTGGTTGCGCATAGCAGTAGAAAACTGTTCCCTAGTGACTCGTGCATTTACAGGTAGGGATGCACGGTACTGGGACCACCATAAACCTGCGGGTCCTTCCAACATGTGGGCTGCATACTCCGCCTTAAGCTCTTCCGTCAAACGGAGCAGGCAGAACTTCTCAGTGATGGAGTTGAGCCACTCATCTGCTTCAAGCGGCTCGGTGACTTCCTTGAACACAGGGGGACGAGTGTCCAAGAAGTCGCGGTAGGAGCTGTACTGGTTGGGCTTTGGTCCCTGACGCTGCTGATGCTGTTGTGTAGTGTTGTTAGCGATGTTGCGGAGGGTGACCTCCATGTGCCTCTACATTTCCTCCATATTTCTCTAACTACACAGAAACTGGCTGAAAAATGCTTCCGGCGTCATCGGTGCCTGTGGGGGTGGTGGCAGATTTTCCTCCAGTCCAGACCCCTGTCCACGTTGGCTGCGAGTGTGTGCCGGCATCAGCATATCCCATTAATAAGCAGTCATTAGGTGATGTCACATTGATCATGAATAAATACTGCGCTGTACATAATTTTAAAAATTTAGCACATGACCAAGTATAATTATTCATTTCCACACAACATCACAAAATAATTGCTCGAAATTAGACATGCAAACGACGGAATTTCCATAAAAAGGTGCCAGATCGAAGTCTGGACTATGTCTAAAAGCCATACATGTCATGATACAACTCTAAACATAAAAACCAACACATGACTGGGGGTTACATCATTAGCGAGCATGCTCAAGCTATACAAAAGAAAAAACGACTCCTAGCGAAACTAACGCTCAGGCGTCTCCAGCGGCGGATGCGGCGTCCTCCTCATCGGCGTCCATCATCGGCTCGTCGGCGTGGTCCTCGTCGTCGGAAGAAGGCTCTGGACCAAGCACGACCCCGTCCTAGGGCTCCTGGGCCTCATATTCAGGGGCCTCGTCAGCCGCTGGGGCGGCGGCCTCCTGTGCGGCGTGGTGCATCTGGTGAACTGCCTCATGGAGCTGATCGATGTAGGCCTGCTGGTGATGTATCTGCTGTATCAGTTGATGGGCGCCTTCTCTGAGCTGATCGAGCGCTGTGCGGACCTCGTCCCACTGTAAGGATGCTGTCAGGTACATCTGCTCAGCGAGGGTCCTGGCGGTGGTCTGTGCACCTGCAGTGGCACGTGCATCGTCACGCTCGAGAGTGATCTAGTGAATCTTCTCCTGAAGCCGGGCTACCTCATCATCAAACTCTTCCTGCAGCTTCCTCTGGCTCTGGTAGGTGGCGGTGAGGGTAAAGGATATGCTCTCAAGGCTGCGCTCCAAACTCTCACATACACCCACCAAAGCTCCGGTGGCGCTCATCGCGGTTGTCTCACAGTAGAACCTCTCTTCTGCACTTCCTGTCAGAACCGACTCCAAGGTCTGCTTCTAGCGCAATGGAAAAAGTGATCCACGAGGAAACACTCCTGCCATAGCACTAGCTAGGTCGGCAGGGAAGCGGGCGATGATATCCTTTAGCACTAGATATGCTGCCCTGTTAGCTCCATCCTTGGCACAACTGCCTCTGGTGATCTCTGTCCATACTATCCAGTGAGGCTTGCCAGGCAAGGCTTTGACCTTGATCTGCACCATGACCAACGAATCTTCCCCATAGATCTCCTTCTGCCAAGAGTACTTGGGCTCCTGTCCCTCCTCATAGCCCACGGCCTGCAGAATCCTTCATAGGATGGTTGGTAGTCCGAAGTAGGTCAAAAACGTCTTCCTGGTCAACTTGGTGGCCAAGCGATGACGGGGAACTCCTCTACCTCCGGTGGCCTTGCGAGCAGTCAACTTAGTCCGAGCCATCTGTAGAAACAAGAAGGTTTCAAACTCTCGTGAGACGCATATTAAGTTGGCAAATTTTATAGAAAAGGGACAACTTTTAATTTAAGGGGAGGCAATGAAAATGCAAAAATATAAACATGATGCTTGATCGTACTTACGTTCTCACTCACTAAAAGTGACTCGTAAGTCCTAACGTTCTAGTCGGTGGCAAGAACGATCTCTCATGCATTATCTACTCGTTCTACTCGATCACGCAGTTAGTGTACCTGCAGAAGATTCATTTCAGCCCAAAGCAATCCCAATGGTAAAAATAACGGAGTATTGGCTCATCCGTGCGAATACATAGAAGCCAACACTAAACACCATGCACCAATCAAAAAAAAAACATACCCAAAACAATTGATACCCTCATATATGTTTGCGTGGAGCTCGCACATACTTGGTATAAGAACTCTCACCTAGACCGACGGTCGGACGGTAATGCTCTCATGTCTCACAAAATCATTTTATGCATGTTTTTGTGATCGACGCATTCTCTTTTTCCTGAGAATGGACCAGCAATAAAGATCCAGCATGAAGCAAAACCCTGAACCCTGTTAGCAGTTAAGCCACCTGAATCCTAGTATAGGCTTAAGGACGAGACTGGGCACACTTAGTATTTGAAATAGTTTTGAAAATAGTTTTGGAAATACCCATTTTAGTTCAAAAATAGTTCCGGTCGGATGCAATAACTTGAACCATGCTCCGATATCGGCTGTCGCGGAACCGTCCTGATTATAAGAACTCAAGTACCGTCTTAGTCAAATTTGTCTGACGTCAACCCGCACTTGAATCCATATAACCCAGGTAGTCCAGAAATCTCGAAGGATTTCAACATCGTACATCATACAGGATCGCATTGTTCATGTATTACATTCGAAAGGAAACAGCACAGATAAACGAAACCGAATTTAAACATCAGAGTGCGACATTAAAACAGAGTTATTACAATACTGAGTTTAAAAGTGCGGAAGCTTAAAATAGTTTTGAAACACGACCACTACACATGTGGTCCAAATAAAGCATTGTTTGATAACTTAACCCCACACAACTCATTCCTCCTTTTTCAGATAGTGTGCCACAAGGAGTCTCAATCCGGCAAAAGAGTGGGAAAAGCTTCTTGACGACCCTGCCCTGGGCCTACTCCTCATCACCCTCCACCGGGTAGAGGCAATGCTTACAATAGCCATAGTACAACTGGCCATCTGCAACAAACGGGATAAACCCTGAGTACGGGAATGTACTCAGCTAGACTTACCCGTCCAACTGAAAATAAAGACACCAAGGGTATGCAAGGCTTTGTGGTGGAGCTGGGATCTTTAGTTGCGAAAAGCTCAGTATTAAGAGAAGGATTGATTAATAATATTGATGAGCTGTCAATTTTAAACCTACCTCTTTATCTATGTTTTGCACCTGAACTAATACATCCACTTGAGTCTAACAAGCAAATATTATAACCGTATCCAGTTGACTCATTCATATTTTAGTTGAACCTTTAAACATCACATGGAGTTGTATCGTGGTGAAGCTCGCCATAGTTTCCCACTAACCGGGAGAGACGGCGACTCGAATCGAATTCCAAACCAGCTGGCGAAAGACCTTTAATACCAGCCCACACTCTCCCCGTCGGGTCCATGCATTGGGCAACCGCTCGATGCTTGTTCGTGGTGGTAATCGTCGCGGTTCAAGCACGGACCGCCCAATTGGAACCTGGCGATGTCCTCACCCGGCAGATCGTATTTCCATACTAGAGGGCGCGACACGGGTCGAAACCGGCCCGAACAGCTTCTAACCGGCTTTGGGGTCGATGATTACAGCAGCGATATATCCCTAAGTAAAAGGGTGCGTTCAAAAATGAACGAGGGCCAATGTGGCACCCTAGTGTCAAGCACTGCATTAGGAACTACTTTTAGCTACTAAAATGCATGAGCAATGCATTGCATCATTTCATGTGCATCAAAGTGTTTTTGTCTCTGAATATTTGTCTCGATTTTGGTTTCTATTGAACTTGGTTGTTTGAGTGACTTTCTGACTTGGCAAATAGTTTCATAAAATAAAGAATACTGATTAAAATGTTTTTCTTGTTGACATCTTGACCTAGTTCAAAATAGTTTATCAAATAAAAAGGAGGAAAACAAAATGGTTTAAGTCTCAAAAATTGGCTTTATTTATGAGGGGGTTGTAAAAATGGTTTTCGGAAAAAGTGTCCTATATGAAAGTTGTAGAGAAAATTATTTTGAGCAACTTTTATTTTTGGGTCAAAGCCTAGTTGGGAGTTTTTGAAACTGTTTTGAATGGTCAAAGTTTGAAAAGTTTTTGGAAAAAGTTAAAGGAAAAGGTTTCTTTCCCGTGCTTCCCATCCGGCCCGCTTAGCCTCTCGGCCCGCCAACGCCGTGCCGGCCCAGCCGCGCTCGCCCGCGCGGGCGCTGCGCATGACAGCCTCGCCGCGCCGTACGCCGGCCGGAGCGCCGCGTGGCGGCCAGCCTCTTCTCCGAATCCGCCCTGACCACTCCTCTCGCGATCGCTTCCGTGTTCGAGCGCGCAAGATCGCTCTCGCCCTCTCCGTGCACGCCTCGCCTGCCGAGCCCCCTCGCTGGCTGCGCCCCGCCTCTCGCCGCTTGTCGCACCGGGCCCCGCCACTACGGCCCGTCCGGCCACGCCCGAGGGCAAAGACCCGCGCACCGCCCCCTCTCTCTCTCCCGCTCTTCATTCGCACCAGCCGCTCCCACCATCTCTCCCCTCCTTCCGCGAATGCAAGCCGAGAGCATGACTCTCCTCCGCCGTCGCACGCCACCGTGAAAACGCCCCACCGCGTTCCAGCCCTCACTAAGCCACCGCCGGCCTATTAGCTCCGGCCACCACTCCGCCATCATCTAGACCACACGGTGCTCCCACTTTCACCTTCGCCGGAGCCCCATCACCGCCGGAACAAGGAGTGCCACCTCTCGGCCGCCGTCGACGACCGGGAGTGCAAGCCGTTGTTCCACACCACCCGAACCTTCGTCAAGCCCCATCTTCCTCGTCGAGCCCCGTCACTTCAAAGCAAGGTGAGAACACTCATCCGTCGCAACGCTACCGTTCCCCCACCGTTCTCTCTCACCCGGCCGAGTGCCATGGGCGCCGCCGTGACCTCCGCTCGCGGCCAAGCTCCTCTGGAGCCTTTCAAGCCACACCAACCCCCAGTCTCACTCCCTAGGATCCCCTTAAAGCTTTTGCCTCCACCAATTTCACCCACCACCGCCGGAAACGGCCAAGCCGAGCACCGCCGCCGCCGCCGTCCTCCATGGCTCGTCGGCGGCGAGCTACGGTCGCGCGCTGGCCAAACCGACCGCACCACCCGATTCGCCACGTCAAGGGGAACACGGCGAGCCTAGCCTCGCCGCCGGCGACCTCACCGTCAGCGAACATCGGGCGGTCAACCCCGTCCCCTGCTTTTCTTTCACTGACCAGTGGGTCCCGTTGACCAGCGGACCCCGCGCGTCAGCCTCACCCGGTTCATGGACCGAGTTCACGCAGGCCCAGCCGGGAGATTTTAAATGATTTTCCTTTTTGTTTTATTTTCCAGAAACGCTTGTTATTTTTGTGTAGCTTGATTTAAAGGTTCAAATGAAGTGCTTTCAGTTTTGTTAGCTTGTTTATGAGTAGATCTATCATGGAAGTATTTTTTGTAGAAGTTTTTATTACTGTTTTTATTTATTTCAGTTTATATGCTTTTGTTGAAATCAATGGTTATATATGTTTTGTGGTCAAGTTAATTCATGGAAAATTTTGTGTAGGTTTCTTATCACGTTATGTACCTGTGAAAATTATATAAGGCACTGTTTATGTGGAAAAAGTTTCTGTTATGGTTTAAAGTCCTTTTTTAGCTGTTTTCTTGGAATAAGTGTTAAGGTGTTTTATATGTCAAAAAAAATTATGGGAAAATTCATACAGTCTCTGTGTATGATGTTTTGGTTAGGAAAAATGTAAGCATTGTCAGTCATGTGAAGAAAAATGAAGTTGCTTTATAAATGTACTTTTCTGTGTTTTTCTTAAGAAATTCATGTAGGATATAATATAATTTTCTGCTCATGAAACTTTCTTGATAAAAATGAAATGTGGAGTAGAATCTGAGAAAAATATGAATCTGTGTTTAGCACCCTTTTCCAGTAGGGTTGTAGTTCAATGGGGTTAATTTGGAATAGATTTGTTTATTTTGTGTAGGGTGATATGTTTATATTTTGGCAGTACCCTTCCCGCACTAAAGTGTTCATGTGTAGATAAAGCAAGAAAAATTATGAAATCTGCTGCTTGACACATTTGGTGTGAAAAGTTAGTTCAAAGCATATTTTGAGCAGTTTATTTCATCTTTTTGTGGTCGCTGTTCTGCATTTTATTTCTTGTTGAAATTTGCGCAGTGAAGTTCTGATGGTGTTAGTTGCTTCCTGGAATTTTTGTGGATTTTTCTGAGTTCAGAAAAATGCACTTGCAGTTCAAACCTGAATTTCTTTTGAATTTCTAAAAAGGAAATGGTTGAATTAATGATTTTATCTTATGGGATAAATACGTATTTACCTCAATGTCAAAAGTGGTTCAACAAGTTGGTTTTGTTGGTTTGCAAGAAATGTTACTTTTCTTACCACCGCATCCCGCACCACATATTAGTTATTTATTATTTTTTAACCGCATTGCAATAGGATCGACACATCCGGAGCCCGACCAGGAGCGAGAAGCAAGCGTCGAGCAGGAGATCCCGGAACTTCATCAACCAGAGGAAGTCGACCCCGCGGCAGAAACTAACTTGCCCGAGTGCCCCTCCCACGAGGCCTCGGTCTTCGCTCAAGGCAAGCCCCGGAGCATTCTAAGTCTCCCAGTTTTTACAATTAAATTACTTGAGTCATTTTAACCTGTGATGCATTAGGATAGGAGTTGATTGAATCCTATTTGCTGCATTACCATCCCTTGATTATTGATTAATATCCGCCTTGTTATCCTGTTATTATTTATTAGTGTAGAATTGCTTAGCCTGCTAAATAAGAGTAGTAGTTAAGGATGTTTCCGTAATTACCCCGGGTGGGTATTTACCGGATCACGGTTGGCTATATTTTGCTATCGTGGAAAAGAAACTGAGTCGTAGTAAAATGCGGTCAACTGGAAGGCAACGCACAAGTTTGGAAACTTGGGGCAGTCCGTCTGTTGGATCGTGTAGGTTTCTATCGATGTTGGCCCTTGTTCATTTTTGAACGCGCCCTTTTACTTAGGGATATGTCGATGCCGTAATCATCAACCCCAAAGCCGGTTAGACGCTGTTCGGGCCGGTCTCAACCCGTGTCGTGCCCTCTAGTATGGAAATGTGATCTGCCGCGTGAGGCCATCGCCAGGTTCCAATTGGGCGGTCTGTGCTGTGAGCCGCGACGATTACCACCACGAACAAGCATCGAGCGGTTGCCCAATGCATGGACCCGACGGGGAAAGTGTGGGCTGGTATTAAAGGTCTTTCACCAGCTGGTTTGGAATTCGATTCGAGTCGCCGTCTCCCCCGGTTAGTGGGAAACTATGGCGAGCTTCACCACGATGCAACTCCATGTTATGTTTAAAGGTTGAACTAAAATATGGATAAGTCAACTGGATATGGTTATACTATTGCTTGTTATACTCAAGTGTGTGTAATAGTTCAGGTGCAAACCTAGAGTAAAGAAATAGGTCTAAAACTGACAGCTCATCTATGTCATTTAATACTCCTTATCTTAATTGTGAGCTTTCCGCAACTAAAAGATCCCGACTCCACCAAAAAGGCCATGCATACCCTTGATGTCTTTATTTTCAGTTGGACGGGTAAGTCTAGCTGAGTACATTCCCGTACTTAGGGTTTATCCCGTTTGTTGCAGATGGCCAGGTTTACTATGGCTATTGTAAGCACTGCCTCTACCCAGTGGAAGGTGATGAGGAGTAGGCCCAGGGCAGGGTCGTCCAAAAGCTTCCCCTTTTCTTTTGTTGGTCTGAGACTACGGATGGCACATTACTAAAAAAAGGAGTGAGTTGTGTTGAGTTGGAGTTATCAAACAATGTTTTATTTGGACCACATGTGTGGTGGTCGTGTTTCAAAACTTATTTAAGCTTCCTCACTTTAATTTCGGTATTGTAATAACTCGATTTTAAATTTGCACTCTGATGTTTTAAGTCCGATTTCGTTTATCTGTGTTGTATCCTTGAGAATGTAATTCTTGAACAATGCGATCCTGTATGTTGTATGATGATAGAAATCCTTGGAGATTTCCGGACTACCGGGGTTATATGGGTTCAAGTATGAGTCGATGTCAGACGGATTTGACAAAGATGGTACTTGAGCTCTTATAATCAGGACGGTTCCGCCATAGCTGGTATCGGAGCATGGTTCAAGTTATTGCATCCGCAAAAAGCTATTTCCGAACTAAAATGGGTATTTCAAAACTATTTTCAAAACTATTTTCGATTACTAAGTGTGCCCAGTCTCGTCCTTAAGCCTATACTAGGAATCAGGTGGCTTAACTGCTAACAGGGTTCAGGGTTTTGCTTCATGCTGGATCTTCATTTGCTGGTCCATTCTCGGGAAAAAAGAGAATGCGTTGATCGCGAAAATATGCATAAAATGATTTTGTGAGATATGAGAGCATGACCGTCCAACCGTCGGTCTAGGTGAGAGTTCTTATACCAAGTATGTGCGAGCTCCACGCAGACACATACGAGGGTATCAATGTTTTGGAGGGTGTTTTCTCTTTTGGTGCATAGTGTTTAGTGTTGGCTTCTATGCATTTTGCGCATATTAGCCAATACTCAGTTGTTTTATCATTGGGAATTGCTTTGGGACGAAATGAATCTTCTGCAGGTACACTAACTATGCGGTCGAGTAGAACGGGTAGATAATGCATGAGAGATCGTTCTTGCCACCGACTAGAACGTTAGGACTTACGAGTCATGTTAGTGAGTGAGAACGTAAGTACGATCATGCATCATGTTTAAATTCTCGCATTTACATTACCTCCCCTTAATTAAAAGTTGTCTCTTTTCTATAAAATTTATCAACTTAATATCCGTCTCACGAGAGTTCGAAACCCTTTTTGTTTCTACAGATGGCCCGGACTAAGCTGACTGCTCGCAAGGCCACCGGAGGAAGAGGAGTTCCGCGTCACCGCTTGGCCACCAAGCTGACCCGGAAGACGTTATTGACCTACTTCGGGTTGCCAACTATCCTTTCGAGGATTCTGCAGGCCATGGGCTATGAGGAAGGACAGGAGCCCAGGTACTCGTGGTAGAAGGACATCTACGGGCAGGATTCGTTGGTCATGGTGGAGATCAAAGTCAAAGCTTTGCCTGCAAAACCTCACTGGACAGGATGGACAGAAATCACCAGAGGCACATGTGCCAAGGATGGAGCTAACCGGGCAGCATACCTGGTGTTGAAGGATATCATCACCCGTTTTCCCGCCGACCTAGCTAGTGCTATGGCAGGAGTGTTTCCCTGTGGATCACTTTTTTCATTGCGCTGGAAGCAGACTTTGGAGTCAGTCTTGACAGGGAGCCCAGAGGAGAGGTTCTACTGCGAGACGCCTGCGATGAGCGCCACCGGAGCTTTGTTAGGTGTATGTGAGAGTTTGTAGCACACTCTCGAGAGCGTGTCCTTCACCCTCACAGCCACCTACCAGAGCAAGAGGAAGCTACAGGAAGAGTTTGACGCTTAGGTAGCTCGTCTCCAGGAGAGGATTCAGCAGATCACCCCTGAGCGTGACGACACCCGTGCTACCGCAGGTGCAGAGACCACTGCCAGAACCATAGCTGAACAGATGTACCTGACTACCGCGCTCGACCAGCTCAGAGAGGGAGCTCACCTTTTGATACAGTAGATCCATGGACAGCAGGCCTATATCGACCAGCTCCACGAGGCAGTCCATCAGATGCATCACGCCGCACAGGAGGCCGCCGTCCCAGCAGCTGCCGAGGTTCCCGCAGCCGAGGCCCAGGGCCCTAGGATGGCGAAGTCCTTGGTCCCAATGCCCCACCCGAGGAGGCTCATGCTGATGAGCCTATGTTCGACGCCGACGCAGAGGACGCCGCATCCGCTGCTGGAGACGCCTGAGCGTTAGTTTTGCTAGGAGCCGTTTTTCTTTTGTATAGCTTGAGCACGCTCGCTAATGATGTAACACCCTAAACATGTGTTGGTTTTATGTTTTAGATGTTTGATGGCATGTAAGGCTTTTGGACAAAGTCCACACTTCGATCTGGTATCTTTTATGGAGATTCGTCGTTTGCATGTCTAATTTCGAGCGATTATTCTGTGATATTGTATGGAAATGAGTAATTATACTTGGTCGTGTGCTAAATTTTCGAATTACGTACAGCGCAGTAATTATTCATGATCGATGTAACATCACCTAATGATTGCTTATTAATGGGATATGCAGATGTCGGCACACACTCGCAGCCAACGTGGACAGGGGGCAGGATAGGAGGAGAACTTGCCACCTCCCCCACCGCCGCCGATGACGCCAGAAGCGTTTTTCGGCCAGTTCTTGGGCAGCCAAAGGAACATGGAAGTGATGCAGAGGCACATGGAGGCCACCCTCCGCAACATCACTAACAATACCGCGCAGCAGCATCAGCAGCGCCAAGGCCCGGAGCCCGACCAGTACAGCTCCTACCGTGACTTCTTAGACACCCGTCCCCCGGTGTTCAAGGAAGTCACCGAACCGCTTGAGGCTGATGAATGGCTCAACTCCATCACCCAGAAGTTCCGTCTGCTTCGTCTGACAGAAGAGCTCAAGGCGGAGTACGTCACCCACATGTTGGAAGGACCCGCAGGTTTGTGGTGGGCCCAGTACCGTGCATCCTTGGCTGCGAATGCATGTGTCACTTGGGATCAGTTCTCGACTGCTATGCGCAACCACTACATCCCCAGTGGTCTGATGGAAATGAAGATTGCAGAGTTCATGAGGCTGTCTCAAGGAACCAGGTCTATGTCCGAGTATCTGCACAGCTTCAACAACCTAGCTCGCTACGGTCCAGACTTTGTCAACACTGAGGCCAAGAAGATCGCAAGCTTCAAACGTGGCATGAGTGCCGCCATGCTTTCAAAAATGGGCAACAGTCACCGCACTACCTTCAGTGACGAATCAAAAATGGGCAACAGTCACCGCACTACCTTCAGTGACTTCGTCAGTGACTGCCTAAATCAAGAGGCCAATGACAGCAGGCTAGCGACAGAGACCCATCGCAGTGCGAACGAAGGAGGTTCGTCTCAACAGAGAACCCCTTTCAGAGCACGCACCCCGTATCGCCCGCCAGTGGCTGGAGCAAGGTTCCGACCCCGCAGAGGAAGACCACCACCAACCGTCCCCGTCCCGGTTTTCAGAAGCCCTACACCGCTCCTTTGATGCAGAACAAGGCTAAGGCAGAAAGTGCAGGAGGTTCCAAGACCCCATATGTGATTGGGCCATGCTACAACTATGGTTAGGCTGGACATCTGTCACGTCAGTGCCCTCGCCCAAAGAAGCAGTACACCCAGCCTCCACCTCGCGCAGGTCATGTGCATTATACTACCGTGGAAGAAGTGCCTGAAGGAGAGCCTGTCACCGCTGGTACATTTCTTGTTAATCAATACCCCGCAGTTGTGTTGTTTGATTCTGGAGCATTGCATTCCTTCATAAGTGAGAACTTTGTTATAAGAAGTAATCTTGAGTTGGTAGAGTTAGATCGGGGATACCAGATAAGTTCCGCTGGAGCTGTTCTCTCCGCGCGTAAAATGGCTAAAGGAGTGGAAATGACTTTTGGGGATAAGAAGGCCATAGTGGATCCCATCATAATCCCAGGTCTGGGTTTGGATGTGATCTTAGGTATGGGTTGGATGAAACTCTGGAAGGTCAATCTTGACGTCGCAGAGCGAGTAGTTTCTATGGTTAGCCCTCGCAGTGGGTCAACCTTTCGGTTTAAGTTACCCCGAAACCCCCATGAGATCGGAGTGTTGTTCAATATCACGGCAAAGCAGATAGCCGAGATCCCGATAGTATGTGAGTTTCCAGATGTTTTTCCTGATGAGTTGCCTGGACTACCGCCGGATAGGGATGTGGAGTTTGCTATAGAGTTAATCCCTGGAACGGCACCCATTTCTCGGAGGCTGTATAGGATGCCAGCTAATGAGTTAGCAGAGCTCAAGGCGCAGTTGCAAGAGCTTTTGGATAAAGGGTTAATTCATCCTAGTTCGTCACCTTGGGGATGTACCGCCATCTTCGTAAAGAAGGATAAAACTTTAAGGATGTGTGTGGACTACAGGCCGCTTAATGAGGTAACCATAAAGAATAAATATCCCTTACCCCGAATCGATGTCTTGTTTGATCAATTATCAAAGGCAAAAGTGTTCTCCAAGATCGACTTGAGGTCGGGATACCATCAGATTAAGATCAGAAGAGAAGATATACCAAAAACAGCTTTCTCCACCAGATACGGACTCTATGAGTATCTAGTTATGTCCTTCGGGTTAACTAATGCACCGGCACATTTCATGTACCTGATGAATTCGGTCTTCATGCCCGAGTTGGACAAGTTTGTTGTGGTGTTCATCGATGATATCTTGGTCTACTCTAAGAATAAAGAGGATCATGCTGAACATCTTCGAGTCGTCTTAGCTCGACTGCGAGAGCACAAGTTGTATGCTAAGTTTAGCAAGTGTGAATTTTGGTTAAAGCAGGTACCTTTCCTTGGTCACGTCCTTTCAGAGGAAGGAATTTCCGTGGATCCCACGAAGGTACAGGAAGTTATGGATTGGCAAGCACCCACCAACGTACATGAGGTACGCAGCTTTCTAGGATTGGTCGGATACTACCGTCGGTTTAATCCGGATTTCTCAAGGATTGCAAAGCCTATGACCCGTCTGACGTAGAAAAACAAGCGGTTCGAATGGACTCCAGAGTGCGAAATAGCTTTTCGCACCCTACGAACTTTGTTGACTTCGGCGCCAGTTTTGGCACAACCAGATTTGGAGGAACCTTTTGATGTGTTTTGTGACGCATCCAAGGTTGGACTTGGATGTGTACTTATGTAGAATGGAAGAGTTATAGCATACGCCTCACGTCAGTTGAGACCACATGAGGAGAATTACCCCACTCATGACTTGGAATTGGCAGCCATAGTACATGCACTCAAGATCTGGAGGCATTATCTTATGGGTAACCTATGCCATATATACACAGATCATAAAAGTCTGAAATATATCTTCACCCAGCCAGAGTTGAACATGAGGCAGAGAAGATGGTTAGAATTGATTAAGGATTACAACCTTGAAGTGCATTACCACCCGGGAAAAGCGAACGTTGTAGCCGATGCCTTGAGTCGCAAGACTCATTGCAACTCCCTACAACCACTTTTGGAAGATGGATTCAACCTTATGCACCCCGTTATGCTAAACAATATCACTCTTCAGTGCACCATGGCAAGTGCCATCATCAAAAGAGAAAGACCGATGAAGAGATCTGTCAGATTAAGAAGAGGTTGGAAACCAATAGTTCTTTGAACTTCAGAACCGATGAACAAGGAATTCTGTGGTATAATCAGAGGTGGTTGTTCCTAAGGATACAGAGCTGAAAGAAAGAATTCTGAATGAAGCTCATAATTCAAAGTTGTCTATCCATCCAGGAAGCAGTAAGATGTACCAAGATCTGAGAACCAGGTATTGGTGGTCTAAAATGATGAAAGAAGTTGCAGCTTATGTCGCAAAATGTGATACTTGCTGCAGGATAAAAGCTATACTTCTGAAACATGCCGGATTGTTATAGCCGTTGTCCATTCCAGAATGGAAGTGGGAAGAGATTAGTATGGATTTCATCACAGGTCTTCCCACCACTCAAAAAGGAAATGATTCTATCTGGGTTATCGTGGATAGGTTATCTAAAATGGCTCACTTCATACCAGTCAAGACTACCCACCGACCTCATCAGTATGCAGACTTGTACATTCAGAACATCTTGAGGTTACATGGAGTTCCAAAAGGATTGTCTCTGATAGAGGACCCCAGTTCATAGCGCGTTTTGGGAACAGTTGCACAAAGAGCTAGGGACTAAGTTGGTAAGAAGTTCCGCTTATCACCCCCGAACCGCAGGGCAAACAGAAAGAGTGAATCAATTTTGGAAGATATCCTCAGAGCTTGTGTTCTATCCTCAGGAGAATCATGGGAGAAATGGTTACCCCTCGCTGAGTTTTCGTATAACAACAACTATCAAGAAAGCACAAAGATGGCACCGTTTGAAGTTTTATATGGACGAAGATGCATAACCCCGGTAAATTGGGTTGAATCAGGAGATCGAGGATTTTATGGGTCAGATTATGTAAAGGATGCTGAGGAGATTGTGCAAATTGTACAACAACATATCCAGGCAGCACAGTCCCGACAGAAAAGTTACGCTGACATGCGAAGGAGACCCCTAGAATTTCAAGTAGGAGATTATGTCTATCTCAAGGTCTCACCTATGAGAAAGGTCCAACGCTTTGGAATTAAGAAGAAGTTGGCACCTCGGTACGTGGGACCATATCAGATCATGGCTAAAAAGGGAGAAGTAGCCTATGAAGTACAGTTACCCCCCCAGATGAGCACAGTTAAGTACAGTTACCCCCAGAGATGAGCACAGTTTTTCCTGTGTTTCATGTATCTCAGTTAAAGAAGTGTCTTTGAGTTCCAGAACGGGAAGAAGTTCAGATTCCGGATGTTACTATCAGATCCGATCTGGAATACTATGAACAACCCAAGGAAATTCTGGACACCAAGACCCGAGAGACTCGCAACCGAACAGTGAAGACTTACAAGATTCACTGGAGCACCCACGGGCCCAACGATGCGACTTGGGAAACCGAGGAGAACTTGCGAGTGAACTATCCCGCTTTTTATAAAGATTGATACGTAACTCAAATCTCGGGACGAGATTTCTTTAAGGGGGGAAGGGTTGTGACACCCTAGTGTCAAGCACTGCATTAGGGACTACTTTTAGCTACTAAAATGCATGAGCAATGCATTGCATCATTTCATGTGCATCAAAGTGTTTTTGTCTCTGAATATTTGTCTCGATTTTGGTTTCTATTGAACTTGGTTGTTTGAGTGACTTTCTGACTTGGCAAATAGCTTCATAAAATAAAGAATACTGAGTAAAATGTTTTTCTTGTCGACATCTTGACCTAGTTCAAAATAGTTTATCAAATAAAAAGGAGGAAAACAAAATGGTTTAAGTCTCAAAAATTGGCTTTATTTATGAGGGGGTGGTAAAATGGTTTTCGGAAAATGTGTGTCTTATATGAAAGTTGTAGAGAAAATTATTTTGAGCACTTTTATTTTTGCGTCAAAGCCTAGTTGGGAGTTTTTGATACTATTTTGAATGGTCAAAGTTTGAAAATTTTTGGAAAAAGAAAAGGAAAACGTTTCTTTCCCGCCCTCGCTTCCCATCCGGCCCGCTTAGCCTCTCTCTGCCCGCCAGCGCCGTGCCGGCCCAGCCGCGCTCGCCCGCGTG
This sequence comes from Coix lacryma-jobi var. lacryma-jobi, assembly GCA_009763385.1. Classification (NCBI taxonomy): domain Eukaryota; kingdom Viridiplantae; phylum Streptophyta; class Magnoliopsida; order Poales; family Poaceae; genus Coix; species Coix lacryma-jobi. The sequence continues at coordinate 63,819,020 of CM019829.1, read as the reverse complement.
CGCGCGCCGCGCGCGACAGCCTCGCCGCGCCGTACGCCGGCCGAGCGCCGCGTGGCGTCCCGCCTCTGCCCCGAATCCCCACCGATCCACTCCTCTCGCGATCGCTTCCGTGTTCGAGCGCAAGATCGCTCTCGCTCTCCTCCTCCACACACACTCGCCCTGCCTCGCCCCCTCCTCTCCCCCTCGCCCCGCCGCGGCCGCCTCTCCGCCGCACCGGGCCTCCACCCGTCCCCCCTCCACCCGCCGAGGCACCCCCTCCCAGCCCACTCCCCCTCCCCCCCCCTCTCTCTCTCCCGCTCTTCATTCGCCCGCCGCACCGCTCCCCCCATCTCTCCCCCTTCCGCGAACGCAAGCCAAGAGCACGGCTCGCCTCCGCCGTCGCACGCCACCGTGAAAACGCCCCACCGCGTTTCCAGCCCCTCACTAAGCCACCGACGGCCGATTAGCTCTCCGGCCACCACTCCGCCATCATCTACCCACACGGTCTCCCACTTTCACCTTCGCCGGAGCCCCACCACTGCCGGAACCGAGGATGCCACCCTCTCGGCCGCCGTCGACGACCGGGAGTGCAAGCCGTTGTTCCACACCACCCGAACCTTCGCCAAGCCCCATCTTCCTCCTCGTCGAGCCCCGTCACTTCAAAGCAAGGTGAGAACACCCATCCGTCGCAACGCTACCGTTCCCCCATCGTTCCCTCTCACCGGCCGAGCGCCATGGGCGCCGCCGTGACCTCCGCTCGCGGCCGCCAAGCTCCTCTGGAGCGTTTCAAGCCAAACCAACCCCCAGTCTCACTCCCTAGGATCCCCTTAAAGCTTTTGCCTCCACCAATTTCACCCACCACCGCCGCCGGAAACGGCCAAGCCGAGCACCGCCGCCGCCGCCGTCCGCCATGGCTCGTCGCCGGCGAGCTACGGTCGCGCGCTGGCCAAACCGACCGCACCACCCGATTCGCCTCGTCAAGGGGAACACGGCGAGCCTAGCCTCGCCGCCGGCGACCTCACGTCGGCGAACATCGGGCGGTCAACCCCGTCCCCTGCTTTTGTTTCACTGACCAGTGGGTCTCGTTGACTAGTGGACCCCGTGCGTCAGCCTCACCCGGTCCAAGGACCGAGTTCACGCAGGCCCAGCCGGGAGATTTCAAATGATTTTCCTTTTTGTTTTATTTTCCAGAAACGCTTGTTATTTTTGTGTAGCTCGATTTAAAGGTCCAAATGAAGTTCTTTTAGTTTTGTTAGCTTGTTTATGAGTAGATCTATCATGGAAAAATATGAAAGTATTTTTGGTAGAAGTTTTTTTATTACTTTTTTTTTTTTATTTCAGTTTATATGCTTTTGTTGAAATAAATGGTTATATATGTTTTCTGGTCAAGTTAATTCATGGAAAATTTTGTGTAGGTTTCTTATCATGTTATGTACTTGTGAAAATTATATAAGGCACTGTTTATGTGGAAAATTTCTGTTATGGTTTAAAGTCCTTTTTTAGCTATTTTCTTGGAATAAGTGTTAAGGTGTTTTTTAGGTCAAAATAAATTATGGGAAAATTCATACAGTCTCTGTGTATGATGTTTCATTAGGAAAATGTAAGCATGGTTGGTCATGTGAAGAAAATGAAGTTGCTTTATAAATGTACTTTTCTGTGTTTTTCTTAAGAAATTCATGTAGGATATAATATAATGTTTCTGCTCATGGAACTTTCTTGATAAATATGAAATGTGGAGTAGAATCTGGGAAAAATATGAAGCTGAGTTTAGCACCCTTTTCTAGTAGGGTTGTAGTTCAATGGGGTTAATTTGGAATAGATTTGTTTATTTTGTGTAGGGTGATATGTTTATGTTTTGGCAGTACCCTTCCTGCAGTAAAGTGTTCATGCTTAGATAAAGCAAAAAAATTAAAAATCTTCTATTGACAACTTTGGTGTGAAAAGTTAGTTCAAAGCATATTTTGAGCATTTGTTTCATCTTTTTGTGGTCGCTGTTCTGCATTTTATTTCTTGCTGAAATTTGCGCAGTGAAGTCCTGATGGTGTTAGTTGCTTCCTGGTATTTTGGTGGATTTTTATGAGTTCAGAAAAATGCACTTGCAGTTCAAACCTGAATTTCTTTTGAATTTCTAAAAAGGAAATGGTTGAATTAATGATTTTATCTTATGGCATAAATACGTATTTACCTCAATGTCAAAAGTGGTTCAACAAGTTGGTTTTGTTGGTTTGCAAGAAATGTTACTTTTCTTACCACCGCATCCCGCACCACATATTAGTTATTTATTATTTTTCAACCGCATTGCAATAGGATCGACACATCCGGAGCCCGACCAGGAGCGAGAAGCAAGCGTCGAGCAGGAGATCCTGGAACTTCATCAAGCAGAAGAAGTCGACCCCGCGGCAGAAACTAACTTGCCCGAGTGCCCCTCCCACGAGGCCTCGGTCTTCGCTCAAGGCAAGCCCCGGAGCATTCTAAGTCTCCCAGTTTTTACAATTAAATGACTTGAGTCATTTTAACCTGTGATGCATTAGGTTAGAAGTTGATTGAATCCTATTTGCTGCATTACCATCCCTTGATTATTGATTAATATCCGCCTTGTTATCCTGTTATTATTTATTAGTGTAGAATTGCTTAGCCTGCTAAATAAGAGTTGTAGTTAAGGATGTTTCCGTAATTACCCCGGGTGGGTATTTACCGGATCACGGTTGGCTATATTTTGCTATCATGGAAAAGAACCTGAGTCGTAGTGAAATGCGGTCAACTGGAAGGCAACGCACAATTTTGGAAACTTGGGGCAGTCCGTCCGTTGGATCGTGTAGGTTTCTATCGATGTTGGCCCTCGTTCATTTTTGAACGCGCCCTTTTGCTTAGGGATATGTCGGTGCTATAATCATCGACCCCAAAGCCGGTTAGACGTTGTTCGGGCTGGTCTCAACCCGTGTCGTGCCCTCTAGTATGGAAATGCGATCTGCAGCGTGAGGCCATCGCCAGGTTCCAATTGGGCGGTTCGTGCTGTGAGCCGCGACGATTACCACCACGAACAAGCATCGAGCGGTTGCCCAATGCATGGACCCGACGGGGAAAGTGTGGGCTGGTATTAAAGGTCTTTTACCAGCTGGTTTAGAATTCGATTCGAGTCGCCGTCTCCCCGGTTAGTGGGAAACTATGGCGAGCTTCACCACGATGCAACTCCATGTGATGTTTAAAGGTTCAACTAAAATATGGATAAGTCAACTGGATATGGTTATACTATTGCTTGTTAGACTCAAGTGTGTGTAATAGTTCAGGTGCAAACCTAGAGTAAAGAAATAGGTCTAAAACTGACAGCTCATCTATGTCATTAATACTCCTTATCTTAATTGTGAGCTTTCCGCAACTAAAAGATCCCCTCACCAAAAAAAGGCCATGCATACCCTTGATGTCTTTATTTTCAGTTGGATGCGTAAGTCTAGCTGAGTACATTCCCGTACTCAGGGTTTATCCCGTTTGTTGCAGATGGCCAGGTTTACTATGGCTATTGTAAGCACTGCCTCTACCCAGTGGAAGGTGATGAGGAGTAGGCCCAGGGCAGGGTCGTCCAGAAGCTTCCCCTTTTCTTTTGTTGGTCTGAGACTACTGATGGCACATTACTAAAAAAAGGAGTGAGTTGTGTTGAGTTGGAGTTATCAAACAATGTTTTATTTGGACCACATGTGTGGTGGTCGTGTTTCAAGTTTCAAACTTATTAAAGCTTCCGCACTTTAATTTCGGTATTGTAATAACTCGATTTTAAATTCGCACTCTGATGTTTTAAATCTGATTTCGTTTATCTGTGTTGTATCCTTACGAATGTAATTCTTGAACAATGCGATCCTGTATGTTGTACGATGACAGAAATCCTTCGAGATTTCCAGACTACCGGGGTTATATGGGTTCAAGTATGAGTCGATGTCAGACGGATTTGACTAAGACGGTACTTGAGTTCTTATAATCAGGACGGTTCCGCCACAGCCAACATCGATACAAACCTACACGATCCAAAGGACGGACTGCCCCAAGTTTCCAAACTTGTGCCTTGCCTTCCAGTTGACCGTATTTCATTACTACTCAGGTTCTTTTCCCCGATTGCAAATATAGCCAACCGTGATCCGGTAAATACCCATCCGGGGTATTACGGAAACATCCTTAACTACTACTTTTATTATGCAGGCTAAGCAATTCTACATTATAAACACTAACAGGATAACAAGGCAGGTATAATCAATAATCAAGGAATGATAATGCAGCAAGTAGGATTCAATCAACTCCTATACCTAATGCATCACAATATAAAAATACTCAATTGAATTAATTGTAAAACTGAGAGACTTAGAATGCTCCGGGGCTTGCCTTGGGAAAAGACTGAGGCCTCGTGAGCGGGGAACTCAGGTAGGTTAGTTTCCGGCTCGGGGTCGACTTCCCCGGTCCTGGGCAGCTCTGGGATTTCCTCCGCTCGTCGTTTACCTCCCGGCTCCTGGTTGGGCTCCGGGACTGTCGATCCTATTGAATGCGGTACATAATTAAATAATGCAAGGTGCAACATGTTGGTATGAAATGTATCATTTCTTGCAAACCAACAAAACCAACTTGTTGAACCACTTTTGACATTGAAGTAACTACTCAATTACCACATAAAACAAAACCAATATCTCCACTATTTCCTATTTATTAAAATTGAAGAACTCAAATTAGAACTGCAAGTGCACTTTTCTTAACTCAGAAAAATCCACAAAAATTCCAGAAGGTAGTCAATACCAACTGGACTTCACTGCATAATTTTCAGCTAGAGATAAAATACAGAATAGCAGCTACAAAAAGATGAAACACAAAGCTCAAAAGGGTGCCTTGAACTAACTTCCTACATGAAAAGTGTCAAACAGCAGGTTTCATATTTTTCTTAACTTTACCTATTCATAAACACTCTACTGAAGGAAATTTGCTGTCAAGCATAAACACATAAACCTACACAAAATAAACAAATTTTACTCCAGATAAAACACTTGAACTACAACCCTGCTGGAAAAGGGTGACATGCTCATTTTCATATTTTTCCCAGGTTCTATTCCACATTTCATATTTATCAAGGAAGTTCCATGAACAGAAACATTATATTATTTCCTACATGAATTTCCTAAGAAAACCACAGAAAATCACATCTATACAGCAACTATACATTTTTTTCCATATACAACCCATGTTTTAACATTTTTCCTAACTGAAACATCCCATACAGAATGCACAAATTTTCCCATATTTTATTTTTACAAAAAAACACCTTAACACATTTTTCCAAGAAAACTACCAAAAAGGACTTTAAACCTTAACAGACACTTTTTCTACACAAACATTATCTCATACATTTTTCACAGGTACTTAACATGATAAGGAACCTACATAAATTTTACCATGAATTAACTCGGCCAGAAAACATATATATCCATTTATCTCAACAAAAGCACATAAACTGAAATAAATAAAACAGTAATACAAACTTTCACCAAAAAACTTTCATATTTTTCCATGATAGATCTACTCCTGAACAAGCTACCAAAACTGAAACCACCTCATTTGGACTTTTAAATCCTGCTACAAAAAAATAATAAGCTTTTCGGGAAATTAAAACAAAAAGGAAAAACATTTAAATCTTCTCGGTCCGGCTTCGTGAACTTGGTCCATGGACCCCGTGTGACTGACGCATGGGACCCGCTGGTCAACGGGACCCACTGGTTAGAGAGAGCAGGGCAGGGGAAAGGGTTTGACCGTGCGATTCTCGCCGGCGGTGAGGTCGCCGGCGGTGAGAGGGTGCTTGACGTGTTCCCCTTGACGAGGCGGACTGAGCCGTGGTGATGGTTGGGCTAGTGCACAGCCGAAACTTGCCGGCGGCGAGCGGTGGCGGACGACGGTGGCGGTGACGCCTGGCTACGCCGTTTTCGGCGGTCGCCGGCCAAATTAACGGGGGCGATAGCTTACGTGAACCTTAGGAAGGCTACTAGAGGGGTTGGGTCGGCCGGTGAAGTTCCGGTGGAGCTCGACCACGTGCGCGTCCATGGCGCTCGGTCGGGCAAGAGTGGGAGGCTAAAGGGCGGTAGAGACCTTGCAGAGGCATGTTCTCACCGTGCCATGGCCTGATGAAGCTTGTTGGTGAAGGAGGGAGGCAGCGGAGCTTTGATCGGGGAAGAACGGCTTCGAGCTCCGGGCGGTGCCGATGGCGACCACGGCGGCGTTCCTCGAGTTCTGGCGTCGATGAGGCTCGACGTGTGGTGCGGAGGTGCGCAACGCATGTGCGAGGTGAGGGTGGAGTGGCGAGTGGGAGGAATCAGATGGTGGTGCTCGGGCGAGGTCGGAACGGAGAGGGGAGGTGGCGGTGGCGAACAGCGGCGAACAGGGAGCGTTCGGCTTGTGTTCGGGTGCGGCAGAGAAAGGAGAGCTGGGGCGCGGCTCGTGCGAATGGTGAGTGAGAGGGAGAGGGGCGCGGCGCGCTCGGGTTTTGCTCGGCCGGCGGCAATGCGCGGTCGTCGTGGCGGGGCCACGGCGACGCAACGTCTTGCAGCGAGCGGCGAGGCGGCGCGACAGGCGAGTCAGAGCGGAGTGGCCGGGGAAGATCGTTGCGTGATCGTGGAGGCAAGGATCGTGCGAGGAGTGGGCGAGGGGGATTTGGTGCAGGACTTGGCGCCACGCGGCGGTTTGGCCGGCGTACGGCACGGCCGCGGTCAGAGCGACGGCGCTCGTGCGCGGGCGGGCGCCTCGCGCGGGCCACGAGCTAGGCGCGGGTTCGGGTGCCCCGCGCGGTGCGGAGCTGGGCCGAAAGGCTGGTTGGGCCAAAAGTGAAACGCTGGGAAAAATTGTTTTCCTTTTCTTTTTTCGAAAACTTTTCAAACTTTGACCATTCAAAAATAGTTTCAAAAACTCCAAACTAGGCTTTGACCCAAAAATAAAAGTTGCTAAAAATAATTTTCTCTACAACTTTCATATAAGGCACTTTTGCTAAAAAGCATTTTCTCAAACTTCACAAAATAAAGCCAAATCTTGAGCTATAAATCATTTTGTTTTCAAAACTTTTTAGTTATCAACCACTTTAAACTAGTTCAACGTGTCAATACAAAGTGTTATACACAACATTCTTCATTTTGTAAAATTATGGCCAGGATAGAAATCCAGTTAAACAGTCAAATCCAAAAGAACCTAAGATCAAATAAACAAGAAAAGGCAAAAAGCACTCTTATGCACATGAAATGATGCAATGCTTTGCTTATGCATAAAAGTAGCTAAGAGCAATTCCTAATGCAGTGCTTGACACTTAGGGTGTCACACCACTTTCCGTCGTGATCTTTTAGGAGGTCAAATAGTATTGGTTTTAATCCTACAAGAATCAGGGTGTTTGCTCGTTCAACTTGGGCGTTGGACTGTGGGTGAGCTATTGATGCATAGTCTATCTTGATTCCGTAGTTGCTGGCCCATGACTTGAATTCAGTAGCCGTGAAAGGGGACCCGAGGTCGGTGATGATTCTGTGCGGCATCCTAAAGCGGTGAAAGATGGTCTGCATGAATTGTACCGATTTAGATGCATTGAACTTGACCAAGGGCATGTACTCGATCCACTTTGTGAATTTGTCGATTGCGACGTAGATGTATTCGAACCCGCCTGGAGCACGCTTAAGAGGACCCACCATGTCAAGTCCCCAGCATGATAAAGGCCATGATGGAGGAATACAGATCAATTCATGTGCGGGTACATGTGCTGCTTGCGCGAACTGGCCGAAGAACTGGCATGATTGACAGCGACGGACTAAGTCTTCCGCGTCTTTCAAGGCTGAGGACCAATAATACCCCGATCTGAAATTTTTTCCGACTAGAGTCCTCAAAGCTGCATGGTTACCGCAACACCCGGAGTGAACTTCATTTAAGATTTCCGTGCCTTCTTCGGGTGAGATGCACTTGAGGAGGATTCCTGATGAAGCTCCGTGTCGATATAGCTTGTCCCCGACTAAAACATAGTTCTTGCTGCATCTAGAGACTTGCTCTGCTGTAGTTTTATCACTTGGAAGTTTATGCTCTTTGAAGTAGTCGATGAAGACTTGTGTCCAGTCGGGTGCTAGAGTTAGAACCTCGATGGATGGTGCTGACTCGGCCTCTTCTTTCTCTTGGATTCACGGTTTGGATAATTCATGTACGAAGGTACCACTGGGGACCAAGGCTCTGTCAGATCCTAATTTGGCTAGGATGTCTGCTGCCACATTGAGATCCCGGGTAATATGGATGAGTTCCAGCCCGGAAAAGTGTTTTTCTAGCTTGCGGACTTTTGCGCAATAGGCGTTCATTGTTTCCTTTGTGCAATCCCTGTCTTTGTTGACTTGGTGAATTACTACGGAAGAATCGCCATATACTAGGAGTCGTCTGATACCCAGTGTGACTGCTAGCTTGAGTCCATGGAGTAGCGCTTCATATTCTGCTTCGTTATTGGTGGCGGGCCACAATATCTGCAGAACGTATTTGAGCTGCTCTCCGGCGGGTGATACTAGAAGTACTCCAGCTCCTACTCCTCCGAGTTTTAGGGACCCGTCGAAGTACATTTTCCAGTGATCAGGAATAGCATTGTCTTGGATCTGTTGTATCTCTGTCCATTCGGCGATGAAATCCGCTAGAGCCTATGACTTGATTGCTTTCCTCGGAGTGAACTTGATGTTGAGTGCCCCCAATTCGACCGCCCACTTGGAAATTCTCCAAGTGGCGTCACGATTATGGAGGATTTCTCCCAGTGGAAAATCCGTGACGACTGTAATCTCATGAGCCTCGAAGTAGTACCGTAGCTTTCTTGAAGATATGAGTAGGGCGTAGAGTAATTTCTATACTTGTGGGTATCTAACCTTCGAATCGGAGAGTACCTCACTAATATAGTACACTGGTCTCTGAGTGTGGTAGATGTGCTTGTCATCTTTGCGCTCGACCACGATCGCTGTGCTTACGACGTGTGTGGTAGCTGCGATATAAAGCATCATCGGTTCCCTGGGTTCTGGTGGTGTCAGTATAGGTGAATTGGTTAGGTATCCTTTGAGTTGTTCAAAGGCCCTATCCGCTTCTTCCGTCCACTGAAATTTTTCGCCAGTCTTGAGTAGTTTGAAGAAAGGTAATCCCTTTTCCCCCAGCCGTGAGATAAATCGATTTAGTGCAGCCATGCACCCGGTGAGCTTCTGAACATCTCTGACTGAGGTGGGCGGTTTCATGTTGATGATAGCCGTGATTTGTTTTTGGCTGGCCTCGATGCCCCGATGGCTAACGAGAAATTTGAGTAATTTGCCCGAAGGTACTCCGAAGACACATTTTGTGGGATTGAGTCTCCATTGATATGCGCGTAGTCGGTTGAAGGTTTCCTCCAGGTCTGATATCAGAGTAGTCGGATCCTTTGTCTTTATGACCACATCGTCGACATAAGCTTCTACGTTGCGGCCAATCTGATCACCCAAACAATCTTGAATAGCTCGTTGATAAGTAGCTCCTGCATTCTTTAACCCAAAGGACATGGTTTTATAACAATAGGCACCAAAAGGAGATATAAACTGAGGACATATATGATGAATGATTGACTTTGATGAGGAAGGTTTGAGGCTTTTACCCGGTTTAGTCCATATCTTGCTATGCGCTTATTGTTGATGACTAACTGGTGGCGTTGAGTTGTGGTGTTTCTTCTGTGTGGTGTGCGTGTGCGACATGTGTCTCTTGGCTGTGTTGATGTGCAGGTGTGGAGCTCAGATACAGTGGTCAATGGTGAGGTGAAGGTCAAGTAGAGACGTGCCGTGCCGACAGACCGGGAGCGGTGAAGGATGGGCGTGCCGTGCGGCGGACGTGCCATGCCGATGTACCCAGAGCGGTGAAGGGCGGACGTGAGGCCTGGACTGATGGACCAGAGGGCCAGAGGACCAGCTGTGTTAGCTGGCACGTGGCATCGGCGAGCAGGAGCACATGGGATGTGTGATGCATCGACCGAGTCGGGAGGAAGACGTGGCGTCGTGACACTTGGCGGGAGGTCAGACACGGGCTTGCGTGCGGCGCAAGTGCTGTCGGCCGAGTCAAGAAGAATGGCGAAGGCGTTGTGCCCGGCGTGGAGGCTAGACATGCATCGGCATCGGTGTGTGGCATAACCTCCTGAATTAAGTGGCCCACATGCACCCATCATTGTCCTAAAGACTTCTGATCGGCGTGCTTGAGTTCCAAATGACTCAAGAGATCTGTCGGGTGTCCTCGGGAAACCCGAATCATCCACGTTACATTCTTTTCAGGAATTCCCTCGTCAAGCATCACAGTATTACAACAGTTTTATAGATAAGATAAATCAGAGTAAAAGCGGAAAGAGTATATAACATAGATTGAAACTTAAGTTTAAAAGTTTACAACCCAGAAGTACTTAATACATAAAAGGTTCGGAACTTTATATTACATATACCACACAACTTTTGGTTACTTGCCCAAGGTCAAACATCAGTGTCATCATCACTCTCCTCCACAAGAGTGAAGAAACATTGACCACCAAAAGGATGATCAATAAACTCACCTGCAACAAGGGTAACGAACCCTGAGTACAAAAGTACTCAACAGACTTAACCGTCTAGAAAAGAGGAAAAGACTCAGGTATGAAGGTTATAGGGATCCAAGGTAAGGCTTTAGCAAGATCAAAACATTTCTTTTGCATAAAAGCTTACTAATAGAAAAACCCTACTTTCAAGTTTTAACTCAAGATAATTAAAATTTCATAACTATCCAAGATTCTCAAACTTTCATAACATACCACATCTTTTCGTTCTCATTTCATAAAGATCCCATTCATTACTACGATGCGGGTTTCAGTGGATTGAAGGCTCCATATCCGAGGAAACATGGCGATTCGAATAGTTTAAAAACCCGCTGGGGATTCAGTACCACACGACATATGTAGATCTTAATCTTGCATATGTCAACCCTATCTATAGATCCCCCATACAAGAACGGGTCCAGCGTCACCCGAGAGTACACAAGTACACGTCGAACCCGACTATCTCATAGCCCCAAGGGTACACGCTACTCCCCCCATCCACTCTCCACTCCGTACGCGATTGGCCGTTCTCAAGTATCGGAATAGCTATAGATGAGGCTTACCACCGCATGTGGGCTGTACTCAAAGGTCTCAATCATTGCAGGCCAACAACGATAAGGTCTAGCATTTGCATAAAGGAATCCATAACCAGGGAGCAAATCATGCTAGTTTTCCTCCACTGGTTGTCAAAATTCCAAAAATCACACAAATCCAAAGTGATTAATAACTATTTCTATTTATTTTATAAGTCATTTTAATTAGCTTTTACTTATGAACAAATCATACTTATTCAACAGAGCTGAAATTAAACATGAAGGTAGATATCAATGACATAAACTCACATGTCAAATTTCATGATTTTTGGAGAAACACAGAAAATCACATAATTCATCAAAAGTTGCATTTATTAATTAAAGTATAAATTTCATTGTCATAGTAAAATTACTCAAAACACAAGTTTTATAATAATTTTTATATTAGCACAGACATGCTATCATCTAACATGTCAAATTTCACAATTAACAGAGCTATAGAAAAATTATAGCAAAAAATAACAAAACTAGCTACTGTGCATACACTAGAAAAAGAAAAAACTCAATTCTAGCCCAAACTGGCTTTCGCCCAGTTTGCTGCTCGGCCCAACGCACGCTAAGACGGCCGGGCCTGGCTCCAGCCCGCGCGCCTCGGCGACTTTGCAAAAAGCCCTTCGGTTTAAAACGAAAACAACCCGCAGTCCTGAGCACTATTAACATGAGTCATGAACTTCGCAACCACACCCTGGACTTTCTTATCTTTACACTATGAGGTCCCCGACCATGGCCAGAGCGGACGGCAGTGCACCGAGCGCCGGCGAGCCTTACGTCGGTCAAACTCCGGCCAGTAGAGACCTAACGGACGCGAGCACCAACACCGGCAGGTCACCCGGAGCCGATAGAGCTCCTAACCCTAACCGCTACCACTCCGGTGAGTCTGGCCACGCACGGCGCGGACCGGATCATGGATCATGGCGGAGTTGTTCCGGCGAACCTAGGCTTGTAGCAGTAGAACGGAGGGACTAGGAAGCTCCAGTACCTCACCCTGAAGCTGGCTGTGTAGCTGGTTTGAGCGGAGGATGAACGGAGAGGAGAAGTCCACGGAGCAGTGGCTTACGGCGGCGAACTCCGGCGAAGCAGACGATGTTCCGGCGAGACCTGAGCATCAAACGGAAAACCCTCAAGCCGATGAGCATCCTGGGATCAAGATGAAACATAAACACGAGACAGGGAAGAAGAGGAGTGCTCGTTGAGCGGACCACGCGAGGTCGAGCTCGGCGGCGATTTCGCCCGGCGGGAAGAAGAACGGCGAGCACTAGCTCTCTGAAGCAGTAGAGGTCAAAAGATGGGCTCTGGAGATGCGCAAGGAGGTAAGGGAGTTATCACTGCGGTCAAATTTGATGAGAACCTCGGTTTGCAGTGGATTTGGGATAGGATCGAAGTGGAGCCCGTCGGTGCCCTGGTGGCAAAACGTCAATGGCGAGCACAGGAGGAGGTGCCACGGAGTGAGGGAAATGCCAGCAACAGCTTGACTTTGCCACGGACTCAAGCACGAGCTCAATCGAGAGAGATCGACGCCTTTCGAGCTGGCGTGGGCGGTCCAAGCTCGGTCGTCCACCGCCATGAACAGGGGAAGAAGCATATCCCCCCCTTTCCTTTCTACCCTTTCACAAATTTAAAAAATTACTTCAGATTTTTGAATAAAAATTGAAAATATGTTAAAATATCAAATGTTCAGAATTCAATACTGAACATCTTTTATTTTTGCAACATAAGCAAAATATGCTTAGATTTTGAATTAGGGTTTGAAATCGAAAGGGGACAAAAAGGGCAAAGTGTATTTTCACAATTACTTTTGATTTCATATAAGAACTTGAAAAACTTTATACATCAAAGTTGATCCTTATCATAAATGGAGCAACTTTGCTTTTTAGAGCATAACCAAATTCTTTTAGATTTAGAATTAAGAAAAAAGGGACAAAATAGGGTTTTCAAATTAATTAAATTATTTAATTGGATTTCAACCAAACTTGAATTATACCTCAATGGGTGACTTGAAACATGTTCCAAATACACCTTTGAGACATAATACCAAGGTTTGGTCCAAATTTTCAGTTACTATATATGAGATTACCAAAATACCCTTTTTATACACAAAAGCACTAATCACAACAAAAGAAAACATAAACTAGGGTTGCAAACTAAGCACTCTTTATCAACTAAGCACAAGCATAAAAAATTAAACTGTTTTTTAGTGAATGCATACTTAGGTTATCTACTCAGATAAAATGCCACTGCATATGATGACATGTCAAGTTTTAGTCTGCTTAACACCAGAGTGTCACACGGTGCCGGTGGTCGGGGTGTGCGAACCACATCTCGTCTACGGTGCGGGTTCGGTAGCTGAGCCTCAAAAAGCTACCATCGATGGTTTCCAGGTTTGGGCCTCAAAACCTGGGGTGGAGGGTTTCCGAGTTTGGGCCTCAAAACTCGGGATGGACGGTTTCCAGGTTTGGGCCTCAAAACCTGGGCTCGCGGGTTTCCGAGTTTGGGCCTCAAAACTTGGGGTGGACGGTTTCCCGGTTTGGGCCTCAAAACCGGGGTTGGTCCGAAGGACGGTCGACGCGTGGCGGCGTGGAGAGGCTAGCGCGGCGGCGAAGCTATCCACGAGGAAGGCGCGGTGGTCGACATGACGGCACGTGGCGGCATCAGGGAGGTCGCGTCGAGTCGAAGCTACCGGATGTGCGGGCGTGGCCGTCAGATGGAAACTGCCAGAGTTGGACGGTTTTACCCTTAGGGGGTATTTGGGTTAGTACTTCATGTTAGGGCATTTGTGTGATTTGGACGTGCGCCTATATATAGATGAAGGGGCTGTGTTGGACAGCCATCCTTGGACGGTGTCTCTCTCATTTTGTGCTTGTGAGAGAAGGCTAGGGTTAGAGGAGAGACCGGCTCTTGTTCTTGAGCTTTTCGCCATCCACGTTTTGTATTGCGAGGAGTGGCTTGTACCCGACACCGAGTGATAATACAAATCATCATCTTCCCAAATCCAAGGATCAATTTCGTCCTCCTCTTGTTGGCTGCGATTTTGGATCGAATTCGCGTTTTTGTTCTTCGCGTTTCGGTTTTTCCCCTCCCCTCGGAGATTTGTCTCGTTCTCCCTCTCCGAGCGACAATTTGCGATTCCGTTTGAATCAAATTTGTTCTATGTCGTGAGCTCCTTCTTTCCACTGAAGGATTTCCTCTCTAACCTCACGAGCACATAGATCGGGTCGAAATCGCGTTCGTTCTTCTTCGTTCTTTCCCCTTTTCTAGTGTTCTTCCGATTTCTCATGGATTAGTTGGTTTGGAGCGATGATATCCTAGGATTAGCTTCCCAACACGTAGAAGAACACTTGGGAGAAGTTTGGTTGCAGCCCCGTTCGATTTGGTGAAGATCCAATCGATTTTGGTTTTGTCCCGAGCTGTTTTTTGGGCTTTCTGGACAGTGGCGGACTGTCCAGGACTTATCCCCGGACTGTCCGGGGTCGGGGCTGTTCACGGGCAGTGAGGTCGCTGTTTTCATTTTTGAACGGCGGACTGTCCGGGACTCATTCCCGGACTGTCCGGGTTCAATAGCGGACAGTCCGTGGTTCACTAGCGGACAGTCCGCGACTAACAGTTTTGCTGATTTCGTCCGTATCTTTTGCATACGAGCTCCGATTTGTGATCCGTTTGTTGCGTTGGTTTCCTAATTCTTAAGGATCATTCCAAAGTACTTTTTCCACCATTGGTCAAAGTATTTTTGGTCAGAAACTTCCTTCTTCTCCATAGGAGTTAAGTGTTCCGCTTTCGAAGTTTCGTTTGTTCTAGCGGCCGTATCTTTTGCGTTCGAGCTCCGATTTGAGATCCGTCTATTTTGTTAGTTTCCTAACTTCATAAGGATCTTTCCAAGGTGCTTTTTCCACTAGTTGGCCTAAGTAGTTTTGGTCGAACACTTTCCTCTTCTCCATAGGAGTGGGGTGTTCCGTTATCGGAAGTTCGATTGTTCTAGGAGCTTGCTTGTGCAGTTTTGCCCCGTTGCTTTGGTGCTTCATTTTGGGGGTTCTTCGTAGTTTCGCTGTACCTCTAGGACATCTCCTAGGGTATCCACCTATTCGTAGGTCGTGAACTCACCGGTTGTTTGAGTCTTCGCTTTTGGGGTGATTTTTTGGGACAAGGGCCATCATTTCTCGAGAAGAAATTTGAGGCTCCCATTCACCCCCCTCTGGTCGCCAATTCGGTCCTTCAATTGGTATCGGAGCCAGTTAAGGATCTCTCTACCTTAACCGGTTCCGGATCCGCGAAGGCGACCTTTTGAGAGCGGTTTGTGTTTCCGACTTTGCTTGTCGAGGTGTTGAGCTTTTGTTTGGCTAACACTAACGGTGCTTTTTAAAGTGGCACCAAGCTCTTCAAGTATGTCTTTGTCTTTCAGCATGAAGTTTTCCAAGGACGACATCTTGGGAAGAAGGAGGAGTGCAGTTGATGAGAGGGATCGCGAGGTGAACGATCTGCTGAACCTCTACGACATGACGAGCTTTCAGCGGAGGATCTCCTACGTCAACTTGGCAAGGCCAAGAGAGGTACACTTGCTTGCGTCTTGTGGCTTTGCACAACCTATATGAGGCTTGCTCTAGGGATGATGAGCTTTGTGATACCTTGCGTAGAAGGTAGAAAAATTAAAATGCTCCATTGCTAAGTTGAAGTCTAGTGCCTCTTTGCCTTGCACCTCCTGTGTGACATGGTTAGGAAGAATGATGAGCTAGGCTTTTCTCTTGCTAGCTTAAAATCTGAGATTGAATTGTTGAAATCCAATGCTTCCAAACCATGTTTAGTTTGCATTGACTTGCGCAAGGACCTTGATTGTGCTAAAACTGAATTAGCCTTGCTTAAGTAGTCAAATGCTTTGTCACCATGTGATTCCTGTGAATCTTTGTTGCTAGACTTAGAGAATTAAGTCTGACTCACAGGACATGTGTAGATGAACTTGAGCATGCTAGGGCTAAAATTGATGAATTAAATGCTAGGCCTTGTAGCTCATGCTCTTTGAATAAAGATGCTTGCCACACTTCTTGTGCTATCATGATTCTTTGCTTGATGTGAATGGTGATGTTTCTTCCACCGATTTCATTTGCACATCATGCATTGATTTGGAAAAGAAGTTTTGGCTTTGAAGCTTTTGCGCGATGATATGAGCGCCAAGTTGGTTGAGCACAATGATATGAGTGCCAACCTTGAAAAAGAAAATGAGCTCTTGCGTACCACATATGCGAGTGCATTAGAGAGGAGATGGAAAATCTGAAAAACACTCCTTGTGGTACTTGTGATCGCCTCATGTTTGAAAATGAGGTTTTGGCCAAAAGATGCAAGAGTCTTTGTGCTAAGTCTTTTGAGTCACGCATTTCTTGCAACTCCGATGTTGATATTTCTAAGTTTGCATCTTTGCAACCGGAGTTGAGTTCTTGTGCTGCGCGTGAGTCTTTTGACGTAGCATTAGTGTCAAGGTTTCGGATAGCTCTTTCATAGCTACTCTCCTAACCTTGTTGTTTCTTCGAGTGATGTCCAAGGGACTTCTCTTGACAAGGGTGCTTCTCATATTTTTGGACTCGTGTTCCCAATCCGGTTTTCCATTGCACCTTTTGCAAGAAGGATGGACACTCATTCGATTTTTGTTTCCGCCGTGTCAAACACGAGCGATGAATTCGAGCTAAGGCTTTTAGGAAGCCCGTAGCCTTTCCCATGGCACGTGTGCTCCTAGTGTTGGCACCAAGTTGAACGTTGATGCTTCTTGTTCTAAGTCCCAAGGGACTTCTCACTTGTCGGAGAATGGTGTGCCTTCCGATAGGCCTTTGTACCATTGCTCTTTTTGTGAGAAAGATGGGCATCAAGAAAGCTTTTGCTATCGGCGTGCCAACGCTTGCGCCAAGCTCACTCTTCTAGGAAGTTGGTGGTTCATAGCCCTTCTCATGGCATGAACGCTTGTGCTCCTAGTAAGAACCCCTCTTTGTTGATGGGTTTTATGACTCCTTTTCTAGTGGGATAGGTCATGGTCGTGGACATGCTTCTAGTGCTTCTTCTCTTGGTCCGGTCACGTCATGCTTTTCATGGTGCTTCTATTGGTTCTTCTACAAAAACCTTGGAAGATGTTTGCCTCTTTTCCCGTGGTACGACTCGTTCTTCTCCTCGAGTTGTCCTTTTGAGGAATGCTTCCAAGGGTGTTTCACAATTGCATTTGAACCAACATTTGCATCATGCTAACCCACATGATAAGTTGAGATTTGTGACCAAGTCTTGGGTTCCCAAGTACATGCTTGCTAACCCTTCGGGATCCAAGACTCGGTTACTTTGTCCTCTTGTGTGTAGATATGAGGACGCGGGGTGGAGAACATGCGCCGATGGAACTTGATCTTTTAGATGTGATCAAGTTTTGATGGTTCTCTGCCCCGCTTAGATTTGCCTCCAAAGAGGCTTTTGCTATCGGTGAGCTTTCTTTTACACTCATACCTTGTACATCCATGATCTATTTCTTGTGGTATGAGATGGTCTTCATGTGCTCACTTGTATAGTTCTTGCATGTACATTTTCTTTTGTATCATGTTTTGTTTTAGTCTAGCATGTGTATCCCTGTATATCATGTCATGCTAGCTTTGTGTATAGCTTTTGTGCAGGAGCCACTTTTCATGCTAGTTTGGTGATCCTCATGAACATTGTGCCATGTTTTTCATACTTCTCCATGAGCTTTATTTGTAGTGGTATGATGTTCATTAGGTGTCACTTTTCAGGTGCTAGTTTTGTTAGCTACATGTACCCTGTTGATATGATTAGTTTGAGCACTAGCCTTTCCACATTTTATCATGTTACATGCTTTTGGATCTATTGCTATCATTATCTTGCATTGTAGCATGTGTTGAGGTTTAGGCTGTGTTTTGGGTTGATCATGTCTTTAGGCTGCATTTTGCTATACAGTGCTTTATCCTGTTGCATGGTAGTCTTGACTAGTTCGAGTTCAGTTCTCCTTGCGGTATCATTCATAGGTAGATCTCTTTTTGTTGAGAGTTCACCTTATGCTTATTATGTGACTAACCATTTTCGTGGAGACCTTGAGGTCACACTGGACGAGACAACGCCTTGTGTTTCTTCTGCTTTTGAGTGTGCAGGAGAACAGGAGCCTGGAGAGAGCATTTCGGCTCACGGACCCGATCCCACTTCTTCCACGACTTGGGGTTCCGTTCGAGCAGCTCTCCAGCGAGCACTAGCTGCACCTGTGGGAGCGACAACATCAGGCGAGGGGAGACGACTTCGGCGAGGCAGGCGCCCCGGAGCAGCAATTATTCAGGCGTCCCCTCGGGTATCACACCAGCAGGCGGTCATGCGCTTCATGAGGTACCTCCGACACACTTCTGAGTTCGGTTTTTGGTACTCTCCTTCTTCGACCTCTTTCTGCTGTGTGGTCTTTCGATGTGGATTTTGCTGGCTGTTCGCTTGAGCGTTTCTTGGCTCTTCTTGTGAGTTTGATGTGTGTTTCCCTTTTAGTTTGGGAAGCATTTTGCTTGTTGTATCTTAGTTGGACTTCTCCGATACCCTTTTGTTTTGGGTTTTTCTTTTTAGGCTAGTTTTTCTTTGTCTTTGATAGACTAGCTTTTGCATGCATTTCATCATGTATTCTAGTGCATTTTAGCTTCATGTTTAAAGCAATGAGAATGAGATTATGCTCTTTTGGTATGCCCTGTTTATTCATGATGATGCTTGTAGCTTAGGCTCTTTTTGATCACTTGATACATGTTATGAGCTAAGCTATTTTTGCAAATGGTGAACTTGACTAATCAACTATGAAACTTTAATTTGTTCACCATTGAGAGTGGCAACTAGCATGGGTAGGATGTGTTGAGATCACTTGTGCTATCTTTTGTATGCTAGGTTGCTATGTCTCTTGCACTGAGTCATTCACTTGCTTGGATTGTTCATATACCTTGTGCTTAAAATTTGATCCAAGTCTAAGTGAAATGAAAAGATCGAGATGGGATTGCATGTGTCAGCACCTCACGGTATCGAGACTGTTTCTCATTGCACTTTGAGTTAAACTTGAGCCGTGTAGTGTAAGACCGAAACCGGTGCTTTAAGCTTCTGATTGCTTTTGTTGCATAGGCTTAGCCCGGTTGAAAAGTTAGGCAATGACCATGCTTTCAACCTCTCGCAATCACATGCTTTAATTATGAACTTGTGTTAATACCGCTGCAATCTCCGATAAAATTTGAAAATAACACAAGTCTATGCTTCATTCTATTGCATGATGATTGAACTTTGCTAGGGGTAGTTCACCTTTTATACTTGAGTTAGCACTTGCTTGATTTCCTGTCTATTCATGCTAAGTGCTATTTTAGTGGTGAACTCCTTTTCAATGGCTTAAAACTGCTCATATGCTTATTGTTCATATTTCGTATTCATTGATCAGTTTGAGCCTTTGCTAGCATTTGTATTGATTGCTACACTTTCAGGGCAGCACCCTTTTGAGCATCTTTTCATTCTGATTGCTATACACTTGAAGCTGTTGCATTGTGCATATCATGCATTTTTAGCTTAGTGTACATACCCCCAGCTCCGATACACTTTGTGGTCACTTTCAATGCTTTTCATCGCCCCCATATGCTTTGGTTGATGACTTGTCTTGTGTTTGTGTCAACTTTGTGAAAAATTCAAAACCCCTCAGCATGTTCCCTTTTGTCAAGGGGGAGAAGCTGTTTGCAAGGGGGAGCTTGAGTGTTGGCACAAAGGGGAGAGTCATGCATTTTGGGGAGAGCTTTGAGCTAGGGGGAGTTTAGCTCTTTTATGTCCTTCTTCAATTGGTATAGCTCTTTTATGTGTTTCAATTGGTATCCATCTTGGTATGGAATGCAATTGGTGTCATAGCTTTGTTGCATAGCTTTTGTGTATAGGCTTGCTTTCAGGGGGAGTCGCTTTTGTCTTGCTGCTTCTCCGCGTGCTCCGAGTGTTTGTGCTCCATTTAGTGTTGAGCTTCTCTTGTGGTTTTTTCTCAGTCGGTATCGAGCCTGCTAGTCGTGTTGAGCCGTTTTTGCCTCTCTCTTGAGGGACTAGCAGTTTTTGCTTGGTATTTTTCGATTGGTATGGACCCTTCAGCTAGTTGCGTCGAGCCTATGTGCCTCTGTCTTGAGGAACTAGCTGTTTTCACCAATTCTTGGCTGTTGTGATTTGTTGCATTCTTATGCATTGTTTCAGCCTCGATTGGTATCGAGCCTTGAGCTAGTGGTGTTGAGCCATTTTCTGCCTCTTCTTGAGGGCTAGCTCATTTTTGACTTGGTTGCGTCGAGCCGTTGCCCATGTCTTTGGGAACCAAGTCTTTTGCTCTATGTGATCGAGTTTTGCTCTTTGTTGAGTTGTTGCTCCGATCCCTTGCTTGGTTGCGTTGAGTCGTTGCCCATATCTTTGGGGACCAAGTTTTCAGTTTTGGTATCTCAAACCATCTCTTGTGCCTAGTTTTTTTGTCAATTCAATCATCAAGGGGGAGAAAGAGAAGAGAAAGGGGAGAAATTGGCCCTTACCCCAGTGAACCCAAGTGGATAAGTACCTTGGTTTCTTTTGTGATGATTGTTTGACAATTTTTTGAGATTGGTTTTTGAGTACCTTTTGGGATTTCATGAAACTCTTGTTTTATCTTGACTCTTCGGTTGTGTGGAGGCTTTGCCCGCTTTTCCTTTTCTTTCGGGACCGAGAGCTTTTATTTGAGTTTTCATGATCCTTCCTCATCTCAAGTAGCCTTGTGTTTGCTTTTACTTGGTTTTTGGGCACTTGAATGAGGCTTGCCTTCAAACCCTTCCTTTGTGGTTTTATTTTTAGTCAATGCATTCATCAAGGGGAGATTGAGAACATATATGATGAATGATTGACTTTGATGAGGAAGGTTTGAGGCTTTTCCCGGTTTAGTCCATATCTCGCTATGCGCTTATTGTTTATGACTAACTGGTGGCGTTGAGTTGTGGTGTTTCTGTGTTGGTGTGCGTGTGCGACATGTGTCTCTTGGCTGTGTTGATGTGCAGGTGTGGAGCTCGGATACAGTGGTCAATGGCGAGGTGAAGGTCAAGTAGAGACGTGCCGTGCCGACGAACCGGGAGCGGTGAAGGATGGGCGTGCCGTGCGGCGGACGTGCCATGCCGATGTACCCAGAGCGGTGAAGGGCGGACGTGAGGCTTGGACTGACGGACCAGAGGGCCAGAGGACCAGTTGTGGTAGCTGGCACGTGGCATCGGCGAGCAGAGCACATGGGATGTGCGATGCATCGGCCGAGTCGGGAGGAAGACGTGGCGTCGTGGCACTTGGCGGGAGGTCGGACACGGGCTTGCGTGCGGCGCAAGTGCCGTCGGCCAAGTCAAGAAGAAATGGCAAAGGCGTTGTGCCCGGCGTGGAGGCTGGACATGCATCGGCATCGGTGCCGGTGGTCGGGGTGTGCAAACCACATCCCGTCTACGGTGCGGGTTCGGTAGCTGAGCCTCAAAAAGCTACCATCGATGGTTTCCAGTTTGGGCCTCAAAACTGGGGTGGCAGGTTTCCGAGTTTGGGCCTCAAAACTCGGGATGGACGGTTTCCAGGTTTGGGCCTCAAAACCTGGGCTCGCGGGTTTTCGAGTTTGGGCCTCAAAACTCGGGGTGGACGGTTTCCTCCGGTTTTGGGCCTCAAAACCGGGGGTTGGTCCGAAAGGACGGTCGACGCGTGGCGGCGTGGAGAGGCTGGCGGCGGCGAAAGCTATCATCCACGAGGGTCGCGGTGGTCGACATGACGACACGTGGCGACATCAGGGAGGTCGCGTCGAGGCGAAGCTAGCGGATTTGCGGGCGTGGCCGTCGGATGGAAACTTTCAGAGTTGGACGGTTTTACCCTTAGGGGGTATTTGGGTTAGTACTTCATGTTAGGGCGTTTGTGTCATTTGACGTGCGCCTTATATAGAGAAGGGCTGTGTTGGACAGCCATCCTGGACGGTGTCTCTCTCATTTTGTGCTTGTGAGAGAAGGCTAGGGTTAGAGGAGAGACCGGCTCTTGTTCTTGAGCTTTTCGCCATCCACGTTTTGTATTGCGAGGAGTGGCTTGTAACCCAACACCGAGTGATAATACAAATCATCATCTTCCCAAATCCAAGGATCAATTCGTCCTCCCCTTGTTGGCTGCGATTTGGATCGATTCGCGTTTTTTGTTCTTCGCTTTCGGTTTTCCCCTCTCCGGAGATTTGTCTCGTTCTCCCCTCTCTGAGCGACGATTTGCGATTCCGTTTGAATCAATTTGTTCTATGTTGTGAGCTCCTTCTTTCCACCGAAGATTTCCTCTCTAACCTCACGAGCACATAGATCAGGTCGAAATCAGGTTCGTTCTTTCCCCTTTCTAGTGTTCTTCCGATTTCTCATGGATTAGTTGGTTGGGAGCGATGATATCCTAGGATTAGCTTCCCACACGTAGAAGAACACTTGGAGAAGTTTGGTTCAGCCCCGTTCGATTTGGTGAAGATTCAATCGATTTTTGTTTTGTCCCGAGCTGTTTTTTGGCTTTCTGGACAGTGGCGGACTGTCCGGGACTTATCCCCGGACTGTCCGGGGGTCGGGGCTGTTCACGGGCAGCGAGGTCGCTGTTTTCATTTTTGAACGGCGGACTGTCCGGGACTCATTCCTGGACTGTCCCGGGTTCAATAGCGGACAGTCCGCGGTTCACTAGCGGACATTCCGCGACTGCATAGTTTTGCTGATTTCGTCCGTATCTTTTGCATACGAGCTCCGATTTGTGATCCGTTTGTTGCATTGGTTTCCTAACTTTTTAAGGATCATTCCAAAGTACTTTTGCCACCATTGGTCAGTATTTTTTTGTCGGAAACTTCCTTCTTCTCCATAGGAGTTAAGTGTTCCGCTTTCGGAATTTCGTTTGTTCTAGCGGCCGTATCTTTTGCGTTCGAGCTCCGATTTGAGATCCGTCTGTTGCGTTAGTTTCCTAACTTCATAAGGATATTTCCAAAGGTGATTTTTCCACTAGTTGGCCTAAGTAGTTTTGGTCGAAACATTTCCTCTTCTCCATAGGAGTGGGGTGTTCCATTATCGGAAGTTCGATTGTTCTAGGACCTTGCTTGTGCAGTTTTGCCCCGTTGTTTTGGTGCTTCATTTTGGGGGTTCTTCGGTAGTTCTGATGTACCTCTAGGACATCTCCTAGTGTATCCACCTATTCGTAGCTCGTGAACTCACCGGTTGTTTGAGTCTTCGCTTTTGGGGTGATTTTCTGGGACAAGGGCCATCATTTCTCGAGAAGAAATTTGAGGCTCCCATTCACCCCCCCTCTGGTCGCTAATTTGGTCCTTCATAAACGATGTCTTGGGTTGGTCTTCTTCCTTGAGGGCAATCTGATGGTACCCGGAGTAGCAATCCAAAAAGGATAATAGAGCAGAGCCTGCGGTAGCGTCAACTATTTGATCTATCCTTGGTAATCCAAAAGGATCTTTTGGACAGTGTTTGTTGAGGTCTGTGTAGTCGACACACATGCGCCACTCGGCAGAGTTCTTCTTCTTGACTAGCACTGGGTTAGCTAACCACTCGGGTGGAGGATTTCTCTGATGATCCGGCTGCGAGTAGTTTAGCTATTTCCTTCTTGATTGTGTCTTTTTTCTCTGGTGAGAATCATTGTAATCTTTGCTTGATAGGTCTAGAGCCTTCTTTTAATTCCAATTTGTGCTCAGCCAAGTTCCTTGGGACTCCCGGCATATCAGCCGATTTCCAAGCAAATATATCTTTGTTTGCTCTAAGGAACTTGGTGAGCACGAATTCCTATTCTTCGGATAGGTGACCGCTGATAACTGCTGTCTTGGAGGAGTCACCGGTTTCTAGGTCGATGCTTTTTGTAAAGACTTCTGTTGATGGTTGGATAGTACCCCCCTTTTTAGTTGGGATTTCTGTATCTCCAGGCTTGGTATTATGCACCATCTGAGCTAGTTATTGTAACTTCCGGGTGAGTTGAGCTTTTTCAGCGATTTGGACACCCTCTGTGTCACAATCAAATGATCGCTTCAAGTCACCTCTGAAAGTTAAGATTCCTTTAGGACCCGGCATCTTCAAGAGAAGGTACGGGTAGTGTGGTACTGCCATAAACTTGGCGATGCTTGGTCGTCCAAATATGCGTGGTATGGTGACTCGAAGTCGGCTACCTCGAAACTGATGTACTCAGTCCTGTAATTGATCTGAGTTCCAAAAGTTATGGGTAATATGATTCTTCGAGTGTATAAGCCGCCTTTCCGAGTACTATGCCATAGAAGGGGGCATTTGATGGTGTGAGCTGTGTTGCAAGATCCAGATTCATCTTGCGTAAGGTGCTTGCAAAGATGACGTTAAGTCCTGCTCCTCCGTCGATGAGTACCCTGCTCAAGGTAAACCCGGCGACCATGGGATCCAGGACTAGCGGGTAATGCCCTACATTGGAGACGCTGGTCCATTGGTCCGCTCGGGAGAAGCTGATCGGGTGCTCAGACCAGTCAAGGTATCTAGGAGTTGCTGGTTCTGTAGACATGATCTCTCGTAGCGAAAGTTTCTGAAGCCTCTTGCTGTCGCTGGTAGTTACTCCTCCAAAGATGACATTGATAGTCCCTTTGGGGTGTTGGAAACCACCGGTGTCTTGTGGAGGGTCCTCAGCTGTCTTCTAGCCTTTGTCCTTCTTGTTTTTGTTGAAGTCGGAGTTCAAGCCTCGCTCCTTGAGTTGTCGACAGTGCCTTGCCTGATGTCCGGCTTTCGGATGAAAGGGCACAGTCCGTCGAGTAGTCATCAAAGTGAATGGCTTGTTCCCTTCTTCTAAGGCTCCATGGCAGCAACAGTATTGTCTCCTGCCCTTTTCTCCGGGTGTTTTGCTGTGGTGCCTGGTTGCCTCTCTGGTTGTTCCCTCGATCACCCTGCGTGTTTCTATCGGGGAAACGCTCCTGTGTATGTTCTTCTGTCGCCATCATGGAGTTTACGGCCCGATGGAACTCGTCAGTAGTGGGCGGGTCCTGCTTGATGAAATCTTTGTAATTGTACCTTTCGCAAATGTCGTTGCCAAATAGGTCCATTACTTCTCTGTCTGTGATGTCAGATACTGTGGAGCGGATCTCTGAGAAGCGCCTATAATATTCCCGCATTGATTCGTTTTTCTGTTGCTTACATGTTCTGAGCTTAGTCTGGGGATCCGATCTCTCTAGGACACCTGCAAAGTTTTCGATGAAGATACGATGGTGTTGTTCCCAGGAGTCGATGGATTCGGGTTTAAGCCTGTCGAACCAAGCAAGCGGCATTGTTTCTAAAGCCACTGGAGATAGAGTGCTTTGACGTCGTTGCTTCCACCGGCCAGCTCCACTGCTTGAGCATACAGCCTGAGCCATCGTTTAGGTTCTGCCTTCCTGTCGTACTTTGTGTAGTTCCCGGGTTTGAATTTTTGTGGGAATGAGACTGTTCGGAGCCTTTGGGAGAAGCAGGGGAAATGCTCGACTGCCTCAGATGCTGTGACTGCGATTCCTCTGCACGAAGATTCAGCTCCTCCCTCAGCTTGATCAGGTACTCGGTGACCTAGGCGACTCCTTGCGGGGACTCGACCGAGTCGCTCTTGAACAGCCGCCGCTCTGGCTCGGGTGAGATGAAGCTTGCTCATCTGCTAGGGACTCAAGATTCTGTCCTCGGAGTTGAAGTGCGGTAGTCTGAAGCATGACTAACCGTCGTTCTTCGTCGGGGGTGCGGTTGTCCTTGGCCCCCATCTCCGTGGCTAGAGCCAGGATGTTTTGGTATGGAGTCTGGAAGACTTTATGGCCAGCGACCCTCATAAACTCAGGCTCGAGGTTACGGGAGCAATCGGCTCATCGACGATTGTGCTCGTTCTATGACTGATACTCCTGGTCACGTTGAGCACGAGCTCGATTTTCCGCGTCTTCCTCTAGACTCACCCGGGTATTATACTCCTCGAGTCGTACGTTGTAACGGTCTATGGCTTCCTTGCGATTAGTTGCTCGCCTTCTGCGAGCTTCTTTAGCTTGATTCCTCCTGATTCTCTCAGCCTTTATGGACTCGGTTTTTGCGGTTCCTTCTAGGTCGTTATCAGATATCATACTCAGAGTTTCATCATCCTGGAAGACATCTAGGAGGGTTGGAGGTCGTAGAGATGACTGATGACCCGCCATGAAGACTTCACGTGTGTGGCCCTGGTTTGATGATCCTGGCGCAACCGATTCCAAAGTACAGGTGCCGGAGATTAGTTCTGTTGAGGTGTCGTGTTCCTCAAAGGGGAGCTGATGTCCGTACTGGTATGGGAGTTGCTGATCGATTGTGCCAACCAGCCTGGCCGGAGCTGGCTGTATTGGCCAATGGACGATGTTACCCTCCTTGGTAGAGCTGAAAACGAGTCCTTGCTGAGCTCCAGTCAAAGGTATCTCTTGATACTCTTTGAATTTTGAGTCAATTAGGTCTTGCAACTCCTGAGCTGAGTTCTGTAGTTCGAAGGTGATGCCATGTTTGATCTCCGAGTCCTTTTCGTTCTCCGAATTTGAGTTCGAGTAGGAAGTCGGGTACTCAAGTTGGCTCTCGGAATCTCGCGGATCTTGACTGCGAGTTTTGCTAGGTTCTGAGTGAGATCATCCATCTTGGTGTAGCTTGCACTTCTGGATCAGTGTGAAGTTGTCGACGCAGCTTTCTTGATCATCCGCGATGCAAGTCCATGAGCCAAAAACGAAAATTGATCCTGCCGAGAACATGTTGTCGTGGTTCGCCGGGCTCTTGGTGGTCGAATCGCCGAAAGCCCCTACCTGGCGCGCCAGCTGTCGGTGTTTGTTAACCGACAACTCGTCTTGAGTAATCTCAGACGATTGTTTGGTGGGGATCGGTGTTCGTAGGACTCGACGAGTACACAGGGACAACGATTTATACTGGTTCAGGCCGCTGAATAGCGTAATACCTTACGTCCAGTGCGGCGTGTGCCTTGTGTATGATTATGATTCAATGTTCGATTGTCTCTGGAGCCCACGCCCGCTTCCCCTTATATATCCGGGTGAAGCATAGCGCAGACCGAGTCCTAGTCGATTACATCAGAGAAGTCCTATTCTAATTACAAGACTTCCTTTAAGAACTCAACTAGGTTACAATAAGAGTCCTAATCCAAATACGCTTCGTATCAAGTCTTCGGATCTCCAATGCCGTCCGGGATTAGTCGGAGGGATCATCTTCTGATGATATCTCTGACATCCTTGTCCGTCAGTATGCTCTAATGATATATGATGATGCTTGTAGCTTAGGCTCTTTTTGATCACTGATACATGTTGTGAGCAGAGCTACTTTTCAAAACTGTGAATATGCATAATTCAACATAAAAATTGAAACATGTTCACCATTGAGTTTGGCAACTAGCATGTGTAGAAGGTGTTGAAGTCACTTGTGATTTTCATATATGCTAGGTTGCTATGTCTCTAGTTCTGACTCCTTCACTTGCTTGGTGTTCATATTCTGTTAAAATTTGAACCAAGTCTAAGTGAATTGAAAAGATCGAGATGGGATTACTTGACAACACATCACGGTATCGAGACTATTTCTCATTGCACTTTGAGTCAAAATTGCACTTTGAGACTATTTCTGACTCCATCCTCTCCCGCGCGGCCTGACTCCCTCCCTCACCCCGCCAGCGCGCCGGCGGCCTGCATCCACGCCGGCCCAGCTTGCCTCGCCCGCGCCCCCGCTCTCACCCGCTGACGCGCCACCCCCACCGGTCAGCCGCTCCGCGCCCGCCCGACATCCCGACCCCACCCGTCAGCCACCTCGACCCTTCCCCTACCTCTTGCCAGTTACAGATGCGCCGCCGCCACTCTTTTCCCTCCCCGTAACCGGCGTTGAGTGGCCATAATGGCCACTCAGCCAACAACCCGGCTCGGTGGAGCCACCACCGACGCCTCGCCACCTCTCACCGAGCCTATAAAGCCCCTGGGTGAGCCCCGAGCCCTCCCCCTGACACCGCTCGCTCCATCCCCTCTCTGCACGCCGCCGTGAGTCTTTGCCGAAGCCAGAGAACTCAACCGGACCCCTCCCAGGTGACGCCGCGACTCCCCGGGAAGCTCTGGTGATCTCCTTTCGTTGTTTTGCGCGAAATCGACCTCACCCGAACCTTTTTCCCCTTTGTAGACCCCTCCGCCATCAAGACCCTCCGTGGTGAGCCTCTCCGGCTAAATCGAGGCCACCATCGTGTTCACCATCGCCCCCACCCGCCCGCGCAGCCCCTGGTGTTCCGCGCAGCTAGCCGAGCCTTAGAGCGTCGTTCCGGCGACCTCCCGAGCAGCACCTATGGCGCCGCCGTGCGCCAACGGCCGCGCCGCCGTCCCCACCGCCGCCGCGAAGACAGAACCATCCCTACGCCCTCCGATCAAGCGCTGATGGCTGAGATTAGAAGTATACCCGAAGGGGTATACACCGGGCCCTATGGACCCGTGAGCCGCAGCGCCCTCGCGGTCCACCGGCCAGCTGGTGGACCAGCCAACCACACCGCGCCGCGTGGCAGCCGCGTCAGCGCCACCCCGCTGCAGTCGTCGCTTTTGCAGAAAAGCCCCTAGGTTTTGCGGAAATCAACCCGCAGTCCAACGCAGTTCAAATAGTTTCTTTTTAGGTCCTGTTTTCTCTTGTTTTCGACCGTGCAGAACCTGGTTTCAGTACCCGCACTCCAGTGGCATGTTTTTCAAACGTTAGACCCTCTCGGCTACCGTTAATTACGCTCTAACCCTCGGTTTTCGCAGGCTAGTCCCTAGGAAACTATTTTTATTTACAAAAGTGCCCCTGAAACTTGTTTTCTTTATAACTTTCTCATTTTTAGTCCGATTAGAGTGATCCACACGTTCATGTGATTGTATCAACGAGTAGAATAGTTTTATTAGTGTTTCTCTAACTGTTTATGATGTTTGGTGTAATGTTCTAATAGAAGTATATTTTGTTTGCATGTAATGAATGATTGGACTCTATGTTTGGTGATTTTTCTCCGCGAGTCCAGACAGTGATGTGTTCGAGGATCGTGAGTTTCAAGAGCAGCATCAGGACCCCGCTTGTGACCAAGGCAAGTATAACCTACGGTTTTCCTTGTTACCTACAAAATGCAAGACTTAATATTCATTATGCATGTGTCAAACTTGATGAACCATAGGACAATACTAGACTCACTTGATCTCTATACCTTGTACCTATGGGTGGGTTTTTGGATAATATGATTAGAAATGCTATGCGCTATCTTAAATGCTAAATGTTTAATATTGATTAATGACTATGGAACAAATGTTAAAAGAGGCTTTTTAACCACGTTTAGGGTACTGGTGCATACTTTACGCCCAGTAACCTACCCCCAAAGATTATCTTTAAAAGCGGCTACCCGGAAAATCCCGTGCAGCCTTGGGTATTACATGGCTCTGATCTTATCTAAGTACTCTGAGTGTTGTAGCTCGTTTGTAGCTTACCGAAAGGGCAAGAGGTGGGTACCATGTAGTTTTGGCCCGGTCCCACTAGGGTAATTGCTTTGGAGGATAGGGGGTTACCTTAGTGGGGAGGTTGTTCAAAACTCTTGGGAGACTGAAACCTTAGCGGTTACGACTTGTTAAACCAACTTTGGAAAGGCTTCGTAGTGAAACCCTGCCATACTTCCACAAAGGAGATGATGTGGGCCTTGCAAACCCCGGCACAAGGGAATCACAGCCCAAGGTGAAAGTGTACAACCTCTGCAGAGTGTAAATCTGGTATATTAGCCGTGCTCACGGACACGAGCGGCTCGGATCCTTTTTAAGTAGTCCATGGTGGGATATGTTGGTGGTTGGTGGCTTACCTCTTTTAACATAGTAATTATTGCTTACCATGGGACAACAGAGTTTTATCCATTTAGTAATATAAGACTAAAATAAAATATGATCAACTTAAAATGCTAACCGCAGTTAACCGTGTCAAACCTTTTGAGCCTTGCATCCCCGTAGTTGTACTTGCTGAGCATGGTGAGCTGACGCTTGTCGTTGGTTCACATAAAAATCCCGAATGCGTACCAGATGGAGGAGATTTTGAGGAGTATCCAGAAGACGTTCCAGACTTCTGAGGTTGGCGTTCCCCAGTCGGTGTCCCCATGGAGTGGAGTCTTCGCGCTACCGCTATAATAATGGGCTGTTGGCCGATGTGTTGAACAATCTCCATGTGATGTAATAAGTTTAATAACGCTTTTTTCGTGCTGTAATCATATACATTTTTTGGTATATGTGGATTTGGGACTTCCTGGGCCCACATATGCTTTGCTCGGTTTTATTCGTAAATCCGGGCGTTACAAATTGGTATCAGAGCCGAACTGACTGTAGGACGCAACCCTAGATAGAATCGACAACCCTTTTTCACAGGATTAATTCCGAAAAATTTATTGCTCTTTGGTAATTTACAAAATTCCAGTACTCCTCTCTTATTCATAAAATTTTCCGGTATCTGACTCATATTTTAAAACTTTGTAGATGGCTCGCACCAAGCAGACGGACCGTAAGAGAACTGGAGGACGCGCACCTACCCGCGCCGAGTACCTCCGCCTGTTCCGTCAGTAGAGGTGGGAGGCCGAGGAGGAGCCCGAGCCGGAGCAGCAGGCTGCCGGAGGTGACCCCAGTGACGACTCCAGAGACTCCGACGACGACCACTCCTCCGACGACGGATCGTCCGATGACCACTCCAGCTCCGACTCCAGTGACGCGCACGACGACGGCGACGACAGTGGTTCGAAGACCCCGGAGTACCACATTATGGATGAGGAAGACCTTGGCTGGATCCGGAAGACTCACACCACTGAGGAGGGCGACGACTTGTACCACCCCAAGCTCCTGAAGCTCGTCGACTTGCGCTTTGGACCTCTACGCACCACGGTGGAGTACCGTAGCCAGTCGTACACCCACCCAGAGCACACCGGCTACTGGGTCACGAAGGCTTTCGAGAAGACATGGGACGAGGAGGACAAGTCTTGGGTTGTTCGTGACGTCATCAGCGCCATGAGCCTGACCCTCTCTCGTGAGTTCAGTGTGGAGGACGCAGCGAGACATGCTTGTGTCATCTTTCGCGACAGGCTTCTTCCAATCACCCAGCAGGACGACGACCGCTACTTTCCCCGACGCCGTACCTTGGACGATGGTTGTGTGGTTGCCAGAGTGCAGCAGCACGAGAGTGCCAGGTTGATTGCGACAGTGCCCTTGGTGGTCGATCTAAACACCGCTTTGGATCGTGCTATGTTGGACTAGAGGACCCTGTGGATCGAGACGGAGAGGATGCAGTGTCGGATCGACTCTCTCGAGCGCCAGGTGCGACATGGAGTTCAGCCGCAGGACCCCCTGCCAGCCACCACAGCGAGAGACCCTGCCATCGTCGCTCAGCGCAAGAGGCACCACCCGAGTTGCACTTGCACCCGCACGACCTTCGACCCATAGGAGTTCCACCCCAGATCAGATCGATCGTTATGCGAGTCTTGTGTCAGTTTGAGTCATGTTGAGTCAGAGTCATCGAGTCAGTGGAACATTGAGTCTTAATAATGTGATTACATGCTTATTATGGTGATAATGATGTGATTTGGCTCTTTTCATGATTGTGATGAGTGTGGGGCATGTCCACACCATCTTGTTCTCTTATGTTGGTTAATAATAATATCGATGGGTTCCTTATCATCTTTTTCTCAGATCAGTTTTCTCGAGCAGTTTCTTTTTCTCTATATCTCTGTCAGTGCTATATCATACAGTATAAAAGAGCTTATAAAGCATATATGTTACAGATGGTTGACACCAGGAGATCTGTTGGAGGAGGAAACCCACCACCACCCCCTCCTGTGTCAATCGAGCACCTTCTAGCTATGCAGACCCAGTTGATGCAGCAGATGGCTAACGCCATTCAGAACAACCAGAACAACCAACCCCCACCTGCACCACAAGTCAGAGATAGAAGAGGCGAGTTCCTGAAAGCACACCCGCCAACTTATGATCACTCACCAGACCCTCTTCAGGCAGACGGCTGGCTTCGGGCAGTTGAACGCCAGTTGGAGATAGCACAGTGCAACGATCGAGAGAAGGTGTTGTATGCAGCAGGACAACTGCAAGGATCAGCTCTCGAATGGTGGGAATCCTACCAACAAGCTCATCCCAATCCCAACCAGATAACTTGGCATGTGTTCCGCGAAAGTTTCCGCTCCCATCATGTGCCTGCGGGAACAATGAGGCTGAAGAGGAAAGAGTTCCTTGCACTGAAGCAGGGAAGCATGTCCGTTAGTGAGTACAAAGACAAGTTCACCCAGCTTTCATGCTATGCACCCCGCGATATTGAAGAAGACCTAGACAAGCAGGAGCTTTTCATGGAAGGCCTTAATGATGGTATTCAATACCAGTTGCTCTCTCACACCTTCGCCAACTTCCAGTTGTTGGTGGACAAAGCTCTAGTGATAGAAGGTAAGAGGCGTGACATGGACGCCAAGAAAAGGAAGTTCCAAGGCCAATAGTCCGGAAGTGGTAGCCGCCCACGCTACGCTTCGGGCTATGGAAATCAGCAGAGATCGTCAGGCTCAGGTAACTCCAGTCAGAACCAGCAAGGTACCCCTACTCGTCAAGGTCAAGCAGGCGATACATCGGTGAAGAACTCACCTAACACTCCATCCACACCCAACCAT
This sequence comes from Coix lacryma-jobi var. lacryma-jobi, assembly GCA_009763385.1. Taxonomy (NCBI): domain Eukaryota; kingdom Viridiplantae; phylum Streptophyta; class Magnoliopsida; order Poales; family Poaceae; genus Coix; species Coix lacryma-jobi. Next base: position 63,786,239 of record CM019829.1, on the reverse strand, counting down.
AACAACAACAAGTGTTATGCTTGTGGTGAGACAGGGCACATCTCTTACAATTGCCCCAAGAAGACAGGTCAAGGATCTCAGAACAACCAGAAGCTCAACATGCATACACCAAGCAGACCAGGACAGCAGAACTACGCCCGATGAAAGGTGAATCATGTCACCACTAAATCTGCACAAGGCGCCCTAGACGTTGTGATCGGTACGTTCCTAGTCAACTCTCACTCTGCATCAGTTTTGTTCGATTCAGGAGCATCGCATTCTTTTATATCCGCTCAGTTCGTGAAGAGACATACCCTGCTTATGCATACTATGGATAAGGCTATGCTTGTTAGTTCACCTAGTGGAGAGATGAGAGCAAGTTTGGTTTGCCCAAGGGTTAAGATCAACATAAGGGGGGTAGACTTTGAGTCTAATCTTATGGTTTTAAACACAACCGGGATCGATATCATCCTTGGTATGGATTGGTTAACGACACATGAAGCAGTGATTCATTGTGTCTCTAGAAACATCCAGTTGAAAACCCCGAAAGGAGAGATGATAGAATGCAAGGCAGTGTCTCCTACCTTGGACGTATGCCAAGTCAACTGTTCTTTACAAAGAGAAGAAGGTTCGAGATTTTGAGTATCCTTATCTCTCTCAATCTATCGAATCTCAAGGATGAGATTCATTCTAAGGGGGGTAGATTTGTAACAACCTAAAAATCAATTTATGGAAATTAGGGTTTTAAACATGACTTTGTTTATTTATTTCTCATGAAACATATAGATCAAATAATAATTTTTGAGAATTAATAAATTTATTTGGGGCGTAAAAACATTTTTGTTGCATTCATGCTGGTGCATAGTATTTTGTTTGAGTGTAGGGCTAGAGTTGAGTGGCTTGAATTCAAACTTGGTTTGAATTTGGGCAAAGTTTGCAAGAGTTTAAAAAGAAAAGCCTTTTCTTTTTCTTTCTCTCCCTCTCTCTCTCTGTTTTCGCCCGACCAGCAAAGCCGGCCCGGCCCGCAACCCTCTCGCTTTCTCTCTTCTCCCGCGCACGCGGGCCCAGCAGCCGCATCGGCCCGCGTCCATCCTCTCCCGCGTGGCCTGACTCCATCCCTCACCCCGCCAGCGCGCCTGCGGCCCGCATCCACGCCGGCCCAGCTCGCCTCGCCCGCGCCCCCGCTCTCACCCGCTGACGCGTCCCCCCCACCGGTCAGCCGCTCCGCGCCCGCCCGACATCCTGACCCCACCCGTCTGCCACCCCGACCCTTCCCCTACCTCTCGCCAGTTACAAATGCGCCGCCGCCGCTCTTTTCCCTCCCCGTAACCGGCGTTGAGTGGCCATAATGGCCACTCGGCCATCAACCCTGCTCGGTGGAGCCACCACCGACGCCTCGCCGCCTCTCACCGAGCCTATAAAGCCCCTAGGTGAGCCCCTCCCCCTCCCCCTCACACCGCTCGCTCCATCCCCTCTCTGCACGCCGCCGTGTGTCCTTGCCGAAGCCAGAGAACTCAACCGGACCCCTCCCAGGTGACGCCGCGACTCCCCGGGAAGCTCTGGTGATCTCCTTTCGTTGTTTTGTGCGAAATCGACCTCACCCGAACCTATTTCCCCTTTGCAGACCCCGCCGCCATCAAGAGCCTCCGTGGTGAGCCTCTCCGGCTAAACCGAGGCCACCATCGTGTTCACCATCGCCCCCTGGTGTAGCCCGCGCAGCTAGCCGAGCCTTAGAGCGCCGTTCCGGCGACCTCCCGAGTAGCACCTATGGCGCCGTCGTGTGCCAACGGCCGCGCCGCTGTCCCCGCCGCCGCCGCGCAGCCGGAACCAGCCCTGCGCCGTCCGATCAAGCGCCGATGGCTGAGATTAGAAGTATACCCGAAGGGGTATACACCAGGCCCTATGGACCCGTGAACCGCAGCGCCCTCGCGGTCCACCGGCCAGCTGGTGGACCAGCCAACCACACCGCGCCGCAAGGCAGCCGCGTTAGCGCCAGCCCGCTGCAGCTGTCGCTTTTGCAGAAAAGCCCCTGGGTTTTGCGGAAATCAACCCGTAGTCCAGCGCAGTTCAAATAGTTTCTTTTTAGGTCCTGTTTTCTTTTGTTTTAGACCCTGCAGAACTTGGTTTTAGTACCCACAGCCTAGTGGCGTGTTTTTCATGCGTTAGACCCTCTCGGCTACCGTTAATTATGTTCTAACCCTCGGTTTTCGCAGGCTAGTCCCTAGGAAACTATTTTTATTTACAAAAGTGCCCCTGAAACTTGTTTTCTTTATAACTTTCTCATTTTTAGTCTGATTAGAGTGATCCACATGTTCATGTGATCGTATCGACGAGTAGAATAGTTTTATTAGTGTTTCTCTAACTGTTTATGATGTTTGGTGTAATGTTCTAATAGAAGTATATTTTATTTGCATGTAATGAATGATTGGACCCTATGTTTGGTGATTTTTCTCTGCGAGTCCAGACGGTGATGTGTTCGAGGATCGTGAGTTTCAAGAGCAGCATCAGGACTCCGCTTGTGACCAAGGCAAGTATAACCTACGGTTTTCCTTGTTACCTACAAAATGCAAGACTTAATATTCATTATCCATGTGTCAAACTTGATGAACCATAGGACAATACTAGAATCACTTGATCTTTATACCTTGTACCTATGGGTGGGTTTTTGCATAATATGTTTAGAAATGCTATGCGCTATGTTAAATGCTAAATGTTTAATATTGATTAATGACTATGGAAAAAATGATAAAAGAAGCTTTTTAACCACGTTTAGGGTACTGGTGCATACTTTACGCCCAGTAACCTACCCCCAGAGATTATCTTTAAAAGCGGCTACCCGGGAGATCCCGTGCAGCCGTGGGTATTACATGGCTCTGATCTTAGCTAAGTACTCTGAGTGTTCTAGCTCGTTTGTAGCTTACCGAAAGGGCAAGAGGTGGGTACCATGTAGTTTTGGCCCGGTCCCACTAGGGTAATTGCTTTGGAGGATAGGGGGTTACCTTAGTGGGGAGGTTGTTCAAAACTCTTGGGAGACTGAAACCTTAGCGGTTACGACTTGTTAGACCAACTTTGGAAAGGCTTCGTAGTGAAACCCTGCCATACTTCCACAGAGGAGATGATGTGGGCCTTGCAAACCCCGGCACATGGGAATCACGACCCAAGGTGAAAGTGTAGAACCTCTGCAGAGTGTAAATCTGGTATATCAGCCGTGCTCACGGACACGAGCGGCTCGGATCCTTTTTAAGTAGTCCAGGGTGGGATATGTTGGTGGTTGGTGGCTTACCTCTTTTAACATAATAATTATTGCTTACCATGGCACAACAGGGTTTTATCCATTTAGTAATATAAGACTAAAATAAAATATGATCAACTTAAACTGCTAACCGCAGTTAACCGTGTCAAACCTTGCATCCCCGTAGTTGTACTTGCTGAGCATGGTGAGCTGACGCTTGTCATTGGTTCACATAAAAATCCCGGATGGGTACCAGATGGAGGAGATTTTGAGGAGTATCCAGAAGACGTTCGAGACTTCTGAGGTTGGCATTCCCCAGTCGGTGTCCCCGTGGAGTGGAGTCTTCGCGCTACCGCTATAATAATGGGCCGTTGGTCAATGTGTTGAACAATCTCCATGTGATGTAATAAGTTTAATAACCCTTTGTTCGTGCGGTAATGATATACATTTTGTGGTATATGTGGATTTGGGACTTCCTGGGCCCACATATGCTTTGCTCGGTTTTATTCGTAAATTCGGGTGTTACAGTACGGTCGGTTTCCGAGTTTGGGCTACAAAACTCGGGCTGAGGACGGTTTATAGGTTTGTGCCTCAAAACCTGGGCGCTGGTGGGTTTCTGAGTTTGGGCCACAAAACTCAGGCTACGGATGACAGGTTTCCCGGTTTCGGCCTCAAAACTGGGGGAGGGCCCAGGTTTCCCGGTTTCGGCCTCAAAACCGGGGGGGGTCCATGAAAAGGACGAGTGGCGCAGTGGCGGCACGTGGCAGCATCCGGTGAGGTCGCGTTGAGGCCAAGCTACCTGATGTGCGGGCGTGGTCGTCGGATCAACATCAACCTCGAGTTGGTCAGGAATACCGTTAGGATTAGCTTGCTCACTCATTAGCTGTAAGGGTAAAAGGGGAATAATTGTATTAGGCTATATAAGGAGAGGCCACCCCTCCCTCCAGACCATCTCAGCCATTGCTATTTTCATTCTAGGGTTTCCTGCTCTCCCAGTCCCTGCTGTAGCTATTGAGATCCGCAGAGACAGTTTGATCATACCTCTGTGTATTTGGATTTTGCGGAAGCGGGACCGGATTCTCGTTGTCTCCTAGTGGGGACGAATTTCGGCTGGCAATCATGATTGTGATTAGTGTTTTGAACTTGTTCTTCGCGTTCTTCTTTTCTTCACGATTTTCCCGTCACTCGATCTCCCTCTCGATGCATCTTTTTCGAATCTACTTAAATCAACTTGTTCTTTGATGTGAGGAGAACATTTCCACCGAAGGAATTTATCTCTACCCTCACGAACAAGTAGATCGGGTCGTTTCATGTTTCGTGGTGACTTTTTCGTTCCTACACCTTCCCTTTCGATTTCTCGGAGTTTGAGTTGATTTGAGCGGATGATTTCTTAGGGATAGTCTTCCAACAACCTAAGGATCATTTCCTCCAAGTTTGAGATCAAGGGATTTTGATTTGGTTCAGATTTGAGAAGATTTGGGAGAGGGGCGACCAAAATCGCCCTCTCTGCACAGCCGCGGACAGTCCACCGTTTGGGGTGCGGACAGTCCGGGCATCGGGACTCAGCCGAGCAGTGGCTATTCGTCGTGGTGCACAGTGCTTAGATTTGACCGGTGGACAGTCCGCCGTTAGGACTTGCCGACAGTCCGGGAACGTCCAGGGGACTTTCAGCAACACTACGTTTTTGGCACTTTGGTCGGCAGACAGTCCGCCACCAGACCGCAGATAGTCCGGCACAGCGCGGACAGTCTGGGACCGTACCCACGGACTGTCCAGGTCTTGGCTGAAGCTTGCGTTTTAGTGCGATTGTCCTCCCGACTTTTCCGCTTGGTTTTCGGACTTCTCGTTTGGCCCTAGAGTTCACCAAGGAAGCTCTCTAAGTGTCTTTGCTACTTGTTAGCATCGGTATTTAGAGATATCCCGACGTAGCCGTCCATCTACGTTCGGGAGTTGGTTTTTGGAGTTGAACTTGAGTCGGAGGTTTCGGTGTTTGGCTTGCTCTCGTTCGGTGGTGCCTCGCTGTGATCCTAGGGATCATCCACCCTCTTCCATGGGTCATGGGCATCACGTTTGCACTCGAAGCTTTTGGGGGTTGATTTGTGGGACAGAGGCCAAAGTTTCGAAAGTAATTTTTTAGGCTCCCATTCACCCCCCCTCTGGTCGCTTTCTGGTAGCATTCTCGGTCCTTCAGGGGAGATTGTGGATACATGGGTGTATGCTGGATCTTGAGATGATGAGTCTTTGTCAACTGGTATGATGCGCATGTTCTTTGGCTTGTGTTGTGCAGGTGTCGAGCTCGGAGACGGTGATCGAAGGCAAGGTGAAGGTCAAGTAGAGACGTGTCGTGTCGATGGACCCGGAGCGGTGTTGGACGGACGTGAGGCTTGGACTGACGGACCGGTGGCCTGAGGATCAGCCGTGGTGGCTGACAGCCTGGGACAGCGACAAGCGAATACTTGCAGCTGGACGGGGTGCACGGGCGGTGCATCTCTCTACGGCGTCGGTTTGGTCGTTGAGCCACAGAAAAACCACCGAGTGGACGGTTTCCAGGTTTGGACCTCAAAACCTGGGTGCCTGCCAGTTTTCGAGTTTGGGCCACAAAACTCGGGCTAAGGACAGTTTTGAGGTTTGGGCCTCAAAACCTGGGTGCTGGCGGGTTTCTGGGTTTGGGCCACAAAACTCAGCCGATGGACGAAAGGTTTCTCAGTTTCAACGTCAAAACCGGGGGGAGGTCCAGGAAAAAGACGCACGGGGAGTGGTGGCACGTGGCATCATCCAGTGAGGTCGCGTCGAGGCGAAGCTACCTGATGTGCGGGCGTGGTCGTCCGATCGACATCAACTTCGAGATGGACAGGAATACCCTTAGGGTTAGCCTGCTCGCTCATTAGCAGTAGGGGTAGAAGGGGAATAATTGTATTAGGCTATATTAGGAGAGGCAGCCCCTCCATCCAAACCATCTCAGCCATTTGCTACTTTCAATTAGGGTTTCCTGTTCTCCCACATCCCTGCTGTAGCCACTGAGATCGGCAAAGACGGTGAATCATACCTGTGTGTATTTGGATTTTGCGGAAACAGGACCGGATTCCCGTTGTCTCCTCGTGGGGATGAATTTCGGCTGGCAATTGAGATTGTGATTCGCGTTCTTGAGTTATTCTTGGCGTTTTACTTTTGGTCTCAATTTTCCCGTCGCTTGATCTCCCTCTTTGTTGTGTCTTTTATGAAAACCGTTTGAATCAACTTGTTCTTTGCTGTGAGGGGATTGTTTCCACCAAAAGAATTTAACTCAATCCTCATGAATAAGTAGATCCGTTGGTTTTTGTATTTGGATCGGTTTTCTCACCTTTGCCCCCAAATTTTTCCGATTCACCAATTTGGAGTTAGGTTCGAGCCATGATCTCTTAGGGGTAGCTCACTAACATCCTTAGAACACCTCATACCAAGTCTAAGCCTTAGAGCTTTTGATTCGGAGGAGATCAGGTTGAATCCACGGAAGAACTATGCATTTTAGGGAGCATCGGTCGCTTAGCACGAGGGCATCGGACGCTGTGTTCATCACAACGGACGCACCGTTGCCACGTGTCAGATTCTTTGCTTTTAAAGGGGCATCGGACGCTACAGTCCAGTGTCCGATGGTCATCAGTGAGGTTTTGGAGACGCTCATTTTGCATCGGACGCGGCAGGAGCCTAGGCATCGGACGCTCTGTTGTCATTGGACGCTCTGTTGTCGTCGGATGCTCCGAGGCCTTAGCATCAGACGCTGAGCTTGCATTGTCGCAGCGTCCTATGGCTATGCATTAAGGTTTTGTTTTCTGCCTATTTTGCATCGGACGCATCTGCCAGGATCACATCGGATGCAGGCCAGCGTCCGATGCTGTGAGTTCTGCGCAGGTTCGTCTGCAGTTCGTTCGTCTGACATCCGATTTGGATTCGGGTTTTCGCGTTGGGTTGCTAGAGTTGTGTAGTGTCTCGCTGTGCTTCTCGGAAGCATCCACCCTACATCTAGGGTCGTGGACACTATCAAGCTCTACGGTTTGCTCTCGGGGTTGATTTTTGGGACAGTAGCTATAAGTTTCTGAAAAGAAATTTGAAGCTCCCATTCACCCCCCTCTGGTCGCCTTTGTGTAGCATTCTCGGTCCTTCATAGTTGGGCTTCTTCTTTATTCCTTGATTTTACGCCTTGTCGGAAAGCGTATTCTTCTTGCCTTTTCCTTGGTATTCTTTGATTACTCCTGCAATACAAGTGAATCACCAAAACTTGTGGAACTTGTTAGATATAAAAGCCCTAATTCTAGTTTGGTGATCATTTCATGTGACAGTTGGCGGTTATAAATAGGCAATAAGGACCGCCAACACATTACCATCCATAAAACTGATTACCTTATGACCTGGTGCCGCATCGACTAACATGTCTGCCACTGGCATTGGATAGTCATCCATTGGGGTAGCTTTATTCAGATCCCTGAAATCAATACACACTCTCATCTTACCATTCTTCTTATATACAGGGACCACACTAGAAATCCATTCAGCATATCTACATTGCCAAATAAACTTAGCTTCATAAAGCCGAGTAATTTTTGTCTTTACATCATCCATGACCTCTGCCATATTCTCCTCGGAGCTTGTTTCACTGGTCGACTCCCAGGCTTGATAGGTAGCCGATGTTCAACTAATGCTCGATCAAGACCAGGCATTTCAGAATACTCCCAAGCAAAACACTCATTATATTCAATCAATAAAGCTACAAGTTCTTGCTTAAACTTAGGGTCTAACTTAGCACTAATATACGTCAGCCTTGGTTTGTCGCCATCTCCAATATCAACAGCTTCTAATTCATCGGCTGACGTAAAACCTTTGCCCATCTTGCCTTCGTCTTCACCGATTATAGGATACATTTATTTATATTTTTTGAAGCCGACTGCTTGGATTGACTGTTGGTCATCATCAAATATCTTGATCAAACCTCCTTCATGTACATTACCGGAGAAGCACTCTATATTATCAAAATTCCAATCATTGGGGTCGGAGTATACAATACTTACTGTCGAGTTAGCTGGTATCACCTCAACAATGTCCCTGATCCATTGAATTACATTTTGATGCATCGTGGATGGAACACAACAATTAGCATGGATCCAATCTCTTCCCAATAGTACACTGTATGTTCCCTTTGCATCAACCACAAAGAAGGTAGTAGGCAAGCTCATACTCCCCACTGTCAATTTAACACACACAACACCTTTGGTAGATGATACATTCCCAACAAAATCTGTTAATCTCATATCAGTCTGGCTCAGGTCTTCTGCAGTCTTCCCAAGCTTCCTGAATGTAGTATACGACATGATGTTAACAGCTGCACCTCCATCGACTAACATTCTGCTCAGAGGCTTCCCATCGACAAACCCTTTTAAATATAAAGCCTTTAACTGGGATTGTTTTTTAGGCTTCTCAAATGTAGCTCCTTCTGCTTGATAGATCCATTGAGCTATAGCTTCCTCATCATCTGACTCTTCTTGTTGTTCAATGGATCTAAACTCAGCAGGCAACATGAACATAGCAGATATGTTAGCCGATGGCTCCCCTTTTCTCATATCAGTTGTTTGCTTTACCTGCCAGACTTTGGGTTTCTTCTTCTGAATCTCATCGTTCCTCAACCTTTGAACCTGATGCTTCTGGCTTCTGGTTAGACCACCTGGACACCATTGTCCCTCTTGCTAAACATGCTCACAGTCCTAATCAGCTACTCTTACCCCTAGCCGATCATGAACACTTTAATTTTTTATGCATCGATCTGTTCTTTCAAAGTTCAACCTCTCTTGCACATATCGACGGTTATCTCTCGGCTGCCTATACTCCCAATATTGTTCACTGCATTCTGGGCAATTTTGAAAAAAGTTTTAAGCCTTCATTCCAGCAATGCCTGAAGAAAGGACAATCCCAATGATTCTTCTCTTCATCTCTAATGCGTCTTTCTTCTTCACGAGATCTATATTCTTCCTCTTCAAGCCATTCTTGGTACTCCTATTCATCCTTCTCTCTGTGCAATTGATCTCTCTCTTTTTGATGCTGTCACTTGTTCAATAGGATCCTGATAGTTGGATGCCTTCTCATCTCACCAGCCCTCGAGGTTTTAGGGTGATCTTGCTGATCAGTCTTCCTTTCCCCTTTCATCTCCTGATACTCTTCGGCTGATATTTGCTTTTTTGGATCTTCTATTCCAGCTGCCTTGGCTTTGTTAGAAGTTAAAACTTTAAACCTTCCTTGAGGAGCAGGAGCAACCATATTTGTTGGAAAAGGATGGCCTTCAATTCCCATACCACCTTTGGCGTTTTCCAAACCAATCCTTCCCTTGGTGATGGTCTCTGGATCAAGTCTCTGAAAACTTTACAATCATTAGTATTGTGAGTACCAGAATTGTGAAATTTGTAGTACCTTTATTTTTTAAGCTCCCCAGTTTATGGGATATTATGATTCCTAGTTAGCTTAATCTGACCCTTTTCCAGCAAGTAGTCAAATATCTTGTCAGGTTTTGTGATGTCAAAGCTATACTTATTTACATCCTTCTCTGCATCTTTAGCCTTTGCCCCAGGCATATACTCTGTGTTCTTCCAAGCCCAGTCCATAGCAGCTACTTCCTCCTCACTGCATTGTTGACCTTTTGAGGCTTGTTGAACTGATTATATCTTAATTGTCCATTGATGCTTGCCACTTTCTTGGCCAAAGCAGCCAGGTTGATGCAATCAAAGCCAACCTTCTCTCTAATGGCTGCTATTAGCCCTCGAACTACAATGCTGACAACTTCAGGTCTGATAATGTTAGAGTGTAGCATTGATTCTTGACATCCCAGAATCTCTGGATGTAGTGGCTTCCTGATTCAGTATTTCCTTGTCTCATATCGACTAAATCTGCAATCTCTTTTTCTAGGACTCCAAAATCAATGTACTAATGGGTTCTCCAAATCTTCCCATCTTTGAATAGAATTAGGTGGCAAAGATGAGAACCATGAGAAAGCTGAGCCAGATAGAGATAAAGGAAACATCCGGACTCTAAGTGTTGGTTCATCGTTGATCTCTCCAAGTTGCACCAAAACCTGAGTTATGTGCTCCATGGTTGACACTGTGCCTGTTCCTGTGAATTTGGTGAAGTCAGGAATTCTGTACCTCGGAGGCAAAGTGACTTGATCATACCACTCTGGATACGGCTTTCTGTAAGCAGTCAGTGTGTTTTTTGGTTTCAGACTGAACTGGGGTTGAACCATCTCAGTCACTTGGCTCATCACCAGATCCACTTGATTCCCTGGTCCTTGATGACCAATGTTTTGTCACCCAAAACCATTAATGTGATATCCTGGATTTTCATGAGCATCTAGAGTATAGTAATTAGACGTATAATGATACCTAGGAGGGATATCGCCAGGCATCACCCTTCCTTGATAAGGTGGTGTTAACACCAGATTTTCGCATGCATGAAGATATGACAGATGGGCCCAGCCGGCAGAGAAGAAAGAATTCGGCAAGTAATCAGAAGGCTATTTGGTCCTCAGGATTTTGATGAATGTGTGTGCGGTCGGCTATCTTGCAGAGAGGTAGTTCCATTCGGGAGATGGATGTTGCAGACGAAGCCGGCTTGCATAAGAAGGCATATGGCAATGAATGGTACCGAGGAGATTAAAAATAGATTTCATGTCTTTCCATAATTTATCATTGTAAATTGTAATCGTCTAGGACTCGTATTTCGTCCAGGGTATAAATATCAGCCCTCGACCATTGTAAAATCGTTCACAACCACATCAATACAAACCGGCCCCGTGCCATCTTCGAGTCCCTAAGTCGTGTCGTCGAGTTCTTCGAGAGGAAACATCGATCCGTCGACCTCCGTAAGTACCGGCAACCTTGTTATCATGTCTAGTATCATGCGGTGGATTTAGATATGATGCAAGTAGTCTCGTATGTTAAGCTTAGTATCGTGCGGCGGATTTAAGCTTATGACAGGAAGTTTTTGCTTGTGCCTTGCATCGTGCGGCGGATTAAGACATGAGTAAAAATAGTTATCGGCTCTATTAGATTTGGCAGATCTAATAGATTCATTAAGTTATCATGTGTTATGTGTTTTATTTATTTAATTCCTGTAACACTCTTTTGCCCAATCTAGATTGGTTTCTATTCGGCCTTGTTTCACAAGTTTACTTGTGCTTTGCTAATCATAAGATCATGGTGGCCGAACCAGTTTTCGATCTAGGTTGTTACATGTTGTGGGTTCGTACATGTCGATCATGTTTATGCTTTGATAGAACTGGGTTTCGTGCGGCAGATGCAGGTTTTAGATTAGTTTGATCATGTTTGCTTGTATGTTCCTTCCTCATGGACCCCAACTCGGCTAGTTTGCCGATTTTGGTTATGCTTACATGAGTAACGAGTTTTTATAGATCTATTCAAATATATGCATGCTTTTATCTTGTTATAATTAGATTATATCATGCGGTGGATTAATCTAATTATAAGAAGTGGTATAGACTTATAGCAAGTGGTGTCATGTGGTGGATTAGCTTCGCTTAAGTTTATGCTTGACGGGCTTATGAAGACTAAACGTGCGGCAGATTAGTTGGATTGGCCTATGCATGTATTATTTGGATAGATCTATTCTTGCAAGTTGCCTGTTTATAATATCTTTGATTCGTTCAAGAATGTCTTTCTTTTGCATTCGGCAGTTAATGTGCTTCGTATACTCTGTTCTCATACTTGCCGAATAGCTTTGTAAACATGCTCTGACAGACAGCTTCTGTAGCTGTGTGCCGTCGCGACTGGCTTTCAAAGCCGTACATATGGAACTGTCTGGTTTTACCCAACACGTTCCAGAGGTATTCTCACGTTTTATCCCTTGTTGGTTTTCAGGTCAAACCGACTGGCACATCTCCGGATTCAGCATACTCCGGGCACCCGATTGAAGCTAGCCTCGTTCGGCTTGTTGTGTGTCCTAGCGCAAGTCACTTTTTGCGTCAACACACTTTTTGGCACGCCCGGTGGGACCACTTCGTTTCAAGATGCCTGATATCAGCGATGATCAAGTTCTGGATGTGATCATGGATGACTTGCCGCTGGAATCGAAAAGCTTGGTACAGCAGGCCTGCGATGAATTCCAACTCAAGTGCCTGGCGTCTTTCTCCAAGAACAAGAGCGGCAGGGCCTTCCAGAAGTAGGAGTTCCCAAAGATTCTTCCTCACCATCAACATGATATCCGCAATGAAGAAGAAGCTATTCGGAAGATGACTGAAATAATGCATAAGGTTGTATCAGAAGCTGTAACCAATCATCAGTCGGCTTTCCTAAACACTTTTCGCGCTATCATGGTCAATGCTTTCAGTCCAGCCATGGATAAATGCTTTGAAGAAACTATTGGTCCGATGCAGAGACTGTTGTTGTTCCCAGTACCTCAACGTCAAAGGATCGCAGGAGAGGGCGGAGCTCGTCCAAGCACAGGTGGCATGGTTCCTCATGAGACACAGCAACTTCCTCAGACCTATGGCCAGCTCGCATTCAGCACGAGAGGGAATGTCCCGCAATCTGCTTCTAAAGTGTCTTCTGCAGCGAACAGGATGCAGAAGAATATGTTTGGAGATGGATATCATGAGTTCATCGATTATAGCTCAATTAATGCTCTTCCAAATCCAGGCTATAAGAGTTCGGCAGGGCTACATCCTGGGGGGCAAGCACAAGCAGCTCCTGATCCGAATGTTGACCTCATCATGCATAAGATGGCTGATATGATGCAAAATCAATTCGTCCTGAAACTTAAGAATCAAACTTACACATACAAGTCCCCCTATCCAGAGTGGTACAATCGAGTAGCTCTTCCTCCAAGGGTGAAACCTCCTACCGATTTCACCAAGTTTTCAGGCCAGGATGACACCAGTACTATAGAGCACATCGGCCGCTACTTGATGCAACTCGGAGAAGCATCTACAGATGAGGCTTGAAGGATTCGGTATTTCCCGTTGTCATTAACAGGGCCAGCCTTCTCGTGGTTTTCTTCTCTGCCAGCAAATTCTATCAATACATGGGCGGAGCTGGAGCAGAAATTCCACTCGTATTTCTTTATGGGTACCAGCGAGAGAAAGTTGGTTAATCTCATGAGCCTAAGGATGAAACCTGGCGAGACGCCACAAGAATATCTGCGCCGATTCAGAGAGACCATGAATCTTTGTTATTCTCTAAATTTGCCGGATGATCAACTACCGGAGATAGCCATAGCTGGTATGTTGCCGAGTATCAAAGAGAGGCTATTCGGCAAGGAGTTTGATGACCTCGGGCAGTTATCACAAAGGCTGGCGACGATGAGTAATCAAGCCTAGGGGGTCAAGAGGAATAATCAGTTCCAGAAGGATGATGTGGCTGCCAAGATGTATCAAGCTTTCCTAGAAGAAGCAGCTGAGTACGATGATGAAGATGAAATAGCTGCAGCCGAGATAGTCTGGGATAAAGAACCCACTCAAGTCAACCAGCGATGGCTGAGGCAGCAAAAAGGTACTTATGACTTTGATGTTTCCAAGTCAGATAAATTATTTGAGTACTTGTTAAAGGAAGGACGCATCAAGTTGCCGGAAGGTCATCCTATGCTACATCCTGAAGGGGTCAAGGACAAAAAATATTATGGTTTTCACAATACTAGATCCCACTCCATAAACAATTGCCGAGTGTTCAGAATGCGAATCCAGAAAGCTATCTAGGACGGGCATCTGAGGTTTGATGCGAAAATGAAAATTGATGGTAGCCCTTTTGGATAGAATACTGTGTCCTTCTCTGTTAACATGATCAACGCAGCTGATCCCAGGGATAAGAGCAAGATGAAAGTTTTAACCTCTGATAGAGCGAGGGTGCAGCGCCTAAGAACTAGAGAGTTAGAACAAGCAAATGCCAAAGTAAAGCGAGTTTGGCGCCCCAAAGAGAAGCCAGATGGGGGTGATCGTTCGGCTGACGCATGCATGGCTTTCTTTCTTCCATCAGAATTTATAGCTCCCAAAGAACAGGACATCCAAGACGAAGTGTATTCAGATTTTGATGAAGACGAATTCCAAGAGTTATTGGCTCATCTTGTCTTGGCTCAAAGGGCAGTATTCGATAAACCAGCTAAGCATCGACACCTGAAGCCATTGTATATGAGGGGCTATGTTAATGGCAAGCCACTGACTAAGATGTTCATTGATGGAGGGGCTGCCATAAATATCATGCCGTATACCACCTTCAGAAAACTTGGGATGACAAGTGAAGACTTGCTAAAGACCGACACGGTGTTGAGAGACTTTGCTGGCAATTCTTCTGATACTCGGGGGGCAGTCCATGTTGAGTTGACGATCGAGACTAAGACCTTGATCACTACCTTTTTCGTCATTGATGGCAAGGGGGCATATAGTTTGCTATTAGGAAGAGATTGGATACATGCAAACTGTTGTGCGCCGTCAACTATGCATCAGTTCCTCATCCAGTGGATCGGAGATGACATCGAAATCGTCCATGCTGATGATTCAGTGAGTATTGCTAACACAGAGCCTATCTACTGGGAATATGATGGCGTTGAGTGCTTTTCTGGAAGAGCTTGGGAAGCAGGTCCTGTAAACATTTTCAATGAGGACCAACAGCCGATTCAGACAATCGGCACTCAGAGCAATTTTTGAATAAATAATCCAACTGATGGTAATGGAGAAAGGTTGAGACCAAGTTTCGTGTCGACTGACGAGGAATAAAGTGTTGATAATGAAGCCAAAATAGGACCAATGTATGCAAGTCTGGATCTCGAGCATGTTTTGAAGTTAACGAACTTTTGAGGGTTCCGCTCATTTCTCCATTGCCGAAGCTAATGGAAGAACAAGAATTCACATAAGGTGATGTACAACAGAGGGTCTTGGAAAGTATGAAGGCACTTCCGCAACTTGGTAATTGTTTCAAGTTGTACGTGGCGGCCGATATCCTTGCAATAGGATCGGACCTTATTTTAAAATTTTAAAGATAAATAGCAGCTAGCTTTAGCCGAGAATGTTAGACCCAGAGAGGGGTATTCGGCTGTAAAGAAATTTTGTCACTCGTGGATCAAGCTTCGGCACTACTTGTTGAAAGCCGAACGCATGGAAATTATGTAACTTGAGGAATACTTATATACAGCCGATGTGAAGCATCGCCTTTAGCAGAAAATGTCCCAAGAATTCAAGTCATAGCCGATATTATTTATATCGCCTTTAGCACAAGATATTTATGACCCTAGTGGCCCTAACGTTTTTAAGTAAGCAGGTTTATTGAGGGAAGAGAAAGGTGAAGTGTAGTAAGTGCAATGCCAGGCGACATGACATATCGGAGACAAGATCTAGTCGACTAAGGTGACGTCATGTATTCGGCAAGCGTTTCTCTATGGAAAATGTTACAATCGAAAAAAGGGAAAAATTTCTGAGAAATCAAGAAGTGCAAATGGGCGTTATTCAGGGGAGAACGAGTTTCATATATTACAAGCTTCATTTACAGATTTGTCCTGATACAAACTACTCTCGAGATAATCTGATCAGAACAGATTGTGGGTCAACAGTCTCGGCAATAGCGGCAGCATGGTCATCATAAATTTCAAGGTATTCATGTAGCAACGGTATCATTCAACTCCTACTTACTTAATGCACATTCCACAAGACCTATAGTGTAATAAAATATTTGTAAAACAGAGAGTGGGCGTATGCACCGGGGCTTGCCTGTATTGCAGAGAAGACTAGGATCTCCGAAAGACCCACAGAAGTTAGTTCCTTAGAGACTTGAAGTCGAATCCTCCCGAAGAAGCTTGTCCGACGAAGTTCTCCTCCTAAGGCTTGATCATCTGGACCACCTCGATCTGAAGCTTGCTCAACGCAACCTTCCGAAGCTTGCTCAACACTACCAGCGAGTCTCTCGTATGAACTACACGTATACAATGATGTATGCTTTAGTATGATGCAATGCATGCTAAGGTGCAGGACAAACAAATGCATAACAAAAGTTAACACAAGATCATAAAGGTCGAGGACAACTTTCCTTCGCGGTAGAGTTGCAAACCAACAAAACCAACTTGCAACCTACCAACTAGAGTTCCTAGGGTAGTGTGTCATTTTTATACAACATCATTAGACAGATTAACAAAGTGTTTAAGAGTGTATCACAAGCAACATCCACTGCCATGGGATCTCGGAGTGGGATGTCCCATGGTCTTCAATCAAGACATTTAACCATACTAGGTGTAAACCAAAACTTAAATGTTTATTAACCATTTTTACAGTTGTTGGAGCAGACTACTCTAGTTCACCTTAAGCAATGATAGGTTATACTAACTTTTCTAAAAGTTCATTAAGTTAGCTATCACTTCATTTTTATCATCTTTAAGTGATTCTAGAGTTAAATAAGTCAAACAATACAATGAAACACTGCAGTCAAGATTTTGGACAGATTTGCACAATCAACTTGCTTTATCCATAACTATAGTTCTAGACCTCCAAAAATAGTGGTTGAGGACAATTTGGAAAGATTATATAAATTTCTACAAACTTGTTATTAACATGGAAGGTTGATTCTAAACTTAACAAGATCAAACAGTGCAAATAAGAAGTTCTGTCCAGAATTTGGACAGATTCCAACACTGCACAAAGAACAGCCATATCTGGAGTTTCAAAATATTTCAAACTATGAACCTAGACTTTTCGGAAAGCTTAACAAATTCTCTACAATTTTTCTATAATACACAACATCTGATTCCAGGATCATATGGACCCAACAATTCATTTGGTTAAACCTGTCCAGATTCTGGACAGATTCAAACACTACTGTTCCACAGACCATATCTGGAGCTCAGAAATATCAACATACGTGATCTAGACCATTCTGGAAAGCACATGAAGTCCTCTACAACTTTCTTGTAATACACCAGATCAGATTCACAAGTTAAATACCCCAAACAGTTCAGTTTGCACAAACTGTCCAGATTTCTGGACAGCACTGCATACCCAGTTTGTACATAACGTAACTCCCAGTATACACATCCAACCATTACGAAATTTTAGGGGCAGCTAGATATATAAAAGTGCTACAACTTTGCTATACAACACTTTGACAGAAAACCACATGATCAAGGTGTTCTCAAATTTCCAACAAAACTGACTCCAGAATTTGATAGGAACATTGCAAATGCTAAACTTCATGTCAAAGGCATTATCACAAAGGTCAAGTCCTTAACCATAACATAGACATTCAGTAGAGACCCATCCAGATTACAAATGAAATATTCCCCTTCAAGATTTTCATTTAACAAATATATACTTATGTAATACAATTTGTTAGTTTAACAATCACTTATTTAGGTTGATCATAATCATGGTGTCAACAAAAGGGCTTTCATTTAACCCAAACTTTTGGTGTGAATAACTCCTAAACTATATTACCATGTCACATTACTTCTTGGACATTAAATAGAATAATAAAACAATAAGACCCAATTAGTAATTAATTATTCATTATTTAATAAAAGGGATTAATGATTAAGGCCAGAATTTATTTTCACATGAGCGGTCCATAATTTTTGTAAAGGTGTGTTTCAGGTTGACAAGTACTACAAAATTGGTTTCACAATTTTTGGACTTTGGGAAAAGCCTACTAAATTATTTAAAGTGCTTAAACCATTTATTTAACTATTTTAATACCCCAGCAAAACTTGTCCAAATTCAAAGTTTCATATTTTTACAATTTTCTTCACATATCATAGAGGCTACACAAAAATTTTCAGAATTTTTAGCGCAGTAAATAAATTACAGCAAAAATAACAAATTGCTGCACTAGTCAGATGCGCTGAAATTGGAAAACCCTAACTGGTGCCACTGACAGGCGGGACCGAGTCGTCAGGCCGGCCTCGGCCTTGACCAGCGGCGCGGGGCGCGAACTCGAGGCTTAGGCTCGACCTCGAGGGTCAGGCTCGACCTCGGCCTCGACCAGTGCGCGCGTACGGGGCGTGACTTCGCAACGGCGGCGTTGACCACCGGCCGTTCTCGCCGGCGGCGAGGCCAGGGACAAATCCGACACCACCGTGACACTCACCTACGGCTTGCGAACACGTGGGTGGGCTCAGACCGGACAGGGAGTGAACGCAGACGGAGCGCCTACGGCAATGGCGGCTCGGCCGCGCTGTTCCCGGCGGCGCGGCAACGTTGACCGCCGGCCAAATTCGCCGGCGGCGTGGCCAGGGAACCAACCGAGGCTACCTACGCTCTCTACAACTCTTCACGAACAGATCCAAGGGCTTGGTCGGGGCTAGGGACGGCCGGAGAGGTGGTGGCCGCGGTCATGGCGGCTCGGCCACGCCATGGCTGGCGGCGCGTCGGCGTTGCGGCCAAGGCAACGCGGTAGAGACCAAAAGGACGCGAGCATCGGCACCAGGGGGCTCACCTAGGGTTGGTGCTCGCGTCGGATAGGTCGGAGGTGCTCGGGGAATAGGAAGTCGACGGCGGTGGCGAAAATGGCGGCAGCCCGAAGCTTGGCGGCGACGTTCCGACGACCCCGGCGTGGTAGCGACCCGTATGGCGAGCCGATGGTGATCGGAGATCCGAGACGGAGCTAATGGCGCAACCAATTTGGCTCGAGCAGCTCCGGATTTACCGCACCACGGCGAACCCGACCGCGGCGGCGGCCTGACCAGAGTTGGGGAAGAAGAGGCCGACCGGGCAATGCAGGTCACCAAGCTTCGAATCAACGGGTTGGGGAGGTTGTTGGGGTCACGGCGGAGCTAGGGACGAACAGGCACCGGCGATGGAGACTCGACGACGACGAATTTCGTCGCGGAGCTCCACTGCACTTGCCGGCAAGAATAGAGGAGAAAGGAAAGAACGCGGAGGCAACAGGGAGGTGGTTTTGTGGATGAGGAGGTGAGCAACAGGTGTGCCAGCTAGTTGCGCATGCGGACGGAGAGAGGGGCGCGTGGACGGGGACGTGTCGACGCCGTAGAACGCCGCGGCGCGCGGTGGCCGCCGTGGACGCCATGCAAGGCACCATGGACTGTAGCTACAGTGCAGTTTGTCCCCTTTTGAATTGCGACCAAAATTTGAACTAAAGTGTAAAATCTGTAAGAATGAAAGTTGTTCAGAATTTTGTGATCTACAAACTTTCTTAAAGAACAATGTTCCAATTCGGCCTAGTTTTTGAATTATGGTTTGAATTCAAATTTGCCCCAAACTGATTTCTTAAATTACTTTAAAATTTTCTAAAGAACTTCAAAATCTGTGAATATGAGAGTTGTCACATTTGTCATTCCCTACAACTTTGATTAAAGGACCAAGGTCAGATTCTCAATGGTTTGAAAGTTGTAGTTCAAGGGTAGATTCTAAGGTTTAAACAAATTTGTTTCAATTCAAATCCTGTGCAGAATCTGTGTTAACTTTATATACCAAAGTTGTTTATTTCATCAGTATCTACAACTTTGTTTTAAGGGCCATGCCCAGATTCAGCTTGGATCATAGTGTTTATCAAAGGGCCACTATAATGACTTGTGATTTCATGAGCCATATGACTCTATAATCCTATCTTCCCTAGAAATCAGCTACCATGATACCCTAAGCACCACACATCAAATGAGCAAAACAGAATTTAAACACACACATGATGCACTTGAGATCAAGTTACATGAAATTTGTAAATGCATCTTTAGTTTTGCTACATGAATGCTTTCCATGCTCATGATGACATGTCAGGTTTTAACTGGCTTAAACACCAGAGGTGTTACAGCTCCTCCCCCCTTAAAGAAATCTCTTCCGGAGATTTTAGAAGCACATAAAGTCTGAGGTTAAGTAATGGAAAAGGAATTGTGTCAAGAAGGTTTACAGACAAGGAGTTCACAAAGCAGTTGGGGTTGGTTTTCGAATTACAACCAAGAGTTGAATACAGTTGCAAACAATAAAGTAGTGGACATTTTGGTGGAACATGAAGGATTATTAAGAAAGAGGGCGTATATTGGTTGCGGGCTATAATGGATCACGACTGTTGACCTCGATACCAGCGCGCGCCCAACGGAAACTTGTGTAGGCCGTCACACAAGATTCTCCGGGTTCCGCCGCGGCACCGTGGTCACGATCATGGCACCACAATAGAGCACAACTTTTGTAACTCTCATCTTGTATTGATGAAATTATAACCAAATCCAGCGTTGGTTATAATTACAAGGGTTTAAAGAAAACTGGATGAAATAGGGCTCTGAATTCCCTTCCGGGCATCCAGAAATGAAAGTACGTTAATGGTGAGCTAGAAAGAATCATGACCAATGGCTTGGATATTAGCGAGCGCCCAACAGTAACACCATATGCGTCCATAGGTGACCCTAGGTTTCGACGCCTTTATCCAGTCTACGGATCATGGTTCCTTCATAGGACACAATCTCAGTAACTTTCGACCACCATTCATTGTTTTCACAGTATCAAACAAATAGCACATGTCAATTTAAGGCATGACGCGCACATCAAAGAAGAACCCAAGATGTTACCATAATTCTAATTTTATGTAGTGGAATATATAAGGATATCCAAAGTTCTCATGGATCAGAACATAGAAAAGGGGTAACAGAAACTAGAGACGGATTTCTATTAGGGGATCATAGCTGCTCTCAGAATTAGGCGAGAAAGTTTAGCACATCATTTTATTATTATGCATGATATCATGTATGCTCATCCTATATGGCCTCTCACAGTTAGGAGTTTTCTACCTCCAATATGTTAGTTAGATATAGGGCTATACTTTATACATTAGCTTTCCTAGTGTCTACTGTTGGAGTCACTAGTAGCTCCACAAGGTTCCTAAGCAAGATATTGAGGAAAGAGCATTTTTAGTTTGTTACTTTCAAAACCTTTTAGATTAAGAAATTATTTTGAAGTTTTTCAAAAGTAATGTTGTAACTATCCCACTTACAAGGAGGATCCTGCTCCGATACCATTTTTGTGGCAGAACCTCCCGGCAATGTGGCCCACCTGCACACATCATCATCTCCCAGAGCTCTGATGACCGTGCACGTGTACCACGTTACTGGAAAGATCCGTCGGGTGTCCCCGAGAGAACCCCGAATTATCCATGAGTTACAGGATCATCCTCTATTTGAGTGAAATAAGTACAACATTACAACAGTTGATACAAAAATAACATCGGAGAGCGGAAACAAGGTAAGATAAACTTTTACAAAACATGAATAAGTTACATTTCAAATAAACTTTACTTGGACTGCGGAAGAAGAGCAGCACTACAGAGCCTGACATAGGTAGAGCACCTAAGTCGAAGAGAGAAGCACCGGATCATATCGAGCCCACGGACATGATCCAGAAAGACACCACAAGCTAAAACCTGCAACAGGGGATTAACAAACCCTGAGAACATGAGGGTACTCAACAAGACTTACCCGACTAAGAAAAAGACACCAAGGGCATGCTGGCTTAAGGGATGTAGTGGGGCTAGCAGAAGAGAAGAGCTTTGCAGAAAAGCTTTCTATTAGTTCATCCTATTTTCAAGTTTTAGCGGTGCATTAAGTTATTAAGCAGTATCCACTTTGCACCTATCTAAATCAAACACTTGTCTAAGCATCACATCTCATGATAAACTTTTCTTGCCATCATCTTCACTTGATTAAACTACGCTGAAGGTGCGAGGACGAGTCTCCTTTTCTCGTGGAGCAAACGACGATTCGAACCGCTTGATCTACCCAGCTGGGGCTTCCTTATCACACGACATATGCAAGACCGAACTTGCATATATCAACCGTCCTGTGGATCCGCTCAAACCGGGCCGGAGCCGCGCCACCCGGGAGTACAGTACACCACCGCCCTACCTCGGCCTTGCTGAGTCCGTCCAACAGGGGACCGAGCAGGGTGGGTACACGCTACTCCCGCCATCTCCTCACTCCCAGTGCGCGGGTGCGCCGTTCCAGTAAGAGCATAGCCACAGTAGGGCTTACCGTAGCATGTGACCAGTACTAACAAATAGTTCTCGATCCAACGGGCCAACAGCGGACGGGCCCTAGGCGACACAGGCGGAAACACTACACCAGGACTCCATTCCTGTGCAAGTTACCCGCCCGGTCTCAGTTTAATAGTTATCATCATATTAGGGTTCTCACGACCCATAGACAGAGTCGAAGAGAGAAAAGGTAAAACCTATATCTCACAAACGATGAAACCATCGATCGACTTCTACCGAGGCCTAAGCATTGCTAGGCATTTGGAATCGTCTTATCGCTACTGCTAGGATATTATCAGGGGATTATCTGGAAATCAAGGTATTCATGCAACAACGGTATCATTCAACTCCTACTTACTTAATGCACATTCCACAAGACCTACAGTGTAATAAAATATTTGTAAAACAGAGAGTGGGCGTATGCACCGGGGCTTGCCTGTGTTGCAGAGAAGACTAGGATCTCCGAAAGACCCACAGAAGTTAGTTCCTTAGAGACTTGAAGTCCAATCCTCCCGAAGAAGCTTGTCCGACGAAGTTCTCCTCCTAAGGCTTGATCATCTGGACCACCTCGATCTGAAGCTTGCTCAATGCAACCTTCCGAAGCTTGCTCAACACGACCAGCGACTCTCTCGTATGAACTACACGTATACAATGATGTATGCTTTAGTATGATGCAATGGATGCTAAAGTGCAGGACAAACAAATGCATAACAAAAGTTAACACAAGATCATAAAGGTCGAGGACAACTTTCCTTCGCGGTAGAGTTGCAAACCAACAAAACCAACTTGCAACCTACCAACTAGAGTTCCTAGGGTAGTGTGTCATTTTTATACAACATCATTAGACAGATTAACAAAGTGTTTAAGAGTGTATCACAAGCAACATCCACTGCCATGGGATCTCGGAGTGGGATGTCCCATGGTCTTCAATCAAGACATTTAACCATACTAGGTGTAAACCAAAACTTAAATGTTTATTAACCATTTTTACAGTTGTTGGAGCAGACTACTCTAGTTCACCTTAAGCAATGATAGGTTATACTAACTTTTCTAAAAGTTCATGAAGTTAGCTATCACTTCATTTTTATCATCTTTAAGTGATTCTAGAGTTAAATAAGTCAAACAATACAATGAAACACTGCAGTCAAGATTTTGGACAGATTTGCACAATCAACTTGCTTTATCCATAACTAGAGTTCTAGACCTCCAAAAATAGTGGTTGAGGACAATTTGGAAAGCTTATATAAATTTCTACAAACTTGTTATTAACATGGAAGGTTGATTCTAAACTTAACAAGATCAAACAGTGCAAATAAGAAGTTCTGTCCAGAATTTGGACAGATTCCAACACTGCACAAAGAACAGCCATATCTGGAGTTTCAAAATATTTCAAACTATGAACCTAGACTTTTCGGAAAGCTTAACAAATTCTCTACAATGTTTCTATAATACACAACAGCTGATTCCAGGATCATATGGACCAAACAATTCATTTGGTTAAACCTGTCCAGATTCTGGACAGATTCAAACACTACTGTTCCACAGACCATATCTGGAGCTCAGAAATATCAACATACGTGATCTAGACCATTATGGAAAGCACATGAAGTCCTCTACAACTTTCTTGTAATACACCAGATCAGATTCACAAGTTAAATACCCCAAACAGTTCAGTTTGCACAAACTGTCCAGATTTCTGGACAGCACTGCATACCCAGTTTGTACATAACGTAACTCCCAGTATACACATCCAACCATTACGAAATTTTAGGGGCAGCTAGATATATAAAAGTGCTACAACTTTGCTATACAACACTTTGACAGAAAACCACATGATCAAGGTGTTCTCAAATTTCCAACAAAACTGACTCCAGAATTTGATAGGAACATTGCAAAGGCTAAACTTCATGTCAAAGGCATTATCACAAAGGTCAAGTCCTTAACCATAACATAGACATTCAGTAGAGACCCATCCAGATTACAAATGAAATATTCCCCTTCAAGATTTTCATTTAACAAATATATACTTATGTAATACAATTTGTTAGTTTAACAATCACTTATTTAGGTTGATCATAATCATGGTGTCAACAAAAGGGCTTTCATTTAACCCAAACTTTTGGTGTGAATAACTCCTAAACTATATAACCATGCATGTCACATTACTTCTTGGACATTAAATAGAATAATAAAACAATAAGACCCAATTAGTAATTAATTATTCATTATTTAATAAAAGGGATTAATGATTAAGGCCAGAATTTATTTTCACATGAGGGGTCCATAATTTTTGTAAAGGTGTGTTTCAGGTTGACAAGTACTACAAAATTGGTTTCACAATTTTTGGACTTTGGGAAAAGCCTACTAAATTATTTAAAGTGCTTAAACCATTTATTTAACTATTTTAATACCCCATCAAAACTTGTCCAAATTCAAAGTTTCATATTTTTACAATTTTCTTCACATATCATAGAGGCTACACAAAAATTTTCAGAATTTTTAGCGCAGTAAATAAATTACAGCAAAAATAACAAATTGCTGCACTATTCACATGCGCTGAAATTGGAAAACCCTAACTTGTGCCACTGACAGGCGGGACCGGGTCGTCAGGCCGGCCTCGGCCTTGACCAGCGGCGCGGGGCGCGAACTCGAGGCTTAGGCTCGACCTCGAGGGTTAGGCTCGACCTCGGCCTCGACCAGTGCGCGCGTACGGGGCGTGACTTCGCAACGGCGGCGTTGACCACCGGCCGTTCCCGCCGGCAGCAAGGCCAGGGACAAATCCGACACCACCGTGACACTCACCTACGGCTTGCGAACACGTGGGTGGCCTCGGACCGGACAGGGAGTGAACGCAGACGAAGCGCCTGCGGCAATGGCGGCTCGGCCGCGCTGTTCCCGGCGGCGCGGCAGCGTTGACCGCCGGCCAAATTCGCCGGCGGCGAGGCCAGGGAACCAACCGAGGCTACCTACGCTCTCTACAACTCTTCGCGAACAGATCCAAGGGCTCGGTCGGGGCTAGGGACGGCCGGAGAGGTGGTGGCCGCGGTCATGGCGGCTCGGCCACGCCATGGCTGGCGGCGCGTCGGCGTTGCGGCCAAGGCAACGCGGTAGAGACCAAAAGGACGCGAGCATCGGCACCAGGGGGCTCACCTAGGGTTGGTGCTCGCGTCGGATAGGTCGGAGGTGCTCGGGGAATAGGAAGTTGACGGCGGCGGCGAAAATGGCGGCGGCCCGAAGCATGGCGGCGACGTTCCGGCGACCCCGGCGTGGTAGCGACCCGTATGGCGAGCCGATGGTGATCGGAGATCCGAGACGGAGCTAATGGCGCAACCAATTTGGCTCGAGGAGCTCCGGACTTACCGCGCCACGGCGAACCCGACCGCGGCGGCGGCCTGACCAGAGTTGGGGAAGAAGAGGCCGACCGGGCAATGCAGGTCACCAAGCTTCGAATCAACGGGTTGGTGAGGTTGTTGGGGTCACGGCGGAGCTAGGGACGAACAGGCACCGACGATGGAGACTCGACGACGACGAATTTCGTCGCGGAGCTCCACTGCAGTTGCCGGCAAGAATAGAGGAGAAAGGAAAGAACGCGGAGGCGACAGGGAGGTGGTTTTGTGGACGAGGAGGTGAGCAACAGGTGTGCCAGCTAGTTGCGCATGCGAACGGAGAGAGGGGCGCATGGACGGGGACGTGTCGACGCCGTAGAACGCCGCGGCGCGCGGTGGCCGTCGTGGACGCCATGCAAGGCACCATGGACTGTAGCTACAGTGCAGTTTGTCCCCTTTTGAATTGCGACCAAAATTTGAACTAAAGTGCAAAATCCGTAAGAATGAAAGTTGTTCAGAATTTTGTGATCTACAAACTTGCTTAAAGAACAATGTTCCAATTCGGCCTAGTTTTTGAATTATGGTTTGAATTCAAATTTGCCCCAAACTGATTTCTTAAATTACTTTAAAATTTTCTAAAGAACTTCAAAATCTGTGAATATGAGAGTTGTCACATTTGTCATTCCCTACAACTTTGATTAAAGGACCAAGGTCAGATTCTCAATGGTTTGAAAGTTGTAGTTCAAGGGTAGATTCTAAGGTTTAAACAAATTTGTTTCAATTCAAATCCTGTGCAGAATCTGTGTTAACTTTATATACCAAAGTTGTTTATTTCATCAGTATCTACAACTTTGTTTTAAGGGCCATGCCCAGATTCAGCTTGGATCATAGTGTTTATCAAAGGGCCACTATAATGACGTGATTTCATGAGCCATATGACTCTATAATCCTATCTTCCCTAGAAATCAGCTACCATGATACCCTAAGCACCACACATCAAATGAGCAAAACAGAATTTAAACACACACATGATGCACTTGAGATCAAGTTACATGAAATTTGTAAATGCATCTTTAGTTTTGCTACATGAATGCTTTCCATGCTCATGATGACATGTCAGGTTTTAACTGGCTTAAACACCAGAGGTGTTACACCTGCGAAGCCAACTGGTAGGAAGGAGTAATCTTCTTTGGTCCAAGAACTCATTGCTGATAGCCCGAGGGAAACCCCGGCGTGCACACCTTGAATGATGGCCTGATCTATGCGAACATCCATGGCTTCAAGACGGGCTTCGGCTGAGTCCCCATGAGCATTCACTTTGAGGGCAATTTTGTTCGCTGCTATTTTCAAACGGTCATTCTCTGCAGAAAGGGTTAACAAAAGAAGGGATGCATCAAGTAAGGCGAACTCAACCAGAAGAAGGGGACCGAGGATCTGCTAACCTGTGATGATGTTGCAGAGTTGCTTCCGTTGGTATGCCCACTCAGATTCCTCGATACTATGCTTCTTGGATGCATTTTCGAGTTCCTTTCAGGCCTTATCCTTTTCCTCGCGGTATCGAAGAGCATCCAGATGGGTCCGCTAAATCGAATCGTCAAATTCAAATCTGGTGAATTAGGGAAAGGATTGAGAAGTCATTGGAGTTACCGTTTCTGGAAGGGGAACTCGAGCTTGGCTGGATGAAGACCCCACCCTAAGAAGGACGACGGATCAGGGAAGGACGAGCAAGAAGAACTATCGCAAGGGGGCAGAGGACTAGTCTTTTACCTATGGCACCAGTGAGTTAATGCTCGACTTCCTCCTGCTTCATCTCCGTCAGGTTGCCTGCCGTGGTCACCTTTGCCTGTCATTGATAAAAACGCAAGCAAGAAATTTTCTCTCTGACTTGAAGGTGAGTGACGAAAATTTTTGCGAGTCAAAATATTTGACTGGAGATAAGGATAACAGCTTGTGTAGGGTCATATTTATAGGACCAAGGCTTGCACACTGGAAGACCAAGCATCGGATTGGGGTTTCCACGTCTTGTGGGCCGTTATTGGGCCGAGCTGGATTTCTGACGATTGGAAGAGGTTGTGACTCAAGAATCAGAAGGCCGGTGGGATTCGGTTAAGAGTTGTTCAGTTTTAACTAGTAATTTGGGAACTCAGGTTACCAATTGGCATTAAGGGCCGAGAACTGAGAATCGGAAAATCCCTTAAGAAATACTACCTTGGTGTCATCATGGATCGGAAAGCTGAGGGAAAAATTGGATGCTTTGGATCCAAAATGACCGATTACAACAATTGCCTACAAGACAAAGGTATCTAATGCGATTGTCAGCAATAGCCGATGTGGTAAACATCGCCGCTAGAATAAAATAAGAGTTAATGATTGAAGCGCAGAAAACAGAGCATACATTGATCTCGAGGGATCAATCACAGATTGACGAACAGAGGAACTTCTTATTTGCAAAATAAATTACAGTGGAAGATCAGTTCGTCCATTCTATCCTATTTCTAATTAGGAGATCAAAATCGAAAGAATCAGCCAGATCTGTTCCAGCTTCATTCATATCATCGACAGAATGAGCCACCCTGTATTCTAGCCCTCGCTCACAGACGTCGAAGTTACGGTAATCAGCTCCAGAATGAATCCGTACCGCGTTGAGGGCGAGTGTTGCGTCATATCCCATACCAGCTCTAGAAATGTCAGGGAGGGCTCGGTTGACTTTGTTTACCCGCCTCAGAGCTGTCGTACCCAGTACGTTGGCCGTGACGGCGAGGTTAGCAATGGCTGCTTCGAGAGATTGAAGCTTGGTCTCCAGAGCTAAAAAGGAGGAAGAGTCGGTAAGAGTAGAAAGGGAAAATGAAAAGGAAGATGATGAAGGGATGCTTACCGGTAGCCCATTCCCGGGCAACATCGCGCTCTCGAGAGATTCGGTTGATCTCCCAAGCCTTCCTCTCTGAATCGAATTGAAGATCTGCAATCTTCTGAATTAGGACCTCGGGGAGGTCATCTCCGGCCCTTCTAATAAAAATGGTGAGGTAAGAACAACTACTTCATTTTGAAACGAAAGAAAGAAAAGAACAACCTCCTTTTGGAGGTGCTAGAAGCACCAAGCTCGAAACTATGGCGACTCGCTGTAGAAGACATCCTCCAGAGTAAGATATGACAAGAGAAAAGAGGGTTTTTGAGTCTGAGCAGAGGAGTTCAGAGTGCACAAGTTGAAACAGGGCGAAAGAGGGTTTTAAAGAATCCCAGAGGGTGCATCGGGAGATGAGTCGGCAGGTATAGTAATTATACCATATGAAGGCAGACGCTTCCGGAGGTTCCATGATAAATAGGAATTTTGGAATAAATATTTATCCCAAAATTAGGGGGCATGTGTTAACACCAGATTTTCGCACGCATGAAGATATGACAGATGGGCCCAGCCGGTAGAGAAGAAAGAATTCGGCAAGTAATCAGACGGCTATTTGGTCCTCAGGATTTTGATGAATGTGTGTGCGGTCGGCTATCTTGCAGAGAGCTAGTTCCATTCGGGAGATGGATGTTGCAGACGAAGCCGGCTTGCATAAGAAGGCATATGGCGATGAAAGGTACCGAGGAGATTAGAAATAGATTTCGTGTCTTTTCGTATTTTATCATTGCAAATCGTAATCGTCTAGGACTCGTATTTCGTCCAAGGTATAAATATAGGCCCTCGACCATTGTAAAATCGTTCACAACAACATCAATACAAACCGGCCCCGTGCCATCTTCGAGTCCCTAAGTCGTGTCGTGGTGTTCTTCGAGAGGAAACATCGATCCGTCGACCTCCGTAAGTACCGGCAACCTTGTTATCATGTCTAGTATCATGCGGTGGATTTAGATATGATGCAAGTAGTCTCGTATATTAAGCTTAGTATTGTGCGGCGGATTTAAGCTTATGACGGGAAGTTTTTGCTTGTGCCTTGTATCGTGCGTCGGATTAAGACATGAGTAAAAATAGTTATCGGCTCTATTAGATTTGGCAGATCTAGTAGATTCATTAAGTTATCATGTGTTATGTGTTTTATTTATTTAATTCCTGTAACACTCTTTTGCCCAATCTAGGTTTGTTTCTATTCGGCCTTGTTTCACAAGTTTACTTGTGCTTTGCTAATCATAAGATCAAGATGGCAGGACCAGTTTTCGATCTAGGTTGTTACATGTTGTGGGTTCGTACATGTCGATCATGTTTATGCTTTGATAGAACTGGGTGTCGTGCGGCAGATGCAGGTTTTAGATTAGTTTGATCATGTTTGCTTGTATGTTCCTTCCTCATGGACCCCAACTAGGCTAGTTTGCCGATTTTGGTTATGCTTACATGAGTAACGAGTTTTTATAGATCTATTCAAATATATGCATGCTTTTAGCTTGTTATAATTAGATTGTATCATGCGGTGGATTAATCTAATTATAAGAAGTGGTATAGACTTATAGCAAGTGGTATCATGCGGTGGATTAGCTTCGCTTAAGTTTATGCTTGACGGGCTTATGAAGACTAAATGTGCGGCAGATTAGTTGGATTGGCCTATGCATGTATTATTTGGATAGATCTATTCTTGCAAGTTACCTGTTTATAATATTTGTGATTCGTTCAAGCATGTCTTTCTTTTGCATTCGGCAGTTAATGTGCTTCGTATACTCTGTTCTCATACTTGCCGAATAGCTTTGTAAACATGCTCTGACAGACAGCTTCTGTAGCTGTGTGCCGTCGCGACTGGCTTTCGAAGCCGTACATATGGAACTGTCTGGTTTTACCCAGCACGTTCCAGAGGTATTCTCACGTTTTATCCCTTGTTGGTTTTCAGGTCAAACCGACTGGCACGTCTCCGGATTCAGCATACTCCGGGCACCCGATTGAAGCTAGCTTCGTTCGGCTTACTGTGTGTCCTGGCGCAAGTCACTATTTGCGTCAACAGGTGGAGCATTGAAATCTCGGGTGATCCTCCTGCCATACACAACAATTTTTATAGCCGATGAGCTGATGTTGTTGCCCATCAACAGTTGTTGCATCTGATGCTGCACCATGCCCCCATTGCCACCAAGGCCATTTATCATCTGCTGGGTCTCATTGCCCCCACAACCATTTGTCATCTGCTGGGTCCCACTACCACCAGGGCCATTTGTCATCTGTTGACCCCTAGAGCTTTGAGCTCCTTGAGTATTCCCAACTGTATAGGTTGGACCCCTTCTTTCTGTGAACACAAGGTTGATATGTGCCCTTGTGGTTTCTTTCCTGTGTGATGAGTGATCGGTCAACAGGCTCACCGGAAGGGGTGAGAGGCAACATGTCTCTTGGTTGTGTTGATGTGCAGGTGTGGAGTTCGGAGACAGTTGTCGAAGGTGAGGTGAATGTCAAGTAGAGACTTGTCGTGCCGACAGACCGGGAGCGGTGAAGGGCGGACGTGAGACTTGGACTGACGGACCGGGAGACCTGAGGACCAGCTGTGGTAGCTGGCACGTGGCATCGACAAGCGAGAGAATATGGGGATGTGCGGCGCATCGGCCGAGTCAGGAGGAAGGTAATGGCATCGTGACACTTGGCGGGAGGCCGAGAAGGAAGCCGAATGCAATGTGCCCGGCGTGGAGGCTGGACATGCATCAACGTCGGTGCTGGTGGTCGGGGTGTGCGAACCACATCCCATCTACGACACGGGTTTGGTAGTTGAGCCTCGAAAAACTACCCTCGACGATTTCCGAGTTTGGGCAACAAAACTCGGGGTGGCGGATTTCTGAGTTTGGGCCTCAAAACTCGGCGAGGATGGTTTCCAGGTTTGGGCCTCAAAACCTGGGCTCGCGGGTTTCTGAGTTTGGGCCACAAAACTCAGCCGGAGGACAGGTTTCCCGGTTTCAGCCTCAAAACCGAGGGAGGTCCAAAAAGAACGGTCGACGCATGGCGGTGTGGAGAGGCTGGCATGGCGACGAAGCTATCCACGAGGAAGGCACGGCGGTCGACATGACGGCATGTGGCGGCATCCTGAGGCTTGCGTCGAGGGGAAGCTAAGGATGAGGAAGGTGTGTGACCGTCGGATCGCGACTCTTTACAGTTGGACCGGGATACCTCTAGGGTTGACCGTTTTGCTCTTGTATCTAGGGGTAGAAGGGGACTATTGTTATTAGGCTATAAATAAGAGAGGCGCCCCTCCTCTCTCTCTATCCTTGCAGTCATTATTTCCTGAGCTCTCTGTCTCTAGCCCCTGCTTAGGTTCTAATCATACCTAAGTGTATTTGGATTTTGAGAAAACAATACTGTAATCTCGTTGTCTCCTCGTGTGGAGAAGTTTCGGCTGGAATTCGAGATCAATTCACGTTTTGAGTTGTGTTCTTCGCGTTTTGGTTTATCCCTTCTCGGAGATTTGCTTCATTTTCCCTCTCCGACGAACGGTTTTCGATTCCACTTGAACTGAGTTGTTCTAGATTGTGAGGCGCTTCTTTTCATCGAAGGAATTCTTCCCTATCTTCACAAGCTAGTAGATCAGTCAGTTTTTGTGTTGGATCAAGTTATTTCTCCCTTGCCCCGAAATTCTTCGATTCACCGATTTGGGATTAGATTTGAGCAACGATCTCTTAGGAGTAGTTCACTAATACCCTTGTGACTTCTCAGATCAAGTCTTGGCCTTAGAGCTTTTGATTCACAGGAGATCGGGTTGAATCGTCAAAAAACTGCACAGTTTTCGGGGGCATCGGACGCTGGTGTTCTTGGCATCGGACGCTGACCCGAGTAGCATCGGATGCACTGTTGCCACGTGTTTGTTTCTGTGTTTTTGAGTGAGCATCTAACGGAGGGCATCAGACGCTCCGTTGACCATCGGACACACCGAGGCCTGAGCATCGGACGCTGAGCTGTTACTGTAGCAGTGTCTGATGGTCATGCAGTAAGGTTCCAGAACCGCTCTGTTCACATCGGACGCGTCCGCCACTGAGGCATCGGACGCTGTCAGCGTCCGATGCAATTGTAACATCCCGGCCTAAGGCTTAATAGGAATAATAGGATACTCATACCAACAAGTTGCAACTTCTTTTTCGGAAGCCCGTCTCCAAAGAACTCTAAAGTTAAGCGTGCTTGGCCTAGAGAAATTTAGAGATGGGTGACCGACCGGGAAGTTCTTCCCGGGTGCGCACGAGTGAGGACAAAGTGCGCAGAAAAGACTGGTGTTGGTCTGTGAGGGAAGTCTATGTCCTAGAAAAGCTGCCAGATGTAAGTGGGCCCGGCCGTGTGGAGGCGGGACGTTACAGAATGGTATCAGAGCCGACTCTCGCGGTTTTACGGGCGCGTGTGTCACAGTTGCTCAGGCATGGTGGTCATGGTTGGTGTGGACCCGGAGTGGTCACACATCATGGCACATGTGCTGGCACTGGAGACACGGACGTGGCCAAG
The DNA here is from genome assembly GCA_009763385.1 of Coix lacryma-jobi var. lacryma-jobi. NCBI lineage: Eukaryota > Viridiplantae > Streptophyta > Magnoliopsida > Poales > Poaceae > Coix > Coix lacryma-jobi. Next base: position 63,753,344 of record CM019829.1, on the reverse strand, counting down.
AGAGGACGTTCCTGGCTTGGGATTGATCGACGAGGACGTCGATCTCTTAAGGGGGTGAGGATGTAACATCTCGGCCTAAGGCTTAATAGGAATAATAGGATACTCATACCAACAAGTTGCAACTTCTTTTTCGGAAGCCCGTCTCCAAAGAACTCTAAAGTTAAGCATGCTTGGCCTGGAGAAATTTAGGGATGGGTGACCGACCGGGAAGTTCTTCCCGGGTGCGCACGAGTGAGGACAAAGTGCGCAGAAAAGACTGGTGTTGGTCTGTGAGGGAAGTCTATGTCCTAGAAAAGCTGCCAGATGTAAGTGGGCCCGGCCGTGTGGAGGCGGGACGTTACAGCAATGATCAGTTCACTGTTTCGTCCGTGGTTCGTTCGTCCGTCTTCAGATTTGGTTTCCGGCTTTTGCGTTGAACTTTTTGGGTTGTGAAGTATCCCACTGTGCTTCTAGGAAGCATCCACCCTACATTTATGGTCGTGGATACTTGCAAGTTCATGTCTTGCTTTTGGGGTGATTTTCTGGGTCAAGGGTCATCTATTTCACGTGTTGAAATTTGAGGCTCCCATTCACCCTTTTCTGGACGCCAATTTGGTCCTTCAATTGGTATTAGAGCCAGTTAAGGGATCTTCTCTACCTTAATCGGTTTTTGATCCTAAGGGAGACATGGATCGAGGGAACTGCAAGGCTCCCTACTTCGATGGGATGAACTATCCCTATTAGAAGATTCAGATGCATGCCTATCTCTGTAGCATCAGTTCTTCCGTTTGGGAAATATGCGATAATGCTGAGTACGAGGTCCTTATGGCTCGCGTGGGTCAGATCCAGATTGACCAACATGAGGCCAACTCCAAGGCTCGTAATGCACTCTTGTCCAACATCTCCCTTCCTGAGTTCGAGCGTGTCTCCGAGCTTGAGACGACATGAGAGATCTGGGTGAAGCTTCAGAGCTATCACGAGGGGACCATTCAGGTCAAGACCAGACTCCTCGAGACCTACAAGCAGGAGTACGAGAACTTTGTTAAGTTGGATGGAGAGACGATTGACGCTATGTTCGCTCGTTTCCAAATGATTCTGAACAAGATGTGTGCCAATCGGGCCAACCTACCTTATGATGATCATGAGAGGGCACTCAAGTTACTATATGCCCTGAATCGAAAGGTATGGGAGGTGAAGGTGTTGACTATCATAGAATCTCCATCCTATGACACCCTCACCGTGGACGAGCTATTCAGCAAGCTCAAGTCCACCGAGATCGATCACTTGACTTAGGCCAAGCTAAAGAACCCATCTTCACATTCCATGGCTTTGGTCTCAAGCAAGGGTGGATCGACTCTTTCCTCTGACATTTCTCCACCTCTCTTTGCTTTGTCTTCTTTGCTTTCAGTGACAGAGGAGTAGGTGGAGGCGTTGGGTGATGATGAGCTCGCTCTCATCATCACCCGATTCTCGCGGTTCCAAAACAACCTCCTGAATCATCGACGTGGTGGCGCACGTGAGGGCTACTACGGATGTGGAGATCCGGATCACTTCATCACGAGCTGTCCCAAGCGCGACAAGAGCTTCCCCGGCAAGAACCGCAACTCCAGGCGCAAGGGCAAGTCGGAGAACAACGCCAGGAAGAAGAAGAAGGGCAGCTACCACCGGGAGGACATGGAGAAGGCTTTCGACGTCGGCCAGCGTGCCTTCATAGCCTCCATCAGCGACGTCGAGAAGAGCTTCGATGGTGACTCCAGCGACGATGGGTCTGAGCACAAGACTGAAGAACGCTTCAACAGACTCTGCTTCTTCTGCAACTCCTCCAAGGTCTTCTGCACCATGGCCTTGGATGAGGAGGACCGCAAGTGTCAGGACAAGGTGAAAGACCGAATCAGCGACCAGAGGGGGGTGAATGGGAGCCTCAAATTCAACTCATGAATCAATTGGCCCTTGTCCCAGAAAATCAACCAAAAGCGAAGACTCGAAACGACCGGTGAGTTCATGACCTACGAATAGGTGGATACCCTAGGAGATGTCCTAGTGGTACAGTGGGACCCCCGGAGAAACACCAAAACCAAGTGCCAAAGCCCCAAAGAAAAACTGCACAGTCTGCAGATTCGCGGACTGTCTGGGGTCAGGGTCCCGGTGTCGGTGTTTGTTAACCGGCATCTCGTCTTGAGGGATCTCAGACGATTTGTTCGGTGGGGATCGACGTATGCTGAACTCGATGGTAAACGCAGAGACAAGGATTTATACTGGTTCGGTCTGCTGAATAGCATCCCTACGTCCAGTGTGGGGGGAATAATATTGCGCCCTGCGCTTATGGGTGTCTGGCTGTGTACCATGACCTCTTTATGTCTCTGGCTTATCTCATCTCCCGATCTAGGGAGCTCTGCCTCTCTTTATATAATCCAGGAGGCTAGAGTCCTAGTCGGTTACATCTTAGGAGTCCTAGTAGGATTACAAGGTAGCAATACTACTAGGATTACATGGAGAGTCCTAGTTGGACTAGGTCTTCGCCCTTCCTTGCGGAGTACCCGGGGACTCTGTCCCACAAGCCCCCGAGCTCTTCATGGTTTATCGGTGAAGTCATCTTGAGACCTTGGCCTTGATCAAGTGTCATCCGAGTACCTTCTGAGAGAAACCATAAAGTGCTCTTGAAATCTTCTAATGGTGTGCGCTTTCTGAAAAACGCACCCATTGGGTGTAGCCCCCGAGCCTCTTGCTTTTTAGCATAAAGAGCTAGAGGGTCTTGTCTGAAATTGCTCCAATTCCTTTCGAAGAAATTTAGATGCAACATCTGAGGATATGTATCCCGCAGCCTCTGAGCCTAAAATCGACTACTCGGAGTCGATTATAGGATCTTGTAGACATCCACAAGGGTGCAACCGAGTAATCTCCCGAGGACAAGGATCATCATCTGCTTGTCGCCGAGTGGTTGAATGCTTGGAAATTTGATCTTTCATCCTTGAATCCGAGCCCCCGAGTGTAGTCGGAGTGAAGTCGACTAAGCTGAGGCAGCGACTGAGCCCCCGAGCTTAATGTCGACTAAGCCGTGGAGGAGAATGTGCTTGATCGAAGTAGTGGAAGTAGAATATTGGTGACCTCAAGGCTTCGGGTGGGTAGTCTCCTCACCGGAGACCCCGTATCACCCCTGTGACGGAACGACCCTAATCCCATGGCCCACGTGTCCCTGTCAACCTCTGACAACCGAACCCATGTTCCATGTGATTAAGACCTGTTCGCCACCGGGCTACATCAGTGACCAATGTCCGCAGGATCATCTCACAATTCGGTTACAGCATTGCATACTTTTACAAATAACATCGGAATAATGAGCGGAAGACTTAAATAACATTAGTTTTACAAAACAGGTTCCAAATAGAAATTAGGGTGCAGTTATTACAAACCAAGTTCTGATAATAGAAATAGACATAGGCAACATAGTGGAGAACAGCAAAGATGCTTATAATCACCCAGCCCGAGGGTGTACAACTATTCTTCGGCCTCATCGGCCTCTTCCTGGACGATGGTCACGCAGCAGGGTGCAAGACACATCGGGGACTCTGTCATACCTGCAGCATGGGTAACAAACCCTGAGTACTGGGGTACTCAACAAGACTTACCCGACTAAAGAAAAAGGGAGAAGACTCAGGAATGAGAGGCTTAGGGTAGTCAAGGTAAGGCTTGAGCAAGATCAAGTATTTTGCAGAAAAGCATTTTTGTAAACCTTATTTTATTTTGAAAGATTCAGTATTCCTCAATTCTTCATCGTTCATGATTCATTTTACATTTCAAAACATTCCTAGTCGAGAACCACTCTCCGTTGACAGTCAGTGGACCAAGTCTCCATAACCGAGGAGCAACGTTAATCCGGATAAATAATACTCAGCTGAGGATCCCTATCCACACTGCATATGTAGCACCCAAGCTTGCATATGCCAACTCGTCTACCACGATTCCTCCAAGATTGGGCCCGGTCCTACGCCACCCGGAAGTACAGTACACCACTCCTTTCCAGGTACGACGACCACGTGGGTACATGCTACTTCCGCCATCTCTCCACTCCCAGTGCGCGGTTGTCGGTCCAATAAAGGATTTCTCGGAGCCAGAGCTTTCCGTAGTATGTGAATAGTTACAAGTCTTGACCAGCAGGCCCCCATACGGATGGTCCCTAATTTTCCAGCCAGAACTACACCTTGGTTATATCTCACCCAAGCGTAATAGTCCTGTCAGTTTTTCAACCCTGTCCCGGTCGGTGTCAACTGTTGAGTCCCGGACTACAACATGACGGCACCGTACGCTCGGACAACCTCTCCTCGCTATTGACTAGGTACGGATCAGATACCTAGCCAACAGCCGGGGAGTAAGACCAAATTCCCATAAAAGTTCTTTAAGTGATCACACTTTTGAAATTGGCATTTTATTGCAAGGTCTAATTCAATAGGCATTGCTAAGCATTTTTCAAATACTTTTGAAAAGCAGGTATCAGGTGTATCAGTGGTCGAGGTGGATAGTGCATCAATTAGGATAGCACACAACTCCTATAAACCTAATGCAATAATTTAACTCAAAAGCATTTAAGGAAATCATTTTATAAATTCAAGGAAAGGGTTAAATGCACCGGGGCTTGCCTTGAAGAGCAAAGAGGGCAGGCTCGAAGGCGGCGGAGCAGTTGTCGGAGTTCGGGGTAGCCTCGGGGACAGGTTCGTCGGCGGCTGCCTCGACCTTGACTCCTTCTTCGGTGACTATACGAATGCAATGATGCATGCACATGAGTATGCTAGCATGAACAATGCAAAAACAGGGCATACAACATGAACCCTAATCACTCTTTCTATTTTCCTTAATTATTTAAAAAGGTCATTTTATGAAGTTGCTCCAAAAATTACCAAATTAATCACATAAGTTCATTATGGTGTAGGTAGATGGCAAAACAAATTTCATAATTTTTGGAGGTCATTAAGGTGCTCAAATAAAATCAGACATTAATTAACAAAGGCACTATTTAACAATTAAAGATAAATGCTCAAAAATCAACTTGTTCCAAAAGACTTCAAAATATCACCAGAGACTAAACATGGCATGGGAAGCTCACAAAAATTAGTCTCATGATTTTTGGAGTTATAAATAATTTTCTAAAAATCCGAAACTATCCATTTATTAATTAAAAGAGGGATTTTACATTTTCAAATTCTTACAGAAAAGTCAAGTTTCATATTTTTATAAAATTCTACACAGAGCAAGGAGCATACCATATTTTTCTCAAGATTTAAGGAACAACAGATTAATTCACACAAAAAAGAGAAAACAGAACACTATTCACAACTCCCAAAAAGGAAAAGGGCATTGTGCTCTTTCTTCGCAAGGCTCGGGCGAACGGGAGGCTCGGGCGAATCGGAAGTCATGCGTTCGCCGAGGCCTGGCTCGAGCGAAGCGGGTTCGGGTGAAACGGGCTCGGGCGAGACGGAAACAAGGGTTTCGTCCGAGGCCTGGCCGGGAGGCTCGGGCGAGACGGAAAATGATCGTTTCGTCCGAGGCCTAGCTCGACGAAGCGGAGGGTGCACGAGTCCGCTCGAGGCCTGGCTCGAGCGAAGTGGTGAGGGTCTGTCCGCTCGAGGCTTGGGCTCGGGCGAGACGGAAACGTGTGCTCGAGGCCTGGCTCGAGCCACAGTGAACGCGTGCGCCCGAGGCCTGGCTCGAGCTTTGCGCCGTTAAAAGGCAGAGACCGAGGGGGCTTCGAGTGCTTACCACGGTCGGAGACAGGGCTCGGCGGGGCGGTGGTTCGGTGGAGCTCTTTCGGCGGCGAGCACGGAACACACGAGACCGCAAGGGCCTGGTCAGAGTCGCACGGAACCAAGGAAGCTGACACAGGGGTCAGGGGAAGGTATCCGTGACCGGAGAGGGAGTATTTCACGAACCCGAGCTCGCCGGGTTTCTGCCGGAGATGGGAACGGCGAGCTACGCCGGGCGATAGGAGGCGGTAGAGATGAAATTGAAGAGCGGGGAAGCTTCACGAGCTCAAGACGGAGCTGTTGGGCTAGTTGGTTGAGCGGCGGAGGGTCTGGAGTGGACTGGCCACGGTGGCGGAGGTGAGTGAGGAGCTCGGACTCCGGCGGGGCTTTTATAGAGGCGGATAGCGGCCGGTAGAGGCCGTGGTGATGGCTGGATAAGCTCGGCGAGCGCACGCGCACTCGATTGCACTCTGGCGGAGGTGCTGGCGTGCAGCCGGGGCTCGGGCGCAGGCAGCGCCGGCAATGGCCACGCGGCGTAGGGGCCGAGAGATGGAGTCAGCGCTCGCGTGCGGGTGCGGAGGGGACCAAGGAGCGGCTGGGGCAGGACAGAGGCGCGTGGGGAGCAGCCGTATGCGCTGCAGGCGCAGCGCCGGCGCCATGGCCGGGCCCCCCCTCCCCCTGGCTCTACGGGGAAGAAGAACAGTGTAGGGGCTAGGGTTTGACTTTTGGCCAGTTTTTGTATTTTGCAAATTTCTCCCAAAATTTGAACTGTGCGACAAAAACTCAAAAAACCAAAGTTGCTCAGAAAAATGAGATCTACAACTTTGTCAATATGAACATTTTCAAAATCCAAATAGTTTTCGAACCACATTTGAAATCAGAAAAGGGGACACTTTTGAGATTTGAATAAATTCAAAATTACTTTTGATTTTACACTGAAAGTTGGAAATCTGCAAACATGAAAGTTGTTCCTTTTATCAAAACCTACAACTTTGCTAATATACCCTTTTTCTGAAACTCAATAGTTTTAAATAAATTTTGAAAACTGAAAAGGGGACAAAAACTGGAATTTGAATGAATTTGGATTTACTTCAAACTTTGTACAGAAACTTGAAAATTTGTAAATACCAAAGTTGTTTCTCTTGGCTAGATCTACAACTTTGCTTTTTGGACCAACCTCAAATTTTGAATAATTTTGAATTACCAAAAAGAGGGATAAAATCCAGGGTTTGGAAATCAGGGTTTTGCAAAGGGATTTGAAATCTGATTTTGATTTTTGAAGTTTGGCCAACACAACAAAACTTCAAGACATCCAACTGAACAAGAATTACACAAAGCTAGGCACAGAGGTGAAATTACCATTTTGCCCTTATAGGAAGATTTGGGCTTTTAGGGTTTTTGAAAAGAGATTGCTACACAAGTACTAGGCAAACATTAATGCAAGGCAAGGATGATTAATGACTAATGATGATGACATGTCAGGTTAATTACAGTTAAACACCAGAGGTGTTACAACCCCCACCTTGAGACTCCCAAATGATCATAACCATGTTTGAAGGCTCGTCGCAACAACATGGTGTCCGAGTGGGGTAGCCCTAAGGGGTGTACCTAACCCACCGGCATGGTGTCCGAGTGAGGCAACCCTCAGGGGCGTACCTCAACCGGTGTTGTAGTCCATATCTTTTCTCTGCAAAGAAGACATACAAAAATTTGTAGTAACTGATATTCATGATATCAAGTCGGGAGCATGTCATAGCATTAACAAATGGATATGAAATTTTTCGCATCTTGCTCTTGCTAGGTTGTTTAAATCACCCGAGTAGTGGGCCTGTGACGTTTAAGCACCTATCCTGCATGTCGAGCTTTGTCGAGCGTGAGGTACAGGCTTCATGGATTAAGGCTTGCACTTTCTCAAGTAAATTAACAACTTTGCTAAGAGAAGATTATAACAGTCATACTGTACGAAAAAAGAGCACGCTCCGAGTGTACATTGTACACCCGTAAGGTGTTGTCCCGACTACAAGCTCGGAGCTATAGAGTAGCCGGGAATGCAATTATGATGTGGCCGTAGCGGCTCACGATTAATATTTGGAGATATTAAAAATATTAAAGCATGACTTAGCTTGATTGATGCCGAGTTGAGCGGTAAGCACCGCCGAGTGGGGTAGTCGACACCGTCGAGGGGAGTAGTCGACATCGCCGAGATATCCGAGTAATGGATGCCATGGTACTCGGACAACTTGCTTATTACTCGGACGACTTGTTTGCAGCTCGATAATGGCTTCATGGTTCAACGCCTGCTCGACAGCTCGCTTGTGGCTCAATGGCTCGCTCTTGGCTCAGGCAACTTGATGGCTTGCCCGCGATTCAACAGCAGCTCGAAGGCTCGATTGCTTGCGGTTCAACGATGGCTTGATGGCTCGTTTGCGGCTCAATAGCAGCTCGAAGGCTTGCTTTTGCGGCTCAACGGCAGCTTGATGGCTCGCTCGCGGCACAGAAGCAGCTCGAAGACTCGCTTGCTTGTAGCTCAACGGCAGCTTCATAGCTCGCTGGCAGCTCAACAGTAGCTCGAGGGCTCACATGCAGCTCACGGCTCACTTGCGGCTTTGCGGCAGCATGATGGCTTGACGACTGCTCGACAGCTCGCTTGTGGCTCATGGCTCACTTGCGGCTAACGACATCATGATAGCTCGACGACTCGGTACCCATGCATTGTGGATATACGAGTAGTTGGTTGTTGATGAAGTCGATTAGTCGGAATAGCTCCTCAGCAGATTCTTGATCGAGCCGAGTAATTCTTGATCATCTGGATCTCGTTCGCGACTAATACGTTGAATCCGAGTTGAGTAGTGGGTCGAGTCCGGGTAGTCGGAAGTACGCGTGGAGTCTACCCGTGGCTCGACTTGCTTGCAGCTTGGATGATTCGCTTGCAGCTTGCTTTTGGCCCAAACAGCTCGTCTTGCGCCGGTGAATGTTGTTCCGCGTCGGAAAATTTGATCTTGATGTCCATCGAGATCTTGATCGCAATTGCGCCGAAATCCCCTACCTGGCGCGCCAGCTGTCGGTGTTTGTTAACCGGCAACTCGTCTTGAGGGATCTCAGACGATTTGTTCGGTGGGGATCGACGTATGCAGATCTCGATTGTAAACGCAGATACAAGGATTTATAATGGTTCGGTCTGCTGAATAGCATCCCTACGTCCAGTGTGGGGGGAATAATATTACGCCCTGCGCTTATGGGTGTCTGGCTATGTACCATGACCTCTTTATGTCTTTGGCTTATCTTCTCTCCTGATCTAGGGAGCTCTGCCTCTCTTTATATAGTCCAGGAGGCTAGAGTCCTAGTCGGTTACATCTTAGGAGTCCTAGTAGGATTACAAGGTAGCAATACTACTAGGATTACATGGAGAGACCTAGTTGGACTAGGTCTTCGTCCTTCCTTGCGGAGTACCTGGGGACTCTGTCCCACACCTGGACTTTGCGGTGAACGCCGGACTGTTCGACACTGGGAGTCCGGACTGTCCGCCGGCAAAAGATCAGAAATAGAACTGATCTGATACAGTTCTGGACAAGTCCAAGACTGTCCGCGGGTTTGTACCGTGGACTGTCCGCCGTTCACTTGACAGTGAATAGTTAGGGGGCTGCGCCTGACTGACTCTGCAAAAACCCGATGCGTGGACTGTACGCCGTCATGTCACGGACTGTCCGCCAACACCCAGAAAGCACAAAACTGCACAGGTTCAAAACCAAATTCAACTCGATCTCAACCAAATCGAAAGGGACTTCGATCAAACACCTCCCAGATGTTCCTCTACGTATTGGGGTGCTAATCCTAAGAAATCATCGCACCAAACCAAGTCAATCATGAGAAATCCGGGGATCACCGAAAAAGGGGAAGAACAAAGAACGAACGCGAAATCAGCCCGATCTATGTCGTTAAGAGGTTAGGGAAGAATTCCATAGGTGAAAAGAAGGAGTTCACGACATAGAATAAACTGATTCAAGTGGAATCGAAAATCATCTCTCCGAGAGGGAGAACGAGGCAAATCTTCGGGGGATGTAATACTAAAACGCGAAGAACACGAACACAAAACGCGAATCGATTCAATTCGAGCTGAAACTCCTCCACAGGAGGAGACAACGAGATTACGGTCTCGTTTCCTCAAAAGATCCAAATACACAGAGGTATGATTCTCGTCTCTGCAGATCACAGGCAGTGAGGTATGATTAGAACCTAAGCGAGGGCTAGAGAGAGAGAGAGAGCTCAGGCAATTGTGGCTGCAAGGATAGAGAGAGCGGAGGGGTGCCTCTCTTATTTATAGCCTAAAACAATAATCCCCTTCTACCCCTAGATACAAGAGCGAAGCGGCCAACCCTAGGGGTATCCCGGTCCAACTCTGCTGGTAGTTGATCCGACGGCCACGCGCCTTCCTCATCCATAGCTTCGCCTCGACGCAAGCCTCAGGATGCCGCCACGTGCCGTCCTGTCGACCGCCGCGCCTTCCTCGTGGATACCTTTGCTGCTGCGCCAGCCTCTCCACGCCTCCACGCGTCGACCGTCCTTTTTGCAGACCTCCCCCTGGTTTTGAGGCCGAAACCGGGAAACCTGGGCCTTCCCCCGGTTTTGAGGCTGAAACCGGGAAACCTGTCCTATGGGTGAGTTTTGTGGCCCAAACTCAGAAACCCGCGAGCCCAGGTTTTGAGGCCCAAACCTGGAAACCGTCCTCGTCGAGTTTTGAGGCCCAAACTTGGAAATCGGCCACCTCGAGTTTTGAGGCCCAAACTCAGAAACCGTCGAGGGTAGCTTTTAGAGGCTCAGCTACCAAACCCACGCGGTAGACGGGATGTGGTTCGCACACCCCGAGTTCCAGCACCAATGCCGGAGCATGTCCAGCCTCCACGCTGGGCATAGTGCATTCGCCATCCTTCTCGGCCTCCAGCCAAGTGTCATGACGCTATCACCTTCCTCCCGACTCGGCCAATGCACCGCACATCCCCATGTGCTCTTGCTTGCCGATGCCACGTGCCAGCTACCACAGCTGGTCCTCGGGTCTCCTAGTCCGTCAGTCCAAGCCTCACGTTCGCCCTTCACCGCTCCCGGTCCGTCGGCACGGCACGTCTCTACTTGACCTCCACCTCACCTTCGACAACTGTCTCCGAGCTCCACACCTGCACATCAACACAACCAAGAGACATGTTGCCCGTTGACCCATCACTCATCACTCAGGAAAGGAACAACAAGGGCACATATCAACCTTGTGTTCACAATCTCCCCCTTGATGAGTGCATCGTCAACTCATAGTAACTGTAATAAAAAATAAAAAGAAAGCAGAAATAGATAGAAGGAGAAAACTCACTCGAGATCTCCAAAAGCCAAGAGAAGGCCGAAAAAAACAAATCGAGATAAGCAAAGCTTGATCCCCAAAGGCATGGGCAACTGTTCGACCCAACCAAGCAAAGGATCAGAGCAACAACTCATCAAAGAGCAAATCTCGATCACAACGGAGAGAAAAACTTGGTTCCCAAAGACGTGGGCAACGGCTCGACGCAACCAAATCAAGATCAAGCCAGTCCTCAAGAAGAGGCATAAAGGGCTCAAGACCACTAGCTGAAAGCTCGATACCAAATGAAGACTGCATAAAAGGCAACTACTGCTAGTCCCTCAAGATAGAGGCACAGAGGCTCAACACAACTAGCAGTAAGCTCGATACCAATCAAGAAGCACCAAAAAATGGTGAAAAAAAGCTAGTCCCTCAAGATAGAGGCATAGAGTCTCGACACAACTAACTGAAAGATCGATACGAAAAGAACACCGACTCAGAGCAAAGCAGAAAAGCTCCCCCTCACTCAAATAACTCCCCCTCAGCAAGTGAAGCATAAATTGCAAATTGTCACCACATCAAGACACACTCACCCATGGAAAAATTCTCCCCCATTGGGGCATTTTGCAATTAAAAGAGAAGGGAAAAGAGCCCAATTAAGCGAAACGGAGCTAGGCCATGCCTATCGTTGTCAAGCAAATGCACATGAGTCAAAAGATGCATGTTAGCAGCTTCAGGTATATAATCGATGCAGTAAAAGAATGCTCTAAAGAGTGCTGATCCGACCACAAAGCAACAAGCAAAAGTGCTAGCAAAGGCTCAAACTGATGAACAAATACGAAGTATGAAAGCATAAGCCAAGTGAGCAGTTTTAAGCTGTTCAGAAATGAGTTTCACCATCAAAATAGCAAACATGTATAGACAGGAAGTCAAACAAGTGCTAAACATGTATACAAGGTGAACTACCCCTAGCACATTTCAATCGTCATGCTATAGAATGAAACATAGACTTGTGTTTTCAGAATTTATCGGAGAAATTTGCAGTGGTTATTAACACAAGTTTAAATTCAACATGTGATTGCAAGAGGTTGAAAGCTTGTCATTGCCTAACTTTTCAACCGTGCTAAGCCGATGCATATGCAATTAGAAGCTTGAAGCATCGGTTTTGGACTTACACTACACGGCTCAAGTTTAACTCAAAGTGCTATGAGAAACAGTCTCGATACCGTGATGTGCTGACAAAGCAATCCCATCTCGATCTTTTCAATAGACTAATACTTGGTTCATTTTAAGCAAAATATGAACAGTCCAAGCAAGTGAAAGAGTCAGAACTAGAGACACAACAACCTAGCATATATGTATAGCATAAGTAACCTCAACACATTCTACACATGCTAGTTGCCAATCTCAATGGTGAACAGGTATCAAGTTTTAACTTCATTTAGCATGTTCATCATTCTGAAAGATAGCTTAGCTCACAATATGTATCAGTGATCAAAGAGAGCCTAAGCTACAAGCATCATCATATATCATCGAAGCATACACTAAATAGAGCATAAATACATTCTAAGGAATATAGACATGAAGCTCGAAAATGCAAGATGCATACATGAGGAAATGCATGCAGAAAGCAGTATCGGAGTAAAACAAAACTAAACAGACTCAAAACACAGAACAAAAAGTCAGTCTATGATACATCAGACAAAATGCTTCCCACATTTAAAAGGGGAAACACACACCAAGCTCACCTCTCAACCTAGCAAAAGTTGAGAGATCCAAAGGCTTGGTGAAAATATCCGCAACCTGGTTATGGGTGTCTACATGCCTAAGGTCAATGTCGCCTTTCTCGTAGTGATCACGAAGAAAGTGAAAGCAAACATCGATGTGTTTTGTCTTGGAATGAAGAACGGGGTTCTTTTCTACACTAATGGCAGAAGTGTTGTCGCAAAGCAAAGGGACCTGACTGAAATCTAGACCATAATCACGCAATGTAGCAACCATCCATAAAAGTTGTGAAGCACAAGAAGCAGCGGCAACTTACTCGGCTTCCGTAGTAGACTAGGCTACGTTCGACTGTTTGCGAGAAGACCACGAAACCAGTGAAGAGCCAAGAACACTACTACACGTTTGATTAAATGAGACACCACCTTGTAGAGGTCCGAGGCGGGCAAAGGGCGCCCACCTCGGTTAACATTTAACCGAGGAGGGCTCCTTGGACCGCCTCAGTTAATATATTAACCGAGGCGGGCAACTTATAGCAACTGCCTCGGTTAACACCCATTAACCGAGGCGATTGTTGTAAGTTGCCCGCCTCGGTTAAGGCGGTTCCTTTAAATCGCCCGCCTCGGTTAATGTGTGTTAACCGAGGCGGGCTTTTGTTATTTGACCACCTCGGTTATTCTGTGGCTATAAATGCACAGCACCGCCGCCCCACCTTCCCCTTCCTCACGACTTCTCCACCATTGTTGATAGATTTTGAGGTCCCAAACCCTCTGTTGGCACAAAATGTGGCGCACTGTGCCTCACACAGAGCAAGCCAGAAAGCGTGGCTTCAATCGGGTGCCCGGACGGTTTGAAATCCGAAGACGTGCCAGTCGGTTTGACCTGAAAGCCAACAAGGGATAAAACTGTGAGAATAAAACTGGAACATGTCGGGTGAGACCAGACAGTTCCATATTTACGGCCCTGAAGCCACTTACGACGACATACAGCTATAGAAGCTGTCTACCAAGCATGTTTATAGAGTCATTCGGCTAATATAAAAAGAAAGCATGTGAAAGCATTGATTTCCGAATACACATGTAAGAAAAGACATGCTTGAACAAGTAAAAATAAATTATAAATTGACGTATAACAAAGCTCGGCAAACTAGCCGAATTGGGATCCATGATAAAGGAACATGCAAACAAACACGATCAAACCAGTCTAAAACCTGCATCTGCCGCACGATACCTAGTTTTATCGAGGCTCAAGCGTGATTGACATGTATGAACCCACAACACGTAACAATCTAGATTAGAAATTAATTCGGCCATCATGATCTTGCAATTTATAAGGGATGTCATGAAAACAACAATTATGGGAACATAAGTGAACTTGTAAAGAAAGGCCGAACAAGGTCAATCTAGATTGGGCAAAAAGTGTTACAAAATTAATTAAATCATGCAACACATGATAACTTAATGAATCTACTAGATCTTGCCCAATCTAATAGAGCCGATAACTATCTCGCTTTTGCTAAACATATCAAGTAAACGTCTGCCGCACGGTATTTACTTATAAGCAAAACATAAGTAAAGATTTCTTGATTGCTAACAAAGATCCACCACACGACCATTGAAAACAAACAAGACTACTTGCATCAGATCTAAATCCACCGCATGATACTAGATATGATAACAAGGTTGTCGGAACTTACGGAGGTCGACGGATCGATGATTCCTCTCGAAGAACTCGACGACACGACAAAGGACTTGAAGATGGCACGGGGCTGGTTTGTATTGATATGGTTGTGAACCCTTTTTACAATAGCCAAGGGTTTATATTTATACCCTGGACACAATACAAGTCCTAAGAGGACACGACTATGAAACGTTAAAGGAAAATACAACATTTTTGTCTTTAACTCCCTTCGAAATCTTCATTGCCTTAATTGTCGTAATTTTGTTGCTCGATCGGCTTTTGCTTCCGTCGTTTCGACGGAAACCCCTTTTTCTCAGAATAGCCGACCGCATAAGCAGTTGCCGAAACCTTGGAAATTAGCCGACCACATGGATAGATGCCGAATGCCTCATACGCCCATCTCCGCACACTGGCCCATCTGTCATCTCCTTATGCGTCCAAAAATCCGGTGTTAACACATGCCCCCTCAATTTTGGGACAAAAGTCATTTTATTTCTCAATTGTTCGTAAGCTTCTTCCCTCTTCTAGGTTTACACTTTTCGATACCGTAGTCGCCGCTAAAGAAATTCAAGCCCCAGCGCAATTCACCTTAAATTCCTAATGGCGACTCAGGACGAGATCCCAGAGGTAAACCTTATTCATTCTCAAGCATTCGGTGATTTCCTGCAAGTTTTGTCCCTCTTTCGGCTCATTTTCTTCCCCAACTTTGTCATTCTCCGAAGGAATACAAGAACTAGATTCTGATTCCCTATGCTGCCAATCCTGACTCCTACCTTCTTGGCCCAATGGGAATCCTTGTGACAGAACCGACCAATTTATAAGAGCACAAGTGCGAAAACCTCTGCCGGAGCAGCTGAATTGGCACACTTGAGCCCATATAAACCCGGTAGTTCAGAAATCTCGAAGGATTTCAAACTTTTCCAACATCTCAACCAAGATCGCATGGTCAAGCAAATACAAATCATGTCCACGAAGCTTTGCAGCGGAAATAATACTACAATAGAGTTCACAAGTAATGGTACAAGTTGAGTTCCACTTAATTTAGAAGAACAACATAGCTTTGAAATGAATACCATAACATAAGTTGAAATACTTTGCTAGCTTGAGTGACATCCTCCAACAACAGCATAAGAAAAGAAGTATGGAACTGCCGAGCCCACCGACACTAGCCATCACCTTTCAGCAGGCCTAACCTTCACCTGCAACAAGGTGGGATAAACCCTGAGTACTCGAATGTACTCAGCTAGACTTACCCGTCATAAACAAGAAATAAATGACACCAAGGAGTTTGCAAGGCTGTATCTGGGGTTGGCTATACTTACCTTTTTGCATAAAAGCATTTTCATTATGAAATAATCATCATTAGAGTATTAGCAGTTAATTTTATGTAATCAAACTGATTAACTAGATTTGCACCTGATCTAGAGCAATCACTTGGCTAATTAATCAAGCAAGAGTGACTATTTCATCAATAGCCTTTCAGATTCCACATCATAACCATCTTTAGTTCCATAAGTTCTACGGGCGATGATCTACATTCAATTACTCACTGTCCAGGAGCAATGGCGATTATAAACGATTCCTACCCAGCTGGGGATAAAATGTCGCACACTCGCCCGATCACACCTTGCCAGGTAGCCGTCGGCTGCCACTCAGGAGATTCGAGAACACAACGCGCGGGGCGGCCATGGGCCCTTCTACATCAGGGGTTATCTCAGTGCCAGGTCGCTCAAGCTATAGCTGCCCACGGTCATGCCAGGTCGATTAGGCCCTGCCTGCCCTCAGACCATGCCAGGTTGCTCAGAATAGTTGCCCACGGTACAGCTGAGGCCCTGGGTGTTAGGCTTCAACATCTCCATCACTGGCTCGAATAACCTTACTCGGCTTCACGGGAGGTACTCAGACCTACTCCGTTAAGTGATTGACGCGTTCAATTTGACTGAAGGGACATTCCCGAATGGGTCCTATGCGACACAGACGGGAGACTACTAGCACACAGAACCCTTGTCCTGCTGCTCTTACATCCCGCCTCTGTCTCAAATTAATTATCACATGGTTATCTCCATGATAGCACCAGGCTAGTCCTGATCAGTATCCATCTACTGCGGGAGACAGGAAATCACCCGACTTTTACCGGTCTAAGCAGCGCTAAGCATATAATCGAGCCTAGACCTAGCAGGGATATCAAGATAATAATTGCTGGTGGACAAGGATAAGTAAGTAATGCATATATCAACGGTATCATTCAACTCCTATAACTTAAGGCAACAATCATTATATTGACTCGATTGCATTTATAAAAGGAGTGGGTTGGGGACTTAGAATGCTCTAGGGCATGCCTGGGACACAACACTCAAGCTAGTGTTAGTTAGCACCATCTTCAGGAACGTCACCACTCCAGCAACTTGTGGGTTCGCCAACACCATCATCTCCAGGTGATCACCAAACCATCATCCTGAGGTCTGGCTCCATCACTGTTGGTAGTTCTTAGCTTCATTAAAGATAGAGCTAGGCAACTATCCCCAGTAACGGCCCAGAAATGCTTGTTGGCACTCGCTAACGTTGTTACTAGGAGTAGACTATGGAATCTACTCCAGGCAACGGTGTCAGAAGTGCTTGTAGCAAGTCCGGTCACTATACCTAAAGGAATGAAGCTAAAGCAGCTATCTACTAATGCCAAGCGGGGTTGTCAATCCTGACACTAGTAGGAGCTAGCTAGAGAGAATGCAATCTACCAGGAGGAGATTCTGCAAGCGCACAGAACTATCGTAGTAGCACTTCGCCTGGGAGTACCAGGTGTCGATTTATTTGATCCCAAGGGAAGGCTAGGGTGGTGTATGAGTTGAGTCAAGGAGGGGATGAGAGTTGAAGAAATAAGAAAAAGGAAAAGGGGAGAAGGGAAGAGAAGGGATGGAGGCTAGAAAGAATATATGGGTGGATAGGTATGGATGAAATGGATGGCTAAGGTAAGGTGGATGGATAGGTAGATAAAGGGTAGAGCTAAGGATAACTAGGATAACTAACTACTAACTAATAATTACTCCTAGATAACCACAGAGCAAGATAACTGCGAAGCAAGATAGTTATGAAGCAAGGCAGGCAAAAGTCAATAAAGCAACTAAGTTGAGTATAGTTTTATTCCTATCTTGTCAAGTATCAAGGCGTACTAGCCTTTACCACTTACTTTGGTTGGACGCTAGCACAACGAGCCTTACTGTTAAACTGGGCCAACTATGTCGTGGAATTCAAGGCGCACAGGGCTGTCACCACCTGCTTGCTACCACAGCTATCCGGGGGTCCAGCCGTATCTGAAGGTAAGTCTATAACTAAACACCACGCTTAACTATATTCTAACTAACTCTACCCTAGCTTTGAATAGAGACACCCTTGCGGACGTCAGAGCAAACACTTGACTTAATAAGATAAACACTAAACTAACTAAGCAACCTATTGGCAAAGATCAAACACTAAGATCACTACAGATTAACTACTATGGCTAAGTGAATTGAACTGTAGGATAGCTAGGCACTCAAGCAATCAATCAAGTATACCACTCAATACTGATAAGTAGAATAAAGTAATACTTGAAATGATGAACTAGAACATAGTAAAGTGCTTGAGATACAAGAGCAAAACCTGAACTAGAGATGAAGGAAGACTCTTCCCAGCTCGAGAACCGATCACTCGCATGCCTCTACTCTTGAGCTAAGCCTTGAGCAGCGCTACCGCGAGGGCAAAGATGCCTTGCTCTACTAGCTACCTACTTGCCTAAGCTCTCTGAGCTCTCACTTGCTTGCTTCTACTTGCTTTGCTTCTCTTGTGTTGTGGTGTACCAATGGAATGGTGCCTCCAAGGGGGTATTTATATCCTTGTGGAGTGAGGGGGGTACTTATAGGGGGCAGCCAACCGACCTAGGGTTAGGTCAGGTGGCGGGCGCCACCCCCTACTGGCGGCCGCCAGTCTCCTGGCCGGTGGATGCACCGTCTTTGATCCTACGGCCTCCAGGTGGTTGTCCAAGGCGGTTTGGAAGTCGGTTGCATGTCTGAGTAACCGCCATTCAGCCTTGATCCACGCCACTTCATTCTGAGCCGTCCGATGCCACTTAGTGACCAAGGGCCAAGATTTGGCCTTGGGGAGGTCACACGGATCGATGACGTGGCAGGGAGTGGATCTTGAGCCAACCCAAGTGGTGGGCGCCACTTAGAGGTGGCGGGCGCCACCTAGGGGTGGCGGGCGCCACCCCCTTTAGGCCCATTTGGGCCCTGCTAAGTGGGCTTGGCCTCTGGTGGGTCCATATGACCAAATTTGGTTCAAATCCTGCATTCAAATAAAATTCTATGGACATGTGGAATTTGGTTAGTTTGAAACCTATTTGACTACATTTCATGCCTTTTTGGTGGACTTTAGGGTCAAATGTTGATGGTAAAACAGGTGTTTATGGACCATCAACAATCACGACGTCCTTCGCTTGACGTTCTTCCATCTAGCGAACCTAGGTATGAGATGCACAATGCATATGTATGAATGCTCCCAAAGTAATATATTGATCACATAGCACAAAATTCATGCAAACAATTAAGAAAACTTAGCACAAACCAAAGCACACAACAACCAACAGGTTATGCACACTTTAAATTGATCACTAAGTTCACCTAATCAACTTAGGCCAAGTTAAGAAATCAAACACAAACACTCAGATTTGGACAGCAGGACAGCGGTCCACTCTTTTAACTATAACTCAAGCTACAGATCTCCAAACAAGGTGAGATAAGGCTTTCTGGAGAGCCAACTCAATTGTCTACAACTTTGTTATTTACCATAAGAGCAAATTCAAAGATTATATAGCTCAAAAGCAGATAACAATGCAGCTCTGTCCAGCTGTTGGACAGCAGGACAGACAGAGCTTCAGTGAAGCATAACTCACAATATAAACATCACATGAGCATGCATCTAGACATTCTAGAAAGCTTACAAGATTATCTAAATATTTATTATTGTTATCTCAAGGTGAATCAATCATTAACAAGGTCAAACCACACTATTAGTGCAGCTCTGTCCACACTTGGACAGAACTACCACACATCAACAACAGTAAATTAGGACAACCATAACTAAAAATCTATAATACCTGAGAACTTGCCCAAAGACTCTTTAGAAGATTATTAAGTTGTCTACAAATCATCTATAATCATCTCAAGATGCTTCACATGTTAACAAGGGCTAACTAGTATAATTAGGCACCTCTGTCCAGACTTTGGACAGATTTGCCCACCTGCACTAAAACAGCTATAACTCAAGTTATATATATCCGGTGAACATGAGCTAAGACAATTTGGAAAGCGTATGAAAAGAACTACAACTCTTTTATAAGAACCTAAGCATGAATCACAAGTTAACTAGGTGAAACAATCCAAACATTCAGATCTGGATAGAATGTAGGCAAAACATCATAGCAATCTTACAACAGCCATATCTCTTAAACTATTAAGCCTATGGCCATGCAATTTGGTGACAAGCTAGATATGTATGTTATCTACGACTTTGCTATGGACAAGTTTCACAGAAAACATCATTTACAAGGGGCGACTATTTAAGCCCTATAAACTGTCCAAAACATCCCGAAATGAAACATAGAGAGAAGATAAATCTAAAACTCTATGCTTGCACAATATCTGGCCATAATAAAATTATCCAAGCGATTACAACATCATAGGAAGGCAGTGGAACCACCTTTTCTATTTTTACATGCAACCATTTGCCACAATTCATTTTAATTCATTTAATAAGCTGAAAGCAAGATAAATTCATGATTAATTCATACGTGCACCAAATAATCTGAAATTTTTATCATAGCACACACATCACATGAAAAGCCTACCATAAAATTTCACAGCAAACTAAGCAATACAACAGCAGGTATCATTTTCTTCCTATTTAAACCTATTTAACATAAATCAATCATCACAGCAGAAACTTTGCACTAACATACATCATTTTATATATTCACTGGACAATACTCTTCAGAAGGATTCTAAAAAGTCTACATATGCAATTTTTCGACATTCTGACAATTTACTATGCAATTTACAAGTTCTACTCAGATTTGCTAATTAATTAAAAACGTGAATGAAAACACATTTTGCATTGGGGACCCCTGGATCTGCACAAATCAACCAA
The DNA here is from genome assembly GCA_009763385.1 of Coix lacryma-jobi var. lacryma-jobi. NCBI lineage: Eukaryota > Viridiplantae > Streptophyta > Magnoliopsida > Poales > Poaceae > Coix > Coix lacryma-jobi. The sequence continues at coordinate 63,732,731 of CM019829.1, read as the reverse complement.
GGACTTGTTAGTAATCTAATGAGTCATGACATATTAACAAAAAACACCAACAAAGTGTTTCAGCGTCGATTTCTATCCTTCTTCTTCTTTTTCAGGTGAGAAAAACTCCGGGATGGAGAGGGAGACGCCGAGAACGGAGGGGGAGCTCGTGGCTAGGGTTTGGGACTCGGGTCGGCACGCTGCTGCTGCTCGTGCTGGTGGCTGCTGCTACTACGGCGGCTTGCTGCTGCATCTGCCGGCGGCCAGGGAGGCATGCAGAGAGGCGCGGCCCTGTGGCTCGCGGTCCCAGCCTCTGAACCGCGCGACTTGCGGTCACGGCGCAGGACGCGAAAGAGGAGCAAGCAGGGGAGCCAAGCTGGAGCGCCGGGGAGGAGAGGCAGAAGCACTGGGGAGGACTGCTGCCTTGCTGCCGACCTTCAAGGAGTTGGATGGGGAGCCATGGCTGCTGTTCGGCTGGAGCAGAAAGGAGAAGGCAGAGAACGGTGGAGGAGCGACTGAGAAAGACCGAGGGGAAAAGGAGGAGACCGCGCGGTCTTTTTGTCGGAGGGGAAGAAGCGCGGCCTCGGGAGGAGGCGCGACCTCGGGAGGCGCTGGTCAGCCACGGCCAAAAAGTGCCATGAAATTTTTCCCAAATTTCTTTCCCAAAATGACAAGTTTCCGGAAACTTTCGGCCAAACTCCAAAATTGCAAACACTGCTCAAACGGACTCCGATTTCAACGAAACCAATTTTGTTGTCGCCGTCTCACCGAATACTCCGACTTTCGTTAAAGACACTTGGTCAGATTCCCAATGGTTTGCCCGGTAACGATCGTCGACGGCAGCTTCGCAGTGACCGAAATTCCAATGACGCAGTACAGACTTAACTGATTTCTGGAACCTGAAAACTGCGTTGTATCTCATCTTGCGAGCTCGTTTTCACCATTTTCGGCACCGATCCGGGTCTCCGCCATAAAACGAAATTTGTTCCTTTCGATCTGCACTACAACTTTCGTTTAGGGCACACTGACATGCGAACATCCAAAAATGTCGTTCAACGCCGGTCAAAGCAGTCACCCGGTAGGATCCGAATTGGGGTTTCTCGTCAGTCAGAATATTTTCTGGCCATCTGCTCAACACGGAACTTTCATAACTTTTGACCGTGAGTTCATATATAGTTGATTGGGTATAATTGCAACACTTGATTAGACTCAAATGATTTTCTTCAGTTAATCAGCCAGAACAGGCAAAGCTGCGACTCGCCATTTCATTTGACTTTTTGATTCCAAACTACACAAAACTTTTTCACTAGTTACTATAGACAGGAACTGAGGTGGGTCACATGAAAAATCCCTGTTTAGCATTAATCTTGAATATTCATAATTTGGCAATCATTGTTATCTGGCTCCATTAATTATTTCCCGAATAATTCAGACGGAGGTTCTCCCTCTGAGATTGATCCTGGCACTTTTGTCACCACTGACTAACCTTGAATTTAGTTCTTCATCGTTGCGTGATATACCAAGTCCGTGCTCAACTGACTGCTCAACTAACGGCGAACACCTGGGGTGTTACAGCCCTTCCCCCCTTAAAAGAATCTCGTCCTGAGATTCCGGACGAAAGACTTTTCAAGGGAAGAGAAGCATAGCACCCATCCTTAATCACAGGCTATGAACAGCTCAAGATACCGACTTCTCGACAGAACAGAAACTGCTAGCAACAGAACAACTTTCTGATCTTTCATGTCATTACCCGATTACTAGCTCTTGTCAGAAGAATCTACTTTACTAACTTCCATCGAGCATTGAGGTACACTCACAATATCATTGTTGGGTTGAAAGAAAACCAAAATTGTATTATTAGTTTGGGAGGAATCCAAGACAATATTACTGCAAATTTTGAATCTTCATCCGATTTGAACCATAGCAAAAATACACTCTCGAGATGGTCAGGAACTGACTGACAGCAACCATTGTTTGTACTACTGTGGATGTATGCTTAATCAAATACCAGTCGATGGAAGCTGCATAAGGTTCCATGTGTGCAATTCTCTTTTTCTGGTGATAACACTATATTATGTGAATCTGCTAAGAGAGCGGTGAATGTGATAGCTGAATCTACCAATTCAACATTTTCACTAATCCTTTTGTACATAAATTATTGTTCCCTTAACCTGCGACAGCCACTCAGGTTAAATTTGATGCAACCTCTTGGACAGAAATACCGAGTTACTGAATCTCTGTACTACCAAGCAGATCAATATCATTCTCCTTCATGGCGTAGTTGCAACTCAGTGGAACTGACTTGTTGCACTACTTGGGTCATAGGGTGATCTTTTTAAATTCATTCAGTAATGCGAGAGCATAATCTGAAATCTGTTGTTTGACACTTCAATTGCCATCAATCTGCACTTCTAAAAGTTGATTGTTGGTAGAACACCTTGACTGCTAAAAAATAAGAGACTGATTCTGAAAATCCTTTCCGGCTTCATTCCAAAATAATCTGGAATAAACCTTTTCATAGTACTCAATGTATTACCAGGTAGTCCTTACATGAGGCATAATTCTGACTGAGTTACTAGGCTGGCGTACTGTTTTGTATTACCATTAAAATTTCTCCAAGATAGAGTTAACTGGAACATATCAGAGACTTCGATGTACAAGTGCCACAAACAATATCAGTGGGTTTACAGACATCTAACATTTCATTGTTCTGTGAGACATAGCCTTCATAGCTACCAAAGAGTCGTTTCTGAACTGAAGATTAGCTTTTCAATGGCAGAAACTAATCAGTTGCCTCTCGACACTAAACAGCTTCAAGGTTTCAGCCTTTACTGCAAGCACTGTCGGATATCAATGCACATGGTCACCACCAAAGTCAGTAGAGAATCAGACACATCTTAGAAGATTGAGCTGACTATAAGATCATCATGCAGATATATATATTAAGTTCAGACAGAAAACTTTTGGACCTTACCGATCTGGATCAATAACACACCATTTCTGGTACTCATCCTTCAGCTGATACTTGCCCACTTTTAAGAATTTTGTGCCACTTGTTTCACTATGACCATATACGATGTTCACTCTTTGCCGTTGATCCAACAGAGTCCTTTGTCTAACACCTATTACAGTCTGCTACTGCTTTCATCCTTGACCGATTCTTGAAAAGTCATCCTTCTTGCGACTTTCAGAAAGAAACACTGCCTTATACGAGCCAACATAAGGATTTTTCTGAAGGAATATAGGAGATAATCAAGGAGGAAGCTTCATGAAAGATAACACATTGGCATAGTTCCATAATGAATCTTGACTACAAACCACGATACCAGCGCGTGCCGAGCAGCACAACCATGTGTCTGCAGCCACAGGAGGCTCTCGGTTTCGTCGCGGCACCATTAGTTCTTAACCAAGACACCATTATTGAATCCATAACTAATGGGGAATCCCACATGACGCGGATAAATCTTGCATGGATAGGCATTACATGCAAGGCATAAGCTAGCAAAACAAGGATGATCGCAAGGCTCAGAAATCAGCAAGGAGGTGATTTCAAGGACGGAACATGGCACAAGACAACAAGAATTCGTCTGGTGCACATCAAGGTCATGACAAGACAAAAGATTTCATGAACTGGATTTGGCCAAGCAGCAACAAAAGCAACCAAGGGGGTACATGGGTTTGTACATGGTCTCCACACTGGGCAAGACAACTATGGTCAAAGGCTGAGGTTAACAGGAACTAAACTTGGTTGGTCAAAGCAAACAAGGGCCTTCACAACAAAGGGTACCAAACATCTATGGCTTAGGCAACACTCTATGGCCAAACATGGGTCTACAGGTTGGTTAGAGGCATGTCTACACAACGAACATAGACATACCACGGTTTGGAATCTAGGATTTTTGGAAGGTTAGCTAGGGCTAACTGGTCCAACAGAGGCATGGACAAGCCTAGGTTCAGGTTTTTGGCACAAGCATTCTAAACCATCAAGACTAGACACAAAAACACTAGCCTTTAAGCAACAAGGGTTCAACTAAAGGCATCTCGGAAGGTCAAGAGGGCTTCAGAACGATTCTAACCGTAGGTTGAACAAACCACTCATGAACTCACTCAGGACACAGATTGCTAACCAAGGCATCACTTTAGATAACAACACATCTACACACAGCCTTATCAAGCATTTGGAACACACAAACAATCATCTGAAACAACCAACACTAATCACCAAGCTCAAACCACACAAGCATCTATCTCTGGCACTCAAGCAAACATAGACATTCAAAACATGGTGAATAGAGGTTGTCATTATTTTATTTTCTGTTTACTAGATTGGAGCACAACTCTATATCTAGGAGCAAACATACCAAGCAAACTAGGGTATACTTGTTTGTTAACTATAACCAATTTACAATTTTAAGTTATGACTTACTTATTTGGCGTATGAAGCTGTCAATCAAGCAACAAGCTCATGCATAGTCTATATTCATAGAAGGAATAAACCGACACTAGGTAACAACAACTAACAAGCAGCATGCAACAACTTGATTTTTGGGTACAATCATCAACGGGTTAAAACATTCTAAACATGTTAGGAAAAAGCCAAATAGCAGCCACTTAAAATAGTTGCAAGCTTTTAGTTCTTACAGGCATATGACTAGTAAAGATTAGCGCTAGGTTATAGAGCAATTATAAAGCATGGTGCACATAAAAATATAATTCTAGGCATAACCATGTATGATAAACAGTTTAGATACATCTTAACATGTTAGAGAGGTTCATGGTCTACCCAAATTAATTTACCTAACTTAGCTAGGTGAAACAGAGAGCTACTACATTATAAGCCCAGAGAATTCTAGGAAGATTATGGTAGCTCACTCATGCATTTAGTAGGCTATTACTAGCATTTCAGCCTATTTGAGCAAGTAAAACAGCCTACACAAATCTAGCAAGTAACATGCTTAAAACAACTTAAACAGGTCTACGCTATTTAATGTTGTCAAACAACAAGTTTTACATCCTTCTTGCAGCAACATGATACTAGTTGGGTATGAAAATTAGTTTCACAAACCTTTAATCCATATAACACTAGTTCTCGCTATTGCAAGAAGACAACAGGAAACAAGATTACATGATTATAACATGATAAAGCAACTAAACAACAGGTCTTAGCACCTTTCCTTGCTAAAGCATGTTAAAGCTAACAAAAACTAGAATTACATGTTTAGGAAGCACTTAGCTTACCCAAACAAAACTGCATACAAAACAGGCTCAAACAACCAGTTTTATGGTTTCTTTAGGTGGATCTTTTCAAAACAAAACTAATTCAATTGGCTTCACCCAAAGGGAGTTTCTTAGTTCAAGGCATGGGATTACAAACTTGGCATAGTACTTGGCATAGTTGTGTCACACAAGCAGGATAACTACACACAAGCCATTTAGTTACTAAAAGATATTTCTACATAGGGGGAAACTTTTAGCAATTAGAAGCTTATTGTCGAACTACTTTTCTAGAAAGCATCAAGCAGAGTAAGACAACACGCAGTGATGATGAGCTAGCAGGGTTATTCAAACAACATCATACCAGTACTTACTTCTAGTCTAAACAAGCAATCACTTATCTAGACGGCATGGACGCACTCATATAAAACCTTGCACCCTACCAAACATCATGAACAAGACCATATTACATCTAGCTTAGATCATCACACAACATTAATTAGAGCAGTTATTTCTAACTTTTACAAGCAAGCTAGCACATCATAGTGAAACACTAGTTCACAACAACTTTGCCATTACAAGAACAAGGGTGGGGGAAAGCATTTGGTTTATGCACAAACAACCAACAAGTTTTATTATTACTTAGTCACACTTGACAACAACTTGTTCATTATTAAGATCAAAGGTGAGTGAAGCAAGTTCATGAGCAATGCACAAAAAGATGTATGCTCATCCTATACGTCCTTATAAATTGCCAACCTGAGGTAGCAATCACGTTCTAGGTCGGTGGCATAACATGCACTCTCGATATAGCTAGTCGTCAACTATACATACGCATTCGAGGTTAGCGTACCTGCAGAAAATCTCATTTCAGCCCATTCCGACAAAAGATATAAATACATTGCAGGAATTTAAATCTAGATACTATCTTAGGTGCATACCCAGTATACACGTAAGTAGTATATGCACCCATCAGAAAAGTATTACTCCCACAATTAAATACCTTCACCCGCATTCGTGTGCTTGCGAGTACAGGTTCCAGTAACAAACTAGCTCTTCCCTAGACCAACGGTTGTTTGGTCATGCTCTCACAACTCACACTTACCTGAGCGTAGGTGCGACGTTGCAGAAAATAAATTCAACTACCCCACATATATGAGTACATCATATGTGAGGGCTATGTCCAACATTAGACCACAGGGTACCATAGTGCGGTCATTCACACGTACCTTTTATGTCGACGTGTCGTTGCAAGAAAGTAAAACCCCCAAAGTTAGTATTACTTAACTAAGCCACCTGAAAGTCCTAAGTTAGGAAAAACTGAAGGTTGTCGCCAGCACATAGTTTACAAATTAGGTTTTGACAAACTTGCCTACTAGCTAAAGCTTTTTATATAAAATAGGCTTTGCAAAACAAAACTTTGTTTTAAAACCATGCACATGACAGTATTATGCTTAACCATGCTCCGATGCCAGCTGTGACATAACCGACCAATTTATAAGAGCACAAGTGCGAAAACCTCTGCCGGAGCAGCTGAATTGGCACACTTGAGCCCATATAAACCCGGTAGTCCGGAAATCTCGAAGGATTTCAAACTTTTCCAACATCTCAACCAAGATCGCATGGACAAGCAAATACAAATCATGTCCACGGAGCTTTGCAGCGGAAATAATATTACAATAGAGTTCACAAGTAATGATACAAGTTGAGTTCCACTTAATTTAGAAGAACAACATAGCTTTGAAATGAATACCATAACATAAGTTGAAATACTTTGCTAGCTTGAGTGACATCCTCCAACAATAGCATAAGAAAAGAAGTATGGAACTGCCGAGCCCACCGGCACTGGCCATCACCTTTCGGCAGGCCTAACCTTCACCTGCAACAAGGTGGGATAAACCCTGAGTACTCGAATGTACTCAGCTAGACTTACCCGTCATAAACAAGAAATAAATGACACCAAGGAGTATGCAAGGCTGTATCTGGGGTTGGCTATACTTACCTTTTTGCATAAATGCATTTTCATTATTAAATAATCGTCATTAGAGTATTAGCAGTTAATTTTATGTAATCAACCTGATTAACTAGATTTGCACCTGATCTAGAGCAATCACTTGGCTAATTAATCAAGCAAGAGTGACTATTTCATCAATAGCCTTTCAGATTCCACATCATAACCATCTTTAGTTCCATAAGTTCTACGGGCGATGATCTACAGTCAATTACTCACTGTCCAGGAGCGATGGCGATTATAATCGATTCCTACCCAGCTGGGGATAAAATGTCGCACACTCGCCCGATCACACCTTGCCAGGTAGCCGTCGGCTGCCACTCAGGAGATTCGAGAACACAACGCGTGGGGCGGCCATGGGCCCTTGTACACCGGGGGTTATCTTAGTGCCAGGTCGCTCAAGCTATAGCTGCCCACGGTCATGCCAGGTCGATCCGGGCCTGCCTGCCCTCGGACCATGCCTGGTTGCTCAGAATAGTTGCCCACGGTACAACTGAGGCCCTGTGTGTTAGGCGTCAACATCTCCATCACCGGCTCGAATAACCTTACTCGGCTTCACGGGAGGTACTCAGACCTACTCCGTTAAGTGATTGACGCGTCCAATTTGACTGAAGGGACACTCCCGAACGGGTCCTATGCGACACAGACATGAGACTACTAGCACACAGAACCCATATCCTGCTGCTCTTACATTCCGCCTCTGTCTCAAATTAATTATCACATGGTTATCTCCATGATAGCACCAGGCTAGTCATGATCAGTATCCATCTACTGCGGGAGACAGGAAATCAGCCGACTTTTACCGGTCTAAGCAGGGCTAAGCATATAATCGAGCCTAGACCTAGCAGGGATATCAAGATAATAATTGTTGGTGGACAAGGATAAGTAAGTAATGCATATATCAACGGTATCATTCAACTCCTATAACTTAATGCAAAAATCATTATATTGACTCGATTGCATTTATAAAAGGAGTGGGTTGTTGACTTAGAATGCTCCGGGGCTTGCCTGGGACACAACACTTAAGCTAGTGTTAGTTAGCACCATCTTCGGGAATGTCACCACTCCAGCAACTTGTGGGTTCGCCAACACCATCATCTCCAGGTGATCACCAAACCATCATCCTGAGGTCTGGCTCCATCAGATGTCCTTCGCTTGACGTTCTTCCATCTAGCGAACCTAGGTATTAGATGCACAATGCATATGTATGAATGCTCCCGAAGTAATATATTGATCACATAGCACAAAATTCATGCAAACAATTATGAAAACTTAGCACACACCAAAGCACACAACAACCAACAGGTTATGCACACTTTAAATTGATCACTAAGTTCACCTAATCAACTTAAGCCAAGTTAAGCAATCAAACACAAACACTCAGATTTAGACAGCAGGACAGCGGTCCACTCTTTTAACTGTAACTCAAGCTACAGATCTCCAAACAAGGTGAGATAAGGATTTCTGGAGAGCTAACTCAATTGTCTACAACTTTGTTATTTACCATAAGAGCAAATTCAAAGGTTATATAGCTCAAAAGCAGATAACAATGCAGCTCTGTCCAACTGTTGGACAGCAGGATAGACAGAGCTTCAGAGAAGCATAACTCACAATATAAACATCACATGAGCATGCAATTAGACATTCTAGAAATCCTACAAGATTATCTAAATATTTCTTATTGTTATCTCAAGGTGAATCAATCATTAACAAGGTCAAACCACACTATTAGTGCAGCTCTGTCCACACTTGGACAGAACTAGCCACACATCAACAACAGTAACTGAGGACAACCATAACTAAAGATCTATAATACTTGGGAGCTGGCCCATAGACTCTTTAGAAGATTATTAAGTTGTCTACAAATCATCTATAATCATCTCAAGATGCTTCACAAGTTAACAAGGGCTAACTAGTATAAATAGGCACCTCTGTACAGACTTTGGACAGATTTGCCCACCTGCACTAAAACAGCTATAACTCAAGTTATAGATATGCAGTGAACATGAGCTAAGACAATTTAGAAATCTTATGAAAATAACTACAACTCTTTTATAAGAACCTAAGCATGAATCATAAGTTAACTAGGTGAAACAATCCAAACATTCAGATCTGGACAGAATGTAGGCAAAACTTCACAGCAATCTTACAACAGCCATATCTCTTAAACTATTAAACCTATGGCCATGCAATTTGGTGACAAACTAGATATGTAGGTTATCTACGACTTTTCTATGGACAAGTTTCACAGAAAACACCATTTACAAGGGGCGACTATTTAAGCCCTATAAACTGTCCAAAACATCCTGAAATGAAACATAGAGAGAAGATAAATCTAAAACTCTATGCTTGCACAACATCTGGCCATAATAAAATTATCCAAGCTATAACAACATCATAGGAAGGCAGTGGAACCACCTTTTCTATTTTTACATGCAACCATTTGCCACAATTCTTTTTAATTCATTTAATAAGCTGAAACCAAGATAAATTCATAACTAATTCATACGTGCACCAAATAATCTGAAATTTTTATCATAGCACACACATCACATGAAAAGCCTACCATAAAATTTTCACAGCAAACTAAGAAATACAACAACAGGTATCATTTTCTTCCTATTTAAACCTATTTAACACAAACCAATCATCGCAGCAGAAACTTTGCACTAACATACAACATTTTATATATATATTCACTGGACAGTACTCTTCACAAGAATTCTAAAAAGTCCACATATGCAATTTTTTGATATTCTGACAATTTACTATGCAATTTACAAGTTCTACTCAGATTTGCTAATTAATTAAAAACGTGAATAAAAACACATTTTGCACTGGGGACCCCGGGATCTGCATAAATCAACCAAGGACTTGTTAGTAATCTAATGAGTCATGACATATTAACAAAAAAGACCATCCAAGAGTTTCAGCGTCGATTTCTACCCTTCTTCTTTTTCACGTGAGAAAAACTCCGAGACGGAGAGGGAGACGCCGAGAATGGAGGGGGAGCTCGTGGCTAGGGTTTGGGACTCGGGTCGGCACGCTGCTGCTGCTCGTGCTGGTGGCTGCTGCTACTATGGCGGCTTGCTTCTGCATGTGCCGGAGGCCAGGGAGGCACGCAGAGGGGTGCGGCCCTGTGGCTCGCGGTCCCAGCCTCTGAACCGCGCGACTTGCGGTCACGGCGCAGGACGCGAAAGAGGAGCAAGCAGGGGAGCCAAGCAGGAGCGCTGGGGAGGAGAGGCAGAAGCACTGGGGAGGACTGCTGCCTTGCTGCCGACCTTGAAGGAGTTGGATGGGGAGCCATGGCTGCAGTTCGGCTGGAGCAGAATGGAGAAGGCAGAGAACGGTGGAGGAGCGATTGAGAAAGAACGAGGGGAAAAGGTGGAGACCGCGCGGTCTTTTTGTCGGAGGGAAGAAGCGCGGCCTCGGGAGGAGGCGCGACCTCGGGAGGCGCTGGTCGGCCATGGCGAAAAAGTGCCATGAAATTTTTTCCCAAATTTCTATCCCAAAATGGCAAGTTTCCGGAAACTTTCGGCCAAACTCCAAAATTGCAAACACTACTCAAACGACTTCGATTTCAATGAAACCAATTTTGTTGTCGCCGTCTCGCTGAATACTCCGACTTTCGTTAAAGACACTTGGTCAGATTCCCAATGGTTTGCCCGGTAACGATCGTCGACGGCAGCTTCGCAGTGACCGAAATTCCAATTACGCGGTACAGACTTAACTGATTTCTGGAACCTGAAAATTGTGTTGTATCTCATCTTGCGAGCTCATTTTCACCATTTTCGGCACCAATCCAGGTCTCGGCCATAAAACGAAATTTGTTCCTTTCGATCTGCACTACAACTTTTGTTTAGGGCACACTGACATGCGAACATCCGAAAATATCGTTCAACGCCGGTCAAAGCAGTCACCCGGTAGGATCCGAATTGGGGTTTCTCGTCAGTCGGAATATTTTCTGGCCATCTGCTCAACACGGAACTTTCTTAACTTTTGACCCTGAGTTCATATATAGTTGATTGGGTATAATTGCAACACTTGATTAGCTCAAATGATTTTCTTCAGTTAATCAGCCAGAACAGGCAAAATTGCGACTCGCCATTTCACGTGACTTTTTGATTCCAAACTTCACGAAACTTTTTCACCAGTTACTATAGATAGGAACTAAGATGGGTCACATGAAAAATACCTATTTAGCATTAATCTTGAATATTCATAATATGGCAATCATTGTTATCTGGCTCCATTAATTATTTCCCGAATAATTCAAACGGAGGTTCTGCCTCTGAGATTGATCCTGGCACTTCTGTCACCACTGACTAACCTTGAATTCAGTTCTTCATCGTTGCGTGATATACCAAGTACGTGCTCAACTTACTACTCAACTGACGGCGAACACCTGGGGTGTTACAATCCTGATCCAACAGAGATTATTGAGAGGGAAACCCAAAGAATCCCCTTCAAATCTGGAATCACTCCGCCGAACCAATGGTCGAGCACCTTCAAGAACTAGCTGTTTCCCCCCAATTGCCGGATGGCGAAATTGGTACCGAAGGATGTTGGAAAAAAGTAGCAGCCACTGGGAGAATCAAGACATCAGCCATTGCCTAGAATTATCTTTATCAAAAACACCCATAAACTACTCTCTTCTGATATTAGCTTCCCACTTTTGGTCTGACACCATCAATGCTTTCATCTTCGGCCATGGTATGATGACTATTACCTTAGCTGATGTTTTTATGATGACCGGCCTAATTGTGACACTACCAGTGTATCCTTACAAGTACAAGAACAAAAGTAATCAAAGAGCCGTCAACTCTGGATGTGGATGGGCTAAATACATCCAGACTTATATGGAGTCATCTAGCACTATCTCCGACAAAGAGCTGAGAGCCTTCATAAATATGTGGCTATGCAGATTCATCTCCTGTGGAAAATCCAATGAACCCACCCTGAACCATATCGTGATGGCTGAAGACTTATCTGCAGGTACTCAAATCCCACTAGGCAAATATCTCTTGGGGTCTGTCTATCATATGATGCATCAGATCACTCTCCAGATGCACTTAGGTGGAGAAATTTCCTGCATGAATGGTCCCTGGTGGTTGGTTCAGATGTGGCTCCAACTATATATGCATCAGATAGCTTCTATGAGCCTTCTTAATCTGAGTTTCCCTTCAATTAACTATGCTGAAGGCAACACAGCAAAGGTCAAAGCATGTCAGACTTATGGAGAAGCAGCATCGTCTATTAGTATTGACATAGACATTGGTCATCTCTTTAAGCTGTTCTTCAAAGGTTTTGACAATGTACTTTGGCTTCCCTATAGAGAGAATGAAGATTTGACTCTTCCTTGCATGTGTAACTATGAATTTGGCTGTGCAGACAAAGTATCCAGTGATATCTTCAATTCTTTCATCAAACCTTGCATTCTGCCAGCCGAATTTCATCATGGAAGATTAGTGCAGTCCACCTATGAATTTTATTATCCAAACATGGTGGCCAGACAATTAGGATGTGGTCAATTGCCCCCAAGACCTTTCTTCTCAACAATAATAAAGCCCAGGGAAGTAATCAAAGAAGGGACAACGGCTCAAAAAGTCTTTGAATTAGGATGAGAGCTGCCAACATATAAACCATCTCCATTTAGGATAGTAGATACTGCTCATCCTTTCTTTACTTCTTGGTGGGAAGAATGGCACGCTCATATCTTCAATGTATCAGTCCACTCCCTATGTCAAAACTTGCAACCTGATTTTGCTTCTGATAGTGAGGTAATTTCATTATACTCATCATTTTCCGCTCTTGAATTCACTCCTCACCTTAACATTCGGCTATACACAGGATTTTGAGCCTACACCCCCCATCAAGGTAATCCAATATTATTTGGCTGGACCCAATTCTGTCCTGGGTTTTAATGCTCCAAACTTGAAAACTTTAATGAAAATTCCTGCAACTTCAACTACTGCACCTTCAAGAGGAGAGGGTAAAAGAAAAGCACTTGAGAGTGTCCCTTTACCCAGGAAACCAATGACCAAAAAGGCTAAATTATCTCCTAAGGTATGAATCCTTCATTCTGTGTTAAGCTAGTAACCTCATTCGGCAATAAATCTGACCACTTCCATATTTCATCATTTCTATTGCAGCCACAGGTTAAAATTCCCAAATTAGGTGGCACCTCATCAACTGTACAACCATCTCTTGGAGTTTCTACTGAAATCGAAGAAATTCAGGATGTTGAAATCCCAAAAACTCAGGAAGCAGATGGTTCAAAAATTCATGAAGCCGATGAGACAATAGGTAACACATTCGGCTAACCCTTTTTCTTTTGTCACATCTCTCCTCATACTCATATCATTACTTGAAACAGATGAAATTTTAAATCAGCTGGCAGAAGAACCTTCTCCTGATCATGCTCTAAGCCCTCTTCCTCTAAATATTCAATCAAGTCCTCGAGTAGGCCAGGATACAACCCATCCTGATGACCAATCAACTCAGCAGGTAAAGTTTTGTTTCAAACTATACTATTTTTAACAAATTTGTTCAATCGTCTAACGCTTCTTTCCCCTTTTTTTAGAAGAATACCACCGAGCCGACCATGAGTTATTCCTTCCCCACTGAAGATTATATCACTGAGAAGGGTGAAGAAAATATTTCTCAACGTAGTCTATCAATGGAAAATCAAGCTCGTCTGAGGGAGGTGATCATTTTGTTGAATAAAGACACCGTCAATTTGGTTCAGGACGCAGATCAGATAAGAGACATTCTTGAACTTATTGATGAAGATATCCTCCCTGCTTTTTTGACCCCCTAGAGTCTGCAGCCTGCCTTGATAACTTTGTTGGTATGGTGAGAAGGGCAACCAAGAACATATCATATAGGGTTGTCTTGCAGAATGATAGGTCTTCAAAGAAACTGGAGCTTAAAGATTTGCATTCTTACATACAAACTGCAAGAAATTCCCTGGCAACCCTGGAGCCCGAGTTGAAAGCCATAGAGGAGGAAAAGGGCGGGTTAGAAGCTCAACTAGCCGAATTGAATGCCAAAATTCAGTCTCACAGGGCTCATGTAGCTGATTTGCCGAAGGACATAGAAGCAGCTTCGCTAAGGATGACTTCGGCCCTCAAAGAAGATTGGCAAATCAAAACCAAGCTATCCAAAATCCAGAGCTCTGAAGATGAAGACCAGAAAGTGCTAGACAATGTTAGCCGAATCAGGACCGAGGCTATAAAGGCAATTAATCAGCTTCTGAATGAGTAGACATTGAACTTGTAATAAACTAAGTGTAATATACTCTGTCTCCGCAAAAACTATCTTCGTGCTTCCATGCTTTTATTTGTCTGAGAAAACAATCGGCCTTTTTACTTTAAATTCTTCCTATTAAGATGTAGCCGATTGTCCTCATTTTCTGATAGCCGAACGAACCCTGACTCAAAGAACCAAGGATATAGCCGAACGACATTCGACTTAACCGAGCCTGGCCCAGTCCAGTAACGGCCCAGCTGAGAGGGGAAAACCCTACTTCGTCGCTTGGCATTCTTGCCCCACTACCCCGTGGAACTCGCCACGACTCCTTCTTCGCCTTACAGATAAGCCCCTTTCGTCAGCCTCGATTGCCACCTACAGTTAAGCATTCTTGCCTCCCCCTCTTCATATTTCTTTGCTCGATTCAACCCAGAAGAAAACCCTAACCTCCATAGTAATGGCGAATGGCGATGATCGCGGCAAGCGTCCCGCCAAAGGGGAAACATAGGGAAGCAGAGCACCGCAACGCCGGGGCCGTGGGTGAGAATCAGTTTCTTTGCCCCCTTGCAGTTCTACTTTCTTGTCCGCCTTCCGTCTGGATTTTGATTTTCTTCTTACTTACTAGGATAAGATTCATTTCCACTAGCCAAAGCCATCCTCATCCTCAACCAGGAACCCCATCATCCGGTTGCTCTAGCCCCTCCGATTCCCCAGATTCTTCCTCAGACCCCTACTACTCCGATTGGTGGAGTCACCGTGACGCCTGCCGCTTCAAGGAGGAGAGGGACAAGGCCCGAGAGGAACTGGGCGAGGTTTCCAAGCAATACGGCACTGACCAGCTTGAATGGGAGGATCAGCGAAACCAACTCTGCGATGCTATCACAGGTCAGTGAAATTCTCGCCCAATTCCCCCTCTTCTAATTGAACTTGTTTGCCTGAGGTATCCTTTTTCCTGTCCAGCATTGTCTGCAGAGGTTGACCGCCTGAAGATTGCGGCAACCAGGGTGGCTGACAAGGTGAACGCCCAGGGGCAAACCATGGAGGTGCGCCTTGATGATGCGGACAGCCGTGTCGATCAAGCCGTCATTCACGGCGTACATCACGGCGTCGCCTTAGGGCTGGCGGCGATGTCCACCAAGGCGCGTGAGGACTTCTCCGCCATGCCAACCGGCTTCCTCGACGGCGAGCTGCCAGAAGATGTCAAAGACATTGAAGATCTTCTAGAAAGCTACGAGGATCATGCAACCGTACTCGCCCAGGCCACTGACGCCCAATCTGTCTTGAACAGATTGTTTGATGAATAGTCTGTACTTAGGAGTTCCTGTAATAAGACTGCTCTCTTTTGTGAAACACTTGCATCTGTGAAATATTGGTTTGTGATTCCTGTTTTTCCTTCTTTGAATTATCGAAAGCAGAATTCCTGCATGATATTATCCTTATTCGGTTAGATTGATATTTTTGCTCTAAAGGCGACACATGTCATTTCGGCTATTCTCCGAACTTTTGGAGCATTTTTTTGCTAAAGGCGATGCTTCACATCTGCTATTTTCGCGTACAAACATTCTTGAATCTACTCATGTACCGACTTCCACGCAGGGATGAAACCTCTTAAGAAATCTCGCAATAATAGCTCTGGAGAACTCTTCCCCAAACAAAGTCTTCAAGATATATGAATTACCAGGCACGCTCTTCACTACCCGAAAAGGACCTCCCAATTTGGAGACCATTTACCGAACGCTTTATCTTTCATCCCGATCGGCAATATAACCTTCCAAACCAAATCCCCTTCTACAAAGTGTTTCTCTTTAACTTTCTTATTGTAATATTTGGCAACACGTAACTTATTTTTTTTCTATGCTTTCCAATGCCTTGAGATGAACTAAATGCAAATCTTCTAATTCATCCATCATCAAACCTTTATAATCTTCTTTCTTCAAATCAGTTTGTAATGTAACTCGTCTTGAACCCGATTGTAACTCCCACGGTAGCACAGCACAATGGCCACAAACCAACTCGTAAGGAGATGCTCGAGTAGACCCATGACAAGCCATTCGGTAAGCCCACAAAGCTTCGTTAAGAACCGAATGCCACTTCTTTGGCTTTTCATCAATCTTCTTCTGGATAATCTTAATCATAATTTTATTTGACGCTTCAGCTTGACCATTGGCTTGTGCATAATAAGGAGAAGAATTATACAACTTGATCCCCATTTCTTTAGCAAAATAACAAAATTCGGTTGACGTAAACTGAGTCCCTTGATCTATTGTTATAGTTTGAGGGATCCCGAACCTGTGAACTATATGTTCCTTAACAAAATTGATCATGTTTTCTGACGTAACCTTCTTCAAAGGTATAGCCTCAACCCATTTGGTAAAGTAATCTGTAGCCAACAGTACGAACTTATGTCCTTTGCTAGAACGAGGATGAATTTGACCAATCAAATCTATAGCCCATCCCCTAAACGGCCACGGCTTGATAATTTGATTCATAGCCGATGCTGGAACTCTTTGAATATTGCCGAATCTCTGACAGTCTTGACATCGTTTATAATATTCAAAACAATCCTCGAGCATAGTTGGCCAAAAATAACCAGTCCTTCTTATTATCCATTTCATTCGTTAAGCCGATTGATGTGCACCACATAACCCTTCATGCACTTCATACATTAGCTTTTTGGCTTCTTCTTGACTTAAACACTTGAGGAGCACTGCATCTATAGATTTATAGTATAACTGATCATCAAGAAGTATAAACTTGAGAGCCTTATACCTGAGCTTTCTAGAAACCTTTTGTGATGGATTTTTCAAGTAATCGCCAATTTCTTCTCTCCAGTTATCAACCATACGATCTTCACCCAAAGCAAAAATATCTTGATCTTCCTAATATCCAGAAGCAGCTTGAGCCAATTTATTCGCTTCTTCATTATGCCCCCTAGGGATATGATGTAAATTTGCCACCTGAAAATACATCAAAAGCTCTTGACATTTTTCATAGTACTCTCTTAATATATCACTCCTACACTCATATTGACCAGTTAGCTGGTTGATGACTAACTCAGAATCCCCAAAAATTTCGACTGCAACAACTTTTATTTCCACAAGAAGCCGAAGCCCTCTGAGCAATGCTTCATACTCTGCTTGATTGTTAGTAACATAAAACTCAATGGGGATAGCATATTTAAAAGTCAACCCTCGTGGAGAAATCAAGAAAATACGAGCACCACCACCTTTACTACAAGATTAGCCATCGAGAAACAAAGTCCAAGGTGCAATATTTACCATGTTAGTAGAGGGATCACGATGATGAGTAACAAAATCGGCAATAGCCTGACCTTTTACTGCTTTTGCCGATTCGTACTTTAAATTAAATTCCGACAATGCTAAAATCCACTTGCCGATCCTTCCATTTAAAATAGGCATTGACAACATATGTTTTATCACATCAAATCCAGAAACTATCACGCATCCGACATTTAATAAGTAGTGCCTAAACTTGGTACACGAGTAATACACACATAAACAAAGTTTCTCTGTAGCCAAATACCTCGTCTCTAGGTCTAACAGCTTTCGGCTAAGGTAAGCTATTACTCTTTCTTTTCCCTCAAATTCTTGTATGAGGGCCGATCCTATCGTTAGGCTATCGGCCGCCACGTACAACTTGAAAAATTTACCAAGCTGTGGAGGTACCAACACCGGTGGTGCCTTCATGTACTCTTTAATTTCATCAAAAGCTTTCTGTTGTATGTCACCCCACACGAATTTTTGATCTTTCTTAAGCTTCAACAACGGAGAAAATGGCAAAATTCTTTTAGATAAGTTAGATATAAATCTTCTTACAAAATTAATCTTGCCAAGCAGCGACTACAACTCCGTGAGGTTGGTTGGAGGGACAACTTTGTCTATTGCTTCCATGCTTTTCTTTCCGACATCAATCCCTCTTTTATGGATCAGAAACCCCAAAAACTCACCTGCCGAAACTCCAAAAGCACATTTGTTTGGATTCATCCTCAAACCATGCTTCCTTGTGCATTCCAAAGTCTTCCTCAAATCAGCCAAATGTTCTTTATGATCCCTAGACTTCACGACCACATCATCAATATAAATTTCTACAATTTTGCCGATCAACTCATGGAAGATATAATTCATAGCTCTTTGATAAGTTGCGCCGGCATTCTTTAATACAAACGTCATGACAACCCATTCAAACAAACCAATATGACCAGGGCATCTAAAAGCTGTCTTTGAAATATATTGCATTGCCATAAAGATCTGATTATATCCAGCATTACCATCCATAAAGCTGATGACTTCGTAACCAGCCGCTGCATCAACAAGCAATTTGGCAACCGACATACGGTAACTATCCATTGGAGTAGCTTTATTGAGATCTCTAAAATCAATGCAAACCCTCATCTTTCCATTCTTCTTATATACTGGAACTATGCTTGAAATCCACTCTGCATATCTACATGTCCGAATGAAATTTGCTTTCAATAATCTCTCAACTTCCTTTTTCACGTCGGCCAGTACTTCCTCTTTAAAAATTTTCCGAGGAGGTTGTTTATAGGGGCGATACCTAGGTTTGATCGGTAATTGATGCTCAACAATAGAACGGTCTAGTCCGGGCATCTCTGTGTAATCCCAAGCAAAACAGTCCTTGAACTCCTTCAGAAGGTTTATCAATTTCGATCTATACTCTGGATCCAAATTTGCACTGACATATATTGGTCTTAGCTCGGCATCATTACCAACATTTATCTCTTCTAGTTTATCAGCCGACATAAAACCTCGTCCCAACTTTCCTTCGTTACCATCAATTGGATTATCCATTTAAATATTGCTTTGAGACCCGACTGCTTGGATCGGCTGTTGTTACTTGTCGAAGACATTTACAGGACCTTCCTCCCAAACTCTTCTAGAGAAGCACTCGACACCATCATACTCCCAATAAGTGGGCTTTGTGGCAGCAACACTTACCGAATCATCAGCATAGACAACTTTGACATCATCTCCAACCCACTGGATAAGGATTTGATGCATAGTCGACGGAACACAACAGTTTGCATGGATCCAATCTCTTCCTAAGAGTAAACTATATGCCCCCTTGCAATCTATGATGAAGAAGGTAGTAATTGTTGGTAGTTCTTAGGTACACCTAGGATAGGGTAGCTAAAGCAGCTATCTACTAATGCCAAGCGGGGTTGTCAGTCCCGACACTAGTAGGAGCTAACTAGCGAGAATGCAATCTACCAGGAGGAGATTCTGCAAGCGCACAGAACTATCGTAGTAGCACTTCCCTAGGAGTACCAGGTGTCGATTTATTTGATCCCAAGGGAAGGCTAGGGTGGTGTATGAGTCGAGTCAAGGAGGGGATGAAAGTCGAAGAAAAAGGGAAAAGAAGAGAAGGGAAGAGAGGAGATGAAAGGCTAGAAAGAATTTATGGGTGGATAGGTAAGGATGAAGTGGATGGCTAAGGTAAGGTAGATGGATAGGTAGCTAAAGGGAATAGGATAACTAAGGGTAACTAAGATAACTAACTACTCCTAGATAACTACAAAGCCAGATGCTTACGAAGCAAGGCAGGCAAAAGTCAATAAAGCAACTAAGTTAAGTAAAGTTTTATTCCTATCTTATCAAGTATCGAGGCGTACTAGCCTTTACCACTTACTTAGGTTGAACGCTAGCACAACGAGCCTTACTATTAAACTGGGCCAACTACGTGGTGGAATTCAAGGTGCAGAGGGCTGTCACCACCTGCTTGCTACCACAGCTATCCGGGGGTCCAGCCGTATCTGAAGGTAAGTCTATAACTAAGCACCACACTTAATTATATTCTAACTATCTCTACACTAGCTTTGAATAGAGAAACCCTTGCGGACGTCAGAGCAAATACTTGACTTAATAAGATAAACACTAGACTAACTAAGCAACCTATTGGCAGAGATCAATCACTAAGCACACTAGAGATTAACTACTACGGCTAAGTGAATTGAACTGTAGGATAGCTAGGTCACACTCAAGGTACTTGATAAAGTAATACTGAAAGTAATACTTAAAGTAATACTGAGATAAAGATAAATGTACTTGAGATACAAGAGAGCAAACCAGACCAGAGACGCCGGGAAATCAACCGTCCTCCGATGCCAGTCGCTCGCACCCGCTTCTCTCTTAGCAAGCTCTACGCTCCTTTTACCAAGAACTTAGGCTGAGCTGTGCTAAACTAAGAGCCGCGATGTAGCGAGGGCACTAGAGCTATACTCTCTCTACT
This sequence comes from Coix lacryma-jobi var. lacryma-jobi, assembly GCA_009763385.1. Lineage (NCBI taxonomy): Eukaryota > Viridiplantae > Streptophyta > Magnoliopsida > Poales > Poaceae > Coix > Coix lacryma-jobi. The sequence goes on along the minus strand of CM019829.1, from coordinate 63,712,009 downwards.
AGCTAACCTACTTGCCTAAGCTCTCTGAGCTTCTAACCTAACTCTCACTTGCTTCTCTTGCTTGTGTGTTGCTTTCTCTGGGATGTGATGGTACAAATGAAGTGCTGTCACCAGGGGGGTATTTATAGTCTTGAGGAGTGAGGGGGGTACTTATAGGGGGCAGCCAACCGACCTAGGGTTGGGTCAGGTGGCGGGCACCACCCCCTACTGGCGGCCGCCAGTCCCCTGGCCGTTGGATGCACCGGCTTTGATCTTACGGCCTCCAGGTGGTTGTCCAAGGCGGTTTGGAGGTCGGTTGCATGTCCTAGCAACCGCCATTCGGCCTTGATCCATGCCACTCCTCCCTAAGCCGTCCAATGCCACTGACCTAGTGACCAAGGGCCAAGATTTGGCCTTGGGGAGGTCACACGGATCGATGACGTGGCAGAGAGTGGAACTTGGGCCAACCCAAGTGGCGGGCGCCACCTAGGGGTGGCAGGCGCCAGCCCCCTTAGGCCCATTTGGGCCCTGCTGAGTGGGCTTGGCCTCTGGTGGGTCCATATGTCCAAATTTGGTTCAAATCCTGCATTCAAATAAAATTCTATGGACATGTGGAATTTGGTTAGTTTGAAACCTATTTGACTACATTTCATGCCTTTTTGGTGGACTTTAGGGTCAAATGTTGATGGTAAAACAGGTGTTTAAGGACCATCAACAAGCTCCCCCAAGCTAACCTGTTGCTCGTCCTCGAGCAACAATGCGGTTTAAGCATTGAGCATGAAATAGATAGCAACTTAAGATGTATGCAAGTGCATATTGTATAGTGAGAAAGAACTTAGCATATATCATTAATCATAGCAATGTGGGGCTTATAGCTTTTCACTTCCAACATGCAAGAGTGAAATAAAGTAGTAGATAAGAAACTTTTATCTTGCTTAGGTTTAACTAGGATTCTGTCTGGAGGTTTTTCAAAGTTTTCAAAAGATAACAACTTGCTTAAGTCCTCCAAGATTCACTCAATCACTCAATGGTGTTTAAATCCTCACTTAGGCCAAAATGTAGCCTCTCCTATTTCTAAAGAATGATATGTGGAGTTATAGGTAGGCTAAGAACCATGAGCAAATTGCCTGATGTTTATTGCTAAGCTAGACACTCAGATCATAAGGAGCAGCAAATCATAAAAATTGATCAAGATGTGCATGTGTGGTTATGTGGAAGTGTATAGAGAGATATTTCATAATCCTTCCTAGTTAATTTCTGGGTCTAGAGCTAATGATAATTCTCTCTCTTTTTTTTTGGATACATAGTGAGTAGACAAAAGATGTGTCCTCACGTTTTCTTAGGACATAGTCCTCTTTTGAGCTACTTTGCTCACTTTTTTTTTCACAGGACATAGTTTTTTCTTGAGCTACTTTGCTCATTTTTTTCTCTCTCTCTCTTTTAGCTCTAGATTTCCCCGGGTTATCTATAGGAAATTTTTTTTTGAAATGAGTAGGGAAAGGGAGAGAAATGCTTATTCCCAGTGTAGGAATAGCATAAGGCTAGCAATGGGATGTTTGGCAGGGTATTGCATATCTGCAGTGTAGAGACTAAGCAATTTATTTGGTGGTTGTAAACTTCCAAAGTAGAGAGTAGGCAATTTATGGTGGGTGTGTGTGAATCTTGATTCAAAAGATATGATAAGCTTCTCTACTAAGATCTATGAGGTCTAACAAAGCTCAACACAAACAAAGCTCTTTGTGGTTTTGACTAATGACTAACAAATATTTGGCTGGTGGTGAGATGGGATAAAATCCAGGAGAAACTTTAAGCAAGGTTTTCATGATTTTTAAAAGAAATCCTCCAGATTAGGTCCTAATTTCACTTTAGCAAGTTTAAAGAATTACTCCAGTTCTTACTAACTTTATTCACTAAGCATGATTTCAGTTAAAACATGTGCAACCCACAAAAGCTACAACTTAGATAAGATCAGTTATTCAAACCATAACAATAGCATTTGCATGACATATTTCAAATCTTATTCAGGTTTCAACTTGTTTAAGCAGATTTTATCAATTTTATTCATGGAATGGTTATTTAGGCAAGCATGTGACATTCAAAAGATATAGAATTTAAGAACTGAATGTAAAGTGTAGGCTTGAGACATACCTTATCGGAGCGGGAGTCTCCCCCAAGCTGGCTTCTTGCTTGGTGAAAGATCTTCTTCTTCTCAGTCGGAGCTCTTGTTCTCATTTTATTAAAAAGGGAAACTATCTAATGTTGTAAAAAGGGAAACTATCCTATTTTGATATTTTATTATTCTAGCTAAGTTAACATATACCTATGCATATAACTAATGATAACTGATTTTTTTAGTTACATGCATCACATATGTTATTTATTCAAAAAAGGGAAAATTGAAGGGAGAAATTAAAAGTAAACCATACCTTAGGTCCATGGAATTTCATCCTTATCCGGTGGGTCTTCTTCTTCCTTGGGCACTTCTTCTCTCAGTACTCCATCGGGTTCTTCTTCTTCTGGCACCTCTCCCTTGTTATGTGAATCACACAACTTAGGAGGAGGTGGTTCTCTCTTTCTGCTCCACCCTGTTCTTGGGCGCCTCTTCTTGGTACGAACGGGTTCTGCTTCCTGCATGTTAGCGGCATATGCGGGAACACGGGAGAAGGAGAATATTTCGTTCCTCCCTCCTAATGTCATTTGTATTTTACCACTCCCCACATATATGCAAGCATTAACAGTATTCAAGAAGGGTCCACCTAAGATTAGAGGCACAGCTTTCCTATTTCCCATATCTAGTATTATGAAATCAGCAGGAACATAGAAACCTCTAATATGAACAGGTAAATCATTAACTATTCCTTCTACATAGCAAGTGGATTGATTAGCTAGCACAACATAGGCAGATGTGGATGACATGGGTGGAAAGAACGAGTTTTCATATAAATCTTTAGATAAAATGTTCACACTCGATCCTAAATCACACATGGCATTTTTAAAGACTTCACCAAAGATTGAGCATCTAATTATGGGACTACCAGGATCACCCTTTTTAACAGTCATGGTTTGATCTTCATAATAGTTAAAATATTTTATTTCAACCATATTTGCAGTTTCCATGTCAGGTTTAGCAGGAATTTTGCCAGTTTCAAAAGATGGTATGATAGCAGCAAGTTGAGCTAATTGGGTTTCTAACATCTTATTAAAGCTTAATTGATTTTTCAGAGCAGATGAGAAATCTTCCAATTTAGCATTTATATTATCTAGGGTTTTATCATTCGACATTAATTTCTTATTCAAGAAATCAGTAGTTCTACCTTGTGAGTAAACTAAATTTTTCAAGAATGAGAGACTATCAGAATTATGAAAATTAGAGCGGGGGAATGAATTGTTACCTTGAGAGTTTGCAGGCTGATTCCATCCTTGATTCTGTTGACGGAAACCGTTATTGTTGTTGATGAAGTTCAAATCTTCATGTAGCTCGGGGCAGTGGCTCCCAGAATGTCCGATTTCTCCACAGACTTCACAAGTCATATAGGATTCCAGAGATTGGACACTCTCTTGTTGGTTCATCTTCTCACAGCTGTCTAGCTTCTTTGCCAGCAGGTCCATCTTGGCCACGACCATGTCGGCCTCCTTAAGGGAATGCATACCTCGCTTACGGGGCTGTAGTCTTTCGTCATTCCATCCTTGGTTCGACACCATCTTGTCTATGAGAGCCTTAGCATCTGCAACATTCAGAGAAAAGAATGCACCACCGGCGGCAGCAACCAAATGGCTTCTAGAGAGAGGGGTTAGGCCATGGTAGAAGCTCTGGATCAATAGCCAGTCCTCCATACCGTGGTGTGGACAAGCAACGACATACTCTTGCAACCTCTCCCAAGCCTCGGGAATAGATTCCTCGGCTTGTTGCGTAAAGCTGGAGATTTTGTTGCGCAGAGCATTTGTCTTGCCCAACGGAAAGAATTTGGCGAGAAAAGCATTGGAACACTTGTCCCATGTGTCTACAGCGTTGCGATCGGTATAGAACCATTGCTTCGCTTTTCCTAGCAAAGAGAAAGGAAAGAGACGAAGACGGATGGCTTCTTGGGTTATCCCCTTAATGGTGAAGGTGCCGCAAATCTCCAAAAATTGTTGGAGGTGACATTGGCATCCTCATGAGCTTTGCCACAGAACAGGCTAGCTTGGACCATCGTGATCAGAGCCGGTTTCAACTCAAAATTGAGGTTGGCATTGATCACGTCTGGTCCTATCGCTACATTAGCGGCAGAAGGAGCAGAAAACTCACGAATGGTCTTGCTGGCCATCGTGAAGATAGAACGAGATAAGAAAGAAAGAAGTTGAAGAAGATGAAGGAAAAAGATAAGAAGAGTTAAGGAAAGAAAGAATGGGGTAAGATGGGATTCGCTAAGCGGGAGCTTAAGCGAAGATAAATTCGACACGGACTCAACCGATACACCAATTGCCTTCCCCGGCAACGGCGCCAGAAATGCTTGTTGGTAGTTCTTAGCTACACCTAGGATAGGGTAGCTAAAGCAGCTATCTACTAATGCCATGCGGGGTTGTCAGTCCCGACACTAGTAGGAGCTAACTAGCGAGAATGCAATCTACCAGGAGGAGATTCTGCAAGCGCACAGAACTATCGTAGTAGCATTTCCCTGGAAGTACTTGGTGTCGATTTATTTGATCCCAAGGGAAGGCTAGGGTGGTGTATGAGTCGAGTCAAGGAGGGGATGAGAGTCAAACAAAAAGGGAAAAGTAGAGAAGGGAAGAGAGGAGATGAAAGGCTAGAAAGAATATATGGGTGGATAGGTAAGGATGAAGTGGATGGCTAAGGTAAGGTGGATGGATAGGTAGGTAAAGGGAATAGGATAACTAAGGGTAACTAAGATAACTAACTACTCCTAGATAACTACAAAGCAAGATAACTACGAAGCAAGATGGTTACGAAGCAAGGCAGGCAAAAGTCAATAAAGCAACTAAGTTAAGTAAAGTTTTATTCCTATCTTATCAAGTATCGAGGCGCACTAGCCTTTACCACTTATTTAGGTTAAACGCTAGCAAAACGAGCCTTACTATTAAACTAGGCCAACTACATGGTGGAATTCAAGGCGCACAGGGCTGTCACCACCTGCTTGCTACCACAGCTATCCGGGGGTCCAACCGTATCTGAAGGTAATTCTATAACTAAGCACCACGCTTAATTATATTCTAACTATCTCTACCCTAGCTTTGAATAGAGACACCCTTGCGGACGTCAGAGCAAATACTTGACTTAATAAGCAACCTATTGGCAAAGATCAATCACTAAGCACACTAGAGAATAACTACTCTGGCTAAGTGAATTGAACTATAGGATAGCTAGGTCACACTCATGGTACTTGATAAAGTAATACTAAAAGTAATACTTAAAGTAATACTGAGATAAAGTTAAATGTATCTGAGATACAAGAGAGCAAACCAGACCAGAGACGTCAGGAAATCAACCGTCCTCCGATGCCAGTCGCTCGCACCCGCTTCTCTCTTAGCAAGCTCTACGCTCCTTTTACCAAGAACTTAGGCTGAGCTGTGCTAAACTAAGAGCCGCGCTGTAGCGAGGGCACTAGAGCTATACTCTCTCTACTAGCTAACATACTTGCCTAAGCTCTCTGAGCTTCTAACCTAACTCTCACTTGCTTCTCTTGCTTGTGTGTTGCTTTCTTTGGGATGTGATGGTACAAATGAAGTGGTGTCACCAGGGGGGTATTTATAGTCTTGAGGAGTGAGGGGGGTACTTATAGGGGGCAGCCAACCGACCTAGGGTTAGGTCAGGTGGCGGGCGCCACCCCCTACTGGCGGCCGCCAGTCCCCTGGCCGTTGGATGCATCGGCTTTGATCCTACGGCCTCCAGGTGGTTGCCCAAGGCGGTTTGGAGGTCGGTTGCATGTCCTAGCCACCGCCATTCGGCCTTTATCCACGCCACTCCTCCCTGAGCCATCCGATGCCACTGACCTAGTGACCAAGAGCCAAGATTTGGCCTTGGGGTGGTCACACGGATCGATGACGTGGCAGGGAGTGGAACTTGGGCCACCCAAGTGGCGGGCGCCACTTAGAGGTGGCGGGCGCCACCTAGGGGTGGCGGGCGCCACCCCCCTTAGGCCCATTTGGGCCCTGCTGAGTGGGCTTGGCCTCTGGTGGGTCCATATGTCCAAATTTGGTTCAAATCCTGCATTCAAATAAAATTCTATGGACATGTGGAATTTGGTTAGTTTGAAACCTATTTGACTACATTTCATGCCTTTTTGGTGGACTTTAGGGTCAAATGTTTATGGTAAAACAGGTGTTTAAGGACCATCAACAGTAATCAAAGTTTTTAATCCAATCATCAACTCAACATGAACAGCTCCTCGAGTATCAGAAGGGTTGCCGGCGAAGTCTCTGAGCACCATGTCAGTGTTTAGTAATTCCTCATTAGCCATCCCCAGCTTCCTGAAGGTAGTGTATGGCATGATATTGATGGCAGCACCCCCATCAATAAACATCTTGGTTAAAGGCTTGCCATTAACGTAGCCTTTCACGTAAAGCAGCTTCAAGTGTCGATGCTTGGCTGGCTTGTCAAAAATTGCTCGCTGGGTCAAGACAAGCTGAGCCATCAGATCCTGGTACTCGTTTTCATCAAAATCCGAGTACACCTCTTCTTGGACATCTTGATCCCCGGGGCCATAAACACTGACGGAAGGAAGAAAGCCATGCATGCATTAGCCGAATGATCATGCTCATTAGGTTTTTCCTTTGGACGCCAAATTTGTTTCGTCTTAGTGCCTGCTTGCACCAATTCTCTATCTCTTAGGCGTTGCACTCTTCTTTTCTGGCTTTTCCTTAACCCTGGTGGACACCACTGTCCTTTCTGCCAAACATATTCATGACACTCTTCTTCTCCAGCGCGAGCTCAATCTTGATCGGCAAACCTTTTCCCTCGTCGATCTTCGGAATTACCTATTTTTAAACACCGATCGTCCCCAACAAATCGTGTTCCAAGCCTTTCATGGACCGGATGGCGGATGACCCGAGACTGCCTATACTCTGAATATTGATCACTACATTCAGGGCAATTATTTTTAGTGGGCAGTTTCAAGCCTTCATTTCAGCAATAATTGAAGAACGAGCACCCCCAATGAGATTGCTCTTGTTCTTTTACGTACTCTTGTTCCTCTCGGCACATCTCCTCTTTGTACCTCCGGTGTTCCTCCATGAACTTTCGTTCTTCATAATACTTCTGCCTCTGACGCTGTTCCTGCTCCCGTCTCCATTTGTTTAATAAAATACGTGTCGTGACCTTGGGCCTGGAAGTTTCTCCCCTCTCGGTTCGGCTATTCTGGAAACGATTTTGTTGCTGAAATTCTTCATTTGTGATCTACCGATCGGGGTCAACAGCGCCGGTCTTTCTCACTCTATCAGAGGTTAATACCTTCATCTTACCTTTGCCCTAGGGGTCATCTACATTAACCATGTTAATGGAGAAAGATACGGTATTCTGCGCAAACGGGTTAGCATCGATCTTCATTTTTCCATCGAACTTCAAATGCCCTTCCTGGATAGCCTTCTGGATCCGCACCCTGAACACTCAGCAATCATTTATAGAATGAGATCTGGTGTTATGGAAACCACAATACTTCTTGTCTTTAACCCCTTCAGGGTGCAGCATGGGATGACCTTCCGTTAGCTTGATGCGTCCCTCTTTCACCAACAATTTGAATAGCTTATCTGATTTGGAAACATCAAAGTCGTAGGTACCCTTTTGCTGCCTCACCCATCGTTGATTGACTTGAGTCGGCTCTTTCGCCTAGACTAACTCAGCTGCAGCTGTCTCATCTTCGTCATCATACTCCATTGCTTATTCTAAGAAACCCTGATACATTTCGCTAGCCACATCGCCTTTCTGGAATTGGTTGTTTCTTCTAAACCCCAGAGCCTGATTACTCGTCATTGCCAATCATTGTAATAATTGCCCAAGATCATCAAACTCCATGCCAAATAACTTTTACCTCATATTCGACAACATGTCAGCTATAGCTATCCCTGGCAATTGATCATCTGGTAAAATCAGGGAATAGCAGAGATTTTTAGTCTCTCTGAATCTCTGCAAATATTCCTGTGGTGTTTCGGTAGCTTTCATTCTCAAACTCATGAGGTCGACCAACTTCTTCTCTTTGGTACCCGTAAAGAAATACGCATTGAATATCTGCTCCAAATCCGCCCATGTTCCAATAGAATTCACCGGTACAGATGTGAACCATGAGAAGGCTGGTCCTGTCAGTGATAACGGGAAGTACCGAATCCTTCAGCTTCATCTGCAGATGCTTCCCCAAGCTGCATTAAGTAGCGGCTGATATGTTCTATAGTGCTAGTATCATCCTGGCCTGAAAACTTGGTGAGATCAGTGGGAGGCTTTACCCTCGGAGGAAGTGCTACTCGATTATACCACTCTGGGTAAGGAGATTTATAAGCGTAAGGCTGATTCTTTGGCTTCAGGCCGAATTGATTTTGCATCATGTCAGCCATCCTATGCATGACAAGGTCAATATTTGAATCTGGAACGCCGTGCGCTTGTCCTCCAAGAAATGCCCTTGCTGAATTTTTATAGCCCGGATTCGGGAAAGCATCAATTGCATTGTAATCAACGAACTCCTAATATCCATCTCCATACATATTCTTTTGCAACCTATCTATTGCTGGAGACACCCTGAAAGCAGATTGTGGGACGTTTCCCGTCGTGCCGAATGCGAGTTGGCCATGAGTCATTGGAGGTTGTTGCTTCTCGTGAGGGACCATCCCACCTCTGCTTGTACCAACTCCGCCGTCTTCAGCAATCTTTTTCTGATGTTGGGATACGGGGAATAACATTGGCCCCTGCATCGAGCCAGCGGCTTCCTCAAAATGTTTATCAACTACCGGGCTGAAAGTACTAACCACGATGGCACGAAAAGTATTTAAGAAAGTTGATTGATGATTTGTCAAGGCCTCTGACATAGCCTTGTACACCAGTTCAGACAATTTTTTAGCATCTTCTTCATCGGTGCAATCGGATTGATGAGAAAGGAGAGTTCTTGGGAGTGACTGCTTTTGGAAAACCTTGTTACTCTTATTCTTAGAAAAGGACATCAAGCATTTGTGCTGAAACTCATCGCATGCTTGTTGAACCAAATTTCTCAAGTCTCCTGGCAACTCATCCATGGTCACGTCCAGAACTTGATTGTTGTCGATTTCCGGCATCTTGGAATGTGGGGTCCCACCGGGCGTGCCAAAAAGTGTGTTGGCACAAAATGTGGCGCACTGTGCCTCACACACAGCAAGCCAGAAAGTGTGGCTTTAATCGGGTGCCCGGACGGTTTGAAATCCGAAGACGTGCCAGTCCGTTTGACCTGAAAGCCAACAAGGGATAAAACTGTGAGAATAAAACTAGAACATGCCGGGTGAGACCAGACAGTTCCATATTTACGGCCATGAAGCCACTTACGACGACATACAACTATAGAAGCTGTCTACCAAGCATGTTTATAGAGTCATTCTGCTAATATAAAAAGAAAGCATGTGAAAGCATTGATTGCCGAATACACATGTAAGAAAAGACATGCTTGAACAAGTAAAAATAAATTATAAATTAACGTATAACCAAGCTCGGCAAACTAGCCGAATTGGGATCCATGAAGAAGGAACATGCAAACAAACATGATCAAACTAGTCTAAAACCTGCATCTACCGCACGATACCTAGTTTTATCGAGGCTCAAGCGTGATTCACATGTATGAACCCACAACACATAGCAATCTAGATTAGAAATTAATTCGGCCATCCTGATCATGCAAGTTATAAGGGATGTCATGAAAATAACAATTATTGGAACATAAGTGAACTTGTAAAGAAAGGCCGAACAAGGTCAATCTAGATTGGGCAAAAAGTGTTACAAAATTAATTAAATCATGCAACACATGATAACTTAATGAATCTACTAGATCTTGCCGAATCTAATAGAGCCGATAACTATCTCACTTTTGCTAAACATATCAAGTAAACGCCTGCCACGTGGTATTTACTTATAAGCAAAACATAAGCAAAGATTTCTTGATTGTTAACAAAGATCCGCCGCATGACCACTGAAAACAAACAAGACTACTTGCATCAGATCTAAATCCACCGCATGATACTAGATATGATAACAAGGTTGTCGGAACTTACAGAGGTCGACGGATTGATGATTCCTCTCAAAGAACTCGACGACATGACAAAGGACTCGAAGATGGCATGGGGCCGGTTTGTATTGATATGGTTGTGAACCCTTTTTACAATAGCCAAGGGTTTATATTTATACCATGGACACAATACAAGTCCTAAGAGGACACGACTATGAAACGTTAAAGGAAAATACAACATTTTTGGCCTTTAACTCCCTTCAAAATCTTCATTGCCTTAATTGTCGCAATTTTGTTGCCCGATCGGCTTTCGCTTCCGTCGTTTCGACGGAAACCCCTTTTTCTCAGAATAGCCGACCGCATAAGCAGTTGTCGAATCCTTGGAAATTAGCCGACTGCATGGATACTTGCTGAATGCCTCATACGCCCATCTCCGCACACTAGCCCATCTGTCATCTCCTTATGCGTGCGAAAATTCGGAGTTAACACCCTCAAAAATATCTATTTTTTGGTGGGGGAAGTTTTATAGTTTAATTATGTCAAGTTGTTGACCGCAGGTGATTATATGTTTGACTCTAAACCTCTCTTTTAATTTGCTCTTGTCTTCTTAGATTTGGGTGTGCTCTCTAGATCTAGATCTAGATCTATAATTAATTTTCTTTAATCTGCTTTTTGTATGTCTTTTGCTATAGGTTTTGCTTGCATAATGGAGAGGTCCGAGTGGATGTACCGGTCATCAAGATTAGATTTGTCATACATAGGCCATGTTAAAAAGTTTATTGTCACTGCTCGAAAACACAGTCAAAGTGTGAATCCACAAGGACGACGTATCATTTGTCCGTGTTCAAAATGCAAGAACCTTCTATTGCATGAAGACAGTGTTGTGCAGTCTCATTTGATCAGGTATGGTTTCATTCCAGATTACACAGTTTGGAGGTTTCATGTTGAAACAAATGTTAGTAGAGATAGCTCGTCAATGACGATGATGGCGAATACAAACCACGATGGAGGAGACCAAGAACCGCCAGCTATCGGTGATAATGTTCGTGATTACCTCACCATGGATGATTTAGTGCAAGACATGGCCGATGATGGCGGGGATGTGGTTCATGCGATGGAGTCTGAGGATGTTGAGCTTTTTGAGAAAATTGCTAACAACCTTGATGAGGACGACATTCTGTTTCGGAGCCCTAGGAGGCTTGAGAATTTTAGAGAGATGAAGCAGGCGGCAATTGGTCCGCTATATGAGAATTGTCCGAAGCAGTGGACGGCGTTGCGTTTTAACCTCCAGATGCTCATGTTGAAGGCTCGACATGGCTGGTGAGACACTAGCTTCAATGAGCTCTTAAGTATCCTGGGTACCACATACCCAACGCCTAACAAGGTGCCCGCTAATATGTATCGAGCGAAGAAGCTTATCCGGCCAGTGTCAATGAATCTTAGAAAGTTTGACGCCTGCCCTAACCATTGCATCTTGTACCGTGGCCAGTGTAAGATCTTGGTGAGTTGTCCGCACTGTGGCGCGAGTCAACACAAGAAGAATGTCGGCGGTCGCGCAGATGCGAATGATGAGGTAGTCTCAGGTGGGCCAAAGAAGAAGGCAAACAACAAGAATGTCGGTTGTCGCGCAGATGCAGCAAATGATGAAGAAGCTGGTTACACGCAGAGGAGAAGTCCTGCCCTAACGATGTGGTACCTGCCCATGATTGATCGCTTGCGCTGTATTTTCAGGAACCCTGAGGATGCCCAGCTGATGTCGTGGCATGCTTGTGGTGATCGCACTAAGGACGATGGCAAACTACGACACGGAAGGTCCTTGCATCATGCTAACAGTGTTCCATCCAATTGTGATTAGGGCTATCGGTCCAGAGTACGTAAAGATGGTTATCACACGAATGTCATACTTCTTTAACCGCATCACCCAGAAGGTCCTTGATGTAGCTGAGCTACCAGTACTAAAACAGTTCATCGCGGAGACTCTTTGCCAGCTAGAGATGTGCTTGCCACCATCTTTCTTCGATATTATGCCACACCTGATGATGCACATGGTTGATCAGATAGAACAACTTGGGCCCGTGTACCTGCACCAAATGTGGACGTATGAGCGGTTCGTGTCGACCCTCAACAAATATGTCCTTAACCGTGCTCACCCAGAAGGTTCTATGATCGAGGCATACACAACCGAAGAGGCCGTGAACTGCTGCACGAAATACATTCGAGATGGAAGAGCGATTGGGTTGCCCGTCCATCCGCATGAAGGTAGAACCTCAGGAATTGGGTGCACAGGGAAAAAAGTACGCACAGATATAGAGAACGAAATAGTGCAACAAGCTCATCACAACGTGCTTCATCAATTAGTTGTCATGGATCCCTACGTTGAAAGCACCTGGAAGTGATCCGCGCCGCTCATGATGGATCTTGCATGGAGGTATGGGTCCAGAAACAACACAATAAAAGCTTCACGACCTGGCTGAAGCAACATCCCGACATACCGCATAGAGGATTTGATGATGATGATGAGACCATTGTGAAGCTTGCATCCGGCCCATTCACCCAAATTACCACATGGCAAGGATATGACATCAATGGATATAGGTTTCACACAAAAGAGAAGGACAAGAAGAGTGCGTCCCAAAATAGTGGTGTTCGATATGAGGGCATCGATGAGTCGACGGGGCTAAGCAGGACATACTATGGGCAGGTTGAAGAGATATGGGAACTTAACTATGGCAGTGACCTACAAATACCTGTTTTCCGTTGCCAGTGGGTCAGGCCGAAAGGAGTTGACGTGGACGATTATGGACTAACAACCGTTGAGCTCCATAGCGTCGGCTACAAAGATGACCAGTGGGTATTATCTAGTCGCGTTGCGCAAGTAGCCTACTATGTGATGCCCAATGACAACAAGAGACGACATGTGGTTGTGTCAGGTAAGCAGATGATCGTGGGAGCTGACGGGGTCCAGAGTCCCGAAGAATACAACAACTATGTAGAGCTCGGGCTCTTTACAGATCATCCACGTAAGATCAAGGCCATCGAGGCCCGTTTTAACAAGACAAACATGATGCCATGGGTCATAAAGACGGAGAGAAATTTACTGTGAAAGCGCCTACAACGAAATGAAATGTATGTCACACATATATGTAATAATGCAGGCAATGACTAAATTAATGAGAAGTTATTATTATAATTAATGAGAAGTTATTATTATAATTAATGGAACTAATTTGGAGAGATCCAAACTCTTTTTTGTGTATTTCCTTCGATCACTACACTAATTCTACTACTACTACTACTACTACTACTACTACTACTACTACTACTGCTGCTGCTGCTACTATGCTGCTGCTACTACTGCTACTACTGCTGCTGCTGCTACTACTGCTGCTGCTGCTACTACTGCTGCTACTGCTGCTACTACTGCTGCTGCTACTACTACTGCTCCTACTACTGCTCCTGCTGCTACTGCTACTGCTACTACTACTGCTCCTACTACTACTACTACTACTACTACTACTACTACTCCTACTACTACTACTACTACTACTACTACTACTACTACTACTACTACTACTCCTACTCCTACTACTACTACTACTACTACTACTACTACTACTACTACTACTACTACTACTACTACTACTACTACTCCTCCTACTACTACTCCTACTACTACTACTACTACTACTCCTACTACTCCTACTCCTACTACTCCTACTACTACTACTACTACTACTCCTACTACTCCTACTCCTACTACTCCTACTCCTACTACTCCTACTACTACTACTACTACTACTACTACTCCTGCTGCTGCTGCTGCTGCTGCTGCTGCTGCTGCTGCTACTACTACTACTCCTACTACTACTGCTGCTGCTGCTGCTACTACTGCTGCTGCTGCTGCTACTGCTGCTGCTGCTGCTGCTGCTACTGCTGCTGCTGCTGCTGCTGCTACTACTGCTGCTGCTGCTACTACTGCTCCTGCTGCTGCTGCTACTACTACTACTACTACTACTGCTGCTGCTGCTGCTGCTGCTGCTGTTGCTGCTGCTGCTGCTGCTGCTGCTACTGCTGCTGCTGCTGCTGCTACTTCTACTGCTACTGCTGCTGCTGCTGCTACTACTACTACTACTACTACTACTACTACTACTACTACTACTACTACTACTACTACTACTACTACTACTACTACTACTCGCCCTTATTTGCCCGCCTCGGTTACTGGCTAGCTATATAACCTAGTCGGCCATGCCTCCGAGCCCTTACTCACCTCGCTCTCCGCTCCTCTCTCCCTGAAGGGCTGCCGCGCCGCCCCGTCGCCGCCGAGATCTGTGAGCACCGTACCCGTCCCTCCATCCCCGTCCTGGTGCCCATCTGGGCCTCCTCGGTGCCCGTCCCCACATCCGCAACAGCCCCCGACGCCATCTCCTCGACGCCGCACCAACCTCGGCGCCGCCACTGTCCCCACAGCGCCGCCTCCTCGGTGGCCTTCGTTCCCGTCCCTGGCTCCTCGGCCTCCTCGGTTCCCGTTCTGTCCTCGTCGTCCTCCTCGGCGACCGTCCCCGCCTCCTCATCGTCCTCCTCGGCAACCGTCCCCACCTCCTCGGCGACCTTGGACCACGCTGTCCTCGCCGCCCATCTCGGCCTCCCCGGTGCCCGGCGGGCTCTGCCTCCCCGACGCCCGGCCACGTGCACCTCCTTGGCGCCCGTCCCTACTGGTCCCCACTGCCCAGGTTTGCCAGGGCCCCCACCCACGAACCCTAGCGCCACCGCCGTTCGCTGGCACTCCGATTGAAACTCGGCTGTATGTTGAAACTCCGCTTCTTCCTCCATTGAGCCCCTCTAATTTTTGTTTCCTAAGTTCATATTGCTGCATGTGATGCCAAAACGCTAGCTCGATTTGTTTGATTCAACTGAGCAGATGCCATTGCCAAGAATCTAGCTTGATTTGTTGTCATTTTTGATAAATTGGACTAAATTTGAGAAGAATTTGATAATTTGTGATAAATTGGGATGAATTTGAGATAAATTGGGTGGCACCATTCTTTCACAATGAATTTATCTACTACTAGCTTGGGTTCTCCTTGGCCTATGATGCAATCTTTCCAATTCTGAGGTGGCACCATTCTTTTACACATATGAGTCTTTGTTGTTGTCATGTGTCCTATTTAACCATGCGACACGTCCATTCCCAAGCAACTGGTGTAGGCTTACCTCCCTGATGACTGGGATGGATGTGTCGCATGGTTACATAGCTCCCATGAACTTGTCTAACACTTCTTCTACTTATTTGCCACCAGTGCTGAGGCCTTTGTTTGCTACATATATGCCACCAGTGATGCTTGCTAAAATTTTTCATGGCCAATGAAGAAGCTTGATTTTAGGAGGTGGTTGCCTGTTCTGTGGTTAATAACTCTGAATTGGTTTTCATGAACTTGTTTATTTGCTTTCGAATTGCAAGGCAACAACCAATGAATGTTTATAATCTGAGGCCTAATTTAATTGCTTTCTACCTATGATGAGTGCATTGCCACTTTTTGATGGATTCAGTGGTTGTTGGTTATGATCTTGGACTGGTGAGGTACTGGACCAATGTAACTCCTCTTATGGTTTTCATGTTTGTCATCAAGCCGTGTGAGACGTCCATGCCAAGCTATATGAAACAAGTTCAGTGGCTGGGCTGGACGGCTCTCACGGTTTCATGGCTGTCATGATGTTGTATCTCTATAATCTATATGAAACATCCTTTAGCTCCAAGTCCAATGATTTTTGAAATGGCAATACAATCTGAGGCAAATTTTAATTGTATCTTCCTCTCCTATCCTCTCCTCTACTTCCCTCTCCTCTCTTTTTATCTTCTATGTTGTACTCTTATACTACTCAACTACAAATGCAGAAGGATTCCTGCTTGGTATGTTGTTTTCGAGGGCACCAACCCAGGTATTTACACCAGCTGGGCCGAGTGCAGTCAGTATGTCCTCAAAGTTAAGGGAGTTGTGCATAAAAAGTACGAGTCTTTTGAGGAAGCTTCTGCAGCTCTAGAGGCTTTCAACTCAAGAATCAACTCAATTTCTACTGCACCTACCCCTACCTTACCTTCCTATCAGGTTGGAGTGGCAGACAATCCATCTTGTTGGACTGTGATGTGGGAAAAATGTGCAGGTGTTGTTATTTGTTTTGGTTGTGGCCAAGTGGATGAGGCTGCACTGTTATCTTGATGTAATAATTAATTAGACAAGTTCAACTCGGTTAACATTAAGAGTAGTTTGGGGGCTTAGTTTGGTTTCTACTACATCCATGCAACCAGTGATGCTTACTATATTTGGGTGTCATGAACTTGTTTATTTGCTTTCGAATTGCTTTCTGCCTATGATGAATGCATTGCCACTTTTTTGATGGATTTAGTATTGGTTATGATCTTGGACTTGTGAGGTACTGGACCATATTGTAACTCCTCTTATGGTTTTCATGATTGTCATCAAGCAATGAGACACGTCCATGCCCAAGAAACTGTCGTTCATACAGGATGGCCTGATGGTTGGGCTGGATGAGTCTCATGGTTCCATGGCTGTCATGATGTTGTATCTCTATATGAAACATCCTTTTAGCTCCAAGTCCAATGATTTTTGAAATGGCAATACAATCTGAGGCAAATTTTCATTGTATCTTGCTCTCCTCTACTCTACTACTACTCTACCCTACTCTACTCCTACTCCTTTTAAAGATGTGTTGAGGCAGTGGTATATGCAATGATGTGTACTCTTTTATGCTGAGGCAGCAGCTATGATGATCAAATGTCCCCTACTTGTGAGCTCGTAATTAAACTAGGATGGCTTGGATACAAGCAACCAGTTTAGAAGCGATGTGATGATAGTGGGGCTAACCTGAGCCAATTTTATACATGAAACTTTTTTATGATTCATCAATTATGTAATTTTTCATTATCAAACTTTTGTATCTTGACTAACAACATTATGTAATTGGAAGTACGTAAATGGATTTCCGAGATGAATATAATGATTTCATTTTGTTTACATTTATGAAATATGCATATAAATCTAATCATATAGCTTGCGATGGCGAACGATATCGGAGAATGGCGTGAACCTACCCCCGTCAACAGCTCGGACACCTCTGATGACGACTCTGAGTCAACTTCATTCTCGAGTGTGTCGATAACACCGCCGCCTCCAAAGAAACCTCGTGGAGAGGAAGATGATGACCCTGATTATGATCCGATGGGTGAAGTACAAGGACCAAATCGGGAAGTACTAGAGCACTCCCCGAATGACAATGTTGAACAAACAAGGCTAGAGGTGTGTACTTGCAACAAAGCTTGTCTTTGATTAACACAACATTTGAGGGCCTCCTGGATATAGTTTAATGTGAGTTCTTAATAGATACCTGTGGTGCCTAGTCGTTTGGAGTTCCAAGATGAGGAAGAAAGGGTGGAGGAACCACCAGCTCCCTCAACGACAACTTCTTTGACAAAAGGTAAAAAGCCAAAGAGGAGAAGAGGCCAACACGGCAGGCACAAGGTGAATGATGATGTGCATGCCATATACCAAGTTGGGGCACACGGAGAACCCTTACAACCAACGACTGTCCTCGGCACCTTTAGCAATCAATGCTCTTGTATAGTTAGAGAGAAGGTGACTATCACGTACAGTGATTGGAAGTCAGTCCCAGACCACTTGAAGAAATATGTTTGGGATGAGTTGCTGACCCGATTCTCGTATCCTAAGGGCTATGATGTAGCAAAGTGCAAGGCCCATGCATTACACATTGCAGCCAAAGCTCATCGCCAGTTTAGGTGGATACTAAATAATGATTTTGTCAAAAAAGGAAAGACAGCATTAGAGCGCTACAATTTCCTCACCTCAGATGTTTAGGAAGAATTTGTGGCACAGAAAAAAGTGAAGAAGCAAAAGAAAAGAGCGAGAAGTTCTCTCAGCTCGCGAAGAGGAACGTGCACCACCACCACCTAGGCATGACATGATAGGGTATGCCGCTAAGAAGCCAAAATGGCGGGAGGAAGAAAGGATCGCAGCCGAGGCCGGACAACCGGATGAGTACATGGGCCTTGATGAGAGGGCACGTTACTACCTAAAAGCCCGTAGTCCAAAAGTACTGAAGGAGGGGAAGACCAAGTTCAACAAACCGCAAAATGGGGAGGCGGAGAAGAAGATCCTAGCGGCCGCTGCGGCCGAGCAAAGCGGGTCGTTCAACCCCCGCAGAGAGAAGGACCAACTAACTGAGGCACTTGGGAACCCAGAGCACCGCGACCATGTCCGTGGCTTATCATCGAGAAAGAGCTGGAAGATAGTGGAGTCCTGGGGATTCGATGCAACCTCTAGGACTAGGCAAGCATACCAGGACAGACTTGTCCAACAAGGACGTGATGAGGCTATGAAGGAGTTTGTTATGGGAAAGATCTCAGAGGCGTTCACGAGCAATGACCCCTCAATGGTTGAGTTGAGGTCGTAGATGTTTCGCCAGGCTGGTGTGGTGGTACCAACGATAGATGTCGTACATAGCCAGATGGTGCCCCCCACCGGAGGACTTCTGAGGTACCCAGTCGACGATATTGTTAAACCAACACCATGCCAGCTCGTGGTTCCGTATGGCAGGATGTCAAAAAGACAGATGGCAGTGGGCACAGGCATAGCATTGCCAGGACGCCTGTATGACGACAAGCCGATCCCGGAACACTATGCTAGGGTCAAGGTAACTTGGATGCACCCGGACCACCAGGATGATGAACTCAACATACCCACACCTTGCGGGGCCAAGTACTTTCAAAGTTTAGTCGACAAAGAAGTACTCTGGGCTAGATGTGATATTTACTTAGAAGAGCCGACGCCGTCGTCACAACCCTCGTAGTCTCCCGTGGGTCATCATGACATTGATGATGACAATGACAACAATGATCCAGTAAGCACTCCCCCATGCACGAGCAATCCACATGGAGATACAGGGTCAAGACTGAGCACTGCTACACCACCGCAGGCAAGCGATCGAAACGAAAAGAGTAAAGAATGTCCTCCCCCACCGACAAAGGGTATGCAACAAGAGGATACTACAACTCCCACAAAAAGTGGCATCAACTACGGAAAGTTGAATAGGATCGCCCATGAAGTAGCCAAAGAGTATGAAAGCTCAACCCATTTTGACAGGTACGCTTCTGCCAACCAACGTCATAGTACTACATGTGCGAAGATTCTTGCAGAGTTTTTCACTCCTGATCATCTCAAGTATAGGATGCCATCACCAGCGGGTTGGCCCCTTTCCGATGATTGTCCCGACCGGTACGTGCATGGGAAGTTCATGTTGACTTTAGGCCAGCTCGTAACTGAAGAGTCGTGGCAGGTGAGGAGGTTCCATCTCTGGTACATGGAAGCGGCGAAAAGAGGCCTTGAAAGTTTTGTTCTGAAGGTTCCTGCGGAGTATTTCTACTTGACCTCTGATGCTTACGTCGTCGTAGATTTCCATGACATGCATCGGTTACTACGGCGCAAGGACCTCGACGTGGCCCAAGTCACATTGTTTGCGTTGTAACTGAATCACGAGTTTTCGGTGTGTTGCATCCATGTCGGTTTGGTAAGAAGCTAATAACAATAACATGCTATTTCCTTGCAGGATGCAGGCCCACATATGCAAGGAAGTAGGCAAAAATGTTATTTTCCTCTCTCCCATGCACATTTCCGAGAGATGCATCGCGGGTTATGGTATATCGAATAACCATGAAAAGCTTGTGGGCTTGGACGGAGCAGAGAGAGGCGGGCCGCAAACTTCTGCGTAACCAAATGAAGTTTAACGCACGAACATTTGTGTTTAGATGCATGAGACAGGTCAAGGGACGTGGGTACATGATTGCCGCCCACCAGTTCGGGTAAGTCAAAAGAAAACTATCACATAGTTACTATTACGATCATAGCTTCTCACGTATTTGAAGGTTGTAATTGTACGTACGTTATTTCAATGGTCCAGCCAAGGCATCATGGGCCACTGGATTGCATTTCTCATATATCCTCAGGATGGGAGGGAAATAGTGTTTGACTCTTTGGATACTCCAAAACAAGGTTACAAGGAATTTGAAAGCGTATTGAGATTGTAAGTGACAATAGTTCTTTTTTATTTTACATATGTGCTAAATTGGTCGTGACAAATGTGGTTTCGTACAGCGCTTACCGAAAGTACTTGGAGGAATCAGATTGTATTGATCTTAGAACTGAAAAGCAGAAGAAGAAGTATAAAAACAACCTGCAAGTCAGGCACAACTTCTCGGTATGTTTGAAAACTCATATGTGTACTTATTAGTATATCGTGAAAACTCTATATGTTATGAACGATTGTGTATTACATGCAGTGCTTCAAACAAGCACCCGACACATTATTATGTGGATACTATGTTTGTGAGTACCTAAGAGAGACCGGTAAGTTTAGCAACAACTACAAGGTACTCATGAAAGAACTACAGGGCTGGCAAAACAAGCCATTCAACAAAGAGACCATAACTTGCATTGTTGCGGACATTTGTTCATTCCTCATGCACCATTGCGTGCATGAGGGTGGAAGGTTCTTCAACATGGAAAGCCCGTTAGCAGATGACGACAAGTATGAGAGCATCCAAAAGTGGAGCACCCATCTGAACATCAAGGATTACATGTTGCCAGACATATAATTTAAAAATGTTGAATTATAAAGTTTAATGCATGTAATTGAACAATGATACGTTGTTGTGACATATATGTACTCGAAGGAGTACTTCTAGTTGAACGAATGTGTTTGTGACTTTATTAATTGTGTCTTTGCTTCGAACGTGAAAAGGAAATTCAATTTTGATTTTAAAAGATTTTTTTTTAAAAAAAATGTAAAACAATTAACCGAAGCGGTCACCCTTAAGAAACCGCCTCGGTTATTATTTTAACAGAGGCGGGCGCCTTACATTAACCGCCTCTGTTAAAATATTAACCGAGGCGGTTGCTTTAAGTTGCCCGCCTCGGTAAAAGTATTAACCGAGGCGGTCTCCTGGCCCGCCTCGGCTAAGTTTTGATTAACCGAGGCCTATGGTCCGAGGCGGACGGTTTGCCGGCCTCGGTTAATCTATTTCACCCACCTCGGTTAAGCTTTCTGTAGTAGTGGAAACTGACAAGTCCCGGAAGTAGACTTGCGCTCAAGCCGACAGCCAGCAAAATCCGCATCGGAGTAACCACAAAGCGAAAGAGTCGAAGAAGAAGAGTACCAAAGTCCAAACTCAGGAGTGTATCGGAGGTACCTCATGATGCGCTTGACCGCTTGCTTGTGGGAAGTCCGAGGGGACACCTGAAAGCGAGCGCATAGACACCCAGAAAACTGTATGTCTGGCCTCATCACCGTCAGGTATAGGAGCGAGCCGATCATGCTCTTGTACTCCTTCTGGTCAACTGGCTCTCCGTCCTGGTCCGCGTCCATCGCAGTAGTCGTCGCCATGGGCGTCGTAAGAGGCTTGGCCTCGCCCATGTCGAACTTCTTCAGGATGTCCTTCGTGTACTTGCCTTGATGCACGAACGTCCCATCTCGGGTTTTCTTGATTGGCAAACCGAGGAAGAAGGTCAACTCACCCATCATACTCATCTCAAACTCCCTGCTCATAGTATCTGCAAACTTGGCAACAAGTGCATGAGAAGAGCCACCAAAGATGATATCATCCACGTAAATCTGAATGGTCATTGCCTTGCTTGAGAAGAAACAAAGTTTTATCTACCCGTCCCATTTTAAAACCCTTGGAGAGCAGAAAAGTTTTCCAACGATCATACCAAGCTCTCGGGGCTTGTTTCAAACCATATAAAGCTTTTGTAAGTATGAAAACATGGTTTGGAAACTTGGGACTCTCGAAACCAGGGGGTTGTCTCACATACACCTCTTCCTCTATATACCCATTCAAGAAAGCACTCTTGACATCTTGTTGACGCAAAAAGTGACACCTTGCGCCAGGACACACAGCAAGCCGAACGAGGTTAGCTTCAATCGGGTGCCCGGAGTGTGTTGAATCCGGAGACGTGCCAGTCGGTTTGACCTGAAAACCAACAAGGGATAAAACGTGAGAATACCTCTGGAACATGCTGGGTAAAACTAGACAGTTCCATATGTACGGCTTCGAAAGCCAATCTCGACGGCACACAGCTACAGAAGCTGTCTGTCAAAGCATGTTTACAGAGCTATTCGTCAAGTATGAGAACAGAGCATGTGAAGCATATTAACTGCCGAATGCAAAAGAAAGACATACTTGAACGAATCAAAGATATTATAAATAGGTAACTTGCAAGAATAGATCTATCCAAATAATACATGCATAGGCCAATCCAACTAATCTGCCGCACGTTTAGTCTTCAACAACCCATCAAGCATAAACTTAAGCAAAGCTAATCCACCGCATGATACCGCTTGCTATAAGTCTATACCACTTCTTATAATTAGATCAATCCACCGCATGATACAATCTAATTATAACAAGCTAAAAGCATGCATATATTTGAATAGATCTATAAAAGCTCATTACTCGTGTAAGCATAACCAAAATCGGCAAACTAGCCGAGTTGGGGTCCATGAGGAAGGAAACATACAAGCAAACATGATCAAACTGATCTAAATCCTGTGTCTGCCGCACGACACCCAGTTCTATCAAAGCATAAACATGATCGACATGTACGAACCCACAACATGTAACAACCTAGATTGAAAAACTGATCCGGCCATCATGATCTTATGATTAGCAAAGCACAAGTAAACTTGTGAAACAAGGCCGAATAGAAATCAATCTAGATTGGGCAAAAGAGTGTTACGGGAATTAAATAAATAAAACACATAACACATGATAACTTAATGAATCTACTAGATTTGCCAAATCAAATAGAGCCGATAACTATTTTTACTCATGTCTTAATCCGCCGCACGATACAAGGCACAAGCAAAAACTTCCCGTCATAAGCTTAAATACGCCGCACGATACTAAGCTTAACATACGAGACTACTTGCATCATATCTAAATCCACCGCATAATACTAGACATGATAGCAAGGTTGCCGGTACTTACGGAGGTCGACGGATTGATGTTTCCTCTCGAAGAACTCGACGACACGACTTAGGGACATGAAGATGGCACGGGGCCGGTTTGTATTGATGTGGTTGTGAACAATTTTACAATGGTCGAGGGCTTATACTTATACCCTGGATGAAATACGAGTCCTAGACGATTACGATATACAATGATAAAAAATGGAAAGATACGAAATCTATTCCTAATCTTCTCGTCATCTTTCATAGTCACATGCCTTCCCATGCAAGCCGGCTTCATCTGCAACACCCATTTCCCGAATGAAACCACCTCTCTGTAAGATAGCCGACCGCATAGATATTCATTGAAATCTTGAAGACCAAATAGTCGTCTGATTGCTTGCCGAATCCTGTCTTCTCTGCTGGCTGGGCCCACCTGTCATATCTTCATGCGTGCAAAAATCTGGTGTTAACACATGCCCCCTAATTTTGGGATAAATATTTATTCCAAAATTCCTATTTATCGTGGAAACTCCGGAAGCGCCTGCCTTCATATGCTATAATTACTATACCTGCCAACTCATCTCCCGATGCACCCTCTGGGATTCTTTAAAACCCTCTTTCACTCTGTTTCTACTTGTGCACTCTCAACTCCTCTGCCTAGACTCAAAAACCCTCTTTTCTCTTGCCATATCTTACACTGGAGGATGTCTTCTGCAGCGAGTCATCATAGTTCCGAGCTTGGTGCTTCTAGCACCTCCAAAAGGAGGTTGTTCCTTTCTTTCTTTTGTTTCAAAATGAAGCAGTTGCTCTTACCTCACCATTTTTATTAGAAGGGCCGGAGACGACCTCCCTGAGGTCCTGATTCAGAAGATTGCAGATCTTCAATTTGATTCGGAGAGGAAGGATCGGGAGATCAACCGAATCTCTCGAGAGCGCGATGTCGCCCGGGAACGGGCTACCGGTAAGCATCCCTTCATCATCTTCTTTTTCATTTTCCCTTTCTACTCTTACAGACCCTTCCCCCTTTTTAGCTCTGGAGACCAAACTTCAATCTCTCGAAGCAGTTATTGCTAACCTCGCCGTCACGGCCAACGTACCGGGTACGACAGCTCTGAGGCGGGTAAACGAAGTCAATCGAGCCCTCCCTAAGATTTCTAGAGCTGGTATGGGATATGGCGCAACACTTGCCTTCAACACGGTACGGATTCACTCTAGAGCCGATTACCGTAATTTCGACGTCTGTGAGCGAGGGCTAGAATACAGGGTGGCTCATTCTGTCGATGATATGAAAGAAGATGGAACAGATCTGGCTGATTCCTTTGACTTTGATCTCCCAATTAGAAATAGGATAGAATGGACGAACTGATCTTCCACTGTAATTTATTTTGTAAATAAGAAGTTCCTCTGTTCGTCTTTTTGAAATCAATCTGTGATTGATCCCTCGAGATCAATGTATGCTCTATTTTCCGTGCATCAATCATTAACTCTCATTTTATTCTAGCGGCGATGTTTACCACATCGGCTATCGCTGACAATCGCATTAGATACCTTTGTCTCACAAGCAATTGTTGCAATCGGTCTTTTTGGATCCAAAGCATCCGATTTTATCTCTCAGCTTTCCGATCCATGATGACACCAAGGTAGCATTTCTTAAGGGATTTTCCGATTCTCAGTTCTCTGCCCTTAATGCCAATTGGTAACATGAGTTCCCAAATTACTAGTTAAAACTGAACAACTCTTAACCGAATCCCATCGGCCTTCTGATTCTGGAGTCACAACCTCTTCCAATCGTCAGAAATCCAGCTCGGCCCAATAACGGCCCATAAGACGTGGAAACCCCAATCCGATGTTTGGTCTTCCAGTGTGCAAGCCTTGGTCCTATAAATATGACCCTACACAAGCTGTTATCCTTATCTCCAGTCAAATAGTTTGACTCGCAAAAATTTCGTCTCTCGGCTTCTAGCTCAAGCCAGAGGGAAAATTTCTTGCTTGCGTTTCTATCAATGACAGGCAAAGGTGACCACGACAGGCATCCTGACGGAGATGAAGCAGGAGGAAGTCGAGCATCAACTCACTGGTGCCATAGGTAAAAGACTAGTCTTCTGCCCCCTTGCGATAGTTCTTCTTGCTTGTCCTTCCCTGATCCGTCGTCCTTCTTAGGGTGGGGTCTTCATCCAGCCAAGCTCGAGCTCCCCTTCCAGAAATGGTAACCCCAATAACTTCTCAATCCTTTCCCTAAGCTATCAGATTTGAATTTGACGATTCGATTTAGCAGACCCATCCGGATGCTCTTTGATACCGCGAGGAAAAGGATAAGGCCTGGAAGGAACTGGAAAATGCATCCAAGAAGCATAGTATCGAAGAATCTGAGTGGCAGACCAACGGAAGCAACTCTGCAACATCATCACTGGTTAGCAGATCCTCGGTCCCCTTCTTCTGGTTGATTTCGCCTTACTTGATGCATCCCTTCCTTTGTTAGCCCTTTCTGCAGAGAATGACCATTTGAAAATAGCAGCGAACAAAATTGCCCTCAAAGTGAATGCTCACGGGGACTCGGCCGAAGCCCGTCTTGACGCCATGGATGTTCGCATAGATCAGGCCATCATCCAAGGTGTGCACGCCGGGGTTTCTCTCGGGCTATCAGCAATGAGTTATTCGACCAAAGAAGATTACTCCTTCCTACCAGTTGGCTTCGCAGGCGGGGATCCAGATGAATCTGAAGATCTATGATAACCACGCCGCTGCCATTGCTGAGATTACTGACCCGCAATCCATTGTGAACAAATTATTTCAAGGGTAGTTTGTATTAGGATAAATCTGTGAATGAAGCTTGTAACATATGAAACTTGTTTCCCTCTGAATAGTGTCTATCCGCATCTTCGACTATCTCAGTGATTTTTTCCGATTGCAGCATTTCTTCAATGAAAAATGTTTCTGAACGCATGATGTCATCTTAGCCGATTAGATCTCATTTTCGATGTGTCATGTCACTCGACATCTTATTTACTACACTTCATCTTTCTCTCCTTCCAATAAATCTACCAACTCGAAAAACACTAGGGGCACCAGGGTTATAAAATTCTTGTACTAAAGTGTAACACCTCTGGTGTTTAATCTGTAATTAACCTGACATGTCATCATCTTTAGTCATAATCATTCTTGTCATGCATTAATGTTTGTCTAGTGGTTGCTTGCCTTTACCTTTTCCTAAAAGGTATTTTGTGTGTAGTGATCCCTTTTTCTAAAAACCCTAAAAGCCCAAATCTTCCTATAAGGGCAAAATGGTAATTTCAACTCTGTGCCTAGTCTTGTGTATTTCTTGTTCAGTTTAGTGTCTTGAAGCTTTGTTGTGTTGTTCAAAACCCAAAAATCAAAAACAGATTTCAAATCCCTTTGGAAAACCCTAAATTCCAAACCCTAGTTTTTACCCCTCTTTTAATATTTTAAAAACTATTCAAACTTTGGACTTGGTCCAAAAAGCAGAGTTGTAGATCTTGTCAAGAGGAACAACTTTGGTTTTTACAGATTTTCAAGTTTCAATATAAAATTAAAAGTAATTTTGAATTTATTAAAATCCCAAAAGTGTCCCCTTTTCAAATTTCAAATGTGATTCAAAAACTTTTTGGATTTTGAAAATGTTCATATTGACAAAGTTGTAGATCTCCTTTTTCTGCACAACTTTGGTGTTTTGAGTTTTTGTTGCTCTGTTCAAATTTTGGAAGTAATTTGCAAAATACAGAAATCAGTTCAAAGTCAAACCCTACCCTAGCTACTGTTCTTCTCCTACCTAGGGTCAGGAAGGGGCCCCGGCCATGGCCGCGCGCCGGCGCTGCGTGCGCCACGCGTTTGGCAGCCGCCCGCCTGCTCCCGACCCGTCGCCCTCAAACAGTGCTCATTCCGCACCCGCACGCGAGCGCTGACCCTCTCTCCCGTCCCCCACTGCTCCCAGCACGTCGCCGCCGCGTGGGCGTCGCCGGCGAACGCACACCCGGTCCCTGCGCGCACGCCCGTCCTTCCGCCAGCGTGCAATCGATTGCGCACGCTTCGGCCAAGCTTATCCGCCTGCACGCGACGCTCATCCGTCCCCGAGCGCAGCTATAAAAGGACCGCCGGCCGGCTGGAGCTCCACTCACCTCCGCCACCGTGGCCAGGCCAGTCCAGAGCCTCCGCCGCTCCACCACCTAGCTCAGAAGCTCCGCCGTGTCCTCGCGAAGCTTTTCCCCTTCTCAATTTCACCCCTCCGTCCTTCCTTTAACCGGCGCAGGCAGTTCTTCCCAAACTCCGGCGAAACACCGGTGAGCACGGGATTGAGAAATACTCTCTCCCCGGCCGTGATCTTTCCTCCCCGACCCCTGCTTCATCTTCCTCATCTTGGTGCGCTCTTAACCCGCTCCTGGTGACCGTGTCTGGTGTACAGGGTCGCCGGCACGCCGCTCGCCGCCGAGAGAGCTCTGCCGAAACACCGCCACGTCGAGCTCCCTCCTTCGACCCTTGTTCCGTCCCGCCGAGCCCTGCCTCCGACCCGTGTTAAGTACTCGAAGCCTCCGGTCTCTGCTTCCACTCCGCTTCGCCCGAGCCAGGCCTCGAGCAAGCACTCGCTCGAGCCAGGCCTCGAGCAGACACGTACCCTCGCCACTTCGCCGAGCCCAGCCTCGGAGCAGACTCACACACCCTCACCGCTTCGCCCGACCCTAGCCTCGAGCGGACTCACGCACCTCAGCTTCGCCGAGCCTAGCCTCGAGCAAGCATGCACCCTCCGCTTCGCCCGAGCCTCCCGGCCAGGCCTCGGACGAAACGATCGTTTTCCGCTTCGCCCGAGCCTCCCGGCCAGGCCTCGGACGAAACGATCGTTTTCCGTCTCGCCCGAGCCTCCCGGCCAGGCCTCGGACGGCCGATTGTTTCCGCTTCGCCCGAGCCCTGCGAGGGAGGAGCACAGTGCTCTTTTCCTTTTTGGAAGTTGTGAATAGTGTTCCTTTTTCATCTTTTTGTGTGATTTTCTGTGTTGCTCCAAAAATTCTGAAAATTTGATGGTAGACTCTTTATACCATGTAGTATTTTAGAAAAATATGAAACTTGGACTTTGTGCAAAAATTTGAAAACGAAAAATCTCCCTTTTAATTAAGAAATGAATGGTTTTAGATTTTTAGAAAAACATGTGTAGCTCCAAAAATCATCAGATAAATTTTTATGTGCTAGTTATGTCATGCTTAGTCTCTGGTAGATTTTTGAGGCCTTTTGGAGTAACTTCATAAAATGACCTTTTTATATAATTAGGAAAAAAAATAAAAAAATCAAGTAGAGTTCATGTTGTATGCCTTGTGTTGCATTGTTCATGCTAGCATACTCATGTGCATACATCATTGCATCCGTATAGTGACCGAAGGAGAAGGAATCAAAGTCGAGGCAGCCGCTGACGAACCTACCCCTGAGGCTACCCCGAGCTCCGACACCTGCATTGCCGACCCCGAGTCTGTCCTTTTTGCTCTTCAAGGCAAGCCCCGGTGCATTTAACCCCTTTCCTTGAAGTTATAAAATGATTTCCTTAAATGCTTTTGAGTTAAATTATTGCATTAGGTTTATAGGAGTTGTGTGCTATCCTAATTGATGCACTATCCACCTTGACCACTGATACACCCGATACCTGCTTTTCAAAAGTATTTGAAAAATGCTTAGCAATGCTTATTGAATTAGACTTTGCAATAAAATGTCATTTTTAAAAGTGTGATCACTGAAAGAATCTTTATGGGAATTTGGCTTTACTTCCCGTTCGATGACTGCTTGCCTAGCTAGCATGTGGTCATTGTCGAGAAGAGGTTGTCCGCGCGTACGGTGCCGTCATGTTGTAGTCCGGGACTCAACAGTTGACACCGACCAGGACAGGGTTGAAAAACCGACAGGACCTGTACTCTTGGGTTAGAGTCCCGAGGTGCTTGTTGCTGACGGATAAACTTTAGGGACCATCCGTATGGGGGCCCGCTGGTCAAGACTTGTAACTATTCACATACTTCGGAAAGCTCTGGCTCCGAGGAATCCTTTATTGGACCGACAACCGCGCACTGGGAGTGGAGAGATGGCGGAAGTAGCATGTACCCACGTGGTCGTCGTACCTGGATAGGAGTGGTGTACTGTACTTCCGGGTGGCGTAGGACCGGGCCCAATCTTGGAGGAATCGTGGTAGATGAGTTGGCATATGCAAGCTTGGGTGCTACATATGCAGTGTGGATAGGGATCCTCAGCTGAGTATTATTTATCCGGATTAACGTTGCTCCTCGGTTATGGAGACTTGGTCACTGACTGTCAACGGAGAGTGGTTCTCAACTAGGAATGTTTTGAAATGTAAAATGAATCAGGAACGATGAAGAATTGAGGAATACTGAATCTTTCCAAAATAAAATAAGGTTTACCAAATGCTTTTCTGCAAAATACCTGATCTTGCTTAAGCCTTACCTTGACTACCCTAAGCCTCTCATTCCTGAGTCTTCTCCCTTTTCTTTAGTCGGGTAAGTCTTGTTGAGTACCCCAGTACTCAGGGTTTGTTACCCATGCTGCAGGTATGACTGAGACCCCGATGTGTCTTGCGCCCTGCTGCATGACCATCATCCAGGAAGAGGCCGATGAGGCCGAAGAATAGTTGTGCACCCTCGGGCTGGGTGATTATCAGTATCTTTATTTTGTTGTACTCCGCTACGTTGCCTTTGTCTATTTCTATTATCAGAACTTGGTTTGTAATAACTGCACCTTAATTTCTATTTGGAACCCTGCTTTGTAAAACTAATGTTATTTAAGTCTTCCGCTCTTTATTCCGATGTTATTTGTAAAAGTATGCAATGTTGTAACCGAATTGTGAGATGATCCTGCGGACATTGGGCACTAATGTAGCCCGGTGGCGAACAGGTCTTAATCACATGGAACATGGGTTCGGCTGTCAGAGGTTGACAGGGACACGTGGCCCATGAGATTAGGGTCGTTCCGTCACAGAGTGGTATCGGAGCATCTCACTTTAACGTTGCAGTGTTCGTTTTTGCGAAAACTTCAAAAGACCTTTTGAGTCCAAACAAACTAAACTTGACTATTTTGAGTCCAAATTTCTTCTCTCATCTTGTCTCTCATATGGCAACACTAGCTAGTGGAACAACATGTTTTAATCCCTATGTACCTTATTTATGTATTGCATTGCTTTGTTCCGTAGGAACGATTCATGCATCATGTCATAATCACTTAAGTTAACTTCCTCTCTAAGTTCGTTGGGGTAGTATGCCTTTACCTGTTCTTGCTAGCCTTTCTCATCCATCTTCTCTTATCCAGACATGGCTCGCATCAAGCTGACTGCCCGCAAGTCGACTGGACCGCATGGTGTGCCACGCCACCAGCTGGCACCACGCGCTGAGGAGGAGACTGGAGAATCTTCCAACAGTCGTCGCTTTCCCCGCCGCACCCGTAAGAACCTGAAGGAGGAGATCAAGAATCTGAAGGCTGAGTTGAAGAACTTGGAGCATGACTTCTACCACTCACGCCTGGAGTTTTATGAGGCACGAGCTTCCCTGGAGCAGGCCAACCGGAACACGGTTCGCGCTATCGAGCAGCGCAATGATGCTTGGATCCGCGAGGACGTCACCAGAGCCGAGCTCCACGGACTGCAGCAGTACACAGCTCAGATTAAACAGTTCAATGATATGCTTCATGAGGAAGTGCATCAGCTGTATGATCAACTCCACCCCTTGGTACCCCCGGTTATGGAAGACCCTGAGGACGGAGTAGTGGAAGAACCTGATGTTAAACAAGAGACAGACGTGGACGAAGAAATTGAACCTGCTGAGGACGTCCACGCTGAAGACGAGGACGAGGAGGAAGAGCCTGAGCTCAACCTCGAAGAAGACGACGACGACGACATGATCATCTTTGATGAGGATTAGGCTCGTCGTTAGGAGATGGAGATCCCATGTGTCTGTACCACCTGCTTACCTAAAACCTTAGTCTAGGTTTGGGAGCGTTAGTCTGTCTTTTGTTAAGTCAGTCTGTATCTTTCTTTTCGTACCTTTTCTCCTTATCAGTCAGTCGCTATCTGTCAGTCATCTTTATCAATCTATCAGTCTTTGTATCAGAAGAAGCTATCAGTCTGTTGATTTCAGAACCCTATCTATGAATGCTAAGTTCCAAGTTGCTTAACAGATGCTTGTGAACACTCACACTGGAGCTGGAGGTTCTGATGATGCCAACCTTCCAAACCCTCCACCTGTTCCTGCTACGCTAGCAGATGCCATTGCAGCCTTGGCAGCCGCTGCTAACCTAATGGCTCAAAATCAGGGGCAGCAGAACAATGGTCACCGTGGTCGCCATAACATCAACAACGAGACCACATATGTGGATTTCACCGAAACCCGTCCACCGGTATTCACCAAGGCCGATGAACCCCTTGAAGCTGATGACTAGCTCCGCACTATGGAGCAGAAGTTCGGTCTTCTCCGCTGTACCGACAACCGGAAGCCCCGGTTCGCTTCCCAGCAGCTTCGTGGTCCAGCAAGCGCTTGGTATGCCAACCTGTTGGCTGCCCAGCCAGAAGGTCATCAGTTGACCTAGGAAGAGTTCCGCACCACTTTCCGTGCACATCATATCCCTTCCGGATTGATGAAGATGAAGCTTGATCAGTTTCTGGCACTGCAGCAGAAGGACTCCTCAGTGATGCAGTACGTGGGTCAGTTCAACCATCTTAGCCAGTATGCCTCAGAGTATGTCAACACAGATGAAAAGAAGAGGGATTGTTTCCTTAGAGGTCTGCATCCTAAGATCCGCAGAAGTCTGTCCAATAACCTGACCAGTTCGTATCATGATGCCGTTGATCGTGCTGTTGCATATGAAGAAAGCAACCGTCAGTATCAATAGGAAAAGAAGAAGAAGAAAGCAGGATCCAGCAGTTTCTCTGGCGGTCACAAGCGCCAGAGGATCATATACCACCCCAGTCACCACCAAAATCGCCTACCTTACCCCAACCAGCAAGTGGTCATTCGTACCGCGGCCACCACCCATAATGCCAACCAGCAGAGTGCCACACAGCCGAACGCCCCAGGTGTTCGTATCACCACTACACAAACAGCCTACAACCATCCCTGCTACAACTGCGGCCAGCTTGGTCACTGGTCTCGTGAGTGCCCAAAGCCCAAGAGGTATGCCCAGAATACTCAGAAGAATCCTGGAGGATCTCAGCAGCAGCAGCAGCACCGTGTCCAGCAGCAGCATGTTCAGAAAGGCAAAGTTGTCAAGAAGCACGGGCAAGTCTACTACACCACTGTCGGCGACATCCCAGAAGGAGAGCCCGTCATGATCGGTAGGTTTCCCGTTGCCAATCATCCTGCAGTCGTGTTGTTTGATTCTGGTGCATCACATTCCTTCATCAGTCGTACATTTGTCTCTAAGCATGAGATATCAATCGGGGAGTTGAAAGAAAGTTTCTGTATATTTTCGCCTGGAGGGCGTATAAGTACTAAGGAAGTGGTTCGCAATATACCGGTGATGTTGGGGAAACACATATTTCCTACCACCATGATAGTGCTATGTGATCAGGAGATAGATGTCATTCTAGGCATGAATTGGATGTGCCAGTATAAGGCTAATATTGACATCCTGAATAGGGTTGTGAGAGTGGACATTCCTAACAGTACCTCCAAACTCCTTCTCCAACTCCCAATGCCTCAAAAACCAGCAGCCACACTTTTGAATACCACCTATGTTCTGGAAACCAGAGACATCCCCGTGGTCTGTGAATTCCCTGATGTTTTTCCAGAGGACTTACCTGGTCTGCCTCCTGACCGTGATGTTGAGTTTGCCATAGAGCTAAAGCCTGGGACTGCTCCTATATCCCGCAGAGCTTATCGAATGCCTCCCAGAGAGTTGGCGGAGCTGAAAACTCAGTTACAAGATTTGTTGGACAAGGGCTTCATTCGCCCAAGCTCGTCTCCTTGGGGCTGTCCTGCAATCTTTGTAAAGAAGAAAGACAAGAGTCTCAGGCTATGTGTTGATTATCGCCCACTCAATGAAGTCACCATCAAAAATAAATATCCCTTGCCTCGTATTGATCTTCTCTTTGACCAGTTAGCTGGAGCCAAAGTATTCTCCAAGATCGACCTCAGATCTGGCTACCACCAAATAAAAATACGTCCCGAAGACATTCCTAAAACCGCTTTCACTACCAGATACGGCCTATATGAGTACTTGGTCATGTCCTTCGGTTTGACCAATGCCCCTGCTCATTTCATGTACCTCATGAACTCTGTGTTCATGCCAGAGCTTGATAAATTCATGGTCGTGTTCATTGACGACATCCTTGTCTACTCAAAAACCCCTGAAGATCATGTCGAACATCTTCGTATCGTTCTATCCCGTCTCAAAGATCATCAGCTTTATGCCAAGTTCAGTAAATGTGAGTTCTGGTTAGATCAGATACAGTTTCTTGGTCATGTCCTATCCGCTGAAGGTGTGTCAGTTGACCCTGGTAAAGTGGCAGACATTCTGGATTGGAAGCCACCTACCACTGTTCATCAAGTCCGCAGCTTTATGGGAATGGCTGGATATTATCGTCGATTCATTCCGGATTTCTCCAGAATCGCCAAGCCTATCACCGAGTTAGTAAAGAATTCTGTGAAGTTTGTCTGGTCACCAGCTTGTGAACAAGCTTTTCAGACATTGAAGAAACTGTTAACCACGTCACCAGTGCTAGCCCAGCCGAACATCGAAAAACCCTTTGATGTCTACTGTGATGCATCTGGTACTGGTTTGGGCTGTGTTTTGATGCAAGAAGGTCGAGTGATCGCATATGCCTCCCGACAGCTTAAGCGACATGAAGAGAATTATCCAACCCATGATCTTGAGTTAGCAGCAGTGGTGCATGCCTTAAAGATCTGGCGTCATTATTTGTTGGGCAGTACCTGTAATGTGTACACAGATCACAAAAGCCTGAAGTATATCTTCACTCAAGAGGAACTGAATATGAGGCAGAGAAGATGGCTTGAGTTAATTAAGGACAATGATCTTGAAGTGCATTACCATCCGGGTAAGGCGAATGTGGTTGCCGATGCGCTCAGTCGCAAGTCATATTGCAACTGTCTGATGATGAAACCCTATGATTCTTCTTTCTGTTATGAGCTGGAAAAGTTGAATATTGAAATGATTCCACAAGGAACTCTGAATAATATCAGAATAGAAACCCCTATCAAAGAGCAGATCATCGCTGCACAGAAAGATAACCCTGGAATCAAGCACATCATCGAAAAGGTCCAATCCGAAAAGGCTGATTGTTTCAGGATTGATGATACAGGAGTAGTATGGTTTAAGAATCGGTTAGTAGTTCCTAAAGTGCCTGAGTTAAGAAAGTTAATCCTTGATGAAGCACACTTGACTAGATTCTCCATCCACCCCGGCAGCAACAAGATGTACCAGGACTTGAAGCAAAGGTTCTGGTGGACAAAGATGAAGATTGAGATCGCCCGGTATGTCGCTCAGTGTGATACTTGCCAGAAAGTCAAAGCCGTGCACATGAGGCCCGGAGGAGAATTGCAACCTTTACCTGTACCTGCTTGGAAATGGGACGATATCAGTATGGATTTTATCAATGGGCTACCAAAGACACCAAAAGGTTTTGATTCCATCTGGGTGATCGTGGATCGCCTCACTAAGCAAGCTCATTTCCTGCCAGTCAAAACCAGCTACACCGTCCCCACATATGCCACTTTTTACAAGAACCACATAGTGAAACTCCATGGCATACCCAAGACCATTGTCTCTGATTGTGGTACTCAGTTTGTCGCAAAGTTCTGGAAAGCGTTCCATACCTCACTTGGAACCAAGCTCTTGCATAGTACGGCATATCATCCGCAAACAGATGGACAAACTGAGCGAGTCAACCAAGTGCTAGAGGATATGTTGAGAGCCTGCGTGCTCACCTTCGCAGATACTTGGGATAACTGTTTGCCCTTGGCAGAATTCTCGTATAATAACAGTTATGAGGAGAGCATCAAAATGGCACCCTTTGAAGCACTGTACGGTCGCCGTTGTCGTACACCTCTCAGTTGGTCTGAACCTGGAGAAAGAGAATTCTTTGGAGTTGACCTAGTGAAAGATATGGAAGAAAAAGTCAAGCAAATACAAGAGAATATGAAAATTGCGCAATCTCGACAGAAGAGCTATGCTGACAAAAGACGTCGACCTCTGAAGTTTCAAATCGGAGATTTTGTGTACCTGAAAGTCTCACCCACCAAAGGAGTCACTCGTTTTGGAGTTAAAGGGAAGTTAGCGCCTCGCTATATTGGTCCCTTTGAGATTCTGAAATGTTATGGCAAGGTAGCTTACAAGCTAAGGTTGCCTGATCATCTTTCCGCCGTCCATAATGTGTTTCACGTCTCCCAACTCAAGAAGTGTCTCCGAGTACCCGAACACGTGGTGGAAGTTGAAGGTGTTGAATTAGAACCCGATCTGTCATACTCTGAATATCCAGTTCGTGTGTTGGATTACAAGGACCGTGTTACCCGGAGGACTACCACAAGATGGTACAAGGTCCAGTGGAACCAACACTCTGAAGAAGAAGCCACTTGGGAATCCGAAGACTTCTTAGCAAAGAGCTATCCCGACTTTCTCGATACTCTGTAGATATAAGGTTTTACCCTTGTCCTTCTTAAGACGCAGAATCTCGGGGCGAGATTTCTTTTAGGGGGGAAGGTTGTAACACCTCTGGTGTTTAATCTGTAATTAACCTGACATGTCATCATCTTTAGTCATAATCATTCTTGTCATGCATTAATGTTTGTCTAGTGGTTGCTTGCCTTTACCTTTTCCTAAAAGGTATTTTGTGTGTAGTGATCCCTTTTTCTAAAAACCCTAAAAGCCCAAATCTTCCTATAAGGGCAAAATGGTAATTTCAACTCTGTGCCTAGTCTTGTGTATTTCTTTTTCAGTTTAGTGTCTTGAAGCTTTGTTGTGTTGTTCAAAACCCAAAAATCAAAAACAGATTTCAAATCCCTTTGGAAAACCCTAAATTCCAAACCCTAGTTTTTACCCCTCTTTTAATATTTTAAAAACTATTCAAACTTTGGACTTGGTCCAAAAAGCAGAGTTGTAGATCTTGTCAAGAGGAACAACTTTGGTTTTTACAGATTTTCAAGTTTCAATATAAAATTAAAAGTAATTTTGAATTTATTAAAATCCCAAAAGTGTCCCCTTTTCAAATTTCAAATGTGATTAAAAAACTTTTTAGATTTTGAAAATGTTCATATTGACAAAGTTGTAGATCTCCTTTTTTTGCACAACTTTGGTGTTTTGAGTTTTTGTTGCTCAGTTCAAATTTTGGAAGTAATTTGCCAAATACAGAAATCAGTTCAAAGTCAAACCCTACCCTAGCTACTGTTCTTCTCCTACCTAGGGTCAGGAAGGGGCCCCGGCCATGGCCGCGCGCCGGCGCTGCGTGCGCCACGCGTCTGGCAGCCGC
This sequence comes from Coix lacryma-jobi var. lacryma-jobi, assembly GCA_009763385.1. Lineage (NCBI taxonomy): Eukaryota > Viridiplantae > Streptophyta > Magnoliopsida > Poales > Poaceae > Coix > Coix lacryma-jobi. Next base: position 63,675,355 of record CM019829.1, on the reverse strand, counting down.
CCGCCAGCTCCCGACCCGTCGCCCTCAAACAGTGCTCATTCCGCACCCGCACGCGAGCGCTGACCCTCTCTCCCGTCCCCCACTGCTCCCAGCACGTCGCCACCGCGTGGCCGTCGCCGGCGAACGCACACCCGGTCCCTGCGCGCACGCCCGTCCTTCCGCCAGTGTGCAATCGATTGCGCATGCTTCGGCCAAGCTTATCCGCCTGCACGCGACGCTCATCCGTCCCCGAGCGCGGCTATAAAAGGACCGCCGGCCGGCTGGAGTTCCACTCACCTCCGCCACCGTGGCCAGGCCAGTCCAGAGCCTCCGCCGCTCCACCACCTATCTCAGAAGCTCCGCCGTGTCCTCGCGAAGCTTTTCCCCTTCTCAATTTCACCCCTCCGTCCTTCCTTTAACCGGCGCAGGCAGTTCTTCCCAAACTCCGGCGAAACACCGGTGAGCACGGGATTGAGAAATACTCTCTCCCCGGCCGTGATCTTTCCTCCCCGACCCCTGCTTCATCTTCCTCATCTTGGTGCGCTCTTAACCCGCTCCTGGTGACCGTGTCTGGTGTACAGGGTCGCCGGCACGCCGCTCGCAGCCGAGAGAGCTCCGCCGAAACACCGCCACGTCGAGCTCCCTCCTTCGACCCTTGTTCCGTCCCGCCGAGCCCTGCCTCCGACCCGTGGTAAGTACTCGAAGCCCCCGGTCTCTGCTTCCACTCCGCTTCGCCCGAGCCAGGCCTCGAGCAAGCACTCGCTCGAGCCAGGCCACGAGCAGACACGTACCCTCGCCACTTCGCCGAGCCCAGCCTCGGAGCAGACTCACACACCCTCACCGCTTCGCCCGAGCCTAGCCTCGAGCGGACTCACGCACCCTCAGCTTCGCCGAGCCTAGCCTCGAGCAAGCATGCACCCTCCGCTTCGCCCGAGCCTCCCGGCCAGGCCTCGGACGAAACGATCGTTTTCCGCTTCGCCCGAGCCTCCCGGCCAGGCCTCGGACGAAACGATCGTTTTCCGTGTCGCCCGAGCCTCCCGGCCAGGCCTCGGACGGCCGATTGTTTCCGCTTCGCCCGAGCCCTGCGAGGGAGGAGCACAGTGCTCTTTTCCTTTTTGGAAGTTGTGAATAGTGTTCATTTTTCATCTTTTTGTGTGATTTTCTGTGTTGCTCCAAAAATTCTGAAAATTTGATGGTAGACTCTTTATACCATGTAGTATTTTAGAAAAATATGAAACTTGAACTTTGTGCAAAAATTTGAAAATGAAAAATCTCCCTTTTAATTAAGAAATGAATGGTTTTAGATTTTTAGAAAAACATGTGTAGCTCCAAAAATCATGAGATAAATTTTTATGTGCTAGTTATGTCATGCTTAGTCTCTGGTAGATTTTTGAGGCCTTTTGGAGTAACTTCATAAAATGACCTTTTTATATAATTAGGAAAAAATAAAAAAATCAAGTAGAGTTCATGTTGTATGCCCTGTGTTGCATTGTTCATGCTAGCATACTCATGTGCATACATCATTGCATCCGTATAGTGACCGAAGGAGAAGGAATCAAAGTCGAGGCAGCCGCTGACGAACCTACCCCTGAGGCTACCCCGAGCTCCGACACCTGCACTGCCGACCCCGAGTCTGTCCTTTTTGCTCTTCAAGGCAAGCCCCGGTGCATTTAACCCCTTTCCTTGAAGTTATAAAATGATTTCCTTAAATGCTTTTGAGTTAAATTATTGCATTAGGTTTATAGGAGTTGTGTGCTATCCTAATTGATGCACTATCCACCTTGACCACTGATACACCCGATACCTGCTTTTCAAAAGTATTTGAAAAATGCTTAGCAATGCTTATTGAATTAGAGTTTGCAATAAAATGCCATTTTTAAAAGTGTGATTACTGAAAGAATCTTTATGGGAATTTGGCTTTACTTCCCGTTCGATGACTGCTTGCCTAGCTAGCATGTGGTCATTGTCGAGAAGAGGTTGTCCGCGCGTACGGTGCCGTCATGTTGTAGTCCGGGACTCAACAGTTGACACCGACCGGGACAGGGTTGAAAAACCAACAGGACCTGTACTCTTGGGTTAGAGTCCCGAGGTGCTTGTTGCTGACGGAAAAACTTTAGGGACCATCCGTATGGGGGCCTGCTGGTCAAGACTTGTAACTATTCAAATACTTCGGAAAGCTCTGGCTCCGAGGAATCCTTTATTGGACCGACAACCGCGCACTGGGAGTGGAGAGATGGCGGAAGTAGCATGTACCCACGTGGTCGTCGTACCTGGATAGGAGTGGTGTACTGTACTTTCGGGTGGCGTAGGACCGGGCCCAATCTTGGAGGAATCGTGGTAGACGAGTTGGCATATGCAAGCTTGGGTACTACATATGCAGTGTGGATAGGGATCCTCAGCTGAGTATTATTTATCCGGATTAACGTTGCTCCTCGGTTATGGAGACTTGGTCACTGACTGTCAATAGAGAGTGGTTCTCAACTAGGAATGTTTTGAAATGTAAAATGAATCAGGAACGATGAAGAATTGAGGAATACTGAATCTTTCCAAAATAAAATAAGGTTTACCAAATGCTTTTCTGCAAAATACCTGATCTTGCTTAAGCCTTACCTTGACTACCCTAAGCCTCTCATTCCTGAGTCTTCTCCCTTTTCTTTAGTCGGGTAAGTCTTGTTGAGTACCCCAGTACTCAGGGTTTGTTACCCATGCTGCAGGTATGACTGAGACCCCGATGTGTCTTGCGCCCTGCTGCATGACCATCGTCCAGGAAGAGGCCGATGAGGCCGAAGAATAGTTGTGCACCCTCGGGCTGGGTGATTATCAGTATCTTTATTTTGTTGTACTCCGCTACGTTGCCTTTGTCTATTTCTATTATCAGAACTTCGTTTGTAATAACTGCACCTTAATTTCTATTTGGAACCCTGCTTTGTAAAACTAATGTTATTTAAGTCTTCCGCTCTTTATTCCGATGTTATTTGTAAAAGTATGCAATGCTGTAACCGAATTGTGAGATGATCCTGCGGACATTGGGCACTGATGTAGCCCGGTGGCGAACAGGTCTTAATCACATGGAACATGGGTTCGGCTGTCAGAGGTTGACAGGGACACGTGGGCCATGAGATTAGGGCCGTTCCGTCACATAAAGGCTATATAAATAATATCGGCTATGACTTGAATCCTTGGAACATTTTTTCTGCTAAAGGCGATGCTTTACATCGGCTGTATATAAGTATTCCTCAAGTTACATGCGTTCGATTCTTAACAAGTAGTGCCGAAGGTTAACCCACAAGTGACGTGTACACGATCAAAACCTCTTTACAGCCAAACACCCTTCTCCGGGTCTAACATTTTCGGCTAAAGCTAGCTGCTATATATCCTTTAAATTTTAAAATAAGGGCCGATCCTATTGCAAGGCTATCGGCCGCCACGTATAACTTGAAATAATCACCAAGTTGTGGAAGTTCCTTCATACTTTCCAAGACCCTCTGTTGTACGTCACCTTATGTGAATTCTTGTTCTTCCATTAGCTTCGGCAACGGAGAAATAAGCAGAACCCTCAAAAGTTTGTTAACCTCAAAACATGCTCGAGACCCAGACTTGCATACATTGGTCCTACTTCGGCTTCGTTATCAACACTTTATTCCCCGTCAGCCGACACGAAACTTGGTCTCAATCTTTCCCCATTACCATCAGTTGGACTATTTATTCAAAAATTGCTCTGAGAGCCGATTGTCTGAATCGGCTATTGGTCCTTGCTGAAAACGTTAACAGGACCTGCTTCCCAAGCTCTTCCAGAGAAGCACTCAACGCCATCGTATTCCCAGTTGATAGGCTCTGTATTAGCAATACTCACTGAATCATGAGCTTGAACGATTTCGATGTCATCTCTGATCCACTGGATGAGGAACTGATGCATAGTTGACGGCACACAGCAGTTTGCATGTATCCAATCTCTTCCTAATAGCAAGCTGTATGCCCCCTTGCCATCAATGACGAAAAAGGTAGTGATCAAGGTCTTAGTCCTGATCATCAACTCAACATGGACCGCTCCCCGAGTATCAGAAGAATTGCCAGCAAAGTCTCTCAACACTATGTCGGTTTTCAGCAAGTCTTCACTTGCCATCCCAAGTTTTCTGAAGGTGGTATACGACATGATATTTATGGCAGCCCCTCCATCAACGAACATCTTAGTCAATGGCTTGCCATTAACATAGCCTCTCATATACAATGGCTTCAGGTGTCGATGCTTAGCTGGTTTATCGAATACCACACTTTGAGCCAAGACAAGATGAGCCAATAACTCTTGGAATTCATCTTCATCAAAATATGAATACGCTTCGTCTTGGATGTCTTGTTTTTCGGGAGCTATAAATTCTGATGGAAGAAAGAAAGCCATGCATGCGTCAGCCGAACGATCACCCCCATCCGGCTTCTCTTTGGGGCGCCAAACTCGCTTTACTCTAGCGTTTGCTTGTTCTAGCTCTCTATTTCTTAAGCGATGCACCCTCCTTTTCTGGCTTTTCCTCAATCCTGGTGGACACCACTGTCCTCTCTGCCATACATACTCCCGGTACTCTTCTTCTTCAGTGCGAGCCCCACTTTGATCGGCAAATCCTCTTCTCTGTCGATCTTCGGAATTATTTATTTTTACGCGCTGATTGTCCTCAGGGACTCGCGCCCCAAGCCTCTCATGGACAGATCGCAGTTGACTCGAGACTGCCTATACTAGGAGTACTGATTACTGCACTCAGGGCAGTTATTCTTAATAGGCAGCTTCAAGCCTTCGTTCCAACAATACTGGAAGAACGAGCATTCCCAATGAGACTGTTCGTGTTCCCTCGTATCTTCTCGTTCTTCCCGGCACATCTCTTCTTCGTACCTTCGTTGTTTCTCCAGGAACTTCCGTTCTTCATAAAGTCTCTGCTTCTGATACCGTTCCTGCTCTCGACGCCATTTATTCAACAAGATGCGCGTCATGACCCTGGGTCTGGAAGTTTCACCCGTCTCAGTTCGGCTATTTTGGAACCGAACCGTCTGCTGAAGCTCTCTCTTCATAATCTGCCGATTAGGGTCAACGACACCAGCTTCCCTTGCTCTATCAAAGGTTAAAACTTTCATTTTGCTCTAATCCCTGGGATCAGCTGCGTTGATCATATTAACAGAGAAGGATACAATATTCTATCCAAAAGGGCTACCATCAATCTTCATCTTTCCATCAAACCTCACATGCCCGTCCTGGATAGCTTTCTGGATTCACACTCTGAACACTCGGCAATCGTTTATGGAGTGGGATCTAGTATTATGAAAACCACAATACTTCTTGTCCTTGACCCCTTCAGGATGCAACATAGGATGACCTTCCGGCAACTTGACGCGTCCTTCCTTCAACAAGTATTCAAATAATTTATCTGACTTGGAAACATCGAAGTCATAAGTACCTTTTTGCTGCCTCAGCCATCGCTGATTGACTTGAGTTGGTTCTTTATCCCAAACTATCTCGGCTGCAGTTGTTTCATCTTCATCATCGTACTCAGCCGCTTCCTCTAGGAAAGCTTGATACATCTTGGCAGCCACATCACCCTTCTGGAACTGATTGTTCCTCTTGAACCCCTGGGCTTGATTACTCATCGTCGCCAGCCTTTGTGATAACTGCCCGAGGTCATCAAACTCCATGCCGAATAGCCTCTCTTTGATACTCGGCAACATGCCAGCTATGGCTATCTCCGGCAGTTGATCATCTGGCAAATTCAAAGAATAACAAAGATTCTTGGTCTCCCTGAATCGGCGCAGATATTCTTGTGGCGTCTCGCCAGGTTTCATCCTTAGGCTCATGAGATCGACCAACTTTTTCTCGCCGGTACCCGTAAAGAAATACGAGTGGAATTTCTACTCCAGCTTCGCCCATGTATTGATAGAATTTGCTGGCAGAGAAGAAAACCACGAGAAGGCTGGCCCTGTTAATGACAATGGGAAATACCGAATCCTCCAAGCCTCATCTGTAGATGCTTCTCCAAGTTGCATAAAGTAGCGGTCGATGTGCTTTATAGTACTGGTGTCATCCTGGCCTGAAAACTTGGTGAAATCAGTAGGAGGTTTCACCCTTGGAGGAAGAGCTACCCGATTGTACCACTCTGGATAGGGGGACTTGTTTGTGTAAGTTTGATTCTTAGGTTTCAGGCCGAATTGATTTTGCATCATATCAGCCATCTTATGCATGATGAGGTCAACATTCAGATCAGGAGCTGTTTGTGCCTGCCCCCCCAGGATGTAGCCTTGCCGAACTCTTATAGCCTAGATTTGGAAGAGCATTAATTGAGCTATAATCGGCGAACTCATGATATCCATCTCCAAACATATTCTTCTGTATCCTGTTAGCTGCAGGAGACACTTTAGAAGCAGATGGCGGGACATTCCCTGTCGTGCCGAATGTGAGCTGGCCATAGGTCTAAGGAGGTGGCTGCGTCTCATGAGGAACCATCCCACCTGTGCTTGGGCCAGCTCCGCCCTCTCCTGCGATCCTATGACGCTGAGGTACTGGGAACAACAACGATCCCTGCATCGGACCAACAGTTTCTTCAAAGCATTTATCCACGGCTGGACTGAAAACATTGACCATGATAGCGCAAAAAGTATTCAGGAAAGCCGACTGATGATTGGTTACAGCTTCTGATACAACCTTATATATTATTTCAGTCATCTTCTGAATAGCTTCTTCTTCATTGGGGACATCATGTTGATGGTGAGGAAGAATCTTTGGGAACTCCTGCTTCTGGAAGACCTTGCCGCTCTTGTTCTTGGAGAAAGACGCCAGGCACTTGCGTTGGAACTCATCGCAGGCCTGCTGTACCAAGCTTTCTGACTCTGTCGACAAGTCATCCATGATCACATCCAAAATTTGATCATCGCTGATATCAGGCATCTTGAAAAGAAGTTGTCCCACCGGGCGTGCCAAAAAGTGTGTTGACGCAAAAAGTGACACCTTGCGTCAGGACACACAGCAAGCCGAAGAGGCTGGCTCCAATCGGGTGCCCGGAGTGTGCTGAATCCAGAGACGTGCCAGTCGGTTTGACCTGAAAACCAACAAGGGATAAAACATGAGAATACCTCTGGAACATGCTGGGTAAAACCAGACAATTCCATATGTACGGCTTCGAAAGCCAATCTCGACGGCACACAGCTACAGAAGCTGTCTGTCAAAGCATGTTTACAGAGCTATTCGGCAAGTATGAGAACAAAGCATGTGAAGCATATTAACTGCCGAATGCAAAAGAAAGACATGCTTGAACGAATCAAAGATATTATAAACAGGTAACTTGCAAGAATAGATCTATCCAAATAATACATGCATAGGCCAATCCAACTAATCTGCCGCACGTTTAGTCTTCAAAAACCCGTCAAGCATAAACTTAAGCAAAGCTAATCCACCGCATGATACCGTTTGCTATAAGTCTATACGACTTCTTATAATTAGATCAATCCACCGAATGATACAATCTAATTATAACAAGCTAAAAGCATGCATATATTTGAATAGATCTATAAAAGCTCATTACTCGTGTAAGCATAACCAAAATCGGCAAACTAGCCGAGTTGGGGTCCATGAGGAAGGAAACATACAAGCAAACATGATCAAACTGATCTAAAGCCTGTGTCTGCCGCACGACACCCAGTTCTATCAAAGCATAAACATGATCGACATGTACGAACCCACAACATGTAACAACCTAGATTGAAAAACTGATCCGGCCATCATGATCTTATGATTAGCAAAGCACAAGTAAACATGTGAAACAAGGCCGAATAGAAATCAATCTAGATTGGGCAAAAGAGTGTTACGGGAATTAAATAAATAAAATACATAACACATGATAACTTAATGAATCTACTAGATCTGCCAAATGTAATAGAGCCGATAACTATTTTTACTCTTGTCTTAATCCGCCGCACGATACAAGGCACAAGCAAAAACTTCCCGTCATAAGCTTAAATCCGCCGCACGATACTAAGCTTAACATACGAGACTACTTGCGTCATATCTAAATCCACGACATGATACTAGATATGATAGCAAGGTTGCCGGTACTTACAGAGGTTGACGGATCGATGTTTCCTCTCGAAGAACTCGACGACACGACTTAGGGACTCGAAGATGGCACGGGGCCGGTTTGTATTGATGTGGTTGTGAACAATTTTACAATGGTCGAAGGCTTATACTTATACCCTGGACGAAATACGAGTCCTAGACGATTACGATATACAATGATAAAAAATGGAAAGATACGAAATCTATTCCTAATCTTCTCGGCATCTTTCATAGTCACATGCCTTCCCATGCAAGCCGGCTTCATCTGCAACACCCATTTCCCGAATGAAACCACCTCTCTGTAAGATAGCCGACCGCACAGATATTCATTGAAATTTTGAAGACCAAATAGCCGTCTGATTGCTTGCCGAATCCTTTCTTCTCTGCTGGCTGGGCCCACCTGTCATATCTTCATGCGTGCAAAAATCTGGTGTTAACACATCCATTTGGTAAAGCTTAAAACCCTTCGAAGCTGCAAAAGCTAGAAAAATCCTAATGGCTTCTAAACGGGCTACAGGGGCAAAGGTTTCGTCATAGCCTTGCCTTGTTCCTGACTACCATCCCATCCTCTCCCTGTTTGTTTTTGAAAACCGATTTGGTACCTATAGGGTGGCACTCTAGTGGAGGTGGAACTAGGGTCCAAACATGGTTTCGCTCAAAATTTTCTAACTCCTCATGCATGGAATTAACCCAATTAGAATCAGAAAGGGCGTGTCCAACATCTTTGGGCTCAAAAGAAGCAACAAATGCAGAATGAGCAAAGTGAGAGATTCCATACGCTCGCGACCGCGTGACTCGCTGGTCGATGCCGCCAATCATCTGCTGCGGGGGGTGAACTTGCTCAACGCTTCGGGGTGCTTGCCTTGCCGAAGTCGCCTCCCCCTTGCCAGATGCAGTCGCTCCCTCAGGTGCAGTGGGTGCTCGCTGGAGAGGTGGCTCTAGAGGACCCCAAAAAGAAGATGTCGTGGGATCGGGTCCTCGAGCTGAAGTAGACGTCGTAGGGTCGACGGGGGCAGCCAGTGGAGTTGGCTCGGGATCACCCCATTCGGCATTCTCCTACTCCTCATCCACAAAGATGGTCTCTCCCAGCTCTTGTTCTCCTGCAACACCAAAAACAGAAGAAACACAAGGCATAGTCTCGTCGAATGTGACCTCGCAGGTCTCCACTATCCGGTTAGTTTCAAGGTTAAGAACTCGATAAGCGCGCGAATGCGAAGCATAACCAAGAAACACGCCATCAACAGAGCGAGATTCAAATTTGTCCAAATTGCCTTGCTTCAGGATGAAGCACTTACACCCAAACACCCGAAAATGAGACACCTTGGGTACCCGTCCAAAACACAACTCATAAGAAGTTTTCTTCATGAAAGCTCGAAGAAAGATGCGATTTGAAACATGGCAGGCGGTGTTGATCGCCTCGGCCCAAAAACGCCTAGGAGTCCTATGCTCATCGAGCATCGTCCTGGCCATCTCAACAAGGGTCAAATTCTTGCGCTCAACAACACCGTTCTGCTGGGGGACATAAGGAGAAGAGAACTGATGCTCGATACCATTAGAAGAACAAAAAGAAGCAAACTGAGAGTTATCAATCTCAGTACCATTATCGCTACGAACAGCTCTAATGGTATCAGGAGGAAACACAGTTTTCAAGTTCAAAATCAGATCACGAGCAAAAGGACAAACTTCATCCTTACCCTCCATAAAGAACACCCAAGAGTACCTCGAAAAATCATCAACGATCACTAGAACGTACCACTTCCCACCCGCTGAGCAAACCCGAGCTGGACCAACTGTGTCCATGTGAAAGAGCTCGCCGGGTCGCTTTGTCATCACCTGATTAACAGGTGGGTGAGAAGCAGCAACCATCTTCCCGTGATGACAAGGATGGCAAACAAGGTCCTTCTGAAACTTAAGCTTGGGCAATCCTTTGATTAAGCCAAGTGAGCTAAGTCTTGCAAGCAAGTCAAAGCTCAAGTGACCAAGCCTCCTATGCCACTTCCACAAATCAGAAGAAGGACCAGCCATCAAACATTTAGCAGAGCCGAAAGAGCGAGAAAAGTTGGCTCTGAAAACACGACCAAAAGGAACAATCCAACAAACAAGATCTCCCCGAGGGTCTAAGACACGACTCAAACCCTTCTTAAAGCACACTTCAAAATCATCCTGAAGGAGTTGTGAAACAGAAAGCAAATTAAAATGCAAGTTAGAAACCAAAGCAACATCCTTAAGAATGAAGTTCTCATTGAGATGAATGGCTCCATGAGAAACAACCTTACCTCTACTGTTATCCTCAAAAGTGATGTACTCCTTGTGCACCATGGGGTCTAGGCTGGAGAACCATTCCTTCTTTTCGGTCATGTGGCGCGAACATCCAGAATCCATGAGCCACATGTTCTCCAACCGAAGCTCCTGCATCAAAAGAAAGGCAGGAAATGAGCATATGGCACTACACTTGGGTTAGTATACTGAGAAGGAAACCAGTGCTGTGTCATAGGCCCAGAAAAAGTGTTAGAGGCAACACCAAACTGTCCTCGTCCCATGTGTGGATAGCGATCACCACCAAACTGAAAAGGTGGTCCGCTATGGAATGGAAAACCTCCAAACTCACCACTATGTCCCATTTGAGCAAGGCGATCACCACCCAGCTAAAATGGTCGTCTGCTATGGGACTGTGCAGTAAAGCCTCTTACACCTGGCTCACGGTCGTATTGAGGACGATCGGAACCGTGACGGGCATGACCACCACCTTGTGGTCTAGCTACCTGGGGCCTAGCCACCTGAGAGGGTGCACCTCCAGGTCTAGCGCCCTGCCTCTGAACTCCCCGACCTTGCACACCATGGGGAGGGTGGTGCCTGGCCTGGTTGTTCAGCTCCTACTTCTTCCTAGCGTTTCTCTTCCTCCGAAAGCAAAACTCAGCTAGGTGACCCTCACGGTGACAGTACTCGCACTCGAACCACACCACTCTCTTAGGTTGTTGGTTCCTATGGTTGTGAGGGTTGTGCACTCTAGTCGTCTGCTTGCCTCTCGGAAGGGGATCACTAGAGACGTCAGGAAAGGTGTCAAGTGTGTTCCTAAGATGGTTAGGTTTGGGAACACACACTTGCTTGTGAGGTGGAGCCTTGGGAGGTTCATCAAGGATGCCATCCTTGGTGATAGGCTTGGGAGGCTCAGGTGGGGTGATCTTGGTAAGCTTAGGGATAGCGGATGGCTTCTCACTCGGGTTCACTCCACTAAACTCACCGATCTTGCCAAAGATAGTAGCGCCCTTCCCACCTGAAGCAAAGCCTACTCCCGAGCAATCAGTTCCCCTCTTGAACTGACTAATCATCATGCCCAACTGTGGCTCACTGTATGACACCCAACTCAGGATGGACCGAAGGTATGTGTTTTCCTCCTCGGTTTGCATCCTGTCATGCCGACAATTGGCAATCTCAAGCTTCATCCCCACGCATCCCTCACACGGAGCGGACAAGGTGCTAACTGAGCAGGCCTTCAAGGCTTCAGCAAGCTTGGCATTAGCTCCTGCCAACTCAGTTCGCAAGCTACGACAATGCTTGCACGCACCCAGCAAAGAAGGCCTCGCCTTCACTTCCTCCAGCTCCTTATTCAGGCAGGGATACTCTTTGCAATCACCCACCAAGTCTAGCCTACTCTTCAGCTCATCATACACCTCAATCAAAGAGGCATACTTGGTTTGCAGGGTGGCAAAGCTTGACATATGCATCGTGCACTCCTCACACTCCTCCTCATCGGTCACCTTCAGCTCGGACCTATCGAACTCAAGCTCCTTAAGCGCCTCGTTCATCTTAGCCTAAAACTCGTTGCGCTCACGGATAGCACGCTTCAGTTGCTTGTCCTGACCGAGAACTATATCGACTAGAGAATCGTGTTCACCGGTAAGACGATCAACAAGAGAAGAGGATGATACCTCAGAAGCGTCGTCGTCGGTGCCGGCGTCCTTGTCCTGGCACTTGCGGTCCTCTTCATCCAAGGCCATGGTGCAGAAGCCCTTGGAGGAGTTACTGAAGAAGCAGAGTCCGTTGAAGCGTTCTTCCGTCTTGTCCTCGGACCCGTCATCGCTGGAGAAGCCGTCGGAGCTCTTCTCGCCGTCGCTGTTGGAGGCGATGAAGGTGTTGATGGTCCCTAAACACTTGTTTTACCATCAACATTTTACCCAAAAATTCACCAAAAAGGCATGAAAAGTAGTCAAATAGGTTTCAAACTAACCAAATTCCACATGTCCATAGATTTTTATTTGAATGCAGGATTTGGACCAAATTTGGAGAATGGACCCACCAGGGGCCGATCCCACTCACCAGGGCCCATTTGGGCCCTAGTGGGGTGGCGCCCGCCACCTAGGTGGCGCCCAAACTTCTCCCCTGCCACGTCACTGATCCGTGTGACCACCCCAGGGCCAAATCTTAGCCCTCGGTCACTAGGTCGGTGGCATCAGAGGGCTCAGGAGGGAGTGGCGTGGATCATGCATACCGCCATGCAAAGAAGCACATGTTGAATTAAAGAAGCACATGCTTAATTCTTCTCCACCATTGATCTGAATGAGGTTACAATCCAAGGGCTCTCATCCATCATCACGCGGATCGATGATGTGGCGGTGGAGTAGCCCCTACTCCACCTCTCTACTATAAATACCCCCTAGAGGTGTCACTTCATTTCAAGCAAGGAAAGCAAGGAAAGAAGAAAGCAAGGCTAATAGCTTAGGATTTAGCCAAGCTTAGACAAGTAGATAGCTAGTAGAGCAAGGCATCCTTGCCTCATTGCCCTCGCGGAAGCGCTGCTCCAGGCTTAGCTCAAGAGTAGAGGCGTGCGAGTAATCGGTCCTGGAGTTGGGAAGAGTCTTCCTTCATCTCCGGTTCAGGTTTTGCTCTTGTAATTCAAGCACTTTACTATATTCTAGTTCATCATTTCAAGTATTACTTTATTCTACTTACCAGTATTGAGTAGTATACTTGATTGATTGCTTGAGTACCTAGCTATCCTACAGTTCAATTCACTTAGCCATAGTAGTTAATCTCTAGTGTGCTTAGTGTTTGATCTTTGCCAATAGGTTACTTAGTTAGTTTAGTGTTTATCTTATTAAGTCAAGTATTTGCTCTGACGTCCGCAAGGGTGTCTCTATTCTAGGCCAGGATAGAGATAGTTAGAATATAATTAGGCGTGGTGCTTAGTTATAGACTTACCTTAAGATACGGCTAGACCCCCGGATAGTTGTGGTAGCAGGCAGGTGGTGACAACCCTGTGCGTCTTGAATTCCACCACGTAGTTGGTCTAGTTTAACAGTAAGGCTCGTTGTGCCAACGTTCAATCTAAGTCAGTGGTAAAGGCTAGTACGCCTCGGTACTTGACTAGATAGGAATAAAGCTATACTTAAGATGGTTGCTTATTTGGCATTTGCCTATCTTGCTTCGTAGTTACCTAGGAATAATTATTAATTATTAGTTGGTTATATTAGTTATCCTTAGTTATCTTATTCCCCTTATCTACCTGTCTATCCACATTACCTTAACCATTCATTTCATCCTTACCTATCCACTCATAAATTCTTTCTAGCCTTTCATCTCCTCTCTTCTCTCCTCTCCTTTTCCCTTTCTTATTCTTTGACTCTCATCCCCTCCTTGACTCGACTCATACACCACCCTAGCTTTCCTTTGGGATCAAATAAATCGACACCTGGTACTCCCTAGTGAAGTGCTACTACGATAGTTCTGTGCGCTTGCAGAATCTCCTCTAGGTAGATTGCAATCTCTCTAGCTAGCTCCTACTAGTGTCGGGATTGACAACCCCATTTGACATTAGTAGATAACCGCTTTAGCTTCACTCCTTTAGGTATAGTGACTGGACTTGCTACAAGCATTTCTAGCGCCGTTGCCAGGGATAGATTCCATAGTCTACTCCTAGTAACAACGTTAGCAAGTATCAACAAGCATTTCTGGGCCGTTACCGGGGATAGATGCCTAGCTCTATCTTTAGTGAAGTTAAGAACTACCAACAGAAGGCACGCCGACCAGCGTCGAAATCCTTCTCCACATCCTCCCTGCGATAGCTGCTCTTCTTCTTCTCGGCCTTGTTCTCCGGCTTGCCCTTGCGCCTCGAGTTGTGGTTCTTGCCGGGGAAGCCCTTGTCGCGCTTAGGGCAGCTCGCGATGAAGTGATCCAGATCTCCGCATCTGTAGCAGCCCTCATGTGCGCCACCACGCAGGCGATTCAGGCGGTTGTTCTGGAACCACGAGAACCGGGTGATGATGAGGCCGAGCTCGTCATCGCCCAACGCCTCCACCTGCTCCTCTATCACTGAAACTAAAGAAGACATAGCAAAGAGAGGTGGTGAAATGTCAGCGGAAAGAGTCGATCCACCCTTGCCTGAGACCAAAGCCATGGAATGTGAAGATGGGTTCTTCAACTTGGCCTGAGTCAAGTGATCGATCTCGGTGGACTTGAGCTTGCTGAATAGCTCGTCCACGGTCAGGGTGTCATAGGTTGGAGACTCTATGATGGTCGACACCTTCACCTCCCATACCCTCCGATCCAGGGCGTATAGCAACTTAAGAGCCCTCTCATGATCGTCATAGGGTAGGTTAGCCCGATTGGCACGCATCTTGTTCACAATCGTTTGGAAACGAGTAAACATAGCATCAATCATCTCTCCCTCCAACTGAACAAAGTTCTCGTACTCGCGCTTGTACGTCTCAAATAGTCTGGTTTTGACCTGAGCGGTCCCCTCATGATAGCTCTAAAGCTTCACCTAGATCTCTCGTGCCGTCTCAAGCTTAGAGACACGCTCGAACTCAGGAAGGGAGATGCTGGCCCAAAGAGCATTACGAGCCATGGAGTTGGATTTGTGCTGGTCAATCTGGATCTGACCCACACGAGCCGCAAGGACTACGTACTCAGCGTTCTCGCATATCTCCCAGACAGAAGATCAAATGCTGTTGAGATAAGCACACATCTGAATCTTCCAATAGGGATAGTTCGACCCATCGAAATAGGGAGCCTTGTCGTTCCGTCGATCGATGTCGCCTTTAGGATCCGAAACCAATTAAGGTAGAGAAGATCCTTAACCGGCTCCGATACCAATTGAAGGACCGAATCGGCGACCAGAGGGGGGGTGAATGGGAGCCTCAAATTCAACTCGTGAATCAATTGGCACATGTCCCAGAAAATCACCCAAAAGCGAAGACTCGAAACGACCAGTGAGTTCACGACCTACGAATAGGTGGATACTCTAGGAGATGTCCTAGTGGTACAGCGGGACCCCCGGAGAAACACCAAAACCATGTGCCAAAGCCCCAAAGCAAAACTGCACAATCTGCAGATTCGCGGATTGTTCGGGGTCAGGGTTCCGGACTGTCCGGTGAACGCCGGACTATCCGACACTGGGAGTCTGTACTGTCCGTCGGCAAAAGATCAGAAACAGAACTGATCTGATACAGTTCTGGACAAGTCTCGGACTATCCACGGGTTTGTACCGTGGACTGTCCGTCGTTTACTTGACAGTGAACAGTCAGGGGGCTGCGCCTGACTGACTCTACAAAAACCCGATGCGCGGACTGTCCGCCAACACCCAGAAAGCACAAAACTGCACGGTTCAAAACCAAATTCGACTCGATGTCAACCAAATCGAAAGGGACTTCGATCAAACTCCTCCCAGATGTTCCTGTACGTATTGGGGTGCTAATCCTAAGAAATCATCGCACCAAACCAAGTCAATCACGAGAAATCCAAGGATCACCGGAAAAGGGGAAGAACGAAGAACGAACGCGAAATCAGCCCGATCTATGTCATTAAGAGGTTAGGGAAGAATTCCTTCGGTGAAAAGAAGGAGTTCACGACATAGAATAAATTGATTCAAGTGGAATCGAAAATCATCTCTCTGAGAGCGAGAACGAGGCAAATCTTCGGGAGATGTAATACCAAAACGCGAAGAACACGAACACAAAACGGGAATCGATTCAATTCGAGCTGAAACTCCTCCACATGAGGAGACAACGAGATTACGGTCTTGTTTCCTCAAAAGATCCAAATACACAGAGGTATGATTCTCGTCTCTGCGGATCACAGGCAGCGAGGTATGATTAGAACCTAAGCGAGGGCTAGAGAGAGAGAGAGCTCAGGCAATTGTGGCTGCAAGGATAGAGAGAGAGGAAGGGTGCCTCTCTTATTTATAGCCTAAAACAATAATCCCCTTCTACCCCTAGATACAAGAGCGAAGCGACCAACCCTAGGGGTATCCCGGTCCAACTCTGCTGGTAGTTGATCCGACGGCCACGCGCCTTCCTCATCCTTAGCTTCGCCTCGACGCAAGCCTCAGGATGCCACCACGTGTCATCCTGTCGACCGCCGCGCCTTCCTCGTGGATAGCTTCGCCGTCGCGCCAGCCTCTCCACGCCGCCACGCGTCGACCGTCCTTTTTGCAGACCTCCCCCCGGTTTTGAGGCTGAAACTGGGAAACCTAGGCCTTCCCCCGGTTTTGAGGCTGAAACCGGGAAACCTGTCCTTCGGCTGAGTTTTGTGGCCCAAACTCAGAAACCCGCTATCCCAGGTTTTGAGGCCCAAACCTGGAAACCGTCCTCGCCGAGTTTTGAGGCCCAAACTCGGAAACCGGCCACCATGAGTTTTGAGGCCCAAACTCGGAAACCGTCGAGGGTAGCTTTTAGAGGCTGAGCTACCGAACCCGCGCCGTAGACGGGATGTGGTTCGCACACCCCAAGTTCTAGCACCAATGCCGGAGCATGTCCAGCCTCCACGCCGGGCACAGTGCATTCGCCTTCCTTCTTGGCCTCCAACCAAGTGTCACGACGCCATCACCTTCCTCCCGACTCGGCCGATGCAGCGCACATCCCCATGTGCTCTTGCTTGCCGATGCCACGTGCCAGCTACCACAGCTGGTCCTTAGGTCTCTTGGTCCGTCAGTCCAAGCCTCACGTTCGCCCTTCACCGCTCCCGGTCTGTCGGCACGGCACGTCTCTACTTGACCTTCACCTCACCTTCGACCACTGTCTCCGAGCTCCACACCTGCACATCAACACAGCCAAGAGACATGTTGCTCGTTGACCGATCACTCATCACTCAGGAAGGGAACCACAAGGGCACATATCAACCTTTTGTTCGCACAAGGACGCAGACACCGACGACGACGACAACGCTTCTGAGGTATCATCTTCTTCTCTTATTGATTGTCTTACTGGTGAGTGCGACACCTTGGCCGACATTGTCCTCGGTCAAGACAAGCAACACAAGCGTTCCTTTGGAGAGTGCAACGAGTTTAAGGCTAAACTAGGTGAAGCACTGAAGGAGGTTGAGAGTGCTAGGTCCAAGGTGAAGGTTTACCGAGGAGGAGGAGTGTGATGAGTGCACGATGCATATGACCAACTTTGCCACCATGCAAACCAAGTATGCCTCTTTGATCGAGGTGTAAGATGAGCTGAAGAGTAGGCTAGACTTGGTTAGTGAGTGCAAAGTATGTGCCTCCCTGAAGAAGGATCTAGAGGAAGTGAAACTGAGGTCTTCTCTGTTGGGTGTGTGCAAGTCCTGTCTAGGCTTACGAACTGAGTTGGCAGAAGTTAGTGCCAAGCTTGCTGAAGCCATGAAGGCTAGCTCAGTTAGCACCTTGTCCGCTCCATGTGAGCGATGTGCGGTGATGGAGCTTGAGATTGCCAACTGTTGGCATGATAGGATGCAAACCGAGGAGGAAAACACATACCTTCGGTCCATCCTGAGTTGGGTGTCATGCAATGAGCCACAGTTGGGCATGATGATCAGTTAGTTGAAGAGGGGAACTGACTGTTCGGGAGTAGGCTTTGGTTCAGGTGGGAAGGGCGCTAGCATTTTTGGCAAGATCGGTGAGTTTAGCGGAGTGAACCCAAGTGAGAAGCCATCCGCTATCCCTAAACTTACCAAGATCACCCCACCTGAGCCCCGCAAGCCTATCACCAAGGATGGCATCCTTGATGAACCTCCCAAACCTAACCATCTTAGGAACACACTTGACACCCTTCCTAGCATCTCTAGCGATCCCCTTCCGAAGGGCAAGCAACCAGCTAGAGTAAACAACCTTCGCAACCATAGGAACCAACAACCCAAGAGGGTGGTGAGGTTCGAGTGAGTACTGTCGCCGCGAGGGTCACCTAGCTGAGTTTTGCTTTCGGAGGAAGAGAGAAGCTAGGAAGGAGTTGGAACTGAACAACCAGGCCAGGCACCACCCTCACAATGGTGTGCAGGGTCAGGGAGTTCAGAGGCAGGGCGCTAGGCTTGGAGGTGCACCTCCTCAGGCGGCTAGGCCCCAGGCAGCTAGATCACGGGGTGGTGGTCATGCCCGTCGTGGTTCCTGTCATCCTCAATACGACCGTGAGCCGAGTGTAAGAGGCTTTGCTGCTCAGTCCCATAGCGGACCACCTTTTCAGTATGGTGGTGATTGCTTTGCTCAAACGGGACATGTTGGTGAGTTTGGAGGTTTTCCGTCCCATAGCGGACCACATGTTCAGTTTGGTGGTGATCGCTATCCACCCATGGCACGAGGACAGTTTGGTGTTCCTTCTAACACTTTTTCTGGGCCTATGACGCAGCACTGGTACCCTTCTCAGTATACTATCCCCAGTGTTGTGCCATATGCTCATTTCCTGCCTTTCTATTGATGCAGGAACTTCGGCTGGAGAACATGTGGCTCATGGATTCCTGGTGCTCGCGCCACATGACCGGAAGGAAGGAATGGTTCTCCAGCCTAGACCCCGTGGTGCACAAGGAGTACATCACTTTCGGGGATAGTGGTAGAGGTAAGGTTGTTTCTCAAGGAGCTATTCGGCTCAATGAGAACTTTGTGCTCAAGGATGTTGCTTTGGTTTCTAACTTGCATTTTAACTTGCTTTTGGTTTCGCAACTCCTTGAAGACAATTTTGAAGTGCATTTTACGAAAGGCCTTAGTCGAGTTTTGGACTCTCGGGGAGACCTTATTTGTAGGGTTGTCCGTTTTGGTCGTGTTTTCAGAGCCGATTTTTCTCGTTCTTTCGGCTGTGCTAGATGTTTGATGGCTGGTCCTTCTTCTGATTTGTGGAAGTGGCATAGGAGGCTTGGTCACTTGAGTTTTGACTTGCTTGCAAAACTTAGCTCACTTGGCTTAATCCAAGGATTGCCCAAGCTTAAGTTTCAGAAGGACCTTGTTTGCCATCCTTGTCGTCACGGGAAGACGGTTCCTGCTTCTCACCCCACCTATCAATTAGGTGATGACCAAGCAACCCAGCGAGCTTTGACACATGGACACTATTGGTCTAGCTCGGGTTTGCTCAGCGGGTGGGAAGTGGTACATTCTAGTGATCGTTGATGATTTTTCGAGGTACTCTTGGGTGTTCTTCATGGACGCTAAGGATGAAGTTTTTTCTTATGCTCGAGATCTTTTTTTGAGGTTGAAAAATAAGTTCCCCCCTGATACAGCATCAGTTATCTTCTCCTTATGTCCCCCAGCGTAACGGTGTAGTTGAGTGCAAGAACCGGACACTTGTTGAGATGGCTAGGACAATGCTCGATGAGCACAGGACTCCTAGGCGCTTTTGGGGCGAGGCGATCAACACCGCTTGCCATGTTTCAAATTGCATCTTTCTTCGAGCTTTCAAGAAGAAGACATCTTATGAGTTGCGTTTTGGACGGGTACCCAAGGTATCTCATTTTCGGGTTTTTGGGTGCAAGTGTTTCATCCTAAAGCAAGGCAATTTGGACCAATTTTAATCTCGTTCTACTGATGGTGTGTTTCTTGGTTATGCTTCGCATTCTCGTGCTTATCGCGTTCTTAACCTTGAGACTAATCGGACAGTGGAGACCTGTGAGGTCACATTCGATGAGACTATGCCTTGTGTTTCTTCTGCTTTTGATGTTGCAGGAGATCAGGAGATGGGAGAGACAATCTTTGTGGAGGAGGAGCAGGAAGATGCCGATTGTGGTGATCCTGAGTCAACTCCACTGGCCGCCCCATTCGACCCTGCTACGACGACGTCTGCTCGAGGACCCGATCCCACTACTTCCACTACTTGGGGTCCTCTTGAGCCACCTCTCCAGCGAGCATCAGCTGCACCTGAGAAAGCGACAGCATCTGGCGAGGCGAAGGCGACTTTGGCGAGGCAAGCGCCCCAAAGAATCCAGCAGATCCATCCTCCGCAACAGATGATCGGCGGCATCGACCAGCGAGTCACGCGGTCGTGAGCGTATGAGATCTCACACTTTGCTCATTCTGCATTCGTTGCTTCCTTTGAGCCCAAAGATGTTGGACACGCTCTTTCTGATCCTAATTGGGTTAATGTCATGCATGAGGAGTTAGAGAATTTTGAGCGAAACCTGGAGGACCGAGAATGCAATATCAAGGCGACCAGAGGGGGGGGGGGTGAATGGGAGCTCAAAAATTTCTCTTCGAAACTTTGGCCTTTTGTTCCCAAAATCAACCTCAAAAGCTACGAATGAAAATCGTGATGCCCACGACCCATGGAAGAGGGTGGATGATCCCTAGGATCACAGCGAGGCACCACAAAGCAAGAACGAACCACACGCCAAAAGCACCGGCACAAGTTCGACCCTCAAAAACCAAGTCCCGAGCGTAGATAGACGGCTACATCGAGAGAACCCCAAATACCTATGCTAACAAGTAGCAAAGATACCTAGAGAGGTTCCTTGATCAACTCTAGGGCTAAATGAGAAGTCCGGAAACCAAGCAAAGAACCCAGGAGAGCAAATGCACTAAATGGCAACAAGCAGCCGAATCCCGGACTGCCCGGCCCTGGGGTCCCGGACTGTCTGCCCCTATTGCGGACTGTCCGCGAGGGGATCGCGGACTGTCCGCCGGTCAAAACACTGAAACAACACTGCTCCTGCAAGTACCCTAGACAGTCCCGGACTGTCCGCGATTTATACTAGCGGACTGTCCGTCGGTCAGAGACTCGGCATACACCCATGTATCCGCAATCTCCCCCTTGATGAGTGCATTGTCAACTACAACACAAATCATAATGTATAGAGGAAGAAAGGAAGAAAGATAGAGAACTCGACCGAATGACCCAAAAGCATAGCAAAGCCGAAGAAGGTCAAGTGGAAAGAGCAAGACAACTTGGTTCCCAAAGACATGGGCAACGGCTCGACGCAACCAAGCAAAGCAAAGCTAGCCCTCAAGAAGAGGTAGAACAGGCTCAACACCGCTAGCAAGAAAACTTGATATCAATTGGAAAATCAACTGAAAATCAAGCAAAACAGAGCTAGTCCTCAAGAAGAGGCAGAATGGGCTCAACACCACTAGCGAGGAAGCTCGATACCAACTGAAGAGAGCTAGAAATCAGCTGAAGAGCATAAAAAGCAAAGGTACTAGTCCCTCAAGAAAGAGGCAAAGGCTCAACACAACTAGCCACCACAAATGCTCCGAACCAACTGTTATCAACTCGAAAACACAGCAGCGAGCAATCTCCCCCTCGAGTAGTGCACACAACCAGGAAATCTACAAGATTTGTCAATATTTTCTCCCCCTTAGTTGAAAATGCACCATCAAGCAAATTTCTCCCCTTGACAGAATAACTCCCCCTTCCAAATGCACATGAGTTAAAATGCAAGTTAGCAGCTTCAGGAATATAATCGATAGAATATGAAGATGCTAGATAGAGTGATGATCCGATGACTCATAAAATGCACATAATGCTAGCAAAGGCTCAAACTGATCACCAAATACAAAATATGAACATGTGAGCAAAATGAGCAGATTTTAGCCAAAACGGTATTCACCATCAAAATAGCACGAAACATGTATAGCCAGGAAGTCAAACAAGTGCTAATCATGTATACAAGGTGAACTACCCCTAGCACAGTTGAACCATCATGCTATAGAATGAAACATAGACTTGTGTATCCAAATTTTATTAGAGTTGCAGCGGTTAAATTACACAAGTTCAAATTTCAGCATGTGATTGCGAGAGGTTGAAAGCTTGTCATTGCCTAACTTTTCAACTGTGCGAAGCCTATGCAGAAGCAATCTGAAGCTTAAAGCAATAGTTTCGGTCATACACTACACAGCTCAAGTTTAACTCAAAGTGCAATGAGAAACAGTCTCAAAACTGTGATGTGCTGACAAGCAAACCCATCACGATCTTTCCAATTCACTTAACTTGGTTCAAATTTTATCTCAGAATATGCACATACCAAGCAAGTGAATGACTCAAAACTAGAGACATAGCAACCTAGCATATATGAAAAGCACGAGTGAATTCTACACATCCTATACATGCTAGTTGCATATCTCAATGGTGAACATTTTCAGATTTTAGGTTCATTTAGCAAGTTCACCATTCATAAAATAGCTCAGCTCACAACATGTATCAGTGATCAGAAAGAGCATAAGCTACAAGTAAA
Organism: Coix lacryma-jobi var. lacryma-jobi; assembly: GCA_009763385.1. Taxonomy (NCBI): domain Eukaryota; kingdom Viridiplantae; phylum Streptophyta; class Magnoliopsida; order Poales; family Poaceae; genus Coix; species Coix lacryma-jobi. The sequence continues at coordinate 63,652,908 of CM019829.1, read as the reverse complement.
GCATCGGAGCATATACTACACAAAGCATAGTCACATTCTAAAGATTATATACATGAAGCTCTGAATGTAAATATGCAAGATGAGATGCAGAAAAGAAGCAAGAAGAAACCAATTGAAAAACAAAAGGTCAGTTTATGATACAAGAACCAAAATGTTTCCACCATCTAAAAGGGGAAACACACACCATGCTCACCTCTCAACCTAGCAAAAGTTGATTGGTCCAAGGGCTTGGTGAAAATATCAGCCAACTGGTGATGAGTATCAACATGGCGAAGGTCGATATCACCCTTCTCATAGTGGTCTCGCAGAAAATGAAAGCGCACATCAATGTGTTTGGTCTTAGACTGCAGCACGGGGTTCTTAGCAATGCTAACAGCACTCGTGCTGTCACAAAGCAAAGGAACACGAGAAAAGGTCAGACCAAAATCACGCAAAGTGGCCATCATCCAAAGCAACTGGGAACAGCAGCTGGCCGCAGCAACATACTCAGCCTCTGTGGTAGACTGGGCGACACTAGACTGCTTGCGAGAAGAGCACGATACAAGAGAAGAACCAATAAACTGGCAAGTCCCAGAAGTGGACTTGCGATCAATACGGCAACCAGCAAAATCGGCATCAGAATAACCGCAAAGGGAAAGGGTGGAGGAAGTAGAATACCAAATCCCAAACTCAGGAGTGAAGCATAAGTACCTCATAATGCGCTTGACCGCCTGACGGTGAGAAGTGCGCAGCGACGACTGAAATCGCGCGCACAGACACACCATGAACTGGATGTCCGGGCGCGACGCCGTCACGTACAGCAGCGATCCGATCATACTCCGGCACTCCTTCTGGTCCACAGCTTCTCCATCCACATCCTCATCCTGGGCCGCCGTCGTCGGCATGGGTGTTGGAAGAGGCTTGGCCTCACCCATGTCGATCTTCTTCAAGATGTCCTTGGTGTACTTGCCATGGTGTACGAACGTCCCCTCTCGGGATTGCTTGATTTGCAACCCGAGGAAAAATGTCAACTGGCCCATCATGCTCATCTCAAACTCCCTGCTCATAGTGTCTTCAAACTTGGCAACCAAAGCGTGAGAAGAACCACCGAAAATGATATCATCCACGTAAATCTGGACAAAGAGAGTATCATTGCCTTGCTTGAGGAGAAAAAGCGTTTTATCCACACATCCCATTTTAAAACCCTTAGCAAGCAAAAAGGTTTCAACCTATCATACCAGGCTTTAGGGGCTTGTTTCAAACCATACAAAGCTTTGTGAAGTTTAAAAACATGGTTTGGAAACTTGGGATTTTCGAAACCGGGGGGTTGTCTCATATACACTTCCTCTTCTATATAGCCATTTAAGAAAGCACTCTTGACATCCATTTGAAAAAGTTTAAACCCTTTGGATGCAGCAAAAGCCAAGAGTATCCTAATAGCCTCCAAATGAGCTACAGGAGCAAAAGTCTCCTCATAGTCTATCCCCTCCTTCTGACTATACCCCTGGGAAACTAGTCTGGCCTTGTTTCTCACAACATGGCCATCCTCTCCTTGCTTGTTTTTGAAAACCCATTTTGTCCCAATAGGATGACAATCAGGAGGAAGAGGAACTAAAACCCAAACCCGATTTCTTTCAAAATTTTCTAACTCCTCATGCATGGCATTGACCCAATCCAGATCCATCAAAGCGTGTCCAACATCTCGGGGTTCAAAATCAGCAACAAATGCAGAATGAGCAACATGAGAGATTTGTTGTGACCTTGACTGAGTGACACGTTCGCCGATGCTGCCGATCATCTATTGAGGCAGGTGTTGGCGCTGGATGTGTCGTGGCGCCTCCCGAGCTGATGTAGCCTCCCCATCAACAACAGCTGGTGCCTCCTCGGGTACAAAGGGTACCGCTCGAGGTGGCGGATCCCACGCCCCCCAAGAGGAAGAAGTGTCGGGGCCGTGAGTCGTAGTAGAAGCCGCTCTTGGCGGCACAGCAGGTGGAGGGGGTGCTGGATCATCCATACCTTCAGCACCCTCATCCTCATCATCAAAAAGAGGCTCACCAACCTCATGATCACCTGCACGCTCAAAACGAGAAGAAGGACAAACCATTGTCTCGTCGAAGGTGACATCGGATGTCTCCATGACTCGGTTAGCGTCAAGGTTAAGTACGTGATATGCTCGAGTATGACTGCCATAACCCAAAAACACACCGTTAGAAGAACAAGACTCAAACTTGTCCAAGTTGCCCTTTTTGAGTATAAAACAATGGCAACCAAAAACTCGAAAGTAACTCACCTTGGGCAGTTTTCCAAAATGCAACTCATAAGAAGTCTTTTTCAAGAAAGCTCGGAGAAAAATGCGATTGGAAATGTAGCATGCAGTGCTCATAGCTTCGGCCCGATATCGCCTAGGAGTCCTATGCTCATCGAGCATCGTCCTGGCCATCTCTACAAGGGTCCAATTCTTCCTCTCTACAACACCATTCTGTGGCAGTGGGTTGGGGGAAGAAAACTGATGCTCTAAGCCCAAAGAGTTACAAAACTTCTCAAAATCCGAATTCTTGAATTCAGAACCATTATCACTCCTAATAGCTTGCATCGAGTTCAAAGGGAACTCGTTCTGAAGACGCAAAATTAGATTGCGAGCAAACGAGAAAGTCTCGGTCTTCTCAGCTAAAAAGAAGACCCACAAATATCTCGAAAAGTCGTCAACAACAACAAGCACATACCACTTCCCCCCGACCGAGCTCACCCGAGCCGGACCAACAAGGTCCATGTGCAAAAGCTCACCAGGGCGCTTGGTCATGACGTGAGTCACTGGATGTTGGGGAGCGGCAACCATCTTCCCATGTCTACAAGAGTGGCAAACAAGATCCTTCTCCATATGCAACTTGGGCAATCCTCGGATTAGGCCAAGTGAATTAAGCCTTGCAAGCAAGTGGAAGCTCAAATGTCCAAGTCTCCTATGCCACTTCCAAAGATCAGAGGAGGAAGGTCCAGCCACAAGACAACGAGAAGTGCCAAAAGACTCCGAGAAATTCGCACGAAAGACTTTTCCAAAGGGCGAAATCATACAAACAAGATTGCCCTGAGGATCCAAAATACGACTGAGATTCGGTTTAAAATGAATCTCATAGTCATCATCAAAGAGTTGCAAAACAGAAAGAAGGATAAAATGCAAGTTAGAAACAAGAGCCACATCGCGCAACACAAAGTGCTCATTAACTCGCACCGACCCACGAGACAAAACCTTACCTTTGCTATTGTCGCCGAAGGTGATAAACTCCTTTCCGGTGACAGGACTAAGATTAGAGAACCACTTGGCGTTTCCGGTCATGTGCCTCGAGCAACCGGAATCCACCAACCAAACGTTCTCCAATCGTTTTACCAACATCAATAAAAAACATAGGGTGAGCATACGGTCCAACACTGGGGTTAGTGAAGTAGGGAGAATACCAGTGTCGGGCCGGCTCCTCAAAAGAACGGTTAGCAGAAAAACCATTCCTAGCGCGCCTAAGAGAAGAGCGATCACCACGCTGAGGAAAACGCGGTCCGCTGGGGAAAGAGCGCTCACCGCGAGAATCAAAACGCGGTGGGGGAAAGTGCTCAACTACAAAGCCACCGCCATGGGGTCCATAGCCTACAACTGCAGGCTCCCGCCGGGCACGATCTCCTCGCGGCCTAGGCCTAGGAACTTGAAGTTTTGGACCTCTAGGCCTAGCAGCACGCCTCTGAATATTCGGCGCATGTACATCATGGAAAGGATGGTACATGTTCGTGTTGTTCATCTCCTTTGCGCGGCGCGCCACTCTCTTGCGCCGAAAGAAAAACTCACTCAACTATCCATCTCTCCCACAGTGCTCACAGTGGTACCTCACCGCTCTCATAGGGGGTTGTTGGTACTCTCGGTAGTGGGTGTGGATCACTTTGCCCTTCTGTGGCATAAGCACCCCCTGAATGGGTGGCATGGTGTCCAGCTTGTTCTTGAGGTGGTTTGGTTTGGGAGCCCATGATTGTTTCTTGGGTGGAGCTCTCGGAGATGCAACAAAGACCCCATCCTTGGTGTTAGGCTAGAGAGGCTCTTTGGGTGGAATCTTGGTAAGCTTGGGAGTAGTGGTGGAGTTGGGCTTCTCACATGGGTTAGGACCACACGACTCTCCAATCTTCCCAAAAGACGAAACATCAACACCCGGAGCAAAACCTACACCTGGATCTCCAGCAGCACGCTTGAACTGGGACATCATCATCCCAAGCTGCGGCTCACCACTCGACACCCATGACTAGATGGTCCTAAGGTATGTGTTTTCCTCCTCGGTTTGCATCTTGTCATGCTTCACATTCGCAATCTCCATCTCCAAACCTTCACACAGAACGCACCTAGTCACACAAGTGCTACCCGAGCTGGCCTTCTCAAGAAACACAATCTTGGCATTCTTCTTTGCCAACTCGGTTTGCAAGCCCGCACAGGATTTGCACGCACCCAATAGCAAGGATCTAGCCTTCAGCTCATCCACCTCTCCTACCAACGCAACATACTTACCTCTCAAAGTGAGAAGGTCAGTCATGTGCGTGGTGCACATCTCACACTCAACCTCCTCAGAAACAACTACGGTGGACTTGGCAAACTCAAGTTCCTTCACCGTATCCTCCCACTTCTGCCTAAACTCCTTGCGCTCTCTAGCAGCACGCCTAAGCAGCTAATCTTGACTAAGGAGGGCGGCAGTGAGTTTCTCGACCTCAGCAGAAAGCTCATCGGGGGTCAGAGATACCTGGGAGGTGTCGTCGTCGTCGTCGTCATTCTGAGGAGTGTCCTCTAGCTCGCCATCGACCTCCTTGCCGAGGGCCATGGTGCAGAAGCCCTCATCGTCGGCGAAGAAGCAGAGGTCGTTGAGCTTGTCCACGATCCTCTTCTTCTTCTCGGACTCGTCGTCGCTTGAGGAAGCGGAGTCGTCATCCGAGTCGTCGACGTCGCTGAGCGTGGCGAAGAACGCACACTGCTCAGCCTGGGCCTTCTCCAAGTACTTCGTCTTGATGTACTCCTTGTTGAAGACGCCCTTCCGCTTGTGCTTCGCGGGGACGTACTTGTCCTTGCACTTGCCGGAGTCGTACTTGTGCCCATGATCCGCCTTGCTGAAGACTTGCTTGTTCTTCTTTGGGCAATTGGCGATGAAGTGGTTGGGTTCGCCGCACTCGAAACATCCTGAGCGTCCTCCTCCGCGGCGATGGTTCATGCAGTTGTTGTGAAACCGCGAGAACCGGTTGGCAAGCAAAGCCAACTCGTCATCCCCCAAAGACTCCAGCTACTCCTCTGTGATAGACAAGAGAGAAGAAAGTGCAAATCCTCCAGAGGGGTTAGCAAAAGAGCCAGAAAGCAAAGCCATTGACGGGTCAGAAGGATTTTCATAAGAAGCCCTCGCCATGGCATCGATCTCACTGGACTTGAGCTTACTAAAGAGCTGGTCGCACGTGAGGGTCTCATAGTTAGGCGATTTTCATGTCACCTTTTGTGGATCTGGAACCGGCTAAGGTGGAAGATCCTTAACCTGCTCTGATACCAATTGAAGGACCAAGAATGCAATATCAAGGCGACCAGAGGGGGGGGGGTGAATGGGAGCTCAAAAATTTCTCTTCGAAACTTTGGCCTTTTGTTCCCAAAATCAACCTCAAAAGCTACGAACGAAAACCGTGATGCCCACCCTTAGAAGAGGGTGGATGATCCCTAGGATCACAGCGAGGCACCACAAAGCAAGAACGAACCACACGCCAAAAGCACTGGCACAAGTTCGACCCTCAAAAACCAAGTCCCGAGCGTAGATAGACGGCTACATCGAGAGAACCCCTAATACCTATGCTAACAAGTAGCAAAGATACCTAGAGAGGTTCCTTGATCAACTCTAGGGCCAAACGAGAAGTCTGGAAACCAAGCAAAGAACCCAGGAGAGCAAATGCACTAAACCGCAACAAGCAGCCGAATCCCGGACTGTCCGGCCCTGGGGTCCCGGACTGTCTGCCCCTATTGCAGACTGTCCGCGAGGGGATCGCGGACTGTCCGCCGGTCAAAACACTGAAACAACACTGCTCCTGCAAGTACCATAGACAGCCCCGGACTGTCCGCGATTTATACTGGCGGACTGTCCGTCGGTCAACCGAGAACCAAACAACAGAGACTCGTGGCCACTGCTCTGGCCAAGTCCCTGACGCGCGGACTGTCCACGGGAGAACGGTGGACTGTCTGCGACCTCCCAGTGAGGGCAATTTCGGTCGCCCCTCACACAACTCTTCCCAAATCTGAATCAAAACTCAATCCCACGTTCCCAAACTTGGAGAAGATGATCTTGAGGTAGTTAGGAGACTATACACAAGAAATCATCCGCTCAAATTGATTCAATCACCGGGAAATCGAAAGGGGAGGAGTATGAATGAAAAAATGCCACAAAAACGAAATCAACCCGATCTACTTGTTCGTGAGGAGTTAGATGAATTCCTTCGGTGGAAATGATCTCCTCACTATAAAGGACAAGTTGATTCAAACGGATTTCGCAAAGATGTAGTAGAGTGGGAGATCGAGTGACGCGAAAATTGCGGAGAAACGAAGAACGCGAAGAACACGAACAAAACGTGAATCAAGTCATCGATCTGCAACTGTGTGGCTACCACATGCTACAACAGTGAGATTACGGTCTCACTTCCTCAAAATCTCCAGTACACAGAGGTATGATTCTCTGCGGATCTTGGTAGCTACAGCAGGGGACTGGGAGAGCAGAAAACCCTAGAAGCAAAGAGCAAATGAGTGAGATAGAATGGGAGGAGGGTGTCTCCCTCTACTTATCCTAATTCTAATTCCTACTCTACCCCTCTCTAATTACACAGCGAGCCAGCTAAACCCTAGGGTTATTCTGGACCAACTCAAGGTAGCTGGTGATCCGACGGCCACGCCCGCACAACTGGTAGCGTTGGCTCGACGCAACCTCACCGATTGCCGCCACGTGCCGCCACCGCTCTGCTTGTCCTTTTCCTGGACTTCGCCCCCGGTTTTGAGGTCCAAACCGGGAAACCAGCCTTCACGACCAACCCCTGGTTTTGAGGCCGAAACCGGGAAACCAGCCGACCGTAGCCTGAGTTTTGTGGCCCAAACTCAGCAAACCCGCAGCACCCAGGTTTTGAGGCCCAAACCTGGAAATCGTCCTCAGCCCGAGTTTTGTGGCCCAAACTCGGAAACCATCAGCGCCCAGGTTTTGAGGCCCAAACCTGGAAACCGTCCACTCGGTGGTTTTTCTGTGGCTCAACCACCAAACCGAGCCGTAGAGGGGATGCATCGCCCGTGCACCCCGTCCACCGACACGTGTCCCCAGGTCCTCGACCCAAGCAACACCGTGCCCGCAAGTCTTCACTCATCGCTGTCCCAGGCTGTCAGCCACCACAGCTGATCCTCCGCCCTTCGCCACTCTCGGTCCATCGGCACGGCACGCCTCTACTTGACCTTCACCTTGCCTCTGATCACTGTATCCATGCTCGACACCTGCACAACACAAGCCAAAGAACATGCACATTATCCCAGTTGACAATGACTCATCACTCAGAGACTCGGCATACACCCATGTATCCGCAAAACCAAGTTTGGACCCTAGTTCCACCTCCACCAGAATGCCACCCTATAGGTACCAAATGGGTTTTCAAAAACAAACAGGGTGAGGATATGGGATGGTAGTAAGGAACGAGGCTAGGCTAGTAGCCTAGGGTTTCTGCCAAAAGGAGGGGGTCGACTATGAGGAAATCTTTGCCCCTGTAGCTCGTTTAGAAGCCATTAGAATCCTTCTAGCCTTTGCTGCTTCGTAGAGTTTTAAGCTTTATCAGATGGATGTTAAGAGTGCTTTTCTAAATGAGTATATAGAGCAAGAGGTTTATGTGAGACAACCTCCTAGTTTCGAGAGTCCCAAGTTCCCAAACCATGTTTTCAAACTTACAAAAGCTTTATATGGTTTGAAACAAGCCCCGACAGCATGGTATGATCGTTTGAAAACTTTTCTGCTTTCCAAGGGTTTTAAAATGGGACGGGTAGACAAGACTCTTTTTCTCCTCGAGCAAGGCAATGACACCCTTTTAATTCAGATTTACATGGATGATATCATCTTTGGTGGCTCTTCTCATGCACTTGTTGCCATGTTTGTACATACAATGAGCAGGGAGATTGAGATGAGTATGATGGGTGAGTTGACCTTCTTCCTCGGGGTGCAAATCAAGCAAACTCGAGACGGGACATTCGTGCATCAAGGCAAGTACACGAAGGACATCCTGAAGAAGTTCTACATGGGTGAGGCCAAGCCTCCTACGACGCCCATGGCAACGACAATTGCGATGGACACAGACCAAGATGGAGAGGCAGTTGACCAGAAGGAGTAGAGGAGCATGATCGGTTCGCTCCTGTACCCGACGGCTACGAGGCCAGACATACACTTCTCAGTGTGTCTGTGTGCTCATTTTCAGGAGTTCCCTCGGACTTCCTACAAGCAAGCAGTCAAGCGCATCATAGGGTACCTCCGATTCACTCCTTAATTCGGGCTTTGGTATTCTTCCTCTTCGACTCTTTTGCTTTGTGGTTATTCCGATGCGGATTTTGCCAGCTGTCGGCTTGAGCGCAATTCTACTTCTGGGACTTGTCAATTTCTTAGCTCTTCACTGGTATTGTGGTCTTCTCGCAAGCAGTCTAGCGTAGCCAGTCTACTACGGAAGCCGAGTACGTTGCCGCTGCTTCTTGCGCTTCACAGCTTTTATGGATGGTTGCTACATTGCGTGATTTTGTTCTAGAATTCAGTCGGGTCCCTTTGCTCCGCGGTAGCACTTCTGCCATTAGTGTAGCAAAGAACCCTGTTCTTCACTCCAAGACCAAGCACATCAATGTTCGCTTTCACTTTCTTCGTGATCACTACGAGAAAGGCGACATTGATCTTAGGCATGTAGACACCCATAACCAGGTTGTGGACATTTTCACCAAGCCTTTGGATCTCTCAACCTTTGCTAGGTTGAGAGGTGAGCTTGGTGTGTGTTTCCCCTTTTAGTTGGGGGAAGCATTTTGTTGTATCATAGACTGACCTTTTGTTTTGGTCTTTGAGTTTCTTTTAGTTTTGTCTTTGCTCCGATAATGACCTCTGCATGCATTTCATCATCTGTACACTTTGCATCTTCAAGCTTCATGTCTATAGTCTCTAGAATGATCTTAGGCTTTGATTAGTGTATATTCTGATGTTTTATGATGCTGCTTGTAGCTTAGGCTCTCCTTGATCACTGATACATGTTTTGAGCTGAGCTATTTTTCAGAATGGTGAATATGCTTAATTGAACATAAAACTTGTTCACCATTGAGATTGGCAACTGGCATGTTTAGAATGTGTTGAGGTCACTTGTGCTATTTCATATATGCTAGGTTGCTATGTCTCTAGTTCTGAGTCTTTCACTTGCTTGGTATGTTCATAATCTATTTAAAGTAAACCACATTTAAGTGAATTGAAAAGATCGAGAGGGGATTGCTTTGTCAGCACATCACCGTATCGAGACTATTTCTCATTGCACATTGAGTTAAACTTGAGCCGTGTAGTGCAAGACCGAAACCGATGCTTCAAGCTTTTGATTGCTTATGCATAGGCTTAGCTCGGTTGGAAAGTTAGGCTTTGACAAGCTCCCAATCTCTCGCAATCATACGCTAAAATTTCAACATTTGTATTAACCGCTGCAATTCTTCGACAAAATCTGAAAAACACAAGTCTTTGTGTCATTCTATAGCATGATGATTGAATTTTGCTAGGGGTAGTTCACCTTGTATACATGTTTAGCACTTGTTTGACTTCCTGTCTATACCTGTCTGAAATGGCTAAAAGTGCTCACTAAGCTTATATGATCATATTCTATATTATGTGATCAGTTTGAGCCTTTGCTAGCATTTTTTATTGTTGCTTGAGGATCGGATCAGCACTCTTTAGAGCATTCTTTCATTCTATTGACTGTACACCTGAAGATGCTGACATGTATTTTTGACTCATATGCATTTGCTTGCTCTGATAGGCATGGCCTATCTTCGTTTCGCCTTTTCAAGCTCCTTTCCCTTCTCTTTTGATTGCAAATTGCCCCCAAGGGGGAGAATTTTTGCAATATATGGTGTCAATTTGCACATTGTGCTTCAGTTGTTGAGGGGGAGTTCTCTTAGTGAGGGGGAGCTTTTCTGGTTTGCTCTGATTTGAATTGATTGGAGTTTTTCAGCTAGTTGCGTCGAGCCTCTGTGCCTCTGTCTTGAGGAACTAGCTAGTTTCACCTGTTTTCGAGCAAGGTTGTTTGGTATGGAGCTAATTGCAGTCTTTGCATCCTTATGCATTTTTCAGTTGTTATCAGAGAACATATATGATTAATGATTGACATTTGTGAGGAAGGTTTGAGGCTTTTTCTGGTTGAGTCATTATCTCGCTATGCGCTTAGTGTTTATGACTAACCGGCGGCGTTGAGTTGTGGTGTGTTACTGTGTTGGTGTGCGTGTGCAACATGTGTCTCTTGGCTGTGTTGATGTGCAGGTGTGGAGCTCGGATACAGTGGTCGATGGCGAGGCAAAGGTCAAGTAGAGACGTGTCGTGCCGACGGACCGGGAGCGGTGAAGGATGGGCGTGCCGTGCGGCGGACGTGCCATGCCGATGTACCCAGAGCGTTGAAGGGCGGACGTGAGGCCTGGACCGACGGACCGAAGGGCCGAAGGACCAGCTGTGGTAGCTAGCACGTGGCATCGACGAGTAGGAGCACATGGGGATGTGCAATGCATCGGCCGAGTCGGGAGGAAGACGATGGCGTCGTGGCACTTGGCGGTCGGTCGGACACGGGCTTGCGTGCGGCGGAAGTGCCGTCGGCCGAGTCAAGAAGGAAGGCGAAGGTGTTGTGCCCGGTGTGGAGGCTGGACATGCATCGGCATCGGTGCCGGTGGTCGGGGTGTGTGAACCACATCGATTCTACGGCGCGGGTTCGGTAGTTGAGCCTCAAAAAGCTACCCTCGACGTTTTCCGAGTTTGGGCCTCAAAACTCGGGGTGGCGGGTTTCTAAGTTTGGGCCTCAAAACTCAGGGTGGACGGTTTCCAGGTTTGGGCCTCAAAACCTGGGCTGGTGGGTTTACCGGTTTGGGCCTCAAAACTGTGCGGAGTTTCCTATGCGTAACGGTCGACGCGTGGCGGCGCCAAGAGGCTTGCGTTGCGGCGAAGCTATCGCTGAGGGAGGCGCGGCGGTCGACGTGATGGCATGTGGTGGCATCCTGGAGCTTGCGACGAGGCAAAGCAAAGGATGAGAAGGAGCGTGGCCGTTAGATGAAAACTGCTAAGATGGACGGTTTTACCCCCAGGGGGTATTTGGGTTAGTGCTTCATGTAAGGGCATTTGTGTCTTTTGGACGTGTCCCTATATATATGTGATGGGGCTTGTTAGGGCAGCCTATCCTTGGAAGCGTTACTCTCATTTTTGTTCATTTGAGAGGAGGCTATTGTTAGAGAGAGGAGTGGCTCTTATTCTTGAGCTTTTCGCCATCCACGCTTTGCTGTTGCGAGGAGTGGCTTGTAACTCGACATAGTGTGCTACACAATTCATCATCCCTTAGCAATCCAAGGATCAATTTCTTACTCCTATTGTGTTGGCTGAAATTTGGATCGAATCACGTTTTTGTTCTTCGCGTTTTGGCTTTTCCCTTCTCGGAGATTTGCCTCGTTCTCTCTCTCTGAGCGACGATTTGTGATTCTGTTTGAATCAGATTGTTCTATGTCGTGAGCTCCTTCTTTCCACCGAATGATTTCTTCTCTAACCTCACGAGCACATAGATCGGGTCGAAATCACGTTCATTCTTTGTTCTTCCCCCTTTTCTAGTGTTCTTTGGATTTATCATGGATTTGTTGGTTTGAAGCGATGTTATCCTAGGATTAGCTTCCCAACACATAGAAGAACACTTGAGAGAAGTTTGGTGGCAGCCTCGTTCATTTTGGTGAAGATCCAATCGATTTTGGTTTTGTCCCGAGCGTTTTTCCTGCTTTCTGTTCATTCGTAGACAGTCTGCGCCCCCAGCAGCGGACAGTCCGGGGCTCGGGCTTCATCGATTTCAGAACAGCGCAGTGCGTTACTCAGTCCGCCAGTAACCCACCGATAGTCCGGGGTCACATCGAACGCTACACAGTACTGCCCTCGAATGCTAGGGTTTCACTGTTCATGTGAACTGCGAACAGTCCAGCGTGCAAACCGCGGACTGCCCGGGACTTGTCCAGGGCTATTACAGAACAGTTTGTTTTGGGCCCTTTTGCCGGCGGACAGTCCGGACCCCTTGTGGCGGACAGTCCGGCCTTCATTGGACAGTCCGGGAGCCTGACGGCGAACTGCCCGGGATTCTGCAGTTTGTGCAGCTTTAGTGCGTTTGCTCTCCTAGCTTTTCCGCTTCATTTCTGGACTTCTCGTTTGCTCCTAGAGTTCACCTAGGAACCTCTCTACCTATCTTTGCTATGTGTTAGCATAGGTATTTAGGGATTTCCCGACATACCCCTCCATCTACGTTTGGGAGTGGGTCTTTTGGGTACGAACTTGACTTGGAGTTTTTGGAGTTTTGGATTGCTCTCTTGTGTGGTGCCTCACTATGATCCTAGGGATCATCCACCCTCTTTTCGAGGGTCGTGGGCATCGCATTTGAGTCCTAAGCATTTGGGGTTGATTTTGTTGGGACAGAGGCCGGAATTTCGAAAGAAATTTTTAGGCTCCCATTCACCCCCCCTCTGGTCGCCTTGCTTTAGCATTTTTGGTCCTTCAGTATCGAGCGTCAGCTAGTGGTGTTGAGCCCTTTCTGCCTCTTCTTGAGGACTAGCTTGTTCTTGACTTGGTTGTGTCGAACCCTTCCCCATGTCTTTGGGAACCAAGTCTTTCGCTATCTAAGATCGAGTCTTGCTCTTTGATGAGTTCTTGGTCTGATTTTTTGCTTGGTTGTGTCGAACCGTTGCCCATGTCTTTGGGGACCAAGTTCTGCTAATCTTGACTTGTCCTTCTTCGGCTTTTAACTTGGTTTTTGGACATCTTGAGTGAGTTTTCTTCTCTATCCCCTTCTATTTTATTTTCTTCTTTGATCACGGTTATGATGTGTTAACGATGCACTCATCATGGGGGAGATTGCGAACACAAGGTTGGTATGTGCCCTTGTGGTTTCCTTCCTATGTGATGAGCGATCAGTAACAGGCTCACCGGAATGGGTGAGAGGCAACATGTCTCTTGGCTGTGTTGATGTACAGGTGTGGAGCTCGGAGACAGTGGTAGAAGGTGAGGTGAAGGTCAAGTAGAGACCTGTCGTGCCGACGGACCGGGAGCGGTGAAGGGCGGACGTGAGACTTGGACTGACGGACCGGGAGACCTGAGGACCAGCTGTGGTAGCTGGCACGTGGCATCGACAAGCGATAGCACATGGGGATGTGCGGTGCATCGGCCGAGTCACGAGGAAGGTAATGGCGTCGTGACACTTGGCGGGAGGCCAAAGGAAGGCGAATGCACTATGCCCTGCGTGGAGGCTGGACATGCATCGACATCGGTGCTGGTGGTCGGGGTGTGCGAACCACATCCCGTCTACGGCACGGGTTTGGTAGTTGAGCCTCAAAAAACTACCCTCGACCATTTCCGAGTTTGGGCCACAAAACTTGGGGTGGCGGGTTCTGAGTTTAGGCCTCAAAACTCGGCGAGGATGGTTTCTAGATTTGGGCCTCAAAACCTGGACTCGCAAGTTTCTGAGTTTGGGCCACAAAACTCAGCCAAAGGACAGGTTTACCGGTTTCAGCCTCAAAACCGGGGGAGGTCCAAAAAGGATGGTCGACGCATGGCGGCGTGGAGAGACTGGCGCGGTGACGAAGCTATCCACGAGGAAGGCACGGCGGTCGACAGTACGGTACGTGGCAGCATCCTAGGCTTGCATCGAGGCGAAGCTAAGGATGAGGAAGGCGCCTGACCGTCGGATCGTGACTCTTCAGAGTTGGACCGGAATACCCCTAGGGTTGGCCATTTTGCTCTTCTATCTAGGGGTAGAAGGGGACTATTGTTATTAGGCTATAAATAAGAGAGGCGCCCCTCCTCTCTCTCTCTATCCTTGCAGTCATTATTTCCTAAGCTCTCTCTCTCTAGCCCCCGCTTAGGTTCTAATCATACCTCGCTGCCTGTGATCCACAGAGACGACTAATCATACCTCTGTGTATTTGGATTTTCAGGAAATGAGACCATAATCTCGTTGTCTCCTCGTGTGGAGAAGTTTCGGCTGGAATTCGAGATCAATTGGTGTTTTGAGTTGTGTTCTTCGCGTTTTGGTTTATCCCTTCTCGGAGATTTGCTTCGTTTTCCCTCTCCGACGAACGGTTTTTGATTCCACTTGAACGGAGTTGTTCTAGATTGTGAGGCGCTTCTTTTCACCGAAGGAATTCTTCCCTAACCTCAGAAGCTAGTAGATCAGTCGGTTTTTGTGTTGGATCGAATTCTTTCTCCCTTAGAGCTTTTGATTCGGAGGAGATCGGGTTGAATCGTCGAAAAACTGCATAGTTTTCGGGGGCATCGGATGCTGGTGTTCTTGGCATCGGACGCTGACCCGAGTAGCATCGAACGCGCCGTTGCCACATGTCTGTTTCTGTGTTTTTGAGTGAGCATCGGACGCAGGGCATTGGACGCTCCGTTGACCATCAGACGCGCCGGGGCCTGAGCATCGGACGCTGAGCTGTTACTGTAACACCCCAGGTGTTAAGCAACTCTAAATGCATAACTTGACATAGCATAAGCATTGCATATGCATCTTGAGTGGTATGTGTGTTAAGTCCTTTGCTAGTCTCTGGTATAGCTAATATATGCTTTGTTTTTCCTGAGGAAATGCCTTAAACCAAAGTTGTAGATCTTGACAAGAGAAACAACTTTGCTTAAAAGCACTTTTTCAGAAAAGGTTAATTAGTGTTTATTTCTTGCATTAGAAAATCAGGCTAGAAGTGAAATTTAAATTTCCAGGCAGAATTTGGACTTGGGCCTTAAAGATGTTTTGTTCCATGCAAAATTCTAAACAACTTTGCTTTTAGGACCTTTTCCTAGTTCGGCTTAGTTTGGGAGATAAAGGGTAGAAAAGTTTTTAGCAAAAACCTCTTTAGTTTAAACCCAGTGGGACCTGCTCGTCAGCCTCATCTCCTCTTCCCAGCGCGCGCCGCGCCGCACCGCACCGCACCGTACACTGGCGCAAGCGCTGGTGCCGCCGCCCGCTCGCCCCCGACCGCACAGCAAGCAGCAAAACCGCCCGCTCAGCGCCCACCGACTCCACTCACCCGGCCAAACCCTCTGTCCCATCTCTGCATCGCCGCCGCGTGGCCGCCGCTCGCTTACCGCGCCGCTGCCAGGTCAGAACAGCCGACGGGAACTAGCTAGGTTCAATGAACCCAGCGTCCGCGCCCGCCTTCGTCTTCTCCACCTCGCGCTCGAGTCGGCAGAACCGCTCGCTCGCTCACTCACTCACTCGCTCGCTCGCTCACGCCTTTGTCATCTTCCTCCTCTGCAGAACACCACCGCCATTTTCGCCAGGCTTTGCCAGCCAATTACTCGTCACACAGAGCACCGCCATTTGATTCATCCTGCCAACCTCTCCGCCTTAACCTCCTTTTTACCTTCATGGGTTGGTTTCCTTCTCCTTCACTCTAGCCGGCGGAACGCCGAATGCCATCCTCGGCCACCCAGCATGTCCGCCACCGTGACCATCACGTGGTCCGGCCCTCTCCGGTCAAACCACCCCGAATCGAGCACCGTCCTAGCTTTCTCTACATCCGTAGTTGCCTAAGGATTAGATGGAGACCTCTTTCTCGCCGTGTTTCAGCCAGAACCGAGCCTTGTCGCGGCCATGTCCGCCGCAGACCGCCGTCGTGCATAGCACCGAGCAATGCCAGGGTTGTCGAGGCTCGATAGTTGCCCCAATAGGTTGCTTAGGGCTTGCTTGAGCTAGTGCTAGTCTTGCCGAACCTCGGACTCACCGGGATGAGCCTCGCCGTCGCGTCGCAGCGCCGCCGCTCCGCCATGGCCGCCGTCGAGCTTGCTCCGGTATCCCTCTGGCTCAGCAAGTAGGTCGACCTTGTCCGCCTCGCAAACCTGCATCTAGAGGTAGGCACGGCATTGCCAAAAGTCTCGCCGCCGACGAGCTAGGGCCAGTCAACGACGATGGCGCAAATGTCCACCGTGGAAAGCCGAGCCTGGGTTAGCCAGGTGACGTGGTCGCATGACCAGTGGACCCTGCTGAGAGAGAGAGAGAGAGAGAGAGAGAGAGAGGGAGTGTGAGAGAGAAAAGGAAAGCCTGGGTGCAGTAGGGCTCGGAAGTTTTGGGTGCGCGTAGCAGTTCGGTTGAGCCCCCGGATGTGTTAAGCTGGGTGTCCGTAGTGTTTTAGATTGGTTTTTCCTTAATCCAGTTTTTGCAGGAATAGTTTAAAATGCTTATAAAGTGTGTGTGGCTCATATTAAGTCCAAATGATGTGAAACAAATTTTGTTGTGCTGGAAATGAATAGATCTACCTGTTAAAATGTTGGATGCATATTTTGTGATACTTTTTATATGTAGTTTTGTTTAAGTAAGTAAATGGTTGTTAACATAGAAAATGCATAACTAATTATGTATAGCTTCAAAAAATGTGATTTCAATTTTGTTAGGATTGTCTTGCTGAGTAGTATCAGGGAAAAATATATCATGTCTATGTTCTATGAAAGATATTGGCAGTAGCATTTAAAGTTGTTAAATGTTGTTTTCTTTAGGTAATTTTATTAAATAGAAATGCTTAGATTCTGAGATTGGTTATTTTATGTGTAGCTAAGTTAGGTTATAAAGTTACTGTGAGAAGTGCTAAGTAGGATTGATTTGAAAGTTGGTATTAGAAACTATGAAAAGTGCCTAATTTTTGAATTAGTAAGGTTAATTTCTATTGCATGCTAAAGTTACTGTTTTGGGCTGAAATTTTTATGGTAGTCTAGTTTTAGTCTGTAGTAGCCTGTGTAAAAGTTTGGGAATTTTCTGCAGTCATTTTAGTGTCATGATAGTTATGCCCTATTTAGTAGACCAAATAAAAAGGATCATGTGGATAGATAAGTGGGGTTGTATAAGTTAAATAATGCTGTTGTTATCGGGCATGTGCTTATCTGTTGAATCGCCCTCTCTTATGTTGCATCGCATAAGCATCCCATGTGCATTCGTCATATCTATACTTGCAATGCACCATACAGGATCGCTAGAGGAGAACCTGAACCCGCCGCAGCCGGAGGAGCAGATTCCGGAGGAGACGCTGTTCGAGAGGACCGAAGAAGACGCCGGAGAGTTACCCGAGTGTCAGGACCACCGACCGTCTGACTTTGATAGAGGCAGGCCCCGGAGCATTTAAACTCCCTACAGTTTGCAAATCACTTACAATTTAACCTGATATGCTTGTTGCATTAGGTTTTAGGAATTGATTGCTATCGTTGTTGCATTATTACTATACCTTGTCCACCCCAACAATTATCTTGATATCCCTGTTTAGGTCTAGGCTCGTTATTTGCTTAGCCCTGCTTAGACCGGTAAAAGTCGGGTGATTTTCTGTCTCTCGCATATAGGTGGATACTGATCATGATTAGCCTGGTGCTATCATGAAATAACTATGTGATGTAGGGGCAGCAGGGGTTCTGTGTGCTAGTAGTCTTCCATCTGTGTCGCATAGGACCCATTTCGGGAAGTGCGGATACATGGGTGTATATCGAGTCTCGAGTGATGAGTGATTGTCAACTGGGATAATGCGCATGTTCTTTGGCTTGTGTTGTGCAGGTGTCGAGCACCGATACAGTGATCGAAGGCAAGCTGAAGGTCAAGTAGAGACGTGTCGTGCCGATGGACCGAGAGTGGCGAAGGGCGGACGTGAGGCTTGGACTGAGGGACCGGTGGCCCGAGGATCAGCTGTGGTGGCTGGCAGCCTGGGACAGCGACGAGCGAAGACTTGCGGGCACGGTGTTGCTTGGGTCGAGGACTTGGGGACACGTGTTGGTGGACGGGGTGCACGGGCGGTGCATCCCCTCTAGAGCTTCGGTTTGGTGGTAGAGCCAGAGAAAAACCACCGAGTGGACGGTTTCCAGGTTTGGGCCTCAAAACCTGGGCGCAGACGGTTTCCAGGTTTGGGCCTCAAAACCTGGGCGCGGATGGTTTCCATGTTTGGGCCACAAAACTCAGCGGAGGACGGTTTCCAGGTTTGGGCCTCAAAACCTGGGTGCTGCGGGTTTCTGAGTTTGGGCCACAAAACTCAGGCGATGGACGGCTGGTTTCCCGGTTTGGGCCTCAAAACCGGGGGTTGGTCGTGAAGGCTGGTTTCCCGGTTTGGGCCTCAAAACCGGGGGCGAAGTCCGGGAAAAGGACTAGCGGAGCGGTGGCGGCACGTGGCGGCAATCGGTGAGGTTGCGTCGAGGCAACACTACTAGTTGTGCGGGTGTGGCCGTCAGATCACCATCATCTTCGAGTTGGTCCAGGATAGCCTTAGGGTTTGTTTGGTTCGCTCTGTAAATAACTAGGGGTAGAGTGGGAATAAGAATTAGGATAAGTAGAGGGAGACACCCACCTCCCATCTTATCTCAGTCATTTGCTATTTTGCCTTCTAGGTTTTCCTTCTCTCCCCATCCCCTGCTGTAGCGAACTAAGATCCACAGAGAAGACAATCATACCTCTATGTCCGTGAGATTTTGTGGAAGTGAGACCGTAATCTCACTGTTGTAGCGTGTGGTAGCCACATGGTTGCAATTTCGTGGTTGTGATTCGCGTTTTATCCTTGTTCTTCGTGGGTTGTTTTTCTCCACGTTTTTCCCGTTGATCAATCTCTCTACTTGTTGCGTCTTTTGCAAATCCATTTGAACCAAGTTGTTCTAGATCGTGAGGCACTTCTTTCCACCGAAGGAATTCATCTCTAACCTCACGAGCTAGTAGATCGGTCGATTTTCGTTTCGGATCAAGTTTTTCTCCCTTCCTCTGAATTTCTTCGATTCATCGATTTGGAGATAGATTCGAGCCATGATCTTCTAGGAGTAGCTCACTATCCTCCTTGTGACTTGTCTCACCGAGTTTGATGCTTAGAGGATTCGTTTTGGGTGAGATTGAGAACACAAGGTTGATATGTGCCCTTGTGGTTCCCTTCCTGAGTGATGAGTGATCGATCAACGAGCAACATGTCTCTTGGCTATGTTGATGTGTAGGTGCGGAGCTCGGGAAGTGGTCGAAGGTGAGGTGAAGGTCAAGTAGGGACGTGTCATGCCGATGGACCAGGAGCGGTGAAGGGCGGACCTGGAGCTTGGACCGATGGACCAGGAGACCTGAGGACCAGCTGTGGTAGCTGGCACGTGGCGTTGACAAGCAAGAGTACATGGAGATGTGCGGTGCATCGGCCGAGTCGGGAGGAAGGTGATGGCATCGTGACACTTGGCGGGAGGCCGAGAAGGATGGCGAATGCACTGTGCCCGGCGTGGGGGCAGGACATGCTCCGACATCGGTGCTGGAACTCGGGGTGTGCGAACCACATCCCGTCTACGTCGCGGGTTCGGTAGCTGAGCCTCTAAAAGCTACCCTCGACGGTTTCCGAGTTTGGGCCTCAAAACTCGGGGTGACCAGTTTCCGAGTTTGGGCCTCAAAACTCGGCGTGGACGGTTTCCAGGTTTGGGCCTCAAAACCTGGGCGCACGGGTTTCTGAGTTTGGGCCACAAAACTCAGCCTGAGGACAGGTTTCCCGGTTTCAACCTCAAAACCGGGGAAAGGCCCAGGTTTCCCGGTTTCGGCCTCAAAACCGGGGGGGGAGGAGGTCCGCAAAAAGGACGGTCGACACGTGGCGGCGTGAAGAGGCTGGCGCGGCGGTGCAGCTATTCGCGAGGTAGGCGCGGCGGTCGACGGGATGGCACGTGGCGGCATCCTGAGGCTCGCATCGAGGCGATGCTAAGGATGAGATGGGCACGTGGCCGTCGGATCGACAATCAGCAGAGTTGGATCGGGATACCCCTAGGGATGGCCGCTTCGCTCTTGTATCTAGGAGTAGAAGGGGATTATTGTTTTAGGCTATAAATAAGAGAGGCACCCCTCCTCTCTCCTTATCCTTGCAGTCATTTGCTCCAGAGCACTCTCTCTCTAGCCTCCGCTTAGGTTCTGATCACACCTCGCTGCAAGCGATCCGCAGAGACGGGAATCATACCTCTGTGTATTTGGATCTTTTGAGGAAACGAGACTGTATTCTTGTGGTCTCCTCGTGTGGAGGAATTTCGGCTGGAATCGAATCGAATCGTGTCTTGTGTTTTGTGTTCTTCACATTTTGGTTTTTAGTCTCCCGGAGATTTGCCTTGTTCTCCCTCTCCGTGAGATGATTTTCGATTCAACTTGAATCAATTTGTTCTTGGTCGTGAGCCCCTTCTTTCTACCGAAGGAATTCTCTCCTAACCTCACGAATCCATAGATCGGGTTGATTTAGTGTTCGTTCTTCGTTCTTCCCCCTTTTATGGTGATCCACGAATCTCTGTTGATTGACTTGGTTTGGTGCGATGATTTCTTAGGATTAGCACCCCAATACATAGAGGAACACATGGGAGGAGTTTGATCTAAGTCCCTTTTGATTTGGTAGAGTTTGGATCGAACTGGCTTTTGTCCCGAGCGGTTTTTCTGCTCTCTGTTCATCCGTGGACAGTCCGCGCCCCCAGCGGCGGACAGTCCGGGACTCGGGACTCGGCAGGTTCAGAACAGCGCTGTGCGATACTGTTTCCTGTCTCGTGACCGGCGGACAGTACGCGGTACAAACCCACGGACAGTCCGGGACCTGTCTAGCAGACTTGCAGAACAGTCTGTGTTGGGCTCAGTTGCCGGCGTACAGTCTGGACCTCCAGTCGCGGACATTCCAGCGTTCACCAGACAGCCCGGATCCTGACCCCGGACAGTCCGCAAACCTGCAGAGTGTGCAGTTTTGTTTTGAAGCTTTGGCAATTGGTTTTGGGGTTTCTCCGGGGGTTCCGCTGTACCACTAGGACATCTCCTAGGCTATCCACCTACTCGTAGGTCATGAACTCTCCGGACGTCTTGAGTCTTCGCCTTTGGGGTGATTTTCTGGGACAAGGGCCATCCTATTCACAAGTTGAATTTGAGGCTCCCATTCACCCCCCCCTCTGGTCGCTATTCCGGTCCTTCAATTAGTATCAGAGCCAGTTAAGGATCTTCTCTACCTTAATTGGTTTCGGATCCTAAGGGCGACATGGAACGAGGGAACGGCAAGGCTCCTTGGTTCGATGGAACGAACTACTCCTATTGGAAGATTCGAATGTGTGCTTACCTCAACAGCATCGGATCTCTTGTCTGGGAGATATGCGAGAATGCTGAGTACGTAGTCCTTGCGGCTCGTGTGGGTCAGATCCAGATTGACCAGCATGAGGCCAACTCCAAGGCTCGTAATGCTCTTTTGGCCAGCATCTCCCTTCCTGAGTTCGAACGTGTCTCTGAGCTTGAGACGGCATGAGAGATCTGGGTGAAGCTTCAAAGCTATCATGAGGGGACAGCCCATGTCAAGACCAGACTCTTCGAGACGTACAAGCGCGAGTATGAGAACTTTGTTCAGTTGGAGGGAGAGACGATTGACGCCTTGTTCGCTCGTTTCCAAACGATTGTGAACAAGATGCGTGCCAATCGGGCTAACCTACCCTATGACGATCATGAGAGGGCACACAAGTTACTATATGCCCTGGATCGGAGGGTATGGGAGGTGAAGGTGTCGACTATCATTGAGTCTCCATCTTATGACACCCTCATAGTGGATGAGCTGTTCAGCAAGCTAAAGTCCACCGAGATCGATCACTTGACTCAGGCCAAGCTGAAGAACCCATCTTCACATTCCATGGCTTTGGTCTTAGGCACGGGTGGATCGACTGTCTCTGCTAATGCTTCACCTCCTCTTGTTGCTTTGTCTTCTTTGCATACAGTCACGGAGGAGCAGTTGGAGGCGCTTGGAGACGACGAGCTCGCCCTCGCCATCACCCGGTTCTCGCTGTTTCACAACAACCGCCTGAATCGCCGGCGTGGTGGCGCACGCGAGGGCTGCTACAAGTGTGGTGATCTAGACCACTTCATGGCAAACTGTCCCAAGAACAACAAGAAGTCTTCCGGCAAGAATCGCAACTTCAGTCGCAAAGGCAAGCCGGAGTACAAGACCGAGAAGAAGAACAGGGACAGCTTTCGCCGAGAGGATTTGGAGAGGGCTTTTGACGCCGGCCGGCGTGTGCTCTTCGCCGGCAAGGGCGACACCGACAAGTCCTCCGACAGCGACTCCAGCGACGATGGGTCCGAGCACAAGACTGAAGATCGCTTCAACGGACTCTGCTTCTTCGGCAACTCCTCTAAGGGCATGTGCACCATGGCCCTGGACGAAGAGGACTCCAAGTGCCAGGCGAAGGACGCTGATGACGCCAACAGCGACGACGACGACGACAATGCCTCTGAGGTATCAAATTCCTCTCTTGTCGATCGTCTCACTAATGAGCGCGATAGTTTTGCGGAGTTAGTCCTTGCTTTGGAGAAGAGACTCAAGGAGGTTCTCCAAGAGCGCGGTGAGTTTAAGGCCAATATGAAAGAGGCGCTTAAGGAGCTTGAGTTTGCAAAGTCTGAAGTGAGGGTGACCGATGAGGAGGAGTGCGATGAGTGCACCACACACATGGCAAACTTTTCCACCTTACAAACCAAGTGTACGATGAGCTGAAGAGTAGGCTAGACTTGGTGGGTGAGTGTCGTGAGTGTGCTAACATGAAGAAGGAGCTAGAGGAAGTGAAGGCGAGGCCTTCTTTGCTGGGTGCGTGCAAGCTCTGTCCTAGATTGCAAACTGAGTTGGCAGAAGTTAATGCCAAGCTTGCTGAAGCCATGAAGGCCAGCTCAGTTAGCACCTTGTCCGCTCCATGTGAGCGATGCGTGGGGTTGGAGCTTGAGATTGCCAACTGCCGGCATGACAGGATGCAAACCGGGGAGGAAAACACATACCTCCGGTCCATCCTGAGTTGGGTGTCATGAAGTGAGCCGCAGTTGAGCATGATGATTAGTCAGCTCAAGAGGGGAACTGATTGCTCGGGAGTAGGCTTTGCTTCAGGTGGGAAGGGCGCTAGTAGCTTTGGGAAGATCGATGAGTTTAGTGGAGTGGACCCTAGTGAGAAGCCATCAGTTATCCCTAAGCTTACCAAGATCACCCCACCTAAGCCTCCCAAGCCTATCACTAAGGATGGCATCCTTGATGAACCTCCCAAAGCACCACCTTCCAAGCAAGTGTGGGTTCCCAAACCTAACCATCTTAGGAACACACTTGACACCCTTCCTGACGTCTCTAGTGATCCCCTTCCGAGAGGCAAGCAGCCAGCCAGAGTGAACAACCCTCGCAACCGTAGGAACCAACAACCCAAGAGAGTGGTGAGGTTCGAGTACGAGTACTGTCACCGTGAGGGTCACCTAGCTGAGTTTTGCTTTCGGAGGAAGAGAGATGCTAGGAAGGAGTTGGAGCTGAACAACCAGGCCAAGCACCACCCTCTCCATGGTGTGCAATGTCGGGGAGTTCAGAGGCAGGGCGCTAGACCTGGAGGAGCACCCCCTCATGTTGCTAGGCCTCAGGCAGCTAGACCACAGGGTGGTGGTCGTGCCCGTCGCGGTTCCGGTCGTCCTCAATACGATCGTGAGCCGAGTATAAGAGGTTTTGCTGCTCAGTCCCATAGCGGACCACCTTTTCAGTATGGTGGTGATCGCTTTGCTCAAATGGGACAAGTATGTCAGTTTGGAGGTTTTCCGTTCCATAGCGGACCACCCTTTCAGGTTGGTGGTGATCGCTATCCACCCATGGGACGAGGACAGCTTGGTGTCACTACTAACACTTTTTCTGGGCCTATGACACAACACTGGTATCCTTCTCAGTATACTAACCCCAGTGTTGTGCCATATGCTCACTTCCTGCCTTTCTATTGATGCAGGAACTTCGGTTGGAGAACATGTGGCTCATGGATTCCGGATGTTCACGCCACATGACCGAAAAGAAGGAATGGTTCTCCAGCCTTAGCCCCGTGATGCACAAGGAGTACATCACTTTCGGGGACAATAGTAGAGGTAAGGTTGTTTCTCATGGAGCTATTCGGCTTAATGAGAACTTTGTTCTTAAGGATGTCGCTTTGGTGTCTAACTTGCATTACAATTTGCTTTCTGTTTCGCAACTTCTTGAGGATGATTGTGAGGTGGGTTTTAAGAAGGGTCTGAGTCGTGTGTTAGACCCTCGGGGAGATCTTGTTTATCGGATCATCCCTTTTGGTCATGTTTTCAGAGCTGATTTTTCTCGTTCTTTTGGCTCTACTAGATGTTTGATGGCTGGTCCTTCTTCTGATTTGTGGAAGTGGCATAGGAGGCTAGGTCACTTGAGTTTTAACTTGCTTGCAAGACTTAGCTCACTTGGCCTAATCCAAGGATTGCCCAAGCTTAAGTTTCAGAAGGACCTTGTTTGCCATCCTTGTCGTCATGGGAAGATGGTTGCTGCTTCTCACCCACCTGTTAATCAGGTGATGACAAAGCGACCCGGCGAGCTTTTACACATGGACACAGTAGGTCCAGCTCGAGTTTGCTCAGCGGGTGGGAAGTGGTACGTTCTAGTGATCGTTGATGATTTTTCGAGGTACTCTTGGGTGTTCTTTATGGAGGGTATGGATGAAGCTTTTCTGTTTGCTCGTGATTTGATTTTGAGGTTGAAAACCGAGTTTCCCCCTGATACTATTAGAGCTATTCGTAGCGAAAATGGTACTGAGTTTGATAACTCTCAGTTTGCCTCTTTCTGTTCTTCTAATGGAATCGAGCATCAGTTTTCTTCTCCTTATGTCCCCCAGCAGAACGGTGTTGTTGAGCGCAAGAACCGGACCCTTGTTGAAATGGCCAGGACGATGCACGATGAGCATAGGACATCTAGGCGTTTTTGGGCCGAGGCGATCAACACCGCTTGCCATGTTTCAAATCACATCTTTCTTCGAGCTTTAATGAAGAAGACTTCTTATGAGTTGCGTTTTGGACGGGTTCCCAAGGTGTCTCATTTTCGGGTATTTGGGTGCAAGTGCTTTATCTTGAAGCAAGGCAATTTGGACAAATTTGAATCTCACTCTGCTGATGGGGTCTTTCTTGGTTATGCTCCTTATTCTCGTGCTTATCGAGTTCTTAACCTTGAGACTAACCGAATAGTGGAGACTTGCGAGGTCACATTCGACGAAACTATGCCTTGTGTTTCTTCTGCTTTTGATGCTGCAGGAGAACAGGAGCTAGGAGAGACCATCTTTGTGGAGGAGGAGCAGGAGAATGCCGATTGGGGGTGATCCCAAGCCAACTCCACTTGCTGCCCCCGTCGACCCTGCGATGACTACTTCAACTCGAGGACCCGATCCCACGACGTCTTCTTCTTGGGGTCCTCTAGAGCCACCTCTCCAGCGAGCACCCGCTACACCTGAGGCAGCGACAGCATCTGGCAAGGGGGAGGCGACCTCGGCGAGGCAAGCGCCCCGGAGCGTTCAGCAAGTTGACCCCCCGTGGCAGATGATCGGCGGCATCGACCAGCGCGTCACGCGGTCGCGAGCGTATGAAATCTCTCACTTTTCTCATTCAGCATTCGTTGCTTCTTTTGAGCCCAAAGATGTTGGACACACACTTTCTGATCCTAACTGGGTCAATGCCATGCATGAGGAGCTAGAAAACTTTGAGCGAAACCAAGTTTGGACCCTAGTTCCACCTCCACCAGAATGCCACCCTATAGGTACCAAATGGGTTTTCAAAAACAAAGAAGGTGAGGATGGGATGGTGGTGAGGAACAAGGCTAGGCTAGTAGCCCAGGGTTTCTACCAGAAAGAGGGGATAGACTACGAGGAAACCTTTGCCCCTGTAGCCCGTTTAGAAGCCATTAGAATCCTTCTAGCCTTTGCTGCTTCGAAGGGTTTTAAGCTTTACCAGATGGATGTCAAGAGTGCCTTCTTAAATGGGTATATAGAGGAAGAGGTTTATGTTAGGCAACCCCCGTGTTTCGAGGATCCCAAGTTTCCAAACCATGTTTGTAAACTTTCAAAAGCTTTGTATGGTTTGAAACAAGCCCCGAGAGCATGGTATGATCGTTTGAAAACTTTTTTACTCTCCAAGGGTTTTAAAATGGGATGGGTCGATTAAACTTTGTTTCTTCTCAAGCAAGGCAACGATACCCTGTTAGTCCAGATTTACGTGGAGGACATCATCTTTGGCGGCTCCTCTCACGCGCTTGTTGCCAAGTTTTCAGATACTATGAGCAGGGAGTTCGAGATGTGTATGATGGGCGAGTTGACCTTCTTCCTCGGGTTGCAAATTAAGCAAACCCGAGATGGGACGTTCGTGCATCAAGGAAAACACACGAAGGACATCCTGAAGAAATTCGACATGGGCGAGGCCAAGCCTCTTACGACGCCCATGCC
Organism: Coix lacryma-jobi var. lacryma-jobi; assembly: GCA_009763385.1. Lineage (NCBI taxonomy): Eukaryota > Viridiplantae > Streptophyta > Magnoliopsida > Poales > Poaceae > Coix > Coix lacryma-jobi. The sequence continues at coordinate 63,626,443 of CM019829.1, read as the reverse complement.
GACGACTGCTACGATGGATGCGGACCAGGACGGAGAGCCGGTTGACCAGAAGGAGTACAGGAGCATGATCGGCTCGCTCCTGTACCTGACGGCGATGAGGCCGGATATACAGTTTTTTGTGTGTCTGTGCGCTCGTTTTCAGGCATCCCCTCGGACTTCCCACAAGCAAGTGGTCAAGCGCATCATGAGGTACCTCCGATACACTCCTAAGTTCGGACTTTGGTACTCTTCTTCTTCGACTCTTTCGCTTTGTGGTTACTCTAATGTGGATTTTGCTGGCTGTCGACTTGAGCGCAAGTCTACTTCTGGGACTTGTCAGTTTCTTGGTTCTTCACTGGTTTCGTGGTCTTCTCGCAAACAGTCGAACGTAGTCCAGTCTACTACAGAAGCCGAGTATGTTGCCGCTGCTTCTCGTGCTTCACAGCTTTTATGGATGGTTGCTACATTGCGTGATTTTGGTCTAGATTTCAGTTGGGTCCCTTTGCTTTGCGACAACACTTCTGCCATTAGTGTAGCAAAGAACCCTGTTCTTCAGTCCAAGACCAAACACATCGATGTTCGCTTTCACTTTCTTCGTGATCACTATGAGAAAGGCAACATTGATCTTAGGCATGTAGACACCCATAACTAGGTTGCGGATATTTTCACCAAGCCTTTGGATCTCTCAACTTTTGCTAGGTTGAGAGGTGAGCTTGGTGTGTGTTTCCCCTTTTAGATGGGGGAAGCATTTTTGATGTATCATGGACTGACTTTCTAATCCTTTTGTTTTTGGGTCTTGAGTCTTTTTGATTTTGGTTTTGGCTCCGATTCTGACTTCATCATATGTGCATCTTGCATTTTTAAGCTTCATGTCTATATTCTTGAGAATGAACGTATGATCTGATTACTGTATGCTTTGATGATATATGATGATGCTTGTAGCTTAGGCTCTCCTTGATCACTGATACATGATTGTGAGCTAAGCTATTTTTTTCAGAATGATGAACATGCTTAATGAACTTCAAAATTGATACATGTTCACCATTGAGATTAGCAACTAGCATGTGTAGGATGTGATAGGGTTACATGTGCTATTTCATATATGCTAGGTTGCTATGTCTCTAGTTCTGAGTTTTTCACTTGCTTGGGCTGTTCATATTCTACTTAAAATGAACCAAGGTTTAGTGAATTGAAAAGATCGAGATGGGATTGCGTTGTCAGCACATCACGATATCAAGACTGTTTCTCGTAGCACTTTGAGTTAAACTTGAGCCGTGTAGTGTAAGACCGAAACCGATGCTTTAAGCTTCTGATTGCATATGCATAGGGTTAGCACGGTTGAAAAGTTAGGCAATGACAAGCTTTCAACCTCTCGCATTCACATGCTGAATTTAAACTTGTGTTAATAACCGCTGCAAATTCTCCGATAAAATCTGAAAACACAAGTCTATGTTTCACTCTATAGCATGATGTTTGAACTTTGCTAGGGGTAGTTCACCTTGTATACATGTCTAGCACTTGTTTGACTTCCTATCTATACATGTTCAGTGCTATGTTGATGGTGAAAACCCTTTCTGAATAGCTTAAAACTGCTCACTTGGCTTATGCTTTCATATATTGTATTCGGTGATCAGTTTGAGCCTTTGGTAGCACTTTTGCATGTTGCTTTGAAGATGGTTCAGCACTCTTTCGAGCATTCTTTCACTCTTTCGAGTTTATACCTGAAGCTGCTACCTTGCATTTTTAACTCATGAGCATTGGCATGACTCCGATAGGCATGACCTAGCTCCGTTTAACTTACTTGAGTTCTTTTCCCCTCTCTTTTGATTGCAATTTGCCCCCAAGGGGGAGAATGTTTCCGGTGGTGTCAATTTTCAATTTATGCTTCACTTGCTGAGGGGGAGTTCTTTGTGTGAGGGGGAGTTTTTCTGCCTGCTCCGAGTCGGTTTTTATTTGATATCGATCATTTCAGCTAGTTGTGTCGAGCCTCTGTGCCTCTGTCTTGAGGGACTTGCTGTTTTCATCCTGTTTTGATGATTCTTGATTGGTACCGAGCTTACTGCTAGTTGTGTTGAGCCTCTGTGCCTCTATCTTGTGGGACTAGCAGTAGCTTCTTCTTATGCAGTCTTCATTTGGTATCGAGCTTTCAGCTAGTGGTGTTGAGCCCTTTCTACCTCCTATTGAGTACTAGCTTGTTTCTGACTTGGTTGCGTCAAGCCGTTGCCCATGTCTTTGGGAACCAAGTCTTGTGCTCTGATTTTGATCGAGTTTTGCTCTCTGATGAGTTGTTGCTCCGATCCTTTGCTTGGTTGTGTCGAACTGTTGCCCATGTCTTTGGGGACCAAGCTTTGCTCATCTCGATTTGTGCTTCTTCGGCCTTTTATCTGGCCTTTGGACATCTTGAGTGAGTTTTTCTCCTTCTACCCAATTCTGCTTTTCTTTTATTTTGGTTACAGTTACTATGAGTTGACGATGCACTCATCAAGGGGGAGATTGAGAACACAAGGTTGATATGTGCCCTTGTGGTTCCCTTCCTGAGTGATGAGTGATCGATCAACGGGCAACATGTCTCTTGGTAGTGTTGATGTGTAGGTGCGGAGCTCAGGCAGTGGTCGAAGGTGAGGTGAAGGTCAAGTAGGGACGTGTCGTGCAGACGGACCGGGGGCGGTGAAGGGCGGACGTGGAGCTTGGAACGACGGACCGGGAGACCTTAGGACCAGTTGTGGTAGCTGGCACGTGGCGTTGACAAGCAAGAGTACATGGGGATCTGCGCTGCATCGGCCGAGTTAGGAGGAAGGTGACGGCGTCATGACACTTGGCGGGAGGCCGAGAAGGATGGCGAATGCATTGTGCCCGGCGTGGAGGCTGGACATGCTCCGGCATCGGTGCTGGAACTCGAGTTGTGCGAACCACATCCCGTCTACGGCGCGGGTTCGGTAGCTGAGCCTCTAAAAGCTACCCTCGACGGTTTCCGAGTTTGGGCCTCAAAACTCGGGGTGACCGGTTTCCGAGTTTGGGCCTCAAAACTCGACGTGGACGGTTTCCAGGTTTGGGCCTCAAAACCTGGGAGCACGGGTTTCTGAGTTTCGGCCACAAAACTTAGCCTGAGGATAGGTTTCCCGGTTTCAGCCTCAAAACCGGGGGAAGGCCTAGGTTTCCCAGTTTCCGCCTCAAAACCGGGGGGGGGAGGTCCGCAAAAAGGACGGTCGACGCGTGGCGGCGTGAAGAGGCTGGCGCGGCGGAGCAGCTATTCGCGAGGTAGGCGCGACGGTCGACGGGACGGCACGTGGCGGCATCCTGAGGCTTGCGTCGAGGCGAAGCTAAGGATGAGATGGGCGCGTGGCCGTCGGATCGACAATCAGCAGAGTTGGACCGGGATACCCCAAGGGTTGGCCGCTTCGCTCTTGTATCTAGGAGTAGAAGGGGATTATTGTTTAGGCTATAAATAAGAGAGACACCCCTCCTCTCTCCTTATCCTTGTAGTCATTTGCTCCAGAGCACTCTCTCTCTAGCCTCCGCTTATGTTCTAATCATAACTCGCTGCAAGCGATCCGCAGAGACGGGAATCATACCTCTGTGTATTTGGATCTTTTGAGGAAACGAGACCGTATTCTCGTTGTCTCCTCGTGTGGAGGAATTTCGGCTGGAATCGAATCGAATCGAATCGTGTCTTGTGTTTTGTGTTCTTCACGTTTTGGTTTTTCGTCTCCCGGAGATTTGCCTTGTTCTCCCTCTTCGTGAGATTATTTTCGATTCCACTTGAATCAATTTGCTCTTGGTCGTGAGCCCCTTCTTTCTACCGAAGGAATTCTCTCCTAACCTCATGAATCCATAGATCGGGTTGATTTAGTGTTCGTTCTTTGTTCTTCACCCTTTTACGGTGATCCACGAATCTCTCTTGATTGACTTGGTTTGGTGCGTTGATTTCTTAGGATTAGCACCCCAATACATAGAGGAACACCTGGGAGGAGTTTGATCTAAGTCCCTTTTGATTTGGTAGAGTTTTGATCGAATTGGATTTTGTCCCGAGCTATTTTTCTGCTCTCTGTTCATCCGCGGACAGTCCGCGCCCCCAGCGGCGGACAGTTCGGGACTCGGGACTCGGCATGTTCAGAACAGCGCTGTGCAATACTGTTTCCTGTCTCGTGACCGGCGGACAGTCCTCGGTACAAACCCGCAGACAGTCCGGGACCTGTCCAGCAGACTTGCAGAACAGTCTGTGTTGGGCTCAATTGCCGGCGGACAGTCCGGACCTCCAGTCGCGGACAGTCCGGCGTTCACCAGACAGTCCGGAACCTGAACCCGGACAGTCCGCAAACCTGCAGAGTGTGCAGTTTTGTTTTGAAGCTTTGGCAATTGGTTTTGGGGTTTCTCCAGGAGTTCCGCTGTACCACTAGGACATCTCCTAGGGTATCCACCTACTCATAGGTCGTGAACTCTCCGGTTGTCTTGAGTCTTCGCCTTTGGGGTAATTTTCTGGGACAAGGGCCATCCTATTCACAAGTTGAATTTGAGGCTCCCATTCACCCCCCCTCTGGTCGCTATTCCGGTCCTTCAGAGATCAAGTCAAATCGGTGGACGAACAACCAGTTTTCGGGGTGACCGGACGCTCTGCTCGGGCTGACCGGACGCCAGCAAGAGAGTTCAGTCGTTGAACTTTCCTCTGTTCTGATTTACGCCTTGACCGGACGCTCCTCTTTGCCTATGACCGGACACTGCGATCATACTATTCCTCGCTTGTGTTTCTCATGACCAGACGCTTAGGTTGTGACCGGACGCACCGTTCACCAGAGTCGGGTCCAAAATAGTAAGGTTCCAGAACCATTTTTCTCAGACCGGACGCGTCCGGTGATTCCTGACCGGACACAGGCAGAGTCCGGTCATATCTGTTCTGGGCTGTTTCATCTGTGGTTCGTTCGTCCGTTGTCGGTTTTGATTTTCGGCTTTTGCATTGTGTTTCTAGAGTTGTGAAGTGTCTCGCTGGGCTTCTTGGAAGCATCCACCCTATATCTAGGGTTATGGTCACTTGCAAACTCTAGGTTCGCTCTTAAGGGGTTGATTCTAGGGACAGTGGCTACAAAGTTTCTGAAAACAAATTTGAAGCTCCCATTCACCCCCCTCTGGTCGCTTTTTGGTAGCACTTTCGGTCCTTCAATTGGTATCGGAGCGGGTTAAGGATCTTCCACCTTAGCCGGTTCCAGATCCACAGAAGGCGACATGGATCGCGGCGTGGGCAAACCGCCGTTTTCGATGGGACGAACTATGCGTATTGGAAGATACGCATGTCGGCCTATCTACAGAGTTTGGGTTCTTCCATCTGCGATATTTGCAACTCTGCAGATTACGTGGTCTTGGCTGTTCATGCAACTCAGCATCAAATTGATGAGCACGATGCCAATAGCCGAGCCCGTAATGCTCTTTTCTCCTGTTTGAGCATGTCCGAGTTTGATCGTGTTTCTCATCTCCCCACGGCTCATGAGATTTGGGCGACCCTCATGCGTTTCCATGAGGGAACTCTCAAGTCAAATCTCGTCTCTACGAGTCGCAACAAGCGGGAGTATGAGAACTTTCAACACATGCCTGGCGAGAGCATAGAAAGTTTATTCGCTCGCTTTCAGGTGATTGTCAACAGGATGAGGGATAACAAGGAGCTGTTGCCTTTCAACGATCATGAGAGGGCCTTGAAGCTTTTGCATACTCTCGATCGGTTGGTGTGGGATTCCAAGGTTCAGGCGATCATCGAATCATCTAACTATGAGACCCTCATGTGCGACGAGCTCTTTAGTAAGCTCAAGTCTAGTGAGATTTATGCCATGGCGAGGGCTTCTTATGAAAATCCTTCTGGCCCATCAATGGCTTTGCTTTCTGGCTCTTCTGCTAACCCCTCTGGAGGATTTGCACTCTCTTCACTTCTTTCTGTCACAGAGGAGCAGCTGGAGTTCATGGGGGATGACGAGCTGGCGTTGCTCGCCAACCAGTTCTCGCGGTTCCACAACAACCGCATGAACCGTCGTCGCGGAGGAGGACGCTCGAGCTGTTTCGAGTGCGGCGACCACAACCACTTCATCGCCAATTGCCCGAAGAAGAACAAGCAAGTCTTCGGCAAGGCAGATCATAGGCACAAGTACGACTCCGTCCAGCACAAGGAGAAGTACGTCCCCGCGAAGCAAAAGCGGAAGGGCGGCTTCAACAAGGAGTACATCAAGACGAAGTACTTGGAGAAGGTCCAGGCTGAGCAGCGTGCATTTTTCGCCACGCTCAGCGACGTCGATGACTCGGATGACGACTCTGCTTCTTCAAGCGATGACGAGTCCTAGAAGAAGAAGAGGATCGAGGACAAGTTGAATGGCCTCTGCTTTTTCGCCGACGACGAGGGCTTCTGCACCAAGGCCCTTGGCAAGGAGGTCGACGACAAGCTGGAGGAGATCCCTCAGAACGATGACGATGACGACAACACCTCCGAGGTATCTCTGACCCTCGATGAGCTTTATGCTGAGGTCGAGAAACTTACTGCCGCCCTTCTTAGTCAAGACAAGCTTCTTAGGCGCGTTGCTATAGAGCGGAAGGAGTTTAGGCAGAAGTGGGAGGATACGATGAAGGAGCTTGAGTTTGCTAAGTCCACCGTAGTCATTTCTGAGGAGAGTGAGTGTGAGATGTCCACCACACACATGACTGATCTTCTCACTTTGAGGAGTAAGTATGTTGTGTTGGTAGGAGAGGTGGATGAGCTTAGAGCTAGATCTTCGGTGCTTGGTGCATGCATGTCCTGTGCAGGCTTGCAATCCGAGTTGGCAGAGAAGAATGCCAAGATTGTGTCTCTTGAAGAGGCCAGCTCGGGTAGCACTTGTGTGGCTAGGTGTGTTCTTTGTGAGGGTTTGGAGATGGAGATTGCGAATGTGAAGCATGACAAGATGCAAACCGAGGAGGAAAACACATACCTTCGGACCATCTTGTCATGGGTGTCTAGTGGTGAGCCGCAACTTGGGATGATCATCTCCCAGTTCAAGCGTGCTGCTGGAGGTCCAGGTGTAGGCTTTGCTCAGGGTGTTGATGTTTCATCTTTTGGCAAGATTGGAGAGTCGAGTGGTCTTAACCCAAGTGAGAAGCCCAACTCCACCACTACTCCCAAGCTTACTAAGATTCCACCCAAAGAGCCTCTCAAGCCTAACACCAAGGATGGGGTGTTTGTTGAACCTCTGAGAGCTCCACCCAAGAAACAGTCGTGGGCTCCAAAACCAAACCACCTCAAGAACAAGCTAGACACAATGCCACCTATCCATGAGGAGCTTATGCCACAGAAGGGCAAAGTGATCCACACCCACTACTGTGAGTACCAACAACCCCCTATGATAGCGGTGAGGTACCATTGTGAGCACTGTGGGAGAGATAGACACTTGAGTGAGTTTTGCTTTCGGCGCAAGAGAGAGGCGCGCCGGGTAAAGGAGATGAACAACACGGACATGTACCATCCTTTCCATGATGTACATGTGCCGAATGTTCAGAGGCATGCTGCTAGGCCTAGAGGTCCAAAACCTCAAGTTCCTAAGCCTAGGCTGCGAGGAGGTCGTGCCTGGTGGGAGCCTGCAGTTGTGGGCTATGGACCCCGTGGCAGTGGCTTTGTAGTTGAGCGTTTCCTCCACCGCGTTTTGAGTATCGCGATGGACGCTTCTCCCTTAGCGGACCACGTTTCCCTCTACGTGGTGATCGCTCTTCACGTAGGCGTGCTAGGAATGGTTTTTCTACTAACCGTTCTTTTGAGCAGCCGACCCAACACTGGTATTCTTCCTACTTCACTAACCCAGTGTTGGACCGTATGCTCACCCTATGTCTTTTTATTGATGTAGGTAAAACGATTGGAGAACGTTTGGTTGGTGGATTCCGGTTGTTCGAGACACATGACCGGAAATGCCAAGTGGTTCTCCAGTCTTAGTCCTGTTGCCAGAAAGGAGTTTATCACCTTCAGCGACAATAGAAAAGGTAAGGTGTTGTCTCGTGGGTCGGTGCGAGTTAATGAGCACTTTGTGTTGCGCGATGTTGCTCTTGTTTCTAACTTGCACTTTAACCTTCTTTCTATTTTGCAACTATTTGATGATGACTATGAGATTCATTTTAAACCGAATCTCAGTCCTATTTTGGATCCTCAGGGCAATCTTGTTTGTTTGATTTCGCTCTTTGGGAAAGTCTTTCGTGCGAACTTCTCGTAGTCTTTTGGCACTTCTCATAGTCTTTTGGCTGGTCCTTCCTCCTCTGATCTTTGGAAGTGGCATAGGAGACTTGGTCACCTGAGCTTCGACTTGCTTGCAAGGATTAGTTCACTTGGCCTAATCCGAGGATTGCCCAAGTTATCCATGGAGAAGGATCTTGTTTGCCATTCTTGTAGACATGGAAGATGGTAGCCGCTCCCCACCATCCAGTGACTCAGGTCATGACCAAGCGCCACAGAGAGCTTTTGCACATGGACCTCGTTGGTCCGGCTCGGGTGAGCTCGGTTGGGGGGAAGTGGTATGTGCTTGTTGTTGTTGATGACTTTTCGAGATATTCATGGATCTTCTTTTTAACTGAGAAGACTGAGACTTTCTCTTTTGCTCGCAATCTGATTTTGCGTCTTCAGAATGAGTTCCCTTTGAACTCAATGCGAGATATCCGTAGTGATAATGGTTCCGAGTTTAAGAACTCGGATTTTGAGAAGTTTTGTAACTCTTTGGGTTTAGACCATCAGTTTTCTTCCCCGTACACACCGCCACAGAATGGTGTTGTAGAGAGAAAGAATCGGACCCCTGTTGAGATGGCCACGACGATGCTCGACGAGCATAGGACTCCTAGGCGATATTGGGCCGAAGCTATGAGCACTGCATGCTACATTTCCAATCGCATTTTTCTCTGAGCTTTCTTGAAAAAGACTTCTTATGAGTTGCGTTTTGGAAAACTGCCCAAAGTAAGTTAATTTTGAGTTTTCGGTTGCCACTGTTTTATACTTAAGAAAGGCAACCTGGAAAATTTTAGTCTCGTTCTTCTGACGGTGTGTTTTTGGGTTATGGCACTCATACTCGCACATATTGTGTACTTAACCTTGACACTAACTGAGTCGTGGAGACATCCGATGTCACCTTCGACGAGACCATGGTTTGTCCTTCTTCTCGTTTTAGCGTGCAGGTGATCATGAGGTTAGCGAGCCTCTTTTTGATGACGAGGACGAGGGTGCTGAAGGGATGGATGACCCAGCACCACCTCCACCCGCTGTGTCGCAAAGAGCGGCCTCTACTACCACTCACGGCTCCGATCCTTCTTCTTCTACTACTTGGGGGCCGTGGGATCCGCCACCTCGAGCGGTACCTTTTGTACCCGAGGAGGAACCAGCTGCTGTTGAGGGGGAGGTCTCTTCAGCTCGGGAGGCGCCACGACACATCTAGCGCCAACACCTGCCTCAACAGATGATCGGCGGCATCGGTGAACGTGTCACTCGGTCAAGACATTATGAGCAGGGAGTTTGAGATGAGCATGATGGGCGAGTTGATGTTTTTCCTCCGGTTGCAAATCAAGCAATCCCGAGAGGGAACGTTTGTGCACCAGGGCAAGTATACCAAGGACATCCTGAAGAAGTTCAACATGGGTGAGGCCAAGCCTCTTCCAACACCCATGCCGACCACGGCGGCCCTGTATGCGGATGTGGATAGACAAGCTGTGGACCAGAAGGAGTACCGGAGTATGATCGGCTCGCTGCTGTACCTGACGGCGACACGCCCGGACATCCAGTTCACGGTATGTCTTTGCACGTGATTTCCGTCGTCGTCGCGCACCTCGCACCATCGATGTAACATCTAAGGTGTTTACATGAATAAAATGTTTCCATGTCATCATAAGCATTTCATAGCATCATGTGCTAGCTCATTTTGAGATGCATTCACTAAAATAAGTTTAATTCCTAATATGTGAGCAACTTTGTTTATATGTTGGTGATGCAGCTCAAACACCTAATTTGGAATATCTTTATGAAGTAACTTGCGTTCATTCCTATTTGACTAAAGTCATGTAAAGGCATGAATCCAAGTTCAACAATTCAAAAGAATAAAAAAAAAATATTTAGCTTAAAAATGGGGAAAATCATTAAATTCCTATATAAGTTAATTAGCCTTTCTAGTTAACTCAAAATCTATGCATAATTAGGGGTTGACCCTAAAAGCTTTATGGTAGATCTTGAAGAGAAGTACAACTTTGGTATTCAAAGTTTTCAAAGTTTCTGTACAAAATTTAAAGTAATTTTGAATTTACTCAAACCCTGGAAATGGTCACCTTTTTACTTTAAGCTTGTATTTCAAAAACTATTTGAAATCTGAGTTTGAGATCTACATCAAAGTTGTAGAGAATTTCAAAATGAACATTTTATACATTGACTATTTTTCAAGTGTCAATGCAAAATCAAAAGTAATTTTGCTTCTACTGCAAAACCCTAGTTCTGTCCCCTTTCAAATTTTCAATTTGAAATTGATTTGAACTGTTTTGACCAAATTGACCTATTTCCAGTGGAAGTCAGCCAAAGGGTGTTAAAGCAAAGTTGTACAACTTTTCAGGCTCTACATTTCATATTTTGACAAATCTTGAAGTGTAGTTCAAATTTCAAAAGTAATTTTGAAAATTCAGAAAGGGGGGATAGAGCCATGAACAGTGCATGAAGGGGGGAAGCTCCTAGAGCTCGCAAGCGAGCTGCTAGATCGCGCAGGGGAGCATGCCCTGCGCCAGCGAGCTGCTTGCTAGCTTCGCGCGAGAGTTCAACACGCCGCCGCCCTCTCCTTCATCCCTATCGCACCGCAGAAACGTCGTATCTCGCTTTTCTCCTCTGCTTGCTCGCCGCCGCCACTGTCGCTTTGCTCGGTTACACCGGCCATTAGAGAGCTCCTCCGCTCCATTTGATTGCGCCAACACGCTCGCCTCGTCGTTGCGGAGCGATAGCGCTAAGTTGCAGCTCCTCTCGCTCCCGCATCAGCCCGGAGACCGTCGTCTTCCTCCCTACCGGCCAAACTTCCGCCGAGTTCAAGTTCACCGTTGGCAGGTGAGCTCGGGGCCTTATTGGCCAAACCATCTACACCTACCTCTTCTCCATGATGTGCTGGTTACGGTTGGCTCGCGTTTGAGGTCTCTACCACTCTGGCTTGAGCAGTCCACGGAGGTTGCCGCCGGTGAAAGCTCTGCCATCGCCGCCGTAGTCCACCTTGGCCGCCGGTGAAAGCACATGTCCGAGTCGTTTCCATCCAAGTTAGGGGGCACATCATGGTCGCGAGGTGTATCTTGGGGTGATGCTACCTTAGTCTAGGTCGCTACCGAGCCCTAGCGGCCGGAACATCGCGTCGCCGCCGTGCTCGGCGTGGCCGAGCCACCATAGCCGCGGTCAGCCCGAAATCGAGTGGGTCCCAGAGCTAGAAAGGGGTGGAATCGATGCGCGAGGTCAAGACGGAGCCGCTGAGGCCCTCGCCATCGCCGGAGACTTCGCCGGAGAGGGGGGCCGACGGCCAGTCAACGCGCCGAGCGGCCGGTCAAGGCCGGCCGGGCGCTGGCCTGGGCGTGAGCGGGAAGAAGAGAGGCTGACACCTGGGGCCCGGTTGTCAGCGGCCGTGGGCCGAAGTTGGGCCGAGCCCAGTAAGGGTTAGAAGAGTTTTTCTTTTTCTGAATTGGGTGAATAGTATTAGATTTTGTCTTTTTGATATCTTTTTGTAGGTAGCTCCAAAAATTGTGAACCTTTTTGTGTAGCTTTCTCAAGCTTTCTAATATTTATGAAAAATATGAAACTTGAGTTTTGAGCAAATTTTGAAACTGATTTAAATAGGCCTTTTAATTAATAAATGATCTTTGATGATTTTTGTAGGCTTATTTAAATAGCCAAAAATCATGAAACTATTTTTGTCACCGTTTTTAGATGAAAAGGTATCTTCACAAAAATTTTGAGCTCTGTTGAAGAAAATAAATTTTATTCTTATTTATATGCTTTATTTAATCATTTAAATGTTTATAGTTAATTTAATTATGTAGATTTTTTTTATGTGTATCCAAAAATGCTGAAATTTGTTTTGTGCACTATTTGGAGTATAACCAAGCTGTGTAAATAGTTGAACTAGTTTAAGCATAGTTTGCTTCACAACTTAATTTCGTGCTAATTAAATTGCTTTCTTTATAAATAAGTAGTGTTGTTAAATTATCTTGATGGTAGAATTGAAGGTTAAGATAAGTGAATTATCTTGATCTGCTGCTTGATGCAGGCAAATGTCATTCATGTAAACCATGTATGTTTATACAAATTGGCTTTGTTGGTTTGCAACTGTACCGTGATGGAAAGTTGTTACAAGATAAATATTTATAGCTTAGAAAATTTCCATGTTTACCATGATCATGACATGAGCATCTCATCAAGCATGCACTTTGTTATCGTGTAGCTTCTGAAGTGGTCGATTGTCCGGACGAGGTTGGTCCAGGGAGTTCGGAGTGTCCTGTTGATCCAGAATATCAGGAGTTTCCGACTTTTTCGGTCAACGAAGGCAAGCCCCGGTTCATTTAACCATTTCCTTGGATTTACAATTACACTTATTTTCGATAACTTGATGCATTAAATGTTTATCAAATAAATGCTTTAAACATGTTGATGCATGATCAACCTTGTTATCGATATATCATTCCTTGATATCTGCTTTATGCAACTGATAGAAATGCTTAGTCTTGCTTTATGAAGCTTTTGATAAATATTTTCAATGCTTATCGTTTTGGAATGACAATGAGAAAGAATGATGGTTAAGACCAGACGGGCACATACATCGAACCTTGTGTTGGTGTAGGGTGACCTGGATGTGTCGAGATAGGGTTAACCGTTGTTGGCCTGCTAGATTGAGAAACTGTGAAGTACCGATCATATGCTATGGTAAGCTCTGCCTTGGTGGTTCTTAAATGAGAACGGCTAATCGCGCACTGGGAGTGGAGAGATGGCGGGAGTACTAGCTACCCTCGTGGGTTAAAGTCCCAGATTGGAGGTGTACGAGTACTCTCGGGTGGCGCGGACCCGGTCTTGTTTGGAGGATCCGAGGTTGGGGTTGGTATATGTGTGATCTAGGGTCTACATATATCGTATGATCGTGGAAAACTCCCAGATCTGGTTGAATCGGTTCGAATCGTCGTGCTCCTCGGTTAAGGAGACTCAATCTTTCGACCCACATCGTAGAATAAAAGGGAACTTGCTGAAGAAAGAAGGATAATGATATTTCATTAATATTCACTTTCAGTTCTTACCAAGTACTTAAATGATTAAGTAAAAATTTGGATCTAGAACTACTTTAGTAAGCTTTTATGCAAATGAAAAATACTAGCATACCTGTTTCTTCTCTTCTCTTGTCGGGTAAGCCTTGTTGAGTACCTTTGTACTCAGGGTTTGTTAATCCCCTGTTGCAGGTGACGTCCACGAGAAACCTTGCTTTGAGGCTTGTTGCGTGACCATCATTGAGGAGGACGTGTCCGGGGAGGAGTAATGCAACCCTTAGGCGGGGTTGTTTGTGTGAAATACTATTTTATTAATGTTGCTTCCACTACGTAGGATAAAGTTTGAAACTATGGTTTGTAATAACGACGTGAGTTTGAACAACTGGGTTGTAAAACTTATGGTGTAATACTTCCGCACTCTTATCTCTGATGTATATTATTTGTGAAATGTTGTAATACTACATGACTCTTGCAATGATCCTGGGAATGTAAGGAAACGTGGATGAGTCGGGTTACCCGATGACACGTGAGGGGTCTTTTGGGTTATGGGGCACAGGGTATGACTGTCTGAGGTCTGTAGGACAAGGACAGGTACTCGTGGGCCTTATTAATTCAGGAGGTTACATCACAGCTGGTATCAGAGCGATCATTGCAGCAGTCTTGGAGTATTGTTGCAAAACTTCAAAATGATTTGAGTCAAAACTATTTGAAATTTAGTTTGGTTCAAAATGCTTCTGACTTACCTTGTTCATGCTCTTCAATCTATGTTCTGTCTTAAATAGTAGATCATGGGTTGATAAGTGGAGCAGCATGTTAAGTTAAGCCTTAACTTGAAATTGTTGTTAAATTTCTACTCCTATATAAGGGAGTATAATTTAAATTTTATATGCTTTATGCGTAAGTACGCTTCATGCATCATGCTTACTCAATTTGTGGTATATGTATAGTTGGGTAAGGGTTAGAATCCAATCCTTTCTTGCTATCCAAAAAGTATTTCCTTTATCTGCCTAATTCAAAATCTTACCTCACTAGGATGCCGCGCGGTAAGGAGACACCTCGCAAGAGTACGGGTCCCCATGGTGTACCCAAGCACCAACTCGCATCCCGCAGGGAGGAAGAGTCCAGCAGGGGTCAGGAGATCAATGAGGACTTACGGGCAGAGGTCCGTGAGTTGAAATCTCAGTTGGCCACCACCTCTCGGGAGAAGAGCTTAGCACTTGCCAAAGCTGGACGTATGAAAATCAAGCTAGAAGAGGCCAACAGAAGTGTGGTCAATGCAGAAAAACTTATGACTAAAATGCTTGGAGAAAGGAACACCGCTTGGCAGAGAGAAGATGACGCTTTAGCCCGTTTGCATGAGTTGGAGGCGTATGTGACGGATATAGAAGCATTCAATGATCAGTTGCATGAGGAAGTCCATGTGTTGTATGATCAACTCCATCCACCTCCGCCTCCAGATGCAGTTGAAGATGAGATGGGTACGATCATTGATGATGGAGAGGTAGATGGGCAGAGTGAGGAAGATCCTGATATGGTTGAGTCTGCTGATGACAGTGACAGTGAGAGTGGGGGTGACGAGTGAGTCGTCTGCCACTCGAGTGTCAGGCGTGGATCTTGAACCCTAGGGGGTAAGGGTTGTGTAATAGTTAGCTTAATACAATCTTAAGCTAGTGAACCATGTATCAGTCTGTTATGCATGAATAATGTAACATGAGTGTGTAAGCAGTTATTGTTTTTGTATCATAACCCAGAAATCAATAAAGTTGGTTTGTTTATGAGCAGATGCCTCGTACCCGTGCTGCTGATGGGACTGGTTCGTCTCAGGATGGGGAGGGTGTTCCCAACGCACCCCCAGTTCCACCAACACTGGCAGAAGCCATTGCTGCACTCATGCGTGCCACAACAGACAATGCACGTCTGCTACAGGGCCTAGTTCAGAATGCACCACATGGGCAGCGTGGCCAACATCATCATCAGGCCCAGGAAAGTAGTTATCAGGATTTCACCGAAACCAGGACGCCGGTATTCACAAAGGCTGATGAGCCTTTAGAAGCTGCAGATTGGCTCCGTACTATGAATCAGAAGTTTGAGCTAATCCACTGCACTGAAACTCAGAAGCCATCCTTCGCAGCCCAGCAGTTGAGGGGAGCTGCGGGGACTTGGTGGGCAAACTTTGAAGCTGCCCAAGCTCCAGGACATCGCATTACTTGGGATGAGTTCTCGAGAGCTTTCAAAGCTCACTACATTCCAGCGGGTGTGATGCGGATGAAGGCCGAAGAGTTCTTAGCCCTCAGGAAAGGGGATCAGCCAGTACAACAGTATATTGGCAAGTTTAATCATCTGTCTCAATATGCTCTGGATCACGTGAACACCAATGACAAGAAGCGCAGTTGCTTCATGAGGGGGCTGAATACGAAGATGCAAACGATGCTGGCAATGTGCAACGATAATATATCCTTGAATGATGCGGTGAATAAAGCTATATCTGCAGAGGAGAAGCATTTCAAGCATCTTGAAGCTAAAAGGAGGAAGGGTGGGAGTTCGACTGGATCGTTTGGTGGCAATAAGAAGCGCCAGCGTATCATCTACCACCCAGTCCAGCATAACCGTCCACAGTACCGTCCACCTCAACAACAACAAGCCAGCTCACAGCAGTCATTTGCTAGAACTGTTGTGAACCCTAACTATCCACGACAGCCGAATGCCCCTGGCATTCGAACCCAGACTCCCCAGAACCACAACTACCCATGCTACAACTGTGGGAAACCAGGCCATTTCCCCCGTAATTGCCCGTATCCCAGGAAGAGTATCCCAAATACTCCACAGGGGCAAAGTGGTCAGAATTCCCAGCAGCGGCCACAGCAACAACCACAGCAGAATCAAGGCCGCAATAACAATCAGAAGAATAAGACCGTCCAGAAGACTGGCCGGGTGTATTATGCACAAGCGGCAGATATTCCTGAAGGGGAACCCGTCATGGTGGGTATGTTTTCAGTTGCTCACCATCCTGCCGTATTACTATTTGATTCTGGTGCATCGCATACCTTTATCAGTAAGAGATTTGTTGAAAAAGATCATATATCAACTGGGAAAACACAAGAAAATTTCCTTATACACACGCCTGGAGGTCGTTTATGCACAAAGGAAGTGGCGCATCAAGTGCCCGTAGAGTTTGCCGGGCATACTTATCCCACTAATATGATAGTAATCAAGGATCAGGATATAGATGTGATCCTAGGGATGAACTGGATGTACCAGCATAAGGCAGTATTAGATGCCTTGCATAGAACAGTCAGGTTGATTCTACCTAATAGTACTTCTGAACTCTTTATCCAACTTCCGATTCCAAAGAAAACCGTTGACCAGATGTGCGGCAGCGTCTGTGCAACAACAGTTAAAAAGGTTCCGGATATTCCAGTAGTCTGTGAGTTTCCGGATGTGTTTCCTGAAGACTTGCCGGGGTTACCACCAGACCGTGATGTTGAGTTCAGCATAGAGCTAAAGCCAGGAACAGCACCAATGTCTCGACGAGCCTATAGAATGCCACGTAAAGAACTGGCAGAATTGAAAGTTCAGTTGCAAGAGTTGCTTGATAAGGGTTATATCAGACCTAGTTCATCACCATGGGGTTGTCCTGCTTTGTTTGTCAAAAAGAAAGAACAAACTTTAAGGCTATGTGTGGACTATCGTCCGCTCAATGAAGTCACAGTGAAGAATGAGTACCCATTACCGCTGATTGATCTTCTGTTTGATCAACTCGTAGGCGCCAAGGTATTTTCCAAGATAGATCTAAGATCTGGGTATCACCAGATAAAAATAAGGCCTGAAGATATTACTAAAACTGCTTTCACCACCAGATGTGGCCTGTATGAGTACTTAGTCATGTCCTTTGGGTTGACCAATGCTCCAGCTCACTTCATGTACCTGATGAACTCCGTATTCATGCCTAAGCTAGACAAGTTTGTTGTGGTATTCATTGATGATATTTTGATATATTCCAAGAATCCACAAGAACATGCTAAACACCTCAGAGTAGTGTTGGGCCATTTGAGAGACCATCAGCTATATGCAAAGTTTAGTAAATGTGAGTTCTGGTTAGACAGAGTTCCATTTTTGGGTCATGTGTTATCGGCTGAAGGTGTAGTTGTGGATCCAGGCAAGGTACAAGAAATCCTTGGATGGGAGTTCCCCAGAACTGTTCATCAAGTTCGCAGTTTTCTAGGTATGGCAGGTTATTACCGCAGGTTTATTCCAGACTTTTCCAAAATTGCCAAACCACTCAGTTGTTAAAGAATGAAGTCAAGTTTGTCTGGTCGGATAAATGTGAAGAAGCTTTTCAGAAATTAAGGAATTTTTGACTACAGCTCCAGTCTTAGCCCAACCCAATATTGAGAAGCCATTCGATGTGTATTGTGATGCTTCTGGTATCGGGATTGGTTGTGTCTTGATGCAAGAGGGCAGAGTAATAGCTTATGCATCCAGGCAGTTGAAGCGTCATGAAGAACACTATCCAACTCATGACTTAGAGTTAGCAGCAGTTGTCCATGCCTTAAAATTTGGCGTCATTACCTCTTGAGCAACACATGTCACATATACACCGACCACAAGAGTCTGAAATATATTTTCACTCAGTCAGAGCTGAATATGCGACAACGGAGGTGGTTAGAGCTAATCAAAGATTATGATCTTGAAGTGCATTACCATCCTGGAAAGGCTAATGTTGTAGCCGATGCTCTTAGTCGGAAGATTCGTTGCAACTGTACCACGGTCAAACCAGTAGATCTTACTCTCTGTTCCGAGTTTGAAAAACTAGGTATTCAGATGATCACTCAGGGCAGTTTGTCTAATATATCAGTTCAGTCATCTATCAAAGATTAGATTGTAGCTGCTCATAAAGAAAACAAGGGTATTGTTCACCTCAAAGAGAAAGCCAAGGCAGACAAAGCTTCTTGCTTTCGAGTTGATGAAGCAGGAGTAGTCTGGTTCAAAGACAGACTGGTCGTTCCGAAGAATCCTGAGTTGAGGAAGCAAATTCTGGATGAAGCGCATCTTACCCCGTTTGCGATTCATCCGGGAAGTACAAAAATGTACCAGGATCTTAGGCAAAGATTCTGGTGGACTAAGATGAAGATCGAAATTGCAAAGTATGTAGCCAGATGTGATACTTGTCAGAAAGTCAAAGCCATTCATCTTAAGTCAGCTGGTGAACTACAGCCATTGCCAATTCCTGCTTGGAAATGAGAGGACATCAGTATGGACTTTATTATTGGTTTGCCAAGAACATCCAAAGGCTATGACTTTATTTGGGTTATAGTGGATCGTCTAACCAAGGTTTCACACTTTATACCAGTCAAGACCATTTACCCGGCATCCACATATGCCAAGATATACTTTCAGAGGATTATGAGTTTGCATGGAGTTCCGAAGACTATTGTCTCAGATAGGGGTACTCAGTTTGTTTCAAAATTCTGGGAAAGTCTACATAAGTCTCTGGGCACTAAACTCTTACACAGCACAGCTTACCATCCACAAACAGGGGGTTAGACTGAAAGAGTAAATCAGATATTAGAAGATATGCTTAGGGCGTGTGCTCTTAACTTTCCATTTAAGTGGGATGAGTGCTTACCATTAGCGGAGTTCTCATACAACAATAGCTATCAAGAGAGTATCCGTATGGCACCATTTGAAGCTTTATATGGCAGAAGGTGTCGGACTCCTTTACATTGGTCCGAACCTGGTGAATGATGGTTCTTTGGTGTCAATCTAGTTCAAGAGACCGAACAGAAGGTCAAACTCATACAAAGGAATATGAAAATAGCACAATCTCGACAGAAAAGCTATGCAGACAAAAGGCGTAGACCTTTGACGTTTGCCAAAGGAGATTTTGTGTATCTAAAGGTGTCACCCACCAAGGGTGTTTATCGTTTCGGGGTCAAAGGAAAACTTGCTCCCCGTTACATCGGACCATTTCAAATCCTGGCCAAGTGTGGCAAAGTGGCATACCGCATTCAACTACCAGCTCATCTATCATAGGTTCATAATGTGTTTCACATCTCTCAGCTGAAGAAGTGTCTGTGAGTTCATGACCAAGTGATTGATGTTGAAGGGGTACAACTTGAGCCTGATATGACTTACTCAGAGTATCCCATCAAAATTCTCGATCAGCGAGATAGAGTGACTCGGCGACACACTAACAGGTTCTATAAAGTTCAATGGAGTCAGCATTCTGAGGAAGAAGCAACTTGGGAAACCGAGGAATTTCTGATAGAGCAGTTTCCTGAATTCTATGCAACCATACAGTCAGGACAATGAAAGAGGTTGACGAATAAAATGTGTTTCTAGTTTTTGTAAAAAGTATGTAATCTTTATCCCCGTACCCCACAACTTTAGTAGTAAGTTTGGTTTGTGGTGAAATCTCGGGTCGAGATTTCTTTTAGGGGGAAAGGATGTAACACCTTAGGTGTTTACATGAATAAAATGTTGGCATGTCATCATAAGCATTTCATAGCATCATGTGCTAGCTCATTTTGAGATGCATTCACTAAAATAAGTTTAATTCCAAATATGTGAGCAACTTTGTTTATATGTTGGTGATGCAGCTCAAACACCTAATTTGGAATGTCTTTATGAAGTAACTTGCGTTCATTCCAATTTGAATAAAGTCATGTAAAGGCATGAATCCAAGTTCAACAATTCAAAAGAATAAAAAAAAATATTTAGCTTAAAAATGGGGAAAATCATTAAATTCCTATATAAGTTAATTAGCCTTTCTAGTTAACTCAAAATCTATGCATAATTAGGGGTTGACCCTAAAAGCTTTTTGGTAGATCTTAAAGAGAAGTACAACTTTGGTATTCAAAGTTTTCAAAGTTTCTGTACAAAATTTAAAGTAATTTCGAATTTACTCAAACCCTGGAAATGGTCACCTTTTTACTTTAAGCTTGTATTTCAAAAACTATTTGAAATCTGAGTTTGAGATCTACATCAAAGTTGTAGCGAGCTGCTAGATCGCGCTGGGGAGCAAGCCCTGCGCCAGCGAGCTGCTTGCTAGCTTCGCGTGAGAGTTCAACACGCCGCCGCCCTCTCCTTCATCCCTATCGCACCGCAGAAACGTCGTATCTTGCTTTTCTCCTCTGCTTGCTCGCCGCCGCCACTGTCGCTTTGCTCGGTTACACCGGCCATCAGAGAGCTCCTCCGCTCCATTTGATTGCGCCAACACGTCGTTGCGGAGCGAAAGCGCTAAGTTGCAGCTCCTCTCGCTCCCGCATCAGCCCGGAGACCGTCGTCTTCCTCCCTACCGGCCAAACTTCCGCCGAGTTCAAGTTCACCGTTGGCAGGTGAGCTCGGGGCCTTATTGGCCAAACCATCTACACCTACCTCTTCTCCTTGATGTGCTGGTTACGGTCGGCTCGCGTTTGAGGTCTCTACCGCTCTGGCTTGAGCAGTCCACGGAGGTTGCCGCCGGTGAAAGCTCTGCCATCGCCGCCGCCGTAGTCCACCTTGGTCCAGTGTTTCTCGGGTCAGGGTAAGGTGCGCATCATAGTCGTGGTGAGTCCCTAAGCATGTTGCGTCCCTGAGTTTGGTCTCTATCGTGTCCTTGTGGCCAGTCCGCATGGCTCGCCATCGGCGCAAGCGCCGCCATGGCCGCCACCGTGGACCGCACATGTCCGAGTCGTTTTCATCCAAGTTAGGGGGCACATCATGGTCGCGAGGTGTATCTTGGGGTGATGCTACCTTAGTCTAGGTCGCTACCGAGCCCTAGCGGCCGGAACATCGTGTCGCCGCCGTGCTCGGCATGGCCGAGCCGCCATAGCCGCGGTCAGCCCGAAATCGAGTGGGTCCCAGAGCTAGAAAGGGGTGGAATCGATGCGCGAGGTCAAGACGGAGATGCTGAGGCCCTCGCCGTCGCCGGAGACTTCGCTGGAGAGGGGGGCCGACGGCCAGTCAACACGCCGAGCGGCCGGTCAAGGCCGGCCGGGCGCTGGCCTGGGCGTGAGGGGGAAGAAGAGGGGCTGACACCTGGGGCCCGGTTGTCAGCGGCCGTGGGCCGAAGTTGGGCCGAGCCCAGTGAGGGTTAGAAGAGTTTTTCTTTTTCGGAATTGGGTGAATAGTGTTAGATTTTGTCTTTTTGATATCTTTTTGTAGGAAGCTCCAAAAATTGTGAAAATTTTTGTGTAGCTTTCTCAAGCTTTCTAATATTTATGAAAAATATGAAACTTGAGCTTTGAGCAAATTTTGAAACTGATTTAAATAGGCCTTTTAATTAATAAATGATCTTTGATGATTTTTGTAGGCTTATTTAAATAGCCAAAAATCATGAAACTATTTTTGTCACTGTTGTTAGATGAAAAGGTATCTTCACAAAAATTTTGAGCTCTGTTGAAGAAAATTAATTTTATTCTTATTTATATGCTTTATTTAATCATTTAAATGTTTATAGTTAATTTAATTATGTAGATTTTTTTATGTGTATCCAAAAATGCTGAAATTTGTTTTGTGCACTATTTGGAGTATAACCAAGCTGTGTAAATAGTTGAACTAGTTTAAGCAAAGTTTGCTTCACAACTTAATTTCGTGCTAATTAAATTGCTTTCTTTATAAATAAGTAGTGTTGTTAAATATGAAAACCTAAGTTTCTTTATGGCAGAATTGAAGGTTAAGATAAGTGAATTATCTTGATCTGCTGCTTGATGCAGGCAAATGTCATTCATGTAAACCATGTATGTTTATACAAATTGGCTTTGTTGGTTTGCAACTGTACCGTGATGGAAAGTTGTTACAAGATAAATATTTATAGCTTAGAAAATTTCCATCTTTACCATGATCATGACATGAGCATCTCATCAAGCATGCACTTTGTTATCATGTAGCTTCCGAAGTGGTCGATTGTCCGGACGAGGTTGGTCCAGGGAGTTCGGAGTGTCCTGTTGATCCAGAATATCAGGAGTTTCCGACTTTTTCAGTCAACGAAGGCAAGCCCCGGTTCATTTAACCATTTCCTTGGATTTACAATTACACTTATTTTCGATAACCTGATGCATTAAATGTTTATCAAATAAATGCTTTAAACATGTTGATGCATGATCAACCTTGTTATCGATATATCATTCCTTGATATCTGCTTTATGCAACTGATAGAAATGCTTAGTCTTGCTTTATGAAGCTTTTGATAAATATTTTCAATGCTTATCGTTTTGGAATGACAATGAGAAAGAATGATGGTTAAGCCCAGACGGGCACATACATCGAACCTTGTGTCGGTGTAGGGTGACCCGGATGTGTCGAGATAGGGTTAACCGTTGTTGGCCTGCTAGATTGAGAAACTGTGAAGTACCGATCATATGCTACGGTAAGCTCTGCCTTGGTGGTTCTTAAATGAGAACGACTAATCGCGCACTGGGAGTGGAGAGATGGCGGGAGTACTAGCTACCCTCGTGGGTTAAAGTCCCGGATTGGAGGTGTACGAGTACTCTCGGGTGGCGCGGACCCGGTCTTGTTTGGAGGATCCGAGGTTGCGGTTGGTATATGTGTGATCTAGGGTCTACATATATCGTATGATCGTGGAAAACTCCCAGATCTGGTTGAATCGGTTCGAATCGTCGTGCTCCTCGGTTAAGGAGACTCAATCTTTCGACCCACATCGTAGAATAAAAAGGGAACTTGATGAAGAAAGAAGGATAATGATATTTCATTAATATTCACTTTCAGTTCTTACCAAGTACTTAAATGATTAAGTAAAAATTTGGATCTAGAACTACTTTAGTAAGCTTTTATGCAAATGAAAAATATTGTTGAGCCTACCCAAGCCAGCATACCTGTTTCTTCTCTTCTCTTGTCGGGTAAGCCTTGTTGAGTACCTTTGTACTCAGGGTTTGTTAATCCCCTGTTGCAGGTGACGTCCACGAGCAACCTTACTTTGAGGCTTGTTGCGTGACCGTCATTGAGGAGGACGTGTCCGGGGAGGAGTAATGCAACCCTTAGGCGGGGTTGTTTGTGTGAAATACTGTTTTATTAATGTTGCTTCCACTACCTAGGATAAAGTTTGAAACTATGGTTTGTAATAATGACGTGAGTTTGAACAACTGGGTTGTAAAACTTATGGTGTAATACTTCCGTACTCTTATCTCTGATGTATATTATTTGTGAAATGTTGTAATACTGCATGACTCTTGCAATGATCCTGAGAATGTAAGGAAACGTGGATGAGTCGGGTTACCCGATGACACGTGAGGGGTTTTTGGGTTATGGGGCACAGGGTATGACTGTCTGAGGTCTGTAGGACAAGGACAGGTACTCGTGGGCCTTATTAATTCAGGAGGTTCCGCCACAGTCAGGCAGTCAAGCGCATTATGAGGTACTTATGCTTCACTCCAGAATTTGGGATTTGGTATTCTGCTTCCTCCACTCTCTCCCTTTGCGGATACTCTGATGCCGATTTTGCTGGATGTCGGATCGAGCGCAAGTCCACTTCTGGGACT
This sequence comes from Coix lacryma-jobi var. lacryma-jobi, assembly GCA_009763385.1. Classification (NCBI taxonomy): domain Eukaryota; kingdom Viridiplantae; phylum Streptophyta; class Magnoliopsida; order Poales; family Poaceae; genus Coix; species Coix lacryma-jobi. The sequence goes on along the minus strand of CM019829.1, from coordinate 63,602,753 downwards.
TGCCAGTTTATTGGTTCTTCTCTTGTATCATGGTCTTCTCGCAAGCAGTCTAGTGTCACCCAGTCTACCACGGAGACAGAGTATGTTGCTGCAGCTAGCTGCTATTCTCAATTGCTTTAGATGATGGCTACTTTGCGTGATTTTGGTCTGAGCTTTACTCACATTCCTTTGCTTTGTGACAGCATGAGTGCTATTAGCGTTGCTAAGAACCCCGTGTTGCACTCTAAGACCAAACACATTGATGTGCGCTTTCATTTTCTGCGAGACCACTATGAGAAGGGTGATATCGACCTTTGCCATGTCGATACTCATCATCAGTTGGCAGATATTTTCACCAAGCCTTTAGACTAATCAACTTTTGTTAGGTTGAGAGGTGAGCTTGGTGTGTGTTTCCCCTTTTAGATGGGGGAAACATTTTGATTTGTGTATTAACTGACTCTTTTTCTTTCATTTGGTTTCTTCATGCATCTTTGCATTTCATCTTGCATATTTACATTCAGAGCTTCAAGTATATAATCTTTAGAATGTGACTATGCTCTGTATAGTGTATGCTCCGATGCTTTATGATGTTGCTTGTAGCTTATGCTCTTTCTTATCACTGATACATGTTGTGAGCTGAGCTATTTTATGAATGGTGAATTTGCTTAATGAACATAAAACTTGAAAATGTTCACCATTGAGATATGCGACAAGCATGTGCAGAATATGTTGAATTCGCTCGTGCTTTCCATATATGCTAGGTTGCTATGTCTCTAGTTCTGAGTCATTCACTTGCTTGGTATGTTCATATTCTGATTAAAATTTGAACCAAGTTAAGTAAATTGGAAAGATCGAGATGGGATTGCTTGTCAACACATCATAGTATCGCGACTGTCTCTCATTGCACTTTGAGTTAAACTTGAGCTGTGTAGTGTATGACCGAAACTGTTGCTTCAAGCTTCTGATTGCTTCTGCATAGGCTTCACATAGTTGAAAAGTTAGGCAATGACAAGCTTTCAACCTTTCGCAATCAAATGCTGAAATTTGAACTTGTGTAATTTAACCGCTGCAACTCCGATAAAATTTGAATACACAAGTCTATGTTTCATTCTATAGCATGATGATTGAACCTTGCAAGGGTTAGTTCACCTTGTATACATGTTTAGCACTTGTTTGACTTCCTGTCTATGCATGTTTAGTGCTATTTTGATGGTGAATACCTTTTTGGCTGAAAACTGCTCATTCTGCTCCAATGTTCAGATTTCGTATTTGATGATCAGTTTGAGCCTTTGCTAGCTTTCGGTGCATGTTGTTGAGTCATCAGATCAGCATTTTGTTGAGCATCTTCTCATTCTATCGAATATATTCTTGAAGCTACTAACTTGCATTTTTACACATATGCATTTGGAGGGGAGATTCTTGATAGTGCATTTTCAACTAAGGGGGAGAAATTTGCCAAATCATAAGGGGCAAAAGATCAACTAAGGGGGAGATTTCCTGGTTGTGTGCACTATTGGAGGGGGAGTTTGAGCTGGCTCGGATCTTTCGGATTTTGAATCTTCCAATTGCTTCGGAGCTTTTCTGAAGTCTCAAATTGGTTCGGAGCATTTTTGGCAGCTAGTTGTGTTGAGCCTTTGCCTCTTTTTTGAGGGACTAGCAGTTTCGCCTTGTGAGTATGACTCCCAATTGATATCGAGCTGTTTTGCTTTTCAATTGGCATTTCTTCAGTTGGTATCGACCTTTCTTGCTAGTTGTGCCTTTGTGCTTTTCAATTGGTATCGAGCTCTTTGTGCTTTTCAGTTGGTATCGAGCTTTCTCACTAGCGGTGTTGAGCCCGTTCTGCCTCTTCTTGAGGGCTAGCTCTTTTCTGCTTGAATTTCAATTGGTATTTCAATTGGTATCGAACTTTCTCGCTAGTGGTGTTGAGCCTGTTCCACCTCTTCTTGAGGGCTAGCTTTGCTTTGCTTGGTTGCGTCGAGCCGTTGCCCATGTCTTTGGCTTTGTTATGCTTTTGGGTCATTTGGTCGAGTTCTCTCTCCTTCTTCTTCCTTCTTCTATCCTATTATGATTTGTGTTGGTAGTTGACAATGCACTCATCAAGGTGGAGATTGCGGATACATTGGTGTATACCGAGTCTCGAGTGATGAGTGATTGTCAACTGGGATAATGCGCATGTTCTTTGGCTTGTGTTGTGCAGGTGTCGAGCACGCATATAGTGATCGAAGGCAAGGTGAAGGTCAAGTAGAGACGTGTCGTGCCGATGGACCGAGAGTGGCGAAGGGCGGACGTGAGGCTTGGACTGAGGGACCGGTGGCCTGAGGATCAGCTGTGGTGGCTGACAGCCTAGGATAGCAACGAGCGATGACTTGCGGGCACGGTGTTGCTTGGGTCAAGGACCTGGGGACACGTGTCGGTGGACGGGGTGCACGGGCAGTGCATCCCTTCTACAGCTCGGTTTGGTGGTTGAGCCACAGAAAAACCACCGAGTGGACGGTTTCCAGGTTTGGGCCTCAAAACCTGGGCGCAGACGGTTTCCAGGTTTGGGCCTCAAAACCTGGGTGCGGATGGTTTCCAAGTATGGGCCACAAAACTCGAGCTGAGGACGGTTTCTAGGTTTGGGCCTCAAAACCTGGGTGCTGCTGGTTTCTGAGTTTGGGCCACAAAACTCAGGCGATGGACGACTGGTTTCCCGGTTTGGGCCTCAAAACCGGGGGTTGGTCGTGAAGGCTGGTTTCCCGGTTTGGGCCTCAAAACCGTGGGCGAAGTCCGGGAAAAGGACGAGCGGAGCGGTGGCGGCACGTGGCGGCAATCGGTGAGGTTGCGTCGAGGCAACACTACTAGTTGTGCGGGCGTGGCCGTCGGATCAACATCATCTTCGAGTTGGTCCAGGATAGCCTTAGGGTTTGGCTGGTTCGCTCTGTAAATAACTAGGGGTAGAGTGGGAATTAGAATTAGGATAAGTAGACGGAGACACCCACCTCCCATCTTATCTCAGTCATTTGCTATTTTTCCTTCTAGGTTTTCCTGCTCTCCCCATCCCCTGCTGTAGCGAACTGAGATCCACAGAGAAGACAATCATACCTCTGTGTCCGTGAGATTTTGAGGAAGTGAGACCGTAATCTCACTATTGTAGCGTGTGGTAGCCACACGGTTGCAATTTCGTGGTTGTGATTCGCGTTTTGTCCTTGTTCTTCGCGGGTTGTTTTCTCCACATTTTTCCCGTTGATCAATCTCTCTACTTGGTGCGTCTTTTGCAAATCCGTTTGAACCAAGTTGTTCTAGATCTTGAGGCACTTCTTTACACCGAAGGAATTCATCTCTAACCTCATGAGCTAGTAGATCGGTCGATTTTCGTTTCGGATCAAGTTTTTATCCCTTCCTCCGAATTTCTTCGATTCATCGATTTGGAGATAGGTTCGAGCCATGATCTCCTAGGAGTAGCTCACTATCCTCCTTGTGACTTGTCTCACCGAGTTTGATCCTTAGAGGATTCATTTTGGGTGAGATCAAGTCAAATCGGTGGACGAACAGCCGGTTTTCGGGGTGACCGAACGCTCTGTTCGAGCTGACCGGATGCCAGTGTTGACGGAAGTTATAGCATGTTTTACCTTAATAAAATACCGTGAACAGTCCTCGGTTTCAAGGAAGTATAGCATATCATGAGCATATTTATCACTAATAAGTTCCACTTGTACTCTTAGCTTGTGAACTTGTAGGAGATGGCAAAATGAACAAAATGAGGCCAAGTGGGCCCACCAAGGGGGTCGGCCGACCCAACCTTGGGGCCACCTCGGCCAGGGTGACATGGCACGATCCAAGAGAAGCATGCTCAAGCCAATATCAACACTTGGATCAAACATGTGCTTTTACTGAATGGTACAATATGAGAAGCACATGGATTCATGGGTCCACAACGAAACCAAATGCAACCATCATCACAAGACTTGCTCCATGACATGTGGAGTCACCAACGGAGAGAAGAAGGTGGGCCAGCCCTGTCATAGGGGGGTCGGCCGACCGCCCCCCCTTGGTGGGCCTCGGGCTACACTGTTCAGCCTGGTGACATCAGCACCTTCTAGAAGCAAGGTGGTGGGCCCACCTGTCATTGGCTGGGGTCGGCCGACCCCAGGGTGAACCCCATCCAATGTCGGTTGTTTGCACCTGTTTCACACGTGAAGAAATCAAGGCCATCCATCCATGGCGGTTACTATGGCGGTTTGATCCAATGGCCAAGGAAGGAGAGCACGCGGATTGCTGACGTGGCACCGGAGTAGCCGCTACTCCACCTCCAAGCTATAAATACCCCCCTAGAGCTCTTCATTTGTATGCATCCATGGAGAGAAAGCCTACTTAGTAGCTTTAGTGTTAGAAGAGAGGGAAGGGAGTGAGGAGTTCCACAGAGGAGTCCCGACCTGTCGGGAATCTTCTCCTAGGTGCGCCTCAGCGGATGTGATTCTTCTTGTAAGTGTTACATCTGAGTCCTTCTAGTATTTAGTATTCTGGTCTGGTAATTTAAGTTTACAGTTCTTTTACTTGGCACATTGCTTTACTTTGTTGAAGTGCTCTAGGCCTAATAAGCTTAGCTTTAGAGTAGTAAGATTAGTGTAGACATGGTGTCTAGGCTATATCTTGCCAGTGTGGACTTCTTGTCGCACTTGTGTAGACGCCTGGTGGTAGAGTGACAGACACAGCCAGTGCTTGGAGTTCCTCTCAAGTGTTGTAGGCAAGTTGAAAATAATGGTTGGGTAGCAGCATTGTCGCCTCAGTAGTTGTTAGGTGGAGAACCTTTTAATCAACTACAGTTTCGTCCTTCGCCCCCAGTAAGGAATGAGGTGGTAAACCTCAGTACTCTTAGAAAACCAGAACCAGATATTGATATTAGGAAGACCTCTCTATCCCAGTTATCATATACCCTTTGATCATCCTTTGACGACCCTACTTCTAGTTAATCCACTTCACGTTCCCTGTGGAAATACGATACCTAGAATACTCCCGGTGAAAGGCTACAATTGACTACCGTACGCTTGCGGTATATCCGTTTGCCACTTCTGGTGTCAACAAACATCTCTGGTGCCATTGCCGGGGATTAGGCTCCATAGTCTAGTTCTTGTGGTGGCATTAAGAAGTGTCAATAAGCTTTTCTGGCGCCGTTGCCGGGGAACGGTAGCTGTGTTAGCTAGAACAAAGTCATTAAAGTTATCGTAGTTTGATTACAACTTCTATTTCATAAATAAATATGGATCAAACAACCCTTTTGACTACGCTGATCCATCGGGCACTGAGTTGGAGCCGCCTAGTTCATCTCATGCCGTTTTGGCAGTTCTCTATGAGCTTCGCCCCAGCCTCATAGCGATGGTTCAGGAGAATCCCTTTTCAGGAGAAGTAGATGAGAATCCTTATACCCACCTACGTGACTTCGAACAACTTTGTTCGTGTATTCACATCCAAGGGATGAGGCAAGTCACTCTTATGTGGAAGCTATTTCTGTTCTCGTTAACAGGAAAAGCTAGACGCTGGTATACTCGCTACGTTGGTAATGTGAACGGAGAATGGGAGAAACTGCAAGCCATGTTCTGCTTAACGTACTTTCCCATATCCCGCGTAGCTTGTCTTCGTAGAGATGTGCTAAACTTCAAACAAGACGAGAAGGAATCTCTAGGTGCGGCCTGGGCACGACTTACAGAGTTATCATCCTCTGGCCCAGATTTAGCTATAACCGAGCCAACCCTTATGCAACATTTCTATCTCGGCCTTAGCCAAAACTCCGCACAATTCCTTGATTTAGCCTCTAAAGGAGCTTTCCTCCATTTACCCATTAGTGAAGGTAAGGAAGTCCTTGCGGCCATTCTCAAGAACACCCCCTACACCGATGACCATGGTGAAACTCTAGAGGAAGATCAAACTCCTAGGGACGAACCCACGACAGCCGAAACTCTTTTACCTATACCCCAAGCTGTCAAACCTGAACCACAACCACCTACTCCTCCAAAGGAAGAAGTAATTCATCCTTTGGATTATCCTCTAAATATCGAGACAGATCTTTTCGCCGATTATGGCAATGTCTCGAAACAACCTGTACAGAAGAGATCCACAGCCCATAAAGCTCCTAATAACCACATGCCAATCCAGTTTGAGGCAAGTTACCTTAAGGCGACTGCCGAAGAGCTCATGTCTATTATGAGCAACGAATGGTTCAGGGAAGCTGAAGCATCATTAGATGTCGTTAAGCTTCTGTCCTGTTTCACATCCATACCATGTGCCATAAACAAGACGACAGTAGATTCCCTCTATGATCCCGCTGTAGGAGTAAATTTAATGTCTAAATTGTTGATGTTAACACTCCTAGGTGAGGAACCGCTAAACCCAACCAATAAATTCCTTAAGCTTCCTTCTGGAAAATTGGTCGAGAGTTGCGAGATTGCACAGAATATTTCTATCACAATTAACAAGGTTAGCTTCCTCGCAAACTTCTATGTCTTTGACGTACACGAAGTCGACTTGATAATTGGGCACCCACTCATGAGATTAATTGAGGGATTTCGTGAAGGGAGCCTTAAGGGTCACCTTGGGAAGGATCTAGATCTTTCAGTTCCTTTTGCCAGCTCCATTAATTCGATAGCCGAACCAAAACCCGAGCCTGATCCAATAGAGGAGGTGATGTCGGTATCTTCACTAGAAACTTCTCAACTCGATCTAGAAGAAGACGCCCATGACTTTATCCGAGAAGAAGACACTGATTTAGATGAACCCTTAGACTTGGATGAGTCTGAACCTCCACCAAAACCCTCTATAGAGCTTAAGCCACTTCCTTCTGGGCTTAAGTATGCCTTCCTTAATGGTGATAGAGAGACTCCTGTGATCATTAGTGATCGACTTACAACAAAAGAAGTTTCTATACTCATCACCGTCCTAGAAAAACACTGATCCGTCTTAGGATATTCATTGCAAGATCTCAAGGGAATTAGTCCCGCTCTTTGCACACATCGCATTCCGATCGAACCCGATGCTACACCTTCTAGAGAGCCACAAAGGAGGCTCAACAATGCAATGAGAGAAGTAGTAAAGAAGGAAGTCTTGAAGCTCTTGCACACGGGCATAATCTACCCTGTTCCAAACAGCGAGTGGGTTAGCCCCGTCCAAGTAGTTCCTAAGAAAGGAGGAATGATGGTCGTTAAAAATCAAAACAATGAATTGATTCCACAACGAACCGTCACGAGATGGAGAATGTGCATAGACTACCGAAAACTTAACAAGGCCACAAAGGAAGACCACTTTCCGTTGCCATTCATCAATGAGATGTTGGAACGGCTAGCCAAACGTTCCTTCTTTTGTTTCCTTGATGGGTATTCGGGGTACCATCAATTTCTGATCCATCCCGATGACCAAAGTAAGACCACGTTCACATGCCCCTATGGGACATATGCATACAGGCGCATGTCATTTCGCCTGTGCAATGCCCCTGCTTCATTTCAGAGGTGCATGAGGTCCATCTTCTTGAATATGATAGAAGAGATCATGGAAGTTTTCATGGACGACTATTTAGTCTATGGAACAACCTTTGATCACTGCCTAGAGAATCTAGACCGTGTCTTACAATGCTGTCAAGAAAGGCACTTGATCCTGAACTGGGAAAAATGCCACTTCATGGTTCGAGAAGGGATAGTGCTAGGACATAGAGTATCTGAACGTGGAATAGAGGTAGATAGAGCTAAAATAGAAGTTATAGAACAGCTCCCACCTCCCACGAATGTTAAAGGCGTTCGCAGTTTCCTTGGCCATGCCGGTTTTTATAGAAGGTTTATAAAAGATTTTTCTCAAATTGCTAGACCTCTAACAAACCTGCTAGCTAAAGACGCACCCTTTGACTTTCACGATAGATGCTTCGACTCTTTTTACCATCTCAAGAAAGCACTTATCTCTGCACCAGTCATTCAACCTCCTGACTGGTCGCTACCTTTTGAGATAATGTGCAATGCTAGTGACTATGCTGTAGGAGCTGTCCTAGGACAGACCCAGGATAAGAAACACTATGCCATTTCCTATGCTAGTAAAACGCTAACCGGACCACAGCTAAACTATGCAACAACAGAAAAAGAACTTTTAGCTGTGGTGTTTGCTATAGACAAGTTTAGATCTTACTTGGTAGGAGCCAAGGTGATCGTCTACACCGATCACGCAGCTCTGAAATACCTACTTACTAAGAAAGATGCTAAACCACGGCTAATAAGATGGATCCTACTCCTCCAAGAATTTGATCTAGAAATTAAAGATAAAAAGGGAGTAGAGAACTCTGTAGCCGACCACTTGTCTAGAATGCAAACTGAGGATAAACAGGACCTGCCCATCAATGACTATCTTCGGGACGACACACTCCTCAAAGTTTCAGACACCTACCCATGATATGCAAACATCGTCAACTACATAGTCTCAGGCTACGTACCACTTGGAGTAGACAAAAAGAAGCTTATCAAGGAGAGCTCGGTGCATCTATGGGATGACCCGTATCTCTATAGAGTATGCCAAGACGGCATACTAAGAAGGTGTGTGCCCATGAACGAAGCAGTCAAGATCATGGAGAAGTGTCATGGAGCAGAGTATGGAGAACATTATGGAACATTCTGAACCCATGCCAAGATTTGGCAAAGTGGATTCTATTGACCTACCATGTATGAAGACACCAAGGACTTTGTGAAGAAGTGTGCAAGGTGTCAGAAACATGGGAACATCAATGCCCGTGATGCAATGCCACTCACAAACAACCTACAAGTAGAGCTGTTCGACGCCTGGGGAATTGACTACATGGGTCCTTTCCCCCCGTCTCAAGGTTGTGAGTATATTCTGGTGGCAGTAGACTACGTATCCAAATGGGTTGAAGCCATGTCGTGCAAGTCAGCGGATTCGTTGCACGCAACGAAGATGTTCAAGGAAATAATATTGCCACGGTTTGGCACCCCAAGGTTAGTAATCAGCGATGGAGGAAGCCACTTCATTGACAGAAAGTTCTGACGCTATTTAACAGAAAGAGGGATAAGGCACAATATTGGAACACCTTATCACCCACAAACAAGCGGACAAGCAGAAATATCGAACAATCAAATCAAGAATATTCTGCAAAAGACTGTCAATGAAATGGGGATAGCATGGAGAAGCATGCTATCAGATGCACTGTGGGCATACAGGACCGCATACAAGACTCCAATTGGTATGACCCCATACCAACTTGTATACGGCAAGACATGCCATCTGCCCATGGAATTGGAGCACAGAGCACACTGGGCAATAAAGAGATGGAATATGGATTTCCCGCAGCTGGAAGAAATAGGAGAATGCAGATCTCTGAACTGGAAGAATGGAGAGAGAAAGCCTATCACAACGCTAGGATCTATAAAGAGAGAACCAAGAAATAGCATGACAAGAGGATCAAGCAAAAGGAGTTCCATCCGGGAGACAAGGTTCTTATGTTCAACTCAAGGGTAAAGCTCTTTGGCCATGGAAAACTAAAAAGCAAATGGGAAGGACCATTCCTCGTGATCGATGCCGCAACGCATGGAGCTGTCACGCTTCAGGACACCGACGGCAACATCTTTAAGGTAAATGGCCACCGTCTTAAAGTTTTTCATGAACATGATCCCGTAGAAAATGAAGTAGACATGGTAGAGTTCAAACTATACACAACCTAAAACCTACAAGTCTCTTCTCTTCATTGCTTGAACCAAATCCTAAAAGCTCCATGTTAGATTTACTTTGAATTTCCATGTTTCATCTGAGATTTATTTCTTTTGAATTTCCCTTTTAAATTTCCATTGTATTTCCCTTCTTAGAGAATAAATAAAATATATCTCGTCTCTACTGGTGTGTTTGCCACTAGTAGAGCGCTTTGCATTTTACCTTTGCGTCATGTTCAGAGTTCATTTATGGAAAAATTCAAGTGTGGGGGGTCGGACGACCCCCAAATTTCATCATTGAACCACACTGAACTGCTGAGCACAGGCTGACACGCTACAGTGCACAAAACAGAGGTAAGCAAGGGGTCGGGCGACCCCGTTCTCCTGATTTTTTGAAAAGTGTTTTTGCAGATGTAAAACTGAATAGAGGAAAAAGCAAATGGCAACGAAAACCACCATTTGGTGGGGTCGGCCGACCCCACCATGGTGACCTGGGCCCACCAGCTCACCTCTGCACAGCAAGCTCAACACTGCTGTCTGGTTCGTTTCCCCTTTCTCCTCTCAGTTCAAGCAGTTTCACAATCATTCCATATTCTGAATAAATAAAATAAAAAGCTACAAAGTGACTTGAGTTATGATATGCTAAGAATGTTAATGGCATAAAACCATGTTCTTACATATGTTTATACTCATGGGTAAACTGAATTAGGAAACCGTATTGACTAAGTTGTTGTTAAAAGTGAGATAAATCTTGGCTCAAGACTCAAACCTGTTTTTGTTTAAGGTGCTTAGTGATTTGTTTTTGAAAATATCTCAAAACCATAGTATCATTTACTCCTCTATAGTGAGAAATACCTACCAAAACCATACATATGCATATATGATCAAAACCTTTTACACACATGCTACTTGTTTTTGTCTTGAGTTTGGTCAAACCTTGTTGACCCTAGTCGAGAATTTTGTCATAATCCCAAGATCAAGATCACGTACACACCATCTACATATGCAACTTCTACACTGGAAGTATGCCTGCACATGCCATTCATTTCCACTCTATAGATGCTCCGTACATTAGAGTTCTACAATATCTCTCTCTCTCTCTAATTCTGGTAAGTAAAAAGAGACATTAAGGCTAAGCAAAAGAAAAAGAAAAAAAAAGTGGACACATAAAGATCCACCAAAAAAAATGGACACATGAAGGTCCATTGTTAAAAAAATGCTAGCCATGTCTCAAGGTAAAATAAAGTAGAGAGAGAGATTATATTAAAGGAGCATTCTAGTCCACATACATTCCACACACATGCACATCTTGATCTAGGATTATGACATTCTTCTCCTTGGATCTTTGTTTTGACTTTACAATATATGCAAAACAAGTATGCTACTTTGTTTATCCCTACCAAGCTCCACATAAGCCTGATAGATTAGGATAAAACAAAATGAAGGCAATGAATGCTATGCCTTGGTGAGGAACCAAACACCTATAAGAGTGTCTTGAGAGTACTATACGAGGAGTAAGCATGAACTATGTGTTTTCCTTTCAAACTGTCCTAAAAACTCTAAGTACCAAGAACAAGAATTCAGGGAGATGACTTTGCTTTGAGATTTGTTCCTTTTCTCAACATCTAAAGGATATATGATAGACAGTACCACATAACCCATTTGTATAAACTATGTTAGGAATGATGCTTTATAATCATTATCATTTTAAGCATGCAATAATCACTTGTTCACTTTCTCTAACCTTTACTCGAGGACGAGCAAAGATTCAAGTGTGGGGGATCTTATTGACGGAAGTTATAGCATGTTTTACCTTATTAAAATACCGTCAACAGGCCTCGGTTTCAAGGAAGTATAGCATATCATGAGCATATTTATCACTAATAAGTTCCACTTGTACTTTTAGCTTGTGAACATGTAGGAGATGGCAAAATGAACAAAATGAGGCCAAGTGGGCCCACCAAGGCAACCTTGGGGCCACCTCGGCCAGGGTGACATGGAACGATCCAAGAGAAGCATGCTCAAGCCAATATCAACCCTTGGATCAAACATGTGCTTTTACTCAATGGTACAAGATGAGAAGCACATGGATTCATGGGTCCACACCGAAACCAAATGCAACCATCATCACAAGACTTGCTCCATGACATGTGGGGTCACCAAGGGAGAGAAGAAGGTAGGCCAGCCCTATCATAGGGGGGTCGGCCGACCCCCCCCTTGGTGGGCCCCGGGCTACACTGTTCAGCCTGGTGACATCAGCACCTTCTAGAAGCAAGGTGGTGGGCCCACCTGTCATTGGCTGGGGTCGGCCGACCCCAGGGTGAACCCCATCCAATGTCGGTTGTTTGCACATGTTTCACACATGAAGAAATCAAGGCCATCCATCCATGGCGGTTACTATGGCGGTTTGATCCAATGGCCAAGGAAGGAGAGCACGCGGATCGCTGACGTGGCACCGGAGTAGCCGCTACTCCACCTCCAAGCTATAAATACCCCCTAGAGCTCTTCATTTCTATGCATCCAAGGAGAGAAAGCCTAGTTAGTAGCTTTAGTGTTAGAAGAGAGGGGAGGGAGTGAGGAGTTCCACGGAGGAGTCCCGGCCTGTCGGGAATCTTCTCCAAGGTGCGCCTCAGCGGATGCAATTCTTCTTGTAAGTGTTACATCTGAGTCCTTCTATTATTTAATATTCTGGTCTGGTAATTTAAGTTTACAGTTCTTTTACTTGGCACATTGCTTTACTTTGTTGAAGTGCTCTAGGCCTAATAAGCTTAGCTTTGTAGTAGTAAGATTCGTGTAGACGTGGTGTCTAGGCTATATCTTGCCAGTGTGGACTTCTTGTCGCACTTGGGTAGACGCCTGGTGGTAGAGTGATAGACACAGCCAGTGCTTGGAGTTCCTCTCAAGTGTTGTAGGCAAGTTGAAAATAATAGTTGGGTAGCAACATTGCAGCCTCAGTATTTGTTAGGTGGAGAACCTTTTAATCAACTACTGTTTCGTCCTTCGCCCCCAGTAAGGAATGAGGTGGTAAACCTAAGTACTCTTAGAAAACCAGTACCAGATATTGATATTAGGAAGACATCTCTATCCCAGTTATCGTATACCCTTTGATCATCCTTTGATGACCCTACTTCTAGTTAATCCACTTCACGTTCCCTGTGGAAATACGATACCTGGAATACTCCCGGTGAAAGGCTACAATTGACTACCGTACGCTTGCGGTATATCCGTTTGCCACTTCTGGTGTCAACAAGCATCTCTGGTGCCATTGCCGGTGATGGAGATGTTGATGCAATGACGCCTAACACCCAGGGCCTTAGATGTACCATGGGCAATGAGCAACCTAGCATGGTCCATGGACAGGCAGGGCTTGACTGACCAGGCATGACCATGGACAGTTATAGCTTGAGCGACCTGGCATTGAGATAACCCATGGTGTAGAAGGGCCCATGGCCGTCCCACGCGTTGTGTTCTCAAATTTCATGAGTGGCAGCTTACGACTACCATAGCCGGACGTGCCGGGCAAGTGTGCAACATTTTATCCATCCCTAGCTGGGTAGGAATCGATTATAATCGTCATCTGCGGATACATGGGTGTATGCTGGGTCTCTGAGTGATGAGTGATTGTCAACTGGGATGATGCGCATGTTCTTTGGCTTGTGTTGTGCAGGTGTCGAGCACGGATGCAGTGATCAAAGGCGAGGTGAAGGTCAAATAGAGACGTGCCGTGCCGATGGACCGAGAGTGGCGAAGGGCGGACGTGAGGCTTGGACTGAGGGACCAGAGGCCCGAGGATGACAGCGACGAGCGAAGACTTGCGTTCATGTGTTGCCTAAGTCGTAGACTTGGGGACACGTGTCGGTGGACGGGGTGCACGGACGGTGCATCCCCTCTACGACGTCGGTTTGGTGGTAGAGCCAGGGAAAAACCATCGGTTGGACGGTTTCCAGGTTTGGGCCTCAAAACCTGGGTGGGGATGGTTTCCGAGTTTGGCCACAAAACTCGGGCTGAGGACGGTTTCCAGGTTTGGGCCTCAAAACCTGGGCGCTGAGGGTTTGCTGAGTTTGGCCTCAAAACTCAGAAGCTGGTGGGCTGGTTTCCCGGTTTGGGCCTCAAAACCGGGGGATGGCTGGAAAAGGCTGGTTTCCTGGTTTGGGCCACAAAACCGGGGGTGCAGAGCGGTGGCGGCACATGGCGGCAATCTGGAGGTTGCGTCGAGGCAACGCTTCGAATTGTGCGGGCGTGGCCGTCGGATACACCTACCACCGAGTTGATTTTGAGGAAGTGAGGCCGTATCCTCACTGTTGTAGCGTGTGGTAGCCACACGGTTGCAGATTCGTGGGTGTGATTCGTGTTTTGTTCGTGTTCTTCGCGGAATCCTTTCTCTCCACGTTCTTCCCGTCGCTTGATCTCTTTGCTCGGTTCATCTTATGCAAATCCGCTTGAACCAAGTTGTTCTAGATCGTGAGGCACTTCTTTCCTCCGAAGGAATTAATCTCTAACCTCACGGTCTAGGAGATCGATCGATTTTTCGTTTCGGATCAAGTTTTCTCCCTTCCCCCAAAAGTCTTCGATTCATCGATTTGGAGATAGGTTCGAGCCATGATCTCTTAGAGATAGCTCACTATACTCCTTGTGACTCATCTCTCCAAGTTTGAACCCTAGAGGTTTCGTTTTGGGAGAGTTTGATTCAAATCGGTGGATGAACTATGCTGTCACGGGGTGACCGGACGCAGGGGTCGGGACGACCGGACGCTGGCTAGGTGTGTCCGGTCGTTGAACGTTCACTACGATTTCCTGCTGGTTGACCGGACGCCTGTGGAGCTCACTGACCGGACGCACAGCGCGTACTGTTCACTTGTTTTTGTCCTTGTGACCGGACGCTACTATCCTGACCGGACGCACTGTACACCAGAGTCCGGTCACGAACAGTAAGGTCCAAAACTGGTTTTCTGACGACCGGATGCGTCCGGTGCTCCCTGACCGGACGCTACCCAGAGTCCGGTCAAGACTGCCTTGCGCGTTTTCGTTCACCGGCTGTTCGTTCGTTGTCGGATTTGGTTTCCGTCTTTTGCGTTGGCTTTCTAGAGTTGTGTAGTGTCCCGCTGTGTTTCTTGGAAGCATCCACCCTACATCTATGGTCGTGGACATTAGCAAGCTCTAGGGTTTGTCTTTTGGGGTGATTCTCGGGACAGTGGCTACCAGTTTCCGAAAGGAAATTTTGAAGCTCCCATTCACCCCCCTCTGGTTGCTTCTCGGTCCTTCAATTGGTATCGGAGCAGGTTAAGGATCTTCCACCTTAGCCGGTTCCAGATCCACAGAAGGCGACATGGATCGCGACGTGGGCAAACCGTCGTTCTTTGATGGGACGAACTATGCGTATTGGAAGATACGCATGTCAGCCTATCTCCAGAGCATGGGCTCTTCGGCTTGGGAGATTTGCAACAAGGCCAATTACATTGTCTTGGCTGCTCGTGTCACTTAGCTCCAGATCGATGAGCACGAGGCCAATAGCCGGGCACGTAACGCCTTGTTCTCCTGTTTGAGCATGTCTGAGTTTGATCGTGTTTCTCACCTCCCCACGGCTCGCGAGATTTGGGCGACCCTCATGCGCTTCCATGAGGGAACCACTCAGGTCAAATCCCGCCTCTATGAGTTGCATAAGCGGGAGTATGAGAACTTTCGACATATGCCTGGCGAGAGCATAGAGAGTTTATTCGCTTGCTTTCAGGTCATTGTCAACAAGATGAGAGTGAACAAGGAGCTGTTGCCTTTTGACGATCATGAGAGGGCTTTGAAGCTTTTGCACACTCTTGATCGGTCGGTGTGGGACTCAAAGGTCCAGGCGATCATCGAATCGTCTAACTATGAGACCCTCACTTGCGACGAGCTCTTTAGTAAGCTCAAGTCTAGTGAGATTGACGCCATGTCGAGGGCTTCCTATGAGAATCCTTTTGGCCCGACTATGGATTTGGTTTCTGGCTCTTCTAACCCCTCTGGAGGTTTTGCTCTTTCGTCTCTCTTTTCTGTCACAGAGGACCAGCTTGAGTCGTCGGGGGATGACGAGTTGGCAATGCTCGCCAACCGGTTCACGCGGTTCCACAACAACCGCATGAACCGTCGCTGCGGTGGAGGACGCTCAGGATGCTTTGAGTGCGGCAACCCTGACCACTTCATCGCCAACTGTCCCAATAAGAAGCATTCATCTAGGAAGGGCGATCATGGGCACAAGTACGACTACAGCAAGCGCAAGGAGAAGTACGTCCCCGCAAGGCACAAGCGGAGGGGCGGCTTCGACAAGGAGTACATCAAGAAGAAGTACTTGGAGAAGGCCCAGGCTGAGCAGCGTGCGTTCTTCGCCACGCTCAGCGACGTCGACGGCTCGGATGACGACTCCGCTTGCTCAAGCGACGACGAGTCCGAGAAGAAGAAGAGGATCGAGGACAAGTTGAACGGTCTCTGCTTCTTCGCCGACGACGACGGCCTCTGCACCATGGCTCTCGGCAAGGAGGTCGACGGCGAGCTGGTGAACTCCCCTCGGAACGACGACGACGACGACGACGACACCTCCCAGGTATCCATGACCCACGATGAGCTCTTTGCAGAGAATGAGAAGCTTACTGCCGCCTTGCTTAGTCAGGATAAGCTGCTTAGGCATGCCGCTAGAGAGCGCAAGGAGTTTAGGCTGAAGTGGGAGGACACGGTGAGAGAGCTTGAGTTTGCCAAGTCCACTGTGGTCGTGTCGGAGGAGGTTGAGTGTGAAATGTGCACCACACACATGACTGACCTTCTCACTTTGAGAGGTAAGTATGCTGCATTGGTAGGAGAGGTGGATGAGCTGAAGGCTAGACCTGCTCTGTTGGGTGCGTGCAAGACTTGTCCTGTCTTGCAATTTGAGTTGGCAGAGAAGAATGCCAAGATTGTGTCTCTTGAGGAGGCCAACTCAGGTAGCACTTGTGTGGCTAAGTGTGCTTTGTGTGAGGGCTTGGAGATGGAGATAGCCAATGTGAAGCATGACAAGATGCAAACCGAGGAAGAAAACACATTCCTTCGGACCATCTTGTCATGGGTCTCTTGTAGTGAGCCGCAGCTCGGGATGATGATCTCCCAATTTAAGCGAGTTGCTGGAAGTCCTGGTGTAGGTTTTGCCCCGGGCGTTGATCTTTCTGCGTTTGGGAAGGTTGGAGAGTCGAGTGGTCTGAATCCATGTGAGAAGCCCAACTCCACCACTACTCCCAAACTGACCAAGCTTCCACCCAAAGAGCCCGTCAAGCCTACCATCAAGGATGGGGTGTTTGAGGAACCCCCGAGAGCTCCACCCAAGAACCAAGTATGGCATCCCAAACCCAATCACCTCAGAAACAAGCTGGACACAATGCCACCCATCCAGGAGGAGTGTTTGCCACAGAAGGGCAAAGTGATCCACACCCACAGCCATGAGTACCAACAACCCCCTTTGCGTGCGGTGAGGTATCATTGTGACTTCTGTGGGAGAGATGGACACTTGAGCGAGTTCTGCTTTAGGCGCAAGAGAGAGGCGCGCCGTGCTAGGGAGATGAACAACCCGGACATGTACCATCCTTTCCATGATGTACATGTGCCGAATGTTCAGAGGAGAGCACCGAGACGTGCTGCTGGGCCCAGAGGTCCAGAACCTCAAGTTCCCAGGCCTAGGCAGCAGAGAGCTCCGAGGAGAGATGCTAGGCCTAGAGGTGCAGTGCCTCAAGTTGCTAGGCCTAGGCCTCATAGAGAGCGTGCCCGGCGGGAGCCTGCGGTTGTAGGCTATGGAGCCTGTGGCGGAGGCTTTGTGGTTGAGCGTTTTCCCCCACCGCGTTTTGAGTATCGCAATGGACGCTCCTCTCTTAGCGGACCACGTTTTCCTTTACGTGGTGATCGCTCCTCTCGTAGACGTGCTAGGAATGGTTTTTCTGCTAACCGTTCTTTTGAGCAGCCGGCCCAACACTGGTATTCCCCTTACTTCACTAACCCCAGTGTTGGACCGTATGCTCACCCTATGTCTTTTTATTGATGTAAGTAAAACGGTTGGAGGACATTTGGTTGGTGGATTCCGGTTGCTCGAGGCACATGACCGGAAACGCCAAGTGGTTCTCCAGCCTTAGCCCTGTTGCCGGAAAAGAGTACATAACTTTCGGTGACAATAGCAAAGGTAAGGTATTGTCTCGCGGGTCCGTGGGGGTTAATGAGCACTTTGTGTTGCGCGATGTTGCTCTTGTTTCTAACTTGCATTTCAACCTTCTTTCTGTTTCGCAACTCTTTGACGACGACTATGAGATTCGTTTTAAACCGAATCTCAGCCGTATTTTGGATCCTCAGGGCAATCTTGTGTGTTTGATTTCGCCCTTTGGAAAAGTCTTTCGTGCAAATTTCTCGGAGTCTTTTGGCACTTCTGGTTGTCTTGTGGCTGGACCTTCCTCCTCTGATCTTTGAAAGTGGCATAGGAGACTTGGACATTTGAGCTTCGACTTGCTTGCAAGGCTTAGTTCACTTGGCCTAATCCGAGGATTGCCCAAGTTGCATATGGAGAAGGATCTTGTTTGCCACTCTTGTAGACACGGGAAGATGGTTGCCGCTCCCCACCATCCGGTGACTCAGGTCATGACCAAGCGCCCTAGAGAGCTTTTGCACATGGACCTTGTTGGTCTGGCTCGGGTGAGCTCGTTTGGGGGCAAGTGGTATGTGCTTGTTGTTGTTGATGACTTTTCGAGATATTCGTGGGTCTTATTTTTAGCTGAGAAGACCGAGACTTTCTCCTTTGCTCATAATCTGATTTTGCGTCTTCAGAACGAGTTCCCTTTGAACTCGATGCGAGCAATTCGGAGTGATAATGGTTCCGAATTCAAGAATTCGGATTTTGAGAAGTTTTGTGACCGCTTGGGTTTGGAGCATCAGTTTTCTTCCCCCTACACATCGCCCCAGAATGGTGTTGTAGAAAGGAAGAATCGGACCCTTGTTGAGATGGCTAGGACGATGCTCGATGAGCATAGGACTCCTAGGCGTTATTGGGCCGAAGCTATGAACACTGCGTGCTATATTTCCAATCGCATTTTTCTGAGAGCGTTCTTGAAAAAGACTTCTTATGAGCTGCGTTTTGGTAGATAGCCCAAGGTGAGTTATTTTAGAGTCTTCGGTTGCCATTGTTTTATTTTGAAGAAAGGCAACCTGGACAAGTTTGAGTCTCGTTCTTCTGACGGTGTATTTTTGGGTTATGGCACTCACACTCGCACATATCGTGTACTTAACCTTGATACTAACCGAGTCATGGAGACATCAGATGTCACCTTCGACGAGACTCTCGTTTGTCCTTCTTCTCATTTTAAGCGAGCAGGTGATCATGAGGTTGGTGAGCCTCTTTTCGATGATGAGGACGAGGATGCTGAAGGCATAGATGACCCATCATTGCCTCCACCTGCTGTGCCGCAAAGAGCAGCTTCTACAACGACTCACGGCCCCGACACATCTTCTTCCTGGGGGCCGTGGGATCCGCCACCCCGAGCGGTACTTTTTGTACCCGGCGAGGCACCAGCTGCTGTTGAGGGGGAGGCTACTTCAGCTCGGGAGGCGCCACGACACATTCAGTGCGAGCACCAGCCTCAGTAGATGATCGGTAGCATCGACGAACGGGTTACTCGGTCCAGGTCACAGCACATCTCTCACTTCGCTCATTCTGCTTTTGTTTCTAATTTTGAGCCCCGAGATGTTGGAGACGCTTTGACGGATCCGGATTGGGTCAATGCCATGCATGAGAAGTTAGAAAATTTTGAGAGAAATCGGGTTTGGGTTCTAGTTCCTCCCCCTCCTAACTGTAATCCTATTGGGACAAAATGGGTTTTCAAAAACAAACAAGGAGAGGATGGCCACATTGTGAGGAACAAAGCGCGTCTTGTGGCCAAGGGTTATAGTCAGAAGGAGGGGATAGACTTTGAGGAGACTTTTGCTCCTGTAGCTCGTTTGGAGGCTATTAGGATACTCTTGGCTTTTGCTGCATCCAAAGGTTTTAAACTCTTTCAAATGGATGTCAAGAGTGCCTTCTTAAACGGCTACATAGAAGAGGAAGTGTATGTTGAGCAACCCCCCGGTTTTGAAAATCCCAAGTTTCCAAACCATGTTTTTAAACTTCACAAAGCTTTATATGGTTTGAAACAAGCCCCTAGAGCCTGGTATGATAGACTGAAAACCTTTTTGCTTGCTAAGGGTTTTAAAATGGGATGTGTAGATAAAACGCTCTTTCTCCTCAAGCAAGGCAAAGACACTCTCTTGGTCCAGATTTACGTGGATGATATCATTTTCGGTGGTTCTTCTCACGCTTTGGTTGCCAAGTTTGCAGATATTATGAGCAGGGAGTTCGAGATGAGCATGATGGGCGAGCTGACTTTCTTTCTCGGGTTGCAAATCAAGCAATCCCGAGAGGGGACATTTGTGCACCAGGGCAAGTACACCAAGGACTTGCTGAAGCGGTTCGATATGGGTGAGGCCAAGCCTCATCCAACACCCATGTCGACGATGACTGCCCTGGATGCGGATGTGGATGGAGAAGCAGTGGACCAGAAGGAGTACCGAAGCATGATCAGGTCGCTGCTCTACCTGACGGCGACACGCCTGGACATCCAGTTCGTGGTGTGTCTGTGCGCGCGCTTTCAGGCGTCGCCGCGCACTTCTCACCATCAGGCAGTGAAGCGCATATTCAGGTACCTTCGTTTCACACCTGAGTTCGGGATTTGGTATTCTGCTTCCTCCACCCTCTCCCTTTGCGGTTATTCGGATGCTGATTTTGCTGGTTGCCGTATTGAGCGCATGTCCACTTCTGGGACTTGCCAGTTTATTGGTTCTTCTCTTGTTTCGTGGTCTTCTCGCAAGCAGTCTAGTGTCACTCAGTCCACCACAAAGGCTGAATATGTTGTTGCGGCTAGCTGCTGTTCCCAGTTGCTCTGGATGATGGCCACTTTGCGTGATTTTGGTCTGAGCTTTTCTCGCGTGTCTTTGCTTTGTGACAGCACGAGTGCCATTAGCGTTGCTAAGAACCCCGTGCTTCACTCGAAGACAAAACACATTGATGTGCGCTTTCATTTCTTGCGAGACCACCAGGAGAAGGGTGATATCGACCTTCGCCATGTCGATACTCATCATCAACTGGCTGATATTTTCACCAAGCCTTTAGATGAATCAACCTTTAATCGGTTGAGGGGTGATGTAACACCTCTGGTGTTTAACTGTAATTAACCTGACATGTCATCATCATTAGTCATTAATCATCCTTGCCTTGCATTTATGTTGCTTAGTACTTGTGTAGCAATCTCTTTTCAAAAACCCTAAAAGCCCAATTCTCTCTATAAGGGCAAAATGGTAATTTCACCTCTGTGCCTAGTTATATTTAATTCTTGTTCAAATTTAGTGCCCTGATGTTTGCTGCATTGACCAAAGTTCAAAAATCAGATTTGATTTGATTTTCCCTTTTGCAAAACCCTAAATCCCAAATCCTGGATTTATTCCCTTTTTGATAACTTTTTCAAAAGTCAAAATTTTGAGTTGGTTCAAAAAGCAGAGTTGTGAATCTGATCGAGAGGAACAACTTTGGTATTTACAAATTTTCAAGTTTCAGTTTAAAATCCAAAGTAACTTTGATTTGAATCAAACTTGAAAAGTGTCCCCTTTTCTGTTTTTGAATATAGTCCAAAAACTATTTGGAATTTCAAAATGTTCATATTGACAAAGTTGTAGATCTCTTTTTTCTGAGCAACTTTGGTATTTTGAGTTTTTGTCGCACAGTTCAAATTTTGGAAGTAATTTGCAAAATACAGATACCAGCCAAAAGTCAAACCCTAGGGCATAGCCCTGTTCATCTTCCTCGCGTAGGGGGAGGGCCCCGGTCGTGGCCGAGCCTCCGGCGCTGCGCGCGCCACGCGTTTGGCAGCCGCTCGTCTGTCCCCGACCAGCCGCCTGCGTCCGCACCATCATTTCGCACCCGCACGCGCACAGTTGACCCCGCTCCCGTCCCCTACCGTGCTCTGCTCGCCACCGCCGCGTGGCCATTGCCGGCGCTGCCTGCGCCC
This sequence comes from Coix lacryma-jobi var. lacryma-jobi, assembly GCA_009763385.1. Taxonomy (NCBI): domain Eukaryota; kingdom Viridiplantae; phylum Streptophyta; class Magnoliopsida; order Poales; family Poaceae; genus Coix; species Coix lacryma-jobi. The sequence goes on along the minus strand of CM019829.1, from coordinate 63,581,044 downwards.
GAGCCCCGGCTGCACGCCAGCACCTCCGCCTTAGCGCAATCGAGTGCGCACGCTCCCGCCGAGCTTATCCACCCACCCCCGTGCTCTCTACCGGCCTCTAGCCGCGGCTATATAAGCCCGCCGGAGCCCCGAGCTTCTCACTCAGCTCCGCCTCCGTCGCCAGCACAGTCCAGTGCCTCCGCCGCTCCACCACCTAGCTCAGAAGCTCCGCCTTGAGCTCGTGAAGCTTTCCCACCCTTCAATTTCATCTCTACCGCCCTCAATCGCCCGGCGTAAGCTCGCCGTTCCCATCTTCGGCAGAATCCCGGCGAGCTCGGGTTCGTGAAATTCGCCGTCTCCGGCCATGATCATCCCTCACCGACCCCCGTGTCGTGTTCCTTGGTTCCGTGCGACTCTGACCAGGCCCTTGCGGTCTCGTGTGTTGCGCAGGGTCGCCGGAGCGCCGCTCGCCGCCGAAGGAGCTCCACCGAACCACCGCCCCTCGAGCACGTGTCGAGCCTCCTTCCTCGAGCCTCACCCTCGAGCACGTGCCGAGCCACACCCTCGAGCCCTGCCTCCGATCCGTGGTAAGCACCCGAGGCCTCCGGCCTCTGCTTCCACTCCGTCTCGCCCGAGCCCAAGCCACGAGCACGCATTTCCGTCTCGCCCGAGCCCGAGCCTCGGGCGGACAGACCCTCACCACTTCGCTCGAGCCAGGCCTCGAGCGAACTCGTGCATCCTCCGCTTCGTCGAGCTAGGCCTCGGACGGACGCTTGCTTTTCCGTCTCGCCCGAGCCTTCCATCTCGCCCGAGTCCGCTTCGCCCGAGCCTCCGGGCCAGGCCTCGGACGGAGTACTTACTTTCCGACTCGCCCGAGCCCGTTTCGCCCGAGCCCTTCATAGAAGGAGCACAGTGCTCTTTTCTTTTTCTGAGAGTTGTGAATAGTGTTCTGTTTTTTTTTTGTTGTGTGAATTAATCTGTTGTTCCTTAAATGCTGAGAAAATTATGGTATGCTCCTTGCACTGTGTAGTATTTTATAAAAATATGAAACTTGACTTTTCTGCAAGAATTTGAAAATATAAAATCCCTCTTTTAATTAATAAATGGATAGTTTTGGATTTTTAGAAAATCATTTATAACTCCAAAAAAATCTTGAGATAAATTTTTGGGACCTTGTTATAACATGCTGAACCTCTGGTAAAATTTTTAAGTCTTTTAGAACAAGTTGATTTTTGAGCATTTATTTTAATTAAGGAATAGTGCCTTTTGTTAATTAAATGTTTAGATTTATTTGAGCATCTTAATGACCTCCAAAAATTATGAAATTTGTTTTGCCATCTGTTTATGCCTTAATGAACTTATGTGATTAATTTGGTAATTTTTGGAGCAACTTCATAAAATGACCTTTGAAATAAAATAAGAAAAATAGAAAAGATGGATTAGGGTTGGTAATAAGTGTTTAATGATGTGATCTTTGGATTGATTGATGTTCGTAGACCCCTACCCTTTGGTCTATGATGTCTGTGATGATATGTTTGGTTAATACTTAGGATAATTATAATAAGGCCTAACATCAATAATGCTTAAGAAAGAAATGGTTACCTTTTATGCTCAACCTAGATTTCGATTATGCCTTGCCTAAGAGTAATCTAGATTCAGTGGAATTGTCTTGCACCATAAGCCCATATCATCATTCTCATGAGCATTCATCATTGCATCTGTATAGTTGACGAAGAAGGTACCAGAGTCGAGGCCGCTGTTGACGAACCAACTCCCGAGGCGACCCCGAGCTCCAACACCTATACCTACCCCGAGTCTGTTGTCTTTGCTCTTCAAGGCAAGCCCCGGTGCATTTAACCCTTTCCTTGAATTTATAAAATGATTTCCTTAAATGCTTTTGAGTTAAATTATTGCATTAGGTTTATAGGAGTTGTGTGCTATCCTAATTGATGCACTATCCACCTTGACCACTGATACACCCGATACCTGCTTTTCAAAAGTATTTGAAAAATGATTAGCAATGCTTATTGAATTAGACTTTGCAATAAAATGCCAATTTTAAAAGTGTGATCACTTAAGGAATGTTTATGGGAATTTTGGTCTTACTCCCCGGCTGTTGGCTAGGTATCTGATCCGTACCTAGTTAATAGCGAGGAGAGGTTGTCCGAGCGTACGGTGCCGTCATGTTTTAGTCCGGGACTCAACAGTTGACACCGACCGGGACATGGTTGAAAAACTGACAGGACTATTACGCTTGGGTGAGATATGACCAAGGTATAGTTCTGGCTGGAAAATTAGGGACCATCCGTATGGGGGCCTGCTGGTCAAGACTTGTAACTATTCACATACTACGGAAAGCTCTGGCTCCGAGGAATCCTTTATTGGACCGACAACCGCGCACTGGGAGTGGAGAGATGGCGGAAGTAGCATGTACCCACGTGTCAGGACCTGTACTCTTGGGTTAGAGTCCCGAGGTACTTGTCGCTGGCGGAAAATTGGAGTGGTGTACTGTACTTCCGGGTGGCGTAGGACCGGGCCCAATCTTGGAGGAATCGTGGTAGACGAGTTGGCATATGCAAGCTTGGGTGCTACATATGCAGTGTGGATAGGGATCCTCAGCTGAGTATTATTTATCCGGATTAACGTTGCTCCTCGGTTATGGAGACTTGGTCCACTGACTGTCAACGGAGAGTGGTTCTCAACTAGGAATGTTTTGAAATGTAAAATGAATCATGAATGATGAAGAATTGAGGAATACTGAATCTTTCAAAAATAAAATAAGGTTTACAAAAATGCTTTTCTGCAAAATACTTGATCTTGCTTAAGCCTTACCTTGACTACCCTAAGCCTCTCATTCCTGAGTCTTCTCCCTTTTTCTTTAGTCGGGTAAGTCTTGTTGAGTACCCCAGTACTCAGGGTTTGTTACCCATGTTGCAGGTATGCCTGAGACCCCGATGTGTCTCGCACCCTGTTGCGTGACCTTCGTCCAGGAAGAGGCCGATGAGGCCGATGAGTAAACGTGCACCCTCGGGCTGGGTGTTACATGTATCGTTATGTTAATGTTTCCGCTACGTTGTCTACTTTGAATCACCCGAACAATAGTTTGTAATAACCGTACTCCTTACCTCATTTGAAACCTCGTTTTGTAAAACTAATGTTATTTAAGTCTTCCGCTCTTTATTCCGATGTTATTTGAAAAAGTATGCAATGCTGTAACCGAATTGTGAGATGATCCTGCGGACATTGGGCGCTGATGTAGCCCGGTGGCGAACAGGTCTTAATCACATGGAACATGGGTTCGGCTGTCAGAGGTTGACAGGGACACGTGGGCCATAGGATTAGGGTCGTTCCGTCACAGAGTGGTATCGGAGCATCTCACTTTAACGTTGCAGTGTTCTTTTGCGAAAACTTCAAAAGTTCTTTTGAGTCCAAACAAAATTTAAACTTGACTATTTTGAGTCCAAATTGCTTCTCTCATCTTGTCCCTCTTATGGCAACACTAGCTAGTGGAACAACATGTTTTAAGCCCTATATATGTTAAGTATTGCATTGCCTTGTTCCGTAGGAACGATTCATGCATCATGTCATATTCACTTAAGTTAATAAATGAGTTCGTTGGGATAGTGTACCTATACCTTTTCTTGCTAGCCTTTCTCATCTATAACCTCTTGTCCAGATATGCCTCGCACCAAGCTGACCGCCCGCAAGTCGACTGGACCGAACGGTGTGCCGCGTCACCAGCTGGCGCCACGCACCGGAGAAGAGACTGGAGAATCCTCCAATGGTCGTCGTTTTCCCCGCCGCACCCGCAAGAACCTGAAGGAGGAAATCAAGAATCTGAAGGCTGAGATAGAGAACATGGAGCATGACTTCTACCTTTCCCGCCTGGAGTTCTACGAGGCACGAGCCGCTCTTGAGGAAGCTAACCAGAATGTGGTTCGCGCTATCCAGCAGCGTGATGCAACATGGATCCGAGAGGATGTCACCAGAGCCCAGCTCCATGGACTGCAGCAGTACACCGCCCAGATCGAGCAGTTCAATGATATGCTTCATGAGGAAGTACACCAGCTGCACAACCAGCTTCACCCCGTGATTCCACCAGTTGTTGAGGACCCCGAAGACGGAGTCGTGGAGGAACCTGAAGTGGAACACGAGCCCGATCAGAATGAGGAAGTGGAACCTGCTGAAGATGTCCACGTTGAAGATGAAGATGAGGAGGAAGAGCCTGAGCTTATCATCGAGGATGATGATGATGACGAAGAGTTGATCTTCATCGATGACGACTAGACTCCTTGTGTCTGTACCATCTGCTTACCTAAAACCTTAGTTTAGGTTTGGGGGCGTTAGTCTGTCTGTTGCCAAGTCTGGCATGTATCTTTCTTTTCGCATCTTTTCCCTTTATCGGCCTGTATCAGTCTGTTGTCATCTTTATCAAGCCAGCTATCTTTGTATCAATGAAGCTATCAATCGGACGTTTCAGAACCTTTGTCCGTATATGCTGAGTTCCGAGTTGCTTATACAGATGCCTGTGAACACCCGTACCGGAGCTGGAGGTTCTGATGATGCCAACATCCCAAACCCTCCACCTGTCCTAGCTACCCTAGCAGATGCCATTGCAGCCCTGGCCGCCGCTGCCAATCTGATGGCTCAGAACCAAGGACAGCAAAATGTTGGTCACCGTGGTCGTCACAACCAAGAGACCACCTATGTGGATTTCACTGAAACCCGTCCACCGGTTTTCACCAGAGCCGATGAACCCCTCGAAGCTGACGATTGGCTCCGCACCATGGAACAGAAGTTTGGTCTCATCCGATGCACTGAAATCCAGAAGCCCCGGTTTGCTTCGCAGCAGCTTCGTGGCCCAGCAAGTGCTTGGTATGCCAACCTCTTGGCTGCCCAGCCTGAAGGTCATGAGTTGACCTGGGAAGAGTTCCGCACCGCTTTCCGTGCACACCACATCCCATCAGGTCTGATGAAGATGAAGCTTGATCAGTTCCTAGCCCTGCAGCAGAAGGACTCCACAGTGATGCAGTATGTGGGTCAATTCAACCATCTGAGTCAGTATGCAGCGGAATATGTCAACACGGATGAGAAGAAGAGAGACTGTTTCCTTAGGGGATTGCACCCTAAGATCCGCAGAAGCATGTCAAACAACTTGACCGGTTCTTATCATGAGGTTGTTGACCGGGCAGTTGCTTTTGAAGAGAGTAACCGTCAGTACCAAGAGGAGAAGAAGAAGAAGAAAGCAGGATCTAGCAGCCACTCTGGCAATCACAAGCGCCAGAGGGTCATATATCATCCTAGTCACCACCACAACCGTCCACCTTACCCTCACCAGCAAGTGGTTGTCCGTACCACGGCTACCACCCACAACGCCAACCAACAAAGTGCCACTCAGCCGAACGCCTCAGGTGTTCGTATCACCACCCCACAAACCGCCTATAACCATCCCTGCTACAACTGTGGTCAACTTGGCCACTGGTCTCGCGAGTGCCCAAAGCCCAAGAAGCCTGCTCAGAACTTTCAGAAGGGTCCTGGAGGACCACAGCAGCAGCAACACCGTGCTCCACAGCAGCAAGTGCAGAAGGGCAAGTTCGTCAAGAAGCACGGGCAAGTCTACTACACCACTGTCAGCGATATTCCAGAAGGGGAGCCCGTCATGATCGGTAGGTTTCCCGTTGCCAATCATCCTGCAGTTGTGTTGTTTGATTCTGGTGCATCGCATTCTTTCATCAGTCGTACCTTCGTCTCTAAGCATGACATATCAATTGGGGAGTTGAAAGAAAGTTTTTGCATTTTGTCGCCTGGAGGGCGTATAATCACCAAAGAGGTGGTTCGCAGTATACCAGTAAGGTTGGGGGAACATGTATTTCCCACCACCATGATAGTGCTTCATGATCAGGAGATAGATGTCATCCTAGGCATGAATTGGATGTGTCAGTATAAAGCCATGATCGACATCCTGAATAGAGTTGTGAGAGTGGATATTCCTAATAGTACCGCCAAACTCCTTCTCCAACTTCCTATGCCTTCAAAACCAGCCACTACACAGCTAAATGCTACATATGATCAAGGGATTCGAGACATCCCTGTAGTCTGTGAGTTCCCTGATGTCTTTCCTGAAGACTTACCGGGTCTACCTCCTGACCGTGACGTTGAGTTTGCCATAGAGCTAAAGCCCGGGACTGCTCCTATATCCCGCAGAGCTTATCGAATGCCTCCCAGAGAGTTGGCAGTACTAAAAATCCAATTACAAGATTTGTTGGACAAGGGTTTCATTCGCCCAAGCTCGTCTCCTTGGGGCTGTCCTGCAATCTTTGTAAAAAAGAAAGACAAGACTCTCAGAATGTGCATTGATTATCGCCCACTCAATGAGGTCACCATCAAAAACAAATATCCCTTGCCTCGTATTGATCTTCTCTTTGACCAGTTAGCTGGAGCCAAATTATTCTCCAAGATCGATCTCAGATCCGGCTACCACCAAATAAAGATTCGTCCTGAAGATATTCCTAAGACAGCTTTTACCACCAGATACGGTCTATATGAGTATTTGGTCATGTCCTTCGGATTGACCAATGCCCCTGCTCATTTCATGTACCTCATGAACTCTGTTTTCATGCCAGAGCTTGATAAATTCGTGGTCGTGTTCATTGACGACATCCTTGTCTACTCAAAAACCCCTGAAGATCATGCCGAACATCTTCGTATCGTTCTATCCCGTCTCAGAGACCATCAGCTCTATGCTAAGTTCAGTAAATGTGAGTTCTGGTTAGATCAGATACAGTTTCTTGGTCATGTCCTATCCGCTGAAGGTGTGTCAGTCGACCCCGGAAAAGTGTCAGATATCCTGGATTGGAAGCCACCTACCTCTGTTCACAAGGTCCGCAGTTTTATGGGAATGGCTGGATATTATCGTCGATTCATCCCAGATTTCTCCAGAATCGCCAAGCCTATCACCGAGTTGCTGAAGAATTCTGTGAAGTTCTTTTGGTCACCAGCCTGTGAGCAAGCCTTTCAAACTTTGAAGAAGTTGTTAACCACGTCACCAGTGCTAGCTCAGCCGAACGTCGAGAAGCCCTTTGATGTCTACTGTGATGCATCTGGTACTGGTTTGGGTTGCGTGTTGATGCAAGAAGGAAGAGTGATCGCTTATGCCTCGCGGCAGCTTAAGCGACATGAGGAAAATTATCCAACTCATGATCTTGAGTTAGCAGCAGTGGTTCATGCCTTGAAGATATGGCATCATTATCTGTTGGGCAGTACCTGCAATGTGTACACAGATCATAAGAGCCTGAAGTATATCTTCACCCAAGAAGAGCTGAACATGAGGCAGCGAAGATGGCTTGAGTTAATCAAGGACTATGATATCGAAGTGCATTACCATCCGGGTAAGGCGAATGTGGTCGCCGATGCACTCAGTCGCAAGTCATACTGTAACTGTCTGGTTATGAAATCCTATGAATCTTCCCTATGCTATGAACTAGAGAAGCTGGGTATTGAAATGGTTCCACAAGGAAGTCTAGGCAATGTCAGAGTAGAAACCTCTATCAGAGAACAGATCATAGCTGCACAGAAAGATAACCCCGGAATCAAGCACATCATCGAAAAGGTTCAAGTTGGAAAGGCTGACTGTTTCAGGATTGATGATGAAGGAGTGGTATGGTTCAAGAACCGTCTGGTAGTTCCCAAGGTACCTGAGCTGAGACAGATAATCCTTGATGAAGCACACTCAACCAGATTTGCCATCCATCCTGGCAGCAACAAGATGTACCAAGACTTGAAGCAAAAATTCTGGTGGACAAAGATGAAGATCGAAATCGCTCGACATGTCGCTCGTTGCGATACATGTCAGAAAGTCAAGGCTGTGCATATGAAGCCCAGAGGAGAGCTGCAACCTTTGTCAGTACCTGGTTGGAAATGGGAGGATATCAGCATGGATTTTATCAATGGATTACCCAAGACTCAAAAGGGATTCGATTCCATTTGGGTGATAGTGGACCGTCTCACGAAGCAAGCTCACTTCCTACCGGTCAAAACAAGTTATACCGCCCCAACTTACGCCACCTTGTACAAGAACAACATAGTGAAGCTCCATGGCATACCCAAGACCATCATCTCAGATCGTGGTACTCAGTTTGTCGCTAAGTTCTGGAAAGCGTTCCATGCCTCACTTGGAACCAAGCTATTGTATAGCACGGCTTACCATCCGCAGACTGATGGACAGACTGAGAGAGTCAACCAAGTGTTAGAAGATATGTTGAGAGCCTGTGTGCTTACCTTCGCAGATACTTGGGATCAGTGTTTGCCCTTGGCAGAATTCTCTTATAATAACAGTTATCAAGAGAGCATCAAAATGGCACCCTTTGAAGCACTGTACGGCCGTCGTTGTCGTACACCTCTCAATTGGTCTGAGCCCGGAGAGAGAGAATTCTTTGGAGTTGACCTAGTAAAGGATATGGAAGAGAAAGTCAAGCAAATACAAGAGAACATGAAGATCGCACAGTCTCGACAGAAAAGTTACGCTGACAAGAAACGTCGACCTCTGCAGTTCCAGATTGGAGATTATGTGTACCTGAAGGTCTCACCCACTAAAGGAGTCACTCGTTTTGGTGTCAAAGGAAAGTTAGCACCCCGCTACATTGGTCCGTTTGAGATTCTGGATCGTTGTGGCAAGGTTGCTTACAAGTTAAGTTTGCCCGATCATCTTTTAGCAGTTCATAATGTGTTTCATGTCTCCCAACTCAAGAAGTGTCTCTGAGTACCTGAACATGTGGTTGAAGTTGAAGGCGTTGAGCTAGAACCAGATCTGTCATACACTGAGTATCCAGTTCGCGTGTTGGATCACAAGGATCGTGTTACCCGAAGAACCACCACAAGATGGTACAAGATCCAGTGGAACCAGCACTCTGAAGAAGAAGCCACCTGGGAACCCGAAGACTTCTTAGCAAAGAACTATCCCGACTTTCTCGAATCTCTATAGATGTAAGGTGTTGCCTTTTCCTTCTTAAGACGTGGAATCTCGGGGCGAGATTTCTTTTAAGGGGGAAGGCTGTAACACCTCTGGTGTTTAACTGTAATTAACCTGACATGTCATCATCATTAGTCATTAATCATCCTTGCCTTGCATTTATGTTGCTTAGTACTTGTGTAGCAATCTCTTTTCAAAAACCCTAAAAGCCCAATTCTCTCTATAAGGGCAAAATGGTAATTTCACCTCTGTGCCTAGTTATATTTAATTCTTGTTCAAATTTAGTGCCCTGATGTTTGCTGCATTGACCAAATTTCAAAAATCAGATTTGATTTGATTTTCCCTTTTGCAAAACCCTAAATCCCAAATCCTGGATTTATTCCCTTTTTGATAACTTTTTCAAAAGTCAAAATTTTGAGTTGGTTCAAAAAGCAGAGTTGTGAATCTGATCGAGAGGAACAACTTTGGTATTTACAAATTTTCAAGTTTCAGTTTAAAATCCAAAGTAACTTTGATTTGAATCAAACTTGAAAAGTGTCCCCTTTTCTGTTTTTGAATATAGTCCAAAAACTATTTGGAATTTGAAAATGTTCATATTGACAAAGTTGTAGATCTCTTTTTTCTGAGCAACTTTGGTATTTTGAGTTTTTGTCGCACAGTTCAAATTTTGGAAGTAATTTGCAAAATACAGATACCAGCCAAAAGTCAAACCCTAGGGCATAGCCCTGTTCATCTTCCTCGCGTAGGGGGAGGGCCCCGGTCGTGGCCGAGCCTCCGGCGCTGCGCGCGCCACGCGTTTGGCAGCCGCTCGTCTGTCCCCGACCAGCCGCCTGCGTCCGCACCATCATTTCGCACCCGCACGCGCACAGTTGACCCCGCTCCCGTCCCCTACCGTGCTCTGCTCGCCACCGCCGCGTGGCCATTGCCGGCGCTGCCTGCGCCCGAGCCCCGGCTGCACGCCAGCACCTCCGCCTTAGCGCAATCGAGTGCGCACGCTCCCGCCGAGCTTATCCACCCACCCCCGTGCTCTGTACCGGCCTCTGGCCGCGGCTATATAAGCCCGCCGGAGCCCCGAGCTTCTCACTCAGCTCCGCCTCCGTCGCCAGCACAGTCCAGTGCCTCCGCCGCTCCACCACCTAGCTCAGAAGCTCCGCCTTGAGCTCGTGAAGCTTTCCCACCCTTCAATTTCATCTCTACCGCCCTCAATCGCCCGGCGTAAGCTCGCCGTTCCCATCTCCGGCAGAAACCCGGCGAGCTCGGGTTCGTGAAATTCGCCGTCTCCGGCCATGATCATCCCTCACCGACCCCCGTGTCGTGTTCCTAGGTTCCGTGCGACTCTGACCAGGCCCTTGCGGTCTCGTGTGTTGCGCAGGGTCGCCGGAGCGCCGCTCGCCGCTCGCCGCCGAAGGAGCTCCACCGAACCACCGCCCCTCGAGCACGTGTCGAGCCTCCTTCCTCGAGCCTCACCCTCGAGCACGTGTCGAGCCACACCCTCGAGCCCTGCCTCCGATCCGTGGTAAGCACCCGAGGCCTCCGGCCTCTGCTTCCACTCCGTCTCGCCCGAGCCCAAGCCTCGAGCACGCGTTTCCGTCTCGCCCGAGCCCGAGCCTCGGGCGGACAGACCCTCACCACTTCGCTCGAGCCAGGCCTCGAGCGAACTCGTGCATCCTCCGCTTCGTCGAGCTAGGCCTCGGACGGACGCTTGCTTTTCCGTCTCGCCCGAGCCTTCCATCTCGCCCGAGTCCGCTTCGCCCGAGCCTCCGGGCCAGGCCTCGGACGGAGTACTTACTTTCCGACTCGCCCGAGCCCGTTTCGCCCGAGCCCTTCATAGAAGGAGCACAGTGCTCTTTTCTTTTTCCGAGAGTTGTGAATAGTGTTCTGTTTTCTTTTTTTTTTGTTGTGTGAATTAATCTGTTGTTCCTTAAATGCTGAGAAAATTATGGTATGCTCCTTGCACTGTGTAGTATTTTATAAAAATATGAAACTTGACTTTTCTGCAAGAATTTGAAAATATAAAATCCCTCTTTTAATTAATAAATGGATAGTTTTGGATTTTTAGAAAATCATTTATAACTCCAAAAAAATCTTGAGATAAATTTTTGGGACCTTGTTATAACATGCTGAACCTCTGGTAAAATTTTTAAGTCTTTTAGAACAAGTTGATTTTTGAGCATTTATTTTAATTAAGGAATAGTGACTTTTGTTAATTAAATGTTTAGATTTATTTGAGCATCTTAATGACCTCCAAAAATTATGAAATTTGTTTTGCCATCTGTTTATGCCTTAATGAACTTGTGATTAATTTGGTAATTTTTGGAGCAACTTCATAAAATGACCTTTGAAATAAAATAAGAAAAATAGAAAAGATGGATTAGGGTTGGTAATAAGTGTTTAATGATGTGATCTTTGGATTGATTGATGTTCGTAGACCCCTACCCTTTGGTCTATGATGTCTGTGATGATATGTTTGGTTAATACTTAGGATAATTATAATAAGGCCTAACATCAATAATGCTTAAGAAAGAAATGGTTACCTTTTATGCTCAACCTAGATTTCGATTATGCCTTGCCTAAGAGTAATCTAGATTCAGTGGAATTGTCTTGCACCATAAGCCCATATCATCATTCTCATGAGCATTCATCATTGCATCCGTATAGTTGACGAAGAAGGTACCAGAGTCGAGGCCGCTGTTGACGAACCAACTCCCGAGGCGACCCCGAGCTCCAACACCTATACCTACCCCGAGTCTGCTGTCTTTGCTCTTCAAGGCAAGCCCCGGTGCATTTAACCCTTTCCTTGAATTTATAAAATGATTTCCTTAAATGCTTTTGAGTTAAATTATTGCATTAGGTTTATAGGAGTTGTGTGCTATCCTAATTGATGCACTATCCACCTTGACCACTGATACACCCGATACCTGCTTTTCAAAAGTATTTGAAAAATGCTTAGCAATGCTTATTGAATTAGACTTTGCAATAAAATGCCAATTTTAAAAGGGTGATCACTTAAGGAATGTTTATGGGAATTTTGGTCTTACTCCCCGGCTGTTGGCTAGGTATCTGATCCGTACCTAGTTAATAGCGAGGAGAGGTTGTCCGAGCGTACGGTGCCGTCATGTTGTAGTCCGGGACTCAACAGTTGACACCGACCGGGACATGGTTGAAAAACTGACAGGACTATTACGCTTGGGTGAGATATGACCAAGGTATAGTTCTGGCTGGAAAATTAGGGACCATCCGTATGGGGGCCTGCTGGTCAAGACTTGTAACTATTCACATACTACGGAAAGCTCTGGCTCCGAGGAATCCTTTATTGGACCGACAACCGCGCACTGGGAGTGGAGAGATGGCGGAAGTAGCATGTACCCACGTGTCAGGACCTGTACTCTTGGGTTAGAGTCCCGAGGTACTTGTCGCTGGCGGAAAATTGGAGTGGTGTACTGTACTTCCGGGTGGCGTAGGACCGGGCCCAATCTTGGAGGAATCGTGGTAGACGAGTTGGCATATGCAAGCTTGGGTGCTACATATGCAGTGTGGATAGGGATCCTCAGCTGAGTATTATTTATCCGGATTAACGTTGCTCCTCGGTTATGGAGACTTGGTCCACTGACTGTCAACGGAGAGTGGTTCTCAACTAGGAATGTTTTGAAATGTAAAATGAATCATGAATGATGAAGAATTGAGGAATACTGAATCTTTCAAAAATAAAATAAGGTTTACAAAAATGCTTTTCTGCAAAATACTTGATCTTGCTTAAGCCTTACCTTGACTACCCTAAGCCTCTCATTCCTGAGTCTTCTCCCTTTTTCTTTAGTCGGGTAAGTCTTGTTGAGTACCCCAGTACTCAGGGTTTGTTACCCATGTTGTAGGTATGCCTGAGACCCCGATGTCTCTCGCACCCTGTTGCGTGACCTTCGTCCAGGAAGAGGCCGATGAGGCCGATGAGTAAACGTGCACCCTCGGGCTGGGTGTTACATGTATCGTTATGTTAATGTTTCCGCTACGTTGTCTACTTTGAATCACCCGAACAATAGTTTGTAATAACCGTACTCCTTACCTCATTTGAAACCTCGTTTTGTAAAACTAATGTTATTTAAGTCTTCCGCTCTTTATTCCGATGTTATTTGTAAAAGTATGCAATGCTGTAACCGAATTGTGAGATGATCCTGCGGACATTGGGCGCTGATGTAGCCCGGTGGCGAACAGGTCTTAATCACATGGAACATGGGTTCGGTTGTCAGAGGTTGACAGGGACACGTGGGCCATAGGATTAGGGTCGTTCCGTCACAGGTGAGCTTGGTGTGTGTTTCCCCTTTTAGTTGAGGGAAACATTTTGGATCTTGTATATTTGACTGACTCTTTTGTCATTCTTTTCTTTTGCATTTTAGCATACGCATTTACATTCTGAGCTTCATGTCTATAATCACTAGAATGTAACTATGCTCCATGTAGTATGCTCCGATGCTTATGTTGATGCTTGTAGCTTATGCTCTTTCTGATCACTAGTACATGTTGTGAGCTGAGCTATTTTTGAAATGGTGAATTTGCTTAATAATTTCAAATCCAAAAATGTTCACCATTGAGATATGCAACTAGCATGTGTAGGATGTGTTGAGTTTACTCGTGCTTTTCATATATGCTAGGTTGCTATGTCTCTAGTTCTGAGTCATTCACTTGCTTGGTCTGTTCATATCATGTTTAAAATTTGTACCAAGTTTTAGTGAATTGAAAAGATCGAGATGGGATTGCTTGTCAACACATCACGGTATCGAGACGGTTTCTCATTGCACTTTGAGTTAAACTTGAGCCGTGTAGTGTATGACCGAAACCGTAGCTTTAAGCTTTTGATTGCTTTGGCATAGGCTTCGCTCGGTTGCAAAGTTAGGCAATGACAAGCTTTCAACCTCTCGCAATCACATGCTAATAATTGAACTTGTGTAATTTCCCCGCTGCAACTCCGATCTGAATTTGAATTCACAAGTGTATGTTACATTCTTAAGCATGATGATTGAACTTTGCTAGGGGTAGTTCACCTTGTATACATGTTTAGCACTTGTTCAGACTCCTGTTTATACATTGCTAGTGCTATTTTGATGGTGAATACCTTTTGACTCAAAACTGCTCCTTTCTGCTCATATGTTCATACTTCATATCTGGTGATCAGTTTGAGCCTTTGCTGAGCTTGTATGCTGTTGATGAGTCATTAGAGTTATACTGTTTAGAGCATCTTTGCATTCTCCTGAATATATTCCTGAAGCTGCTAACTTGCATTTTGACTCATATGCATGATGGAAGGGGGAGAACCTCCCTAGTTAGCACTTTTGTTGGTGCCCTTTCTCATGGGGAGAGCTTTTTACTTGATTCGTGCATTTTCAACAAAGGGGGAGAATTTGCAAATCATTTGTGCTTCCTGAGTGTTCATTTGAGGGGGAGTTTCCAGGGGGAGAGTTTGCATGTCTCCTGGATGATCAACTAAGGGGGAGCTTGAGCTTTGCTGTCTCTTGTTGGCCGAAAGGCATCGGTATCAAGCTTTCTTTGCTAGTTGTGTTGAGCCTCTGTGCCTCTATCTTGAGGGACTAGCATTTTGCTTCGATATTTTTGATTGGGATTTGCTAGCGGTGTTGAGCCTGTTCTACCTCTTCTTGAGGGCTAGCTTTGCTTTGCTTGGTTGCGTCGAGCCGTTGCCCATGTCTTTGGGGACCAAGTTGTCTTGCTCTTTCCACTTGACCTTCTTCGGCTTTGCTATGCTTTTGGGTCATTTGGTCGAGTTCTCTCTTCTCCTTCTTCCTTCTTCTCTTTCTACTATGATTTGTGTTGGTTGTTGACAATGCACTCATCAAGGGGGAGATTGCGGATACATGGGTGTATGCCGGGTCTCTCAGTGATGAGTGATTGTCAACTGGGATGATGCGCATGTTCTTTGGCTTGTGTTGTGCAGGTGTCGAGCACGGATGCAGTGATCAAAGGCGAGGTGAAGGTCAAGTAGAGACGTGCCGTGCCGATGGACCGAGAGTGGCGAAGGGCGGACGTGAGGCTTGGACTGAGGGACCAGAGGCCCGACGATCAGCTGTGGTGGCTGGCAGCCTGGGACAGCGACGAGCGAAGACTTGCGGTCATGTGTTGCCTAAGTCGTAGACTTGGGGACACGTGTCGGTGGACGGGGTGCACGGACGGTGCATCCCCTCTACGACGTCAGTTTGGTGGCAGAGCCAGGGAAAAACCATCGGGTGGACGGTTTCCAGGTTTGGGCCTCAAAACCTGGGTGCGGATGGTTTCCGAGTTTGGCCACAAAACTCGGGCTGAGGACGGTTTCCAGGTTTGGGCCTCAAAACCTGGGCGCTGAGGGTTTGCTGAGTTTGGCCTCAAAACTTAGAAGCTGGTGGGCTCGTTTCCCGGTTTGGGCCTCAAAACCGGGGGATGGCTGGAAAAGGCTGGTTTCCCAGTTTGGGCCACAAAACCGGGGGTGCAGAGCGGTGGCGGCACATGGCGGCAATCTGGAGGTTGCGTCGAGGCAACGCTTCGAATTGTGTGGGCGTGGCCGTCGAATACACCTACCACCGAGTTGGTCCAGAATAACCCTAGGGTTTAGCTGGTTCGCTCTGTAATTAGAATAGAGAGGGGTAGAGTAGGAATTAGACTTAGGCTAGTAGTAGGATAAGTAGTCGGGAGACTCCCTCCTCCCTTGGCATCTCAGTCATTTGCTCTTTCACACTTAGGGTTTCCTGCTCTCCCATCCCCCGCTGTAGCTAGCTGAGATCCGCAGAGAGACTTCCCTCTGTGTACTGTTAATTTTGAGGAAGTGAGGCCGTATCCTCACTGTTGTAGCGTGTGGTAGCCACACGGTTGCAGATTCGTGGGTGTGATTCGTGTTTTGTTCGTGTTCTTCGCGGAATCCTTTCTCTCCACGTTCTTCCCATCACTTGATCTCTTTGCTCGATTCATCTTTTGCAAATCCGCTTGAAC
Source organism: Coix lacryma-jobi var. lacryma-jobi (assembly GCA_009763385.1). NCBI lineage: Eukaryota > Viridiplantae > Streptophyta > Magnoliopsida > Poales > Poaceae > Coix > Coix lacryma-jobi. The sequence continues at coordinate 63,565,134 of CM019829.1, read as the reverse complement.
CAAGTTGTTCTAGATCATGAGGCACTTCTTTCCTCCGAAGGAATTAATCTCTAACTTCACGGTCTAGGAGATCGATCGATTTTTCGTTTCGGATCAAGTTTTCTCCCTTCCCCCAAAAGTCTTCGATTCATCGATTTGGAGATAGGTTCGAGCCATGATCTCTTAGAGATAGCTCACTATACTCCTTGTGACTCATCTCTCCATGTTTGAACCCTAGAGGTTTCGTTTTGGGAGAGTTTGATTCAAATCGGTGGATGAACTGTGCTGTCACGGGGTGACCGGACGCAGGGGTCGGGATGACCGGACACTGGCTAGGTGAGTCCGGTCGTTGAACGTTCACTACGATTTCCTGCTGGTTGACCGGACGCTTGTGGAGCACACTGACCAGACGCACAGCGCGTACTGTTCACTTGTTTTTGTCCTTGTGACCGGACGCTACTATCCTGACCGGACGCACCGTACACTACAGTCCGGTCACGAATAGTAAGGTCCGAAACTGGTTTTCTGACGACCGGACACGTCCGGTGCTCCCTGACCAGACGCTGCCCAGAGTCCGGTCAAGACTGCCTTGCGCGTTTTCGTTCGTCGGCTGTTCGTTCTTTGTCAGATTTGGTTTCCATCTTTTGCGTTGGCTTTCTAGAGTTGTGTAGTGTCCCGCTGTGTTTCTTGGAAGCATCCACCCTACATCTAGGGTCGTGGACATTAGCAAGCTCTAGGGTTTGTCTTTTTGGGGTGATTCTCGGGATAGTGGCTACTAGTTTCCGAAAGGAAATTTTGAAGCTCCCATTCACCCCCCTTTGGTCGCTTTCTGGTTGCTTCTCGGTCCTTCATCATCGCTCCTGGACAGTGAGTAATTGACTGTTGTCCGCTACCCGTAGAACTTATGGAACTAAAGATGGTTATGAGTTGAATTTGAAATGCTATTGATGAAATAGTCACTCTTGCTTGATTAAGTAGTCAAGTGCTTGTTATAGATCAGGTGCAAACCTAGTAAGGTAGAGTTAATTATAAAAATTGACTGCCAACACCCTAAAATAAGTTTACTTACAAAAAGCTTTCATGCAAATGGTATTGTAGCCAACCCCACATATAGCCTACATGATCCTTGGATTCTCATTATTTCTGGTTTATGACGGGTAAGTCTAGCTGAGTACCTTCTTGTACTCAGGGTTTTATCCCTTGTTGTTGCAGATGGACAGTGCTTCTATGGCTACTGTGAGAACTGCCTGTACCCGGTTACGGGTGATGACTAGACCATGGGCGTGGTCCACTCCTATCCTTACCTGATGCTTTTGCTGGACTGATCGGGCTAATGGCACAGTATTATGAACCAACTGAACTTGTGTTTTAAAACTATGTTGCTTCCGCTACTGTTTCAAACTATGGTTTGTAATATTGTTTCGTACTCCGATGTATTTAAACTATGTGCAAACTGTGATGTAACTTGTGAGCATGTACTATGAACTATTACGATCTTGGCTAAGGTTGAAATGATTAGAAATCCTTCGAGATTTCCGGACTACCGGGTTTGTACGAGCTTAAGTACATGATAATCTTTGCGAGAGCAGAGGTTTCGGTGCTTAATCTGGTATAAATTGGTCGGTTCTGTCACAGCTGGCATCAGAGCATGGTTCAGTGTTACTGTTCATAAGTGTATTTGAAAACCAGTATCTTCTAAGGAATAAAGTGATATTTGCCAACTTATAGTCTTAATAGGATTTGAAAACCTTAAGGATAAAAACTAAGGTGTGCCAGTGATCAGGTCCTTATGCCCAGTTAGGATCTTAGGTGGCTATTTAAGTACTAACTTGGGGGTATTGCATCATGTTAAATTTCTGTTGTTTACTGTCGTCCATACGGCAAGGGTGAAATTGTATGGGTGCTATTCTTCGGAATAGTAATGTATGGATCAGTTTGCCTCTACGCCAAGGTAAGGTGAGTTGTGAGGGCATGACCAAACAATCGTTGGTCTAGGGGAGAGTTAGTTGGGAACTAGAACCTGTACACGTAAGCACACGTGTACAAGGGAAGGTATTTAATTGTGGGAGTCATGTTATTCTGATGGGTGCATATACTACTTACGTGTATACGGGGTGTACACCTAAGATAGTATTAGATTTAAATTTCAGTAATGCATAATATACATACTGTGGGCAGGGCTAAAATGATTTTCTGCAGGTACGCTAACTTGCGAACGTATAGTACGTTTAGTTAACGCTATGAGTGAACGTTGTATGCCACCGTCTAGCCGTTAGATTGTTAGACAGTGAGGACGTATGTTACGTGCATGCATCATGATTATACAATCTTGCATTAATCTTACTTCCTTCCTTATGTTATCCGTCCTGACTTCTTAATAAAAGTTGTTCTCAACTAATTAAAACCTATGTGGATAAACTTCTTTTAGATGGCCCGTACCAAGCGTACCGCCCGTAAGTCAACTGGAGCCAAGAGGACTAACTACCTGTTGGGACCATGGATCGCTGAGGGATCGGAGGATTTTCTGGAGGAGTTCGACATGCCTACCATCCTTTGGAGGGTGCTGCACTTGGTTGGATACCAGGAGTGCCAGGAGCCGTAGTACGACTGGAATCGTGTGCAGTTTTTGGAGGACTGCTACATGTACACAATGGAGGTGGACGTGCCCAGCCGTGGTGAGCACAACCATGTTTGGAGTCACCGAGTGTTTGCACTACAGGGTAGGACCCCATGGGATGGAGCTAACAGGGTTGCCTATACTGTTGCTCGGGACATTATGGAGGATCACTCGGAGGTGGTTGCGCAAGCCACTGCTAGCATCTTCCCGACGGCGGACCCTTACCAGTCAGTGTGGCGTCAGCTGGGTGCCACTGTGCTTGAGGCCAGTTTCTTGGAGCGAGAGCACTGTGCTGGACCAGCTGGAAAAGTTATGGCTGCACTCATGGCTACCTATGGGTGTCTGTCGTAGCTACGACCATTTGGACCATATTCTCAGTGAGGAGATGGTTGCACACCACTAGAGTCATGAGGAGCATACTGCAGAGATAGACCGCCTCACCATGGAGCTAGCTCATTTGACTGTTGAGAGGGAGCAGGATACTGCGCAACAGCTCAGTGACCAGCAGGGGATGACGACTTTCTTGTCCATGATCATGGCTGAGACAGAGGAGTCTCTTCGAGGTGTATGTCTTGAGAGCATGCATGCTACTGAGCAGAACAGGCTTCTAAGGCTTCAAGTGGGAGACCTGGAGTTACAGCTTCATCATCTCTAGGACTACAAAGACCGCCTGCATGAGGAGATCCATCGTCGATAGAATGAGAGGAACCCCATCTTTCCTCAGGAGGACCCGGATCCTCGCGCTTCTTCTAGTGGGTCGTCAGATGTCTCGAGCGACGATGATGATGATGGTGTCGATAAAGAGTAGGCTAGATAGCATGTTTAGCGCCTAGTGATCTTTTGTCACAAGCCCTTCGCGCTTGATCTTTTGTTGTTATCATGGGATGATGTAAGGTTGTGTTGTGAACCTATGTGCGTGTGGCACAAGACCTTGAGAAGTCCCATATGTATGGGCACCTATGGATGTTTTATGTTGACTTTTGCATGTATGTGCTGAGCGATCTTGTTATGTGATGATGTGATGTGGATTGAAATTTATTATGCCTCTGTAATTGTTTGGCAAATTCATTTTCCGAATAAATTCAGTTTGGCATGGTTTATTGTTCTCTACAATAATGGCAACATCACCTAATGATCACTTGCTATCGACATATGCAGATGATGACAACTCGTAGTGCAGTTGGCGGTAGTGGTGGTAACGATGACAACAGGGACAACCACAATCCACCACCTCCTCCACCAGCCACGGCCGAGCAACTCTTTGCCCAATTCTTGGGAAGTAAGCGCAATATTGAGGCGTTGCTACGTGAGAATTTGGCACATGGCAACCAGCGCCCTGAGCCGAACCAATACAGTTCTTTCAAGGATTTCCTGGATACCAAGCCGTCCATTTTCAAGGAAGCTATTGATCCTCTGGAAGAGGAGGAATAGCTGCATACCATGGAACAAAAGTTTCGGTTGCTCAGGCTCATAGAGGAGCTAAAAGCAAAATATGCCACACACCAACTGCAAGGACCGGCCAGGATTTGGTGGGGACACCATTGTACCACCTATCCTGCCCGTATTCCTATTACTTGGGAGATGTTCTCGCAAGCTGTCCGAGGGCACTACATTCCGCCAGGATTGACCCAGATGAAGGTGGCAGAGTTCATGAGCTTGACACAGGGAACCCGCTCAGTCACAGAATATCACCATGTGTTCAATTCCTTGTCTCGTTATGCTCTGGAGTTCGTAAACACCGAAGCTAAGAAGATTGCTAGCTTCAAAAGAGGGCTGAATACCAAGATGGGAAAGTCCATGGGTACATCGTCTCGTACAGTCTTCAATGACTTCATCAGTGAATGTCTGATTCAAGAGAATCACAACAACAAGCATGCATCAAGCAAGGCCCGAAAGAAAACATTGGAGTCTGGACCACCTCAGCCTAGAGGACCACCAGCTCAACGTTTTCAGTATCGTCCACCCGCGCCTGGAGCTTGTTTCAGGCCACCCCAGAAGAAAGGTCAGCAACAATATCAGCGTAACCAGAGGCCTTACAATATAGCGGCAACTCAAGCTCGAGTTGGTCAGGGCAGTTCAACGGGGAATAAGGGTATTACTCGTGGGCCGTGCTTCAATTGCAATCAAGAGGGGCATTTCGCAAGATATTGCCCACACCCAAAGAAGCAGCAGGCTAACTATCCCGCGCGTCTGCATAATATGACTGCTGAAGAAGCTCGTGTAGGAGAGCCCGTGACTGCTGGTATGTGTCTCGTTAACCATCATCCTGCAGTTGTTTTGTTTCATACTAGATCCCCGCATTCCTTCATGAGCAAAGCATTTTGCACAAAAGCATAACCAAGAAATGTCTGAAATGGATTATGGGTTTCGCGTGAGCTCCATTGGGAGTAGCGTGTTATCTAGACAGATGGTTTGTAATGCAACCATCAAAATTGGAGGGCAGAAGTTTGGAGCTAATTTAGTAGTTTTGCCTGGACTAAGCATGGATGTAGTCTTAGGTATGAGTTGGATGAGAATGTGGAATGCGGTGTTAGACACTGCTAATAGAACTCTTACCTTATCAGATGGACGAACGGGTAACAAACTTCGTGTATCTCTTCCTCGAGGTGCCGATTTTGTCGACCTATCTTGCACTCTGTCCATAGAAGATCTTTCAAAAATTCCAGTCGTTTGAGAGTTTCTGGATGTCTTCTCGGATGAGTTACCAGGGTTACCACCCAAGAGGGCAGTGGAATTTGCAATTGAGTTGTTACCGGGAACAACACCAACCTCTAGAAAGACCATATCATATGCCGCCCAATGAGCTAGCAGAACTTAAGGCTCAGATTAAGGAACTATTAGGCAAGGGGTTCATTCAACCTAGCATATCAGAATGGGGTTGTCCAGCCTTGTTTGTCAAGAAGGATAAGTCGTTACGGATGTGCGTGGATTACCGTCCACTCAATGCCGTCACTGAGAACACAAGGTTGATATGTGCCCTTGTGGTTCCCTTCCTGAGTGAGTCAAGAACAAGTATCCGTTGCCATGGATAGACATTCTGTTTGATCAGTTATCTAGAGCCAAGGTGTTCTCTAAGATCGATTTGAGGTCAGGTTATCACCAGATCAGAATTCGACCACAAGATATCCCAAAGACGGCATTCTCTACCAGATATGGATTATATGAGTACCTTGTCATGTCTTTTGGATTGACCAATGCCCCAACATATTTCATGAGTTTGATGAACTCGGTGTTCATGCCAGAATTGGACAAGTTTGTAGTAGTGTCCATTGATGATATTTTGGTCTATTCAGAAAACCCGAAAGACCATGGTGAACACTTGAAAATTGTTTTGACCAGACTTAGGGAGCATAAGCTTTATGTTAAGTTTAGCAAGTGTGAGTTTTGGATGAAGAAAGTATATTTTCTTGGTCATATCTTGTCAGAAGAAGGAATCTCAGTAGACCCTAGCAAAGTACAGGAAGTAATGGATTGGAAGGCTCCTACTTTCGTTGGTGAGATTCGAAGCTTTCTTGGTTTAGCGGGTTATTATCGCCGTTTCATTCCCGACTTCTCCAAGATTGCAAAACCTATGATGAGCTTGTTGCAGAAAAAACAGAAGTTTGAATGGACGAAGGAGTGTGAAACCGCTTTCTGTACCCTCCGGAAACTATTGACCACTGCTCCTATTTTGGCTCAACCGGATATTGAGAAGCCCTTTGATGTCTTTTGTGATGCATCGAAAGTTGGTTTGGGTTGTGTTCTTATGCAAGAAGGCAGAGTAATAGCTTATGTGTAACACCCATGGTGTTAGTCCCAAATTAAGCAGTGGGTTTGAGCACAGACAAACTATATCAAGTAATGATCAAGTAAATTAGTTCAAGTATTGTCAGTGGTGATAGACGAGTTGGAATCAACCTCGGAGATGGAATCCAAGTTTTTGCTTATAATGTTCTACAAGTGAAGGAGAATATTGGAGATCAACTAAGTCTTGCAATCTTGCCTAAGCAACTCCGAATGGACTCACGAACAAAAGTTATGAAAAGTCCGTGTTGAGCACAGGCCCAGAAAATACCCCTGTCGATCGAAAACCCTAATTCGGACTCTACAGAGAGATTATTTGGACCAGCTTTGAAAGACATTTTGGAGACTTCGCATGACAGTGCGCCCCAAATGAAAGTTGTAGTAGATATCGAGAAGAACAAACTTCGTTTAATGGTCAAGACCTGGATCGGTGCCGAAAATAGCGAAACAGAGGTCGCAAGGTCAGGTTTAGTGCTGATTTCAAGGTTCTAAAAATTAGAATTTCGGGCACCGCTAAGTTTTCATCGATAATTACTACTGCGCAAACAATTAGGATTTTGACCAAGCCTCTTTAATAAAAGTCGGAGTACTCGTCATGACAATGACAACAAATCAAGTCTCATCGGAATTGGAGTTCGTTTGGACAGTGGTCGCAGTTTTGAGAAATAGCAAAGATTTTCAGCGGGGAAATTAATTTGGAAGGAGTTCTTAAAAAAAAAATGGGCAGCAGCCCCTCCCTTATCTTGCACGCACCCTCATCTCCTCCCTTCTCCTACACGCATGCTCCCCTCTCTTCTTCTTTGATGTCCTCTCCTCCCCATGGCAGCACTCCTTCCTCTTCTCCTTTTTCCCTCCCATGGCGTCCAGCAGGCAGCAGCAGCTGGTCCCTCCCCTTCCTGGCGCCCTTCTCTGCTCCCCCCTTGCCATGGCTGCCCCTTTCCCTCCTCCTCTCCCTTGGCAATGCAGCAGTGGCGCCCCAAACCGTAAGCAAGCTGGCCACCCTCTCCCCTCCCACCAGCAGCCCTAGCCTAAATCCTAACCATGGCCACCCTCCCTTCTCCTTCTTCCTCTTCTCTATTCTCTGTTTTTTTAGGAAGATGGACCATAAATGTTTGCTTCTGGCTCATTGTATTTATTTTGTACTCATGTTCATGATAGTTGGTAGTTCAAATAATTTATATGTGTGCTCCCATGGTAGTCAAACAATTGATGGATTGATTTATGGCTGTTCTGAAATTGCTGCAGGGGCAGATTCTGTTAATGTGTTAATTTCGTGATTTAAATTATGTTTTCTGTAGGTTTGGTCAATACAAAACTTATAAGGAATTGCATGATATATCTGCTGTTAAAATTTGGTGATTTTTGGCCTAGTAGTATAGGAGTTACATCTGTTTAAAGTTAGGGTTCAGAAATAGTTGTTCTCTGAAATTCCTAGATCAGATTCTGTAAATGTGTATGCTAGACCCTTTAAAATTATGAATCATGTTGTGGTGATTAAAGATAAAAGGTAGATAATTTCATAAGCTTTCCAGAATGTCTTGTTGCATGTCTTTTGGAGTTATGTAGCTCTAGGTATGATTTAATTACTCAGCTGTTCATTGTATGTCTAGCCATACTAAAATGGCTGCAGAAGTAGTTTCTGTTGTGGTCATGGTTTCGAAATGCAAATCATATTTTATGTGGATAGGTATAATATAAAAGTTGTAGATAACTTAAATATCTAACTTGTGTTAAATTTTCATGATTTTTGGTGAAAATAATTAGGAGTTATGGCTGTGCAAAGTTCAGTTTCAGAAATAGGTGTTCTCGGAAATCTCTGACCAGATTTGAGAAATGTATTAGTTCGACCCTGTTAACTTGAGAATCATGTTGAGATGATTAAATATGAATTGTAGCAAGTTTTATAAGCTTTCTAGATTGTCTTGTTTCATATCTTTTGGATATGTATAGATTCCGTTATGGTCCAAGCAATCAGCTGTTGTTGCATTCTAGAAATTGATATGTCAATGTGCTGAATGGACTGCATGTGTGGTTTCAGTTGGAGTGTTACTTTGAGATGTAAATGTTGTTTTCTATAGATGTGATCCATATAAAGTTGTAGATAATTCTCATATCTTGTTTGTCCTAAAATGTCATGATTTTAGGCCAAGTGGTTTACGAGTTATAACATGTGCAATTTCAATGTCCAGATTTGCTTGCTCTCTAGACAGATCTGAAAGAGTGGATTGTTTGGCCTAGTTAAACTTTCAATCATCCTTTGATGTTAATATAAGAGTTGTAGTTCTTTTAATATGATTTCTAAATTGTCTTAGATCATACTTTTTGGTGGTCTAGAACTTGAGTTACAGGTGTTTAAAGTTAACTGTCCAAATCTGTCCAAGTCTGGACAAATTTGCTTGTTTGAGTTGTTTGGTTTAGATAACTATAGAATCACCTGTAGGTGTTTAAACGAAAGTAGTAGTTATTTTTCTAAGATTTCTATAAAGTCCAAGAACTCCTTTATTGGACGTATAGAGATTGAGTTATAGCTGTTTTAAGATAGATGGCTGAATCTGTCCAAGTCTGGACAGAGGTGCCTTCCTTGACTTGTTTGGCTATGTTAATTTGAGAATCACCTTAAGTGAATATTAAATGTTTTGTGGACAACTTGATAACCTTTCTAAAAAGTCTAGTTACAAGTTTCTAAGTGTTATAAATCTTTAGATATGGTTGTTGTAATTTGCTGTTGATGCTGGGTATCAGGCTCTGTCCAAGTGTCGGCAGAGCCGCACTAATAATATTATTTCGCTTTGTTAGTTAATGATTCACCTTTATCTAATAACAAGAAAGTTTTAGATAATCTTGTAGGCTTTCTAGAATGTCTAATTGTATGATTATGTGATGTCTATATCTTGAGTTGTGCTTCTCTGAAGCTGACAGCTTTTCTGTCCAAAGATTTGGACAGAGCTGCTTTGTCCTCTGCTTTTGACCTAGTTAACCTCTGATGTAGCTGTTGTGTTGAATAGCAAAGTTGTAGGAAATCTTGTTAGGTTTCTGGAAAGTCTTAGTTCACCTAGTTTGGAGGTCTATAGCTCGAGTTATGATTATTTTAATGAACTATTGTGCTGCTGTCCAGAACATACGAATGAACCCAAGTTGATTGCATTATTTTGATGTTGCTTATATGATCTTGGTGACATCTCTTGCCTTGTTAGTAATTAGATTGTACATTCCATGTTTCTAAATTAATGAACCTGAGATATTGTATACATATATTATGCATAGTGTGGGTTAACTTACTTAACTAAAAGTATGAGTTGTAGGTGCATCCTTTTTTTCCTTTTATGTGATGTATGTCTTGTTCATGATTGGTTGTTATAGTCAGCTTCCATACATGCCTAATGAACTTTGTATAACATCATACTATAAATAAAACTTAGTGGTTTGATTATATTATAGTGCATGTTAAGTAATAATAAAGTTATTCATTCTCTTTTATAAGCTATCCTGAATACTTAGGTGAATACTTAGGTGAACTAGTTAGTAGTCCTTGATATAAGTATTATGTTTGCATCATGTGTTATATCCCTTATATTCATACATATGCATTGTGCACCTCATGCTAGGTACGCTAGATGATGAACACGTGAAGTAAAGTGCGTGATGTTGGAGCTAAGCCCAAAGATGGTGTTGGGTGGCCATCCCGAAGAAGGTGTTTGGCGAACCCCACAAGTTCCTGGAGCGGTGATGTTCCCGATGTTGGTGTCAACTAACACTAGCTTAAGTGTTGTTTCCCAGGAAAGCCCCGGTGCATACACCCACTCTCTGTTTTACAAATACTTTATTACACTGTAGGTCTTGTGGAATGTGCATTAAGTAAGTAGGAGTTGAACGAAACCGTTGCTGCATGAATACCTTGATTTCTAGATAATCCCCTGATGATATCCTATCAGTAGTGATAAGACGATCTCAAATGCTTAGCAATGCTTAGACTTCGGTAGAAGTCGATCGATGGTTTCATCGTTCGCGAGATATAGGTTTTACCTTTTCTCTCTTCGACTCTGTCTATGGGTCGTGAGAACCCTAATATGATGATAACTATTAAACTGAGACCGGGCGGGTAACTTGCACAGGAATGGAGTCCTGGTGTAGTGTTTCCGCCTGTGTCGCTTAGGACCCATCGGCTGTTGGCCCGTTGGACCGAGAGCTATTTGTTAGTACTGGTCACATGCTACGGTAAGCCCTACTGTGGCTATGCTCTTACTGGAATGGCGCACCCGCGCACTGGGAGTGGAGAGATGGCGGGAGTAGCGTGTACCCACCCTGCTCGGTCCACTGATGGACGTTACTCATCAAGGCCGTTGTAGGGCGGTGGTGTACTGTACTTCCGGGTGGCGCGGCTCCGATCCGATTTGAGCGGATCCACGGGAAGGTTGATATATGCAAGTTCGGTCTTGCATATGTCGTGTGATAAGGAAGCCCCAGCAGGGTAGATCAAGCGGTTCGAATCGTCGTTTGCTCCACGAGAAAAGGAGACTTGTCCTCGCACCTTCAGCGTAGTTTAATCAAGTGTAGATGATGGCAAGAGAAGTTTATCTTGAGATGTGATGCTTAAACAAGTGTTTGATGTAGATAGGTGCAAAGTGGATACTGCTTAATAACTTAATGCACCGCTAAAACTTGAAAATAGGATGAACTAGTAGAAAGCTTTTTCTGCAAAGCTCTTCCCTTCTGCTAGCCCCACTACATCCCTTAAGCCAGCATGCCCTTAGAGTCTTTTTCTTAGTCGGGTAAGTCTTGTTGAGTACCCTCATGTACTCAGGGTTTTATTCCCCCTTGTTGCAGGTGATGGTTCAGCCTGCTTAAAGTTGGTGGCTAAGTGCCGGTGGGCTCGGTGATTCCATATTACTTCTTCTCTTTATGCTTTTGTTGGAGGATGTCATTTGAGCTAGCAGTGTATTTCCACTTATGTTATTGTATTCATTTCAATGCTATGTTGTTTCTTCTAAATTAAGTGAAACTCAAACTTGTATCCTTATTTATGAACTCTTGTAATATTATTTTCCGCTGCCAAGCTCCGTGTATGTGATATGTATTTGCTTAAACCTGTGATCTTGGTTGTGTTGTGATTAACCTAGGTCCTTTGTGACTCTCGGCAGACTACCGGGTTTATATAAGTGAAAGTATGTGTGTGTCAACGTGTTTAGCGGGGACAACCATACTTGATCTTATATAAATTGGGCGGTTCTGTCACATTATGCATCTCGTCAATTGAGAAAACATGAAGTGAATTATCTTACACATGATTTGGAATTTGCTGCAGTCGTACATGCTTTGAAGATTTGGAGACATTATTTGCTCGGTAATGTCTATAATATGTATACAGATCATAAAAGTCTCAAGTATATCTTCACGCAACCTGAGTTGAATATGAGACAGAGAAGATGGCTTGAGTTGATTAAAGATTACAACTTGCAGATTCATTATCATCCCGGTAAAGCAAATGTAGTTGCTGATGCTTTCAGTCGGAAATCGCATTGTAATACTCTAAGGTCAATACCGGAAGATGAGTTCAGTTTAATGCATTCTGCAATACTACATGACATTGAGTTACGTAGCATGTTGGTTGATCAAATCCTCGAGGGACACAAGTCAGATAAGGGTATTTATCATATTAAGGAAAAGATGAAGACCGCAACTGAACCAGATAAACATTTTAGAGTTGACGACAATGGAGTCCTATGGTTTAACAAGCGCTTAGTGGTACCTAAGGATAGAGAACTCAGAAATTGGATTATGGCGAAGCACATTTGTCCAAGTTATCCATTCATCCTGGAAGTGCCAAGATGTATCAAGATCTGCGTCCAAGATTTTGGTGGACTAAGATGAAAAAGGAAATTGCTGCTTATGTGGCTAGATGTGATACATGTTGTCGGGTAAAAGCTATTCACCTGAAACCAGCCGGAATGCTTCAACCATTACCTATACCCGAGTGGAAATGGGAAGAAGTGAGAATGGATTTTATCACCGGTTTGCCCATTACTCAGAAAGGAAATGATTCGATTTGGGTAATCGTGGATCGTCTTACTAAGACACTACATTTCATTCAGTCAAGACCAACTATAAGGCACCAGACTATGCGGAGATCTACTTTAGTCAGATTGTTCGACTCCATGGTGTACCAAGGATCATAGTTTCGGATCGAGGACCACAGTTTACTGCACCTTTTTAGGAGAAACTACAAAAAGAGTTAGGTACAGAACTAGTTCATGGTTCGGCCTATCATCCCCAAACGTCAGGACAAACAGAAAGAGTAAACCATGTTTTGGTGTTAAGAGCCTATGTAGTATCAGCAAAAGGTTCTTGGGAGAAATGGTTGCCTTTGGCAGAGTTCGCATACAACAACAGTTATCAAGAAAGTATTCAGATGGCACCTTTTGAAGCTTTGTATGGTAGAAGATGTAGAACACCAGTAAATTGGGTTGAACCGGGAGAACGTCGGTACTATGGAATTGATTTCATCCAAGAAGCAGAAGAACAAGTTAGGACAATTCAACAACATATAGCAGCTGCACAATCTCGACAGAAGAGCTATGCTGATAAACGAAGAAGACCGCTTGAGTTCAGTGTTGGTGATTACGTTTACTTTAAGGTTTCACCTATGAAAGGCGTCAAACGCTTTGGAGTGAAGAGGAAGTTAGCACCAAGATTTGTGGGGCCATATAGAGTCATAAAAAGAAGGGGAGAAGTAGCTTATGAACTACAGTTGCCAAAACATTTGCAAGCGATATTCCCTGTATTCCATGTGTCGCAACTGAAGAAGTGTCTTCGAGTACCAGAAGAAGTACAACCCGCCCACATCAAGTTGCAATCCAATCTCACTTACTCCGTAAAGCCGCACCGAGTACTTGATGAAAAAGAAAGAGTGACTCGAGGGAGAATAGTGAAACAATACAAGGTATCTTGGAGTGAGCAAGACGATCGAGATGCTACCTAGGAAACGAATGACTATTTAAGAGAAGTGTATCCACGGTTTTACAAAGAATGGTTACTAACTCAAATCTCAGGATGAGATTTCTTTAAGGAGGGGAGGGCTGTAACACCCCAGGTGTTAAGCAACTCTAAATGCATAACTTGACATAGAATAAGCATTGCATACGCATCTTGAGTGGTATGTGTGTTATGTCCTTTGCTAGTCTCTGGTATAGCTAATAGATGCTTTATTTTTGTGAGGAAATGCCTTAAACCAAAGTTGTAGATCTTGACAAGAGAAACAACTTTGCTTAAAAACACTTTTTCAGAAAAGGTTAATTAGTGTTTATTTCTTGCATTAGAAAATCAGGCTAGAAGTAAAATTTAAATTTCCAGGCAGAATTTGGACTTGAGCCTTAAAGATGTTTTGTTCCTTACAAAACTCTACGCAACTTTGCTTTTAGGACCTTTTCCTAGTTCGGCTTAGTTTGGGAGATAAAGGGCAGAAAAGTTTTTAGCAAAAACCTCTTTAGTTTGAACTCAGTGGGAACCACTCGTTAGCCTCATCACCTCTTTCCCCGCGCGCGCCGCACCGCACCACATCGCACTATACACCGGCGCAAGCGCTGCTGCCGCCGCCCGCTCGCCTGCGACCGCACAACATGCAGCAAAACCGTCCGATCAGCGCCCATCGACTCCACTCACCCAACCAAACCCTTTGTCACCTCTCTGCTTCGCCGCCGCGTGGCCGCCGCTCGCTTGCCGCGCCGCTGCCCGGTCGGAGCAGCCGACGGGAACCGGCCAGGTTTAATGAACTGAGCGTCCGCGCCCGCCTTCGTCTTCACCTCGCGCTCAAGTCGGCAGAACCGCTCGCTTGCTCACTCACTCACTCGCTCATGCCTTTGTCATCTTCCTCCTCTGCAGAACACCACCGCCATATCTGCCAAGCTTCACCGGCCAATTACTCATCACACAGAGCACCGCCATTCGATTCCTCCCGCCAACCTCTCTGCCTTAACCTCCTCTTTACCTGCATGGGTTGGTTTCCTTCTCCTTCACTCTAGCCGGCGGAACACCGAATGCCATCCTCGGCCTCCCGCCATGTCCGCAACCGTGACCATGCGTGGTTCGGCCCTCTCTGGCCAAACCTCCCCGAACCTAGCACTGTCCTAGCTTTCTCTACATCCGTAGTTGCCTACGGATTAGATGGAGACCTCTTTCTCACCGTGTTTCAGCCGGAACCGAGCCTTGTCGCGGCCATGTCCGCCGCGGACCGCCGCCGTGCATAGCACCGAGCAATGCCGGGGTTGTCGAGGCTCGATAGTTGCCCCAATAGGTCGCTTAGGGCTTGCTTCAGCTAGTGCTAGTCTCGCCGAGCCTCGGACTCGCCGAGATGAGCAACGCCGCCGCTCCGCCATGGCCGCCGTCGAGCTTGCTTCGGTATCCCTCTGGCTCAGCAAGTAGGTCGACCTTGTCCGCCTCGCAAACCCGCATCTAGAGGTAGGCTCGGCGTTGCCAAAAGTCTCACCGCCGACCAGCTAGGGCCAGTCAACGACGACGGCGCAAATGTCCACCGTTGACTGCCGAGCCTGGGGTAGCCAGGTGACGTGGTCGCATGACCAGTGGACCCCGCTGAGAGAGAGAGGGAGTGTGAGAGAGAAAAGGAAAGCCTGGGTGCAGTAGGGCTTGGAAGTTTTGGGTGCGCGTAGCAGTTCGGTTGAGCCCCCGGATGTGTTAAGCTGGGTGTTCGTAGTGTATTAGATTGGTTTTTCTTGAATCCAGTTTTTGCAGGAATAGTTTAAAATGCTTCTAAAGTGTGTGTGGCTCATATTAAGTCCAAATGACGTGAAACAAATTTTGTTGTGCTAGAAATGAATAGATCTACCTGTGAAAAATGTTGGATGCATATTTTGTGATACTTTTTATATGCAGTTTCGTTTGAGTAAGTAAATGGTTGTTAACTTAGAAAATGCATAACTGATTATGTATAGCTTCGAAAAATGCGATTCCAATTTTGTTAGGATTGTCTTGCTGAGTAGTATCAGGGAAAATATATCATGTGTATGTTCTATGAAAGATATTGGCAGTAGCATTTAAAGTTGTTAAATGTTGTTTTCTTTATATAATTTTATTAAATAGAAATGCTTAGATTCTGAGCTCGGTTATTTTATGTGTAGCTAAGTTAGGTTATAAAGTTAGTGTGGGAAGTGCTAAGTAGGACTGATTTGACAGTTGGTAGTACAAACTATGAAAAGTGCCTAATTTTTGAATTAGTAAGGTTAATTTCTATTGCATGCTAAAGTTACTATTTTGGGCTAAAATTTTTATGGTAGTCTAGTTTTAGTCTGTAGTAGTCTGTGTAAAAGTTTGGGAATTTTCTAGAGTCATTTTAGTGTCATGATAGTTATGCCCTGTTTAGTAGACCAAATAAAAAGGATCAAGTGGATAGATAAGTGGGGTTGTATAAGTTAAATAATGTTGTTGTTATCAGGCATGTGCTTATCTGCTGAATCGCCCTCTCTTATGTTGCATCGCATAAGCATCCCATGTGCATTCGTCATATCAATACTTGCAATGCACCATACAGGATCGCTAGAGGAGAACCTGAACCCGCCGCAGCCGGAGTAGCAGATTCTGGAGGAGACGCTGTTCGAGAGGACCGAGGAAGACGCCGGAGAGTTACCCGAGTGTCAGGACCAACGACCGTCTGACTTTGAGAGAGGCAAGCCCAGAGCATTTAAACTCCCTACGGTTTGCAAATCACTTACAATTTAATCTGATATGCTTGTTGCATTAGGTTTTAGGAATTGATTGCTACCGTTGTTGCATTATTACTATACCTTGTCCACCACAATAATTATCTTGATATCCCTGTTTAGGTCTAGGCTCGTTATTTTCTTAGCCCTGCTTAGACCGGTAAAAGTCGGGTGATTTCTGTTGATGCTCACTAATGCTCATAATTAACCATCAACTATTGCATGAAATGACACTAAATGAATCACAAAGCATAGTTGTAGGGTTTGAAACTAACAAGTTCCACGAGTTTTGGTGCTCTCACTTGTTTTGTAGGACATCCATGTTTTTACCATATAAAAGTATCTCAAGTGATGAATTGGAGCACACCATTGCGAAGACCTCGTCGAGACGATCGAAACAGATATATGGTTTGCTATATTTAGAGTCCCGAAGCGAGAGTCCTCGATGTATACGACTTGGAAGATTCTAGAACATTCCAGAACACTCCAGAAGACACGAGAAGGCGACCCACGGAAGGCGGGGCCCACCTATCATAGAGGCAGACCGGTCGGCCTCCCTCCTAGACCGGTCGGCCAGGTTTTGGGCCCAATCTTGTCCTCCTTCGCGTGACGCACTCCAACCGACCTCTCCAACGCGTTTTGGCCCATTAAGGCCCATGTGCATATGGCGAAGGATTTAGTACCTCATCGCTTGCCCAAGGTGGAGGGGAGCCAGGAGCCCCTATATAATAAACCCAGGACCCCCCTGAGACAACATCATCATCTGGGAGTCTTTGTAGAGGCGTCCCTCGAAGGACAACCTCTCCTCCCTAGAGAATTAGGTTTAGATTTTCCAATGTAATACCTTAGCTCTAGTTGGGAGTTAGGGAGAGCGGAGCTGTGCTCCGGTTCCGGAGGAGTCTTCAGAGTTTTGGTATGTCTTTGTAACTTTTCTTTGTAAGACTTATGCTTTAATATATTTATCTTCTCTATTTACTTTATGCCTTTCATATTATGATTAGTATAATTGTTACGTTCTAGCATAGGATCTCCGCTCCTATCGAGTGCTCTAGTTATAGGCCATAATTAGAGTAGTAATCGATAGATTAGACTTGGTGTTTAGTCTATAGGTTATCTGAGGTTACGCTCAACCCCAAGGATAGTTGTGGTAGCCCCAGATGGTGACAGCCCTGATGGTCGACGTATTCCACCACGTTCGGGTTGATGTTCGTAGGACCATAGTCAGAGCTTCCCAACCCCCTTCGCATCCCTTTCTGTGGTTGGTGTTCTCATGTCCTGAAGTGTTATTATATGACTACTATATCTTTTCATCCATGTTACCTTAGAACCCAAGTAATAGAGAAGAGCATAGGAACCTTGAGAAAAGATCACAAACCGAATTGGCGACCAGAGGGGGGTGAATGGGAGCCTCAAATTTCTTTTCAGAAATATTAGACCGTTGTCCCAATTCCACAATCCCAAGAGAAAAGATCACAAACCGTGATGCCTGTGACACCCCAGTGTCAAGCACTGCATTAGGAACTACATTTAGCTACTAAAATCCATAAGCAATGCATTGTATCATTTCTTGTGCATGAAAGTGCTTTTTGCTTTTGTTTGTTTATTTGGATTTTGGTTTTTATATGACTTGGATGTTTAAGTGGATTTATGTTTTGGCAAATGATTTTATAAAATAGAGAATAGTGAGTATAACACTTTTTGTACTAACACCTTGAATCAGTTCAAAGTGGTTTGATAACAAAAAATGTGAGAACAAAATGATTTATAGTTCAAAAAGTGGCTTTATTTATGTGGAGGTTGAGAAAATGAGTTTCAGAAAAAGTGTCTTATATGAAATTTGTACAGAAAATTATTTTGAGCAACTTTTATTTTTTGGTCAAAGCCTAGTTTAGAGTTTTTGAATCTGTTTTTGAATGGTCAAAGTTTGAAAAAGTTTTTGGAAAAAGAAAAAGGAAAATGCTTTCCTTCCCGCGCTACCCTTTCGGCCCATCTGGCCTTTCGGCCCGCTCGCGCCCGCGCCCGCCAGCCCACCGCGCCGCGCTGCTCCCGCTCGCGCTCGCCGCGCACGACGCGCCGGTCAACCCGACACGGCCGCGTCGTACGCCGGCCGGCTTGCCGCGTGGCGGCTTGCCTCTGCCCCGAATCCGCCCCGACCACTCCGCTCGCGATCTCTTCCGTGTCCAAGCGCACAAGATTGCCCTCGCCCTCTCAGTGCACGCCTCGCCTGCCACGCTGCTCGCCGCGTGCACGCCACCGCCCTACAACCGCCTCGCCCGCCGCGCCGACGTGGCCCGCGCCACGACCGGCAGTCCAGCCGCTCCGCCGAGAAAAACCCGAGCGCCTCCCTCTCTCAACTCCCTCACTCTCCATTCGCACGAACCCGCTCCGACGGGCTCTCTCCTCCTCCCCGCGAACGAACGCGCAAGACGAGCACTCTGCTCGCCGTCGTTCACCACCGTCGCTCCCCTCTCCGTTCCCACTCCCACCGAGCCACCGCCAGTCGATTCCTCCCGCCAGCCACTCCACCTCCACCCCGCACACACGGTGCGCACCTCCGCACCATGCGCCGAGCTTCACCGACGCCAGAACCCGAGGAGCTCCGCCGCGGGTGCCGTTGACGCCGCTCGGAGCTCGAAGCCGTTCTTCCCCGATCGGAGCTTCGCCACCTCCCTTCTTCCTCGTCGAGCTTCCTCAGGCCAAGGCACAGTGAGAACACGCCTCCGTGAGGTCTCTACCGCCCTCTAGCCTCCCCCTCTCGCCCGACCGAGCGCCATGGACGCCGCCATGGCCGCGCACGTGGTCAAGCTCCACCAGAGCTTCACCGGCCCAACCAACCCTTCTAGTAGCCTCCCCAGGGTTCACGTAAGCTGTCGCCCCCGTTAATTTGGCCGGCGACCGCGGGAAACGGCGTAGCCATGCGTCACCGCCACCACCACCCGCCATAGCTCGCCGCCGGCGAGCTACGGTCGCGCGCTGGCCAAACCGACCACACCATCCGTTCCACCTCGTCACAGGGAACACGTCGAGCCTCACCGTCGGCGAGCAAGCCGCGGTCAAACCCTTCCCCTGCTCTGCTCTCTCTGACCGATGGGCCCCGTTGACCAGCGGGTCCCATGCGTCAGCCACCCCATGGTCCATGGACCAAGTCCACGCAGCCCAGCCGGGAAGTTTAAATGTTTTTCCTTTTTGTTTTTATTTCCCAGAAAAGTTTGTTATTTTTGTGTAGCATGTTTTAAAGATCCAAATGAGGTGCTTTCAGTTTTGTTAGCTTGTTCATGAGTAGATCTATCATGGAAAAATATGAAAGTATTTTTGGTGAAAGTTTACATTACTGTTTTTATTTAATTCAGTTTATGAGCTTTTGTTTAAATAAATGTGTTTATATACTTTCTGGTTGAGTTAATGCTTGGCAAAATTTGTGTAGGTTTCTTATCATGTTATATGTCTGTGAAAAATATTTGAGGCACTATTGATGTAGAAAAAGTATCTATTTAGGTTTAAATTCCTTTTAACTGTTTTCTTAGAATAATTGTTAAGATGTTTTAAATGTGAAAATAAAATATGGGAAAATTTATGTAGTTTCTGTAGGTCGTGTTTAAGCTGAGAAAAAAGATAAGCATAGGTTATTGTATGGAAAAATGTGAAGTTGTTGTACAAATGTGCTTTTCTATGTTTTTATTGGAAAATTCTTGCAGGAAAGAATATAATGTTTCTGTTCATGGAACTTCCTTGATAAATATGAAATGTAGAGTAGAATCTAGGAAAAATAGGAAAATGAAGTTGTCGCCCTTTTCCAGTAGGGTTGTAGTTCAAATGGGTTAATCTGGAATAAATTTATTTATTTTGTGTAGGGTTATGTGTTTATGCTTTGATAGTGAACTTCCTGCAGTAGGGTGGTTATAAGTAGGTAAAGCTAGGAAAAATATGAAACCTGCTGTTTGACACATTGTATAAGAAAAGTTACTTCAAAGTACATTTTGAGCAGTTTATTTCATCTTTTTGTATCTGCTATTCTGCAATTTATCTCTTGCTGGAATTTGGGCAGTGAAGTCCAGTTATTGTTAGTTACCTTCTGGAATTTTTGTTGATTTTTATGAGTTCAGAAGAATGCACTTGCAGTTCAAACCTAGATTTCTTTGAATTAATAAATGAGAAATAGTTAAATTAATGGTTTTGTTTTATGTAGTAATTAAGTGTTTTTCCTCAATGTCAAAAGTGGTTCAACAAGTTGGTTTTGTTGGTTTGCAAGAATTGTTTGCATTTCATACCACCATATCTCGCACCTCGCATTGTTTATTCATTTGTTATCCTCCGCATTGCAATAGGATCGACAGCCCCGGAGCCCGACCAGGAGCCGGAAGCAAACGTGGAGTAGGAGATCCCGGAGCTGCCCCAAGCCGAGGAGGTCGACCCCGCACAAGAGACTAACCTGCCTGAGTGCCCCGCTCACGACGCCTCAGTCTTCTCTCAAGGCAAGCCCCGGAGCATTTTAAGTCTCCCAACATTTATAATTAAATTAATTGAGTATTTTATATTGCGATGCATTAGGTATAGGAGTTGATTGAATCCTACTTGCTGCATTACCATTCCTTGAATTATTGATATAATTGCCTTGTTATCCTGTTACTTATTTATATGTAGAATTGCTTAGCCTGCATAATAAAAGTAGAAGTTAAGGATGTTCCCGTAATACCCCTGGTGTGTATTTGCCGCATCACGATTGGCTATATTTGCTATCGTGGAAAAGAACCTGAGTAGCAATGAAATACGGTCAACTGGAAGGCAAGGCACAAGTTTGGAAACTTGGGGCAGTCCGTCCGTTGGATCGTGTAGGTTTGTATCAATGATGGCCCTCGTTCATTTTTGAACGCGCCCTTTTACTTAGGGATATGTCGGTGCCGTAATCATCGACCCCAAAGCCGGTTAGACGTTGTTCGGGCCGGAATCAACCCGAGTCGCGCCCGCTAGTATGGAAAGGCGATCTGCCTCGGGATGGCCATCGCCAGGTTCCAATTGGGCGGTCCGTGCTTGAACCGCGATGATTACCACCACGAACAAGCATCGAGCGGTTACCCAATGCATGGACCCGACGGGGAAAGTGGGGGTTGGTATTAAAGGTCTTTCACCAGCTGGTTTGGAATTCGATTCGAGTCGCCGTCTCCCCCGGTTAGTGGGAAACTATGGCGAGCTTCACCACGATACAACTCCCTGTGATGTTTTAAAGGTTCAACTAAAATGTGGATAAGTCAACTGGATATGGTTATATTATTGCTTGTTAGACTCAAGTGTGTGTAATAGTTCAGGTGCAAAACCTAGATAAAGAGGTAGGTCTAAAACCTGGCTAATCATTGATACCATTAATTCTTCCCTCAATTTAAGCTTTTCGCAACTAAATGATCCCAGCTCCACCAAAAAGCTCGATGTGCTAAATTCTTATGTATAGCTTGAGCATGCTCGCTGACGTTGTAATCCGAACATGGGTTGGTTTTTAAGTTAAGTTGTATGATGGCATGTATGGCTTTTGAACAAAGTCCAGACTTTGATCTGGCACCTTTTATGGAAATCCGTCGTTTGCATATCTTATTTTCTAGCAATTATTTTGTGATGTTGTATGGAAATGAGTACTTATACTTGCTCATGTGCTAAATTTTCGAATTATGTACAACACAGTATTTATTCTTGATCAATGTGACATCACCTAATGGTTGCTTATTAATAGGACATGCAGATGCCAGCACACACTCGCAGTTAGCGTGTACAGGGGTCTGGACAGGAGGAGAACCTGCCACCACCCCCACCGATGACGCCAGAAGCGTTTTTCGGCCAGTTTCTGGGTAGCTAGAGGAACATGGAGGAGATGCAGAGGCATATGGAGGCCACCCTCCGTAACATCGCCAATAACACCGCGCAGCAACACCAACAGCGCCAGGGGCCAGAGCCCAATCAGTACAGCTCATACCGTGACTTCTTGGACACTCGTCCCTCTGTGTTCAAGGAAGTCACCGAACCGCTTGATGCAGACGAGTGGCTCAACTCCATCACTCAGAAGTTCCGTCTTCTCTACTTGACTGAAGAGCTTAAAGCGGAATATGCCGCGCACATGTTGGAAGGACCCGCAGGGTTATGGTGGTCCCAGTACCATGCATCCTTGCCAGATAATGCACCGGTCACTTGGGATCAGTTCTCTACTGCTATGCGCAACCACTACATCCCCAGTGGTTTGATGGCGATGAAGGTCACAGAGTTCATGAGGCTATCCCAAGGAACCAGGTCCATGTCAGAATACCTCTATAGCTTCAACAACATGTCTCGCTATGCCCCAGATTTCGTCAACACGGAATCCAAGAAGATCGCAAGTTTCAAGCGTGGCATGAGTGCCACAATGCTCTCCAAGATGGGAAATAGTCACCGCACCACTTTTAGTGACTTTGTCAGTGACTGCCTGAACCAAGAGGCCAATGACAGTAGGCTGGCGACTGAGACACGTCGTCGTGCAAACGAAGGAGGTTCGTCTCAGTAGAGGACCCCTCTCGGAGCACGCACCCCGTATCGCCCGCCAGTGGTAGGAGCAAGGTTCCGTCCCCCGCAGAGGAAGATAACTAACAACCGCTCCTGCCCAAGTTTCCAGAAGCCCTACACCGCTCCCATGATGCAGAACAAGGCAAAGGCAGGAGGTTCAGGAGGTCCCAAGACCCCGTATGTGATTGGACCGTGCTACAACTGTGGTCAGACCGGACACCTGTCACGTCAGCGCCCTCGGCCAAAGAAGCAGTACACCCAGCCTCCACCTTGAACAGGCCATGTGCATTACACCAATGTTGAAGAAGTGCCAGAAGGAGAGCCTGTCACCGTTGGTACGTTCCTTGTTAATCAATACCCCTGCAATTGTGTTGTTTGATTCTGGAGCATCGCATTCTTTCATAAGTGAAAATTTTGTTATGAGAAGTAACCCTAAGTTGGTAGAATTGGATAGGGGTTATCATATAAGTTCAGCAGGGGCTGTCCTATCTGCCCATATAATGGCTAAGGAAATGGAAATCACTTTTGGGGATAAAAAGGTATCAGTGGATCTCATTGTAATTCCCGGGTTAGGTTTGGATGTGATCTTGAGAATGGGGTGGATGAAACGCTGGAAAGTTAATTTGGATATCGCAGAACGGGTAGTTTCCCTAGTGAGCCCTCGGAATGAGTCTTCTATCCATTTTAAGTTACCCCGAAACCCCCACGAGATAGGAGTGTTGTTCAACATCACGACAAAGCAGATAGCTGAGATTCGGATAGTATGTGAGTTTCCATATGTCTTCCCTGATGAGTTGCCAGGACTACCACCGGATAGGGATGTGGAATTTGCTATAGAGTTAATCCCTGGAATGACACCTATTTCTCGGAGGCCGTATAGAATGCCGACTAATGAGTTAGCAGAGCTTAAAATTCAGTTGCAAGAGCTTTTGGATAAGGGTTTGATACGCCCTAGTTCGTCACCTTGGGGATGTCCCGCCATCTTTGTAAAAAAGGACAAAACTTTAAGGATGTGTGTGGATTACAGACCACTTAATGCAGTAACTATAAAGAACAAGTACCCCTTACCTCGAATTGATGTCTTGTTTGATCAGTTATCAAAGGCAAAAGTGTTCTCCAAGATTGACTTAAGGTCAGGATATCATCAGATCAAGATTAGAAGAGAGGATATACCAAAGACAGCCTTCTCCACCAGATATGGACTCTGTGAGTATCTAGTTATGTCTTTTGACTGACAAATGCACCGACACATTTCATGTATCTGATGAATTCGGTTTTTATGCCTGAATTGGATAAGTTTGTTGTGGTGTTTATCGATGACATCTTGGTATACTCTGAAAATGAGAAGGATCATGCTAAGCATCTACGAGTCGTCTTAGCTCGACTTTGAGAGCACAAGTTGTATGCTAAGTTTAGCAAGTGTGAGTTTTGGTTGAAGAAAGTACCCTTTCTCGGACACGTCCTTTCAGAGGAAGGAATTTCTGTGGATCCCACAAAAGTACAGGAAGTTATGGATTGGCAAGCACCCACTAACGTACATGAGGTACGCAGTTTCCTAGGATTGGCCGGATACTACCTTCGGTTCATTCCGGATTTCTCAAGGATCGCAAAACCTATGACTCGTCTAACTTAGAAAAACAAGAAGTTTGAATGGAGTCCAGAGTGTGAGGCAGCATTTGGCACTCTACGAACCTTGTTGACTTCGGCGCCAGTTTTGGCTCAGCCAGATTTGGAGGAACCTTTTGATGTGTTTTGTGACGCATCAAAGATTGGACTTGGATGTGTGCTTATGCAGAATGGGAGAGTTATATCATATGCTTCACACCAGTTGCGACCACATGAAGAGAATTACCCGACTCATGATTTGGAATTGGCAGCTGTAGTTCATGCACTCAAGATATGGAGGCATTATCTTATGGGTAACCTATGTCATGTGTATACTGATCACAAAAGTCTGAAGTATATCTTCACCCAGCTAGAGTTGAATATGAGGCAGAGGAGATGGTTAGAGTTGATTAAGGATTATAACTGTGACAGAACCTCCTGGATTATTAGGGTCCACATGTACCTGTCCTTGTCCTACAGACCTCGGACAGACATACACTGTGCCCCATAACCCAAAAGACCCATTACGTGTCATCGGGTAACCCGACTCATCCATGTTTCCTTACACTCCCAGGATCATTGCAAGAGTCATTGCAGTATTACAACATTTCACAAATAATATACATCAGAGATAAAAGTGCGGAAGTATTACACCATAAGTTTTACAAACCAGTTGTTCAAACTTGCGTCGTTATTACAAACCATAGTTTCAAACTTTACCCTAGGTAGTGGAGACAACATTAATAAAACAGCATTTCACAAAAACAACCCCGCCTAAGGGTTGCATTACTCCTCCCCAGACACGTCCTCCTCAATGACGATCACGCAACAAGCCTCAAAACAAGGCTGCTCGTGAACGTCACCTGCAACAGTGGATTAACAAACCCTGAGTACAAAGGTACTCAACAAGACTGACCCGACAAGAGAAGAGAAGAAACAGGTATGCTGGCTTGGGTAGGCTCAACAGAATTTTTCATTTGCATAAAAGCTTACTACAGTAGTTCTAGATCCAAATTTTACTTAATCATTTAAGTATTTGGTAAAAACTGAAAGTGAACATTAGTGAAACATCATCATCATTCTTTCTTAAACCAATTCCATTTTCATTCTATGGTGCGGGTCGAAAGATTGAGTCTCCTTAACCGAGGAGCACGACGATTCGAACCGATTCAACCAGATCTGGGAGTTTTCCACAATCATACGATATATGTAGACCCTCGATCACACATATATCAACCCCAACCTCGGATCCTCCAAACAAGACCGGGTCCGCGCCACCCGAGAGTACTTGTACACCTCCAATCCGGGACTTTAACCCACGAGGGTAGCCAGTACTCCCGCCATCTCTCCACTCCCAGTGCGCGATTAGCCGTTCTCATTTAAGAACCACCAAGGCAGAGCTTACCGTAGCATATGATCGGTACTTCACAGTTTCTCAATCTAGCAGGCCAACAACGGTTAACCCTATCTCGACACATCCGGGTCACCCTACACCAACACAAGGTTCGATGTATGTGCCCGTCTGGTCTTAACCATCATTCTTTCTCATTGTCATTCCAAAACGATAAGCATTGAACATATTTATCAAAAGCTTCATAAAGCAAGACTAAGCATTTCTCTCATTTGCATAAAGCAGGTATCAAGGACTGATATATCGATAACAAGGTTGATCATGCGTCAACAGGTTTAAAGCATTTATATGATAAACATTTAGTGCATCAGGTTATCGAAAGTAAGTGTAATTGTAAATTCAAGGAAATGGTTAAATGAACCGGGGCTTGCCTTCGTTGACTGGAATAGTCTGGAACTCCTGATAATCCGGATCAACTGGATACTCTGAAGCTTCCGGACCAACCTCGTTCGGACACTCGATCACTTCGGAAGCTATACGATAATAGAGTGCATGCTTAATGGAATGCTCATGATATGATCATGGTAAAGATGGAAATTTACTAGGTTATAAACACTTGACTTGCAACAACTTGCCTCCACGGTAAAGTTGCAAACCAACAAAACTAACTTATATAAACATACATGGTTACAATGAGTGACTCTTGCCTGCATCAAGCAGCAGATCAAGAGAATTCACTTATCTTAACCTTTAAAACTACTCTAAAGAACTTGGGTTTTATGTTTTACTCCCTCCATTCCAAATTATAAGACGTTCCAAGAATCTTGGAGAGTCAAAGTTTTTCAACTTTGACCAAAATAATAGAGAAAAATATAAAGATTTATACCATCAAATATACATATTATGAAAATATAACTAATGGAGAATCTAATTGCACTTAGTTGATATCATAAATATTATTATCTTATTATATAAATTTGGTCAAAGTTGAAAAACTTTGACTCTCCAAGATTCTTGGAATGTCTTATAATTTGGGATGGAGGGAGTATAACATTATTTAACCATAAAGCAAGCAATTTTAATTAGTCGAAAATAAGTTGTGCCACAAACTATGTTCAAATTAGTTCCAACTTGGTACACAGATTGGTTATGATTCAAACAATGCACAAAATAAATTTCAGCATTTTTGGAGTTAAACTTGATTTTATAAAAAATCATTGAATGCTTATTTAAGAATTAAGAGGCATAATGTTTACTGTAAAACAAAATACAGAAACATGTCCACATTATATTTTTTATAAAAACTACACATTCCATAGAACATGTACAAAATTTTTCATGATTTTTGGATCAACAGATTAATTCATACAAAAATAACAAAACCAGCATTATTATGCTCAAATCAGAAAATAGATTAAAACGTTTAAAAAAACACAAAACCCCTAATGGGCCGAAACTGGCCCGATCGGCCCACCCCGCGCGCAAGGCAGCCCAACGCGGGCCTGCCCGCGCCTGCACAGCCAAACATGCAGAAAAGCCCTCTGGCTTTAACAAAACTACAACCAAGCCCTTGACACTATTAGGCACTATTCCTCTGAGTCTAGGGCT
The DNA here is from genome assembly GCA_009763385.1 of Coix lacryma-jobi var. lacryma-jobi. Lineage (NCBI taxonomy): Eukaryota > Viridiplantae > Streptophyta > Magnoliopsida > Poales > Poaceae > Coix > Coix lacryma-jobi. The sequence continues at coordinate 63,537,965 of CM019829.1, read as the reverse complement.
TTGCACTTAGGCCCTCGGGTTTTGTCAAATTCTCGTCGACACGTCCCCGATGCCAAGGCTGCCGGCGGCGAGCTTTGGCTCGCGCACGCCGGAGCAACGCAACCTTCTCCGGCCAAACCAACCAGCTCAGCACCTTCCCCTTCACCTCACGGCTCCGTTGAACCCTCAAACTCCCTCCCTCGACCTCTCTCTCTACTCCGACGACGACAGCGGCGGACGCGACGGCACGGCGACGGCACGCCGGCCAACTGGGAGCTCTAACGAGCCCACGAACAAGCGCATCAGCACCAGAGGCTCACCACGACCCTAGCGGGCTAGGTCTCCGAGGCTGACGCGGCTCCGAACGGTGATGACGACGACGACGGCGGGTTTCAGCGGTGCGGCTCGACGGCGACGACCTGTTCTGGTTGAGACAGAGAGAGACAAGGTCAACGACCTGGTGCTAGAGCATCAGCAACAGATAAGGAAGAGAAAACGGGGCTCAGGTGAGGATGATAGGGCCCCGAGCTCGCTGACCACGGTGGCAGCGTCGATGGAGGTGTCCGGGACCGGAGATGAAGAAGACGACCACGCCGGGCGGCTGCGGGGGCGAGCGAGGCTGCGACCTAGCTCTACGGCTCCGCAACGACGAGGTGAACACGGTGACGTGGTTGAACGGAACGAACGAGCGCTCAGGTGGCCGGCGTAGCTAAGCAGAGGAACGGCGGCGACGGCGAGCGAGCAGAGGAGAAAAACGAAGCACGGTGCTTCTGTGGGATAAAAAGGACGAAGGAGAGGGCGGCGGCGTGAAGAACTTGCGCGCGCAGCTGCCAAGCAGCTCGCTGGCGCGACGCATGCGCCCCAGCGCGAGCACGACCCGGGCGGAGCAGCTCGCTGGCGAGCTTCCAGGCGTTTCCCCCTTGTGGCACTGTTCCTTGCTCTCTCCCCCCTTTTTGAAATTTTGAAAATACTTCAGAAATTTGAACTATACTTCAAGTTTTGCCAAAATATGAAATGTAGAGTTTGAAAAGTTGTACAACTTTGCTTTAACACCCCATGGCTGATTTCAAATGGAAATAAGTCAAATTGATCAAAACAGTTCAAATCCAATTCAAATTTGGAAATTTGAAAAGGGGACAGAACTAGGGTTTTGTAGTAGAAGCAAAATTACTTTTGATTTTGCAATGACACTTGAAAAATAGTCAATGTATGAAATGTTCCTTTTAAAATTCTCTACCACTTTTATGTAAACCTCAAACTTAGATTTCAAATAGTTTTTGAAATGCAAGTTTAGAATCAAAAGGAGACCATTTCCAGGGTTTGAATAGATTCAAAATTACTTAGAATTTTGTACAGAAACTTTGAAAACTTTGAATACCAAAGTTGTACCTCTTCTCAAGATCTACTAAAAAGCTTTTAGAGTCAGCCCCTAAATATGCACAGATTTTGAGTTAACTGGAAAGGGTTAATTAACTTATATAGAAATTGATGATTTTCCCATTTTTAGGCTAAGTAAACTTTGTAACCTTTTGAATTGTTGAACTTGGATTCATGCCTTTACATGACTCTAGTCAAAAGGGAATGAACACAAGTTACTTCATAATGACATTCCAAAATAGGGTTTTGAGCTACCTCACAAGCAATAACAAAATGCTCACACATTAGGAATCAAACTCTTTTTAGTGAATGCGTCTCAAGTGAGCTAGCATATGATGCTATGGAATGGAATGCTTATGATGGCATGACAATATTTTATTCATGTAAACACCTGAGGTGTTATAATAACCTAGAAGTGCATTACCACCGTGGAAAAGCGAACGTTGTAGCAGATGCCTTGAGTCGCAAGACTCATTGCAACTCTCTACAACCATTGTTGGAAGATGGATTCAACCTTATGCAACCCGTTATGATAAACAATATCACCTGACAGTGCACTCTAGAAAGTGACATCATCTAAGGACAAAAGACCGATGAAGAAATCTGTCAGATTAAGAAGAGGTTGGAAACCAGTAGTTCGTTGAACTTCAGAACAGATGAATAAGGAATTTTATGGTATAATCAAAGGTTGGTTGTTCCCGAGAACACGGAGCTGAAAGAAAGAATTCTGAATGAAGCTCACCATTCAAAGTTGTCTATCCATCCAGGGAGCAATAAGATGTACCAAGATCTGAGGACAAGGTTTTGGTGGTCAAAGATGAAGAAAGAGGTTGCAGCTTATGTCGCAAAGTGCGATAGTTGCTGCAGGATCAAGGCTATACACTTGAGACCTGCCGGATTGTTACAACCTTTGTTAATCCCAAAATGGATGTAGGAAGAGATTAGCATGGATTTCATCACAGGTCTTCCAACCACCCAAAAAGGACATGATTCTATCTGGGTTATCGTGGACGGTTATCCAAAGTAGCCCACTTCATACCAGTCAAGACTACACATCGACCACACCAGTATGCAGATTTGTACATTCAGAACATCTTAAGGTTACATGGAGTTCCAAAAAGGATTATTTCTGACAGAGGACCCCAGTTCATAGCGCGTTTTTGGGAACAGTTGCACAAGGAGCTAGGGACTAAGTTGGTAAGAAGTTCTGCTTATCACCCACAAACCGCAGGACAGACTGAGAGAGTGAACCAAATTTTGGAAGATATCCTCAGAGCTTGTGTTTTATCCTCGGGAGAATCATGGGAGAAGTGGTTACCCCTCGCTGAGTTCTCGTATAACAATAGCTATCAAGAAAGTATAAAGATGGCACCATTTGAAGTTTTATATGGATGAAAATGCAGAACCCCGGTAAACTGGGTTGAATCAGGAGATCGAGAATTTTACGGGTCAGATTACGTAAAGGATGCCGAGGAGATCGTGCAAACCATACAACAACATATCAAGGCAGCACAGTCACGACAGAAAAGCTATGCTGATACACGAAGGAGACCCCTGGAATTCCAAGTGGGAGATTATGTCTACCTTAAAGTCTCACCCATGAGAAAGGTCCAACGTTTCGGAATTAAGAAAAAGTTAGCACCCCGATATGTAGGACCATATCAGATCATAGCCAAAAAGGGAGAAGTAGCCTACGAAGTGCAGTTACCCCTAGAAATGAGCGCAGTCTTCCCCGTGTTCCATATATCACACTTAAAGAAGTGTCTTCGAGTACCTAATCGAGAAGAAGTTCAGATTCCGGATGTCACTATCAGATCAGATGTGGAATACTATGAACAACCTCAGGAAATACTGGATACCAAGACTCGAGAAACTCGTAATCGTGAAGTGAAGACTTACAAGATTCTCTGGAGCAATCACGGACCCAATGATGCAACTTGGGAAACCGAGGAGTATTTGCGCGTAAATTACCCTGCTTTTGTTAAGAAGTGGTACATAACTCAAATCTCAGAACGAGATTTCTTTAAGGGGGGAAGGGCGGTGACAACCCAGTGTCAAGCACTGCATTAGGAACTACATTTAGCTACTAAAATCCATAAGCAATGCATTGTATCATTTCTTGTGCATGAAAGTGCTTTTTGCTTTTGTTTGTTTATTTGGATTTTGGTTTCTATAAGACTTGGATGTTTAAGTGGATTTATGTTTTGGCAAATGATTTTATAAAATAGAGAATAGTGAGTATAACACTTTTTGTAATGGCACCTTGAATCAGTTCAAAGTGGGTTGATAACTAAAAATGTGAGAACAAAATGGTTTATAGTTCAAAAAGTGGCTTTATTTATGTGGAGGTTGAGAAAATGAGTTTCAGAAAAAGTGTCTTATATGAAAGTTGTAGAGAAAATTATTTTGAGCAACTTTTATTTTTGGGTCAAAGCCTAGTTTTGAGTTTTTGAAACTGTTTTTGAATGGTCAAAGTTTGAAAAAGTTTTTAGAAAAAAGAAAAAGGAAAACGCTTTCCTTCCCGCGCTACCCTTTCGGCCCATCTGGCCTTTCGGCCCGCTCGTGCCCGCGCCCGCCAGCCCGCCACGCCGCGCTGCTCCCGCTCACGCTCGGCGCGCACGACGCGCCGGTCAACCCGACACGGCCGCGCCGTACGCCGGCCGGCATGCCGCGTGGCGGCTTGCCTCTGCCCCGAATCTGCCCCGACCACTCCGCTCACGATCTCTTCCGTGTCCAAGCGCACAAGATCGCCCTCGCCCTCTCAGCGCGCGCCTCGCCTGCCGCGCTGCTCGCCGCGTGCACGCCACCGCCCTGCAGCCACCTCGCCCGCCGTGCTGATGTGGCCCCCGCCACGACTGGCCGTCCACCCGCTCCGCCGAGCAAAACCCGAGCGCCTCCCTCTCTCAGCTCCCTCACTCTCCATTCGCACGAACCCACTCCCACCGGCTCTCTTCTCCTCCCCGCGAATGAACGCGCAAGATGAGCGCTCTGCTCGCCGCCGTTCACCACCGTCGCTCCCCTCTCCGTTCCCACTCCCACCGTGCCACCGCCAGTCGATTCCTCCCGTCAGCCACTCCACCTCCACCCCGCACACACGGTGTGCACCTCCGCACCATCCGCCGAGCTTCACCGACGCCAGAACCCGAGGAGCTCCGCCGCGGGTGCCGTTGACGCCGCTCGGAGCTCGAAGCCGTTCTTCCCCGATCGGAGCTTCGCCACCTCCCTTCTTCCTCGTCGAGCTTCCTCAGGCCAAGGCACGGTGAGAACACGCCTCCGTGAGGTCTCTACCACCCTCTAGCCTCCCCCTCTCGCCCGACCGAGCGCCATGGACGCCGCCATGGCCGCGCACGTGGTCAAGCTCCACCAGAGCTTCACCGGCCCAACCAACCCTTCTAGTAGCCTCCCCAGGGTTCACGTAAGCTGTCGCCCCCGTTAATTTGGCCGGCGACCGCGGGAAACGGCGTAGCCATGCGTCACCGCCACCACCGCCCGCCATAGCTCGCCGCCGGCGAGCTACGGTCGCGCGCTGGCCAAACCGACCACACCATCCGTTCCACCTCGTCACGGGGAACACGTCGAGCCTCACCGTCGGCGAGCAAGCCGCGGTCAAACCCTTCCCCTGCTCGGCGAGCGAGCCTAGCCTACGAAGCCGCGGGTCCCATGCGTCAGCCACCCCATGGTCCATGGACCAAGTCCACGCAGGCCCAGCCGGGAAGTTTAAATGTTTTTCCTTTTTGTTTTTATTTCCCAGAAAAGTTTGTTATTTTTGTGTAGAACGTTTTAAAGATCCAAATGAGGTGCTTTCAGTTTTGTTAGTTTGTTCATGAGTAGATCTATCATGGAAAAATTTGAAAGTATTTTTGGTGAAAGTTTATATTACTGTTTTTATTTAATCCAGTATATGAGCTTTTGTTTAAATAAATGGGTTTATATACTTTCTGGTTGAGTTAATTCTTGGCAAAATTTGTGTAGGTTTCTTATCATGTTATATGTCTGTGAAAAATGTTTGAGGCACTGTTTATGTAGAAAAAGTATCTGTTTAGGTTTAAATTCCTTTTGAGCTGTTTTCTTAGAATAATTGGTAAGATGTTTAAAATGTGAAAATAAAATATGGGAAAATGCTAAGCATAGGTTGTTGTATGGAAAAATGTGAAGTTGCTGTACAAATGTGGTTTTCTGTGTTTTTATTGGAAAATTCTTGCAGGAAAGAATATAATGTTTCGGTTCATGGAACTTCCTTGATAAATATGAAATGTAGAGTAGAATCTGGGAAAAATAGAAAAATGAAGTTGTCGCCTTTTTCCAGTAGGGTTGTAGTTCAAATGGGTTAATCTGGAATAAATTTGTTTATTTCGTGTAGGGTTATGTGTTTATGCTTTGACAGTGAATTTTCTGCAAAACCGGATTGAAAGCATGAGTCCCAAAAATGTGAGAAGCACCCTTGTCAATAGAAGTCCCTTGGACATCACTCGAAGAATGAGCAAGGTTAGGAGTAGCTATGAAAGAGCTCTCTGAAACCTTGGCACAAGTGCTATCGTCAAAAGACTCATGCGTAACACAAGAACTCCACTTCGGTTGCAAAGAAGCAGACTTGGAAACTTCAACATCAGAGTTGCAAGAAATGCGTGACTCAAAAGACTTAGCACAAAGACTCTTGTATCTTTTAGCTAAAACCTCATTCTCAAACATGAGGCGATCACAAGTACCACAAGGAGTGTTTCTCAAGTTTTCCATCTCCTTTTCAATGCACTCGGCATATGTGGTACGCAAGAGCTCAATCTTCTTCTCAAGGTTGACACTCATATCATTGTGCTCAACCAACTTAGCGCTCATATCATCGCACAAAACTTTCAAAGCCAAAACTTCTTTTTCCAAATCAATGCATGATGTGCAAATGAAATCGATGGAAGAAACATCACCATTCACATCAAGCAAAGAATCATGAATAGTACAAGAAGTAAGGCAAACATTTTTATTCAAAGAGCATAAGCTACAAGGCCTAGCATTTATCTCAACAATTTCAGCCCTAGCATGCTCAAGTTCATCTACACATGTGGTGTGAGTGAATTTTAGTTCATTGAATTCAGCAAGCAAAGACTCACAGAAACCACATGGTAAAGAAGCTTTTGACCTAAGCAAGGCTATTTTAGATTTAGCACGAACAAGATCCTTGCGCAAGTCAAAGCAAACGAGACATGGTTTGAAAGCATTTGATTTCAACATTTCATTCTCAGATTTTAAGCTAGTAAGAGAAAAGCATAGCTCATCATTCTTCCTAACCATGTCATTACAAGAGGTGCAAGGTAAAGATGCACTAGACCTCCAATGAAAAAGGCCACATTTTAACCTAGCAATGGAGCATTTCAACTTCTTGATCTTTCTATGCAAGGTATCACAAAGCTCATCATATAAAACGTTATCATCACAACAAGCTTCAAATCGTTGGGACAAAATCACAAGACTAGCGAGAAGTTTACCTTTCTTGGCCTTGCCAAGTTCACGTATACGATCCTCCGTTGACTGCTCATCATCTCCTAGGAAGTCCAGCAAAGCATCCACCTCATGTTCCGCCTCAAGAGCCGCACTCCTCCTTGCCAAAATGTCATCCTCCATCACATGTTCAAGACACAAACCTAAGGACAAAGACACACTGGAAGAAGAACTTGGTGCCATTTCCAAAAGCACCGTTAGTGTTAGCCAAAACACAAGCTCAACACCTCGACAAGCAAAGTCGGAAACACAACTGCTCTCAAAAGGTCGCCTTCGCGGATCCAGAACCGGTTAAGGTAGAGAGATCCTTAACTGGCTCCGATACCAATTGAAGGACCGAATTGGCGACCAGAGGGGGGTGAATGGGAGCCTCAAATTTCTTTTCAGAAATATTAGACCGTTGTCCCAATTCCACAACCCCAAGAGCAAAGATCACAAACCGTGATGCCCACGACCCAAAATATTGGGTGGATGTTCCCTAAGAACACAGCGGGACAACACACACGCGATCAACCTAGCACACCACCGAAATCGGAGCTCCGAAAAGAAGCACTGCACTCCTATGGAGAAAAAGCAGGTGCCCAACCAAAAATACTTAAGCCAACTGGTGACAAAAGTACTTTAGAATGTTCCTTACAAAGTTAGGAAACCAACGCAACAAATGAAACTCAAACGCAAAAACTACGGTCAAAATAGAGCGAAAACAGCACTGACCGGACGCTGGTACCATAGCGATACTGTAGCGTCCGGTCACTGCACTGTAGCGTCAGGTCACTGTAGCACCGAACGCACTGTAGCAGCTACCGTAGCGTCTGGGGCACTGTATTGTAGCAGGTTACTGTAGCACCGGACGCATGAACAGTAACAGTGTAGCGTCTAGTCGAAAACAGCGTTGAGTCCGGTCGTTATTGCAGCAGATTACTGTAGCAGTTACTATAGCACCGGGCGCGCTGTAGCAAATTACTGTAGCATCCGGTCGTACTGTAGCAGTGTCCGGTCAGCCCGAAAACAGCGTTGTTCAAACACCAAATCGACCCAAAACTTAGTCAAATCAACTCCAAACTTTACCAAATTTTGAACAGATGATCACAACTATGTTGGTGAGCTATCTCTAAAAGATCAGGGCTCGAACCCAACTAGAAATTCATGAATCGCAGATCTCGTGCAAAAGGGAAAAGTTTAGAACCAAAAACAAAATCCGCCCGATCTATGTGCTCGTGAGGAATTAGATAAATTCCTTCGGTGGAAAGATGTCTCTCACGATGCTACACAAGATGGTTCAAACGGATTTTCAATCCATCCCTTCAAACGGAAAATCTCGCGATAGCATCGAAGGGAGGAAACGAAGAACGCGAAGAACAAAAACGCGAATCGATCCAAATTTCAGCCAACACAAGAGGAGTAAGAAATTGATCCTTGGATTGATATGGAATGATGAATTGTGTAGCACATTCCTCGCAACACAAAGCGTGGATGGCGAAAAGCTCAAGAACAAGAGCCACTCCTCTATCTAACCCTAGCCTCCTCTCAAATGAACAAAATGAGAGTGACACTTCCCCAAGGATAGCTTCCCTAGCAGCCCCTTCACATATATATAGGCGCACGTCCGAAGACCAAAACGCCCTCACATGAAGCACTCAACCCAAATACCCCCAGGGGTAAAACTGTCCAACCCTAGCAGTTTACATCTAACGGACACGCCCGCACATCCGATAGCTTCGCCTCGACGCGACCTCCCTGATGCCGCCACGTGCCGTCATGTCGACCACCGCGCCTTCCTCGTGGATAGCTTCGCCGCCGCGCCAGCCTCTCCACGCCGCCACGCGTCGACCATCCTTTTGGACCTTCCCCGGTTTTGAGGCCCAAACCAGCAAACCTGCCAGCCCAGGTTTTGAGGCCCAAACCTGGCAAACCGTCCAACCCGAGTTTTGAGGCCCAAACTCGGAAACCGTCCAACCCGAGTTTTGAGGCCCAAACTCGAAAACCGTCGAGGGTAGCTTTTTGAGGCTCAGCTACCGAACCCGCACCGTAGACGGGATGTGGTTCGGACACCCCGACCACCGGCACCGATGCCGATGCATGTCCAGCCTCCACGCCGGGCACAACGCCGTCGCCTTCCTTCTTGACTCAGCCGACGGCACTTGCGCCGCACGCAAGCCCGTGTCCGACCTCCCGCCAAGTGCCACGACGCCATCGTCTTCCTCTCGACTCGGCCGATGCATCGCACATCCCCATGTGCTCTCGCTCGCTGATGCCATGTGCCAGCTACCACAGCTGGTCCTCTGGCCCTCTGGTCCATCAGTCCAAGCCTCACGTCTGCCCTTCACCGCTCTGGGTACATCGGCATGGCACGTCCGCCGCACGGCACGCCCATCCTTCACCGCTCCCGGTCCGTCGACACGACACGTCTCTACTTGACCTTCACCTCGCCATCGACCACTGTATCCGAGCTCAACACCTACACATTACACAGCTAAGAGACACATGTTGCACACGCACACCAACACAGAAATACCACAACTCAACGCCACCGGTTAGTCATAAGCATTAAGCGCATAGCGACATATGGACTTAACTGGGTAAAAGCCTCAAACCTTCCTCATCAAAGTCAATCATTCATCATATATGTTCTCACTATGGCATGGCGATTTATCGGTCTAAGCTCATCTTTTGTGAGACTGTCTTGACTCTGATCAATCTCTTACTTTAGTCGATCTTGACTAGTTATCGGCTCTATTAGTTCGACAAGCTTGTAGATTCATTAAGTTATCGATGTTGTTTTATGTTTTAATATGTTTATTTACGTTTTAAACAACATCTTGCCAAATCAAGATTGACGAAGTAATCTAAAGCTAAAAGATAGTTTCGGCTATCCTGAGGTTTACACGCTCACAACAAAGGAAATAGCCGATTCAAGCCTTTCATCGACTATTTCGTCAATCTTGGTTGTTACATGTTGTGCGTTCGAGATATTCGATAATGTCACGATCTGATCTAAGAGCAGATAGATTTGATCTAACATGTCTATTACGGTTGTATTTCCGAACCCCATTGATATATATGATAGATTAAGTCTGTTTATCTTAGTTTAAATCATGGCTTTGACAGATAGATCTTGTTCGTGGCACATGGACCCTGAATCGGCTAAAATAGCTGATCCAGTTATGCTTCCTTCATAATGTGTTCTTTTAAGTGGCTTGGAATTAACGGATCTACTATTTGCACGAGACGTGATCTAGCTTGACCATCATCATGGCTGCATGGAGACACCCCACTATTGATGTTTAAGCTATTTTATCAATCTATTTGTTATTATGGCTGTATGGAGACACCCCACTATCAACGAATAGAATTGCTTGTGCAATTAGTTGATACGTTGTTTTCATGTTGTTTATGCGTACACATAGATCTTTTCTGTTAATACCTTTAATGTTTATCGGCTGTTTATCCATTACAAATATTTATCCTATATATGTCATAGTCATTATGCTTCATATCTTTTTGAATACTTTTTCATGCAATCTCGTGGGAGTTGACTTTGTAGTCAATATCCTAAATACAAATGGCTATATTACAGCCGTATAATTTGGAACTGCTTGGCACCAAACCGGCAGGTTCCATGATTTAACAATCTCTTTCTTCTCCTTGTCAATTACAGGTCAAATTGACTGGCATGCCTAAAGTCGATTTCACTGAGAATCGGCACCACCGCTTGCAGAAGGTCCAGGAGGTCAGGACTTGCGTTCGAGTGTGTTGGCGCTACCGACCGAGATTTTGCGTCAATAGGGGGATGAAGGTGGAACAACTTCAACAACAACAAGGTCTACAATTTCAACTCATGAACATGTTGTTGAAGAAATATCCACCTACTTCACAAAATCACAAGCTAGCTTGAGGGAGACATGATTCTGTTGTCCAGTTCTGCTTCACGATCAAGTGTAGGAAGGAGAAATCCCGCTTCAAGGCACTTTGACCTCCTACTCACCACTTTGATTAGTACAAGCCACTAGACGCTGCCCCAGCCAAGAAGAAGAATATGATCCATCACTCATTCTTGGAAGAACATTCTTGAACACCACCAAAGTTGTCATCTAAGTCGGAGCTGGAGACATCCACTTTTGGATCTTTGATCAAAAGGGTTGCTACTTCATCAGCAACTACACAATTTATGAGCAGCCGAAGGAAACCAAGAGAAGGCATTGACTCAGCCGACAAAGGAAGAACCAACTGCAAGGAATTGAGGGGGACATCATGAAGGATGAAGCCACTGCACTGCAAGAATTAGAAGATGAAGAGACAGTACCAGAGTCTACAAATCAAAAGAATAGCTAACAAAGTCTCCATCATCTGGACCTGTTGAGAGCAAGACTTATCTGGCCCACTGTGAGATAAGCAAGAGAAGACAAGCCTTACATGAACAACAACCAGCTAGACAAGAGAAGCTTCCACAAGGTGGTTCGACACTATCATTCTTCAATGATAAAGTAACATTTCAAGGTAAGTGACCATCACTTTAAAAGCTTCTCCTTATTTCTGGTATGCGCATGAATAAAGAACTAAACATGTTTAAGTTGCACCTTGCTTGATCCAACCTAATCAACTCAACATGTTCAGTTCTTTACTCTTTATTCATGGCTTTACTCTCTCACTATCTCACTATATGAGCTAAAATGTTGTACATCTAACCTTTGGAAGATGATATATCACAATCATGAAAAGATCGACACACTATACATAGATTATCCTTCCATGGGTTAGGTAATATAATCTGTTAAATATTTTTAAGAGGCTACATTCATGCGCATCTTCTGATCTTATCACTCATGTTATGATTGAATAGAACACATAAACAACAAGTTTATCTTGTGCAATGTGTCCAAGGTTAGAGAGGAATGAACAAAACATTTGGTTCTGTTGGTGTTTTTCCACCAACAGAGCCTATGCACTTGATCTCTACCTTGTCTTTATGAGGAGGACACACTCTTGAGCAAAACATGGAGGGGTTTGTCAACTCCCAAATTCTACAGAGTGAAGGTCCTGGATCTACAAGAACATGCACACTGAGCAAGATGCTGCCAGCTTCCACAATCAATGTTTCACTTCAAATTGTTTGGCGAACAAAGAACATGAGTAACACCATATCAAGAGGTGTAGTTATCAAGGTCTATATTTTGATGCACCTCAGGAATCAAATGATGCACCTCAGGAATGAACATGGTGAGAAGTCCTGTTCAGAGGACTTAAAACATTGAACCCTCGCCGAAAGGTAAATCGGTAGTTATCCATATTTATCTTTTATGCATTAGTTTCTATTTTGCATATTTACTTTCCATCATCATCTCTCCATAGAATATTTACTTCTCTGCATTCGCTTTGCATAAAAAAAGAAAATAAAAATATTTTACTTATTGCACTTCATCATAAAACCTATAGCCCCATGTGAATAATTCTGTGGTATATAAAAAAACCCACATGAAATATTCACTGTGGTGGCATAAAAATAAAAATAAATATGAATTCATTCTATTGCATTTTTGCATCATAAAAAATATAAATAAAACAAAAATATTGAGAAACAGATCTTACTGAAACTCTGGACAACTAAGGCTTGAGTGGCCAACCACTAATGCTTAATCTATTCCACAAGTTTTGTTGTCTATTTGAGTTTCACATGATTGAAAGACCAAGAAAAGCTAATGAGCAAGTGGATGTTCTAACCACTGTTGGAGCACTATTTTAATAACCATCAATATCAATCAATGCTCTGATAGAGGCAGAATATTTTCACCGCCAGTCTGCTACATTGCAAGATCGAACGACTACGTCAACATTCAGCTTGGGGGAAAGCACCCTCGTGTATCCATGTAAGTATCTTTATCCTCTTAAGTTTTTATTTCTATAAATAAAATGAAAATACAAAAAAATATGAGCACATGAAGGCTCACCCTTAAAATGAAAAAGAAAAAAAATATTCGGGCACATGAAGGCTCGATGCGATCGAAGGGATTAGCTTGGGGGAGACGCACCCCCGTTATCTTTGTAATTCAGATATGTCTTACTGCTATCTTAATATTTTTAAGTAATAGGTTATAGTTTGTGTTAGATTAAATAAATAAAACATGTCTAAACTAAAGAACTCTCTCTCTAATTTCTTAAAATGGAAATGATGAATAGTTGCTCTATTGTATTTCTTTCTAGTACCTAGCTTTCAAGCATGAGTTCTCTTACGTTTAAAAATAATAATGATGCCTTAAAATAAAATTAAATACATGGGTAGGAAATGCTTGATCCAGAGTCAAGGTAATTGATAGATATGATATGTGATGATTTGAGCTACTGTTATCTTGTTATAAAACAACACTAGAGTTCCGGAGAGTTTTCAATATTAATATGACCAATAATTGCATTGAGTTAAATTAAGCTTTGTTGACCCTATGAGAAGTTATCATACTATTGAATTGACATCACTTACATATTTCATCCATCTTCCGCATAAATGCTCATGATTATCTATTCCTATCCTCTCAAAAGTTTGTTGGAAGCATATGGCTATTGAAAAAAAGGAAAAAAAAAATCGAGGAAATAAAAAGGGACAAGTGTCCGAAACCTTAAAAAGATAGATCCCGAGGAAATAAAAAGGGACAAGTGTCCGGAACCTCGAAAAAAAGAGATAAAAAAATATGAATATCAGAAAAATGGTGCACGTGCCCGATAGTAGAATTAGCCTGATAGCCATGTGTCTCTAATAGACAGAAGAGAGTGATATATTCAAAAGAGCATCCGCCTCCATTTTCCATACACATGCACTTCTTAATTCAATGGTGTGTTTGACTTTCTCTTTGGATCTATTATTTAATTTGACAATATATGTTTTTAAACTTTTTGAAAATTCATAAAAACTCTGGAATAATGGTGAAGTGAAAGAGCTAGAGACATGGTGCTTGATTTGATCGTTCTATCTTCCAGTTACTCAAGATTCAAGGTAAAGTACTAAGCCCGTGATAAATAATATGATATCTTTTTTCTAATCCAAACGAGAACTTTTGTTTGAATGCATGTGTACTTGTTAGAAGTGCAGATATTGCAGCAACTCCTGATCCATTGTTCAGATTGGCATTGCTTGGGACTAGCAAAGGTTAAGCTTTGGGGAACTTGTTGACGCTCACTAATGCTCATAATTAACCATCAATTATTGCATGAAATGACACTAAATGAATCACAAAGCATAGTTGTAGTGTTTGAAACTAACAAGTTCCACGAGTTTTGGTGCTCTCACTTGTTTTGTAGGACATCCATGATTTTACCATATAAAAGTATCTCAATTGATGAATTGGAGCACACCATTGCGAAGACCTCGTCGAGACGATCAAAACGGATATATGGTTTGCTATATTTAGAGTCTCGGAGCGAGAGTCCTTGATGGATACGACTTGGAAGATTCTAGAACATTCCAGAACACTCCAGAAGACACGAGAAGGTGACCCACGGAAGGCGGGGCCCACCTGTCATAGAGGCAGACCGGTCGGTCTCCCTCTTGGACCGGTCGGCCAGGTTTTGGGCCCAATCTTGTCCTCCTTGGCGTGATGCACTCCAACCGACCTCTCCAACGCGTTTTGGCCCATTAAGGCCCATGTGCATATGGCGAATGATTTAGTACCACATCGCTTGCCCAAGGTGGAGGGGAGGCCAGGAGCCCCTATATAATAAACCCCAGACCCCCCCCCCTAAGGCAACACATCATTATGGAGTTGTAGAGGCGTCCCTCGAATGGATGACCTTTCTCCTCTATGTATTTAGGTTTAGATTTTCCAATGTAATACCTTAGCTCTAGTTGGGAGTTAGGGAGAGCGGAGCTGCGCTCCGGTTCCGGAGGAGTCTTCAGAGTTTTGGTATGTCTTTGTATCTTTTCTTTGTAAGACTTATGCTTTAATATATTTATCTTCTCTATTTACTTTATGCCTTTCATATTATGATTAGTATAATTGTTATGTTCTACCATAGGATCTCCCCTCGTATCGGGTGCTCTAGTTATAGGCCATAATTAGAGTAGTAATTGATAGATTAGACTTGGTGTTTAGTCTATAGGTTACCTGAGGTTGCGCTCAACCCCACGGATAGTTGTGGTAGCCCCAGGTGGTGACAGCCCTAATGGCCGACGTATTCCACCACGTTCGGGTTGATGTTCATAGGACCATAGTCAGAGCTTCCCAACCCCCTTCTCATCCTTTTCTATGGTTGGTGTTCTGATGTCCCGAAGTGTTACTATATGACTACTATATCTTTTCATCCTTGTTAACTTAGAACCCAAGTAATAGAGAAGAGCATAGGAACCTTGATCTCTCCCGTTGTCCTCCCACTATAGTTATCTAGTTATCATTGAATTATCTTTTATGTGCTTTCATTCATTATCATATCATATATCATTCACTCCTGCTTTAGTCTAATTAGTACTCTGAGTTAGTAGATGCATGGTAGTGAGTTATCAGATTCTTGACCCTAGCTTCCCAGTGGTAAAATATAAATAACGATCCTGGAATACTCCCGGTAAAATGCTATAATGGTGTTCTGTGCGCTTACGGAATCTTTCATATTCTTTTTGCACTAACGAACGTCAACAATTTCCTGTCTCCCGCATATAGGTGGATACTGATCATGATTAGCCTGGTGCTATCATGAAATAACCATATGATAATGAATTGGAGACCGGACGGGATGTAGGAGCAGCAGGACATGGGTTCTGTGTGCTAGTAGTCTTCCGTCTGTGTCGCATAGGACCCATTTCGGGAAGCGCCCGTCAGTCAAACTGAACGCGTCAATCACTTAACGGAGTAGGTCCGAGTACCTCCCGTGAAGCCGAGTAATGTTATTTGAGCCGGTGATGGAGATGTTGACGCCTAACACCCAGGGCCTCAGATGTACCGTGAGCGATGAGCAACCTGGCATGGTCCATGGACAGGCAGGGCAAGACTGACCTGGCATGACCATGGGAAGTTATAGCTTGAGCGACCTGGCATTGAGATAACCCCCGATGTAGAAGGGCCCATGGCCGTCCCACGCGTTGTGTTCTCGAATTTCCTGAGTGGCAGCTTACGACTGCCATAGCCGGACGTGTCGGGCGAGTGTGCGACATTTTATCCCCAGCTGGGTAGGAATCGATTATAATCGCCATCTCTCCTGGACAGTGAGTAATTGACTGTTGTCCGCTACCCGTAGAACTTATGGAACTAAAGATGGTTATGAGTTGAATTTGAAAGGCTATTGATGAAATAGTCACTCTTGCTTGATTAAGTAGTCAAGTGTTTGTTATAGATCAGGTGTAAACCTAGTAAGGTAGAGTTAATTATAAAAATTGACTAGCAACACCCTAAACTAAGTTTACTTACAAAAAGCTTTCATGCAAATGGTATTGTAGCCAACCCCACTGAAAGGATCAAGATGCCCAAGAGGGGGGGGTGAATTGGGATTTTCTAAAACTTCTTGCAGGAATTAAAACCTATCAAGCCCCAATTAACCCCCTAGTACCTAGAAGTGTGTTATACTAGAATCAACCGCACAAAAGACTATCGCTAAACCATTTCTACTCTAGCATGGCAATTCAACTTATGAAAGAACAACAAGTAAATGCGGAGTTGAATTGCTCAAAGGTAAATGCGTAGTAAAGAGAGTAGAGATGACACAACGATCTTTTTGCCGAGGTATCGAGGTGTCGGCACACCCCCTAGTCCTCGTTGGAGCACCCGCGCAAGGTTATCGCTCCCCCTTGATCCGTGCAAGGATCAAGTGCTCACTACAAGCTGATTCTTCGCCACTCCGGCCCGGTGAATCGCTCGCTACCGGTCACAACTTGACTTGGGTCAGCCACAAAGCCTTCGGATGATCACCAAGCTCTTCGATCACCACCAAGCCGTCTAGGTGATGCCGATCACCAAGAGTAACAAGCTAGAACTCTCACTTGACCAAGACAAGGCAAAAGAGATGGATGGATGCACACTTGCTACTCAATTCTCACTAGGAGGTCACTAATTCTCTCAATTAGCAATTCACTCAACCTCACTAGGGCTCTTGCACTCACTCACACTCACAATGTGTCTCTCAGCAGATGGAAGTGGCAAGAACACTCAAATGGATAAGGAGGTGGAGTATCGGAGGCTTTCTGCGGGGGCATCGGAGGCTCCAGTGACCTCGATCAATGGTCAACTAAACAACCTGTCAGACTGTTTAGAGGAGCATCGGACGCTGGGCAGCATCCGATGCCTCAACATCAGAAGCATTCGATGCGGATTTACCCTCTCTGGAACCTCTCTGCATGGCCATCGGATGCTTGCCCTCAGCATCCGATGCCAGCGTTCGATGCATCCCACAGTTCACTCGCAAGTGAACAGTGGCACGGGAGCATCCGATGTGGCAACATCGGAGCCTCCAATGCCACACACCAGACAAAACCCTAGTCAGGGTGAGCATCAGAGGCTCCGATGCCCACCAGGCCAGCATTTGATGCCTACTACAAGGCCAAAACAAACTCGGATCGTGACGCAGCCTTAACGACTTTTGGTCCTCTCGACATAAGGCATCTCTTTGAGCTACCTAGGGCTATGAAAAAACAAGTGTGCACCACACCTACCTCAATAGACTCATCTAGGTCAAGCTACTGATTCACGCTCCCCTTTATAGTATGGCCAAAGGAAAAACAAAGACCTAAGACTACCTAAGTGTCCTCCAACACCATATGACACTTAGCCTAGTCTACCACCGTCTTTGTCGTCCGTCCTTTGAAAACCGAAACGATATCCATCGCCAGGGGACATGAACTCCATATGCCCGTATCGTCACCATTGTTGTGACCTAACTCATTCCTGTTTCTGCAAAACACACGTTAGTCATAGTAATCTTGTGTTTCATCCAATCACCGAAACCCACTAGGGGCCAAGATGCGTTCAATGTCCCCCTTTTTGGTGATTGATGACAACACGAGATCGAGTATAGATAGAAGAGGTTTTTAAATCATGACATGTATGAACTTGCAATGAATAAGAGAAAGTGATTAGAGGCAAGCTCATACATATCATGCCATCATCCTGCACTCAACAGATTAGAGTGAAGAGCAAGTGCAAGAGCAAAGAACTCGAATACATAAAAGGTGAGAATTAAGAGCAAGTAATCGAGCGAAACAAAAATGACATGACATATAATATAGCATAGTGAGCACAATCATGTCACAAGGTCCATAGCACAAGTATATAACAAACCAAAGTGCCAAAAGATGCAATAAGTAAAGAGCGTATGAGAAACATAACACATCATAAGAAACAAAGCCCTCTCACAACGCTCCCCTATCGCTATACTCATCCACTCTCCCCCTTTGGCATCAAGTGCCAAACTAAGCGTCGAAGGGCGGAGGTGGTGTAGACGCGTAAGGTGCCATCTCCGGAGTGCGCTGAGTAAACTCAAATTGCCAAAGAAACTCCTTGGAGTCGGAGGAAGAAGCGCCGGTAGCCTACGGACCCTCTGAAGCTAGAAGCTGCTGAGAAGCGGTCTGGGTCGGCTCGGGCACTGACTGCTCTGCCTGCTCTAGCTCTGTCGCAGTCTCTGTAGCTGTGTCAGCCTGAGTATCTGAGTGCGGAAGCTCGTGTATCGGAGGTAACTCTGCCTGCACGGTCATCGTGGTCTCTGATTGGACAGGCTCTGTCTGCTCTGAAGACGCGACTGAGCTCGGAAGAGTCTCAGTAGTGAAGGTCACTGGAGCTATCGACGTCGGAGCTGGATCCGGAAGATCTGGAGTAGGAAATCCAGTAAGCTCACTGAAGGTAGCAGACAGATCCCTAGTCACTGTGGTAGTGGTCGCATATAGGGACTCTGTCGGGCGAGGAGTGAAGCTGGTCCGTAGTGGACTAAAAAGCGGGGCCCCGCCTGGAGGAGTGGTGTAGCTCATAAACTGAGAAGAGCTGGGGCCCGTGAGCGGCTGCTAAAACTGCGGTGGCTGTCCAAACTGCTGTGGAGGGACTGGTGGCTGCCACTAGATCTGGTGTTGTGGAGGGGGCTGCTGCCACTGCCACTGGGGAGGTCCGCTCGCAAGTCTCTCCATAATGCACAACGTCTGCTGCTGTAGCTCCATCATCTGACGCCGCAGGGCGTCTGAACGCTCCTGAGCCTGCTGCTGTGCCAGGGCCTGCTGTTGGGTCAAGCGCTGTTGCTCCTGGGCTAACCGGTGAACGTCCTGGGTGACTATCCTCTGCTGCTCCTCCATACGTGCAAGTATAGCAAGAAGTGTTGGGTCGGAGGAGGCAGTACCCGACATCCCGACCTGTGAGTCGTGAGCTCTAGGCTGAAAGTGGGGCGGGAGCTGGTAGTCCTCGTTGGAGCTGTCGGTGGGGTCCTCTGCGACGAACGTGTCACCACCCTCGAGCTCTGCTAGCTCCTGCTCGGCGAGGGCCCGGACTGTCTCGTCCTGCTGCTTAGCTGACTCGGGGACCTCAGGCCTCTGGCATGAACTGGACGGCACCTGCTGCTCCTGCTGCCTGTGGTCCTGACCGTGTCGCAACAGCTGACTCATGTTGTACTCGGGGAACACGGTCGCAGAACCAGAAAGAGACTCAGCTGGACGGCTCCCTGTAGTGATAGCTACCTTCCAGAGAATGAAAGAGATCCAATGAGCGTACGGGAGCTGCCGACGGGCCTTGATGCCCTCTGCCACTGTGTCCTCTATCTCGCACAGAATGACATCCCAGACGTCGAACTCCTGCTGCCTGACCAGATACGCAAATAACCACAGTTGTAGACGAGATAGTCCCTCTCTGAAGCCCACCCTGGGAAGTAAGTTCCGCCGAAGAACCGCATCGAGGATCCGAGTCGTAGGGGTGAGATCCCTAGGTGTACGACTCGAACCCTCACCAAACAGCTCAGTGAAGCAGGGGCGAACCAGCTCAGTCGACGGCTGTGCACCACCATGAGGGCGGCGAGGTGGCTCCGTCCTGTCGTAGCACAGGTCGTGAATCCGGGTCTGTGTGTCTTAGTCCAAACCAACTCCGGATCTTAGAAGAAAATAGCCTGTAGTGCACCCCCTCAAAAGCAAACTCTATAGTATCCCTGTCCGGGTGCACCCAAAGTGACGCGTAGAACTGAAAGACCTAGTCATCAACGTACGAGCCAGATCACCCCAGAAGATCTGCTAGTTCAGGTAGATACGTGAGTATGGGACAGATCTGCTATCCGGCTACTGTGACTACTGCCTCCGGTGGACAGACTTGCTGAGGACGTAAGGAAATCCCTGCGTTCCTGTAGCCCTGGTAAAAGTCCTCCTGCAGCACTGTATAGAATGCTGGTCCTGCCTGCTGCTGTCTCTCCCTCGGGAACCACTGCTCGACTGGGACGAGCCTGAGCGTCTGGATCTGAGAACAGGTAGCCTCTCGGAGGTCCAGTCGCGGGATCAGCGGGGGCGCACGCCTCGACGGAGCACGTGCTCCCCGCAGTGGGACGTCGGGCCGGGGTGGCACCGCTGTCCTGCGATGAGTGGACCGGCGCCGGGGAACCTCCTCAGGAACCTCCTCCTCTGCTTCAGCCTCTGCCTCTGCCTGTGTTGCGTCAGCTGCCTCGGCCTCTGCCTATCCCTACTACGAGCTCTCGGGCTCCACACCTGGAGATGTGAACGTCGTTCGGTGACCGACAGCCATTAGCGTGCCAGTCGGAGAGTGGTGGAACCTCTCAACCTCCTCAACTGCTCTGCGCTGGTCGGGGGACAATTGGTCCTCAATCCAGAGTCCGCCCGTACGGCCACCCTGCTCAGCACGCTCGGCGGCGGCTGCAACCTCTCGTGCCTGGTCTGCCTCTCTCTGCTCCCTGGAGCGCTTCCGGCGCGTGATTAGCTTCCCCTTCCCAGGCCTCTGACCGGAAGGGGGAGGACGGGGAGGAGAGTCCCCCGGGGCACCACCGACGTTCTTGCAGCGCATAGCTGACAAGAACGAGAACTGCTGAAAGCTGGACTGCCGCTGAAAGAAGCAACTGACACTGAAAACCTCTGGTAGCCTGCTGACAAACACACCCTGGACAAAGAAGCTCCCCTGACACTGAGAAACTGACTGCTTCTGTCACTTGTGAGGCTTGGCCTCGATCCTTACCTGTGGGCTTGGCCCCGGGTTATCTGTCACTGACAACTGGCAACTGATACGGCCACGGACTCGCTGCAAGAATAGACGGGATATATATAAGAGACATATACGCTAGAGTGGAGCGAGACATATGGAAGCAAAGCAATGGGGATAAGAAAGGAAAAGAGGCTTTGCTACGTGTCGATCGGCGAACCGAACGCTAGAAGAGGTGAGAATCGACGTTCGGGCACCCACGCGACACACTAAGGTGGACTGCAAAGAAATTGGGTGGAAACGTGGTTAAAAACTAGGTGAACGGCCTTTGAAGCATTTTGTCGAACACTTGGAGGGCGAGGTTATTGAAGAAGAGGAAGGTGCTCACTGTTGAGGGGCTACAGGCCGGGGAGGAAGTCGCCGGACAGGGGGAGATGCTCGATGAAGAGGAAGGAGCTCCGACAAGTAGAGTTCGAGCGCCGACGAGCTTTTGGCGGCGGGTTCCGGCTGGGGCGCGCGCGGGGGCCGGCGCGTGTGGCGATGCAGCGAAGCTGCTGCGGCCGGCGAGGTGAGGCACGGCGGCCAGCGGCGAGGGCGCGGCGGCCGGCGGTGGAGGATGCGAGGGGAGCTCGGGCGAGGGCGCGGGTTCGGAGCGGCGGCGCGAGCTCGAGCGGTCAGATGCGGGCGCGAGGAAGAAGACAACGGAGGGTGATGACGCGTGGGACCCGTCTATCAATAGAAGGACTCGATGCGCCGCTTAAAGGAGCATCGGAAGCGCCGATGGTTGCACATCGAACGCTCTGATGCATGTCTAGAGAGCTCCAGAACAACCAAAATTACATCAGACGCATCCTTTGCCTTTGCATCAGACGCCGAGCAGCATCCGATGGGGCATCGGAGGCCCCGATGGTGACACATCGGATGCTGACAAAACACTGTTCCAGCCGGGGCAGCCTATAGTGCAGGCCCGATGCAGCTTCCGATGCCACATTTTGGGCTGTTTCGAAGATTTTTGTTGCGGCTCCCTCTCCCAACCAAGTTCCAACCCAAATAAGAGGCAAATAAACACCAGTTGGAACCTAGTATGAGTATCCTCGCATAAACCCTCAATTTTATAAGTAGTTTGCCATAGGCTACATATCATTTTTAGGTAAAATAGGCGATAAAACCCGAGGAGACAACATGTGGCCACCAAAACTAGGGGTCTTAACCATTAGGAGCCTCAAATGCTCCTCCTAGCGGTGGACGAACACAGCGGTTGCTCAAAGCTTAACCAAAAAGAAATGACAAAGCAACAATCATGCATATGCAATGCAATACAGAATTTGAATCTAGGTTGCTTGTCAAGTTTGCTCATGGGTAAGCTTCTTCACACGCTTTTTAGGGCGGTTATCTTAACCACGTCTGACAAGCCTATGTGCATAGCATAGTTTAAACATGGCATATAGTACAATGCAATGCAAAGACAACCCCCTTTCACCTTTTGACCAAGTTACTTAGATCAAGCACATTACGCTCACTTCGCAATCTACAAAGAGTGTTTTCATCTAGGGCTTTTGTGAAGATATCCGCCAATTGATCTTCGGTTCTAACTCCCTCTAAGGATATGTCTTTCTTTGAAACATGGTCTCTAAGAAAGTGATGGCGAATATCTATGTGCTTGGTGCGAGAGTGTTGAACCGGGTTGTTAGCAAGCTTAACCGCGCTCTCATTGCCACACAATAAAGGTACCCTTTCTAGAACTACACCATAGTCTAAAAGGGTTTGTTTCATATAAAGGATTTGTGCACAACAAGCACCCGCGGCTATGTATTCCGCCTCAGCGGTAGACAAGGCCACACTATTTTGCTTTTTCGAACTCCATGAAACTAGTGATCTCCCAAGCAAATGGAACCCTCCGGATGTGCTTTTTCTATCTACTTTGCAACCCGCGTAATCCAAATTAGAATACCCAACGAGTTGGAAGTTAGCTCCTTTGGGATACCAAAGGCCAATGCTTGGGGTGTGCTTTAGGTACCTAAGGATTCTCTTCACCGCTATGAGATGTGATTCCCTAGGATCAGCTTGAAATCGAGCACACATGCACACACTAAACATGATGTCAGGCCTAGATGCGGTCAAATCTAACAAGCCACCAATCATAGAACGGTAGAGAGTTTGATCAACCGGGTTACCTCCCACATCTAGGTCGAGATGTCCATTTGTTGGCATTGGAGGCTTGATAGGCTTGCAATCATCCATGTTGAAGCGATTGAAGAGGTCTTTTGTATACTTTTCTTGAGATATGAAAGTTCCCTCCTTCAATTGCTTGACTTGGAAGCCTAGGAAGAATGTGAGCTCTCCAATCATGGACATTTCGAACTCCATCAACATCAAGTCACCAAATTCCTTGCAATAGGCTTCATTTGTTGACCCGAAGATGATATCATCAACGTAGACTTGACAAATGAAGATCTCTCCATCAAGCTTCTTGGTGAATAGTGTGGCATCGACCTTCCCAATGGTGAAGCCCTTCTCAATGAGGAAGTCCCAGAGGCGCTCGTACCATGCTCTTGGGGCTTGCTGGAGCCCATATAGCGCCTTGGACAACCTATAAACATGATTAGGATATCTAGGGTCTTCAAACCCGGGAGGTTGATCAACATAGACTAGTTCATTTATGAAGCCATTTAAAAATGCACTTTTCACATCCATTTGATATAATTTAATGTCATGATGTGATGCATATGCATGGAGGATACGAATGGCTTCGAGTCTTGCAACCGGTGCAAAGGTCTCTCCAAAATCCAAACCTTCAACTTGAGAGAACCCCTTTGCCACTAGCCTTGCCTTGTTTCTAACAACCTTGCCTTGATCATCTTACTTGTTCCTAAACACCCATTTTGTTCCAATGACTCTTGCGCCTTTGGGTCGCTCTTCAAGTGTCCAAACATGGTTGCGGGTGAAGTTGTTTAATTCTTCATGCATGGCATTCACCCAATCCGGATCACCTAGAGCTTCATCTACAATGGTAGGCTCAACAAGAGACACAAAGGAGTGATGTTCAATAAATAAAGCAAGTTTTTGAGATCGAGTCATTACACCCCTTGTTGGACTCCCTATGATGAGATCTTGAGGATGAGCTTGTAGTAGAGGAGTAGTCCTTCGATCAACCACTTGAGGGGCCGCTTGAGGAGCATCAACATCTTGAGCTTGTACCACCATTTGATCATGGGAGACTTGAGTATCTTCAAATGGATCCCTCCCATCTTTGTCATCATCATGTGATACATTGGATGAGGATGGCTTGTCAATGACTTGCACATCATCATCATCATCATCTTTAGGCTTGATGGCTCCAACCGACATGTTTTTCATTGCTTCCCTCAATGGTTCATCACCTACATCATCAAGATTCTCATGCTCTCCTTGAGAGCCATTAGATTCATCGAATTCCACATCATATGTTTCTTCTACCATCCCGGTGGCATGGTTGAATACTCGATATGCTTTGGACTTCAATGAGTAACCAACAAGAAAACCAATATCACATCGGCGTTGGAACTTCCCTAGGTGTTGGCGCTTCATGTAGATGTAGCATTTGCACCCAAACACTCTAAAGAATGATATATCTGGCTTCTTGTTGTTGAGTAGCTCATAGGGGGTCTTGCCAAGGAGACGATGGGGGAACACCCGGTTTGATGCATAGCAAGCGGTGTTGATTGCTTCCGCCCAAAATCTTTCTGGTGTAGTGTACTCATCTAACATTGTCCTTGCTAGGGTGATTAGTGTCCGGTTCTTCCTCTCAACTACCCCATTTTGTTGTGGTGTATAGGTTGCGGAGACTTCATGCTTGATCCCAACTTCATCGCAATATTCTTCAATGTGGGTGTTGTCGAACTCTCTTCCATTGTCACTTCTTATCTTCTTGATTTTCAAGTCAAACTCATTTTGGGCTCTCTTGGCAAACTTCTTGAATGAAGGAGTTGCTTCGGATTTGTCATGAAGAAAGAATACCCAAGTGTATCTTGAATAGTCATCAACAATCACTAGGCAATAGAGATTTCCACGCAAGCTAGCATATGTTGTTGGCCCAAATAGATCCATGTGAAGTAGCTCTAACTCTCTTGATGTTGACACAAAGGCATTGGTTGGATGAGTGTTTGCAACTTGCTTGACAGCTTTACATGCACTACACAATTTGTCCTTCTCAAATTTGACATCCTTCAAGCCTCTAACAAAATCCTTCTTCAATAGCTTGTTGAGAGTGTTCATTCCCACATGAGCCAATCTTCTATGCCATAGCCAACCAAGTGATTGCTTAGTGAACAAACATGTCTTCAAGTTGGCATCTTCGGAGGTGAAATCCACTAGATAGTGATTGTTGTATCTAAAGCCCTTGAATATCACTTGTGTATCATCTTTCTTGGTCACAACCACTTCTTTGTCGGTGAACAAACATTGAAAGCCAAGATCACATAGTTGCCTAACGGATAGCAAGTTGAAGCTCAATGATGCAACTAGAAGCACATTGGAGATGGTATGATCATTTGATATTGCCACTTTGCCCAATCCCTTGACATTGCCCTTTGAGTTGTCACCAAATGTAATCTTTTCTTGGTCATTGACATTCTCTTCTAATGAGGTGAACATCCAGGGATCACCGGTCATATGTTGTGTGCAACCACTATCAATCATCCAATGAGATCCACCGGTCTTGTAGTTCACCTACACACACAAGAAATCAAGCTTGAGCTTTTGGGATCCAAACTTGTTGACGTCCCTTAACCTTCTCAACTAGTGACTTTGCAACCCAAATTTGCTTTGGCCTATTCTTGTTAGGAGGCCCCATGAACATGACTTTCATCTTGCCACTAGAGTCTTGTCTAAGCATGTAGTGAGCATTGAAAGCAAAGGGCCTAGCATGCTTGGGCAAGGGTGTGGGTTTGGGCTCTTCACAATCATGAGCAAAGTGTCCTTCTTTTCCACACTCATAGCATCTCCCAATCTTCTTCTTCTTTGGCTTAGTGATGCTCCTGCGTTGCTTCATCTTCTCTTCAAGAAAGCCAATGCCATTTCTATTTGTCTTCATCACGGTGTTCATGAGTAGCTCACTTTGAAGACATTGACCCTTGGTGAATTTCTTCAACCCGGTGGTGAGGTGCTCCTTCTCTCTCTTGAGCTTGTCATTCTCTTGTTGGAGCTCTAATTGAGATGGTGTCATCTTGTAATCCCTCTCCATCTTCAATCTCTTGTTCTCTTCTTTTAGCATGTCTAGCTCAAGTGACATGCTATAATCATCATCTTGGGTCTCAACAATGACTTGCTTAGTGGTTGCAAGCTTCTCTAGATCAACCTTGAGCTTTGCATTCTTGTTCTTGATCTTGACATAATCATCATAGTGATCGGCCACAACCACATTCTTGCCCTTGCCACTAGCTCTTTGCTCATCATGCTCACTAATCAAGTCCTCACAAGATGTTGCTATGTCACACATAACAACAAGGTTAGGAGCATCATGTGTCTCATGATGTGAAAGCATAACATAAGCAATGGTGAGAGTATCATAGTCAACTTTCACTTGAGTGTATTGTTCTTTGAGCAAGGCATAACTAGTGGTAAAGTCACTATGCATCTTATCAAGTTTTTCATTTTTAGCTTTGAGCTCCTTGTTAGAGGACTTGAGCTCCTTGATGGAAGATGACATAGTAGCAAGTTCATTTTTTAGCTCATCGCTAGCATGTGTAGCATTGTTATATTTTTCAACAAGAGCTTCATTGTCATGAACAAGCCTTTCATTTTTAGCTCTAGTCTTTCTTATGATTTTAGAGTAATTGTTTAGCAATTTAACAAGCTCATCATAAGAAGGTGCCTCAAATTCACCATCACTATCACTATCACTAGAGTCATCATTGCTTTGTACCTTCTGGTCACCCTTAGTGTTGATGCTCACTAATGCTCATAATTAACCATCAACTATTGCATGAAATGACACTAAATGAATTATAAAGCATAGTTGTAGGGTTTGAAACTAATAAGTTCCACGAGTTTTGGTGCTCTGACTTGTTTTGTAGAACATCAATATTTCACCATATAAAAGCATCTCAAGTGATGAATTGGAGTGCACCATTGCGAAGGGCTCGTCGAGACGATCGAAATGGACATATCATTTGCTATATTCGGAGTCCCGGATGAAAAGATATTAATTTCGCATCGAAATCTGCAAAAGAAGGATCTAGAAGACACCAGAAGGCACCACGAGGCGGGCCACCACGTGGGCCCACTGGGACAGACCGACTTGTCCCACATGGAGACCGACCGGTCGGCCATGGAGCCCGTTTCGCCTCCGCCTTCTGGAACCTTCTTCCACCGCCTCCTAGGATGCATCTCCACCATCCCCGAAGTCGGTTTGATCCAAGGGCTCACGTTACACGCTCCGGGCTATAAAATCAGACCCAGACCCCTCTCTCCAGGCATCTCCATCTTCATTATTCTTCTCCACATCAGAAATTAGGGTTTCAACTCCCTCAAAGTAGAAGTAGAGATCCCTCTAGTTGATCGTCTAGTTCTAGTTCTAGTTCATCTTCTTGTTCTAGTTCATCTTCTAGTTCTAGATCTAGTTCTAGTTCATCATCTAGTTGTAATCTAGAGAGAGAGAAAGGAGAAAGCTGAGGAGCCGGATCTGTCGGATCTTCTTCAACATTTTACTACTGCAGGATCTATTTTGTCTTTAGCAATCATTAGTGTAGATGAGGTGTCTAGACTAGTGTTTACCTGAGTTTGCGCCCAATCCTCTGGTTAGTTGTTGTAGCTACAAGGGTGACAACTTTGTAGATTGTTATAATCCACCACGTTAGGATTGGTGTTTCGTGGAGCTTTTTGGCAGCCTTCTCCCGATTACCCGTTTCCCAGTCTTTTTCGAGAATCGGAAAGGTACTGTTGCTCCGAAGTAGGTGAAGTATAGTGAGCCTGATCTTAATTAATAAAATCAACTTAGAGAACCTTAGATAATTCCTCTCTACCATATAGTTACCTCTTCCTAGGACGTTCTTAATTCTTCTAGTACACTTCACGTTCCTCGTGGAAATCGATACCCTGAAATACTCTCGGGTGAAAGCTACATCGGTATCCGTGCGCTTGCGGATTATTCTGTGTGCGTTTAAAATACCCAACAAGCTTTCTGGCGCCGTTGCCGGGGAACGGTAGCTGTTCTAGAATCGAACCAAGTTCGTCCGCGTTTTTTTTCTTTTACCACCACCTTTACCTCACCACCACACTTCTTACCACATGGATTTCACTCCTATCTATAAGTTCTTTGCTCCAAAGGGCGACTTGTTGGAGCCTCCACCATCATGACACCCCATTCTTACAGATGACTATGAGCTTCGCCCTGCTTTCATAGACATCATTAGAGAGTTATCCTTCTCTGGGTTAGCAGACGAAGATCCATACACACACCTTAGGGAATTTGAGCAGTTGTGTTCTTGTCGCACTATTGATGGCATGACACAAGAGACACTTAAATGGAAACTATTTCCGTTCTCCCTTTTGGGTAGAGCGAAAAAGTGGTATACTCATTCCGTAAGAGACGTAAACGGAAGTTGGGATGAACTTTGAAACAATTTTTGTCTTGCTTTCTTCCCTCTTTTTCGAATTGCTGACCTTAGAATAGAAGTTCTTACATTCAAACAAAAAGAGAAGGAGACTCTAGGAGCAGCCTGGGCTAGATTTACAAGTCTTACCATTTCCAGTACAAACCTTTCCATGCCTGACCATGTCCTACACTATCACTTTTATCGTGGTCTTAATAAGGAGGCTGCTCTACATCTTGACACTGCCTCAGGAGGGTCATTCTCTCATAAAATTGTTAGTGAAGGGAAAGCCATCCTAGAAAGAATCCTTGAAAACACTCCTTACACTGGCATTTTTGATGAATTCCCTGAGGAAGAAGTCGAGCCATGCCCCGACCAACTAGAGGAGATACACGCAACCGAAACTGAATCTAAAATTCCTTGAAATCTTAACGATGAATTGGTTGTCATAGAACCTCCCATTATGGGAAGAAACCACACTTTAGAACATGATGAACCTAATCCTCCCTTTTTCCCTTTTGAAATCGAGGATGGTCTTTTTGAAGATTTTGGAAACACCTCAAATTTCCCAGTCCAAATGAAGCCTCTGGTGTATTCTACACCACTTGAGGATGACGATGGCCCGAATAATGATGCCTTCCTTTTAGAACATATTAAAGGACTTTCAGCCATCATGAGCCGTGAGTGGTTGGCAGAAACGGAGTTATCCACTGAGGTAGCCCAAATTATTGCCCCCTTAGAAGCTCTAACATGCATCCTAAAGAACACAACCATAGAGGCTCGCTATAGTCCTACTGTTGGAATGAACATAATTTCAAAAGCTTTGGCTAAAAAATTACTCCCCAACGAATCTATGATCCCCTGTCACAGACTTCTAAGAAGTCCTTGTGGAGTTACACTTGAAAGATATGGGATCATGAGGTCTATTCCAATGCGCATAAGAGGATCTGAGTATCGTCTAAACTTTCACATCTATGACATCTCAGACATGTCTCTCTTGATTGTTGTACCTTTTGGTACACTATTTCAAGAGCGACCAAATCAGAGCCTCTTGACTTTAAAGCTGGGAAAATCGACTATTGATATCTCACTTGCACGCTCACACAATGCAATAGTAGAACCCAAGCCCGAACAAGATCCTATTGAGGAAGTCCTAATGGCATCTTTAGAAGACATGGCCCAACCATTCTTCGATGATGAACACTTCATTCTAGAAGAGGAAGAGTTAGCAGACCCAATTAAGATAGATCCAATGGAGGTGCCATTCCAACCCTCAATTGAATTAAAACCTCTTCCTCTAGGCTTGAAATATGTGTTTCTTAATAATAATCGAGAAACCCTTGTGATCATTAGTGACAAACTCACTCTCGATGAAACAGAACAACTTGTCACTATTCTAGAAAGACATAGATCTACTATAGGCTACTCACTTGAAGACCTCATAGGCATTAGTCCTGCTCTCTGCACTCATCGCATCCCCACTGATCCTAATTGCACACCTTCGAGGGAGCCACAATGGAGACTCAATAATGCTATGCGAGAGGTTATTAAGAAAGAGGTCTTGAAGCTTTTACATGCTGGGATTATCTATCCTGTGCCACATAGCGAGTGGGTTAGCCCAGTGCAAGTCGTGCCGAAGAAGGGAGGAATGACAGTCGTTAGAAATGAAAATAAAGAACTTATCCCTCAACGAACTGTCACTGGGTGGCGTATGTGCATTGATTTTCGGAAACTTAACAAGGCTACAAAGAAAGATCACATCCCGTTACTCTTCATTGATGAAATGCTGGAACGGCATGCAAACCACTCTTTCTTTTGTTTCCTTGATGGGTATTCCGGGTATCATCAAATACCAATCCACCCAGATGACCAGAGTAGGACCACTTTTACTTGCCCGTATGGAACTTATGCATACCGACGAATGTCGTTTGGATTGTGCAATGCTCCAGCTTCTTTCCAACGGTGCATGATGTCTATTTTCTCTGAAATGATTGAGAAAATTGTGGAGGTGTTCATGGATGACTTTACCGTCTATGGCAAAACCTTCGATGATTGTCTTAGGAATTTAGACAGAGTCTTACAACGGTGTGAAGAAAAGCACTTAGTCCTGAACTGGGAGAAATGTCACTTTATGGTTCAGGAAGGAATAGTGCTAGGACACAAGATCTCTGAGAGTGGGATAGAAGTGGATAAAGCAAAAATTGAAGTCATAGAACAACTTCCACCTCCCACAAATGTGAAAGGTGTTCATAGCTTTTTAGGCCATGCAGGGTTCTATAGGCGTTTCATTAAAAACTTTTCTCAAATTGCTAGACCCCTGACAAGCCCCTTAGCTAAAGATACGCCTTTCATCTTTAATAATGAGTGTCATGAATCTTTTCAAATCCTTAAAAAGGCACTTATTTCAGCTCCAATCATCCAGCCACCTGATTGGAAGCTACCCTTTGAGATCATGTGTGATGCCAGCGACTTTGCTGTAGGAGTTGTTCCTGGCCAAACTAAAGATAAAAAGCACTATGCTATATCCTATGCTAGTAAAACTTTGTCTGGGCGACAGCTCAATTATGCTACCACTGAAAAAGAGTTGCTAGCTATTGTCTTTGCAATAGACAAGTTTAGGTCTTGTTGGCGCAAAAAGTGGCGTTCTGGGCCAGGCACACAGCAAGCCGGAGAAGCTGGCTTCAATCGTGGCCCGGGTGCTCAGAAGTCCGGTGCGTGCCAGTCAGTTTGACCTGCAACTAACAAGGGAGATAAACGGTTAAATACAAAGCTGGAACGTGCCGGGTATGACCAGACAGTTCCAAGATGTACGGCCCTGAAGCCACTTACGACGACATATAGCTATGAAAGCTATCTGCCAACAGGTCTAAAGATTATTCGGCAATATGAACAGAGTTACGTGAATAACAGGTTGCCGAACACGTTTGCATGAGAATCGTACTTGCATGATGTATAAGTTAAAACTTAACCAATCTCGATTGTACAACCGAGTTGGGATCCATGGAGATTGAACATACAAGCTAAGCATGACTAAGCTAATCCAAAGCCTGCGCCTGCCGCACGACACCTAGCCTTGTCATAGATCGAACACACTTAACATGCATGAACCCTCACCACGTGGCAACCCAGATACGATCCAATTCGGCTATTACGAACAGTAGATCTACTGCATAACAGACCTTTCAATAATAAACGCGAAACAGAGCAGGTCTATAAAGATGAAGCCGAACCGGACGGTATCTAGATTGGGCAAAAGTGTTATGATGAAATAAACGTAACAAAACACATAACACAAGGTAACTTAATGAATCTATCAGATTGCCAAATCTAACAGAGCCGATAACTATCTTTACTCATGTCTCAATCCGCCGCACGATACGAGACATAAACAAAGACCTCCCGTCATAAGCTTAAATCCGCCGCACGATACTAAGCTTAACGTACGAGACTACTTGCACCATATCTAAATCTGCCGCACGATACTAGACATGATAGCAAGGTTGCCGGAACTTACGGAGGTCGACGGATCGATGGCCCCTCTCGAAGAACACGACGACACGACTTGGACTCGAAGACGGCACGGGGCCGGGGTTGGTTGTATTGGTTGTGAACAGATTTACAATAGCCTCAGGGTTTATATTTATACCCTGGTGTTCTACGAGTCCTAGGAGGACACAACTACAACGATAAATTAGGAAACTACCAGAAACATGATGCCTTTTGCTCCAAGCTTCCTTTAATAACCGGCACGCGCTAAAATGAACGAGATTCCCGTCGCTGAATCCTCTTGACATGCCGTATTCGTCGCAAACCGACTTGGCTCGAGGTAACCGACCGCAGCGCCTCATTGCCGAACCCGCTCGCCATTGACTAGTCGCCCTCACAGCCTTGCCGAATGCATTGAGTTAGCCGACCGCGTCCGCCGTCTGCCGAATCCTTCAAGCGGCGGCGTTCGCCGAATTATCATAGTGCCGGTCCACTTGTCATAGTGCGAAAACTCGGTGTTAACACATGCCCCCTAATTTTGGGATAAATGTTTTATTCCTAAATTCGTCTTCTTCTTTTCGCACCACTGTAGAGTCTCTGGAAGCGTCCGACTTCCTTTGTCATTAATCATCACAGCTGCCGACTCGCCTTCCAATGCATTCGAGATCCTTAAAAATTCCTCTCTATTCTATTTCGGCCTGAACTTCCCGAATTCCTCTGTTCAGCTTCTTCATCTAGAAAAACCCTCTCTTCTCTTGCCCTGAACCGGAAAATGTCTTCCCAAGCAAGCCATTACAGTCTCGAGCATGGCGACACCAGCACTTCTAAGAGAAGGTTGCTTCTGCTTTGATCTTTTCGCTTTGGATAATTATGCCTCATTTTGTTTCCCCTTCAGGAGGACTGGCGACGACCTCACCGAGGACCTGGCTCAGAAAGTTACAGATCTCCAGTCTGATCTAGGAAAGAAGAATCGGGAGATTATTCAAATCTCTCAGGAGCGCGATACCTTTCGGGAACAAGCCATCGGTAAGCATCCCTCAACTGTCCTTTTCTTAGCCCTTCCTTCTGCTTGACCCCTTTTCCATTCAGCTCTGGAGACTAGGCTCCACTCCCTTGAAGCTGCTATCGCCGACCTTGCTACTTCAGCCAATGTGCCAGACATGGTGTCTCTAAGGCAGGTGAATGAGATCACGCGGATCCTTCCTGACATTTCTAGGGCCGGCATGGGCTACGGCGCAGCACTTGCTTTCAATGCCGTCCGGATCCATTCTGGCGCCGACTATCGCCATTTTGACGTCTGTGAGCGAGGACTAGAATTTAGGATAGCACGATCTGTTGAGGATATGAAAGAAGCCGGAACAGACTTGGCCGACTCTTTTGATTCTGATCTTCCGATTAGAAATAGAATGACATGGACGAACTGATCCTTCATTTGTAATCGACTCCTGTTATGTGGATAAGAAGTCCTTTCATCCTTTTCTTGAAATCAATCTGTGACTGATCCTTCGGAATCAGAGCGTACTCTATTCCATGTACTTGGCCATTTGTAACATATCTGCATTTTGCATCCAATCGGTTACCGTTCTGATGACACCGTGTGAACCTGTTCGGCAATCTGGCCAGTGTTTGTCTCGAACACCTAAATCGGCAGTTTTGCCGAAGACGGGCGCTCTATTCCCTGCCGAACGCGTACGTGAGTGCACTCAGACGGCCTACGCAGCCCATTACTGTAGAAGCCCATCTTGGGAAACGGAAAAAACCCCAATCCGTCGGTTGATATTCGACATAAATCGTCCCTGGAGGCCTGCCTTCTCCCAATCTTGCATCCACTCCTTTAGTACTCTCGCCGCCTCGGCTTCCTTGTTCGTTCCACCCCAGGAAACCCTAACTTTCCGAGTGCAATGGCGAGCCATGATGACCGCGGCAAACGCCCGGCGACCGAGGAAGCCGAAGGGAGCCGCGCTCGGCGCCTTCGTCGGCGCGGGTAGGACTCCTCGCTTACGTCCTTTGTGGCAGTTTCTTGAAGATTTCGCTCATGCTCGGTTGCTGCTTGCTGACAGGGTCCCCGTTATTTCCTCCGCCGGCGGGCATGCCCGGCCTTCTTCAGCGTCGGGGAGGCCAGAGGTTCCACCATCGGATTCGCCAAGCTCCTCCGACAGCCTCTCCTACCACTCCCATCCTTGGGAGGCGAGCCCGGACCGGGATTCCGACGGCGGCCTTTACGACCACAACGACGCCTTGAACTTCATGGCGCTGCGGGACGAGTCCCGGGAAGAGCTGGCCGCCGTCTCGAAGCAGTATGGGATAGATCAGCTGGAGTGGGAGGACCAGCGCCGGCAGTTCTGCGACGCAATCACGGGTACGAACACCCAATCCTAGATCGGTTTTCGGTCGTTCTTGTTGATCTTTTAACCGATCCATTTCAACTCGTCGTTCATAGCACTGTCTGAAGAGCTGGAGCGCCTGAAGATGGCGGCGAACGCCGTCGCAGACCGGGTGAACGCCCAGGGCAACACCGCCGAGGCGCGCCTGGCCAATGTACATGGCCGCGTCGAGCAGGTCGCCCTGCAGGGTGTGCACCATGGCGTGGCGCTGAGGCTGTCAGCGCTAACGATCCGCGCAGAGGAGGACTTTTCTGTGACGCCGGTTGGCTTCCCCGGCGGAGCAGGTCCGGAGGACGTCGAGCAGATCGATGATCTTCTGGACTCCTACGAGGATCATGCTCGCGCCCTCGCCGCGGTCACCAATCCGCAGACGGTCATCAACAGGATGTTCGATAACTGATCTGCACCTTTTGCACATTCCCCACTACGAACAATATTCTATTTTGCTATGTTTATACGCACAACCTGTTCTCCTGTCCTGCGCTTGTTGAGCGTTTGATTTATCTAGCCGATTGCACAGCACCGCGTGCACCTGGCCCTGTATTTCTGCGTTTTTTGTGCTAGAGCCGACACATGCCGTGCCAGCTGTTTTTGTTCTAAGGACGATAGAATCTATCGGCCATTTTTTGCGCTAAGGGCGACACCATTTTGTATCGGCCATCGGTGCCCGCTAATCCTTGATTCCGTTATGCACCGACCTCCACGCTAGGATGAAACCTCTTTAGATAGCGTCCATTAATTGCCCTAGCAAACTCTTCTCCTTGGAGGGTTTTCAGAACATACGCATTACCCGGAGCACGTCTCAGAATCCGAAAAGGCCCTTCCCAGTTAGGGGACCATTTGCCGAATACACCATCTTTGGTACCGATTGGCAAGATAATTTTCCAAACCAAGTCTCCCTCTTCGAATCCTTTTTCTCTCACTTTCGAGTTGTAGTACTTGGCAACGCGTATCTTATTCTTCTCAATATTTTCCAAGGCCTTGAGACGAATCAAATGCAAATCCTCTAGCTCATCCATCATCAAATCCTTATAATTTCCTTTAGCCAGATCGTTCTGCAACGTAACTCGTCTTGACCCCGACTGCAACTCCCACGGTAGCACTGCGTGATGCCCGTAGACCAACTCGTATGGCGACGTCTGAGTCGACCCATGACAAGCCATTCGGTACGCCCACAAAGCTTCGTTGAGTACCAAGTGCCACCTTTTAGGTTTCTCTTCGATCCTCTTTTGAATGATTTTAATCATGATTTTGTTAGAAGCCTCTGCCTGCCCATTGGCCTGTGCATAGTAAGGAGAAGAATTATATAGTTTAATCCCCATCTCTTCGGCAAAGTCACAAAACTCCGAGGAAGTGAACGGAGTTCCTTGATCGGTGGTGATGGACTGAGGAATGCCGAATCGGTAAATGATATGCTCCCTGACGAAAGACACCATGTTTTCTGACGTCACCTTCTTCAATGGGATGGCTTCAACCCACTTGGTGAAGTAATCCATGGCCAACAGGACAAACTTGTGTCCTTTGCTAGATGGAGGGTGAATCTGGCCGATCAGATCAATGCCCCATCCTCTAAAAGGCCAAGGCTTAACGATCGGATTCATGGCCGATGCTGGAGCCCTTTGCACATTGCCGAATCGCTGACAATCCTGACAACCTCTGTAATACTTAAAGCAATCTTCGAGCATAGTCGGCCAAAAATATCCAGTCCTCCTGATTAACCATCTCATACGGTGAGCCGACTGGTGTGCACCACATACGCCTTCGTGCACCTCATACATCAGTTTCTTAGCCCCGTCTTGGTTCAGGCATTTAAGCAAAACCCCATCTATGGATTTGTAGTACAATTGATTGTCCAAGAGCGTGAACTTAAGAGCCTTGTACCTGAGTTTTCAGGAGACTTTCCTGGATGGGTCCCTGAGGTAATCGGCAATGTTGTCTCTCCAATCTTCAATTGCCTGATTATCACTTGGGACTGCTTGTCCACCTTCTGGGGCTGTTTGCTCTCCCTCGAGTGCAAAAATGTTTTGATTCTCCCTATACCCGGATGCTGCCTGAGCCAACTGGTTTGCTTCTTCATTTTGCCCCCTAGGAATATGTTGCAAGGTTACCGATCGAAACTGTCTGAGGAGCTCTTGGCAACCTTCGAGATATTCCTGCAGCGTGTCGTTCTTGCACTCGTATGTGCCGGCCAATTGCTTGATCACCAATTCCGAGTCACCGAAGATCTCCACGGCGTCTGCCTTAATGTCCACAAGCAACCGCAGCCCTCGGAGCAGTGCTTCGTACTCTGCTTGATTATTAGTTATCGGGTACTCGATCGGTATAGAGTACTTGAAGGGTGCCCCCTTGGGAGAAATCAACACTATCCTGACTCCACCACCTTTGCTACACGAGGATCCATCAAAAAACAATGCCCAAGGGATAATGGTTATCATGTTAGCATTAGGATCACGGTGGTGAGTGACAAAATCAGCCATAATCTGGCCTTTAACAGCCTTTGCCGATTCAAAACGCAAATCAAATTCAGAAAGGGCCAAAACCCATTTACCGATCCTTCCACTTAAAATCGGCATTAATAACATGTGCTTGATTACATCAAACTCTGATACTACCACGCATTCGGCATTCAGTAGATAGTGCCGAAACTTGGTACAGGAATAGAAAACGCACAAGCACAACTTTTCCATAGCCGAATACCTTGTTTCGGGGTCCAGTAGTTTTCGGCTAAGATAGGCTACGACTCTCTCTTTTCCTTCGAATTCTTGCATAAGGGCCGACCCTATTGTTAGGTTGTCGGCCGCCACGTACAACTTGAAAGGCTTATCGAGTTGTGGAGGAACCAATACTGGTGGTGCCTTCATGTACTCCTTGATCTCATCGAAAGCCTTTTGTTGCACGTCATCCCACACGAACTCCTGATCTTTCTTGAGCTTCAATAGTGGAGAAAATGGCAGCACGCGCTCAGACAAGTTGGATATGAACCTTCTGACAAAGTTGATCTTGCCGAGCAGTGATTGAAGTTCTTTGAGATTGGTCGGCGGCACTACCTTATCAATTGCTTCCATGCTCTTCCTACCGACTTCGATCCCCTTTTTGTGGACCAGGAATCCCAGAAACTCACCAGCCGACACCCCAAATGCACACTTGGTCGGATTCATCTTTAAACCATGTTTCCTCGTGCACTCCAAGGTCTTCCTTAAATCGGCTAAGTGTCTTTCCTTGCTTCTGGATTTGACCACCACATCATCAATGTAGATCTCTACGATCTTGCCGATCAACTCGTGGAATATGTAATTCATGGCTCGCTAGTAAGTGGCACCGACATTTTTCAAACCAAAAGTCATGACCATCCATTCAAACAAACCTATATGGCCGGGGCACCTGAAGGCGGTCTTCGCCACATCCTCTGCAGCCATGAAGATCTGATTGTAACCTGCGTTGCCGTCCATAAAGCTTATGACTTCAAAACCGGCCGAAGCATCTACTAGCAAATCGGCCACCGGCATTGGATAACCGTCCATGGGAGTGGCTTTGTTGAGGTTCCTAAAGTCGATGCAGACCCTCATCTTCCCGTTTTTCTTGTACACCGGGACAATATTGGAGATCCACTCCGCATATCGACACGGCCGAATGAAGTTAGCTTCTAGTAATCTTTCCACTTCTTTTTTCACGTCGGCCAATACCTCCTCCTTGTAGATCCTGCGCGGAGGTTGTTTGTATGGGCGGTATCCAGGCTTGATCGGCAACTTATGCTCAACAATGGACCGATCCAATCCGGGCATCTCTGTGTAGTCCCAAGCGAAACAATCTTTGAACTCTTTTAGAAGATCTACTAGCTGGACTCTGAAAGCAGGGTCTAAATTAGAACTTATGAACATCGGCCTTCTTTTACTTGTGTCGCCAACATCCACTTCTTCCAGTTGGTCGGCCGATGCGAAGCCACGTCCCAGTTTGCCCTCGCTGCTGTCAGTTGGGTTGTCCATCTAAAAGAAACTTTGAGAGTCGACTGCTTGGATCGGCTGTTGATCTCTGCCGTAGATGTTGACAGGACCTTCTCCCCACACACGATCGGAGAAGCAATCTACTCCGTCAAATTCCCAGTAAGTGGGCTCAATGGTAGCAACACTCACCGAGTCATCAACTTGGACAATCTCGATGTCATCTCCAACCCACTGGATGAGTATTTGGTGCATGGTCGAAGGTATGCAACAGTTGGCATGGATCCAATCCCTGCCCAAAAGCAGGCTGTATGCCCCCTTGCCGTCAATGACAAAGAAGGTCGTGATGAGCGTCTTGGATCCTATCATCAGTTCCACGTGCACGGCACCCCGAGTATCAGAGGGATTGCCGGCAAAGTCACGGAGTATCATGTCCGTTTTGAGCAGATCTTCATCGTTCATGCCCAGCTTTCTGAAGGTGGCGTAAGGCATGATGTTGATCGCTGCACCGCCATCGACAAACATCTTGGTTAGCGGCTTTCCGTTGACGTACCCCTTGACATATAACGGCTTCAAATGCCGATGCTTAGCTGGCTTGTCAAATGCTGCCTTCTGAGACAACACGAGCTGTGCCGCGAGCTCGTTGTGCTCGGCCTCGTCGGAGTCCGAACGCGCTTCGTCCTGTGCCCCCTGGCCGATTGGAGCCATGAATTCCAGGGGAAGGAAGAAAGTCATGGCCACGCCAGCGCCTTTGCCATTGTTGTTCGGCTTTTCCTTCGGACGCCACTCTTGCTTCTTCCCACCAGCAGCTGCTTCTTCCAACTCCCTTTCCGGAGGCGTTGCACTCTCCTTTTCTGGCTTTTCCTGAGCCCTGGTGGGCACCATTGCCCCTTTTGCCACCTATATGGGCGGGGCTGTACCTCCTCGCTGTCGTCCAGGTGATGCACCCACTCCTGGTCGGCACATCTTTTGGCTTGCCGACCCGGGCTCCTCATTTTTAGGCGCCGATCGTCCATTGGGATGCGTGCTCCCAGCCTTTCATGGACGGGACGGCGGTTGACCCGATCCTGCCTATACCCCTGGTACTGATCGCTGCATTCGGGGCAGTTGTTGACGGCAGGCAGTTTCAAGCCTTCGTTCCAGCAGTGGCGGAAGAACGGACAGCCCCAGTGAGCTTGCTCCCGCTCTTGGCGGCGTTCTTGCTCCCAGCGATGGGCCTGTTCTCTGTGGTAAGCCCTCTCCTCCAGACGATACCGGTGCTCTCCCGCGTGATCGTCTTCATGCTGGTACTCCTCTGTGAATTCCTGCTCTTCGCGTTGGAGACGCATCTGCTCTTTCTCCTTTTGCCGACGCCACTTGTTAAGGAGATCCCTGTGGGTAGGCCTGCGCCTGGAAGACGACTCTCCGTGCTCGTATCGGCTATTCGTGGCTTGGGCGTGCTGTCGGAGCTCATCGCCAGTGATTTGCCGATCGGGATCCACTGCGCCAGACTCGCGCGCCTTGTCGGAGGTGAGGACTTTGACCTTGCCCTTGCCTCTGGGATCTTCCGGGGCTACCATGTTCACTGAGACGAACACGGAGTTCTGGGCGAAGGGGTTGGCATCGATCTTCATCTTGCCATTGAATTTGATGTGCCCATCCTGGATGGCCTTCTGGATCCTGGTCCTGAACACGCGGCAATCATTAATAGAATGAGTATTAGTGTTGTGGAAGCCGCAGTATTTCTTGTCTTTGACGCCTCCAGGACGTAGCATCGGGTGATCCGGGGGTAGCCTGACTCTCCCTTCGGCAATCAGAAACTCGAAGAGTTTGTCGGCCTTGGTGACGTCGAAGTCGTATGCCCCTTTCTGCTGGCGCAGCCACTGCTTGTTGGCCTGGGTCGGTTCTTTGTCCCAGTTGAACTCTGCAGCGGCCACCTCATCTTCGGCATCGGAATAGTCATCGGCTTCGTCCAGGAAAGCTTGATACATCTGGGCCGCGACATTGTCCCTCTGGAAGCGCCCTTCCCTCCGGAAGCCTTGCGCCTGGATAATCATTTCATTCAGCCGGCGAGAGAGATGACCCAGGTCCTCGAACTCTTGGCCGAAGAGCTTGTCTCTGATGCTTGGGAGCATGCCCGCCACGGCCAATGGCGGAAGCTGGTCGTCCGGCAGGTACATGCCGAAGCATTGGCTCTTGACTTATCTAAACCTGCGCAGGTAGTCCTGCGGTGCCTCATTCGGCCTCTGACGCACATACATGATGTCCACCAGCTTCTTCTCCTTGGTGCCCGTGTAGAAGTGCGTATGGAACTTCTGTTCCAAGTCTGCCCAGGAGAGAATAGAACCCGGTGGCAGAGACGTGAACCAAGCGAACGCCGGCCCAGTGAGCGAAGACGGGAAGTACCGAACCCTGAAGGCATCCTCGGTATTGGCCTCTCCAAGTTGGAGCAGATAGCGACTGATGTGCTCCACCGTGCTAGTGTCGTCTAAGCTGGAGAACTTGGACAGGTCTGTCGGCACCTTGACTCTGGGAGGTAGAGCCACACGGTGGAACCACTCGGGGAACGGAGATCTGTAAGCATAAGTGCCCTTAGGCTTCAGGCCGAAAGTGCGCTGCATCATATCTGCCATCCTCTCTAGCATGACATCGACATTAGAGTCGGCGGTTTTCTCGGCCGTCGGCTTCCCATATCCTGGATGTAGGGCACCCTCTATGTTGTGAGGCTCAAGCATCTCATGGTACCCGTTTCCATAGTAGTCCTTTATGAGCCTGTAGGTTTGCGGGGAGATCTTGCGTGTTGACTCTGGCGGCTGACCCTTAGCGCCGAATGTGAGCTGACCCATGGTCGGCAACTGGCCTTCTGGCGTGTGCTTCTCTTGAATGGTCATTCCGCTCGACTGAGCCTTAGGCGGGGTCTCCTCACCAGCAGCTCCTGCCGCCTTGAGGTGATTCGGCAGATTGAAAAGATGTGGTCCCGCTATAGGGCCAAACTCGGCCTCCATAAGTTCATCGGCCTTGGGGCCGAATTGGGCGATCATGATAGTGCGGAAGGTGTTGAGAAACGCCCCATGCATGCGACCGATGGCACCAGAGACAGCTTCGTTGATCATATGAGACATTTTCAACACTGCCTCCGCTTCCCCGGGATCATTCGGGTTGGGCTGGACGGGTTTCGGCAGATCATGCAGACGGCGAACCTTTCCGCTCTTGTTCTTGGAAAAGGCCTCTAGGCACTTGGCCTGGAATTCGGCACAAGCATCCTCCACCTGCTCTCTGTACTCGTCGGGTAGTTCGGTGAGCTGCACCTGCACGAGCCCCGCCTTGTTGCTGGCCTCAGCTTCAGTGACTTCGACCATTGCTGCAGGAAAAAAGTGTTGGTCCCACCGGTCGTGCCAAAAGTGTGTTGGCGCAAAAAGTGGCGTTCTGCGCCAGGCACACAGCAAGCCGGAGAAGCTGGCTTCAATCGTGGCCCGGGTGCTCAGAAGTCCGGTGCGTGCCAGTCAGTTTGACCTGCAACTAACAAGGGAGATAAACGGTTAAATACAAAGCTGGAACGTGCCGGGTATGACCAGACAGTTCCAAGATGTACGGCCCTGAAGCCACTTACGACGACATATAGCTATGAAAGCTATCTGGCAACAGGTCTAAAGATTATTCGGCAATATGAACAGAGTTACGTGAATAATAGGTTGCCGAACACGTTTGCATGAGAATCGTACTTGCATGATGTATAAGTTAAAACTTAACCAATCTCGATTGTACAACCGAGTTGGGATCCATGGAGATTGAACATACAAGCTAAGCATGACTAAGCTAATCCAAAGCCTGCGCCTGCCGCACGACACCTAGCCTTGTCATAGATCGAACACACTTAACATGCATGAACCCTCACCACGTGGCAACCCAGATACGATCCAATTCGGCTATTACGAACAGTAGATCTACTGCATAACAGACCTTTCAATAATAAACGCGAAACAGAGCAGGTCTATAAAGATGAAGCCGAACCAGACAGTATCTAGATTGGGCAAAAGTGTTATGATGAAATAAATGTAACAAAACACATAACACAAGGTAACTTAATGAATCTATCAGATTGCCAAATCTAACAGAGCCAATAATTATCTTTACTCATGTCTCAATCCGCCGCACGATACGAGACATAAACAAAGACCTCCCGTCATAAGCTTAAATCCGCCGCACGATACTAAGCTTAACGTACGAGACTACTTGCACCATATCTAAATCCGCCGCACGATACTAGACATGATAGCAAGGTTGCCGGAACTTACGGAGGTCGACGGATCGATGGCCCCTCTCGAAGAACACGACGACACGACTTGGACTCGAAGACGGCACGGGGCCGGGGTTGGTTGTATTGGTTGTGAACAGATTTACAATAGCCTCAGGGTTTATATTTATACCCTGGTGTTCTACGAGTCCTAGGAGGACACAACTACAACGATAAATGAGGAAACTACCAGAAACATGATGCCTTTTGCTCCAAGCTTCCTTTAATAACCGGCACGCGCTAAAATGAACGAGATTCCCGTCGCTGAATCCTCTTGACATGCCGTATTCGTCGCAAACCGACTTGGCTCGAGGTAACCGACCGCAGCGCCTCATTGCCGAACCCGCTCGCCATTGACTAGTCGCCCTCACAGCCTTGCCGAATGCATTGAGTTAGCCGACCGCGTCCGCCGTCTGCCGAATCCTTCAAGCGGCGGCGTTCGCCGAATTATCATAGTGCCGGTCCACTTGTCATAGTGCGAAAACTCGGTGTTAACAGGTCTTACTTAGTTGGAGCAAAAGTAATCATTTACACAGATCATGCTGCTCTTAAATACCTCCTCACTAAGAAAGATGCTAAGTCTCGATTAATCCGATGGATTCTCCTACTCCAAGAATTTGACATAGAAATAAGAGATAAGAAAGGAGTAGAGAACTCGGTAGCTGATCACTTGTCTAGGTTGCAATATAAGGAAACACATGAATTACCCATTAATGACTATCTTAGGGACAACACACTCCTCGCGGTAACACACTCGGACCCCTGGTATGCGGATATTGTGAATTTTATGGTTGCAGGTTATGTTCCACCAGGAGGAAACAGGAGAAAACTCAAATACGATGCCCGCTGCCACTTATGGGATGATCCATACCTTTATCGTGTCTGCTCTGATGGATTGCTAAGGAGATGTGTCCCAATGGAAGAAGCCACAAAGATCATAGACAGATGTCATGCATCACCCTATGGAGGACATTATGGTGCATACCGTACACATGCTAAGATTTGGCAGAGTGGATTCTTTTGGCCAACGATGTATCAAGATACAAAGGAGTTTGTCAGAAGATGTGCCAAATGCCAAAAGCATGGAAACATTAATGCTCGAGATGCGATGCCACTCCAGAACAACCTCCAAGTAGAACTGTTTGATGTCTGGGGAATTGACTACATGGGACCATTCCCTAAGTCTGGAGATGCTGAATACATACTGGTGGAAGTGGACTACGTGTCTAAATGGGTAGAAGCATTACCATGTCGAGCTACAAATTCCAAGCATGCTAAAAAAATGTTCCATGAAGTGATATTCCCAAGATTTGGAGCACCTCGACTGGTCATAAGTGATGGAGGATCACACTTCATTGACAAAACCTTCAGAAAGTTCCTAAAAGAATATGGAGTCAAACACAACATTGCAACTCCATACCATCCATAGACAAGCGGTCAAGCTGAAACATCAAATAAGCAAATCAAGAACATTCTACAGAAGACTGTGGATGAAATGGGGAAGAAATGGATGTACAAGCTTCACGATGCACTGTGGGCATATCGAACATCATACAAAACACCCATAGGAATGTCACCTTATCAGCTTGTGTATGGGAAAACATGTCACCTACCTGTTGAATTAGAATTCAGAGCTCACTGGGCAATCAAGAAATGGAACATGGATCTCCACCTAGCTGGCAAGAATCGTCAGATGCAAATATCAGAGCTAGAAGAATGGAGAGAGAAGGCCTACCATAGCTCTAAGATATACAAAGAAAGAACAAAAAGGTGGCATGATAAGAGAATCAAGCACAAGGAGTTCAAGCCTGGTGACAAAGTACTTCTGTTCAACTCAAGAGTAAAGCTTTTTGGTCATGGAAAACTTTGGAGTAAATGGGAAGGACCATTCAAAGTAGTGGAAACCTCATCACATGGCGCCATCACAATCCAAGACGATGAAGGTAACACATTCAAAGTAAATGGTCAACGTTTGAAAGTTTTTCTAGAACCTGAAAACATAGAAGAAATTGATGTGATTGAATTTTTACAGTTTAAAGATCCTATCTAAAAATCAATCAATCACCAAGGCTCTAGACAATTAAAACTCATATGCCGAACACTTAATCAATTCCACGAGTTTTGTTGTCTATTTGAGCTATGCAGGATCATTAAGGAGAGTTGACAAGCAAGTGGATGTTCTACCACTGTTGGAGCACTGTCTCATCCATCATCATCATCAATCAATGCTCTAATAGAGGAAGTACATTTCCACTGTCAGTTCGCTACAGGGCAAGAATGAA
This sequence comes from Coix lacryma-jobi var. lacryma-jobi, assembly GCA_009763385.1. NCBI lineage: Eukaryota > Viridiplantae > Streptophyta > Magnoliopsida > Poales > Poaceae > Coix > Coix lacryma-jobi. Next base: position 63,493,110 of record CM019829.1, on the reverse strand, counting down.
CGACTACGTCAACATTCAGCTTGGGGGAAAGCACCCCCATGTATCCAGGTAAGTATCCTTATCCTCTTAAGTCTTATTTCTATACATAAATCTAAAATAAAATATAAAACAAAAAAAATGTGGGCACATGAAGGCTCACCATTAATTAAAAAGAAAAAAATATGGGCACATGAAGGCTCAACGCTATTAAGGGAACTGGCTTGGGGGAGACGCACCCCCGTTATCTTCGTGATCCAGGTATGTCTTATTCACTATCTTAGTTATTTATAATAAGTGTGTTAGGTTAAATTAATACTATGTTAAGTTTATTTTAAGAAGTTAATAATAAAAGAAGAACTCTCTCTCTAATCTTTTACATGGAAATGATGAATAGTTGCTCTATCTAATTTCTTTCAAGTACCTAGCCTTGAAAGCATGAGTTCTCCTGATTAATAATAATGCCCTAAAATAAAATTAAATATATGGGTAGCAAATGCTTGATCCAGAGAATAGGTAATTGACACATATGATATGTGATGATCTGAGCTACTGTAATCTTGTTCTCAAACAACACTAGAGTTCCGGAGAGTTTCCAGTATTTATATGACGAATAATGGCATTGAGTTAAATTAAGCTTTGTTGACCCTATGAGAAGTTATCATGCTATTGAATTGAGATCACTTACACATTCCATCCATTTTCGCATAAATGCTCATGATTATTTGTTCCAATCCTCTCAAAAGTTTGTTGGAAGCATGTGGCTATTGAAAAAAAAGAAGGAAAAAAAAGAGAAAAAAAAATCCGATGAAATAAAAAGGGACAAGTGTCCGAAACCTCAAAAAGAAAGATCCGGAGGAAATAAAAAGGGACAAGTGTTAGAAACCTCGAAAGAAAAAAAAATGATGAAAAAATGAATATCAGAAAAAATGGGCATGTGCCCGCGAGTAGAATTAGCCTGATAGCCATGTGTCTTTGATAAACAGAAGAGAGTGATATATTCAAAAGAGCATCCGCCTCCATTTCCATACACATGCACTTCTCGATTCAATGGTGTGGTTGACTTTCTCTTTGGATCCATTGTTTAATTTGGCAACATATGTTTTTGAAAATTCATAAAAACTCTAGGATAATGGTGAAGTGACAGAGCAAGAGACATAGTGCTTGATTTGATCGTTGTATCTTTCAATTACTCAGGATTCAAGGTAAAGTACTAAGCCCCGTGATAAATAATATGATACTTTTTCCTATTCCATATGAGAACTTCTATTTGAATGCTTGTGTACATGTTAGAAGTGCAGATATTGTAGCAACTCCTAATCCATTGTTGAGATTGGTTTTGCTCGGGACTAGAAAAGGTTAAGCTTGGGGGAACTTGTTGATGCTCACTAAGGCTCATAATTAACCATCAACTATTGCATGAAATGACACTAAATGAATTATAAAGCATAGTTGTAGGGTTTGAAACTAATAAGTTCCACGAGTTTTGATGCTCTGACTTGTTTTGTAGGACATCAATATTTCACCATATAAAAGTATCTCAAGTGATGAATTGGAGTGCACCATTGCGAAGGGCTCGTCGAGACGATCGAAAACAACATATCATTTTCTATATTCGGAGTCTCGGATGAAAAGATATTAATTTCGCATCGAAATCTGCAAAAGAAGGATCTAGAAGACACCAGAAGGCACCACGAGGCGGGCCACCACATGGGCCCACTGGGCCAGACCGACCGGTCCCACATGGAGACCGACCGGTCGGCCACGGAGCCCGTTTTGCCTCCGCCTTCTGGAACCTTCTTCCACCGCCTCCTAGGATGCATCTCCACCGTCCCCGAAGTCGGTTTGATCCAAGGGCTCACGTTTCACGCTCCGGGCTATAGAACCAGACCCAGACCCCCCTCTCTAGACATCTCCATCTTCATTATTCATCTCCACATCAGAAATTAGGGTTTCAACTCCCTCAAAGTAGAAATAGAGATTCCTCTAGTTGATCGTCTCGTTCTAGTTCTAGTTCATCTTCTAGTTCTAGTTCATCTTCTAGTTCTAGATCTAGTTCTAGTTCATCATCTAGTTGTAATCTAGAGAGAGAGAAAGGAGAAAGCTGAGGAGTCGGATCTATCAGATCTTCTTCAACATTGTACTACTGCAGGATCTGGTTTGTCTTTAGCAATCTCTGCGTTCTTCATTTATTATCTCTAAGTTCTTCATTTAATTAAGTTTAGTTCTTACTTTATTTCATCTACTAGATCTCCGTTCGTATTGAATGCTCTAGTCTTTAGATCTGGATTAGAGTAGTAATCATTAGTGTAGACGAGGTGTCTAGACTAGTGTTTACCTGAGTTTGCGTCCAATCCTCCGGTTAGTTGTGGTAGCTACAAGGGTGACAGCTTTGTAGATTGTTATAATCCACCACGTTAGGATTGGTGTTTCGTAGAGCTTTTTGGCACCCTTCTCTCGATTACCCGTTTCCTAGTCTTTTTCGAGAATCGGAAAGGTACTGTTGCTCCAAAGTAGGTGAAGTATAGTGAGCCTGATCTTAATTAATAAAATCAACTTAGAGAACCTTAGATAATTCCTCTCTACCATATAGTTACCTCTTCCTAGGACGTTCTTAATTCTTCTAGTACACTTCACGTTCCCCGTGGAAATCGATACCCTGGAATACTATCGGGTGAAAGCTACATCGGTATCTGTGCGCTTGCGGATTATTCTGTGTGCGTTTAAAATACCCAACACTTAGCCATAAGGCATAGGTGTGTAGGTGATGACAACGACGGTGGTGCTGGTGGTGTAGAGGAGCCAATGACTAGAGCGGCCACCTTCTCCTTCTCATCATCAGTATCTTTATTTGATGAGCCACTGGAGGAGTCAATATCGGTGAGCCAATCACCAACAATGTAAGCCTTGCCACCTTTCTTGTGGTATTGCTTCTTCTTGTCATCCTTCTTCTTGTAGGGCTTCTCATTCTTCTTCTCATCTTCGCTAGATGAGTCATACTTCTTGCCCTTGTTCTTGTTCTTGTAGCTCTCTTTCTTGGGCTTGGTGCATTGATGAGCAAGATGGCCAAGCTCACCGCAATTGTAGCAATCCATTTCGGAGATTGGCCTCCTCTTGCTACTTGTGAAGAACTTCTTCTTTCTTGAATCAAAGTTGACTCCATTCTTGTGAAGCTTCTTCAACATCTTGGTGGTTCTTCTTACCATGAGAGCGATGCTGGAATCATCCTCTTCATCACTTGAGCTCTCATGATGCATCTCAATAGCCTTCAACTTGCCCTTCTTGTCATGACTTGCTTTGAAGGCCAAGTCTTTCTTCTTGTCGGTGGAAGAGCCACCACTTGGTGTGATGTATGCGCATTGATCTTTCCCAAGATTTGAGTTGGTGTAGCGATGGAAAGATCGCATTGATGTAGCACCGTCACAATGTATCCATACTTCTCAATTGGAAGGACACAAAGAATCTTCCTCACAACATCGGATGGTTGCATTTGTGTGAGGCCAAGTCCATTTAGCTCTTCTACAAGAACATTCAACCGTGAGTACATTTCATTTGCATTTTCATTAGAATGCATATCAAAAGAATGAAGCTTTTGCATGACTAGATGATAGCATTCCTCACGCTCACTCTTGGTTCCCTCATGGAGCGCACAAATGTTTTCCCATAGATCATGGGCATTTTTGTGGTTCCGAACACGGTTGAACACATCTTTGCAAATGCCTCTAAAAAGGATGTTTTTGGCTTTTCCATTCCATTTTTCATTTTCCTCCTCATTAGGAGTGAGGATTGTGCCTTCCTTGGGCTTGGCAAAGCCGGTGATCGCGGCATCGCGGCATTTAACATCAACCGCTTCTAGGTACGACTCCATACGGATTTTCCAATATGGGAAGTCGTCTCCCTCGAACATGGGAGGTGGTCAATTACCTCCGGACATCTTAACTCTAGGCGGTTAAGCCTAAATCGAGAGCACGAGGCTCCGATACCAATTGAAAGGATCAAGATGCCCAAGAGGGGGGGTGAATTGGGCTTTTCTAAAACTTCTTGCAAGAATTAAAACCTATCAAGCCCCAATTAACCCCCTAGTGCCTAGAAGTGTGTTTGACTAGAATCAACCGCACCAAAGACTATCGCTAAACCATTTCTACTCTAGCATAGCAATTCAACTTATGAAAAAACAACAAGTAAATGTGGAATTGAATTGCTCAAAGGTAAATGCGTAGTAAAGAGGGTAGAGATGACACGGCGATCTTTTTGCCGAGGTATCGAGGTGTCAGCACACCCCCTAGTCCTCGTTGGAGCACCCGCACAAGGGTATCGCTCCCCCTTCATCCGCGCAAGGATCAAGTGCTCACTACGAGCTGATTCTTCGCCACTCCGGCCCGGTGAATCGCTCGCTACCGGTCATAACTTGACTTGGGTCATCCACAAAGCCTCCGGATGATCACCAAGCTCTTCGATCACCACCAAGCCGTCTAGGTGATGCCGATCACCAAGAGTAACAAGCTAGAACTCTCACTTGACCAAGACAAGGCCAAAGAGATGGATGGATGCACACTTGCTACTCAATTCTCACTAGGAGGTCACTAATTCTCTCAATTAGCAATTCACTCAACCTCACTAGGGCTCTTGCACTCACTCACACTCACAATGTGTCTCTCAGCAGATGGAAGTGGCAAGAACACTCAAATGGATGAGGAGGTGGAGTATATATACTCCCCCAATAGGCCATCCAAAAACAGCACAAAACAGGCTTTCTACGGGGGCATCAGAGGCTCCGATGCCTGTCATCGGAGGCTCCGATGACCTCGACCAACGGTCGACTGAACAACCTGTCAGACTGTTTAAAGGAGCATCGGACGCTGGGCAGCATCCGATGCCTCCACATCAGAAGCATCCGATGCGGATTTACCCTCTCTGGAACCTCTCTGCATGGCCATCGGATGCTGGCCCTGAGCATCCGATGCCAGCGTCCGATGCATCCCACAGTTCACTCGCAAGTGAACAGTGGCACGGGAGCGTCCGATGTGGCAACATCAGAGCCTCCGATGCCACGCACCAGACAAAACCCTAGTCGGGGTGAGCATCAGAGGCTCCGATGCCCACCAGGCCAGCATCTGATGCCTACTACAAGGCCAAAACGAACTCGGATCGTGATGCGGCCTTAACAACTTTTGTTCCTCTCGACATAAGGCATCTCTCTGAGCTACCTAGAGCTATGAAATAACAAGTGTGCACCACACCTACCTCAATAGACTCATCTAGGTCAAGACACTGATTCACGCTCCCCTTTATTGTACGGCCAAAGGAAAAACAAAGACCTAAGACTACCTAAGTGTCCTCCAACACCATATGACACTTAGCGTAGTCTACCATCGTCTTCGTCGTCCGTCCTTTGAAAACCGAAATGATATCCATCGCCAGGGGACATGAACTCCATATGCCCGTATCGTCGCCATTACTGTGACCTAACTCAATCCTGTTTCTGCAACACACACGTTAGTCACAATAATCTTGTGTTTCATCCAATCACCGAAACCCACTAGGGGCCAAGATGTGTTCACCCACATATAGCCTACATCATACTTGGAGTCTCATTATTTCTGGTTTATGATGGGTAGGTCTAGCTGAGTACCTTCTTGTACTCAGGGTTTTATCCCTTGTTGTTGCACAAGGACAGTGCTTCTATGGCTACTGTGAGAACTGCCTGTACCCAGTTACGGGTGATGACTAGACCATGGGCGTGGTCCACTCCTATCCTTACCTGATGCTTTTGCTGGACTGATCAGGCTAATGGCACAATATTATGAACCAACTGAACCTGTGTTTTAAAACTATGTTGCCTCCGCTACTGTTTCAAACTATGGTTTGTAATATTGTTTTGTACTCCGATGTATTTGAACTATGTGCAAACTGTGATGTAACTTGTGAGCTTGTACTCTGAACAATTACGATCTTGGCTAAGGTTGAAATGATTAGAAATCCTTTGAGATTTCTGGACTACCGGGTTTGTACGAGCTTACGTACATGATAATCATTGCGAGAGCAGAGGTTTCGGTGCTTAATCTGGTATAAATTTGTCAGTTCTGTCATTGTTACTGTAGCAGTGTCTGATGGTCAAGCAGTAAGGTTCCAGAACCGCTCTGTTCACATCAGACGCGTCCGCCACTGAGGCATCGGACGCTGCCAGCGTCCGATGCAGTGACCAGTTCGCTGTTTTGTCCACGGTTCGTTCGTCCGTCTTTGGATTTGGTTTCTGGCTTTTGCGTTGGTCTTTTTGGGTTGTGACGTACCCCGCTGTGCTTCTAGGAAGCATCCACCCTACATCTAGGGTCGTGGATACTTGCAAGCCCGTGTCTTGCTTTTGGGGTGATTTTCTAGGTGAAGGGTCATCTATTTCACGTGTTGAAATTTGAGGCTCCCATTCTGTGACAGAACCGACCAATTTATAAATGCACAAGTACGAAAACCTCTGCCAGAGCAGCTGAATTAGCACACTTGAGCCCATATAAACCCTGTAGTCCGTGAAATCCTGTGGGATTTCAATCCTTTTCAACATCTTAGCCAAGATCGTATGGTCAAGCAAATACAAATCATGTTCACGGAGCGCTTTGCAGCGGAAATAAATTACAATAGAGTTCACAAATAATAATACAAGTTGATTTACTTTGAAACAACATAGCTTTGAAATGAATACCATGACATATGTTGAAATACTTTGCTAGCTTGACTGACACCCTCCAACAACAGAATAAGTGAAGAAGTATGGAACTGCTGAGCCCACCGGCACTGGCCATCACCTTTCGGCAGACCTAACCTTCACCTGCAACAAGGTGGGATAAAACCCTGAGTACTCGAATGTACTCAGCTAGACTTACCTGTCGGAAACCAAAAACAAAGTGACACCAAGGAGTATGCAAGGCTGATATAAATAGTGGAGCTGGCTAACTTTATTTACAAAAGGAGCTTAAGTTAAAGGGTTCATCATTTAATTATATGAGCAGTCATCTTTTATCCTATTCCTTAAACTCTAGGTTTTGCACCTGCACTAGAGCACTCACTTGAATCTAGCAAACAATAATATAATACCATATCAGGTTTGCTTATCAATATTTTAGTTGAACCAACAAATGTCACATGGAGTTGTATCGTGGTGAAGCTCGCCATAGTTTCCCACTAACCGGGGGAGACGGCGACTCGAATCGAATTCCAAACCAGCTGGTGAAAGACCTTTAATACCAACCCACACTTTCCCCATCGGGTCCATGCATTGGGTAACCGCTCGATGCTTGTTCGTGGTGGTAATCGTCGCGGTTCAAGCACGGACAGCCCAATTCGAACCTGGCGATGGCCTCCCGTGGTAGATCGCATTTCCATACTAGAGGGCGCGACACGGGTTGAAACCGGCCCGAACAGCGTCTAACCGGCTTTGGGGTTGATGATTATAGCACTGACATATCCCTAAGTAAAAGGGCGCGTTCTAAAATGAACGAGGGCCAACATCGATACAAACCTACACGATCCAACGGACGGACTGCCCCAAGTTTCCAAACTTGTGCCTTGCCTTCCAGTTGACCGTATTTCATTACTACTCAGGTTCTTTTCCACGATAGAAAATATAGCCAACCGTGATCCGGTAAATACCCACCAGGGGTATTATAGAAACATCCTTAACTTACTACTTTTATTAAGAAGACTAACCAATTCTACATAAAACTAAGTAAACAGGGTATTCAAGGCAGGTATAACCAATAATTCAAGGAATGGTAATGCAACAATTAGGATCCAATCAACTCCTATACCTAATGCATTACAATATAAAAGTACTCAAGTAATTTAAATTGTAAATACTGGGAGACTTAGAATGCTCCGGGGCTTGCCTGGGAACCAACACTAGGTTAGTGTTTGTTAGGTGATACTTGCTTGGCAAGCATCTCTGTTGTAGCACTTGTTTAACTCCACATCTTCGGGATAATCCACCAAACACCGTCTTTGGGTTTAGCCACATCATCACGTCCTTCACGATGTATCTACCGTTACCTAAATGAGGTGCGCAATGCAAGCGTATGAATGCAGGGAAACGCTTACGAAGCAACAGAAACATTACTAATTACTTCGCATAAGCAATCAGGATAACTATTAAAAGAGGACATAGCTCTAATTCACAACATGGCATAATCACTTCAGCAGGTTCATATTAAGGAAAAGTGTGACACGGTTCGTTAAGCACTCAGAGAGGCTAACTATAACAATCCATCAAGACTACATCACACATCACACAAATGGAACACCTGTATGCACATACGACTATTATTTTAGTTAAGCATGTCAATCAACATCATCTAATATATTTATATAACACATTAGGTTGATTAACTTAATAATATGGAATAAACATGCTCATCATTAACAAGGCAGAGGGTATCACTGAAGATCACATAAACAACTATCGAGTTACATCAATCAATTTAGGCTTATTCACTAAACAAGGACAGCCACACTGCAGGTACTTTAAACAGACATAACTGAGGCTACACATAACCCAACAAGGTGATCCTAGGCTTTCTGGAAAGCTAATGAAATTACCTTAAACTTTGCTATCATCACTTAAGCATGATTCAGCATCTAAAAAGACCAAACATAATAGACAAGCACTTCTGTCCAAACTTTGAACAGAATATAACATTCATCTTCAAACAACCATAACTAGAAATCTAAAGCACCAGAAGACTTGACATAAGACTTATTAGAAATCTTATTAAGTTGTCTAAAACTTATTTATAATCATCTCAAGATGATTAAGCAGTTATCAAGGCTAACCAACTCAAACAAGTAAATCTGTCCAGATTTGGACAGATTCTGACCTCTAACTTTAGAGACATGTAACTCAAGTTCTAGACCACAAAAAATAGTGATCCAATACAATATAGAAAGCTCATGAAAAACACTACAACTCTTCTATTAACACAAAGACATGATTCATAACTTAATCTAGCCAAATAGTTCATTCTTTCAGATCTGCACAGAAAGTATGCAAAACATGACAGCAAACTTGCAAAATCTATAACTCCTAAACTACTGGGCCTAAAATCATGAAATTTTAGGACAAGCAAGATAAAGAGGTTATCTACCACTTTTATATATAACATATCTACAAAAAACATTATTTTCTTCACGCACTAATCACCTCTACAGAAACTGTGCATGCAGCAATTTCAGCATATTAATAAATCACTTCATCACTTGTTTGATTAGCATGTGAGCACACATATGAGCTATGAACGTCATCAAACACTTATAAACATGAGCACACAATACTTATCTTAGATTAACATGCAACAAAGGTAATCATTTCAACATATTCATTGTCATTTACCAATATGCTTTTATTAATTAAACAACTTACTAACAAAGGCATTATCTTTAAGTGATGTTGCAAACATATAATTTGGGGCTCATATTTTTACTGAGAATAGATAATGTCAAATCATGACTACTGTAAAAATATTACATGCTCAGGTATTATAATTAATTTATTAAAAACACGGCAAGATCTATTCACAAAAATGCATGTGAGAGCAACAAAATTCCATAAAACATATTTTCTTTAAACACATGACCATGATAAAATTACCTAAGCTACAACAACATCATAGGAAGGCAGTGGAACTACCATTTCCATTTTTACATTTAAACATTTATCATAAATCATTTTAATCCATTTAATGAGCTGAGAACAAGATAAATTAATAACTAATTCATACATGCACCACAAATCCTGAAATTTTTACCACAGCACACATATCACATGACAAGCCTACCATAAAAATTTCACTGCAAACAAACAATACAACAACAGATATCATTTTCTTCCTATTTAAAGCTATTTAACACAAATTAATCGCCACAGCACAAACTTTATACTAACAGACCACAGATTAAATATTCAGTGGATAGTACTCTTCACGAGGATTCCAAAAAGTCCTCACTCATAATTTTTCAATATTCCTACGATTTACTACGCATTTTACAACATGGAACCAGATTTGCTATTTAAAGGAAAACGAAAACAGAGAAACCTTTTTGCATCGGGAACCCTAGAACCAGCAGAAATTAACCAAGGACTAGTTAGCAAACACTTGAGTCATGTCATTTATGTAAAGTGAAATAAGAAAGAGTTTCAGCTTTACTAGATGCCCCTTCTTCTTCGTTTTCACGGCAAAACTACCGGAACTGCAGACGGACGTTGCCGGACTCGAGCTGTTGGTGGCCGGACTTGGGTTCAGGGTGTCGGGGCTGCTCGCTGGGGGCTGGGGCGGCCAGCTGCTGCCCTGGTCGGGCTGCCGCTTATTGCTAGAGCCAGGGCAGGATTTGCCGACCTGCTGCGCTACTTTTGCAGGGGCGCCACAACCGGGAGCCGCGGTTGCTGGCGCCTGCAGCGCAGGAAGAAGGGAGCGAGCAGGGGGAAAAAAGACGCGGAGCAGAGGGCGCCCGGGAGAGCAGCCTGCTGCTCTGGTGTTGTTTGCTGCTCCGAAGGAGAGGACAGGCTAGGGACTCGGCCATGGAGGTGGAAGAGGAAACAGGAGAGGGGAAAAGGAGAGGAGCGGTGGTCATGGGGAGAACCTGCTGCTGGTTTTCTTGTGCTGTAAGAAAGAGAGGCCTAGGGGGAAAGAAGTTGCGTGAGGAAGGGGAGAGGGGCACCGCCCCTGCTGGCCAACGAGAGGGCGCCGCAGGCCTCGGGGAAGGCGCGACCTCGGGAGGAGGGACGCGGCCTCGGGAAGAGGGCGCAGATTGTCGGTAATTTTCTTCTGTGGAATTTCTTTCCCATTTTGGCAGGTTTCCGAAAACTTTCGGTCAAGATTAAAAATTCCAAATGCTGATCAAATGGACTCTGATTCCGACGAAACTAATTTTGTTGTCGTCGTCTCGACGAGTACTCCGACTTTCGTTAAAGGCACTTGGTCAGATTCCCAATAGTTTGCCCGGTAACGATCGTCGACGGCAGCTTCGCAGTGACCGAATTTCCAATTTTGCAGTACAGAGTTAACTCATTTCTGAAACATGAAAACTACGTTATACTCTATCTTGTGAGCTCATTTTCACCGTTTTCGGCAACGATCCAGGTCTCGGCCATAAAACAAAATTTGTTCCTTTCGATCTATACTACAACTTTCGTTTAAGGCGCACTGACATGCGAACACCCGAAAATATGGTTCAACTCCGGTCAAAGCGGTCACCCGGTAGGATCCAGATTATGGTCTCTCGTCGGTCGGAATATTTTCCGGTCGTCTGCTCAACACGGAACTTTCATAACTTTTGACCGTGAGTTCATATATAGTTGATCGGGCATAATCGCGGTACTTGATTGAACTCAACGGATCTTCTTCACTTAATTCGTGATTATAGGTCAAGCTGTGACTCATCATTTCATGTGACTTTTTGATTCCAAACTTCAGGAAACTTTTCTACCAATCACTATAGATAGGAACTGAAGCGGGGCACATGAAAAAGTCATATTTAGCAGTAATCTTGAATATTCCAAAATTGGGCAATCATTATTACTTGTGCTGTTAATTATTTCCGGAATAATTTAAACAGAGGCACTATTTCCGGGGTTGATTCCAAATCTTCAGTCATCCCTGATAATACTAGAAATCATCTCTCTATCATCACCTGACAGACCATGTTTATTTTTAAACTGACTGCTCGACTGGCGTCAAACACCTGGGGTGTTACAACCCCTCCCCCCTTAAAAGAATCTCGTCCCGAGATTTCGGACGAAAAACTTTTCACGGGAAGAAGCATATCACTTATCCTTATCGGCTACCAACAGCTCAAGATACCGACTTCTCAGCAGAAAAGAAACTGTCACGAATAGAACAATTTTCCGATCTTTCAAGTCATTTTCCTGTTACTAGCTCTTGTCAGAAAAATTTTCTTCACTGCTTCCCATTGAACAATGAGGTGCACTTAAGATATCACTGTCAGGTTGACGGAGAAACCAAAATCGCATTGCTACATTGGGAGAAATCCCAAATTATTATTACTGCCAATATTGCATCTTCGTCTCATTGAAACTATACCAATAACATCCTTCGAGACTAGGAGAAACCCACTGACTGCAACCACTATTTATACTACTGTGAATGTCTGATGAATCAGATAGCAATCGATGGACAGCTATATAATGTTCCATGTGTGCAATTCTCTTTCTCTGATGATAACACTGGATTATCTGAGTCTGATAAAAGAGCGGTGAATGTGATAGCTGACTCTACCAAATCCACGTTTCCACTGATCCTTCTTTAGAGAAATTCTTATTTCTTAAGTTGCGACAGTCACTCATGTTAAATTTGATGCAACCTCTTGGATAGAAATACCAGGTTACCGAATCTCGATACACTACTAACAAATCAACATCATTCTTCTTCATGGCTTAGTTGCAACTTAGTGGAACTGACTTGTTGAACTACTTGGGTCATGGGGCAACCTTCTCAAATTTATTTAGCAATGCAGGAACATAATCTGGAATATGTTGTTTTACACTTTACTCTGTCATCAGTTTGCACTTCTTGGAGTTGATTTTGTAGAAGATCTTGACTGCTCAAGAATAAGGGATTGATTCTGACTGTCCTTTTCATTCTTCATCTAGTAGAATCCAAAATAAATCTTCCCAAAGTACTCTGATGTATTACCAGATAGATCTTACTCGAGGTATATTTCTTTCGGAGTTACTAGACTGGTATAGTATCTTGTATTACCATTCAAATATTTCCAAGATAAAGCTGGCTTGAACACAATAGAAATTGGGACGTACGAGTACCACAAACAACATTAGTTGGTTCACAGACTTCTGATATAACACTATTCTGCGGGACATAGCCTTCATAGCTACCAAAGAGTCATTTTTGAACTGGATATTAGCCTTTCCATGGATGAAACCAATCAGTTGTCTCTCAACACTAAAAAGCTCCAAGGTTTCAGCTCTTACCACAAGCACTGCTGAATATCAATGCACACGATCACCACCAAAGTCCATAGAGAGTCAGACACATCTAGGATGATCAGGTTGACTACAAGATCATCATCATACAAATATTCATATTGAGTTCAGACAGAAAACGCTTTGGATCTCGAGTATCTTATCCAATAAGACACCATCGCTGTTACTTATCCCGCAGCTGGTACTTATCCATTTTAAGTATTATGTGTCACTTTACTTCACTACAACCATATATGTTGCTCGGTCATTGTTGTTGCTCAAACAGAGTCCTTTGTCTACCACCTCTTATAGTCTGTTATTGCTTTCATTACTGACTGATTCTAGAAAAAGGTCATCCTCTTTGCAATTTCAAAAGAAACACTGCCACAACTGATCTACCATAGAGATTTCTTGGAAGGAATATAGAAGATAACAAGGAGAAGGCTTCATGAAAGATAACACATTGGCATAGTTTCCATAACGAATCTCGACTAGCAACCACGATACCAGCGTGTGCCGAGCAGCACAACCACGGGTGTGCACCCACTGGAGGCTCTTAGTTTCGTCGCGGCACCATTAGTTAGTAATCAAGACATCATTATTGAATTCACAACCAATGAGAAATCCTACATGATGCAGATAGATCTTGCATGGATAAGCATCACATGCAAGGCATAAGCTAGCAAAACAATGATGATCACAAGGTATGGAAATCACAAAGGAGGTGATTTCAAGAACAAAACACGACACAAGACATCAAGGATACGCCTTGTGCACATCAGGGTTATGATAAGATGAAGGATTACATGAACTTGATTTGGTCCAAACAACAACAAAAGGGCAGCCGAGGGGATACAACAAGGATATGGGGCATGGTCTCCAGCACTTGGCAAGGCAAACTACGGTCAAGAACTGGTATTGACAGGAACTTTACAGCAAGGGGTACAAAACATCCATGGTTTAGGCAACACTTAAAAGGGGGGGCCAAACAAGGGTCTTCAGGTTAGTCAGAGACATGGATACACAAAAAGCATAGGCATACCACGGTTCGGATCCAAGATTCTAAAAAGCTTAACTTGGGCTATCTGGTCAAACAAAAAGGCATGGACAGACATAGGTACAGGTCTTTGGCACAAGCATTCTAAACCATCAAACTAGACACACAAACACAGGCCTTAAGCAACAAAGGTTCTACTCGGGGTATCTCGGAAGGTCGAGAGGGCTTGAGCACGATTCTAGACGAAGGTTGACATACCACTCATGTACTCACCGAGGACAAAGGTTGACTAACCAAAGCATCACTTAGATAACAGAACATCTACACATAGCCTTAACAAGCATTGGAAGACGCAAACAAACAACTTAAGCAACCAACACAATTCACCAAGCTCATACCAGATAAGAGAATCTATCTAAAGCACACAAACACACATAGACATACAAAACATGGTGGACAGACGTTGCCTTTGTTTTATTTCCTGTTAACTAGATTGGAGCATAACTCTTTCTGTAAAAGCAAACATACCAAGCAAATTAAGGCATAATTGTTTGTTAACTATCAGCAGTTGACAACTTTAAAGCTAACAACTCACTTATTTAGTCTATAAAACTAACAACAAGCAACAAGCTCATGCTAGTCTACATTCCAACAGAAATAAACAGATACTAGGTAACAACAACTAACAAGAAGCATGCAACAACTTAATCTGGGGTACAAGCAAGCAGAACAACAGTTTAAAACATTCTAAACTTGTTATATATGCTATGATTGTAGTCCACTTAAATTAGTTGCAAGCATTTAGTTCTTACAAGCATATCACTAGTGAGGATGAAAATAGATTAGAGAGCAATCATAAAGCACGGTGCACATAAGAACATAATTCTAAGCATAAGCAAGTATGAAAACAGTTTGTATACATCTTAAACATGTTAGAGAAGTTCATGATTAGCCCAGATTAAATTCCTTACATGCACTTATTAGTTTTCTTAACTTAGGAAGGTGAAATAGAGAGCGATTCCAATCTATACCCAGAGAACTCTGGAAGATTAGAGCAGCTCACTACTGCCTTCAGTAGGCTACTACAAGCATTTTAGTATTTTGAAGGAAGTAAAGCAGCCTACAAGTCTAGCAAGTAATCATACTTAAAACAACTTAAACAGGTTTAAGCTATTTAAGGTTGTATACAACAAGTTTTACATTTTCCTAACAATAACATGAGACTACAAAGCTATTTAATGTTGTTAAACAACAAGTTTTATATTTTACTTACAGTAAACATAATACTAGAGAGCTATGAAAATTATTTTCACAAACTTTTAATTCGTATAACTCTAGTTCTCATCATTGCAAGAAACAAATAAGCATGAAATGGATTACATGATTACATCATGGAGAAAGCATTTAACATCAAGTTTAGCACATATGCTTGCTAAAGCATGTCAACATAAAGCTAACAAAACTAAATTTGTAAACTTTAGACACTCTAAGCTTCATTACCACATTTAACAAGTTTAGGAAGCATTTAGCAAACCCAAACAAAACTGTATACAGAATAGTTTTAAACAACAAGTTTTTATTATTTCCTAAGGTGAAACATTTCAAAACACAACCATTCTAAATGGTTTCACCCCATTTGGAGTTTTCCTAGCAAAAGATATTGAACTTACAAACTTAGCTTAGGTCTGCCACACAAGTAGAACAACACTACACAAGTCATTTGGTTACAATGAGGCATTTCAACATAGGGGAAAAGAAACTTAGTCACCAGAAGCTTATTGTCTAACTATTCTTCTAACAAACATTAAGTAGAGCAAGTCAATCACACAACCTGAAGAACTAGCAGGGTTAACTAGGCAACATCATACAGGATATTTATTTCTAGGCTATAACAAGCAACTACTTGTTTGGATAACATGGAAGCATCCCTACAAACATTACACACTAGCAAACATCACGAACAAGACCCCATTATATGTAGTTCAAATCAACATACAACATCAAGCATAGTATTTATTTCTAGTCCTTTTACGAACAATCTATCACATCACAAGGAAGCACTAGTTCCCAACAAACTTCATCATCACACGAATAAAGGTGGGGGAAGCATTTCTATGCACAAACAACCATTATGTTTTATCATTATATTAGTCACACTTGACAACAAGTTGTTCATTATTGGAATAAAGTCAAGAAAAGCATGTTCATGATAAAAGCACAACAGGATGCATGCTCGTCCTATACGTCCTCACAAATTGCCAGCCTGAGGCGACCATCACGTTCTAGGTCGGTGGCATAACACGCACTCTCGATATAACTAGTCGTCAACTATGCGTACGCATTCGAGGTTAGTGTACCTACAGAAAATCTCATTTCAGCCCATTCCCACAATAGATATAAATACATTGCAGAAATTTAAATCTAGATACTATCTTAGGTGCATACCCAGTACACACGTAAGTAGTATATGCACCCATCAGAATAATATTACTCCCGTAATTAAATACCTTCACCTGCATTCGTGTACTTATGAGTACAGGTTCCAGTACCAAACTAGCTGTCCCCTGGACCAACGGTTGTTTGGTCATGCTCTCACAACTCACACTTACCTGAGCGTAGGTGCGACATTGCATAAAATAAATTCAACTACCCCACATATATGAGTACATCATATGTGAGGGCTACCTCCAACATTTAGACCACAGGGTAGCATAGTGCGGTTATCTATACGTACCTTTTGAGTCGACGTGTCGTTGCAAGAAAGTAAAACCCCCAAAGTTAGTATTACTTAACTAAGCCACCTGAAAGTCCTAATTGGGCATAACTGGAGGTTGTCGCTAGCATATAGTTTATAAATTTGGTTCTGACAAACTTGCCTACTAGCTAAAGGTTTTTAGTTAAAATAGGCTTTTCAAAACAAAACTTTGTTTTAAAACCATGCACATCACAGTACTATGCTTAACCTTGCTTTGATACCAGCTGTGACATAACCGACCAATTTATAAGAGCACAAGTATGAAAACCTCTGCCGGAGCAGCTGAATTAGCACACTTGAGCCCATATAAACCCGGTAGTCTGTGAAATCCTGAGGGATTTCAAACCTTTTCAACATCTTAGCCAAGATCGCATGGTCAAGCAAATACAAATCATGTTCACGGAGCGCTTTGCAGCAGAAATAAATTACAATAGAGTTCACAAATAATAATACAAGTTGATTTACTTTGAAACAACATAGCTTTGAAATGAATACCATGACATAAGTTGAAATACTTTGCTAGCTTGAGTGACACCGTCCAACAACAGCATAAGAGATGAAGGACCGAGAATGCACTAGCAAGGCCACCAGAGGGGGGGTGAATGGGAGCTCAAAAATTTCTCTCGAATCTTTGACCAAATGTCCCAAAATCAACCCCAGAAAGCTACGACCAAAATTGTGATGCCCACGACCCTTGGAAGAGGGTGGATGATCCCTAGGATCACAGCGAGGCACTACAAAGTGATAGCAAACCAAATGGCAAAAGCACCGGAACAAATTCGACCCCAAAAACCAAGTCCCGAACGTAGATAGACGGCTACGTCGAGAAACTCCTAAATACCTATGCTAACAAGTAGCAAAGATATCTAGAGAGGTTCCTTGATCAACTCTAGGGCCAAACGAGAAGTCCGAAAACCAAGCGAAGAAGTCGGGAGAGCAAACGCACAAAACCGGAGGCTTCAGCCAATCCGCGGACTGTCCGGCCCTGGGGTCCCGGACTGTCTGCCCCTGCTGCGGACTGTCCGCGAGGGGATGGCGGACTGTCCGCTGGCCAAACACGAGAAAAAGCAACTCTGCTGGAACCTCCCTGGACGTTCCCGGACTGTCCGCCAAGCACAGCGGCGGACTGTCCGCGGTTCAAAAATCGCTTGCTCAACAGCTCGGAGTCAGTCCACTGGTTTGGCCGACCCCGACGCGCGGACTGTCCGCTGGTCAAAACCGCGGACTGTCCGCCAACGACCAGAGAGGGCGATTTCAGTCGCCTTCTCTCCAAATCTCTCCAAATTCGATGCAAATCAAAATCCCACATTCCCAAACTTGGAGAAGATGATCACGGAGTAGTTAGGAGACTATCCCCAAGAAATCATCCGCTCAAATTGATTCAATCACCGGGAAATCGAAAGGGAAAGATTAAGAACGAAAAAAGCGCCACGAAAATGAAATCAGCCCGATCTACTTGTTCGTGAGGAGTTAGATGAATTCCTTCGGTGGAAGTGATCTCCTTTCAAAAACAAACAAGTTGATTCAAACGGATTTCGCAAAGACGCAGTAGGGAGAGAGATCGAGTGACGGGAAAATCACGGAGAAACGAAGAACGCGAAGAACACGAACAAAACGCGAATCAACACATCGATCTGCAACCGTGTGGCAACCACACGCTACAACAGTGAGGTTACGGCCTCACTTCCTCAAAATCTCCAGTACTGTAGGGGATTGGGAGAGCAGGAAACCCTAGAAGCAAAGAGCAAATGACTGAGATAGATGGGGAGGTGGGTGTCTCCCACTACTTATCCGAATTCTAACTGTAGCTGTAGAAGGGATGCACCGTCCACCCGATGGTTTTTGTCTGGCGCTGTAGAGGGGATGCACCGCCCGTGCACCCCGTCCACCGACACGTGTCCCCACGTCCTCGACCCGAGCAACACCGTGCCTGCAAGTCTTCGCTCGTCGCTGTCCCAAGCTGCCAGCCACAACAGCTGATGCTCGGGCCACCGGTCCCTCAGTCCGAGCCTCACGTCCGCCCTTCGCCACTCTCGGCCCATCAGCACGGCACGTCTCTACTTGACCTTCACCTTGCCTCTGATCACTGTATCCGTGCTCGACACCTGCACAACACAAGCCAAAGAACATGCGCATCATCCCAGTTGACAATCACTCATCACTCAGAGACTCGGCATACACCCATGTATCCGCAATCTCCCCCTTGATGAGTGCATTGTCAACTACCAACACAAATCATAATGGAAAAAGAAAGAGGAAGAAAGAGAAGAGAGAACTCAACCAAATGACCCAAAAGCATAGCAAAGCCGAAGAAGGTCAAGTGGAAAGAGCAACACAACTTGGTCCTCAAAGACATGGGCAACGGCTCGACGCAACCAAGCAAAGCAAAGCTAGCCCTCAAGAAGAGGTAGAACAGGCTCAACACGGCTAGCAGATACCAAATGAAAAATCAAGGCAAAATGCTAGTCCCTCAAGACAGAGGCTCAACACAACTAGCAAAAAAGCTCGATACCAAACCTTTACGGCCAATAGAAAGCAGCTAACTCCCCGTCGAATAGTGCACACAACCACCCCTTAGTTGAACTCTGGGAGCTCTGGGAGGCATATGATTTGCAATTTCTCCCCCTTAGTTGAAAATGCACTTATCAAGTAAAGGTTCTCCCCCTCAGAAAATGCACCAAACAAAAGTGCCAACAAGAGAAAAACTCCTCCTTCGAACATGCATATGAGTCATAATGCAAGTTAGCAGCTTCAGGAATATAGTCAAGAAAATGCAAAGATGCTCTAAACAGTATAGCTCCAACAACTCACTGGAAAGTATACAAGCTAGCGAAGGCTCAAACTGATCACTAAATATGCAATATGAACATACGAGCAGAGTGAGCAGTTTTTAGCCAAAAAGGTATTCACCATCAAAATAGCACCAAACATGTATAGACAGGAAGACAAGTGCTAATCATGTATACAAGGTGAACTACCCCTAGCAAAGTTCAATCATCATGCTATAGAATTAAACATAGTCTTGTGTATCCAAATTTTATCGGAGTTGCAGCGGTTAAGATTACACAAGTTCAAATTTCAGCATGTGATTGCGAGAGGTTGAAAGCTTGTCATAGCCTAACTTTTCAACTGTGCGAAGTCTATGCATAAGCAATCAGAAGCTTAAACCAACAGTTTTGGTCATACACTACACAGCTCAAGTTTAACTCAAAGTGCAATGAGAAACAATCTCAAAACTGTGATGTGTTGACAAGCAATCCCATCTCGATCTTTTCAATTCACTTAAAGACTTGGTTCAAATTTTATCTCAGAATATGAACAGACAAAGCAAGTGACAGACTCAGAACTAGAGACATAGCAGCCTAGCATATATGAAAAGCACGAGTGAACTCGACACATCCTACACATGCTAGTTGCATATCTCAATGGTGAACATTTTCATGTTTTATGTTGGTTAAGCACATTCACCATTCAAAAATAGCTCAGCTCACAACATGTTTTAGTGATCAGAAGGAGCATAAGCTACTAGCACCAACATATAGCATCAGAGCACACTAATCAGAGCATAATTACATTTTAAAGATTATATGCATGAAGCTCAGAATGTAAAAGCGTATGCTGAAATGCAAACAAAAACAAAGACAAACAAAAAAGAGTCAGTTTATAATACAAGATCAAAATGTTTTCCCCATCTAAAAGGGAAAACACAAACCAAGCTCACCCCTCAACCGATTAAAGGTTGATTCGTCTAAAGGCTTGGTGAGAATATCAGCCAACTGATGATGAGTATCGACATGGCGAAGGTCGATATCACCCTTCTCATAGTGGTCTCGCAAAAAGTGAAAGCGCACATCGATGTGTTTGGTCTTCGAGTGAAGCACGGGGTTCTTAGCAACGCGAACAAAGCAATGGCACGCGAGAAAAGCTCAGACCAAAATCACGCAAAGTGGCCATCATCCAAAGCAATTGAGAACAGCAGTTAGCCGCAGCAACATATTTAGCCTCTGTGGTAGACTGAGCGACACTAGACTGCTTGCGAGTAGACCACGATACAAGAGAAGATCCAATAAACTGGCAAGTCCCAGAAGTGGACTTGCGCTCGACAGGGCAACCAGCAAAATCGGCATTGGAATAACCGCAAAGGGAGAGGGTGGAGGAAGCTGAATACCAAATCCCGAACTCAGGTGTGAAACGAAGATACCTGAAAATACGCTTCACCGCCTGACGGTGAGAAGTGCGCGGCGACGCCTGAAAGCGCGCACACAGACACACCGCGAACTGGATGTCCGGGCGTGTCGCCGTCAGGTAGAGCAGCGACCCGATCATGCTTCGGTACTCCTTCTAGTCCATAGCTTCTCCATCCTTGTCCGCATCTAGGGCCGTCGTGGTCGACATGGGTGTTGGAAGAGGCTTTGCCTCACCCATATCGAACCTCTTCAGCAAGTCCTTGGTATACTTGCCCTGGTGCACAAACGTCCCTTCTCGGGATTGCTTGATTTGCAACCCGAGGAAAAACGTCAACTCCCCCATCATGCTCATCTCAAATTCCCTACTCATTGTATCTGCAAACTTGGCAACCAAAGTGTGAGAAGAACCACCGAAAATGATATCATCCACGTAAATCTGGACCAAGAGAGTATCAGTGCCTTGCTTGAGGAGAAAGAGCGTTTTATCCACACATCCCATTTTAAAACCCTTAGCAAGCAAAAAGGTTTTCAACCTATCATACCAGGCTCTAGGGGCTTGTTTCAAACCATATAAAGCTTTGTGAAGTTTAAAAACATGGTTTGGAAACTTGGAATTTTCGAAACCGGGGGGTTGTCTAACATACACCTCCTCTTCAATGTAGCCGTTTAAGAAGGCACTCTTGACATCCATTTGAAAAAGTTTGAAACCTTTGGATGCAGCCAAAGCCAAGAGTATCCTAATAGCCTCCAAACGTGCTACAGGAGCAAAAGTCTCCTCATAGTCTATCCCCTCCTTCTGACTATATCCCTGGGCTACGAGTCTGGCCTTGTTTCTCACAACATGACCATCTTCTCCTTGTTTGTTTTTGAAAACTCATTTTGTCCCAATTGGGTGACACTCAGAAGGTGGAGACACTAGAACCCAAACCCGATTTCTCTCAAAGTTTTCTAACTCCTCATGCATGGCATTGACCCAATCCGGATCCGTCAAAGCGTGTCCAACATCTCGGGGCTCAAAATCAGCAACAAAAGCAGAATGAGCAAAGTGAGAGATTTGAGACCTGGACCGAGTGACCCATTCGTCAATGCTGTCGATCATCTGCTGAGGGGGGTGTTGGCGCTGGATGTGTCGTGGCGCCTCCCGTGCAGAAGTGATCTCCCCCTCAACAGCAGCTGGTGCCTCCCCGGGTACAAAAGGTACCACCCGGTGTGGCGGATCCCACAGCCCCCAGGAAGAAGACGTGTCGGGGCCGTGAGTCATCGTAGAAGCCGCTCCTTGCGGCATAGCAGGTGGAGGGGGTGCTGGATCATCCATACCTTCAGCACCCTCATCCTCGTCACCAAAAAGAGGCTCACCAACCTCATGATCACTTGCACGCTCTAAACGGGAAGAGGGACAAACCATGGTCTCGTCGAAGGTGACATCTGATGTTTCCATGACTTGGTTAGTGTCAAGGTTAAGTACACGATAAGCTCGAGTGTGAGTTCCATAACACAAAAACACACCGTCAGAAGAACGAGACTCAAACTTGTCCAAGTTGCCCTTTTTGAGTATAAAACAATGGCAACCTAAAACTCGAAAATAACTCACCTTGGGCAGTTTTCCAAAACGCAACTCATAAGAGGTCTTTTCCAAGAAAGCTCGAAGAAAAATGCGATTGGAAATATAGCATGCAGTGCTCATAGCTTCGGCCCAATATCGCCTAGGAGTCCTATGCTCATCGAGCATCGTCCTGGCCATCTCTACAAGGGTCTGATTCTTCCTCTCTACAACACCATTTTGTGGCGGTGTGTAGGGGGAAGAAAACTGATGCTCTAAACCCAAAGAGTTAGAAAACTTCTCAAAATCTGAATTCTTGAATTCGGAACCATTATCACTCTGAATTGCTCGCATTGAGTTCAAAGGGAACTCATTCTGAAGACGTAAAATCAGATTGCGAGCAAGGGAGAAAGTCTCGGTCTTCTCAACTAAAAAGAAGACCCACGAATATCTCGAAAAATCGTCAACAACAACAAGTACATACCACTTCCCCCCAACCGAGCTCACCCGAGCCGGACCAACAAGGTCCATGTGTAAAAGCTCTCCAGGGCGCTTGGTCATGACCTGAGTCACTGGATGGTGGGGAGCGGCAACCATCTTCCCATGTCTACAAGAGTGGCAAATAAGATCCTTCTCCATATGCAACTTGGGCAATCCTCGGATTAGGCCAAGTGAGCTATGTCTTGCAAGCAAGTCGAAGCTCAAATGCCCTAGTCTCCTATGCCACTTCCAAAGATCAGAGGAGGAAGGTCCAGCCACAAGACAACGAGAAGTGCCAAAAGACTCCGAGAAATTCGCACGAAAGACTTTTCCAAAGGGCGAAATCAAACACACAAGATTGCCCCGAGGATCCAAAATACGACTTAGATTCGGTTTAAAATGAATCTCATAGTCGTCATCAAAGAGTTGTGAAACAGAAAGAAGGTTAAAATGCAAGTTAGAAACAAGAGCAACATCGCGCAATACAAAGTGCTCATTAACTCGCACCGACCCACGAGACAAAACCTTACCTTTGCTATTGTCGCCGAAGGTGATAAACTCCTTTCCGGCGGCCGGACTAAGACTGGAGAACCACTTGGCGTTTCCGGTCATGTGCCTCGAACACCCGGAATCCACCAACCAAACGTTCTCCAATCGTTTTACCTACATCAATAAAAAGACATAGGGTGAGCATACGGTCCAACACTGGGGTTAGTGAAGTAGGAAGAATACCAGTGTTGGCCCGGCTGCTCAAAGGAACGGTTAGTAGAAAAACCATTCCTAGCACGCCTACGGGGGAAGCGATCACCACGCTGAGGAAAATGTGGTCCGCTGGGGAAGGAGCGCTCACCGTAGTACTCAAAACGCGGTGGGGGAAAGCGCTCAACTACAAAGCCACCGCCACGGGGTCCATAGCCTACAACTGCAGACTCCCGCCGGGCACGTCCTCTCCGCTGCCTAGGCCTGGGAACTTGAGGTTCTGGACCTCTGGGCCTAGCAGCTCTCCTTGGAGCTCTCCTCTGAATATTTGGCACATGTACATCATGGAAAGGATGGTACATGTCCGGGTTGTTCATTTCCCTTGCACGGCGCGCCTCTCTCTTGCGCCGAAAGCAAAACTCACTCAAGTGTCCATCTCTCCCACAATGCTCACAATGGTACCTCACCGCTCTCAAAGGGGGTTGTTGGTACACATGGTTGTGGGTTTGGATCATTTTGCCCTTCTGTGGCAGACACTCCTCCTGGATAGGTGGCATCGTATCAAGCTTGTTCTTCAAGTGGTTGGGTTTGGGATGCCACACTTGGTTCTTGGGTGGAGCTCGTGGAGGTTCTTCAAACACCCCATCCTTGGTGGTAGGCTTGAGTGGCTCTTTGGGCGGAAGTTTGGTAAGTTTGGGAGTAGTGGTGGAGTTGGGCTTCTCACAAGGGTTAAGACCACTCGACTCTCCAATCTTCCCAAAAGCAGAAAGATCAACGCCCGGAGCAAAACCTACCCCAGGACCTCCAGCAGCTCGCTTGAATTGGGAGATCATCATCCCGAGCTATGGCTCACCGCTAGACACCCATGACAAGATGGCCCGAAGGTATGTGTTTTCCTCCTCGGTTTGCATCTTATCATGCTTCACATTTGCAATCTCCATCTCCAAACCCTCACACAGAGCACACCTAGTCACACAAGTGCTACCCGAGCTGGCCTTCTCAAGAGACTCAATCTTGGCATTCTTCTCTGCCAACTCGGATTGCAAGACAGGACAAGTCATGCACGCACCCAACAGCGAGGGTCTAGCCTTCAGCTCATCAACCTCTCCTACCAACACAACATACTTACCTCTCAAAGTGAGAAGGTCAGTCATGTGCGTGGTGCACATCTCACACTCCACCTCCTCAGACACGACCACGGTGGACTTAGCAAACTCAAGCTCCTTCACCGTGTCCTCCCACTTCTGCCTAAACTCCATGCGCTCTCTAGCAGCACGCCTAAGCAACTTATCCTGACTAAGCAAGGCGGCAGTAAGCTTCTCAACCTCAGCAGAAAGCTCGTCGTGGGTGAGGGATACCTGGGAGGTGTCGTCGTCGTCGTCGCGAGGGGTCTCCTCTAGCTCGCCGTCGACCTCCTTGCCAAGGG
This sequence comes from Coix lacryma-jobi var. lacryma-jobi, assembly GCA_009763385.1. Taxonomy (NCBI): domain Eukaryota; kingdom Viridiplantae; phylum Streptophyta; class Magnoliopsida; order Poales; family Poaceae; genus Coix; species Coix lacryma-jobi. The sequence continues at coordinate 63,468,071 of CM019829.1, read as the reverse complement.
CCATGGTGCAGAAGCCGTCGTCGTCGGTGAAGAAGCAGAGGCCGTTGAGCTTGTCCTCGATCCTCTTCTTCTTCTCGGACTCGTCGTCGCTTGAGGAAGCAGAGTCGTCGTCCGAGTCGTCGACGTCGCTGAGCGTGGCGAAGAACGCACGCTGCTCAGCCTGGGCCTTCTCCAAGTACTTGGTCTTGATGTACTCCTTGTTGAAGCCGCCCTTCCGCTTGTGCCTTGCGGGGATGTACTTCTCCTTGCGCTTGCCGGAGTCGTACTTGTGCCCATGATCGCGCTTCCCAGATGAGTGCTTCTTCTTGGGACAGTTGGCGATGAAGTGGTCGGGGTCGCCGCACTCGTGGCATCCTGAGCGTCCTCCTCCGCGGCGACGGTTCATGCGGTTGTTGTGGAACCGCGAGAACCGGTTGGCGAGCATTGCTAAGTCATCATCCCCCAAAGACTCCAGCTGGTCCTCTGTGACAGAAAAGAGAGATGAAAGAGCAAAGCCTCCAGAGGGGTGAGCAGAAGAGCCAGAAACCAAAGCCATAGTCGGGCCAGAAGGATTTTCATAAGAAGCCCTCGACATGGCGTCAATCTCACTAGACTTGAGCTTACTAAAGAGCTCGTCGCAAGTGAGGGTCTCATAGTTAGACGATTCGATGATCGCCTGGTCCTTTGAGTCCCACACCGACCGATCGAGAGTATGTAAAAGCTTCAAAGCCCTCTCATGATCATCGAAAGGCAACAGCTCCTAGTTAGCTCGCATCTTGTTGACAATGACCTGAAAGCGAGCGAATAAACTCTCTATGCTCTCGCCAGGCATGTGTCGAAAGTTCTCATACTCTCGCTTGTGCGACTCGTAGAGACGGGATTTGACTTGAGTGGTTCCCTTATGGAAATGCATGAGGGTCGCCCAAATCTCATGAGCCGTGGGGAGGTGAGAAACGCGATCAAACTCAGACATGCTAAAACAGGAGAACAAGGCGTTACGTGCCCGGCTATTGGCTTCGTGCTCATCGATCTAAAGCTGAGAGACACGAGCAGCCAGAACAACATAATCGGCCTTGTTGCAAATCTCCCAGACAGAAGAGCCCATGCTCTGGAGATAGGCTGACATGCGTATCTTCCAATACGCATAGTTCGTCCCATCAAAGAACAGCGGTTTGCCCACGCCGCGATCCATGTCGCCTTCGGTGCATCTAGAACCGGCTAAGGTGGAAGATCTTTAACCTGCTCCGATACCAATTGAAGGACCGAGAATGCACTAGCAAGGCGACCAGAGGGCAGTGAATGGGAGCTCAAAAATTTCTCTCGAATCTTCGGCCAAATGTCCCAAAATCAACCCCAGAAAGCTACGACCGAAACCGTGATGCCCATGACCCTTGGAAGAGGGTGGATGATCCCTTGGATCACAGCGAGGCACCACAAAGCGATAGCAAACCAAATGGCAAAAGCACTAGAACAAATTCGACCCCAAAAACGATGTCCCGAACGTAGATAGACGGCTACGTCGAGAAACTCCTAAATACCTATGCTAACAAGTAGCAAAGATATCTAGAGAGGTTCCTTGATCAACTCTAGGGCCAAACGAGAAGTCCGAAAACCAAGCGAAGAAGTCGGGAGAGCAAACGCACAAAACTGGAGGCTTCAGCCAATCCGCGGACTGTCCGGCCCTGGGGTCCCGGACTGTTCGCCCCTGCTGCGGACTCTCCGCGAGGGGATGGCGGACTGTCCGCCGGCCAAACACGAGAAACAGCAACTCTGGTGGAACCTCCCTGGACGTTCCCGGACTGTCCGCCAAGCACAGTGGCGGACTGTCCGCGGTTCAAAAATCGCTTGCTCAACAGCGCGGAGTCAGGCCACTGGTCTGGCCGACCCCGACGCGTGGACTGTCCACCGGTCAAAACCGCGGACTGTCCGCCAACGACCAGAGAGGGCGATTTCAGTCGCCTTCTCTCCAAATCTCTCCAAATTCGATCCAAATCAAAATCCCACGTTCCCAAACTTGGAGAAGATGATCACGGGGTAGTTAGGAGACTATCCCCAAGAAATCATCCGCTCAAATCGATTCAATCACCGGGAAATCGAAAGGGAAAGATTAAGAACGAAAAAAACGCCACGAAAATGAAATAAACCCGATCTACTTGTTCGTGAGGAGTTAGATGAATTCCTTCGGTGGAAGTTATCTCCTTTCAAAAATGAACAAGTTGATTCAAACGGATTTCACAAAGACGCAGTAGGGAGAGAGATCGAGTGACTGGAAAATCGCGGAGAAACGAAGAACGCGAAGAACACGAACAAAACGCGAATCAACACATCGATCTGCAACCGTGGGGCTACCACATGCTACAACAGTGAGGTTACGGCCTCACTTCCTCAAAATCTCCAGTACACAGAGGAATGGTTCTCTGCGGATCTCAGCTAGCTACAGTAGGGGATTGGGAGAGCAGGAAACCCTAGAAGCAAAGAGCAAATGACTGAGATAGATGGGGAGGTGGGTGTCTCCCCCTACTTATCCTAATTCTAACTATTCCTAATTCCCACTCTACCCCTAACTACTTACAGAGCGAACCAGCTAAACCCTAAGGTTATTATGGACCAACTCGATGGTAGGTGGATCCAACGGCCACGCCCGCACAACTCGTAGCGTTGCCTCGACGCAACCTCCCGATTGCCGCCACGTGCCGCCACCGCTCTACCTTCCTTTTCCCGGACGTCTCGCCCCCGGTTTTGAGGCCCAAACCGGGAAACCAGCCTTCACGACCAACCCCTGGTTTTGAGGCCCAAACCGGGAAAGCAGCCCACCAGCGCCTGAGTTTTGTGGCCCAAACTCAGCAAACCCGCAGCACCCAGGTTTTGAGGCCCAAACCTGGAAACCGTCCTCAGCCCGAGTTTTGTGGCCAAACTCGGAAACCGTCCGCACCCAGGTTTTGAGGCCCAAACCTGGAAACCGTCCACCCGATGGTTTTTCTCTGGCTCTACCACCAAACCGAAGCTGTAGAGGGGATGCACCTCCCGTGCACCCCGTCCACCGACACGTGTCCCCAAGTCCACGACTCAGGCAACACATGACCGCAAGTCTTCGCTCGTCGCTGTCCCAGGCTGTCAGCCACCACAGCTGATCCTCGGGCCACCGGTCCCTTAGTCCAAGCCTCACGTCCGCCCTTCGCCACACTCGGTCCATCGGCACGGCACGTCTCTACTTAACCTTCACCTTGCCTCTGATCACTGTATCCGTGCTCGACACCTGCACAACACAAGCCAAAGAACATGCGCATCATCCCAGTTGACAATCACTCATCACTCAGGGACTCGGCATACACCCATGTATCCGCAAGAGAAGAAGTATGGAACTGTCGAGCCCACCGGCACTGGCCATCACCTTTCGGCAGACCTAACCTTCACCTGCAACAAGGTGGAATAAAACCCTGAGTACTCGAATGTACTCAGCTAGACTTACCCGTCGGAAACCAAAAATAAAGTGACACCAAGGAGTATGCAAGGCTGATATAAATAGTGGAGCTGGCTAACTTTATTTGCAAAAGGAGCTTAAGTTAAAGGGTTCATCATTTAATTATATGAGCAGTCATCTTTTATCCTAGTCCTTAAACTCTAGGTTTTGCACCTGCACTACAGCACTCACTTGAATCTAGTAAACAATAATATAGTACCATATCAGTTTTGCTTATCAATATTTTAGTTGAACCAACAAATGTCACATGGAGTTGTATCGTGGTGAAGCTCGCCATAGTTTCCCACTAACCGGGGGAGACGGCGACTCGAATCGAATTCCAAACCAGCTGGTGAAAGACCTTTAATACCAACCCACACTTTCCCCGTCGGGTCCATGCATTGGGTAACCGCTCGATGCTTGTTCGTGGTGGTAATCGTCGCGGTTCAAGCACGGACCGCCCAATTGGAACCTGGCGATGGCCTCCCACGGCAGATCGCATTTCCATACTAGAGGGCGCGACACGGGTTGAAATCGGCCCGAACAGCGTCTAACCGGCTTTGGGGTCGATTATTACAGCACCGACATATCCCTAAGTAAAAGGGCGCGTTCAAAAATGAACGAGGGCCAACATCGATAGAAACCTACACGATCCAACGGACGGACTGCCCCAAGTTTCCAAACTTGTGCCTTGCCTTCCAGTTGACCGTATTTCATTACTACTCAGGTTCTTTTCCACGATAGCAAATATAGCCAACCGTGATCCGGTAAATACCCACCATGGGTATTACGGAAACATCCTTAACTTACTACTTTTATTAAGCAGACTAAGCAATTCTACGTAAAACAAAGTAAACAGGGTATTCAAGGCAGGTATAACCAATAATTCAAGGAATGGTAATGCAACAATTAGGATCCAATCAACTCCTATACCTAATGCATCACAATATAAAAGTACTCAAGTAATTTAAATTGTAAATACTGGGGGACTTAGAATGCTCCGGGGCTTGCCTGGGAACCAACACTAGATTAGTGTTTGTTAGGTGATACTTGCTTGACAAGCATCTCCGTTGTATCCTTTGTTTAACTCCTCATCTTCGGGATAATCCACCAAACACCGTCTTTGGGTTTAGCCACATCATCACGTCCTTCATGATGTATCTACCGTTACCTAAATGAGGTGCGCAATGCAAGCGTATGAATGCAGGGAAACGCTTACGAAGCAACACAAACATTACTAATTACTTCGCATAAGCAATCATGATAACTATTAAAAGAAGACATAGCTCTAATTCACAACATGACATGATCACTTCAGCAGGTTCATATTAAGGAAAAGTGTGACACGATTCATTAAGCACTCAGAGAGGCTAACTATAACAATCCATCAAGACTACATCACACATCACACAAATGGAACACCTGTATGCACATACAACTATTATTTTAGTTAAGCATGTCAATGAACATCATCTAATATATTTATAAAACACATTAGGTTGATTAACTTAATAATATGGAATAAACATGCTCATCATTAACAAGGCAGAGGGTATCACTGAAGATCACATAAACAACTATCGAGTTACATCAATCAATTTAGGCTGATTCACTAAACAAGGACAGCCACAGTTCAGGTACTTTAAACAGACATAACTGAGGCTACACATAACCCAACAAGGTGATCCTAGGCTTTCTGGAAAGCTAATGAAATTACCTAAAACTTTGCTATCATCACTTAAGCCTGATTCAGCAACTAAAAAGACCAAACATAACAGACAAGCACTTCTATCCAAACTTTGGGCAGAATATAACATTCATCTTCAAACAACCATAACTAGAAATCTAAAGCACCAGAAGACTTGACATCAGAGTTATTACAAAGATTATTAAGTTGTCTAAAACTTATTTATAATCATCTCAAGATGATTCAGCAGTTATCATGGCTAACCAACTCAAACAAGTAAATCTGTCCAGATTTGGACAGATTCTGACCTCTAAATTGAGAGACATGTAACTCAAGTTCTAGACCACCAAAAATAGTGATCCAAGACAATATAGAAAGATTATGAAAAACACTACAACTCTTCTATTAACACAAAGACATGATTCATAACTTAAACTAGCCAAATAATTTATTCTTTCAGATCTGCACAGAAAGTATGCAAAACATGACAACAAACTTGCAAAATCTATAACTCCTAATCTACTGGGCCTAAAATCATGAAATTTTAGGAAAAGCAAGATAAAGAGGTTATATACAACTTTTATATAGAACATATCTACAGAAAACATTATTTTATTCACGCACTAATCACCTCTACAGAAACTGTGCATGCAGAAATTTCAGCATATTAATAAATCACTTCATCACTTGTTTGATTAGCATGTGAGCACACATATGAGCTATGAACGTCATCAAACACTTATAAACATGAGCACACAATACTTATCTTAGATTAACATGCAACAAAGGTAATCATTTCAACATATTCATTTTCATTTACCAGTATGCTTTTATTAATTAAACAACTAACTAACAAAGGCATTATCTTTAAGTGATGTTGCAAACATATAATTTGGGGCTCATATTTTTACTAAGGATAGATAATGTCAAATCATGACTACTGTAAAAATATTATATGCTCAGGTATTATAATTTATTTATTAAAAACATGGCAAGATCTATTCACAAAAATGCATGTGAGAGCAACAAAATTCCATAAATCATATTTTCTGTAAACACATGGCCATGATAAAATTACCTAAGGTACAACAACATCATAGAAAGGCAGTGGAACTATCTTTTCCATTTTGACATTTAAACATTTATCATAAATCATTTTAATCCATTTAATGAGCTGAGAAAAAGATAAATTCATAACTAGTTCATACATGCACCACAAATCCTGAAATTTTTACCACAACACACATATCACATGACAAGCCTACCATAAACATTTCGCTGCAAACAAAGCAAAACAACAACAGATATCATTTTCTTCCTATTTAAAGCTATTTAACACAAATTAATCGCCACAGCACAAACTTTATACTAACAGACCACAGATTAAACATTCACTGGATAGTACTCTTCACGAGGATTCCAAAAAGTCCTCACTCGTAATTTTTCGATATTCCTACGATTTACTACGCATTTTACAACATGGAACCAGATTTGCTATTTAAAGGAAAACGAAAACAGAGAAACCTTTTTGCATCGGGAACCCTAGAACCTGCAGAAATTAACCAAGGACTAGTTAGCAAACACTTGAGTCATGTCATTTATGCAAAGTGAAACAAGAAAGAGTTTCAGCTTTACTAGATGCCCCTTCTTCTTCGTTTTCACGGCAAAACCACGGAACTGCAGACGGATGTTGCCGGACTCGAGCTGTTGGTGGCCGGACTTGGGTTCAGGGCGCCGGGGCTGGTCGCTGGGGGCTGGGGCGGCCAGCTGCTGCCCTGGTCAGGCTGCCGCTTATTGCTGGAGCCAGGGCAGGATTTGCCGACCTGTTGCGCTACTTTTGCAGGGGCGCGACAACCGGGAGCCGCGGTTGCTGGCGCCTGCAGCGCAGGAAGAAGGGAGCGAGCAGGGGGAAAAAGACGGGGAGCAGGGGGCGCCCGGGAGAGCAGCCTGCTGCTCTGGTGTTGTTTGCTGCTGCGAAGGAGAGGATAGGCCAGGGACTCGGCCATGGAGGTGGAAGAGGAAACAGGAGAGGGGAAAAGGAGAGGACCGGTGGTCATGGGGAGAACGTGCTGCTGGTTTTCTTCTCCTGTAAGAAAGAGAGGCCGAGGAGGAAAGAAGTTGCGTGAGGAAGGGGAGAGGGGCACCGCCCCTGCTGGCCAACGAGAGGGCGCCGCAGGCCTCGGGGAAGGCGCGACCTCGGGAGGAGGGACGCGGCCTCGAAAAGAGGGCGCAGATTGTCGGTAATTTTCTTCTGTGGAATTTCTTTCCCATTTTGGCAGGTTTCCGGAAACTTTCGGTCAAGATTAAAAATTCCAAATGCTGATCAAACGGACTCTGATTCTGACGAAACTAATTTTGTTGTCGTCGTCTCGACGAGTACTCCGACTTTCGTTAAAGGCACTAGGTCAGATTCCCAATAGTTTGCCCGGTAACGATCGTCGACGGCAGCTTCGCGGTGACCGAATTTCCAATTTTGGAGTACAGACTTAACTTATTTCTGAAACGTGAAAACTGCGTTATACTCTATCTTGTGAGCTCATTTTCACCCTTTTCGGCACTGATCCAGGTTTCGGCCATAAAATGAAATTTGTTCCTTTCGATCTGTACTACAACTTTTGTTTAAGGCGCACTGACATGCGAACACCCAAAAATATCGTTCAACTCTGGTCAAAGCAGTCACCAAGTAGGATCCAGATTACGGTCTCTCGTCGGTCGGAATATTTTCCGATCATCTGCTCAACACGGAACTTTCATAACTTTTGACCGTGAGTTCATATATAGTTGATCGGGCATAATTGCGGTACTTGGTTGAACTCAACGGATCTTCTTCACTTAATTCGTGATTATAGGTCAAGCTGTGACTCGTCATTTCATGTGACTTTTTGATTTCAAACTTCACGAAACTTTTCTACCAGTCACTATAGATAGGAACTGAACCGGGGCACATAAAAAAGTCATATTTAGCAGTAATTTTGAATATTCCAAAATTGGGCAATCATTATTACTTGTGCTGTTAATTATTTTCGGAATAATTTAAACAGAGGCTCTATTTTTGGGGTTGATTCCAAATCTTCAGTCATCCCTGACAATACTACAAATCATCTCTCGATCATCACCTGACAGACCATGTTTATTTTTAAACTGACTGCTCGACTGGCGTCAAACACCAGGGGTGTTACACATTCACCCCCCTCTGGTCGCCAATTCGGTCCTTCACTTTCAGGACCCAAGTTGAAAGCTTCTTTGATGGCATTGGAGATGCTGTTGTGGAATACCTCGTTATGAGAGGTGAGGGTAGCAGACATCGCCTGGCAAATTGTCTCTCGCATTGCATTGTGCTGTATCAGAACATTTGGGTCTGGTTCTCCATCCATGATCACCATTGGAAGATGAGTTTTCTGGAAAACCTTTTCTCTGGTTTTGTTGAAACTCAATAGGCACTTGTACTGATATTGCTCAACAGTTTTCTCCACTAAGCATCTGAGATCCTCCGGAAGCTCATCCATTGTCACGTTCAAAAACCCTTTGTTGCTGAAAGTCATGATCAAACGACTGCGGTCCACTAGGCGTGGCAAAAGATGTGTTGACGCTAAAAGTTGGTACTTTGAAAACGCCAACACACTCACACGGTCCTTAGAGATCATGTGTGAGTGAGGATCCGAGATCTCCGATGCGGATACATGGGTGTATGTCAGATCTTGAGATGATGAGTGATTGTCAACTGGTTTGATGCGCATGTTCTTTGGCTTGTGTTGTCCAGGTGTCGAGCTCAGAGACGGTGATCAAAGGCAAGGTGAAGGTCAAGTAGAGACGTGCCGTGTCAATGGACCCGGAGCGGTGAAGGGCGGACGTGAGGCTTGGACTGATGGACCGGTGGCCTGAGGATCAGCTCTGGTGGCTGACAGCCTGGGACAGCGACAAGTGAAGACATGTGGGTGGACGGGGTGCACGGGCGGTCCATCCCTCTACGACTTCGGTTTGGTGGTAGAGCTCCAGAAAAACCACCAGTGAGGATGGTTTTTGTTGATGGTCCTTAAACACTTGTTTTACCATCAACATTTTACCCAAAAATTCACCAAAAAGGCATTAAAAGTAGTCGAATAGGTTTCAAACTAACCAAATTCCACATGTCCATAGATTTTTATTTGAATGCAGGATTTGGACCAAATTTGGAGAATGGACCCACTAGAGGCCGAGACCACTCACCAGGGCCCATTTAGGCCCTAGTGGGGTGCCGCCCGCCACCCCTAGGTGGCGCCCGCCACCTAGGTGGCGCCCAAACTTCTCCCCTGCCACGTCACTGATCCGTGTGACCACCCCAGGGCCAAATCTTAGCCCTCGTTCACTAGGTCGGTGGCATCGGAGGGCTCAGGAGGGAGTGGCGTGGATCATGCATGCCGCCATGCAAAGAAGAACATGTTGAATTGAAGAAGCACATGCTTCATTCTTCTCCACCATTGATCTGAAGGAGGTTACGATCCAAGGGCTCTCATCCATCATCACGCAAATCAATGATGTGGCGATGGAGTAGCCCCTACTCCACCTCTCTACTATAAATACCCCCTGGAGGTGTCACCTCATTTCAAGCAAGGAAAGCAAGGAGAAGCAAAGAAGAAAGCAAGGCTAAAGCTAGAGAGCTAATAGCTTAGGATGTAGCCATGCTTAGGCAAGTAGGTAGCTAGTAGAGCAAGGCATCCTTGCCTCATTGCCCTCGCGGAAGCACTGCTGAAGGCTTAGCTCAGGAGTAGAAGCATGCGAGTGATCGGTCCTAGAGTTGGGAAAAGTCTTCATTCATCTCCAGTTCAGGTTTTTCTCTTGTAACTCAAGCACTTTACTATATTCTAGTTCATCATTTCAAGTATTACTTTATTCTACTTGCTAGTATTGATTAGTATACTTGATTGATTGCTTGAGTACCTAGCTCTCCTACATTTCAATTCACTTAGCAGGGACGTAGCTAGCGGTGGGGCGGGAGGGGCTCGAGCCCCTCCTACCGCTACCGAGTACATGAAATCCCTATAGTATTCTGTTGAAATTTTAGTCATAGATATATAAGGTAGGAGGGGCTGAGATTGTAGATGTACAAGGTAGGAGGGGCTAGAATTTATTGGGAGTACAAAATGTTATCTTTTGTTAATTAGACAAGTAATCCAGTAGACACCAAGAATTATTATTCAGCTAAGGCACAAGACACAATCCTAACTTTTCAGTTCCTAGCCCACCGCCCCAAGTCATCCCTATTAGTGTTCTTCCCTGCACCCTAACCCATCCCTATAGAGTGTTCCTGCTCATTCACGTGGTGTCATGCACCGCCCCAACTCATCCTTATGAGGTGTTCTTCCCTGCGGCCTAACTCGTCTCTACAGAGTGTTCCTTCCCGTTCACATGGCGTCATGCAATTCCTAGTGAGCAACGGACGCGACTACGCCGTAACACAACCAACGGGGCAATGACTCCTGGGTGCGGTTGTGCAGGGGCAAGCCAGCGGGGCCACGATCGGCGACCAGCGAGCAACCATGCCTATTCGCGAAGCTGAGTGACGCGGCAAGCTGTGAGCGTGTAGCCAGGTGTGGCAGTCAGCGGATGAGTAGCCTGGCATAGCGGGCAGGCTGGCAAGCGAGCATAGGCGGCAGGACCGACAATCAAAGAGCTAGGCGCAGCGCTAGTGGACGAGGACACGCCACAGTCTGCAACAGGCTCCGGGTATCTAGAGAGCAGGTGACTTTTTTTAAAAAAATTTCAGCATCAACTTTCGTTCAGCCCCTCCTAAATTTTTTCCTGGCTTCGTCCCTGTCACTTAGCCATAGTAGTTAATCTCTAGTGTGCTTAGTGTTTGATCTTTGCCAGTAGGTTGCTTAGTTTGTTTAGTGTTTATCTTATTAAGTCAAGTATTTGCTCTGATGTCCACAAGGGTGTCTCTATTCTAGGCCAGGGTAGAGATAGTTAGAATATAATTAGGCGTGGTGCTTAGTTATAGACTTACCTTTAGATACGGATAGACCCCCGGATAGCTGTGGTAGCAAGCAGGTGGTGACAGCCCTGTGCGCCTTGAATTCCACCGCGTAGTTGGTCTAGTTTAACAGTAAGGCTCATTGTGCTAGCATTCAACCTAAGTCAGTGGTAAAGGCTAGTACGTCTCGGTACTTGACAAGATAGGAATAAAACTATACTTAACCTGGTTGCTTATTTGGCATTTGCCTATCTTGCTTTGTAGTTATCTAGGAGTAGTTATTAATTATTAGTTAGTTATATTAGTTATCCTTAGTTATCTTATTCCCCCGATCTACTTGTCTATCCACCTTACCTTAGCCATTCCATTCATCCTTACCTATCCACTCATAAATTCTATCTAGCCTTTCATCTCCTCTCTTCTCTCCTCTCCTTTTCCCTTTCTTATTTTTCGACTCTCATCCCCTCCTTGACTCGAATCATACACCACCCTAGCCTTACTTAGGGATCAAATAAATCGACACATGGTACTCCCAGGCGAAGTGCTACTATGATAGTTCTATGCGCTTGCAGAATCTCCTCTAGGTAGATTGCAATCTCTCTAGCTAGCTCCTACTAGTGTCGGGATTGACAACCCCATTTGACATTAGTAGATAGCTGCTTTAGCTTCACTCCTTTAGGTATAGTGACGGGACTTGCTACAAGCATTTCTGGCGCCGTTGCCAGGGATAGACTCCATAGTCAACTCCTAGTAAGGACATTAGCAAGTGTCAACAAGCATTTCTGGGCCGTTACCGGGGATACTTGCCTAGCTCTATCTTTAGTGAAGTTAAGAACTACCAACAAGCATTTCTGGTGCCGTTGCCGGGGAAGGCAATCGGTGTATCCTTCGAGTCCTTGTCGAATTTATCTTCGCTTAAGCTTCCGCTTAGCGAATCCCATCTTTCCCCATTCTTTCTTTCCTTAGTCCTTCTTATCTTTTTCCTTCATCCTCTTCAACTTATTTCTTTCTTATCTCGTTCTACCTTCACGATGGCCAATAAGACCATTCGTGAGTTTTCTGCTCCTTCTGCCACCAATGTAGCGACAGGACCAGCCGTGATCGATGCCAACCTCAATTTTGAGTTGAAACCGGCTCTGATCACGATGGTCCAAGCTAGCCCGTTCGGTGGCAAAGCTCATGAGGATGCCAATGCTCACCTCCAACAATTTTTGGAGATTTGCGGCACCTTCACCATTAGGGGGATAACCCAAGAAGCCATTCGTCTTCGTCTCTTTCCCTTTTCTCTCCTAGGAAAAGCGAAGCAATGGTTGTATACCAATCGCAACACTGTAGACACATGGGACATGTGTTCCAATGCTTTTCTCATCAAATTCTATTTGATGGGCAAGACGAACGCTCTTCGCAACAAAATCTCCAGCTTTATGCAATAAGCCGAGGAATCTATTCCCGAGGGTTGGGAGAGAATGCAAGAGTACATCACTGCTTGTCCACACCATGGCATGGAGGACTGGCTGTTGATCCAGATCTTTTACCATGGCCTAACCCCACTCTCTAGAAGCTATTTGGATGCCGCCGCCGGCGTTGCATTCTTTTCTCTGAATGTTGCAGATGCTAAGGCTCTCATAGGCTCTCATAGCGGCTGAAGGATCTTGAGTTCACACACATATCAGTTTGGGTCCGGGTTTTCGACCTCCCGCTGGGGATGATGGACTTGAGAAATGGTATGTTGTTCGGCAATCGGATTGGAAGAGCACTAGCAGTTGACGTAGAGGACGATGGAACAGCAGTTGGTGGTTTTCTGTGGATTAAGGTGAAGACTGACATTCACAAGCCATTGATGCGCGACATTTTGGTGGAAGGTGAGGAGGGTGAGGAGGATTGCTGGTGTCCGATCTGCTATGAGTTCATCCCAAACATTTGCTATGGTTGTGGGCGGCTTGGCCATGTGGAAAAGGAGTGTGATTCCTGTGTTGAGGAGGAAGGAGGGAATAGGCAGTTTGGGGACTGGATGCGGGTGACTCAACCTCGATGGAAGGGGCACAACAAACAGAGGCATAAATGGTCAGAAGGGGGGAGTTCAGGTAGTGGAAAATTTGGGAGAAGTAGGGACAGTGGCAAGCTGAGTTTGGTGCAAGATCGGGGCAGGCCACCAGCGGCTTTTCTGAAGACAAGTTCTTTCCTTGATCCGGAGCTGAAAGATGATGGCACTAGCCAAATTAAATCTTTGGGCAGAGCAGCTGAGGAGAGGTTGGGAAAGCCAAAGGTCCTGAACTATGAGGTAGAGGTGGATGGGGGAGAACAGGAGACGGGTGAGTTAGGGGACCAGCAGCTAGAAGGGAGAAATCTGCAAGAGGGGGTGAAGTTGGTGGAAAACAGTGTGGCGTCGAGTCCTGTACAAGTGGCACCTGACAATGTTGGGTTTTTTGTTGTGCAAGGCAAGGATGGCCATTTGGAGGGGGAAAAGGAGATGGAGGTGGATGGGTTTCCTGTGGGGGTGACAGTAGCAGGAAATAAAGATGCTCAGGGAGTGGGGTTAGTACAGGGGCTGCAAGAAGGAGGGCAAAATCTGGTAGCTCCTAGTGTTGGGGGCATGGGTTTGGAAGGGGTTGTGGATGTGGGGAAGAAGCCTGGTTCGTTTCGACGGAGGCCACGAGCCCCGGGTGACATGCCTGAGCCAAAAAGTGGGGATCCAGAGAAGAAAAGGCGTCGGGAATCGGTGTCCCCTATCGTGGGTTTGGACACAAAAAGAAAGAGGATGGTAGGGGTTGCAGCAGAAGCGCAGGGGGAGGATGAGATGGCAGGACTGGCGCAGTCCTGCCCAACCAAATGAGGCTTATAGCTTGGAATTGTCAGGGGTTGGGGAACGGCCCGGCAATTCGGAGCATTTTGGAGCTCCAGAAGGAGGAGGTCCCCGATGTTTTGTTCCTCTCAGAAACAAAGCATGATGGCAGGTGGCTGGAATGGTTATGATGGAGGTTGGGTTTGACTAGCATGGTGGCAAAAGATAGTGTAGGGGCGAGTGGAGGCCTCACAGTTTTTTGGAGGAAAGATCTTGACCTCACGGTCAAAAGCATGTCTAAATATCATATAGACATGGTAATAAAGGAGGAAGATGGTTTTGAATGGAGGTTTTCGGGGATTTATGGGGAATCAAGGAAAGAGAAGAAGGAGAAAACTTGGGACACACTTTGAACTTTGCATGGGCGCCTCTCTCTTCCATGGGTTTGTGCGGGCGACTTCAATGAGGTCCTTTTTGCTCATGAGGAGGGGGGATCAGCGAGGGAGGAGGCAGCCATGGAGAATTTCAGGGTGGCTTTGGAAGACTGCGATCTTCATGATCTAGGCTGCGTGGGGGATATGTTCACTTGGCGCAATAATCATCATAATGTTGGAAGCTACACAAGAGAAAGGTTGGATCGTGCCCTTGCTAACACAACCTGGAGATGCAAATTTCCTCTAGTACGAGTTATTAATGGCAACCCACGGCACTCAGACCATAGGCTTGTAATTGTGGATGTGGGTGAGAGGGAGGTATAGAGGTGGGAGGGTCCAAGAGAGGTGCTGCGATGTTTTGAAGCTCGATGGCTAGAGGAGGAGGATTGTGCAGCTAAGGTGGAGGAGGCCTGGGGTTCAGCCCTGATGGATGGCACCACCACCCTTTTGGAGTTGCAAAGCCAGGTTTTGGGGGAGCTGTGGGAGTGGGACCAGTCGGTCTTGGGAGAGCTGGAGAAGGGGGTGAAAAATGCTAGGAGGGAATTAGAAAAATGTAGGAGGCAGGGGATCTCTCAGGAGAATGTGAACCGGGAGCATGTTCTGCGTTATAAATTAGAAAGATTGGAGGACCAACTGCATGTGTTTTGGAAACAACGGGCTCACAATTCTTGGCTGTTGAAAGGGGATCGGAACACCTAATTTTTCATTCCTGTGCATCAGAAAGAGGACGAAGAATGGGGTCAAACGCCTAGTTGAGGAGGGGGGGTGCTGTTGTGGAGGGAGATAGGCTCAAATCTTACATCGCAAATCAATATCAAGCTCTATTTTTTACACAGGCTGGAGGAGAGGTTGATGAGGTGACCAGCTGTGTTCGGCAGCGTGTTACTCGCGAGATGAATGAATTTCTTTTGGCCCCATATTCAGGAGATGAGGCGTGGAAGGCACTAGAGAGTATTGGGGACCTCAAAGCCCCCTGGGCAGATGGCATTCCAGCTATTTTTTATAAGAGATTTTGGGGCCTAATTGCAGATCGGGTGAAGGGGGAAGTGCTGGCTGTTTTGAATGGAGGGGATATGCCACCTGGTTGGAATGACACTATAATTGTTCTTATTCCCAAGGTCGACAAACCAGAGAAACTCAAAGAGCTTCGACCGATTAGCTTGTGCACTGTCCTATACAAGCATATCTCCAAAGTAATTGCTAACAGGCTGAAAGTGGTGCTGCCAGAGGTTATTTCTCAATCTCAAAGTGCCTTTGTCCCTGGACGGTTAATAACAGACAACATCTTATTGGCATATGAGTTAACACACTACCTGAAGAACAAGAGGAGCGGAACAAATGGGGTGGCAACAATTAAGTTAGACATGAGCAAGGCTTATGACCGTGTCGAGTCGGGTTTTTTGCATAGTATGATGATCAAACTAGGCTTTAGACAGCAGTGGGCTGATTTGGTGATGAGATGTGTCACAACGGTGAACTACCGGATAAAAGTCAATGGGGAATACACGGAGGTGATCTTACCGCAGCGGGGGCTCCGGCAGGGGGATCCCCTATCTCCCTACCTTTTTATCATTTGTGCTGAGGGGTTGTCCGCCATGTTAGAGAAGGCCAAGTTTAACCAAAAAAATGTGGGCATCAAGGTGTGTCGTGCTGCTCCAAGTGTCAACCATCTTCTCTTTGCGGATGATTCACTGATCTTGATGAGAGCACGAAATGAGGAGGCAAGGGAGTTGAAGAGGATTTTGGAGGTCTATGAGAGGGTGTCTGGACAGATGATCAACAAGGACAAATCATCTATCTTGTTCAGTCTGAACACAGTAAGAGCAGTGAGGGACCAAATGAAAGCCACCATCTCGATCTCACAAGAGAAATGGGGAGAAAGGTACTTAGGGTTTCCTGTCTCCATTGGGAATTCAAAGAAGACCTTTGCATATATTAAGCAACGTATCTGGTGTCGAGTGCAGGGATGGCAGGAAAAAATACTTTCAAAGGCAGGAAAAGAAATATTAGTCAAGGCTGTGGCCCAAGCCATCCCAACCTATGCCATGTCCTGTTTTGACATAACCAAGACTCTGTGCGACGAAATCAGTGCAATGGTGGGCAGGTACTGGTGGAGTCAGCAAGACAAGACTAATAAAATACATTGGCTCAGCTAGGAGAAAT
This sequence comes from Coix lacryma-jobi var. lacryma-jobi, assembly GCA_009763385.1. Classification (NCBI taxonomy): domain Eukaryota; kingdom Viridiplantae; phylum Streptophyta; class Magnoliopsida; order Poales; family Poaceae; genus Coix; species Coix lacryma-jobi. The sequence continues at coordinate 63,451,616 of CM019829.1, read as the reverse complement.
TGACTCGCTCAAAAAAGATTGGGGGACTGGGCCTCAGAGACCTACACCTATTCAACCGAGCTATGCTAGCCAGACAGGCATGGAGGCTGCTGACCAACCCGGGAAATCTTTGTGGGAGAGTGCTGAAAGCAAAATATTTTCCTCACAATAGTATCTTGGAGTGCCAGCCTAAAGGAGGCATCTCGTTTACATGGAGGAGCATTCTACAGGGGGTCGATCTTTTGAAGAAAGGCTTGATTTGGCCGGTGGGAGATGGGAGACAAATTCATATTTGGGCCGATCCATGGATACCCCGGGGAGAAACTCGACGACCGATCACCCCAAGGGGGGCTTCCTTGCTGACAAGAGTTGATGAACTCATTGATCCGAACACTGGTGGTTGGGATGAACAACTGGTACGTGACACGTTCTGGAAAGAGGATGCAAAGACTATTCTGACAATTCCAATTGGAGAAGGTATGTCGGATTGGCTAGCTTGGCACTTCGATTCAAAGGGTCTTTTCTCTGTTAAATCAGCATACAAGCTTGCTGTGCAAATCCGTGACAATGAGGCTGGGAAGACAGGTGAAACATCTACGGAGAGGGGTTCAATGGATAGTCATTTCCCTTGGCACAAAATATGGCAGCTGAAAGTTCCAAACAAGGTTCAGATGTTTCTTTGGCGATTTGTCCATAACAGTTTGGCAGTTCGAAACAATCTAAAAAGAAGGAAAGTCAAGACTAAAACTCTATGTCCTATGTGCTGTAGACTTGATGAAGACTGCGGCCACCTATTTTTTAAATGTAAGAGGGCCCGGGAGTGTTGGCGGTCCATGCAGTTGGAGGATGTGCGATGCAATTTAGCAAGATGCGGTTCCGGAAAGGATGTAGCACTAAAGAAATGGGCAATGCATCCAGATCTTCAGCTGAAAGTTGTGGTGTGGCCGTGGAGATGGTGGACGGCTAAAAATAAAGCAAATGCGGGAGAAAGGGTGCAAGCTGCGGTGGAGGTGTGCAATGCAGTCCAGTATCACCTAAATGAATTTTGAAGGACCGTGAAGCAATCAGAAAGCGACCAGAGGGGGGGTGAAAGGGAGCTTCAAAATTTCCTTTCGGAAAATAGTAGCCACTCTCCTAAGAATCACCCCGAAAGCAAATCCTAGAGCTTGCAAGTGTCCACGACCCTAGATGTAGGGTGGATGCTTCCAAGAAGCACAGCGAGACACTACACAACTCTAGAAATCCAACGCAACAGTCCAAAACCAAATCCGAGATCGCACGAACGAACAGCGGACAAAATTGTGCAGAATCACCTGCATCGGACGCTGGCCTGCGTCCGATGCCCAAGTGTCGGACGCGTCCGATGCAAACAGTGCCTCTCGGAAACCTTACTGCATACGCATCGGACGCTATGAACAGTGAACTCTCAGCGTCCGATGGTCTCACTCCGGCGCGTCCGATGCACAACGGAGCATCCGGTGGCGGCGTCCGATGCTCCTTTGAAAAGTGTCAGAAACTGACACGTGGCAACGGAGCGTCCGATGCCAAAGGGGTCAGCGTCCGATGCCAAGAACTCGAGCGTCCGATGCCCCCGACGCAGTGCTGTTCTTCCGTGAAATTCACTCGATTTCATCTTAATCAAAAGCACTAGGGCTTAGACTTGGTGTGTGAAGTTCCAAGGATGTTAGTGAGCTATCCCACGGGAATCATGGCTCGAACCTAACTCCAAATCGAGGAATTGGAAGAAATCGGGGCAATGGAGCAAAAACCGATCCAACACGAAAATCGTTCGATCTCCTAGACCGTGAGGTTAGAGGAGAATTCCTTCGGTGGAAGGAAGTGCCTCACGACCTAGGAAAACTTGGTTCAAACGGATTTGCAAAAGATGAACCGAGCAAAGAGATCAAGTGATGGGAAAAACGTGGAGAAAAAGGATTCCGCGAAGAACACAAACAAATCGCAAATCACAACCACGAATTGCAACCGTGTGGCTACCACACGCTACAACAGTGAGGTTACGGCCTCACTTCCTCAAAATCTCACGGGCACAGAGGTATTGTTCTCTTCTCTGTGGATCTCAGGATCGCTACAGCAGAGGAGAGGGACAGCAGGAAAACCTAGAAGCAAAATAGCAAATGACTGAGATGGATGGGGAGGTGGGTGTCTCCCCCTACTTATCCTAAATCTAAACTATTCCTAATTCCCACTCAACCCCTAACTACTTACAGAGCGAACCAGCTAAACCCTAAGGTTATTCTGGACCAACTCGGTGGTAGGTGGATCCGACGGCCATGCCCGCACAACTCGTAGCGTTGCCTCGACGCAACCTCCCGATTGCCGCCACGTGCCGCCCTTGCTCTGCACCCCCGGTTTTGTGGCCCAAACCGGGAAACCAGCCTTTTCCAGCCAACCCCCGGTTTTGAGGCCCAAACCGGGAAACCAGCCCACCAGCTTCTGAGTTTTGAGGCCAAACTCAGCAAACCCTCAGCGCCCAGGTTTTGAGGCCCAAACCTGGAAACCGTCCTCAGCACGAGTTTTGTGGCCAAACTCGGAAACCATCCGCACTGTAACACCCCCGGTGTTAAGCAATCCCTAAATGCATAATCTGGCATGGCATGAGCATAGCATCTCATCATTTCATGTGCATATGTTTGTTGAAGTGCTTAAGTCCTTGTTTGGTCTCTAGTGTAACCTTGTTTGCTTTCTGTTTCTGACCAAGTGCCTTATAACAAAGTTGTAGATCTTGATGAAGGGAACAACCTTGCTTTACAGCACTTTCTCAGAAAAAGCTGTTAAATTATGATTTCTTGCATTAGAAAAATGGTTTAGCACTAAAATTCTTTTAAACAGCAGAATTTGGACTTGAGCCTTAAAGATGATTTGTTCCTTACAAAATTCTAAGCAACTTTGCTTTTAGGACCTTCTCCTGTTTCGGCTAAGTTTAGGAGTTATGGAGCATCAAAGTTTTTAACCAAACTTCATTAGTTTAACCCCAGTGGACCCCGCCTGTCAGTCTCTCCTTCTTCTCCTTCGCGCACGCGCCGCTCCCTCCGCGCCGGCAGAATCCGCCCGCAGCCGCGAGACCGCTTCGCCGGCCGGCCAAACCACCGACTTCGCCGCCCGTGGTTTGCGCCCGAACTCGCCACGTCGCTCCATGCACCGCGTCCGCACTCGCCGCGTGTCGCGCGACGCCTGACGCCGCCGCGTCCGGTCGGGAGTTCCCCCGACGGGAACCGGCCAGGTGCAATGCACCTAGCACTTCGTTCCTTTTGCCTTCGCTCCGCCCCGTGCTTGCAACCAGAGGAGCATTCCATTGCTCACTCTCTCCCTCGCTCCACTCCACTCCATCTTCACCAGAGCTCCGCGCCGCCGCCGCCCGCCGAACTCCGGCGAGCGATTACTCGCTCCACCGCTCACCGCCGCTCGATTCCTCCCGCCAGTTTCTCCGCCCTAATCTCCTCTTTCTTCAGTAAGGGTTGGTTTCGCCTCTCTCCCTCTCTAGCCGCCGGAACAGCGGATGCCATCCGCAAGCTCCCGCCATGGCCGCCACCGTGACCTTCATGTGGACCGGTCATCTCCGGCCAAGCTATCCCAAGCCGACCCATGTTCTAGTCTTCCCTACCACCGTAGTTGCCTAGGTTTCGATGGAGACCTCTCTGCCACCATGTTCAACCGGAACCGAGCCGTGTCGCCGCCGTGCATAGCTCCGAGCAATGCTGCGGTTACCGAGGCTCGAAGGTTGCCCGAATAGGTTGCTTAGGTCTTGCTTAGGACTAGTGTTAATCTCGCCGAGTCGCAAGCCGCCGGGAAGAGTTCCGCCGCCAAGTCGCAGAGCCGCCGCTCCGCCATGGCCGCCGTCGAGCTTGCTCCGGTATCCCTCTGGCTCAGCGAGTCGGTTAGTTGTGTTCGCCTCACAAACCCGCACCCAGTGATGGTCTCAGTGTCACCGGAAGCGTCGCCGTCGACGAGCTAGGGCCGGTCAACGACCACGGCGCAAAACTCCGCCGTTGACTGCCGAGCCTGGCCTCGCGCGGTAACATGCCGAGCTTGGCCTCGGAAGCTTGGTCGCCCTGACCAGCGGGCCCCGACTGGCAGTAAGAAAAAGAGAAAGGGAAGAGCTTGGGTGCCGTAGGCCTCGGAAAGCCGGATGCGCCGAGCCTTCGCCTCGAGCCTCGGCCGAGTCGGTTGAGTCAGTAAGTCTCGGTTGAGTCAGTAGCCTCGGCTGAATGGGTTAGCCTCGGCTGTCAGTGTGCCTCGGCCGAATCGGTAGAATGTGTCTGAGCCTCGGCCGAATCGGTCGAGTGCGTCTGAGCCTCGGCTGAGTTGAGCCGGGTGTGCCGAAGCCTTCGCCTCGAGCCTCGGCCGAGTCGCGCCGGGTGTGCCGAGCGTCTGTCTTGTGCCTCGGCCGAATCAAGAAGGGAGTCCGTACGTTAGGATTGAGTTTTCCTTTTTAATGTGTTTTGCAGAATCCATGTAAAGGCTTCAAAAATTCATACAAGGCTCATTTTAAGTCCAAATCCTGTGAAACAAATTTTGTTAGGTCAAGCATGTTTAGATCTATCAGTGAAAACTGTTGAATGCATTCTTGGTGATATTTTTTTATGTGTAGATTTATTTACATTAGAAAAGTGCTGATAACTTGGAAAATGCATAACTAATATATATCAGTCAGAAAAATGTGATTCCAATTTTGTTAGGTTTGTATGGATGTGTAGTTTCAGAGAAAAATATAATATGAGGTTGTTCTGTGAATTAATTTGACAGTAGCTTTTAAAATGGTTAAATGTCGTTTCCTTGTTTATTTTGTAGTAATTAAAATATGAGGAATATGAACTTGAGAATTTAAGCACATTGCTCTTGTACTAGGAAGCTCAGTAGAAAAATAAGAAATCTGTTGTTTGACACTTTGTGCTAGGGTGTGTAGTTCAAAGCACCTTTCCATGATAGAATTTGTCTTTTTCATAGAGAATGGAGTTTAAGTCCAAATGAGATGAAATTTGGACAGGGAGCTAGATTAGGTGTTGTTAACTCCCAGTAATTTCTGTAGATTTTTCTGAAGCTGTCTAGGTTAGGTTGCTGTTTAAAGCATGTGTAAATAGATTTATTTCAGCAAGTAATTAGAGGGTAATAAACTCACTAAGTAGACTTTGATGTGGTGACAACATCGCTTAACAAGTTGATTATGATAGGTTAATTAGTTGGGATGATGTTGACCACCTTGCTGAAGAGAACGCAGTAGATGACATGTGCCTATCTCCTGATTGCTGTCGATCATGTGCATCACATATGCATTCTATGTGCATTCATCCTATTCATGCACTTTATGCATCATACAGGATCAGCGGAGGAGATCCAGACCCAGTCGATACTGGAAGAGCCCAGTCCGGAGGAGAACCTGACAGAAGAAGCCGGAGGGACCGACGCCGACGAGTTGCCCGAGTGCCGCGATCACCGTCCGTCAGACTTTGAGAAAGGCAAGCCCCGGAGCATTCTAACTCCTACGGTTTGCAAATATTTTCTAATTAACCTGATGATGGATGTTGTATTAGGTTATAGGAATTGATTGCTACCGTTGATGCATTATTACTTATCCTTGTCCACCTGCAATATATCTTGATATCCCTGTTTAGGTCTAGGCTCGTTATATGCTTAGCCCTGCTTAGATCGGTAAAAGTCGGGTGATTCCCTGTCTCCCGCAATAGGTGGATACTGATCATGTTTAGCCTGTGCTATCATGAGATAACCATGTGATAATGAATCTGAGACAGAGGCGGGATGTAAGAGCAGCAGGACACAGGGTTCTGTGTGCTAGTAGTCTCCCGTCTGTGTCGCATAGGACCCGTTCGGGAATGTCCCTTCAGTCAAATTGAACGCGTCGATCACTTAACGGAGTTGGTCTGAGTACCTCCCGTGAAGCCGAGTAAGGTTATTCGAGCCGGTGATGGAGATGTTGACGCCTAACACCCAGGGCCTCAGCTGTACCGTGGGCAACTATTCTGATCGACCTGGCATGGTCCGAGGGCAGGCAGGGCCTGATCGACCTGGCATGACCGTGGGCAGTTATAGATTGAGCGACCTGGCACTGAGATAACCCCCGGTGTAGAAGGGCCCATGGCCGTCCCGCGCTTTGTGTTCTCGAATCTCCTGACTGGCAGCTTACGACTGCCGTAGCCGGAATGTGCCGGGCGAGTGTGAGACATTTTATCCCCAGCTGGGTAGGAATCGATTATAATCGCCATCGCTCCTGGACAGTGAGCAGTTGACTTTAGATCATCTCCCATAGAACTTATGGAACAAAAATGGTTATGGAATCTGAAAGGCTATTGATGAAATAGTCACTCTTGATTGATTAATTAGCAAGTGCTTGTTTAGTACAGGTGCAAATCTAGTAAGGTAGAGTTAATGACTAAAAGCAATTGCCAACATCTGAAACTGAGTTTTATTACTAAAGCTTTCATGCAAAAGAGTATGTACAGCCAACCCCACTCATATAGCCTACATAATCCTTGGAGTCTCATTATTTTGGTTTATGACGGGTAAGTCTAGCTGAGTACCTTCTTGTACTCACGGTTTATTTCCCTTGTTGTTGCAGATGGCCAGTGCTTTTATGGTTACTGCGAGAACTGCTTGTACCCGGTAACGGGTGATGACTAGACCAAGGGCATGGTCAACACTTATCTCATCTGTTGCTTTTGTGGACCCAGTCAACTGATGGCACCGTATTTATGAACAATCCAAACTTATGTTTTAAAGACTATATTGCTTCCGCTACTACTATCAAACTATGGTTTGTAATATTATTTCGTACTCCGATGTAATTTGAACTGTGTGCAACTGTGTTGTAACCCGTGAGCATGTTCGTGGAACTAGTACGATCTTGGCTGGATGACGTTGAATGATTTGAAATCCTTCGAGATTTCCGGACTACCGGGTTTGTACGAGCTTAAGTACTCGATGATTTCTGCGAGAGCGGAGGTTTTCAGTGCTTAATCTGGTGCAAATTGGTCGGTTCTGTTACAGCTGGCATCGGAGCAAGTTCTGCGTTACTGTTCATGGGTGTATTTAAAAACAATATTTTATAAAGGATAAAGCTATATTTGCCAACTTATAGTTATATTAGGATTTGGAAAATCTTAAGGATTAAAGCTAAGGTGTGCCAGTGACCGAGTCCTTAAGCCCAATAGGAATTTAGGTGGCTATTTAAGTACTAACTTGGGGGTTGTGCATCATATTTAAGTTCTGTTATTTCTGTCGTCCATACGGCAAGGGTGAAATTGTATGGGTGCTATTCCTCGGAATAGTAATGTATGGATCAATTGCCTCTACGCCAAGGTAATAAGTGAGTTGTGAGAGCATGATTGGACAACCGCCAATCTAGAGGAGTGCGTGAATGATGCTGACATGTATACCTGTTGCACACAAGTATATGTGAAAGTATTAATTGTGGGAGTAATACTTCTCTGATGGGTGCATATACTGCTTACGTGTTTACTGGGTGTGCACCTAAGCCAGTATTAGATTTCATTTTCAGCAATGCATGATATTCATATTGTGGGCAGGGCTGAAATGAACTTTCTGCAGGTACGCTAACTTGCGAACGTGTAGTACGCTAGTTAACGCTATGAGTGAACGTTGTATGCCACCGTCTAGCCGTTAGATTGTTAGGCAGTGAGGACGTATGTTACGCTCATGCATCATGATCATATAATCTTGCATTAATTTACTTCCTTCCTTATGTTATCCGTCCCGATCTTAAATAAAAGTTGTTCTCAACTAATTAAAAACTATGTGGATACACTTCTTTCAGATGGCCCGCACTAAGCGTACCGCCCGCAAGTCGACTGGAGGCAGGAGGCCCAATTACATGCTGGGTCCTTGGAACGAGGAGGGATCCGAGGATTTTCTGGAGGAGTTCGGCATGCCTACTCTTTTGTGGAGGGTGCTGCACTTAGTCGGATACCAGGAGGGCCAGGAGCCGCAGTATGAGTGGCATCGAGTTCAGTTTTCAGAGGATCGCTACATGTACACAATTGAGGTGGACGTGCCGAGCCGTGATCCGCAGGATCATGTGTGGTGCCGCAGAGTGTTTGCTCTTCAGGGCAGGACTCCTTGGGATGGAGCCAACCAAGTTGCGTACACTGTTCTTCGGGATATCATGGAGGATCATCCAGAGGTAGTTGCCCAGGCCACAGCCGGTGTCTTTCCTACAGCAGATCCGTACCAGTCCGTGTGGCGTCAGCCGGGTGCTACGGTGTTGGAGGCTAGTTCTTCAGAGCGTGAGCACTGCGCAGGGCCAGCTGGGAGTGCGATGGCTGCACTCATGGCTACCTACGGGTGTCTGTCACGTAGCTACGACCACCTGGACCACATCCTCAGTGAGGAGATATCTGCACATCACCAGGGTCAGGAGGCGCATGCTACAGAGGTCGACCTTCTTACCACTCAGCTAGCTCACTTGACCGTTGAGAGAGACCAGGCTCGTCAGAGGGAGCAGGAGACGGCACAGCAGCTTAGTGACCAGCAGGGTATGACGACCTTCTTATCCACCATCATGGCCGAGACTGAGGAGTCGCTACGTAATGTTTGTCTCGAGGGTATGCGTGCGACTGAGCAGAACAGGCTTCTCAGGCTACAGGTGGGAGATTTGGAGCTGCAACTTCATCATCTCCAGGACTACAATGATCGCCTACATGAGGAGATTCATCGCCGTGAGAATGAGAGGAACCCTATCTTTCCTCAAGAGGACCCGGATTCTCATGCTTCGTCCAGTGGTTCTTCGAACATCTCGAGTGATGATGATGACAACGACGATGATGACGATGGTGCCATTAGGGAGTAGACTAGTTAGTGTTAGCGCGTAGTGGTCTTATCTCATATCGTAGCGCTTGATCTTTTGGGTAACATGTGGATGTAAGAATGTGTGTTGGACCTATGTGCGTATGGCGCAAAACCTTTAAAAGTCCCATATGTATGGGCACCTACGGATGTTATGTTGACTTTTGTATGTTATGTGATGAGCACTTTTTATCATGTGATGATGCGTTGTGGATCGAAATTTATTATGCCTCTGTAATTGTTTGGTGAATTCGTTTTCCGAATAATTTCTGTTGGCATGGTTTATTGTTCTCCGCAATTTTGGCAACGTCGTTTAATGATTATTGCTATCGCTACATGCAGATGACGATGACTCGCAGTGGAGCGGGTGGTAGTGGTGGTAATGATGGTAGCAGGGAGAACCGCAATCCACCACCTCCTCCACCACCCACGGCCGAGCAACTCTTCGCTCAGTTCTTGGGAAGCCAACGGAACATTGAGGCGCTTCTGCGAGAGAATTTAGCGCATAACAATCAACGCCCTGAGCCGAATCAGTACAGCTCGTTCAAGGATTTTCTGGACACAAGGCCGCCAATTTTCAAGGAAGCCACAAAACCTCTAGAAGCAGAAGAATGGCTGCATACAATCGAGCAGAAGTTTCGACTGCTCAGGCTTACAGAAGAATTAAAGGCAGAGTATGCTGCACATCAGCTACAGGGGCCAGCCGGAATTTGGTGGGGACATCACCGTACCACTTATCCAGCTCGTACACCTGTCACTTGGAGAATGTTCGTGGAAGCTGTTCGCGGGCACTATATTCCGCCAGGCTTGACTCAGATGAAGATGGCTGAATTCATGAGCTTAACGCAAGGAACTCGATCAGTGACCGAGTATCATCACTTGTTCAACTCTTTATCTCGCTATGCACCAGATTTTGTTGATACCGATGCTAAGAAGATAGCTAGCTTTAAGAGAGGACTGAATACTAAGATGGGAAAATCAGTAGGTACTTCATCCCGCACAGTTTTCAATGACTTCATCAGTGACTGCCTGATCCAGGAGAATCACAACAACAAGCATGCTGCAAGCAAGGCTAGGAAGAGGACCCTGGAATCTGGATCATCTCAGTTTAGAGGACCACCAGCCCAGCGTTCTCAATACCGACCACCAGCACCTGGGGCTCGTTTCAGGCCGCCTCAGAAGAAAGGACAGCAGCAAGCTCAGCGTGGTCAACGACCATACAAGGTGGCAGCAAGTCAGGCTCGAGCAGGACAAGGCATCTCAACTGGGACCAAGCCAATAGTTCGGGGACCGTGCTTCAATTGTAACCAAGAGGGGCACTTTGCAAGGTATTGCCCACACCCCAAGAAGCAGCAGGCTAATTACCCAGCGCGTCTGCATAACATGACTGCTGAAGAAGCTCGTGCAGGAGAACCCGTGACTGCCGGTATGTGTCTCGTGAACCATCATCCTGCAGTTGTTTTATTTGATACTGGATCATCGCATTCTTTCATGAGCAAGGCATTTGCACAAAAGCATAATCAAGAAATCTCTGAAATGGATTATGGGTTTCGCGTGAGCTCCGTAGGGAGTAGCGTGTTATCTAGACAGATGGTGTGTAATGTGACCATCGATATTGGAGGGCATAAGTTTGGAGCCAATTTAGTAGTTTTGCCGGGACTAAGTATGGATGTAGTCTTAGGAATGAGTTGGATGACCATGTGGAGTGTGGTGTTAGACACTGCAAACAGGACTCCTACCTTATCTGATAGTCGGACAGGTAACAAGCTTCGCGTATCTCTTCCTCGAGGTGCCGATCTTGTTGACTTATCTTGTACTTTTGCTATAGAAGACCTCTCCAAAATTCCAGTTGTTAGGGATTTTCCGGACGTTTTTCCAGATGAGTTACCAGGGTTACCACCGAAGAGAGCAGTGGAGTTTGTGATAGAGTTGTTACCAGGAACTGCACCAATCTCTAGGAGACCGTATCGAATGCCGCCCAATGAGCTGGCAGAACTCAAGACCCAGATCAAGGAACTCTTGGACAAGGGATTCATTCAACCCAGTGTATCAGAATGGGGTTGACCAGCTTTATTTGTCAAAAAGAAGGATAAGTCCTTGCGCATGTGTGTGGATTATCGTCCACTCAATGCCGTGACTGTTAAGAATAAGTATCCGTTACCTAGGATAGACACCCTTTTTGATCAGTTATCAAGGGCCAAGGTGTTTTCTAAGATTGATCTAAGGTCAGGGTATCATCAGATTCGAATCAGACCACAGGATATTCCAAAGACCGCTTTCTCAACCAGATACGGGTTATATGAGTATCTTGTTATGTCCTTTGGATTAACCAATGCTCCAGCATATTTTATGAGTTTGATGAACTCCGTGTTCATGCCAGAATTAGACAAGTTTGTGGTAGTGTTCATTGACGATATTCTGGTTTACTCGGAAAATGCAGAAGATCATGCCAAACATTTGAGGGTTGTCTTATCTAGACTCAGGGAACACAAGCTCTATGCTAAATTCAGCAAGTGCGAGTTTTGGATGAAGAAAGTACAATTTCTTGGTCATATTCTGTCAGAAGAAGGAATCTCAGTAGACCCTAGTAAAGTACAAGAAGTCATGGACTGGAAAGCTCCTACTTCAGTTGGGGAGATTCGTAGTTTCTTGGGCTTAGCAGGATATTACCGCCGTTTTATTCCCGATTTCTCCAAAATTGCAAAGCGAATGACAAGTTTGTTGCAACAGAATCAGAAATTTGAATGGACAGAGAAGTGCGAAACTGCTTTCCGTACCTTGCGGAAGCTGTTGACCACTGCTCCTGTTTTAGCTCAACCGGATGTAGAGAAACCCTTTGATGTCTTTTGTGATGCGTCAAAGGTAGGCCTAGGTTGTGTTCTCATGCAAGAAGGCAGAGTGATTGCTTATGCTTCGCGGCAATTGCGAAAGCATGAAGTGAATTACCCGACCCATGATTTGGAATTAGCTGCAGTTGTACATGCTTTGAAGATTTGGAGACACTATCTGCTTGGGAATGTCTGCAATATGTACACCGACCACAAGAGTCTTAAATATATTTTCACGCAAGCAGAATTGAATATGAGGCAAAGAAGATGGCTGGAATTGATTAAGGATTATAATCTTCAAATTCACTATCATCCAGGCAAGGCGAATGTTGTGGCCGATGCTCTGAGCCGGAAATCACACTGTAATGCTATGAAGCTTCTACCAGAGGATGAGTTCAGTTTAATACATGCTGCAGTGCTACATGAATTGGAGTTGCGCAATGTGTTAGTAGACCAAATTATAGAGGACCAGAAAACCGATAAGGGGATCTATCATATTAAGGAAAGGCTCAAGGATGAAAAAGAGGCCGATAAGCATTTTCGAGTTGACGAAAATGGAGTTCTATGGTTTAACCAGCGATTAGTGGTGCCGAAGGATAGAGAACTCAGGAATCGGATCATGGATGAAGCACATTTGTCCAAATTATCTATTCATCCTGGATGTACAAAAATGTACCAAGATTTGCGTCCGAGATTTTGGTGGACCAAAATGAAGAAAGAGATTGCTGCTTATGTGGCCAGATGCGATACGTGTTGTCGAGTAAAAGCTATTCATTTGAAACCAGCTGGAATGCTTCAGCCATTAGCTATACCTGAATGGACGTGGGAAGAAGTGAGTATGGACTTTATCGTTGGTTTACCCACGACTCAGAAGGGTAATGATTCAATTTGGGTAATTGTGGATCGTCTCACAAAGACCGCACATTTCATTCCAGTCAAGACCAACTATAAGGCCCCAGATTATGCAGAGATCTACAAAAGTAAGATTGTGCGACTGCACGGTGTACCAAGGGTTATAGTCTCTGATCGCGGACCGCAGTTTACTGCACCATTTTGGGAAAAGTTGCAGAAGGAGTTAGGCACGGATTTAGTCCGAAGCTCCGCCTATCATCCGCAAACATCAGGGCAGACAGAGAGAGTGAATCAGAGTTTAGAGGATATGTTAAGAGCCTGTGTTCTATCAGCAAAAGGTTCTTGGGAAAAATGGTTACCATTAGCAGAGTTTGCTTATAACAACAGTTATCAAGAAAGTATACAGATGGCTCCTTTTGAAGCTCTGTATGGTAGAAGATGCAGGGCACCGATAAACTGGGTAGAACCAGGGGAACGTCGGTACTATGGTATTGACTTTGTGAAAGAAGCAGAAGAACAAGTTAGAACGATTCAGCAACATATCGCGTCTGCACAATCTCGCCAGAAAAGCTATGCTGATAAACGAAGGAAACCGCTTGAGTTCAATGTTGGTGACTATGTCTATTTGAAGGTTTCACCAATGAAGGGTGTAAAACGTTTTGGAGTTAAGAGGAAGTTAGCACCAAGATTTGTGGGACCTTATAGAATTGTGCAAAAGAAGGGAGAAGTGGCTTATCAACTGCAATTACCAGAGCATTTGAAGGCTATTTTTCTAGTGTTCCATGTCTCTCAACTGAAGAAATGTCTTCGAGTACCAGAAGAAGAGGTACAACCAGCTCGTATCAAATTGCAATCTGATCTCACTTACTCAATTACACCATGCCGAGTGCTCGATGAAAAGGAAAGAGCGACCCGCGGAAGAATCGTGAAGCAATATAAGGTATCTTGGAGTGAGCAAGATGACCGGGATGCTACTTGGGAGACGGATGACTATCTAAAGGAAGTATACCCACACTTTTATAAGAAATGGTTCGTAACCCAAATCTCGGGACAAGATTTCTTTTAAGGAGGGGAGGGCTGTAACACCCCCGGTGTTAAGCAATCCCTAAATGCATAATCTGGCATGGCATGAGCATAGCATCTCATCATTTCATGTGCATATGTTTGTTGAAGTGCTTAAGTCCTTGTTTGGTCTCTAGTGTAACCTTGTTTGCTTTCTGTTTCTGACCAAGTGCCTTATAACAAAGTTGTAGATCTTGATGAAGGGAACAACCTTGCTTTACAGCACTTTCTCAGAAAAAGCTGTTAAATTATGATTTCTTGCATTAGAAAAATGGTTTAGCACTAAAATTCTTTTAAACAGCAGAATTTGGACTTGAGCCTTAAAGATGATTTGTTCCTTACAAAATTCTAAGCAACTTTGCTTTTAGGACCTTCTCCTGTTTCGGCTTAGTTTAGGAGTTATGGAGCATCAAAGTTTTTGACCAAACTTCATTAGTTTAACCCCAGTGGACCCCGCCTGTCAGTCTCTCCTTCTTCTCCTTCGCGCACGCGCCGCTCCCTCCGCGCCGGCAGAATCCGCCCGCAGCCGCGAGACCGCTTCGCCGGCCGGCCAAACCACCGACTTCGCCGCCCGTGGTTTGCGCCCGAACTCGCCACGTCGCTCCATGCACCGCGTCCGCACTCGCCGCGTGTCGCGCGATGCCTGACGCCGCCGCGTCCGGTCGGGAGTTCCCCCGACGGGAACCGGCCAGGTGCAATGCACCTAGCACTTCGTTCCTTTTGCCTTCGCTCCGCCCCGTGCTTGCAACCAGAGGAGCATTCCATTGCTCACTCTCTCCCTCGCTCCACTCCACTCCATCTTCACCAGAGCTCCGCGCCGCCGCCGCCCGCCGAACTCCGGCGAGCGATTACTCGCTCCACCGCTCACCGCCGCTCGATTCCTCCCGCCAGTTTCTCCGCCCTAATCTCCTCTTTCTTCAGTAAGGGTTGGTTTCCCCTCTCTCCCTCTCTAGCCGCCGGAACAGCGGATGCCATCCGCAAGCTCCCGCCATGGCCGCCACCGTGACCTTCATGTGGACCGGTCATCTCCGGCCAAGCTATCCCAAGCCGAGCCATGTTCTAGTCTTCCCTACCACCGTAGTTGCCTAGGTTTCGATGGAGACCTCTCTGCCGCCATGTTCAACCGGAACCGAGCCGTGTCGCCGCCGTGCATAGCTCCGAGCAATGCTGCGGTTACCGAGGCTCGAAGGTTGCCCGAATAGGTCGCTTAGGTCTTGCTTAGGACTAGTGTTAATCTCGCCGAGTCGCAAGCCGCCGGGAAGAGTTCTGCCGCCAAGTCGCAGAGCCGCCGCTCCGCCATGGCCGCCGTCGAGCTTGCTCCGGTATCCCTCTGGCTCAGCGAGTCGGTTAGTTGTGTTCGCCTCACAAACCCGCACCCAGTGATGGTCTCAGTGTCACCGGAAGCGTCGCCGTCGACGAGCTAGGGCCGGTCAACGACCACGGCGCAAAACTCCGCCGTTGACTGCCGAGCCTGGCCTCGCGCGGTAACATGCCGAGCTTGGCCTCGGAAGCTTGGTCGCCCTGACCAGCGGGCCCCGACTGGCAGTAAGAAAAGGAGAAAGGGAAGAGCTTGGGTGCCGTAGGCCTCGGAAAGCCGGATGCGCCGAGCCTTCGCCTCGAGCCTCGACCGAGTCGGTTGAGTCAGTAAGTCTCGGTTGAGTCAGTAGCCTCGGCTGAATGGGTTAGCCTCGGCTGTCAGTGTGCCTCGGCCGAATCGGTAGAATGTGTCTGAGCCTCGGCCGAATCGGTCGAGTGCGTCTGAGCCTCGGCTGAGTTGAGCCGGGTGTGCCGAAGCCTTCGCCTCGAGCCTCGGCCGAGTCGCGCCGGGTGTGCCGAGCGTCTGTCTTGTGCCTCGGCCGAATCAAGAAGGGAGTCCGTACGTTAGGATTGAGTTTTCCTTTTTAATGTGTTTTGCAGAATCCATGTAAAGGCTTCAAAAATTCATATAAGGCTCATTTTAAGTCCAAATCCTGTGAAACAAATTTTGTTAGGTCAAGCATGTTTAGATCTATTAGTGAAAACTGTTGAATGCATTCTTGGTGATATTTTTTTATGTGTAGATTTATTTACATTAGAAAAGTGCTGATAACTTGGAAAATGCATAACTAATTATATATCAGTCAGAAAAATGTGATTCCAATTTTGTTAGGTTTGTATGGATGTGTAGTTTAGAGAAAAATATAATATGAGGTTGTTCTGTGAATTAATTTGACAGTAGCTTTTAAAATGGTTAAATGTCGTTTCCTTGTTTATTTTGTAGTAATTAAAATATGAGGAATATGAACTTGAGAATTTAAGCACATTGCTCTTGTACTAGGAAGCTCAGTAGAAAAATAAGAAATCTGTTGTTTGACACTTTGTGCTAGGGTGTGTAGTTCAAAGCACCTTTCCATGATAGAATTTGTCTTTTTCATAGAGAATGGAGTTTAAGTCCAAATGAGATGAAATTTGGACAGGGAGCTAGATTAGGTGTTGTTAACTCCCAGTAATTTCTGTAGATTTTTCTGAAGCTGTCTAGGTTAGGTTGCTGTTTAAAGCATGTGTAAATAGATTTATTTCAGCAAGTAATTAGAGGGTAATAAACTCACTAAGTAGACTTTGATGTGGTGACAACATCGCTTAACAAGTTGATTATGATAGGTTAATTAGTTGGGATGATGTTGACCACCTTGCTGAAGAGAACGCAGTAGATGACATGTGCCTATCTCCTGATTGCTGTCGATCATGTGCATCACATATGCATTCTATGTGCATTCATCCTATTCATGCACTTTATGCATCATACAGGATCAGCGGAGGAGATCCAGACCCAGTCGATACTGGAAGAGCCCAGTCCGGAGGAGAACCTGACAGAAGAAGCCGGAGGGACCGACGCCGACGAGTTGCCCGAGTGCCGCGATCACCGTCCGTCAGACTTTGAGAAAGGCAAGCCCCGGAGCATTCTAACTCCTACGGTTTGCAAATATTTTCTAATTAACCTGATGATGGATGTTGTATTAGGTTATAGGAATTGATTGCTACCGTTGATGCATTATTACTTATCCTTGTCCACCTGCAATATATCTTGATATCCCTGTTTAGGTCTAGGCTCGTTATATGCTTAGCCCTGCTTAGATCGGTAAAAGTCGGGTGATTCCCTGTCTCCCGCAATAGGTGGATACTGATCATGTTTAGCCTGTGCTATCATGAGATAACCATGTGATAATGAATCTGAGACAGAGGCGGGATGTAAGAGCAGCAGGACACGGGTTGTGTGTGCTAGTAGTCTCCCGTCTGTGTCGCATAGGACCCGTTCGGGAATGTCCCTTCAGTCAAATTGAACGCGTCGATCACTTAACGGAGTTGGTCTGAGTACCTCCCATGAAGCCGAGTAAGGTTATTTGAGCCGGTGATGGAGATGTTGACGCCTAACACCCAGGGCCTCAGCTGTACCGTGGGCAACTATTCTGATCGACCTGGCATGGTCCGAGGGCAGGCAGGGCCTGATCGACCTGGCATGACCGTGGGCAGTTATAGATTGAGCGACCTGGCACTGAGATAACCCCCGGTGTAGAAGGGCCCATGGCCGTCCCGCGCTTTGTGTTCTCGAATCTCCTGACTGGCAGCTTACGACTGTCGTAGCCGGAATGTGCCGGGCGAGTGTGAGACATTTTATCCCCAGCTGGGTAGGAATCGATTATAATCGCCATCGCTCCTGGACAGTGAGCAGTTGACTTTAGATCATCTCCCGTAGAACTTATGGAACAAAAATGGTTATGGAATCTGAAAGGCTATTGATGAAATAGTCACTCTTGATTGATTAATTAGCAAGTGCTTGTTTAGTACAGGTGCAAATCTAGTAAGGTAGAGTTAATGACTAAAAGCAATTGCCAACATCTGAAACTGAGTTTTATTACTAAAGCTTTCATGCAAAAGAGTATGTACAGCCAACCCCACTCATATAGCCTACATAATCCTTGGAGTCTCATTATTTTGGTTTATGACGGGTAAGTCTAGCTGAGTACCTTCTTGTACTCAGGGTTTATTTCCCTTGTTGTTGCAGATGGCCAGTGCTTTTATGGTTACTGCGAGAACTGCTTGTACCCGGTAACGGGTGATGACTAGACCAAGGGCATGGTCAACACTTATGTCATCTGTTGCTTTTGTGGGCCCAGTCAACTGATGGCACCGTATTTATGAACAATCCAAACTTATGTTTTAAAGACTATGTTGCTTCCGCTACTACTATCAAACTATGGTTTGTAATATTATTTCGTACTCCGATGTAATTTGAACTGTGTGCAACTGTGTTGTAACCCGTGAGCATGTTCGTGGAACTAGTACGATCTTGGCTGGATGACGTTGAATGATTTGAAATCCTTCGAGATTTCCGGACTACCGGGTTTGTACGAGCTTAAGTACTCGATGATTTCTGCGAGAGCGGAGGTTTTCAGTGCTTAATCTGGTGCAAATTGGTCGGTTCTGTTACACGCACCCAGGTTTTGAGGCCCAAACCTGGAAACCGTCCACCCGATGGTTTTTCCCTGGCTCTACCACCAAACCGAAGCTGTAGAGGGGATGCACCGTCTGTGCACCCCGTCCACCGACACGTGTCCCTAGGTCCTCGACCCGAGCAACACCATGCCCACAAGTCTCCGTTTGTCGCTGTCCCAGGCTGCCAGCCACGACAGCTGATCCTCAGGCCCTCCAGTCCCTCAGTCCAAGCCTCACGTCCGCCCTTCACCGCTCCCAGTCCATCAGCACGGCACGTCTCTACTTGACCTTCACCTCGCCTTCGATCACTGTCTCCGGGCTCGACACCTGTACAACATAAGCCAAAGAACCTGCGATCAAACCCGTTGACAATCACTCATCACACCGAGACTCGGCATACACCCATGTATCCGCAATCTCCCCCTTGATGAGTGCATTGTCAACTACTCACACAAATCATAATGACAGAAGAAGGAAGGAAGAAGGAGAAGAGAGAACTCGACCAAATGACCCAAAAGCATAGCAAAGCCAAAGAAGGTCAAGTGGAAAGAGCAAGAAAACTTGATCCCCAAAGATATGAGCCGCGACCAAGCAAAGCAAAGCTAGCCCTCAAGAAGAGGTAGAACAGGCTCAACACCTCTAGCAAATACCAATTGAAAAACTCCAGAAAAAGAGCTCGTCAGCAATTGAGAAATCGAAGCAAATGCTAGTCCCTCAAGAAAGAGGCACAGAGGCTCAACACAACTAGCAGAGAAAGCTCGCTCCGAACCAAAACACGCTTCGAACCAATCAAAATCAAATGCCCTGAAAAATGTTTGCTAGTCCCTCAAGACAGAGGCGAAGGCTCAACACAACTAGCAAACTCCCCCTCGAATAGTGCAAGCAACCAAGGAAAACTCCCCCTTAGTTGAACACAGGAAGCATATGATGTGCAAAATTTTCTCCCCCTTAGTCAACCGATCGGAGAGCACATGATTTGTCATTTTTCTCGTCAACCGATCGGAGAGCACATGATTTGTCATTTTTCTCCCCCTTAGTTGAAAATGCACTTATCAAGAAAAGGCACCATCAGGCAAACGAGCAAAGAACTCCCCCTTTCAGAATGCATATGAGTCAAAATGCAAGTTAGCAGCTTCAGGCATATAGTCAAAAGAGTGCAAAGATGCTCTAAATAGTATAACTCCAATGACACAACTAGGCACTCAAATAGCAAGGGCTCAAACTGATCACTGAATACGAAATATGAACATATGAGCAAAATGAGCAGTTTTGAGTCAAAAGGTATTCACCATCCAAATAGCACTAAACATGTATAGACAGGAATCCGAACAAGTGCTAAACATGTATACAAGGTGAACTACCCCTAGCAAAGTTCAATCATCATGCTATAGAATGAAACATACACTTGTGATTTCAGTTTTAGATCGGAGTTGCAGCGGTGAAGTTTCACAAGTTCAAATTCAGCATGTGATTGCGAGAGGTTGAAAGCTTGTCTTTGCCTAACTTTTCAACCGAGCGAAGCCTATGCCGAAGCAATCAGAAGCTTAAAGCTACGGTTTTGGTCATACTCTACACGGCTCAAGTTTAACTCAAAGTGCAATGAGAAACAGTCTCGATACCGTGATGTGTTGACAAGCAATCCCATCTCGATCTTTTCAATTCACTAAAACTTGGTTCAAATTTTAAACAGGATATGAATAGACCAAGCAAGTGAATGACTCAGAACTAGAGACATAGCAACCTAGCATATATGAAAAGCACGAGTGAACTCAACACATCCTACACATGCTAGTTGCATATCTCAATGGTGAACATTTTCATATTTTATGCACATTAAGCAAATTCACCATTCCAAAATAGCTCAGCTCACAACATGTACTAGTGATCAGAGAGAGCATAAGCTACAAGCATCAATATAAGCATCGGAGCATACTACATAGAGCATAGTTACATTCTAGTGATTATAAACATGAAGCTCAGAATGTAAATGCGTATGCTAAAATGCAAAAGAAAAGAAAGACAAACAAAAAGAGTCAGTCAATTATACAAGATCCAAAATGTTTCCCCCATCTAAAAGGGCAAACACACACCAAGCTCACCCCTCAACCGATTAAAAGTTGATTCGTCTAAAGGCTTGGTGAAAATATCAGCCAACTAATGATAAGTATCGACATGGCGAAGGTCGATATCACCCTTCTCCTGGTGGTCACGCAAAAAATGAAAGCGCACATCAATGTGTTTGGTCTTCGAGTGAAGCACGGGGTTCCTAGCAACGCTAATAGCATTCGTGCTGTCACAAAGCAAAGGTACGCGAGAAAAGCTCAGACCAAAATCACGCAAAGTGGCCATCATCGAAAGCAACTGGGAACAGTAGCTAGCCGCAGCAACATATTCGGCCTCTATGGTAGACTGAGCAACACTAGACTGCTTGCGAGAAGACCACGAAACAAGAGAAGAACCAATAAACTGGCAAGTCCCAAAAGTGGACTTGCGCTCAATACGGCAACCAGCAAAATTGGCATCGGAATAACCACAAAGAGAGAGGGTGGAGGAAACAGAATACCAAATCCTGAACTCAGGTGTGAAACGAAGGTACCTGAAAATCCCCTTCACCGCCTGACAGTGAGAAGTGCGCGGCGACGCCTGAAAGCGCGCGCACAGACACACCGCGAACTGAATGTCCGGGCGTGTCGCCGTCAGGTAGAGCAGCGACCCTATCATGCTTCGGTACTCCTTCTGGTCCACTGCTTCTCCATCCTTGTCCGCATCCAGGGCAGTCGTCGTCGACATGGGTGTTGGAAGAGGCTTGGCCTCACCCATATCGAACCGCTTCAGCAAGTCCTTGGTGTACTTGCCCTGGTGCACAAACGTTCCCTCTCGGGATTGCTTAATTTGCAACCCGAGAAAGAATGTCAATTCGCCCATCATGCTCATCTCGAACTCCTTGCTCATAGTATCTGCAAACTTGGCAACCAAGGCGAGAGAAGAACCACCGAAAATGATATCATCCATGTAAATCTAGACCAAGAGAGTGTCTTTGCCTTGCTTGAGGAGAAAGAGCGTTTTATCTACACATCCCATTTTAAAACCCTTAGCGAGCAAAAAGGTTTTCAACCTATCATACCAGGCTCTAGGGGCTTGTTTCAAACCATATAAAGCTTTGTGGAGTTTAAAAACATGGTTTGGAAACTTGAGATTTTCAAAACCGGGGGGTTGCTCAACATAAACCTCTTCTTCTATGTAGCCATTTAAGAAGGCACTCTTGACATCCATTTGAAAAAGTTTGAAACCTTTGGATGCAGCAAAAGCCAAGAGTATCCTAACAGCCTCCAAACGAGCTACTGGAGCAAAAGTCTCCTCATAGTCTATCCCCTCCTTCTGACTATAGCCTTTCGCTAAAAGCCTGGCCTTGTTTCTAACAACGTGGCCATCCTCTCCTTGCTTGTTTTTGAAAACCCATTTTGTCCCAATATGCTTACAGTCTGGAGGAGGTAGAACTAGAACCCAAACCCGATTTCGCTCAAAATTTTCTAACTCCTCATGCATGGCATTGACCCAATCCGGATCCATCAAAGCGTGTCCAACATCTCGGGGCTCAAAATTAGGAACAAAAGCAGAATGAGCAAAGTGAGAAATTTGCTGTGACCTGGACCGAGTGACACGTTCGTCGATGTTGCCGATCATCTGCTGAGGAGGGTGCTGGCGCTGGATGTGTCTTGGCGCATCCCGAGCAGACGTGATCTCCCCCTCAACAGCAGCTGGTGCCTCCCCGGGTACAAAAGGTACCGCTCGGGGTGGTGGATCCCACGGCCCCCAGGAAGAGGACGTGTCGGGGCCTTGAGTCATCGTAGAAGCCGCTCCTTGCGGCAAAGCAGGTGGAGGGGATGCTGGGTCACCCATGCCTTCAGCATCCTCGTCCTCATCATCGAAATAAGGTTCACCAACCTCATGGTCACCTGCACGCTCAAAACAAGAAGAAGGACAAACCATGGTCTCGTCGAAGGTAACATCGGATGTCTCCATGACTCGGTTAGTATCAAGGTTAAGTACACGATATGCGCGTGTGTGAGTGCCATAACCCAAAAACACACCGTCAGAAGAACGAGACTCAAATTTGTCCAGGTTGCCTTTCTTCAATATAAAACAGTGGCAGCCGAAGACTCTAAAATAATTCACCTTGGGCTGTTTACCAAAACGCAACTCATAAGAAGACTTTTTCAAGAATGCTCTCAGAAAAATGCGATTTGAAATGTAGCATGCAGTGTTCATAGTCTCGGCCCAATATCGCCTAGAAGTCCTATGCTCATCGAGCATCGTCCTGGCCATCTCAACAAGGGTCCGATTCTTCCTCTCTACAACACCATTTTGTGGCGGTGTGTAGGGGGAAGAAAACTGATGCTCCAAGCCCAAAGAGTTACAAAACTTCTCAAAATCCGAATTTTTGAATTCGGAACCATTATCACTCCGAATTGCTCGCATAGAGTTCAAAGGGAACTCATTCTGAAGACGCAAAATCAGATTGCGAGCAAAGGAGAAAGTCTCGGTCTTCTCAGTTAAAAAGAAGACCCACGAATATCTCGAGAAGTCATCAACAACAACAAGCACATACCACTTCCCCCCAACCGAGCTCACCCGAGCCGGACCAACAAGGTCCATATGTAAAAGCTCTCCAGGGCGCTTAGTCATGACCTGAGTCACCAGATGGTGGGGAGCGGCAACCATCTTCCCATGTCTACAAGAATGGCAAACAATATCCTTCTCCATGGACAACTTGGGCAATCCTCGGATTAGGCCAAGTGAACTAAGTCTTGCAAGCAAGTCGAAGCTCAGGTGACCAAGTCTCCTATGCCACTTCCAAAGATCAGAGGAGGAAGGTCCAGCCAAAAGACAACGAGAAATGCCAAAGGACTCAAAGAAATTCGCACGAAAGACTTTTCCAAAGGGCGAAATCAAACAAACAAGATTGCCCTGAGGATCCAAAATGCGACTGACATTCGGTTTAAAACGAATCTCATAGTCATCATCAAAAAGATGCGAAATAGAAAGAAGGTTAAAATGCAGGTTAGAAACAAGAGCAACATCGCGCAACACAAAGTGCTCATTAACCCGCACCGACCCGCGAGACAACACCTTACCTTTGCTATTGTCGCCGAAGGTGATAAACTCCTTTCCGGCGACCGGACTAAGACTGGAGAACCATTTGGCGTTTCCGGTCATGTGCCTCGAACAACCGGAATCCACCAACCAAATGTTCTCCAATCGTTTTACCTACATTAATAAAAAGACATAGGGTGAGCATACGGTCCAACACTGGGGTTAGTGAAATAAGGGGAAAACCAGTGTTGGGCCGACTGCTCAAAAGAACGGTTAGCAGAAAAACCATTCCTAGCGCGTCTAAGAGAGGAGCGATCACCACGCTGAGGAAAGCGTGGTCCGCTGGGGAAAGAACGCTCACCGTGATACTCAAAACGCGGTGGGGGAAGCGCTCAACTATAAAGCCTCCGCCACGGGGTCCATAGCCCACAACTGTAGGCTCCCGCCGGGCACGACCTCCCTGACGCCTAGGACCTTGAGGTGCTGCACCTCTAAGCCTAGCAGCTCTCCTCGGAGCTCTCCTCTGAACATTCGGCACATGTACATCATGGAAAAGATGGTACATGTCCGGGTTGTTCATCTCTCTTGCACGACGCTCCTCCCTCTTGCGCCGAAAGCAGAACTCGCTCAAGTGTCCATCTCTCCCACAGTGCTCACAGTGGTACCTCACCGCTCTCAAAGGGGGTTGTTGGTACTCATGGTTGTGGGTGTGGATCACCTTGCCCTTCGGTGGCAACTCCTCCTGGATAGGTGGCATTGTGTCCAGCTTGTTCTTTAGCTGGTTGGGTTTGGGATGCCAAACTTGGTTCTTGGGTGGAGCTCTCGGAGGCTCAACAAAGACCCCATCCTTGGTGTTAGGCTTGAGAGGCTCTTTGGGTGGAAGCTTGGTAAGTTTGGGAGTAGTGGTGGAATTGGGCTTCTCACTCGGATTCAGACCACTCGACTCTCCAATCTTCCCAAAAGCAGAAAGATCAACACCCTGAGCAAAGCCTACACCGGGACCTCCAGCAGCTCGCTTGAATTGGGAAATCATCATCCCGAGCTGTGGCTCACCACAAGACACCCATGACAAGATGGTCCGAAGGTATGTGTTTTCCTCCTCGGTTTGCATCTTGTCATGCTTCACATTTGCAATCTCCATCTCCAAACCGTCACAAAGAACACACCTAGCCACACGTGTGCTACCTGAGTTGGCCTCTTCAAGAGACACAATCTTGGCATTCTTCTCTGCCAACTCAGATTGCAAGACAGGACAAGTCTTGCACACACCTAACAGCGAGGGTCTAGCCTTCAGCTCATCCACCTCTCCTACCAACACAGCATACTTACCTCTCCAAGTGAGAAGGTCAGTCATGTGCGTGGTGCACATCTCACACTCCACCTCCTCAGAAACGACCACGGTGGATTTTGCAAACTCAAGCTCCTTCACCGTGTCCTCCCACTTCTGCCTAAACTCCTTGCGCTCTCTAGCGGCTCGCCTAAGCAACTTATCCTGACTAAGGAGCGCGGCAGTAAGTTTCTCGACCTCAGCGGAAAGCTCATCGTGGGTCAGAGATACCTGGGAGGTGTCATCGTTGACGTCGTCATTCCGAGGGGAGTTCACCAGCTCGCCGTCGACCTCCTTGCCGAGGGCCATGGTGCAGAGGCCGTCGTCGTCGGCGAAGAAGCAGAGACCGTTCAGCTTGTCCTCGATCCTCTTCTTCTTCTCGGACTCATCGTCGCTTGAGCAAGCGGAGTCATCATCCGAGCCATCGACATCACTGAGCGTGGCGAAGAACGCACGCTGCTCAGCCTGGGCCTTCTCCAAGTAGTTCTTCTTGATGTACTCCTTGTCGAAGCCGCCCCTTCGCTTGTGCCTCGCGGGGACGTACTTCTCCTTGCGCTTGCCGGAGTCGTACTTGTGCCCATGATCGCCCTTCCCAGATGAGTACTTCTTCTTGGGACAGTTGGCGATGAAGTGCTCGGGGTTGCCGCACTCATAGCATCCTGAGCGTCCTCCCTCGCGGCGACGGTTCATGCGGTTGTTGTGGAACCGCGAGAACCGGTTGGCGAGCATCGCTAGCTCGTCATCCCCCAAAGACTCCAGCTGGTCCTCTGTGACAGAAAAGAGTGAAGAAAGTGCAAATCCTCCGGAGGGGTTAGCAGAAGTGCCAGAAACCAAAGCCATAGTCGGACCAGAAGGATTCTCATAAGAAGCCCTTGACAGGGCGTCAATCTCACTAGACTTGAGCTTACTAAAGAGCTCATCGCAAGTGAGGGTCTCATAGTTAGACGATTTGATGATCGCCTGGACCTTTGAGTCCCACACCAACCGATCAAGAGTGTGCAAAAGCTTCAAAGCCCTCTCATGATCGTCAAACGGCAACAGCTCCTTGTTCGCTCTCATCTTGTTGACAATGACCTAAAAGCGAGCGAATAAACTCTCTATGCTCTCGCTAGGCATGTGTCGAAAGTTCTCGTACTCCCGCTTGTGCGACTCGTAGAGACAAGATTTGACTTGAGAGGTTCCCTCATGGAAACGCATGAGGGTCGCCCAAATCTCACGAGCCGTGGGGAGGTGAGAAACGCGATCAAACTCAGACATGCTCAAACAGGAGAAGAGAGCGTTACGCGCTCGCATATTGGCATCGTGCTCATCCATCTGAAGCTGAGTAACATGAGCAGCTAAGACAACGTAATCATCCCTGTTGCAAATCTCCCAAACAGAAGAGCCCATGCTCTGAAGATAGGCCGACATGCGTATCTTCCAATACGCATAGCTCGTCCCATCAAAGAACGGCGGTTTGCCCACGCCGCGATGCATGTCGCCTTCTGTGGATCTGGAACCGGCTAAGGTGGAAGATCCTTAACCCGCTCTGATACCAATTGAAGGACCGTGAAGCAATCAGAAAGCGACCAGAGGGGGGGTGAATGGGAGCTTCAAAATTTCCTTTCAGAAACTAGTAGCCAGTGTCCCAAGAATCACCCCGAAAGCAAATCCTAGAGCTTGCAAGTGTCCACGACCCTAGATGTAGGGTGGATGCTTCCAAGAAGCACAACGAGACACTACACAACTCTAGAAATCCAACGCAACAGTCCAAAACCAAATCCGAGATCGCATGAACGAACGGCGAACAAAACTGTGCAGAATCACCTGCATCGGACGCTGGCCTGCGTCCGATGCCCAAGCGTCGGACACGTCCGATGCAAATAGTGCCTCTCGAAAACCTTACTGCATACGCATCGGACGCTATGAACAGTGAACTCTCAGCATCCAATGGTCTCACTCCGGCGCGTCCGATGCACAACGGAGCGTCCGGTGGCGGCGTCCGATGCTCCTTTGAAAAGTGTTAGAAACTAACACGTGGCAACGGAGCGTCCGATGCCAATGGGGTCAGCGTCCGATGCCAAGAACTCGAGCGTCCGATGCCCCCGACGCAGTGCTCTTTTTCCGTGAAATTCACTCGATTTCCTCTAAATCAAAAGCACTAGGGCTTAGACTTGGTGTGAGATGTTCCAAGTATGTTAGTGAGCTATCCCATGGGAATCATGGCTTGAACCTAACTCCAAATCGAGGAATTGTAAGAAATCGGGGCAATGGAGCAAAAACTGACCCAACACGAAAATCGTTCGATCTCCTAGACCGTGAGGTTAGAGGAGAATTCCTTCGGTGGAGGGAAGTGTGGCGGAACCGTCCTGATTATAAGAGCTCAAGTATTATCTTAGCCAAATCCGTCTGACTTCAACTGATACTTGAACCCATATAACCCCGGTAGTCCGGAAATCTCGAAGGATTTCTTACACCATACATCATACAGGATCTCATCGTTCAAGGATTACATTCGTAAAGATACATCACAGCGAAAACGAATACGAATTTAACACCAGAGTGCGGAATTTAAAACGGAGTTATTACAATACTGAATTTTGAAAGTGCGGAAGCTGAAGTAGTTTGACACACGACCACTACACATGTGGTCCAAATAAAACATTGTTTGATAAACCAACTCACACAACTCACTCTTCCCTTTCTAGATAATGTGCCACTAGAAGTCTCAGACCAGCAAAAGAAAAAGGGAAGCTTCTGGACGACCCTGCCCTGGGCCTACTCCTCATCACCTTCCACTGGGTAGAGGCAGTGCTTACAATAGCCGAAGTAGACCTGGCCATCTGCAACAACGGGATAAACCCTGAGTACGGGAAGGTACTCAGCTAGACTTACCCGTCCAACTAAAAATAAAGACTCCAAGGGTATGCAAGGATTTTGAGGTGGAGCTGGGATCTTTTAGTTGCGAAAAGCTCAATTTCAGATGAGAGGTAATTGATGATAATGATGAGCTGCCATTTTTAGACCTATTCCTTAATTCTAGGTTTTTCACCTGTACTAGAGCACTCACTTGAATCTATCAATCAATAATATAACCATATCCAGTTGACTTATCCACATTTTAGTTGAACCTTAAATCATCACATGGAGTTGTATCGTGGTGAAGCTCGCCATAGTTTCCCACTAACCGGGGAGACGGCGACTCGAATCGAATTCCAAACCAGCTGGTGAAAGACCTTTAATACCAGCCCACACTTTCCCCGTCGGGTCCATGCATTGGGCAACCGCTCGATGCTTGTTCGTGGTGGTGATCGTCGCGGCTCACAGCACGGACCGCCCAATTGGAACCTGGCGATGGCCTCCCGCGGCAGATCGCATTTCCATACTAGAGGACGCGACACGGGTTGAAACCGGCCCGAACAGCGTCTAACCGGCTTTAGGGTCGATGATTACGGCACCGACATATCCCTAAGTAAAAGGGCGCGTTCAAAAATGAACGAGAGCCAACATCGATACAAACCAACACGATCCAACGGACGGATTGCCCCAAGTTTCCAAACTTGTGCCTTGCCTTCCAGTTGACCGTATTTCACTACAACTCAGGTTCTTTTCCACGATAGCAAATATAGCCAACCGTGATCCGGTAACTACCCATCAGGGTATTACGGAAACATCCTCAACTATTACTTTTATTCAGCAGGCTAAGCAATCTACATTTATAAGTAAGTAACAGGATAACAAGGTAGGAGTAAACAATAATCAAGGGAGGATAATGCATCAAATAGGATTCAATCAACTCCTATACCTAATGCATCACAATATAAAAGGACT
Organism: Coix lacryma-jobi var. lacryma-jobi; assembly: GCA_009763385.1. Taxonomy (NCBI): domain Eukaryota; kingdom Viridiplantae; phylum Streptophyta; class Magnoliopsida; order Poales; family Poaceae; genus Coix; species Coix lacryma-jobi. The sequence goes on along the minus strand of CM019829.1, from coordinate 63,423,356 downwards.
CAAGTAATTTAATTATAAAAACTGGGAGACTTAGAATGCTGCGGGGCTTGCCTTGGGTGAAGATCGAGGCCTCATGGGAGGGACACTCGGGCAAGTTAGTGTCGCAGGCGGGGTCGGCTTCCTCGGCTTGCTGGAGCTCCGAGATCTGCTGCTCGGCGTTTGTCTCTGGCTCCTGGTCGGGCTCCGGAGGGGTCGATCCTATTGCATGCGACGATTAATAAATAATTACAATGTGGGTGCAAGATGTGTGGTATGAAAAGAGCATTTCTTGCAAACCAACAAACCCAACTTGTTGAACCACTTTTGACATTGAGGTAAATACTTAGTTAATTCATAAAACAAAATCCATTTATTCAACTTTTTCTTATTTAATAATTCAAAAGAAACTTAGGTTTGAACTGCAAGTGCACTTTTCTGAACTCAGAAAAATCCACAAAATTCCAAAAGACAATTAACACTCTCAAGAATCTACTGAATAAATTCCAGCCAAAAATAAAATACAGAACTGCAGATACAAAAATAACAAATAAACTGCTCAAAAGGTACTTTGAACTAGCTCCTTATCCAAAAAGTATCAAACAGCAGAGTTCATAATTTTCCTGGCTTCTTTTACTCAAAAGCATTCTACTGCAGAAAACTTGTGGCCAGAGCATAAACATACAAGCCTACACCAAAAAAACAAATCTATCCCCAAATAAACCACTTGAACTACAACCCTACTGGAGAAGGGTGATAAACTCAACTTCATACTTTTCCCAGATTCTACTTCACATTTTATGCTTATCAAGAAAGTTCCATGAATAGAAACATTATATTATTTCTTACATGAATTTCCAAAGAAAAACACAGAAAAGCACATTTGTAAAACAACTTCAGATTTCTTCACATAATAGATCATGCTTACATTTTTCTTAGCTTGGACATCGTAAACAGAGACTATACAAATTTTCCCATATTTTATAACAGCATATAAAACACCTTAACATTTATTCTTAAGAAATCAGCCAAAAAGGACTTTAAACCATAACAGAAACTTTTTCCACATAACTAGTGCATCATATATTTTTCACAGGTGTAAAACATGATAATAAACTTACACAAAATTTTCCCAGAATTAACTCAACCAGAAAACATATATAACCATTTATCTTAGCAAGAGCATATAAACTGGAATAAATGAAAACAGTAAAATAAACTTCTGCCAAAAATACTTTCATATTTTTCCATGATAGATCTGCTCATAAGCAAACTAGCAAAACTGAAATTTCATAATTAACAGAGCTACAAATTAATTATAGCAAAATTAACAAACTTAGTTACTGTGCAGAAAAAGAAAAACTTTTATTCTAGCCCAAACGGGGCTTTCGGCCCAGTCCAACTCGACCCAACCTGGCTCGAGCGCACGGCGGTAGGTGTGTGTTCGCTCGAGGCCCGGCTCGAACGAGGCACGGCGGTAGGTGTGTGTTCGCTCGAGGCACGGCGGTAGGTGTGTGTTAGCTCGAGCGAGATGATAAAAACAAACGTTTGTCCGGCCCACCGTTTGCGTGCACTCCCGGTCGTCGATGGTGGCCGAGAAATGGCACTTCTCGTTCTGGCAGTGGTGGGGCTCCGGCGGAGTGGAAGCGGGAGCACCGTGCGGTCTAGATAATGGCGGAGTGGTGGCCGGAGTTAATCGGCCGGCGGTGGCTCAGTGAGGGCTGGAACATGGGGAGGCGCTCTCGCGGTGGCGTGCAGTGGCCAAGGCGAGGTGAGCGCTCGGCCTTGCGTTCGCGGGCAGGAGAGGGAGTGAGAGCGAGAGTGGGGGGGGGGCGCGAGTGAGGAGTGAAAGAGAGAGGAGTGCGGGCGCGCGGGGTTTTGGTCGTCGGAGCGGCGGACGGCCGGTCGTGGCGGGGGCCACGGCGTGGCGTGCGGCGCGCGCGGGCAGCAGGGCTCGGCAGGCGAGGCGAGCGGCGACTGGCGAGCGGGGATCGTGGCGTGATCAAGCTAGCAACGATCTTGCGGCGATAGGGCGAGCGGGATACGGTGCAGGCGAAGGCGGCCACGCGGCGCTTGCGACCGGCGTACGACACGGGCGTCAGGCGGGCGGCGGTGCGCGGCGCGCGCGGCGCGCGGGCGAGTGCGGGAGCGGGCCGGCGCACGCGAGCGGGCGAGCTGGGCCGGCGCGCGCGAGTTGGGCCGAAAGGCCAGATGGGCCGAAAGGTGGGGCGCGGGAGAAATCGTTTTCGTTTTTCTTTTTCCAAATTCTTTTCAAACTTTGACCATTCAAAACAGTTTCAAAAACTCGAAACTAGGTTTTGACCCAAAAAAGAAAGTTGCTCAAAATAATTTTCTCTACAACTTTCATATAAGACACTTTTCTGAAAACCATTTTTACAACCTCCACATAAATAAAGCCAGTTTTGCAACATAAACCATTTTCTTTGCCTCATTTTTATCCGATAAACTATTTTGAACTAGGTCAAAAACTCCAACTCTATTTTATAAAATTCTTTTCCCAAGCAGAGATCCACTTAAATCATCGAGTCAAATAGAAATCCAAATCCAAATAAATAAACAAAAGACAAAAGCACTCTCATGCACATGAAATGATGCAATGCATTGCTTATGCTTTCTTAGTATCTAATTGCAGTGCCTAATGCAGTGCTTGACACTAGGGTGTCACAGCCCTTCCCCCCTTAAAGAAATCTCATCCCGAGATTTGAGTTACGTACCGGTCTTTATAAAAAGCGGGGTAATTTACGCGTAAGTACTCCTCTATTTCCCAAGTCGCATCGTTGGGTCCGTGATTGCTCCAGAGAATCTTGTAAGTCTTCACCGTTCGGTTACGAGTCTCTCGGGTCTTGGTGTCCAAAACCTCCTTGGGCTGCTCGTAGTACTCCAGATCCGATCTGATGGTGACGTCTGGAATCCGAACTTCTTCTTGTTCTGGAACTCGAAGACACTTCTTTAACTGTGATACATGGAACACTGGGAAAACTGTGCTCATTTCTGGGGGTAACTGTACTTCGTATGCCACTTGTCCCTTCTTTGCTATGATCCGGTAAGGTCCCACATATCGAGGTGCTAGTTTCTTCTTAATTCCAAAACGTTGGACCTTTCTCATAGGTGAGACCTTAAGATACACATAGTCTCCTACTTGAAATTCCAGAGGTCTTCTCCGTGTATCGGCATAACTCTTTTGTCTGGATTGTGCTACCGTAATATGTTGTTGTACTGTTTGCACAATCTCTTCAGCATCCTTCACGTAATCTGACCCATAGAATCCTCGATCTCCTGACTCAACCCAATTTACTGGGGTTCTGCATCTTCGTCCATACAAAACTTCAAACGGTGCCATCTTTATACTTTGTTGATAGCTGTTGTTATATGAAAACTCGGCAAGGGGTAACCATTTCTCCCACGACTCTCCTGAAGATAGAACACAAGCTCTTAGGATATCTTCCAAAATCTGATTTACCCTCTCCGTTTGTCCTGCAGTCTGGGGGTGATAGGCGGAACTTCTTACCAATTTAGTTCCTAGTTCCTTGTGCAACTGTTCCCAAAAACGTGCTATGAACTGGGGTCCTCTATCAGAGACAATGCGCTTCGGAATCCCATGTAGCCTCAAGATATTCTGGATATACAAGTCTGCATACTGATGAGGGCGGTGTGTAGTCTTAACGGGTCTGAAGTGAGCCACTTTAGATAACCGATCCATGATAACCCAGATAGAATCATTTCCTTTTTGAGTGGTGGGGAGACCTGTGATGAAATCCATACTAATTTCTTCCCATTTCCACTCTGGGATGGATAACGGTTGTAACAATCCGGCAGGTCTCAGGTGTATAGCTTTTATCCTGCAGCAAGTATCACATCTTGCAACATAAGCTGCAACTTCTTTCTTCATCTTTGACCACCAATACCTGGTTCTCAAATCCTGGTACATCTTACTGCTTCCTGGATGGATAGATAGCTTTGAATTGTGAGCTTCATTCAGAATTCTTTCTTTCAGCTCAGTGTCTTTAGGAACAACCAACCGCTGATTATACCATAGAATTCCCTGCTCATCTGTGCGGAAGTTCAAAGAACTACTGGTTTCCAACCTCTTCTTAATCTAACAGATCTCTTCATCGGTCCTTTGTCTCTCGATGATGTCACTTTTTAAGGTGCACTGAAGAGTGATATTGTTCAGCATAACAGAGTGCATAAGGTTAAATCCATCTTCCAACAGTGGTTGTAGGGAGTTGCAATGAGTCTTGCGACTCAAGGCATCGGCTACAACGTTTGCTTTTCCGGGGTGGTAATGCACTTCAAGGTTGTAATCCTTAATTAGCTCCAACCATCTTCTCTGCCTCATGTTCAACTCTGGCTGGGTGAAGATATATTTCAGACTTTTATGATCCGTGTACACATGACATAGATTTCCCATAAGATAATGCCTCCAAATCTTGAGCGCATGCACGACGGCTGCTAGTTCCAAATCATGAGTGGGGTAATTCTCTTCGTGTGGTCTCAACTGACGAGAAGCATAGGCGATAACTCTTCCATTTTGCATGAGTACACACCCAAGTCCAATCTTGGATGCGTCACAAAACACATCAAAAGGTTCCTCCAAGTTTGGCTGAGCCAGAACAGGTGTGGATGTCAACAGCGTTCGTAGAGTGCGAAAAGCTGTTTCACACTCTGGAGTCCATTCGAACTTCTTGTTTTTCTGCGTTAAACGGGTCATAGGCTTGGCTATTCTTGAAAAATCCGGAATAAACCGACGGTAGTATCTTGCCAAACCCAAAAAGCTGCGAACCTCAAAAACACTCATGGGTGCTTCCCAATCCATAACCTCTTGTACTTTAGAAGGGTCTACAGAGATCCCTTCCTCTGAAAGGACATGACCAAGGAAAGGTACCTTCTTCAACCAAAACTCACACTTGCTGAACTTAGCATACAACTTATGCTGTCTGAGCCGGGTTAGAACGACTCGTAGATGCTCAGCATGATCCTTCTCATTTTCAGAATATACCAAGATGTCATCGATGAACACTACAACAAACTTATCCAACTCTGGCATGAAGACCGAATTCATCAGGTACATGAAATGTGCCGGTGCATTGGTCAATCCAAAGGACATAACAAGATACTCATAGAGTCCGTATCTGGTGGAGAAAGCTGTTTTCGGTATATCTTCTCTTCTGATCTTAATCTGATGGTATCCTGACCTTAGGTCGATCTTAGAGAATACTTTCACCTTTGACAACTGATCAAACAAGACATCAATTCGTGGTAAGGGATATTTGTTCTTTATAGTTACGACATTCAACGGTCTGTAATCCACGCACATCCTTAAAGTTTTATCCTTCTTCTTCACAAAGATAGCGGGACATCCCCAAGGTGACGAACTAGGGAGTATCAAACCCTTATCCAAAAGCTCTTGCAATTGAACCTTAAGCTCTGCTAACTCTTTAGCGTGCATTCTATACGGTCTCCGTGATATGGGTGCTGTTCCAGGGATTAACTCTATAGCAAACTCCACATCCCTATCTGGCGGTAGTCCAGGCAACTCATCGGGGAAAACATCCGGAAACTCACATACTATCGGAATCTCGGCTATCTGCTTTGCTGTGATATTGAATAACACTCCAATCTCATGGGGGTTTTGGGGTAACTTGAACCGAAAAGTAGACCCACTGCGAGGGCTAACCATAGAAACTAGTCGTTCTGGGACGTCAAGATTGACTTTCCAGAGTTTCATCCAACCCATACCCAAGATTACATCCAAACCTAGACCAGGAATGATGATGGGATCCACTATGGCCTTCTTATCCCCGAAGGTCATTTCCACTCCTTTAGCCATTTTTCGCGCGGAGAGAACAGCTCCGGCGGAACTTATCTGATATCCCCGGTCTAACTCTATCAACTCAAGGTTACTTCTCAAAACAAAGTTCTCACTTATGAAAGAATGCGATGCTCCAGAATCAAACAACACAACTGAGGGGCATTGATTAACAAGAAACGTACCAGCGGTGACAGGCTCTCCTTCTGGCACTTCTTCCACGGTGGTGTGATGCACATGACCCGTACGAGGTGGGGGCTGAGTGTACTTCTTCTTTGGGCGAGGGCACTGACGTGATAGATGTCCAGTCTAACCACAGTTATAGCATGGACCAATCACATACGGGGTCTTGGGACCTCCTGCACTTCCTGCTTTGTTCTTATTCTGCATCATGGGAGCAGTGTAGGGCTTCTGATAACTAGGACGGGAACGGTTGGTGGTGATCTTCCTCTGCGGGGGTCGGTATCTTGCTCCTGTGACAGGCGGGCGATATGGGGCGCGTGCTCCAAAAGGGGTCCTCTGCTGGGATGAACCTCCTTCATTTGCACGACGGCGCGTCTCTGTCGCTAGCCGGCTGTCATTGGCCTCTTGATTTAGGCAGTCGCTGACGAAGTCACTGAAGGTGGTGCGGTGACTGTTGCCCATCTTGGAAAGCATGGCGGCACTCATGCCACGTTTGAAGCTTGCGATCTTCTTGGCCTCAGTATCAACAAAGTCTGGGGCGTAGCGAGCTCGGTTGTTGAAACTGTGGAGGTACTCGGACATAGACCTAGTCCCCTGGGATAACCTCATAAACTCTGCAACCTTCATTTCCATCAGACCACAAGGGATGTAGTGGTTGCGCATAGCGGTGGAGAAATGATCCCAAGTGACACGTGCATTTGCAGGCAAGAATGCACGGTACTGGGCCCACCACAGACCTGCGGGTCCTTCCAACATGTGGGCGGCGTACTCCGCCTTGAGCTCTTCTGTCAGACGAAGCAAACGGAACTTCTGAGTGATGGAGTTGAGCCACTCATCAGCCTCAAGCGGTTTGGTGGCTTCCTTGAACACAAGAGGACGAGTGTCCAAGAAGTCACGGTAGGAGCTGTACTGGTTGGGCTCCGGGCCTTGACGTTGATGATGCTGCTGTGCAGTGTTGTTAGCGATATTGCGGAGGGTGGCCTCCATGTGCCTCTGCATTTCCTCCATATTCCTTTGGCTGCCCAAGAACTGGCCGAAGCACGTATGCCCTCAATACAAACGCCTCGAAGTGACTCCTCGGTCTCCCTCATAATCAAGGCCAAGAAGGTAGCACACTCCTGCTGAACACTGAGCTGATGGGCGGTCTCCTGCTCTCTCTAAAGTGCTTGGTCCCTCTCCACTGTTATACGTGCCAACTCTGTAGTGAGGCGGTCTACCTCAGCGGTATGCTCCTGCTGCCTCCGGTGCTGTGCAGCCATCTCCTCACTGAGGATGTGGTCCAACTGATCATAACTGCGGGGTATACACCCGTAAGTAGCCATGAGTGCAGCCATGGCACTCCCGGCTGGTCCGGCGCCATGCTCCGTCTCAAGCGAACTAGCTTCAAGTACGGCAGCTCCTGGCTGACGCCACACTGACTGATAGGGATCTGCTGTCAGAAGGATACTGGCTGTAGCCTGGGCAACCACTTCTGGGTGGTCCTCCATAATGTCCCGGAGAACGGTGTAGGCAACTCTGTTAGCTCCATCCCAAGGGGTCCTCCCCTACAACGCGAACACCTACGACACCAGACGTGATCCTGCTCACCACGGCTAGGCACGTCCACCTCCACCGTGTACATATGGCGGTCCTCAGAAATCTGCACGCGATGCCAGTCGTACTACGGCACCTGACCTTTATGGTGTCCAACCAAGTGCAGCACCCTCCAAAGATGGTAGGCATGCCGAACTCGTCCAGGAAGTCCTCCGACACCTCAACAGTCCATGGTCCCAACATGTAATTAGGCATGTCCCAACATGTAAATGGAACCTAATTCGCAACAAAATTGATGAGAGCTCTTGTTCAATTTTTTGTTTTCAAGAAACTAAGAAAGAGCATATTGACATGTCCTTCTTGAGAAACTTTACTCCACGGCGTTTTGACTATTTTGATTTTTTCCCTTCTGATGGTGCCTCGGAAGGTCTCCTAGTTGCCTGGAATTTGCGTTGTTTGACCGCTGTCATGATAGACAAACAAGATTTTGCGCTGCATATGACTGTCACATCGGTCCGCAATCAAGCATCCTGGTCTCTCACCACTGTTTACGGTCCGACAAGACAGCCTGCGCGTTCTTTGTTCATCGCATGGCTATACAGCCTCAATGTTGATCCGCTCGGCCACCACATTGTGCTCGGGGATTTCAACTTCTATAGATCCACTGGTAGTAGAAACTGTCCGGGTGCAAACTTTGCAGATATAGCTTTGTTCAATGATCTCATCGATCACCTTGGGCTTATTGAACTACCTCTAAAAGGCAGAGCATATACATAGAGTAATATGCAGTTTCAACCACTTCTTCAGCAGCTTGATTGGTTTTTCACCATGCCTGTTTGGAACCTCTCCTATCCAAACACTCTAGTCTTGCCTTTGGCTAAGAGTACCTCAGATCATACACCCTGCAAAGTCCAAATTGGAACTTCTATCCCTAAGGCTTCTATCTTTCGCTTCGAGAATTACTGGCCTATGATCCCGGGGTTCCCTGATATTGTTCAGTCTGCCTGGAGCAGTGTAAGCCACATAGATGGTGCTAGAAATCTAACTAGCAAGTTCAAAACTCTTAGAAGAGATCTCAAGAGATGGGATGCTTCCAGATCAAAACTTGCCCTGTGGATAAAGCACTGTAACTTAGTGCTTCAGCTCCTGGATGATCTAGAAGATTTAAGATGTCTCTATGCCCCAGAACAGCACTTCAGAAACATCTTAAAGCAACACCTTCAGCATCTTCTGCGGTGTAAGCAGATTCATTGGCAGCAGAGGTACACTGAAAAATTGGTCAAGTGGGGGATGAGAATACAAAATTTTTTCATGCATGAGCAACTGAAAGATATAGAAGAAATGCCATATCTCAAATCCTCTCCTCTGAGGATACAATGGTAACTGATCACGCTGAGAAAGCTGCCCTCTTTTGGAATGAGTTCAGAAACAGGCTAGGGGTCACCACTAACCCTAAAATGCTCTTCAACCTACATGATCTGTTCACGCAGCTGGGTCCTATGCCTGACCTGGACCCTTTATCCCTTCCTTTCTCCATTGAGGAAATGGATGTTGTGGCCAAGGACCTTCCATCCGATAAAGCTCCTGGCCCAGATGGTTTTAATGGGTTCTTTTTCAAAAAATGTTGGAATCTCATCAAGCATGATATCTACAGACTGTGCAATCAATTCTATAGTCATGATGTCGATCTCAAAAGCATCAATTACTCCTACATTACCCTGGTTCCGAAGAAGCTCCACCCTGAAACAGTAACCGACTTCAGGCCCATTTCCTTGCTTAATTCTTCGATGAAATTCATCACAAAGCTCTTGGCCAATAGATTTCAGCAAGTCATTCTGCAAATCATCCATAGAAATCAATATGGTTTCATTCAGGGAAGGGCAATTCAAGACTGTCTGGGATGGGCTTTTGAGTATTTGCACCAATGCCATCACTCTCGGAGGGAGATCATTATTCTCAAACTTGACTTTGAGAAGGCTTTTGATATGATAGAGCACTCCACAATTCTGAGTATTCTTCAAGCAAAAGGCTTCCCATCTAGATGGTGCACTTGGATACAAAGCATCTTCCAGCCCGGGGTTTCTACTGTCCTTCTAAATGGTGTGCCAGGGAAGGATTTTCACTGCAAATGAGGGGTTCGGCAGGGAGATCCCTTGTCACCTTTGCTCTTTGTCCTAGCTGCAGATCTCCTTCAGAGTATCATCAACCAAGCATATCAGCTTGGCCTGTTTCAGCTGCCAATTCCAAACAGAGATGTTGATCACTTCCCTATAGTACAATATGCTGATGACACACTCATAATCATGCAAGCTGATGCCAAACAATTATTTTGCCTAAAAGCTTTACTCTACAGCTTCGAGCAGAGCACAGGCCTCAAAGTCAATTTTCAGAAATCCTGTCTAGTGCCAATAAATGTACCAATGGAAAAAGTATCTTTGCTTACAGGACTACTGGGCTGCTCACTAGAAGATTTGCCGTTCACATATTTGGGTATGCCGCTTGGCACTACAAAACCTCAGGTTAAGGACTATGCCTCCGTAGTATGCAGAATTGAATGAAGGCTATCAGCAAGCTCCATCTTCCTATCATATTCAGGACGCCTGCAGTTAGTCAACTCTGTCCTATCCTCCTTGCCTACATATTACATGTGCACACTAAAAATCCCAAGACAGTCATTGAATCAATTGATAAGCTCAGAAAGACATGCCTTTGGAGAGGGTCGGACATTGATGCTCGAGGCTATAACTTGGCAGCCTGGGATATTGTTACAACACCAAAGAAGAAAGGAGGACTGGGCGTAAAGAATCTCTACTTACAAAATGATGCCCTACTACTCAAGCACCTTGATAAATTTTACAACAAAGCAGATATCCCATGGGTCCATCTGATCTGGGAAGCTTATTACTCAAGGAAAGTGCCTCATCTAACCTCCCCAAAAGGGTCTTTTTGGTGGAAAGATTGGCTTAAACTTTCTACCCCTTTTAGAGGGATTGCCCAAAGCACCATTGGGGCTGGAGACACCATTGGTTTGTGGGAAGATTGTTTTGATGGACAGCCTTGGTCCCAAAAATTTCCTTCTCTCTATTCTTTTGTCAAAGGCAAGCATATCTTAGTTGCTTCTGCTAGTGCGATAGCAAACAAAGTGCAACTTTTTCGACTACCAATGACCAGAGTTGCATATAACGAATTTCTCCTCTTGCAAACTGAGTTGCAGTCTATTATCCAAGCCTCTGGGCAACGTGATGTCTGGACGTATATTTGGGGCACAGGCAGATACAAGTCGGCCAAATTCTATGAACACCATTTCGCAGCAGCCTCACCTCCTCCCCCCTTGGCCTGGATCTGGAAATCTAAATGTACTCCACGAGTAAAATTTTTCTCATGGCTCTTGCTGGTTGACCGTCTAAACACTCGAAGCATGTTACGCAGGCGTGGGAAGTTTTTAGAGGAAGGGTACAACTGTGTCATGTGCCAGGAAGGTGTGGAGGAGACTCTAGTGCATCTTTTCTTTGAGTGTCCTTCCAGCACTGCACGATGGTTTAAGTTGAATGTCCAGTGGGAGGAGGGTTATGATGTTCTTCAGATGGTTCAAAGGCAGAGGTCCTTTCTCAACCTCAGGTACACTATTGAACTGATTATGATAGTAGCTTGGAGCATTTGGAAGGAGCGGAATGCCTTCATCTTCCACAACAATTTGCCATCCATTTCAGCGTGGAAAGATATTTTCGTGAGTGAAGTTCAGCTTCACCTTCATAGGATCCCGGCCCAACACCATTCAGTTGTGATGGATTGGCTCAGTAGTCTCTGATTTTCTTTGGCTCCAACTAGATTTCAACTTGTAATTATCTGATTGTAATCCCCCCTCCCCTCCCTTCCCCTCCTCCTCCCTTTTGTTAGCGACTAGCTACCCTGCACGTGTACTCCTTGTTCTATCTTTAATATATTTCCTGGGGAGCAAGCTCCACAGAATTTTTTCAAAAAAAAAATATGACGAAAATGAACCTGAGAATTTTTATTTACTGCTCTTGTGCTAAGAAGTTCAGTAGAAAAATGGGAAATTTGTTGTTTGACACTTTTTGTTAGGGTGTGTAGTTCAAAGCACCTGTTCCTGTTAATATTTGTCTTTTTCATAGAGGATAGATTTTAAGTCCAATTGGGTTGAAATTTGGACAGAGGACTAGATTATGTGTTGTTACCTTCCAATAATTTCTGTGGATTTTTCTGAAACTGTCTAGGGTGGGTTGCTGTTCTAGGCTAAATAAAATGATTAAATGGTAGCAATTGGTTAAGTAGTAATCGGATGATGTTGACTACCTTGTTGAAGAAAATGAAGTAGATCACATGTGCTTATCTCCTGAGTTATCTTGTTCTATGTTGCATCCCAATGCATCCCATGTGCATTCATTTTTACTTATACATGTTATGCATCATACAGGATCGGTAGTGGAGATCAAGAACCTGCCACCGGACGAACCGTGTCCGGAGGAGACCCAGGACGAGAGGACCGAAGAAGGAGACGTCGAGGACCTGCCTGAGTGTCGCGATCATCGACCCTCCGACTTTGAGCGAGGCAAGCCCCGGAGCATCTCACTCCTATGGTTTGCAAATGCAATTACAAAAATTAACCTGATATGTTTGTTGCATTAGGTTATAGGAGTTGAATGATACCGTCGATGCATTACTTACTTATCCTTGTCCACCTGTAATCATTATCTTGATATCCCTGTTAAGTCTAGGCTCGTTTATGCTTAGTCCTGCTTAGACCATTAAAAGTCGGGTGATTTCGTGTCTCCCGCATATAGGTGTGGATACTGATCATGACTAGCCTCGTGCTATCATGGAGATAACCATGTGATAATTAAATCAAGACCGGGCGGGATGTAGGAGCAGCAGGACATGGGTTCTGTGTGCTAGTAGTCTCCCGTCTGTGTCGATTAGGACCCGACGAAGGCACACCTCAGTCATTTCGAACGCATCAATCACTTAATGGAGCAGGTGCGGGTACCTCCCATGAAGCCGAGTAAGGTTATTCGAGCCGGTGATGGAGATGTTGACGCCTAACATCCAGGGCCTTATATGTACCGTGGGCAACTATTCTGAGCAACCTGGCATGGTCCGTGGACAGGCGGGGCCTGATTGACCTGGCATGACCGTGGGCAGTTATAGCTTGAGCAACCTGGCATTGAGATAACCCCCGGTGCAGAAGGGCCCATGACCGTCCCACGTGTTGTGTTCTCGAATTTCCTGAAGTGGTCGCCGACGGCTGCCTGGCAAGGTGTGATCGGGCGAGTGTGCGACATTTTATCCCCAGCTGGGTAGGAATCGATTATAATCGCCATCGCTCCTGGTTAGTGAGTAACTTGACTGGGCATGTGTTACCGTAGTACCTTATGGAACTAAAGATGTTTATGATCTTTAATCTGAAAGGCTTTTGATGAAATAGTCACTCTTGCTTGATTAATTAGCCAAGTGATTGCTCCAGCTCAGGTGCAAATCTAGTTAATTAGGTTGATTACATAAAAGTGATTGCTAATATTATAATGACGGTTATTTAAATAATAAAATGCTTTTATGCAGAAAGGTAAGTATGGCCATACCCAGATACAGCCTTGCATACTCCTTGGTGTCACCTTATTTCTGGTTTATGACGGGTAAGTCTAGCTGAGTACCTTCTTGTACTCAGGGTTTTATCCCTTGTTGTTGCAGATGGGCAATGCTTCTACGGCTATTGCGAGAACTGTCTGTACCCCGTCGCGGGTGATGATTAGACCATGGGCATGGTCATCTCTTATGCTCTCCTGATGCTTTTGTGGACTGATCAGGTATTGGCACCGTATTGTGAACTGAGAACTTATGTTTAAAACTATGTTGCTTCCGCTTTCGAGTTTCAAACTATGGTTTGTAATATCTGTTGAACTCCGATGTATTTGAACTATGTGTGAACTGAATGTACCTCGTGGACATGTACGCTAATCTATTACGATCTTGGCTAAAGTTGAATGATTTGAAATCCTTTGAGATTTCCGGACTACCGGGTTTGTACAAGCTTAAGCACTTGTAAATCTCTGTGAAACCATGGATTTGGTGCTTAATCTGGTATAAATTGGTCGGTTCTGTCACACATAAGGACTTGATCATTGGCACACCTTAGTTTTCATCCTTGAGATTTTCCAAATCCTTTTATAACTATATGTTTTGGTAATTACAGTTCTTATTTGAAAATACTGGTTTAAAAATACACTTATGAATAGTAACACTAAACTATGCTCCGATGCCAGCTATGACAGAACCGACCAATTTATATCAGATTAAGCACCCAAACCCCTGCTTTCGCAAAGATTAATGTGTACTTAAGCTCGTACAAACCCGGTATTCCGGAAATCTTGAAGGATTTCAAATCATTTCAACAACAGCCAAGATCGTAATAGATTTAGCGTACATGTCCACAAGATACATTCAGTTCGCACATAGTTCGAATACATCGGAGTTGAAACAATATTACAAACCATAGTTTGAACAGTAGCGGAAGCAACATAGTTTTAAACATAAGTTCGGAATGTTCTTAATACAGTGCCATCAGTCTGATCAGTCGACAAAAGCATCAGGTGAGGATAAGAGGTCACCATGCCCATGGTCTATTCATCACCCGTAACTGGGTACAGGCAATTCTCACAGTAGCCGTAGAAGCACTGTCCATCTACAACAACAAGGGATAAAACCCTGAGTACAAGAAGGTACTCAGGGTAGACATACCCGTCATAAACCAGAAATAATGAGACACCAAGGATTCATGAAAGCTATATCTGGAGTTGGCTAAACATACCAATTTGCATGAAAGCTTTCTTACGATAAAACCCAAATTGAGTATCGGCGGTCACTTTTATGGTTAACCCTGGTTAACTAGGTTTGCACCTGATCTAGAGCAATCACTTGGCTAATTAATCAAGCAAGAGCGACTATTTCATCAATAGCCTTTTAGATTAAACATCATAACCATCTTTAATTCCATAAGTTACTATGGTAACACATGCCCAGTCAAGTTACTCACTGTCCAGGAGCGATGGCGATTATAATCGATTCCTACCCAGCTAGGGATAAAATGTCGCACACTCGCCCGATCATACTTTGCCAGGTAGCCGTCGGTAACCTCTCAGGAAATTCGAGAACACAACGCGCGGGACGACCATGGGCCCTTCTACACCGGGGGTTATCTCAGTGCGAGGTCACTCAAGCTATAGCTGCCCACGGTCATGCCAGGTCGATTAGGCCCTGCCTGCCCTCGGACCATGTCAGGTTGTTCAGAATAGTTGCCTACGGTACATCTGAGGCCCTGGGTGTTAGGCGTCAACATCTCCATCATCGGCTCGAATGACCTTACTCGGCTTCACGGGAGGTACCCGCACCTGCTCCGTTAAGTGGTTGACGCGTTGAAAATGACTGAGGTGTGCCTTCGTCGGGTCCTAATCGACATAGACGGGAGACTATCAGCACATAGAACCTATGCCCTGGTGCTCCTACATCCCGCCCGGTCTCAAATTAATTATCACATGGTTATCTCCATGATAGCACCAGGCTAGTCATGATCAGTATCCACCTATTGCGGGAGACAAGAAATCACCCGACTTTTACCGGTCTAAGCAGGCTAAGCATATAACGGCCTAGACTTAACAGGGATATCAAGACATCAATTGCGGTGGACAAGGTATGATAATAATGCAGCAACGGTAGCAATCAATTCCTATAAACCTAATGCAACAAACATATCAGGTTAATTCCATAAATAATTTGCAAACCATAGGTGTTAGATGCTCCGGGGCTTGCCTCTTTCGAAGTCAGAGGGTCGGTGGTGGTGGCACTCAGGTAAGTCCTCGACGTCTCCTTCTTCGGTCCTCTCGTTTAGGGTCTCCTCCGAATTTGGCTCCTCCTGCGGTTCCGGGCTCTGGGTCTCCACTACCGGTCCCGTATGATGCATAACATGGATGAATAAAAATGAATTTACATGGGATGCATTGGTGATGCAACATGGAATAGAATCATTCAGGAGATAAGCACATGTCATCTACTTCATTTTCTTCAACAAGGTAGTCAACATCATGCTACCACCAAAAGTTATTTGCTACTACCTTATTATTTAATTAAGCCTATAACAGCAACCCTCAGCTAACTACTTCAGAAAAATCTACAAAAATTACTGGAAGCTAACAGCATGAAATCCAGCCCACTCTCCAAATTTCAAGCTAGTTGGACTTAAACTTTATTCTCTATGAAAAAGACAAACATCACAATAAAAAGGTGCTTTGAACTACACATCCTATGAAAAGTGTCAAACAATACATTTCCCATTTTTCTACTCAACTTCTTAGCACAAGAGCAGTCTACAAAAATTATCAGGTTTATACTCTTTATATTTTAATTACTACAATTTATACAAGAAAACAACATTTAACCATTTTAATTGCTACTGCCAAAATATTTCACAGAACATCTCCATATTACATTTTTCCCGGAAACTACTCATCAACACAAACTTAACAAAACAAGAATTGATCAGGGTTGGGTGTTTTTGTTTTAATGTTTTTCAGAAAATGTGTTAATGCTTGTTTAATTCATATCTGGAGTTGTATTAGTCCAAATGAGGTGAAATAAGTTTTCTTAGGTTTGTCTTGCTGAGATCTGTTTAGGAAAAATATAATATGCCCAGTTTGTGATAATTTTATATGCAGTTACATTTAATTTATGTTCAGGCTGAAATCTTGTTAAATGCATAATAAACTGTGTGTTGCTCTGTGAAAACACCTAAATCTAACTGCTAGCTACACCTGGCCAAAACATACACCAGAGACTGACCAATGGGCCCCCGAGTCAACTCGGTCCCACCTGTCACACACATAGAATAGGGGAGGCCGTTGACCTCGTCGGAGCTCGCCGGCGGCGACCTTTCCGGCGAAACCATCACTACCCTCGGACTCCTCTCACCTTCCCGCATCGATCGGTGCTAGCCACCGGCCCGGCTTTGCGACGGACGGAGCTCGCCGTCGAAAATGGCGGACACGGCGGCACGGCCTTG
The DNA here is from genome assembly GCA_009763385.1 of Coix lacryma-jobi var. lacryma-jobi. Taxonomy (NCBI): domain Eukaryota; kingdom Viridiplantae; phylum Streptophyta; class Magnoliopsida; order Poales; family Poaceae; genus Coix; species Coix lacryma-jobi. Next base: position 63,406,767 of record CM019829.1, on the reverse strand, counting down.
CTACGCCGGCCGACTCTGGCCATTCCGAGGCAACCCAACCCTCGGTTTCTACTCTGACAACTTCTACAAACCCAACCCAAGTCTTGGAAGCTAGGGTTTCTACTTCGAACAACCGAGACCACGGCCATGCCCACTCCGGCGACCATGCCGAGCGGCGGACGACGGCATACCACGGTCACCGAATCCTAATCGGCTAAACCAACTCCCCCTTCTACTTCTACGGACTTTGCTATCCCTCGAACGGGGGCTAGGACAACACGAAACCCACGGGAAGGAGGTCGGCCATGGCGAACCGAGCTCGGTGGTCATGGCCGGAGCTCATCCCGGGGCTCTCCTAGGGCTTTCTACGAGGCGCTAGAGAAGGCAAAAGATGCGGGGGCTTACGGCGAAGCTGCCTAGGTGGTCAGGCTAGCGGTGAGGCGGCGAGACGGCAGCGAGCGCTCGGTTTTTCCCCCTTTTCCGCCTGGGCACCGACGAGAGCGAAGAGGAGGCAGGCAAAGGGAGTGGAGCGGCTCTGGCCTGCGCGAATGCGTGCAGACGGGCTTTGTGCTCGCCACGCCACGCGCGGACGCTGCCCGGCCGGCCCTTGCACGCCACGCGGCGGAGCATCTCTGGCGCGGTCGGCCACTGCCGGCGTCGATTCAAACTGAATCGATGGATTCAGTCGGTCATCAGCCGACTGACGGCCGATCTTTGCGCGCGATTAACTCCTAATCCATTCGGTGAAAAGCTAAACCACTTGTTCCATTGGGTAGAGCTATGTGCCGACTACAACTTTGGTTATAGGATCAAGCATTGGTTTGACCTAGGTTTTGCTCAAGAAAGTTCCAAAGTTCGCTGGACGAAACTGTTGGTCAATTGAAAGACTTAAGAAATTTTTCCAAGTCTAAACTCCCCCATTTCTGCCTCGTGGGCCTCAAAACACCATGTTAACCTCATTTTCATGAGTTGACCCAAAAACAACTTTTTTGTAATCTAAATTCTACACACTTTTGGTTTAGAGCACTCCCCCATACAAAGCTTTTATCATGGAGGTTTTTGTTAGTCAAACAAAAGGACTCCTAGGGCTCTATTAGGGTAACTAGGGTTAGGGACTTGGTTAGCCAAAATGACCAACATAAAATTGGCTTCATTATGACTTCTCAACAAGGTTAAACTACTTAGGAAGTCAACTACTCCAAAAACAAGTCAAACAAGCATCACACCAAAGCATGATCAGTAAAAGCTATCACATGAAATAACACTTTACATAAAGAAAAGAAACATAAGATGATGCTTTATGCTCATGATATGCCAAGTTATGCATTTAGGGTTGCTTAACACCAGGGGTGTTACACATACGGTCCAACACTAGGGTTAGTGAAGTAGGTAGAATACCAGTGTTGGGCCGGCTGCTCAAAAGAACGGTTAGCAGAAAAACCATTCCTAGCACGCCCACGGGAAGGGCGATCACCACGTAGAGGAAAACGTGGTCCGCTAAGGGAGGAGCGTCCATCGCGATACTCAAAACACGGTGGATGGAAACGCTCAACTACAAAGCCACCGCCACGGGGTCCATAGCCTACAACTGCAGGCTCCTGCCGGGAATGTTCTCTTCGCGGCCTAGGCCTAGGAACTTGAGGCTTTGGGCCTCTAGGCCTAGCAGCACGCCTCTGAACATTTGGCACATGTACATCATGGAAAGGATGGTACATGTCCGTGTTGTTCATCTCCTTTGCACGGCGCGCCTCTCTGTTGCGCCGAAAGCAAAACTCACTCAAGTGTCCATCTCTCCGACAGTGCTCACAATGGTACCTCACCGCTCTCATAGGGGGTTGTTGGTACTCACGGTAGTGGGTGTGGATCACTTTGCCCTTCTATGGCATGAGCTCCTCTTGGATAGGTGGCATTGTGTCTAGCTTGTTCTTGAGGTGGTTTGGTTTTGGAGCCCATGATTGTTTCTTGGGTGGAGCTCTCTGAGGTTCAATAAATACCCCATCCTTGGTGTTAGGCTTGAGAGGCTCTATGGGTGGAATCTTTGTAAGCTTGGGAGTAGTGGTGGAGTTGGGCTTCTCACATGGGTTAAGACCACTCGACTCTCCAATCTTGCCAAAAGTTGAAACATTAACACCCTGAGCAAAACCTACACCTGGGCCTCCAGCAGCACGCTTGAATTGGGCAATCATCATCCCAAGCTGCGGCTCACCACAAGACACCCATGACAAGATGGTCCGAAGGTATGTGTTTTCTTCCTCGGTTTGCATCTTGTCACGCTTCACATTGGCTATCTCCATCTCCAAACCCTCACACAAAGCGCATCTTGACACACAAGTGCTACCCGAGCTGGCCTAGAGAGACAACTTTGGCATTCTTCTCTGCCAACTCGGATTGCAAGCCCGAATAGGACTTGCACGCACCCAACAGTGAGGATCTGGCCTTAAGCTCATCCACCTCTCCTACCAACACAGCATACTTACCTCTCAAAGTGAGAGGTCAGTCATGTGTGTGGTGCACATCTCACACTCCTCCTCGGTGACAACAACGGTGGACTTGACAGATTCAAGTTCCTTCACCGTATCCTCCCACTTCTGCCTAAACTCCTTCCGCTCTCTAGCAGCATGCCTAAGCAACTTATCATGACTAAGAAGGGCGGTAGTAAGCTTCTCGACCTCAGCAGAAAGCTCATCGGGGGTCAGAGATACCTGGGAGGTGTCATCGTCGTCGTCATTCCGAGGGATCTCCTCCAGCTCGCCATTGATCTCCTTGCTAAGGGCCATGGTGCAGAAGCCCTCCTTGTCGGCGAAGAAGCAGAGGCCGTTCAGCTTGTCCTCGATCCTCTTCTTCTTCTCGGACTCATCGTCGCTTGAGGAAGCGGAGTCATCATCCGAGTCATCGACGTTGCTGAGCGTGGCGAAGAATGCACGCTGCTTAGCCTGGGCCATCTCCAAGTACTTCATCTTGATGTACTCCTTGTTGAAGCTGCCCTTCTGCTTGTGCTTCGTGGGGACGTACTTCTCCTTGCGCTTGCCGGAGTCGTACTTGTGCCCATGATCCGCCTTGCTGAAGACTTGCTTGTTCTTCTTCAGACAATTGGCGATGAAGTGGTTGGGGTCACCGCACTCGAAACAACCTGAGCGTCCTCCTCCGCGGTGACGGTTCATGCGGTTGTTGTGGAACCGCGAGAACCAGTTGGCGAGCAAAGCCAACTCGTCATCCCCCATGAACTCCAGCTGCTCCTCTGTGACAGAAAGAAGAGAGGAAAGTGCAAAACCTCCAAAGGGGTTAGCAGAAGAGCCAGAAAGCAAAGCCGTCGACAGGCCAGAAGGATTTTCATAAGAAGCCCTCACCATGGCATGAACCTCACTGGACTTGAGCTTACTGAAGAGCTCATCGCATGTGAGGGTCTCATAGTTAGGCAATTCGATGATCGCCGGAACCTTGGAATCCCACACCGACCGATCAAGAGTATGTAAAAGTTTCAAAGCTCTCTCATGATCGTCGAAAGGCAACAACTCCTTGTTAGCTCTCATCCTGTTGACAATCACCTGAAAGCGAGCGAATAAACTTTCTATGCTCTCGCCTGGCATGTGTCGAAAGTTCTCGTACTCCCGCTTGTGCGACTCGTAGAGACGAGATTTGACTTGAGAGGTTCCCTCATGAAAACGCATGAGGGTCGCCCAAATCTCACGAGCCGTGGGGAGATGAGAAACACGACCAAACTCAGACATGCTCAAACGGGAGAAAAGAGCATTATGGGCTCGGTTATTGGCATCGTGCTCATTGATCTGGTGCTGAGTAGCACGAGCAGCCAAGACCACGTAATCTGCAGAGTTGCAAATATCCCAAATGGAAGCACCCAAACTCTAAAGATAGGCTGTTGACGTTTATTAGTGCAAATAGAATATGAAAGATTCCGCAAGCGCACAGAACACCATTGTAGCATTTTACCGGGAGTATTCCAGGATCGTTATTTATATTTTGCCACAGGGAAGCAAGGGTCAAGAATCTGATAATTCACTATCATGCATCTACTAACTCAGAGTACTAAATAGACTAAAGCAGGAGTGAATGATATATGATATGAATGAAAGCACATAAAAGATATTCAATGATTACTGTATTGATAACTATAGTGGGAGGACAACGGGAGAAATCAAGGTTCCTATATACTTCTCTATTACTTGGGTTCTAAGGCAACAAAGATGAAAAGAGATAGCAATTATACACATTGGCACTTTGGAGCAACAGTACCTTTCTGACTCTCAAAAAAGACTGGGAAGAAAGTAGTCAGGGGAAGGCTGCCAAAAGCTCTACAAAACATCAATCTGAACGTGGTGGACTACGAAGGCCTAACAGAGCTGTCACCCCTGGTGCTACCACAACTATTCCGTGGGATTGAGCGCAACCTCAGGTAACCTATAGACTAAACACCATGTCTAATCTATCGATTACTACTCTAATTACCTAGGATAACTAGAGCACTCAATAAGAACAAAGATCCCATGCCAAGATATAACAACTATACTAATCATATAATAAAGCATAAAGTAATTAGAAAAGATAAATATATTAAAGCACAAGTCTTATAAGAAAAGATACAAAAGCATACCAAATCTCTGACGACTCCTCTGGAATTAGAGCATAGCTCCTCTCTAATCTCTCCTTCTCCTCTTTCTAATTGGATCTCTAATTACAACTAGATGAACTAGACAACTAGAACTAGAACTAGACGAACTAGATCTAAATCTAGATGAACTAGAAGAGATTCATCTAGAGGGACCTCTACTTCTACATTGGAACCCTAGTTTCTGATGTGGAGATGAATAATGAAGAGGGAGATGCCTGGAGAGGGGGGTCTGGGGCTGCTTATATAGCCCGAGGTGGAGTAGGGGGCAAGGAATCGCCATGTCATCGATCCGTGTCACGTTTATCGCCCACCGTTGGATCAAACCGACTTCGGGGACGGTGGAGATGCATCCTAGGAGGCGGTGGAAGAAGGTTCCAGAAGGCAGATGCGAAACGGCCTCCGTGGCCGACCGGTCGGTCTGGCCTAGTGGGCCCACGTGGTGGGACGCCTCGTGGTGTCTACTGGTGTCTTCTAGATCCTTCTTTTGCAGATTTCGTTGCGAAATTAATATCTAATCATCCGAGACTCCGAATATAGCAAATGATATGTCCGTTTTGATCGTCTCAACGAGCCCTTCGCAATGGTGCACTCCAATTCATCACTTGAAATACTTTTATATGGTGAAATATTGATGTCCTACAAAACAACTGAGAGCACCAAAACTCATGGAACTTGTTAGTTTCAAACCCTACAACTATGCTTTGCTATTCATTTAGTGTCATTTCATGCAATAGTTGATGGCTAATTATGAGCATTAGTGAGCATCAACAAGTTCCCCCAAGCTTAACCTTTGCTAGTCCCTTAGCAAAGCCAATCTCAACAATGGATCAAGAGTTGCTGCAATATCTTCACTTCTAACAAGTACACATGTATTCAAACAAAAGTTCTCATTTGGATTAGAAAAAGATATCACATTATTCATCACGGGGCTTAGTACTTTACCTTGAATCTTGAGTAATTGAAAGATAGAACGATCAAATCAAACACTATGTCTCTAGCTCTTTCACTTCACCATTATCCCGGAGTTTTTATGAATTTTCAAAAAGCTTAAGAACATATGTTGTCAAATTAAACAATGGATCCAAAGAGAAAGTCAACCACACCATTGAATCGAGAAGTGCATGTGTATGGAAAATGGAGGCGAATGCTCTTTTGAATATATCACTCTCTTCTGTCTATTAGAGACACATGGCTATCAGGCTAATTCTACTATCGGGCACGTGCCCATTTTTTCTGTTATTCATATTTTTTCTCTCTTTTTTTCTTCCTTTTTTTGAGGTTCCGGACACTTGTCCCTTTTTATTTCCTCGCGATCTATATTTTTGAGGTTTCGGACACTTGTCCCTTTTTATTTCCTCGGATTTTTTTTTCTTTTTTTTTCAATAGCCATATGCTTCCAAAAAACTTTTGAGAGGATAAGAATAGATAATCATGAGCATTTATGCGGAAGATGGATGAAATGTGTAAGTGATCTCAATTCAATAGCATGATAACTTCTCACAGGGTCAACAAAGCTTAATTTAACTCAATGCCATTATTAGTCATATTAATATTGAGAAATCTCCGGAACTCTAGTGTTGTTTAGAACAAGATAATAGCAGCTCAGATCATCACATATCATATCTCTCAATTACCTAGACTCTGGATCAAGCATTTACTACCCATATATTTAATTTTATTTTTCAGCATCATTATTAATCAGGAGAACTCATGCTTTGAAGGCTAGGTACTTGAAAGAAATTAGATAGAGCAACTATTCATCATTTCCATGTAAAAGATTAGAGAGAGAGTTCTTCTTTTATTGTTAACTTCTTAAAACAAACTTAACACACTATTTATTTAACCTAACACACACTTATTATAAATAACTAAGATAGTGAATAAGACAAACCTGAATCACGAAGATAATGGGGGTGCGTCTCCCCCCAAGCTAATCCCTTCGATCGCATCGAGCCTTCATGTGCCCGAATATTTTTGTTCTTTTTCTTTTTAGGGTGAGCCTTCATGTGCTCATATTTTTTGTATTTTGAATTTATTTATAGAAAGAAAACTTAAGACGATAAGGATACTTACCTGGATACATGGCGTGCCTTCCCCTAAGCTGAATATTGACATAGTCGTTTGATCTTGCAATGTAGCAGACTGACAGTGGATATGTGTTTCCTCTGTTGGAGCTTTGATTGATGTTGATGGTTGTGGAAACAGTGCTCCAACAGTAGATAGAACATCCACTTGTTCGTCAGCTTTTCTTGGTCTTTTAATGCTGAGACTCAAATAGATAACAAGACTTGTTGAACAGATTAAGCATTAGTGGTTGGCCACTTAGGCCTTATTTGTCTAGAATTTCAGTAAGATCTCTTTCTCGATATTTTTGTATTTTATATTTTTCGATGCAAGAGAAAATGCACAGGATGAATGCATGCATATTTATTTTTATTATTTTTATGCCACCACAATGAACATTCTGTGGGTTTTTACACACCATAGAATTATTCACATGGGGCTTCATAGTTTATGATGTAGTGTAACAAATGCAAAATTCTTATTTTCCTTTCTAATGCAATGTAGAAATTAAAATGTTTGTTAATTAAATATGATGATGCAATGATTAAATATGATGATGCAATAAATAACTAAGAATTAAATATGAGAAATATGCAGGAAAATAAATATGAGGATAACTACCAATTTTTACCTTTTGGCGAAGGTTCAGATATTTAGGTCTGACGAACCGGACCTTCTCTTGGTTCAGACCTCCCAAGGTATGTCAGACGTTTGGAAAGTTGTTATTGATTGTACCTCTGAGGTGCAGACTTTTTCTTCCACACTTTCTTGGTCTGAGTCTTCACTTCCTGTGGTTCACTATCTTGAGGTTTTTCTTCTTTCTTTTCTGGGACAGTGTCGATAGCTTCTTCTTCGTGATTGGCCTCTCTATTGTTGATAGTTTGTCTTCTTTGGCATTGAGAGCGGCGTCTTTCACTTCTGTTTTTCTTAGGTGCTTCATTGGGCATGTAGCTGCTGAAGTTGCATCGTGCCTTTTCTCTAGGAAAGTGAAAACTGGATTTCCTCTTGTAGATGATTGTACTTGTAGCGTAGAGGAATGGTCTTCCTTGGATGACGTGGGCATCATCGTCTTCTCATGTCGAGGATCAAGAAGTCTGTGGGGACTTCATGACCTCTAATCCTGACTACGATGTCTTCCATCATTCCTTCTTGTTTATACCTCTTGATATGGTGTCACTCATGTTATTTGTTCGTCCAGTAGTTTGAAATGAAGCGTTAATTGTGGACGCTGGCAGCATCATGCTCAGTGTGCATGTTCTTGTAGATCTAGGACCTTCACTCTGTAGAATTTGGGAGTGACAAACTTCTCCATGTTTTGCGCAAGAGTGTGTCCTGCTCATAAAGACAAGGCAGAGATCAAGTGCATGGGCTCTGTTGGTGGAAAAACACAAACAGAACCAAAAGTTTTGTTCATTCCTCTCTAACCTTAGGCACATCGAACAAGATGAACTTGTTATTTATGTGTTCTATTCAATCTTGACATGAGTGATAGAATCAAAAGATGAGCATGAAAGTAGCATCATAAAATATTTAACATATCAGATACTTAACCCAAGGAAGGATAATCTATGCATGATGTGTTGATGATTGTGATATATCATCTTCCAAAGGTTGGATGCACAACATTTTAGCTCATTTAATTAAGATAGTGAGATTCAAGAGAGTAAAGCTAAGAACAAAGAGTAAAGAACTGAACATGTTGAGTTGATTAGGTTGGATCAAGTGGGGTGCAACTTAAACATGTTTGGTTCTTTATGTATACGCAGACCAGAAACAAGGAGAAACTTTTAAAGTGATGGTCACTTACCTTGAAATGTTGCTTATCATTGAAGAGTGATGGTGTCAAATCACCTTGTGGAAGCTTCTCTTGTTTAGCTGGTTGTTGTTCATGACTAGCTTGTCTTCTCTTGCCAATCTCATAGTGGGCCAACTGAGTCTTGTTCTCAACAGGTCCAGACGATGGAGACTTTGTCAACTATTCTCTTGATTTTTAGGCTCGAGTACTATCTCTCCATCTTTGAATTCTTGCAGTGCAGTGGCTTCATCCTTCATGATGTCCCCCTCAATTCCTGGTAGTCCGTTCTTCCTTTGTCGGTTGAGTCAACGTCTTCTCTTGGTTTCCTTCGGCTGCTCATAAATGGTGTATTTCTTAAAGAAGCAGCGACCCTTTTTATCGAAGATCCAAAAGTGGACGTCTCAAGGTTTGACATAGATGACAACGATCATCCAAGAATGAGTGATGGATCAATTTTCTTCTTCTTGATTGGGGTAGTGTCTAGCGGCTTGTACTGATCAAAGTGACGAGTAGGAGACCAAAGTGTCTTGAAGCTGGATTTCTCCTTCCTACCCTTGATCGTGAAGCAAATCTAGAAAACAGAATTGTGTCTCCCCTAAGCTGGCTTATGATGTAGGTGGATGCCCAAATTTCTTCAACAATGTGTTCATGAGTTGAAATTGTAGACCTTGTTGTTGTTGAAGTTGTTCCACCTCATCCCTCAAACTAGCTCTTGTGTTGCAATGATTAGAAGTGAGGAGAACTTCCACTACTTGTCTTTATAGTGAACCACCAACAAACTTCCTTCGGACGACACATAGATGTTATGATGTAGTGGCATATCGTCTCCCTGATATTTGTTGTTGGTGTCGGTGTTGATGTCTTCGACAATAATGAGCGTAGGCATAGATTGACCCATACGGGGTGAGTTGCATCCTACTCGTCATAAGTGTCCTGGCTTAGGCCTTGGGATGGCTCAAAGCTTGGCTGCCTTCGACATCACTTGTGACTTGTCTGATGATGAGTTTTGTCTATCCACGGGTTGGGTTTTGGATCTTTAAGTTCACACCATGAACAAGCAAATCTCATCTCCTACAAAATGTTAGTAGACACATACCCGAAGGATTGCATTGAATTTGGAACATTGGTTGCTATCCACAACTTTTATTATTATTTTTTATTATTCATCCATGCTAATGAAAAGATGATTTTAGAATTACTATGTGTTGGCTGCATTTTAACATGGTTCAAGGCAAGATACTTGCAGTAGAAGATAAATTGAGATAAACTTTAATACTCAAAGTTCTTTCATCCAAGATGAATGAGCTGAGTCTTCATTATGCAGTTCACCGTATGCCTTGCTTCATCTCTGATGTGAATTCATCTCAGGACTTTCCCAAAATGTATTTAGAGTTCTCTGCAGGGGTTAGTCCAATACAATATCCAATGTCTACACAAGCTAATTTTAGATCAATAATCAAACCAAACTCTGTGTCTAATTTGATTAAGGTAGACTATTTAACCTAAGCACCACGCTTAATTTAAAAAGCCTATGAAAGTACCCTAGGGAAGTACCTTCAAACCAAAATATACTAGCATAAACAAAGGTAGCATGAAAGCATAAAAGAGATTTATTCAAATAGAGATGACAGAGTATGTTCACAGTGAGGAATTTTTTTTCTTCTTTTTTTCTTTAATATTTTTTTAGATGCAGATGACATGAATGCATGAAAGGAACTTGATATGAGAAAACATAAACTAAATGGAGTGGATGCTAGGATGATTCAAAGTAAACATGCAATGGTATGCAAGAAATTAAAAAGATAACTACTCATAAGGTTTAAAGTCCATGAGCAAGACTGTCTCACCTTGATCATACTCACAACTGGGATTTGTGAGTGGCGCAGCGTAAATATCCGTCACATGGGATGGGAGATGAATTCTTGTGACGGCGACCTTTTCTCCAATCTACACATGGTTAGAATAATATAAAAGTTTCAAAGCTCTCTCATGATCGTCGAAAGGCAACAGCTCCTTGTTAGCTCTCATCCTGTTGATAATCACCTGAAAGCGAGTGAATACACTTTCTATGCTCTCGCCAGGCATGTGTCGAAAGTTCTCATACTCCCGCTTGTGCGACTCGTAGAGACGAGATTTGACTTGGGAGGTTCCCTCATGAAAACGTATGAGGGTCGCCCAAATCTCACGAGCCGTGGGGAGATGAGAAACACGATCAAACTCAGACATGCTCAAACGGGAGAAAAGAGCATTATGGGCTCGGCTATTGGCATCGTGCTCATCGATCTGATGCTGAGTAGCACGAGCAGCCAAGACCACGTAATCTGCAGAGTTGCAAATATCCCAAATGGAAGCACCCAAACTCTAAAGATAGGCTGTTGACGTTTGTTAGTGCAAATAGAATATGAAAGATTCCGCAAGCGCACAAAACACCATTGTAGCATTTTACCGGGAGTATTCCAGGATCGTTATTTATATTTTACCACAGGGAAGCAAGGGTCAAGAATCTGATAATTCACTATCATGCATCTACTAACTCAGAGTACTAAATAGACTAAAGCAGGAGTGAATGATATATGATATGAATGAAAGCACATAAAGATATTCAATGATAACTGTGTATTGATAACTATAGTGGGAGGACAACGGGAGAAATCATGGTTCCTATATACTTCTCTATTACTTGGGTTCTAAGGCAACAAAGATGAAAAGAGATAGCAATTATACACATTGGCACTTTGGAGCAACAGTACCTTTCTGACTCTCGAAAAAGACTGGGAAGAAAATTGTCAGGGGAAGGCTGCCAAAACCTCTACGAAACATCAATCCGAACGTGGTGGACTACGAAGGCCTAACAGAGCTGTCACCCCTGGGGCTACCACAACTATTCCATGGGATTGAGCGCGACCTCAGGTAACCTATAGACTAAACACCATGTCTAATCTATCGATTACTACTCTAATTACCTAGGATAACTAGAGCACTCAATACGAACAAAGATCCCATGCCAAGATATAACAACTATACTAATCATATAATAAAGCATAAAGTAATTAGAGAAGATAAATATATTAAAGCACAAGTCTTATAAGAAAAGATACAAAAGCTTACCAAATCTCTGAAGACTCCTCTGGAATTAGAGCGTAGCTCCTCTCTAATCTCTCCTTCTCCTCTTTCTAATTGGATCTCTAATTACAACTAGATGAACTAGACAACTAGAACTAGAACTAGACGAACTAGATCTAAATCTAGATGAACTAGAAGAGATTCATCTAGAGGGACCTCTACTTCTACATTGGAACCCTAGTTTCTGATGTGGAGATGAATAATGAAGAGGGAGATGCCTGGAGAGGGGAGTCTGGGGCTGCTTATATAGCCCGAGGTGGAGTAGGGGGCAAGGAATCGCCATGTCATAGATCCGCGTCACGTTTATCGCCCTCCGTTGGATCAAACCGACTTCGGGGACGGTGGAGAAGCATCCTAGGAGGCGGTGGAAGAAGGTTCCAAAAGGCGGAGGCGAAACGGCCTCCATGGCTGACCGGTCGGTCTCCAAGTGGGACCGGTCGGTCTGGCCCAGTGGGCCCACGTGGTGGGCCGCCTCGTGGTGTCTTCTGGTGTCTTCTAGATCCTTCTTTTGCAGATTTCATTGCAAAATTAATATCTTTTCATCCGGGACTCCGAATATAGCAAATGATATGTCCGTTCTGATCGTCTCGACGAGCCCTTTGCAATGGTGCACTCCAATTCATCACTTGAGATACTTTTATATGGTGAAATATTGATGTCCTACAAAACTAGTGAGAGCACCAAAACTCATGGAACTTGTTAGTTTCAAACCCTACAACTATGCTTTGTAATTCATTTAGTGTCATTTCATGCAATAGTTGATGGCTAATTATGAGCATTAGTGAGCGTCAACATAGGCCGACATGCATATCTTCCAATACACATAGTTCGTCCCATCGAAAAATGGCGGTTTGCCCACGCCGCGATCCATGTCGCCTTCTGTGGATCTGGAACCGGCTAAGGTGGAAGATCCTTAACCTGCTCCGATAGCAATTGAAGGACCGGAAGTGCTACTAGAAAGCGACCAGAGGGGGGGGTGAATGGGAGCTTCAAATTTCTTTTCAGAAACTTGTTGCTACTGTCCCAAGAATCAACCCCAAAAAGCAAACCTAGAGCTTGCAAGTGTCCATGAACTTATATGTAGGGTGGATGCTTCCAAGAAGCACAACGTGACACTACACAACTCTAGAAACCCAACACAAAAACCAGAAATCAAAACCAACAACGTACGAGTGAACCACAGACGAAACAGAGCAGAAACACCTGCATCGGATGCTGGCAGCGTCCGATGGTCAGGCGTCGGAAGCTTCCGATGCAAAAAGGCCAAGTCTGGAACCTTGCTGCATAGGCATCGGATGCTGGCTACAGTGAAGCCCTAGCATCCGATGTAAGACCCTCGGACGCGCCGATGGCAATGGACGCGCCGATGGTCAGCGTCCAATGCTCCTTAGAAAACACTGTCAGAAGACACGTGTCATCGGAGCATCCACTGATATGAACTCAGCGTCCGATGGTCACGAACAGAGCGTCCGATGCCCCCGAAACTGCACTGTTCTTTCGTGGATTCAACCCGATCTCCTCCGAATCAAATGCTCTAAGGCTTAGACTTGGTATAAGGAGTTCCAAGGGGGTTAGTGAGCTATCCCAAAGAGATCATGGCTCGAACCTAACTCCAAATCGGTGAATCGAAAGATTTCGGGGAAGAGGAGACAAAACTCGATTCGAAACAAAAATCGACCGATCTACTAGCTCATGAGGTTAGAGACGCATTCCTTCGGTGGAAAGGTGCACCTCACAATCTAGAACAACTCAGTTCAAACGGAATCGCAAAAGATGAACTGAGTAGGGAGATCGATCAACGGAAAAATCATGGAGAAAAGCAACCCGTGAAGAACAACACCAAAACGCGAATCACAACCACGAATTTGTAGCCGTGTGGCAACCACATGCTACAATAGTGAGATTACGGTCTCACATCCTCAAAATCTCACGAACACAGAGGTTTGATTGTCTTCTCTGTGGATCTCAGTTTGCTACAGCAGAGGATGGGGAGAGCAAGAAAACTTAGAAGGCAAAATAACAAATGACTGAGATAAGATGGGAGGTGGGTGTCTCCCTCTACTTATCCTCATTCTAATTCCCACTCTACCCCTAACTACTTACAGAGCGAGCCAGCTAAACCCTAGGGTTATTCTGGACCAACTCGTGGTAGGTGGTGATCCGACGGCCACGCCTGCACAACTGGTAGCGTTGCCTCGACGCAACCTCACCGATTGCCGCCACGTGCCGCCACCGCTCTGCTTGTCCTTTTCCAGGACTTCGCCCCCGGTTTAGAGGCCCCAACCGGGAAACCAGCCTTCACGATCAACCCCCGGTTTTGAGGCCCAAACTGGGAAACCAGCCGTCCATCGCCTGAGTTTTGTGGCCCAAACTCAGAAACCCGCAGCGCCCAGGTTTTTAGGCCCAAACTTGGAAACTGTCCTCAGCCCGAGTTTTGTGGCCCAAACTCGAAAACCATCAGCGCCCAGGTTTTGAGGCCCAAACCTGGAAACTGTCCACTCGGTGGTTTTTCTGTGGCTCAACCACCAAATTGAGCCGTAGAGGGGTTGCACCGCCCGTACACCCCGTCCACCGACACGTGTCCCCAGGTCCTCGACCCGAGCAACACCATGTCCTGCAAGTCTCCGATCGTCGCTGTCCCAGGCTGTCAGCCACCACAGCTGATCCTCAGGCCACCAGCCATCAGTCCATGCCTCATGTCCGCCCTTCGCCACTCTCGGTCCATCGGCACGACACGTCTCTACTTGACCTTCACCTTGCATTCGATCACTGTATCCGTGCTCGACACCTGCACAACACAAGCCAAAGAACATGCGCATTATCCTAGTTGACAATCACTCATCACTTGAGACTCGACATACACCCATGTATCCGCAGATTACATATTAGAATGCCCTCACCACGGGATGGAGAATTGGCTACTCATGCAGACCTTCTACCACGGGCTCACTTCGAGTACCCGTGAGAATGTGGATGCCGCTGCTGGAGGATCATTCTTATCACTCACTATTAACAATGCTACTACACTCATTGAGAAGATGGCCTCTAACCAAGGATGGAACCAGGAACGCTCTCAACCACGCAAGAGGGCAGGAATACATCAACTAAAGGAAGTAGACATCCTGTCTGCCAAACTTGACCTACTCATGAAGAAGTTTGATGAACACACTCCCAAGAAAGAAGACGTCATGCACATCTACAAATCTCGTATGACATGTGAATAGTGTGGAGGCACTGGTCATTCAGGGAGCAACTGCCCTGAGATTCAACAGGATGCGAAGTACATCAACAATAACACCAACTATCGTCCTCAACAAGCTCAAGGATGGAACAATGCTACCCATTAGGAATTCTAGAAGATGTTTGTATTCGAGTGGGACGCTCGTATGTGTGTGTAGATTTTGTGATCATCGAAACAGGTGGAGACAATAGAGCACTCATCATTCTCGGACGCCCATTCCTAAGCTCAACCAAAGCAATCATCTACGTGGACAGCGCCAAGATCTGTTTCACAATCACAGACAACAAAGAAAGATTCAGCTTCAAAAGACGTACACTCACTACTCGAGTCCACCCTCAGATTCCATACGAAGATACAAATGCTATATCATCAACAAAGAAGAATAGGAACAGAAGGAGGAAGAATATGGCTACACAACCACATCAAGACATAGTATGGATGGTCAACTCTGTCCAAACAGAGAGTGGCCACCTTCTTCCATCACCATACCTCGCCAAGAGAGACGACCTAGACGTACCCACCATCGATTGCAAGATCGACGGAAGTACATTCCACAAGACGTTATGTGACATCGGTTCAAGTGTTAACATAATGTCTAAGGTAACATATGAATACTTATATAAAAATAGACCTATGTATCAAACACATGTGCAGCTGCAGCTGGCGGACCAAACTTATCAATTTCCGGAGGGAGTAGTAAAGGACGTAATGATCCAAATTGAAGACTACTACGTTCCCACCGACTTCATGGTACTAGACATGGGAAGAGAAGACGATATTCACATCATCCTAGGAAGACCCTTCCTCAACACCACCGGCGCCATCATCTACATGAGATCTGGAGAGATCCACTTCCCGTTCCCAAGGGAGAAGGTGCGCTGTTACTTTAATAGCTATGCCACTAATGTACAGGATGTTGGGGGAAGGAACCCTCGGCAGTGACGTCACGCAGGCTGACAGGGGACACGACCCTCGCGCGCCCCGCATACCTTCGTAAAAGCCCTCGTCATTTGTCAAGTCCCTCGGGTCATTTCTCTAACCTTCGGATGTTAGCTCGACCCTCGAGATATTTTCTATTTTTCGTAGGCAGGGGGCGTGAAGTACACGGTTCGTGACCCCCGCGCGTCCTGCAAACCTTCAGAAGAGACGTCAAGCCCAACGCACGGCAGGCGGGCGCGGGCCTCACGGCTGAAGCGATGGTTCGACAAGCCAAGGGTTAACCCTCGGGTTTCCGCGAGGATGCGCACGAGCCGGGTGGCGGCAGACGCGCAGAAGGCGGGTCAGGGTTTCCACGCTGCCCGTGTTTGTACAATCTTGCCCTTCCGCTGTACAGCGCCAAGGAATCTTTCTTGTACCCTTTTGTAATTTGGTAAGTGTCCCTTGGCGTTCTCTATAAATACAAAGGGATGAACAGTGTAAAAGGGGACGATTTTGGGAAAAGGAGAAATAGCACTGTTGTTCCTTTTTTTATACCTTCGTTGTACTTTCGCCTTTGGTTCCGACAGTTGGACACCTTCGCCACTCCCCTGCACGTGTGCGGCGGTAAGGCAAGTGTGTTTCCAACACAGGATAAGAAGAATCACTCAAGGAGGAGGCGCCGCACATCCCAACGCAACAATAATCGACCAATCAAGGATGGATGGGCGGACTATGAAGGAGAAGTCACCAGGAGTAAAGATATCCCATTAAAGGAAATGAAGGACGATCAAGTAAAGGAGACAAGTCCACCAATCAAACGGGTGGGGAAAAAGAAAGAGAGTTCTACTGACGTGCAATCATCAAGGTCCTCCTCAGGATCTGCTGATGTACCCAAGGAAGAATGAAGAACGTACAAGGAGTCTTGTTCGATAGACTATAAACATCGAATGCTCACCGGAAGGTAACTCGGTAGTTATCCATATTCATTAGCATTAAATTCATCATTGCATAATTAGTAGAATCAACATAATCATTTTACTGTTAGTATCATATTTACTTCTTAGCAATTATATTTGCATTAGAAAACAAAATAAAAATATGGAAAACTCTAAACCCCATGAGAGTATTACACTTTCTGTGGAGGCATAAAAATAATAAATGATACATTTGCATATTTATTTCTGCATTGCATTCATCCATAGAAACAAAAATCCAAAAAGAGACACTATCAAACACTGTTGAAACTCTGCTTAGTGGAAAGGAAGAACATAAATAATCTTAAGAGCTTTGAGACAACTAGACAAATGGGAGGAATGTTTATTACTAACGCTTAATCAAGTTCCACTAGTTGTGTTGTCTATCTTTGAAATCAGCAGGAAGAGAAGAAGAGAAGGACTTAAGAAACTGCTAACGGTCCACTCGAGAGAAGACCATGTCAAGATCCAGCTTGGGGGAAGGCACCCTCAGTTATCACGATAAGTATCACGGCTTTTTACTATTATTAGTTCAGTTTAGTTAGATCAGGTTAACAAACAAAGAAACTCATAAATAACTATTATAAAACTAAATAAAGATATTATATAATAAATGTCTAGGTGGATATAAACTTAATTTTGCTCATGATGAAAATGATGAACAATTGCTCTGCCGTAATCCCTTTTAAGTACCTAGTGTTCAACCTTAAATTTTCTTGAGTTTTAGACAAAGCTGCTCTGAATAAACTCTGAACCTAAAACCTGTGGATTGCAAATGCTTGATCTAAAGTCTAGATAATTGTGAGATGTGATATAAAAAGGTTTGAGCTGTTGTTTATCTAATTCATAGAGATACTAGAGTTCTGGAGATTTACACTTTGAAAAGATTACAAACACATGATGAGATCCTGTATAACATAACATGATTTCCTACCTAGAGCCATTAATATGATCTTAAGATAAGGCTACTTGCTTTGTTTCTAAGTTTTTAGTTATGGTTAAGAAATTTATCATGCTCTAAAGATCAGAATATTTTATTAAAAGATTCACTCTTCCGAAGTATTATTGTGTTAGAGGCATGAGAACTATGCAAAAGTATAAAAGGAGGAAATAAAAAGGGACAAGTGTCTGACTACCTCAAAAGAAAAGAAAAAGAGTTATGATAAAAATATGAAGAGAAAAAAAGAATGATAGCCCATGGTCCCTCTAATTACAATATGCCAGCAAGAGATGACAAATTTCAAATATATATTCATGCTATTCACTTCTTAAAAGCTCCAGCAAGAAAAAGAGTTTCTTGATCTATGAGTATGACATCTTTCTCCCTAACCTTGAACTTGACATGGTAAGATATGCTATTCACTTCTTAAAAGCTCCAGATATATATTCATAGAAAAGAAGGAAAATGCATCAGTGAGGAATCATAAAATATAAAAGAGCGATTTGAGAGTGTCATTCAGTAGAATCTCTGATTTTTATTTTGAAAATATATAAAAACTCCAGAATGAAAGTTGGTCAAAGAGTTAGAGATACAATGCTTAACTTGATTGTTCTATCTTTCAATTGTTTAAAGACCCAGGTGAAGGCAAAAGCTCCATAGTTAAAGGTATATGAGAAAGTCAGAATAGTTAACTTAATCCAAGGAAGATTTTTGTTTGAAGATATATACCGTTGAGATGTGTAAGCATAGTAGCAATTCCTGATTCATCATGATTATTTGCTAAGGGACTAGCAAAAGGTAAGCTTGGGGTGTTGTTGACACTGGTTATCTATCACAATTAAGGATAAATAAATATAAAAGGGTATGAGTTCAATCACCAACAAAGGATTAGGGTTTCAATTGACAATATTCCACGAGTTTTGGTGAATTGTGGTTCTGCAGGGACTAAACCAGGAAATCAACACAGATAGCTTCCCCAAGAAGGAAACCGATGGAAGATAACCGAACCAACGCATCAGGAATATTCTAGAAGGATCTAGAGGACACCAGGAGGCCGGGCACCCCAGGACACGGCCAGGTGGGACCAATCGGTCCCACCACCAGACCGACCGATCGGCCCCTGGGCTCGCTGGACTCCGCCTTCTGGAACCTTCCTCCACCGCCTACAAGGTTGCATCTCAGCCGTACCTAAGGCCGGTTTGATCCCACGGCCACGGTTCCTCGTCCAGGGCTATATAAGCAGCCCTAGACCCCCCTCTCCAGATCATCAATCAAATCAGGGTTTGATCACATTCATCATCAAATCAGGCTACCACCAGAGATGGAGATCAATCATTAGCTCTAGAACTACATCCACCTAAAATAGTTAGATAGAATAGGATTAGAGGAGGCAAGCTTCGCTTGGATTCCGGATCTAGTCACAAGAAGGCTCTGTAAACCCAAGATCTCCTCTCTTGTATTAACATTATGGATCTATTTCATAATTGTTCTTCTAGTTCATCTTTGTTCATCATTGTTTATGTTCTAGTTCATCGTCTAGTTCTAGTTCATCTTCTAGATCATAATCCAGTTCTAGTTCATGTTCTAGTTCGTACTTTAGTTCTTCTCGATGATCTAATTGACCTTATTGTTCATCTTTATGTTCTAGATAGCAATACAATTGATATGACTAAGACATCAACCATTATATTCTTAATTATATTACTTATAGTCTGCTTTGATTATATATTTGGCATAGATAGTTCATCATTATGTTTATACTCATGTTCGTATAGTGCTCATCTTAATGATCATTGGGTGGGTGATAGATGTTGTGTAGGCGTGGTGCCTATACACTATTTATTTGCGAATATGTCCTATGTTCCAGATAGAGAGGTAGATCGTGGGTGTGATATTCCTGTCGAGTCCTTTGTATTCCACCTCCTGAGTATAGTGTTCAGTTTGGCTCAGTTAACTCATGGTTTAGGGGTTACTCTTTTTGGCACCTTTACTATGGAGTTGCTTCTTGATTATAAATATATATGACCTAGCCAATGATTGCCAAATATGTTTGCACTAATCAAAGTATGCTATGACTTGTAATTAGAATAACTTAGGAATTGTCTATTTAATGCCTGTTCTAATCATCACTTGCTAGGTAGTTCTATTCTAAGATTATCTTTGATTGATCTGCTCTCTGTTACCATTTATCATTATCATTTTCATTATCATTAATCTTATACTACTATCTGATCCCTGTTTAGAGTAATGAGTGTGTTATCAGTCTTTATCATAAGTGTGTGCCACATTAATTGTTGTTAAGTCCTCATTAATATAATACCATCATACTTTGAATTGATTAGTCTCTAGGCTAAATATAAATAACATACATGAGACTAGCTTGGGTGAAATGCTTCTACAACGGGTGTATTTATTTGTGCGCTTGCGGGTAAATATTTATCTTTAAATCTAGTGTCGTGATATTTTTACATTGCTAGCTTCATGTTGGGGATGACAACTTGACGTTAAGTGAAGTTAGTAGTGTCCCGTACACTTCTTAGTGCCTTCACTAGATTATTATTTGTGTGGTTCATTCTTAGTAGCGATGTTAAGAAATGCCAAAAGCATTTCTGGCGCCATTGCCGGGATAAATTAAAACTCTATTCTTAGGGTGATTCCATTAACAGTGTCAAGTGTGGCACTGCCGTCAAACCTGTGTGGGATGGCGGGTTTCCTGAGTTTCTAGAAAACCCAGCCTGAGGAAAGGTTTCCCGGTTTCATCCTCAAAACCGGGGGGGTCCAGGAAATGGACGGAGGCGAGTGTGGCACGTGGCGGCATCGGGTGAGGTCGCGTCGAGGCGAAGCTACCAGATGAGCGGGCGTGACCGTCGGATCAACATCTACATTGAGCTGGTCCAGAATAGCCATAGGGTTTAGCTGGTTCGCTCTCTGTATCATTAGGGATAGAGTGGGAATAATGTTTAGGATAAGTAGGGGGAGACACCCACCTCCCCACCTATCTCAGTCATTTGCTATTCTCTTCTAGGGTTTCTTGCTTCCCATTCCCTACTGTAGCTACTGAGATCCGCAGAGACGGCTAATCATACCTCTGTGCATTTGGATTTTGCGGAAATGGTGCCGGATTCCCGTTGTCTCCTCATGGGGATGATTTTCGGCTAGCAATTGAGATTGTGATTCACGTTCTTGAGTTGTTCTTCGCGTTTTGCTTTTCTCCTCAATTTTCCCGTCGCTCGATCTCCCTCTACGTTGCATCTTTCTCAAATCCGTTTGAATCAACTTGTTCTTTATTGTGAGGAGATTATTTCCACCGAAGGAATTCAACCACAACCTCACAAACAAGTAGATCGGGTCAATTTGAGTTTCGTGGTGACTTTTTCGTTCTTGCACCAATCTCTTCGATTTCCCTGAGTTTAAGTTGATTTGAATGCATGATTTCGTAGGGATAGTCTTCCAACTACCTAGTGATCATCTTCTCCAATTTTGGGATCGAGTGATTTCGATTTGATTCAGATTTGGAGAGATTTGAGTGAGAGCCGAACTTCGTCGCCCTCACTGGACATCCGTGGACAGTCCGCCACAGAAGTCCCGGACTGTCCGGGCATCGGGATCCAGCCAATTCAGTGGGTGTGTGCTCATGCTGTTTCGGTTCGAAGTACCGACAGACAGTTCGCCGTTGAGGGTCGCAGACAGTCCGTGCCCGAGCAGTGGGTGTTCAACAGACTTGCAGTTTTTCGTCTTTGACCGGCGAACAGTCAGCAACCAGACCTCGGACAGTCCGCTAGTGACGCAGACAGTCCGGGACTACCAGTCCGTCCAGGAATCTGTAGCCTTGCACTATTTAGTGCATTTGCTCACCTGACTTTTCCGCTTCATTTCCGGACTTCTCGTTTGCTCCTAAAGTTCACCAAGAAACCTCTCTAGGTATCTTTGCTACTTGTTAGCATAGGTATTTGGGGGATTCCTGACGTAGCCTCTCATCTACGTTCCGGGAGTAAGTTTTTGGGGAAGAACTCTACTTGGAGTTTGTGGGTTTTGAGTTGCTCGTTTTGGTGGTGCCTCGCTATGATCCTAGGGATCATCCACCCTCTTTCTGTGGGTCATGGGCATCACGTTTGCATTCAAAGCATTTGGGGTTGATTTGTGGGATAGAGGCTAGAGTTTTGAAAGAAATTTTTAGGCTCCCATTCACCCCCCCTCTGGTCGCCTTGGTATATTATTCTCGGTCCTTCAATTGGTATCGGAGTAGCTTAAGGATCTTCCACCTTAGCCGTTTCCAGATCCACAGAAGGCGACATGGATCCCGGCGTGGGCAAACCGCCATTTTTCGATGGGACGAACTATGCGTATTGGAAGATACATATGTCGGCCTATCTTCAGAGCATGAGTGCTTCGGTTTGGGAGATTTGCAACTCTGCCAATTACGTGGTCTTGGCTGCTCGTGTTACTCAACAGCAGATCGATGAGCACGATGCCAATAGCCAAGCCCGTAATGCTCTTTTCACTTGTTTGAGCATGTCTGAGTTTGATCGAGTCTCTCACCTCACCACGGCTCGGGAGATTTGGGTGACTCTCATGCGTTTTCATGAGGGAACCACTCAAGTCAAAACCCGTCTCTACGAATAGCACAAACATGAGTATGAGAACTTCCGACACATGCCTAGAGAAAGCGCAAGGAGGAGTACGACTCTAATCAACGGCCACAAGTACGACTCTGGCAAGTGCAAGGAGAAGTACGTCCCCGCAAAGCACAAGTGGAAGGGCGGCTTCAACAAGGAGTACATCGAGGAGAAGTACTTGGAGAAAGCCCAGGCCGAGCAGCATGCTTTCTTCGCCACGCTCAGGGACGTCGACGACTCAGACAATGACTCCACTATTTCAAGCGATGGTGAGTCCGAGAAGACGAAGATCAAGGACAAGCTGAACGGCCTCTTCTTCTTTGTCGACAACGAGGGCTTCTGCACCATGGCCTTCGGCGATGAGGTCAACAGCAAGCAGGAGGAGATCCCTCAGAACGACAATGACGACTCCTCCCAGGTATCTTAGACTCCCGATGAACTCTCTGCTGAGGTCAAGAAACTTATTGCTGCTCTTCTTCGTTGTTAAGGCTTGCTGCTAGAGAGAGGAAGGAGTTTAGGTAGAAGTGGGAGGATGCGGTGAAGGAACTTGAGTGTGTCAAGTCCACCATTGTAGTCACCGAGGAGGATGAGTGTGAGATGTGCTCCAAGCATATGACTGACCTTCTCACTTTGAGGGGGAAGTATGTTGCTTTGGTTGGAGAGGTGGATGAGCTTAGAGCTAGACCCATTTTGCTTGGTGCGTGCAAGTCTTGTGCAGGCTTGCGATTAGAGTTGGAAGAGAAGGATGCCAAGATTGAGTCTCTTGAGAAGGCCAACTCAGGTAGCACTAGTGTGTCTAGATGTGCTTTGTGTGAGGATTTGGAGATGGAGATGGCAAATGTGAAGCATGACAAGATGCAAACTGAGGAAGAAAACACATACCTTCAGACCATCTTGTCATGGGTTTCTAGTGGAGAGACGCATCTTGGCATGATGATTGTTCAATTCAAGCATGCTACTGGAGATCCAGGTGTTGGGTTTGCTCAGGGTGTGGAGAGTGCTACTTCTTTCAGGAAGATTGGTGAGTCTAGTGGTCTTAAGCCGAGTGAGAATCCCAACTCCACCACTACTCCCAAACTAACCAAGATTCCACCCAAAGAGCCTCTCAATCCTAATACCAAAGATGGAGTATTTGTGGAACCTCAAAGAGCTCCACCCAAGAAACAAACATGGGCTCCAAAACCAAACCACTTGAGGAACAAGCTGGACACCATGCCACCAATCCAAGAGGAGCTCATGCCACAAAAGAACCATGTGATCCACACCCAATACCGTGAGTACCAACAACCTCCTATGAGAGCGGTGAGGTACCATTGTGAGCACTGTGGGAGAGATGGACACTTGAGGGAGTTTTGCTTTCGACGCAAGAGAGAGGAGCGTCGTGCAAAGGAGATGAACAACATAGACATGTACCATCCTTTCCATGATGTACATGGGCCAAATGTTCAAAGGAGGAGTGCTAGTCCTAGAAGTCCAATGCCTCAAGGTCCTAGGCCACAAGGAGTTTTTGCCCGACGGGATCCTAGTTTTGTAGGCTATGGACCCCGTGGCGGTGGCTTTGTAGTTGAGCGTTACCCCCCACCGCGTTTTGGCTATCGCGGTGAGCGCTCTCCTTCTAGCGGACGACATTTTCCTGTGCGTGGTGATCGCTTTCCCCATAGGTATGCTAGGCATGGCTTTTCTACTAACCGTTCTTTTGAGAAACCGGGACAACACTGGTATACTTCCCATTTTACTCACCCCAGTGTTGGACCGTATGCTCACCCTATGTCTTTTTATTGACGTAGGTAAGTCAATTGGAGAACGTTTGGCTTGTGTATTCCGGATACTCAAGGCATATGACCGGAAACTCCAAGTGGTTCTCAGTCAGTCTTCACCGTCAGTCAGTCACCTTTATCACCTTCGGTGACATAGCAAAGGTAAAGTGTTATCCCGTGGTTCTGTGCGAGTAAATGAGCATTTTGTGTTGCGTGATGTTTCTCTTGTTTCAAACTTGCATTTTAATCTTCTTTCTGTTTCTCAACTTTTTGAGGATGACTATGAGATTCATTTTAAGCCGAATCTAAGTCGTATTTTGGATCCTCATGGAAAACTTGTATGTTTGATTTTGCCCTTTGGGAAAGTATTTCGTGCGAATTTCTCGGAGTCTTTTGGCATTTCTCGTTGTCTTTTGGCCGGATCCTCCTCTGATCTTTGGAAATGGCATAGGAGTCTTGGTCACTTGAGCTTTGACTTGCTTGCAAGGCTTAGTTTACTTGGCTGAATCCGAGGATTACCTGAGTTGCACATGGAGAAGGATCTTGTTTGCCATTCTTGTAGACATGGGAAAATGGTTGCTGCTCCCCACCCACCTGTGAATCAAGTTATGACCAAGCACCCTAGAGAGCTTTTGCATATGGACCTTGTAGGTCCAGCTAGGGTAAGCTCGGTTGGTGGGAAGTGGTATGTGGTTGTTGTTGTTGATGACTTTTCGAGATATTCATGGGTTTTTTTTTTAGCTAAGAAAACTGAGACTTTCTTTTTTAGTCGCAATCTGATTTTGAGTCTTCGGAACGAGTTCCCTCAGAACTCGATGAGAGCTATTCGTAGCGATAATGGTTCTAAGTTTAAGAACTCGGACTTTGAAAAGTTTTGTAGCTCTTTGGGTTTAGAGCATCAGTTTTCTTCTCCCTACGCACCGCCATAAAATGGTGCTGTAGAGAAGAAAAATTGGACCCTTGTTGAGATGGCTAGGACGATGCTCGATGAGCATAGGACTCCTAGGCGTTATTGGGTCGAGGCTATAAACATTGCATGCTATATTTCCAATCACAATTTCCTCCGTGCTTTCTTGAAGAAGACTTCTTATGAGTTGCGATTTGGGAAGCAACCCAAAAGTGAGTTATTTTAGAGTTTTTGGTTGCCACTATTTTATACTCAAGAAAGGCAACTTGGACAAGTTTGAGTCTCGCTCTTCTGACAGTGTATTTTTGGGTTATGGTAATCATACTCGTGCATATCGTGTACTTAACCTTGATACTAACTGAGTCATGGAGACATCCGATGTCACCTTCGATGAGACCATGCATTGTCCTTCTTCTAGATTTGAGCGTGCAGGTGATCACGAGTTCGATGAGCCTCTTTTTGATGATGAGCAAGATGAAGCTGAGCAGATGGATGACCCAGATCTTCCTCCACCTGCTATTCCTTTGGGATCGACTTCGACCATGACTGCTCGTGGCCCTGACCCATCTTCTTCCACTACATGGGGGCCGGTCGATCCACCACCTCGGGGTTTGCTAGTGATACCCGAGGAGGCACCAGCTACAGTTGAGGGGGAGGTCACTTCAGCTAGGGAGGCGCCATGACACATTCAGCGCCAACACCCTCCTCAACAGATGATTGGCAACATCCATGAACGTGTCACTTGGTCAAGGTCACAACAAATCTCTCACTTTGCTCATTCTGCATTTGTTGCCGATTTTGAACCCCGAGATGTTGGACATGCTTCATCTGATCCGGATTGGGTCAATGCCATGCATGAGGAGTTAGAAAATTTTGAGAGAAATCGGGTTTAGGTTCTAGTTCCACCTCCTCCTGAGTGTCACCCTATTGGGACAAAATGGGTTTTCAAAAACAAACAAGGAGAGGATGGCCATGTTGTGAGAAACAAGGCCAGACTTGTAGCCCGGCTGTATAGTCAGAAGGAGGGGATAGACTATGAGGAGACCTTCGCTCCTGTAGCTCATTTGGAGGCAATTAGGATCCTCTTGGCTTTTGCTGCATCCAAAGGTTTCAAACTTTTTCAAATGGATGTCAAGAGTGTCTTTTTAAACGGTTACATAGAAGAAGAGGTGTATGTGAAACAACCCCCGGTTTTGAAAATCTCAAGTTTCCAAACCATGTTTTAAAACGTCACAAAGCTTTGTTGGTTTGAAACAAGCCCCTAGAGCGGTCTGATAGGTTGAAGACCTTTTGCTTGCTAAGGGTTTTAAAATGGGATGTGTTGATAAACTCTTTTTCTTCCTCAAGCAAGGCAATGGCACTCTCTTGGTTCAGATTACGTGGACGATGATATCATTTTTGTGGTTCTTCTCATGCTTTGGTTGCCAAGTTTGCAGATACAATGAGAAGGGAATTTGAGATGAGCATGATGGGTGAGTTGACATTCTTTCCCGGGTTGCAAATCAAGCAATCCCGAGAAGAGTGAGAACATATATGATGAATGATTGACTTCGATGAGGAAGGTTTGAGGCTTTTCCCGGTTGAGTCATTATTTGCTATGTGCTTAATGTTTATGACTAACCGATGGCGTTGAGTTGTGGTGTTTCATGTGTTGGTGTGCGTGTGCAACATGTGTCTCTTGGCTGTGTTGATGTGCAGGTGTTGAGCTCAGGTACAGTGGTCGATGGTGAGGTGCAGGTCAGGTAGAGACGTGTCGTGCCGACAGACCGGGAGCGGTGAAGGATGGGCGTGCCGTGCGGCGGACGTGCCATGCCGATGTACCCAGAGCGGTGAAGGGCGAACGTGAGGCTTGGACTGACGGACCAGAGGGACAGAGGACCAGCTGTGGTAGCTGGCACATGGCATCTGTGAGCGGGAGCACATGGGGATGTGCGATGCATCGACCGAGTCGGGAGGAAGACGATGGCGTCGTGGCACTTGGCGGGAGGTTGGACACGGGCTTGCGTGCGGCGCAAGTGCCGTCGGCCAAGTCAAGAAGGAAGGCGAAGGCATTGTGCCTGGCGTGGAGGCTGGACATG
Source organism: Coix lacryma-jobi var. lacryma-jobi (assembly GCA_009763385.1). NCBI lineage: Eukaryota > Viridiplantae > Streptophyta > Magnoliopsida > Poales > Poaceae > Coix > Coix lacryma-jobi. The sequence goes on along the minus strand of CM019829.1, from coordinate 63,379,748 downwards.
CATCGGCATCGGTGCCGGTGGTCGGGGGTGTGCGAACCACATCCGTCTACGGCGCGGTTTTCGGTAGCTGAGCCTCAAAACGCTACCCTCGACGGTTTCCGAGCTTGGGCCTCAAAACTCGGGTGGCCGTTTCCGAGTTTGGGCCTCAAAACTCGGGGTGGACGGTTTCCAGGTTTGGGCTCAAAACCTGGGCTGGCAGGTTTCCCGGTTTGGGCCTCAAAACGGGGGAAGGTCCAAAAGGACGGTCGACGCGTGGCGGCGTGGAGAGGCTGGCGCGGCAGCGAAGCTATCCACGAGGAAGGCACGACGGTCGATATGACGGCACATGGCGACATCCTGGAGCTTGCGTCGAGGCGAAGCGAAGGATGAGAAGGCGCATGGTCGTCGGATGAAAACTGCTAGGGTTGGACAGTTTTACCCCTTGGGGTATTTGGGTTGAGTGCTTCTTGTGAGGGCGTTTTGCGGATACATGGGTGTAGGCCGGGTCTCTGAGTGATGTGTTATTGTCAACTGGGATGATGCGCATGTTCTTTGGCTTGTGTTGTGCAGGTGTCGAGCACGGATGCAGTGATCAAAGGCGAGGTGAAGGTCAAGTAGAGACGTGCGTGCCGATGTGACCGAGAGTGGCGAAGGGCGGACGTGAGGCTTGGACTGAGGGACTAGAGGCTCGAGGATCAGCTGTGGTGCTGGCAGCCTGGGACAGCGACGAGCGAAGACTTGCGATCATGTGTTGCCTAAGTCGTAGACTTGGGACACGTGTCGGTGGACGGGGTGCACGGGCGGTGCATCCCCTCTACGACGTCGGTTTGGTGGTAGAGCCAGGGAAAAACCATCGGGTGGACGGTTTCCAGGTTTGGGCCTCAAAACCTGGGTGCGGATGGTTTCCGAGTTTGGCCACAAACTCGGCTGAGGACGGTTTCCAGGTTTGGGCCTCAAAACCTGGGCGCTGAGGTTTGCTGAGTTTGGCCTCAAAACTCAGAAGCTGGTGGGCTGGTTTCCCGTTTGGGCCTCAAAATCGGGGGATGGCTGGAAAGGCTGGTTTCCCGGTTTGGGCCAAAAACTAGGGGTGCAGAGCGGTGGCGGCACGTGGCGGCAATCTGGAGGTTGCGTCGAGGCAACGCTTCGAATTGTGCGGGCGTGGCCGTCGGATACACCTACCACTGAGTTGGTCCAGAATAACCCTAGGGTTTAGCTGGTTCGCTCTGTAATTAGAATAGAGAGGGGTAGAGTAGGAATTAGACTTAGGCTAGTAGTAGGATAAGTAGTCGGGAGACTCCCTCCTCCCTTGGCATCTCAGTCATTTGCTCTTTCGCACATAGGGTTTCCTGCTCTCCCATCAACTGCTGTAGCTAGCTGAGATCCGCAGAGAGACTTGCCTCTGTGTACTGTTGATTTTGAGGAAGTGAGGCCGTATCCTCACTGTTGTAGCGTGTGGTAGCCACATGGTTGCAGATTCGTGGGTGTGATTCGCGTTTTGTTCGTGTTCTTCGCGGAATCCTTTCTCTCCACGTTCTTCCCATCGCTTGATCTCTTTGCTGGTTCATCTTTTGCAAATCCGCTTGAACCAAGTTGTTCTAGATCGTGAGGCACTTCTTTCCTCTGAAGGAATTAATCTCTAACCTCACGGTCTAGGAGATCGATCGATTTTTCGTTTCGGATCAAGTTTTCTCCCTCCCCCAAAAATTCTTCGATTCATCGATTTGGATAGGTTCGAGCCATGATCTCTTAGAGATAGCTCACTATAATCCTTGTGACTCATCTCTCCAAGTTTGAACCCTAGAGGTTTCATTTTGGGAGAGGTTGTTTCAAATCGGTGGATGAACGTGCTGTCACGGGTGACCGGACGCAGGGGTTGGGACGACCGGACGCTGGCTAGGTGAGTCCGGTCGTTGAACGTTCACTACGATATCCTGCTGGTTGACCGGACGCTTGTGGAGCACACTGACCGGACGCACAGCGCGTACTGTTCACTTGTTTTTGTCTTGTGACCGGACGCTACTATCCTGACGAACGCACCGTACACCAGAGTCCGGTCACGAACAGTAAGGTCCGAAACTGGTTTTCTGACGACCGGACGCGTCCGGTGCTCCCTGACCGGACGCTGCCGAGAGTCCGGTCAAGACTGCCTTGCGCGTTTTCGTTCGCTGGCGTTCGTTCGTTGTCGGATTTGGTTTCCGTCTTTTGCGTTGGCTTTCTAGAGTTGTGTAGTGTCCCGCTGTGCTTCTTGGAAGCATCCACCCTACATCTAGGGTCGTGGACATTAGCAAGCTCTAGGGTTTGTCTTTTGGGGTGATTCTCGGGACAGTGGCTACTAGTTTCCGAAAGAAATTTTGAAGCTCCCATTCACCCCCCTCTGGTCGCTTTCTGGTTGCTTCTCGGTCCTTCAATTGGTATCGGAGCAGGTTAAGGATCTTCCACCTTACCGGTTCCAGATCCACAGAAGGCGACATGGATCGCGGCGTGGGCAAACCGCCGTTCTTTGATGGGACGAACTATGCGTATTGGAAGATACGCATGTCGGCCTATCTCCAGAGTTGGGCTCTTCTGTTTGGGAGATTTGCAACAAGGCCGATTACGTTGTCTTGGCTGCTCGTGTCACTCAGCTCCAGATCGATGAGCACGAGGCCAATAGCCGGGCACGTAACGCCTTGTTCTCCTGTTTGAGCATGTCTGAGTTTGATCGTGTTTCTCACCTCCCCACGGCTCGCGAGATTTGGGCAACCCTCATGCGCTTCCATGAGGGAACCACTCAGGTCAAATCCCGCCTCTATGAGTCGCACAAGCGGGAGTATGAGAACTTTCGACATATGCCTAGCGAGAGCATAGAGAGTTTATTCGCTCGCTTTCAGGTCATTGTCAACAAGATGAGAGCGAACAAGGAGCTGTTGCCTTTTGACGATCATGAGAGGGCTTTGAAGCTTTTGCACACTCTTGATCGGTCGGTGTGGGACTCAAAGGTCCAGGCGATCATCGAATCGTCTAACTATGAGACCCTCACTTGCGACGAGCTCTTTAGTAAGCTCAAGTCTAGTGAGATTGACGCCATGTCGAGGGCTTCCTATGAGAATCCTTCTGGCCCGACTATGGCTTTGGTTTCTGGCTCTTCTAACCCCTCTGGAGGTTTGCTCTTTCGTCTCTCTTTTCTGTCACAGAGGACCAGCTTGAGTCGTTGGGGGATGACGAGTTGGCAATGCTCGCCAACTGGTTCACGCGGTTCCACAACAACCGCATGAACCGTCGCCGCGTTGGAGGACGCTCAGGATGCTTTGAGTGCGGCGACCCCGACCACTTCATCGCCAACTGTCCCAAGAAGAAGCATTCGTCTGGGAAGGGCGATCATGGGCACAAGTACGACTCCGGCAAGCGCAAGGAGAAGTACGTCCCCGCAAGGCACAAGCGGAGGGGCGGCTTCGACAAGGAGTACATCAAGAAGAAGTACTTGGAGAAGGCCCAGGCTGAGCAGCGTGCGTTCTTCGCCACGCTCAGCGACGTCGACGGCTCGGATGATGACTCCGCTTGCTCAAGCGACGATGAGTCCGAGAAGAAGAAGAGGATCGAGGACAAGCTGAACGGTCTCTGCTTCTTCGCCGACGACGACGGCCTCTGCACCATGGCCTCGAAGGTGGTCGACGGCGAGCTGGTGAACTCCCCGGAACGACGACGACAACGACGACACCTCCCAGGTATCCATGACCCACGATGAGCTCTTTGCAGAGAATGAGAAGCTTACTGCCGCCTTGCTTAGTCAGGATAAGCTGCTTAGGCGTGCCGCTAGAGAGCGCAAGGAGTTTAGGCAAAAGTGGAGAGACACGGTGAGAGAGCTTGAGTTTGCCAAGTCCACCGTGGTCGTGTCGGAGGAGGTTGAGTGTGAGATGTGCACCACGCACATGACTGACCTTCTCACTTTGAGAGGTAAGTATGCTGCGTTGGTAGGAGAGGTGGATGAGCTGAAGGCTAGACCTTCTCTGTTGGGTGCGTGCAAGACTTGTCCTGTCTTGCAATCTGAGTTGGCAGAGAAGAATGCCAAGATTGTGTCTCTTGAGGAGGCCAACTCAGGTAGCACTTGTGTGGCTAAGTGTGCTTTGTGTGAGGGCTTGGAGATGGAGATAGCCAATGTGAAACAAGATGCAAACCGAGGAAGAAAACACATACCTTCGGACCATCTTGTCATGGGTCTCTTGTAGTGAGCCGCAGCTCGGGATGATGATCTCCCAATTTAAGCGAGCTGCTGGAAGTCCTGGTGTAGTTTTGCCCGGGTGTTGATCTTTCTGCGTTTGGGAAGATTGGAGAGTCGAGTGGTCTGAATCCATGTGAGAAGCCCAACTCCACCACTACTCCCAAACTGACCAAGCTTCCACCCAAAGAGCCCGTCAAGCCTACACCAAGGATGGGGTGTTTGAGGAACCCCGAGAGCTCCACCCAAGAACCAAGTATGGCATCCCAAAACCCTCACCTCAGAAACAAGCTGGACACAATGCCACCCATCCAGGAGGAGTGTTGCACAGAAGGGCAAAGTGATCCACACACCAGCCATGAGTACCAACAACCCCTTTTGCGTGCGGTGAGGTATCATTGTGACTTCTGTGGGAGAGATGGACACTTGAGCGAGTTCTGCTTTAGGCGCAAGAGAGAGGCGCGCCGTGCTAGGGAGATGAACAACCCGGACATGTACCATCCTTTCCATGATGTACATGTGCCGAATGTTCAGAGGAGAGCACCGAGACGTGCTGCTAGGCCAGAGGTCCAGAACCTCAAGTTCCCAGGCCTAGGCAGCAGAGAGCTCCGAGGAGAGATGCTAGGCTAGAGGTGCAGTGCCTCAAGTTGCTAGGCCTAGGCCTCATAGAGAGCGTGCCCGGCGGGAGCCTGCAGTTGTAGGCTATGGACCCGTGGCGGAGGCTTTGTAGTTGAGCGTTTTTCCCCACCGCGTTTTGAGTATCGCGATGGACGCTCCTCCCTTAGCGGACCACGTTTTCCTCTACGTGGTGATCGCTCCTCTCGTAGACGTGCTAGGAATGGTTTTTCTGCTAACCGTTCTTTTGAGCAGCCGGCCCAACACTGGTATTCCCTTACTTCACTAACCCCAGTGTTGGACCGTATGCTCACCCTATGTCTTTTTATTGATGTAGGTAAAACGGTTGGAGGACATTTGGTTGGTGGATTCCGGTTGCTCGAGGCACATGACCGGAAACGCCAAGTGGTTCTCCAGCCTTAGCCCTGTTGCCGGAAAGGAGTACATAACTTCGGCGACAATAGCAAAGGTAAGGTATTGTCTCGCGGGTCTGTGCGGGTTAATGAGCACTTTGTGTTGCGCGATGTTGCTCTTGTTTCTAACTTGCATTTTAACCTTCTTTCTGTTTCGCAACTCTTTTGACGACGACTATGAGATTCGTTTTAAACCGAATTCAGCCGTATTTTGGATCCTCAGGGCAATCTTGTGTGTTTGATTTCGCCCTTTGGAAAAGTCTTTGTGCGAATTTCTCGGAGTCTTTGGCACTTCTCGTTGTCTTGTGGCTGGACCTTCCTCCTCTGATCTTTGGAAGTGGCATAGGAGACTTGGACATTTGAGCTTCGACTTGCTTGCAAGGCTTAGTTCACTTGGCCTAATCCGAGGATTGCCCAAGTTGCATATGGAGAAGGATCTTGTTTGCCACTCTTGTAGACACGGGAAGATGGTTGCCGCTCCCCACCATCCGGTGACTCAGGTCATGACCAAGCGCCCTGGAGAGCTTTTGCACATGGACCTTGTTGGTCCGGCTCGGGTGAGCTCGGTTGGGGAGAAGTGGTATGTGCTTGTTGTTGTTGATGACTTTTCGAGATATTCGTGGGTCTTCTTTTTAGCTGAGAAGACCGAGACTTTCTCCTTTGCTCGTAATCTGATTTTGCGTCTTCAGAACGAGTTCCCTTTGAACTCGATGCGAGCAATTCGGAGTGATAATGGTTCCGAATTCAAGAATTCGGGTTTTGAGAAGTTTTGTGACCGCTTGGGTTTGGAGCATCAGTTTTCTTCCCCTACACACCGCCCAGAATGGTGTTGTAGAAAGGAAGAATCGAACCCTTGTTGAGATGGCCAGGACGATGCTCGATGAGCATAGGACTCCTAGGCGTTATTGGGCCGAAGCTATGAACACTGCGTGCTATATTTCCAATCGCATTTTTCTGAGAGCGTTCTTGAAAAAGACTTCTTATGAGTTGCGTTTTGGTAGACAGCCCAAGGTGAGTTATTTTAGAGTCTTCGGTTGCCATTGTTTTATTTTGAAGAAAGGCAACCTGGACAAGTTGAGTCTCGTTCTTCTGACGGTGTATTTTTGGGTTATGGCACTCACACTCGCGCATATCGTGTACTTAACCTTGATACTAACCGAGTCATGGAGACATCAGATGTCACCTTCGACGAGACTCTCGTTTGTCCTTCTTCTCGTTTTAAGCGAGCAGGTGATCATGAGGTTGGTGAGCCTCTTTTCGATGATGAGGACGAGGATGCTGAAGGCATAGATGACCCAGCATTGCTCCACCTGCTGTGCCGCAAAGAGCGGCTTCTACGATGACTCACGGCCCCGACACATCTTCTTCCTGGGGGCCGTGGGATCCGCCACCCCGAGCGGTATTTTTTGTACCCGGGGAGGCACCAGCTGCTGTTGAGGGGGAGGCTACTTCAGCTCGGGAGGCGCCACGACACATCCAGCGCCAGCACCCGCCTCAGCAGATGATCGGCAGCATCGACGAACGCGTTACTCGGTCCAGGTCACAGCACATCTCTCACTTCGCTCATTCTGCTTTTGTTGCTAATTTTGAGCCCCGAGATGTTGGACACGCTTTGACGGATCCGGATTGGGTCAATGCCATGCATGAGGAGTTAGAAAATTTTGAGAGAAATCAGGTTTGGGTTCTAGTTCCTCCCCCTCCTAACTGTAATCTATTGGGACAAAATGGGTTTTCAAAAACAAACAAGGAGAGGATGGCCACATTGTGAGGAACAAAGCGCGTCTTGTGGCCAAGGGTTATAGTCAGAAGGAGGGGATAGACTTTGAGGAGACTTTGCTCCTGTAGCTCGTTTGGAGGCTATTAGGATACTCTTGGCTTTTGCTGCATCCAAAGGTTTTAAACTCTTTCAAATGGATGTCAAGAGTGCCTTCTTAAATGGCTACATAGAAGAGGAAGTGTATGTTGAGCAACCCCCCGGTTTTGAAAATCCCAAGTTTCCAAACCATGTTTTTAAACTTCACAAAGCTTTATATGGTTTGAAACAAGCCCCTAGAGCCTGGTATGATAGACTGAAAACCTTTTTGCTTGCTAAGGGTTTTAAAATGGGATGTGTAGATAAAACGCTCTTTCTCCTCAAGCAAGGCAAAGACACTCTCTGGTCCAGATTTACATGGATGATATCATTTTCGGTGGTTCTTCTCACGCTTTGGTTGCCAAGTTTGCAGATATTATGTGCAGGGAGTTCGAGATGAGCATGATGGGCGAGCTGACTTTCTTTCTCGAGTTGCAAATCAAGCAATCCCGAGAGGGGACGTTTGCACCAGGGCAAGTACACCAAGGACTTGCTGAAGCGGTTCGATATGGGTGAGGCCAAGCCTCTTCCAACACCCATGTCGACGATGACTGCCCTGGATGCGGATGTGGATGGAGAAGCAGTGGACCAGAAGGAGTATCGAAGCATGATCGGGTCGCTGCTCTACCTGACGGCGACACGCCCGGACATCCAGTTCGCGGTGTGTCTGTGCGCGCGCTTTCAGGCGTCGCCGCGCACTTCTCACCGTCAGGCAGTGAAGCGCATATTCAGGTACCTTCGTTTCACACCTGAGTTCGGGATTTGGTATTCTGCTTCCTCCACCCTCTCCCTTTGCGGTTATTCGGATGCCAATTTTGCTGGTTGCCGTATTGAGCGCAAGTCCACTTCTGGGACTTGCCAGTTTATTGGTTCTTCTCTTGTTTCGTGGTCTTCTCGCAAGCAGTCTAGTGTCGCTCAGTCCACCACAGAGGCTGAATATGTTGCTGCGGCTAGCTGTTGTTCCAAGTTGCTCTGGATGATGGCCACTTTGTGTGATTTTGGTCTGAGCTTTTCTCGCGTGCCTTTGCTTTGTGAACAGCACGAGTGCCATTAGCGTTGCTAGAACCCGTGCTTCTTAAGAAACCAAACACATTGATGTGCGCTTTCATTTCTTGCGACCACCAGGAGAAGGGTGATATCGACCTTCGCCATGTCGATACTCATCATCAACTGGCTGATATTTTCACCAAGCCTTTAGACGAATCAACCTTTAATCGGTTGAGGGGTGAGCTTGGTGTGTGTTTCCCCTTTTAGTTGAGGGAAACATTTTGGATCTTGTATATTTGACTGACTCTTTTGTCTTTCTTTCTTTTGCATTTTAGCATACGCATTTACATTCTGAGCTTCATGTCTATAATCACTAGAATGTAACTATGCTCCATGTAGTATGCTCCGATGCTTATGTTGATGCTTGTAGCTTATGCTCTTTCTGATCACTAGTACATGTTGTGAGCTGAGCTATTTTTGAAATGGTGAATTTGCTTAATAATTTCAAATCTGAAAATGTTCACCATTGAGATATGCAACTAGCATGTGTAGGATGTGTTGAGTTTACTCGTGCTTTTCATATATGCTAGGTTGCTATGTCTCTAGTTCTAAGTCATTCACTTGCTTGGTCTGTTCATATCATGTTTAAATTTGTACCAAGTTTTAGTGAATTGAAAAGATCGAGATGGGATTGCTTGTCAACACATCACGGTATCGAGACGGTTTTCTCATGCACTTTGAGTTAAACTTGAGCCGTGTAGTGTATGACCGAAACCATAGCTTTAAGCTTCTGATTGCTTTGGCATAGGCTTCGCTCGATTGCAAAGTTAGGCAATGACAAGCTTTGAACCTCTCGCAATCACATGCTAATAATTGAACTTGTGTAATTTCACCCGCTGCAACTCCGATCTGAATTTGAATTCACAAGTGTATGTTACATTCTTAAGCATGATGATTGAACTTTGTTAGGGGTAGTTCACCTTGTATACATGTTTAGCACTTGTTCAGACACCTGTTTATACATTGCTAGTGCTATTTGATGGTGAATACCTTTTGACTCAAAACTGCTCCTTTCTGCTCATATGTTCATACTTCATATCTGGTGATCAGTTTGAGCCTTTGCTGAGCTTGTATGCTGTTGATGAGTCATTAGAGTTATACTGTTTAGAGCATCTTTGCATTCTCCTGAATATATTCCTGAAGCTGCTAACTTGCATTTTGACTCATATGCATGATGGAAGGGGGAGAACCTCCCTAGTTAGCACTTTTGTTGGTGCCCTTTCTAATGGGGAGAGCTTTTTACTTGATTCGTGCATTTTCAACAAAGGGGGAGAATTTGCAAATCATTTGTGCTTCCTGAGTGTTCATTTGAGGGGGAGTTTCCAGGGGGAGAGTTTGCATGTCTCCTGGATGATCAACTAAGGGGGAGCTTGAGCTTTGCTGTCTCTTGTTGGCCAAAGGCATCGGTATCAAGCTTTCTTTGCTAGTTGTGTTGAGCCTCTGTGCCTCTATCTTGAGGGACTAGCATTTTGCTTCGATATTTTTGATTGGGATTTGCTAGCGGTGTTGAGTCTGTTCTACCTCTTCTTGAGGCTAGCTTTGCTTTGCTTGGTTGCGTCGAGCCGTTGCCCATGTCTTTGGGGACCAAGTTGTCTTGCTCTTTCCACTTGACCTTCTTCGGCTTTGCTATGCTTTTGGGTCATTTGGTCGAGTTCTCTCTTCTCCTTCTTCCTTCTTCTCTTTCTACTATGATTTGTGTTGGTAGTTGACAATGCACTCATCAAGGGGGAGATTGCGGATACATGGGTGTATGCTGGGTCTCTGAGTGATGAGTGATTGTCAACTGGGATGATGCGCATGTTCTTTGGCTTGTGTTGTGCAGGTGTCGAGCACGGATGCAGTGATCAAAGGCGAGGTGAAGGTCAAGTAGAGACGTGCCATGCCGATGGACCGAGAGTGGCGAAGGGCGGACGTGAGGCTTGGACTGAGAGACCAGAGGCCCGAGGATCAGCTGTGGTGGCTGGCAGCCTGGGACAGCGACGAGCGAAGACTTGCGGTCATGTGTTGCCTAAGTCGTAGACATGGGGACACGTGTCGCTGGACGGGGTGCACGGGCGGTGCATCCCCTCTACGACGTCGGTTTGGTGGTAGAGCCAGGGAAAAACCATCGGGTGGACGGTTTCCAGGTTTGGGCCTCAAAACCTGGGTGCGGATGGTTTCCGAGTTTGGCCACAAAACTCGGGCTGAGGACGGTTTCCAGGTTTGGGCCTCAAAACCTGGGCGCTGAGGGTTTGCTGAGTTTGGCCTCAAAACTCAGAAGCTGGTGGGCTGGTTTCCCGGTTTGGAACTCAAAACCGGGGGATGGCTGGAAAAGGCTGGTTTCCCAGTTTGGGCCACAAAACCGGGGGTGCAGAGCGGGTGCAGCACGTGGCGGCAATCTGGAGGTTGCGTCGAGGCAACGCTTCGAATTGTGCGGGCGTGGCCGTCGGATACACCTACCACCGAGTTGGTCCAGAATAACCCTAGGGTTTAGCTGGTTCGCTCTGTAATTAGAATAGAGAGGGGTAGAGTAGGAATTAGACTTTGGCTAGTAGTAGAATAAGTAGTCGGGAGACTCCCTCCTCCCTTGGCATCTCAGTCATTTGCTCTTTCGCACTTAGGGTTTCCTGCTCTCCCATCCCCTGCTGTAGCTAGCTGAGATCCGCAGAGAGACTTGCCTCTGTGTACTGTTGATTTTGAGGAAGTGAGGCTGTATCCTCACTGTTGTAGCGTGTGGTAGCCACACGGTTGCAGATTCGTGGGTGTGATTCGCGTTTTGTTCGTGTTCTTCACGGAATCCTTTCTCTCCACGTTCTTCCCGTCGCTTGATCTCTTTGCTCGGTTCATCTTTTGCAAATCTGCTTGAACCAAGTTGTTCTAGATCGTGAGGCACTTCTTTCCTCCGAAGGAATTAATCTCTAACCTCACGGTCTAGGAGATCGATCGATTTTTCGTTTCGGATCAAGTTTTCTCCCTTCCCCCAAAAGTCTTCGATTCATCGATTTGGAGATAGGTTCGAGCCATGATCTCTTAGAGATAGCTCACTATACTCCTTGTGACTCATCTCTCCAAGTTTGAACCCTAGAGGTTTTGTTTTGGGAGAGTTTGATTCAAATCGGTGGATGAACTGTGCTGTCACGGGGTGACCGGACGCAAGGGTCGGGACGACCAGACGCTGGCTAGGTGAGTCCGGTCGTTGAACGTTCACTACGATATCCTGCTGGTTGACCAGACGCTTGTGGAGCTCACTGATCGGACGCACAGCGCGTACTATTCACTTGTTTTTGTCCTTGTGACCGGACGCTACTATCCTGACCGGACGCACCGTACACCAGAGTCCGGTCACGAACAGTAAGGTCCGAAACTGGTTTTCTGACGACCGGACGCGTCCGGTGCTCCCTGACCGGACGCTGCCCAGAGTCCGGTCAAGACTGCCTTGCGCGTTTTCGTTCGCCGGCGGTTCGTTCGTTGTCGGATTTGGTTTCCGTCTTTTGCGTTGGCTTTCTAGAGTTGTGTAGTGTCCCGCTGTGTTTCTTGGAAGCATCCACCCTACATCTAGGGTCATGGACATTAGCAAGCTCTAGGGTTTGTCTTTTGGGGTGATTCTCGGGACAGTGGCTACTAGTTTCCGAAAGGAAATTTTGAAGCTTCCATTCACCCCCCTCTGGTCGCTTTCTGGTTGCTTCTCGGTCCTTCACGTTTTGGTCTTCGGATGTGCGCCTATATATATGAAGGGGGCTGGTTAGGGCAGCCCTTCCTTGGAGGTGTCACTCTCATTTTGTTTTGGTGAGAGGAGGCTAGGTTGAGAGGAGAGACCGGCTCTTGTTCTAGAGCTTTTCGACATCCGTGTTTTGTACTGCGAGGAGTGGCTTGTAACCCGACACAGAGTGCTACACAATTCATTATCTAGTAGCAATCCAAGGATCAATTTCTCCCCTCCTCTTTGTTGGCTGAAATTTGGATCGAATCGCATTTTTGTTCTTCGCGTTTTGGTTTTGCCCCTCCCGAAGATTTGCCTCGTTCTCCCTCTCCGAGTGACGATTTGCGATTCCGTTTGAATCAGATTGTCCTATGTCATGAGCTCCTTCTTTCCACCGAAGGATTTCTTCTCTAACCTCACGAGCTCGTAGATCGGGTCGAAATCGCGTTCATTCTTCGTTCTTCCCCCTTTTCTAGTGTTCTTCAGATTTCTCATGGATTAGTTGGATTGAAGCGATGATATCCTAGGATTAGCTTCCCAACACGTAGAAGAACACTTGGGAGAAGTTTGGTTGCAGCCCCGTTCGATTTGGTTGAGTTCCAATCGAATTTGAGTTTGATACGGGCTGTTTTTAGCCTTTCTGGGCATTCCCGGACTGTCCGGGACTCATCCCCGGACTGTCCGGGGGTCGGGGCTGTTCACGGGCAGCGAGGTCGCTGTTTTCATTTTTGAACGGCAGACTGTCCGGGACTCATTCCCGGACTGTCCGGGGTACAATAGCGGACAGTCCGCGGTTCACTAGCGGACAGTCCGCGACTGCACAGTTTTGCTGATTTCGTCCGTATCTGTTGCATACGAGCTCTGATTTGTGATCCGTTTGTTGCGTTGGTTTCCTAACTTCTTAAGGATCATTCCAAAGTACTTTTTCCACCATTGGTCAAAGTATTTTTGGTCGGACACTTCCTTCTTCTCCATAGGAGTTAAGTGTTCCGCTTTCGGAGTTTCGTTTGTTCTAGCGGCTGTATCTTTTGCGTTCGAGCTCCGATTTGAGATCTGTCTGTTGCATTAGTTTCCTAACTTCATAAGGATATTTCCAAGGTGCTTTTGCCACTAGTTGGCCTAAGTAGTTTTGGTCAAACACTTTCCTCTTCTCCATAGGAGTGGGGTGTTCCGTTATCGGAAGTTCGATTGTTCTAGGAGCTTGCTTGTGCAGTTTTGCCCCGTTGCTTTGGCGCTTCATTTCGGGGGTTCTTTGGTAGTTCCGTTGTACCTCTAGGACATCTCCTAAGGTATCCACCTATTCGTAGGTCATGAACTCACCGGTTGTTTGAGTCTTCGCTTTTGGGGTGATTTTCTCGGACAAGAGCCATCATTTCTCGAGAAGAAATTTGAGGCTCCCATTCACCCCACCTCTGGTCGCCAATTCGGTCCTTCAATTGGTATCAGAGCAAGGTTAGGGATCTCTCTACCTTAACCGGTTCCGGATCCGCGAAGGCGACCTTTTGAGAGCGGTTTTGTTTCCGACTTTGCTTGTCGAGAGGTTGAGCTTGTGTTTTGGCTAACACTAACGGTGCTTTTCAAGATGGCACCAAGTTCTTCTTCCAGTGTGTCTTTGTCCTTAGGTTTGAGTCTTGGACATGCGATCGAGGATGACACTTTGGCAAGAAGGAGGAGTATGGCTCTTGCGGCGGAACGCGAGGTGGATGCTTTGCTGGGCTTCCTAGGAGATGATGAGCATTCGACGGAGGATCGCATACGCGAACTTGGCAAGGCCAAGAAAGGTATTCTTGCTGCTTGTCTTGGGATTTTATCCCAACAATTTGAAGCTTGTTGTGATGATAACCTGAGATATGATGAGCTTTGTGAGACCTTGCATAGAAAGATCAAGAAATGGAAATGCTCCATCACTAGGTTAAAATGTGGCCTTTTGCATTGGAAGTCTAGTGCATCTTTACCTTGCACCTCTTGTAGTGACATGGTTAGGAAGAATGATGAGCTAGACTTTTCTCTTGCTAGCTTAAAATCTGAGAATAAAATGTTGAAATCAAATGCTTCCATACCATGTCTTGTTTGCTTTGACTTGCGCAAGGACCTTGTTTATGCTAAATCTGAAATAGCCTTGCTTAGGTCAAAAGCTTCTTTACCATGTGTTTCATGTGAGTCTTTGCATGCTGAAATTAATGAATTAAAATTGACTAACACCACATGTGTAGATGAACTTGAGCATGCTAGGGCTGAAATTGATGAGATGAATGCTAGGCCTTGTAGCTTGTGCTCTTTAAATAAAAATGCTTGCCATGCCTCTAGTGCAATTCATGATTCTTTGCTTGCTATGAATGGTGATGTTTCTTCCACCAATTTCATTTGCACTTCATGCATTGATTTGGAAAAAGAGGTTTTGGCTTTGAGGGTTTTGCACGATGATATGAGCGCCAAGTTGGTTGAGCACAATGATATGAGTGCCAACCTTGAAAAAGAAAATGAACTCTTGCGTACCACATATGCCGAGTGCATTAGGGAGGAGATGGAAAATTTGAAAAACACTCCTTGTGGTACTTGTGATCGCCTCATGTTTGAAAATGAGGTTTTGGCCAAAAGATTCAAGAGTCTTTGTGCTAAGTCTTTTGATTCACGCAATTCTTGCAACTCCGATGTTGATATTTCCAAGTTTGCATCTTTGCAACCGGAGTTGAGTTCTTGTGTTGCGCGTGAGTCTTTTGACGATAGCATTAGTGTCAAGGTTTTGGATAGCTCTTTCATAGCTACTCCCAACCTTGTTGTCTCTTCAAATGATGTCCAATGGACTTCTCTTGACAAGGGTGCTTCTCATATTTTTGGGACTCGTGCTCCCAATCCGGTTTTCCATTGCACCTTTTGCAAGAAGGATGGACACTCATTCGATTTTTGTTTCCGCCGTGTCAAACACGAGCGACGTATTCGAGCTAAGGCTTTTAGGAAGCCACGTAGCCTTTCTCATGGCACGTGTGCTCCTAGCGTTGGCACCAAGTTGGTTGTTGATGTTTCTTGTTCTAAGTCCCAAGGGACTTCTCACTTGTCAGAGAATGGTGTGCCTTCCAGTAGGCCTTTGTACCATTGCTCTTTTTGTGAGAAAGATGGGCATCAAGAAAGCTTTTGCTATCGGCGTGCCAAACGCTTGCGCCAAGCTCGCTCTTCTAGGAACTTGGTGGTTCATAGCCCTTCTCATGGCATGAACGCTTGTGCTCCTAGTAAGAAGCCCCTCTTTGTTGATGGGTTCTGTGACTCCTTTTCTATTGGATTAGGTCATGATCGTGGACATGCCTCTAGTGCTTCTTCTCTTGGTCCACGTCATGCTTTTCATGATGCTTCTATTGGTTCTTCTACAAAAACCTTGGAAGATGTTTGCCTCTTTTCCCGTGGTACGATTCGTTCTTCTCCTCGAGTTGTCCTTTTGAGGAATGCTTCCAAGGGTGTTTCACAATTGCATTTGAACCAACATTTGCATCATGCTAACCCACAAGATAAGTTGAGATCTGTGACCAAGTCTTGGTTTCCCAAGTACATGCTTGCTAACCCTTCGGGATCCAAGACTCGGGCTGCTTTGTCCTCTTGTGTGTAGATATGAGGACGTGGGGTGGAGAACATGCGCCTGATGGAGCTTGATCTTTTAGATGTGATCAAGAGTTGATGGTTCTCTACACCCCGCTTAGATTTGCCCCCAAAGAGGCTTTTGCAGTCTGGTGAGCTTTCTTTTACACTCATACCTTGTACATTCATGGTCTATTTCTTGTGGTATGAGATGGTGTTTCATGTGCTCACTTGTATAGTTCTTGCATGTACATTTTCCTGTGTATCATGTTTTTGTCTTAGTCTAGCATGTGCTATCGTGTATATCTTGTCATGCTAGCCTTGTGTACAGTTTTGGTAGTTAATCCACTTTTCATGCTAGTTTGTGATCCTCATGAACATTATGCCATGCTTTACCATACTTCTCCATGAGATTTACTTATAGAGGTGTGATGTTCATTAGGTGTCACTTGTCAGGTGCTAGTTTTGGTTAGCTACATGTACCCTGTTGATATGATTAGTTTGAGCACTAGCCTTTCCACAACTTTATCATGTTACATGCTTTTGGATCTATTGCTATCATTACCTTGCATTGTAGCTTGTGTGGAGGTTTAGGCTGTGTTTGGGTTGATCATGTTTTTAGGTTGCATTTTGCTATACAGTGCTTTATCCTGTTGCATGGTAGTCTTGGCTAGTTTGAGTTCAGTTCTTCTTGCGGTATCATTCATAGGTAGGCCTCTTTTGTTGAGTGTTCACATTATGCTTATTATGTGACTAACCGCTTTGTGGAGACCTTGAGGTCACACTAGACGAGACAATGCCTTGTGTTTCCTTCTGTTTTTGAGTGTGCAGGAGAACAGGAGTCGTGTAGTGTAAGACCGAAACCGGTGCTTTAAGCTTCTGATTGCTTTTCTTGCAAAGGCTTAGCCCGGTTGAAAAGTTAGGCAATGACCATGCTTTCAACCTCCCGCAATCACATGCTTTAATATGAACTTGTGTTAATACCGCTGCAATCTCCGATAAAATTTGAAAATAACACAAGTCTATGCTTCATTCTATGGCATGATGATTGAACTTTGCTAGGGGTAGTTCACCTTTTATACTTGAGTTGGCACTTGCTCGATTTCCTGTCTATTCATGCTAAGTGCTATTTTAGTGGTGGACTCCTTTTCAAATGGCTTAAAACTGCTCATATGCTTAATTGTTCATATTTCGTATTCATTTGATCAGTTTGAGCCTTTGCTAGCATTTATATTGATTGCTACACTTTCAGGGCAGCACCCTTTTGAGCATCTTTTCATTCTGATTGCTATGCACTTGAAGCTGTTGCATTGTGCATATCATGCATTTTAGCTTAGTGTACATACCCCCAGCTCCGATACACTTTGTGATCACCCCCATATGCTTTTGGTTGATGACTTGTCTTGCGTTTGTGTCAACTTTGTGGAAAAATGTTAAAACCCCTCAGCATGTTCCCTTTTGTCAAGGGGGAGAAGTTGTTTGCAAGGGGGAGTTTTAGTGTTGGCACAAAGGGGAGAGTCATGCATTTTGGGGAGAGCTTTGAGCAAGGGGGAGTTTAGCTCTTTTATGTTCTTCTTCACTCGGTATAGCTCTTTTATGTGTTTCATTAGGTATCCATCTTTTGGTATGGAATGTAATTGGTGTCATGAGCTTTGTTGCATAGCCTTTGTGTATAGGCTTGCTTTCAGGGGGAGTCACTTTTATCTTGCTGCTACTCCGTGTGCTCCGAGTGTTTGTGCTCCATTTAGTGTTGAGCTTCTTTTGTGGTTTTTCTCAATCGATATCAAGCCTGCTAGTCGTGTTGGGCCGTTGTTGTCCCTCTCTTGAGAGACTAGCAGTTTTTGCTTGGTATTTTCGATTGGTATGGACCCTTCAGCTAGTCGCGTCGAGCCGTTGCCCATGTCTTTGGGAACCAAGTCTTGTGCTCTGATTTTGATCGAGTTTTACTCTTTGATGAGCTGTTGCTCCGATCCTTTGCTTGGTTGCGTTGAGCCGTTGCCCATGTCTTTCGGAACCAAGTCTTGTGCTCTGATTTTGATCGAGTTTTGCTCTTTGATGAGCTGTTGCTCCGATCCTTTGCTTGGTTGCGTTGAGTCATTGCCCATGTCTTTGGGGACCAAGTTTTCGGTTTTGGTATCTCAAACCATCTCTTGTGCTTAGTTTTTGTCAATTCAATCATCAAGGGGGAGAAAAAGGGGGAGAAATCTCGACCCAGGAGAAAAAGGGGGAGAAATTTCGACCCAAGTGAACCCAAGTGGATAAGTACCTTGGTTTCTTTTGTGATGATTGTTTGACAATTTATTTGAGATTGGTTTTCGAGTACCTTTTGGGATTTCATGAAACTCTTGGTTCTCTTGACTCTTCGGTTGTGTGGAGGCTTTGCCCGCTTTTCCCGTTTCTTTTGGGACTGAGAGCTTTTATTTGAAGTTTTCATGATCCTTCCTCATCTCAAGTAGCCTTGTATTTGCTTTTGCTTGGCTTTTGGGCACTTGAATGAGGCTTGCCTTCAAACCCTTCCTTTGTGGTTTTATTTTTAGTCAATGCATTCATCAAGGGAGATTGAGAACATATATGATGAATGATTGACTTCGATGAGGAAGGTTTGAGGCTTTTCCCGGTTGAGTCATTATTTGCTATGCGCTTAATGTTTATGACTAACCGGTGGCGTTGAGTTGTGGTGTTTCATGTGTTGGTGTGCATGTGCAACATGTGTCTCTTGGCTGTGTTGATGTGCAGGTGTTGAACACAGATACAGTGGTCGATGGCGAGGTGAAGGTCAAGTAGAGACGTGCCGTGCCGACAGACCGGGAGCGGTGAAGGATGGGCGTGCCGTGTGGTGGACGTGCCATGCCGATGTACCCAGAGCGGTGAAGGGCGGACATGAGGCTTGGACTGACGGACCAAAGGGCCAGAGGACCAGCTGTGGTAGCTGGCATGTGGCATCAGTGAGCGAGAGCACATGGGGATGTGCGATGCATCGGCTGAGTCGGGAGGAAGACGATGGCGTCGTGGCACTTGGCGGGAGGTCGGACACGGGCTTGCGTGCGGCGCAAGTGCCGTCGGCCAAGTCAAGAAGGAAGGCGAAGGCGTTGTGCCCGGTGTGGAGGCTGGACATGCATCGGCATCAGTGCCGGTGGTCGGGGTGTGCGAACCAAATCCCGTCTACGGCGCGGGTTCGGTAGCTGAGCCTCAAAAAGCTACCCTCGACGGTTTCATAGTTTGGGCCTCAAAACTCGGGTGGCCGGTTTCCGAGTTTGGGCCTCAAAACTCGGGGTGGACGGTTTCCAGGTTTGGGCCTCAAAACCTAGGCTGGCAGTTTTCCCCAGTTTGGGCCTCAAACCGGGGGAGGTCCAAAAGGACGGTCAACGCGTGGCGGCGTGGAGAGGCTGGTGCGGCAGCGAAGCTATCCACGAGGAAGGCGCGGTGGTCGATGTGACGGCACGTGGCGACATCCTGGAGCTTGCGTCGAGGCGAAGCGAAGGATGAGAAGGTGCGTGGCCGTCGGATGAAAACTGCTAGGGTTGGACAGTTTTACCCCCTGGGTATTTGGGTTGAGTGCTTCATGTGAGGCCGTTTTGTCTTTTCGGACGTGCGCCTATATATATGAAGGGGGCTGGTTAGGGCAGCCCATCCTTGGAGGTGTCACTCTCATTTTGTTGGTGAGAGGTGGCTAGGGTGAGAGGAGAGACCGGCTCTTGTTCTTGAGCTTTTCGCCATCCGTGTTTTGTACTGCGAGGAGTGGTTTGTAATCCGACACAGAGTGCTACACAATTCATCATCTAGTAGCAATCCAAGGATCAATTTCTCCCCTCCTCTTTTTTGGCTGAAATTTGGATCGAATCGCGTTTTTGTTCTTCGCATTTTGGTTTTGCCCCTCCCGGAGATTTGCCTCGTTCTCCCTCTCCGAGTGACGATTTGTGATTCTGTTTGAATCAGATTGTCCTATGTCGTGAGCTCCTTCTTTCCATCGAAGGATTTCTTCTCTAACCTCACGAGCTCGTAGATCGGGTCGAAATCGCATTCGTTCTTCGTTCTTCCCCCTTTTCTAGTGTTCTTCAGATTTCTCATGGATTAGTTGGATTGAAGCGATGATATCCTAGGATTAGCTTCCCAACACGTAGAAGAACACTTGGGAGAAGTTTGGTTGCAGCCCCGTTCAATTTGGTTGAGTTCCAATCGAATTTGAGTTTGATACGGGCTGTTTTTAGCCTTTCTGGGCATTCCCGGACTGTCCGGGGCTCATCCCCGGACTGTCCAGGGGTCGGGGCTGTTCACGGGCAGCGAGGTCGCTGTTTTTATTTTTGAACGGCGGACTGTCCGGGACTCATTCCCGGACTGTCCGGGGTTCAATAGCGGATAGTCCGCGGTTCACTAGCGGACAGTCCACGACTGCACAGTTTTGCTGATTTCGTCCGTATCTGTTGCATACGAGCTCTGATTTGTGATCCGTTTGTTGCGTTGGTTTCCTAACTTCTTAAGGATCATTCCAAAGTACTTTTTCCACCATTGGTCAAAGTATTTTTGGTCAGACACTTCCTTCTTCTCCAAAGGAGTTAAGTGTTCCGCTTTCGGAGTTTCGTTTGTTCTAGCGGCCGTATCTTTTGCGTTCGAGCTCCGATTTGAGATCCGTCTGTTGCGTTAGTTTCCTAACTTTATAAGGATCTTTCCAAGGTGCTTTTTCCACTAGTTGGCCTAAGTAGTTTTGGTCAAACACTTTCCTCTTCTCCATAGGAGTGGGGTGTTCCGTTATCGGAAGTTCGATTGTTCTAGGAGCTTGCTTGTGCAGTTTTTCCCCGTTGCTTTGACGCTTCGTTTTGGGGGTTCTTCGGTAGTTCCGCTGTACCTCTAGGACATCTCCTAAGGTATCCACCTATTCGTAGGTTGTGAACTCACCGGTTGTTTGACTCTGCGCTTTTGGTTGATTTTCTGGGACAAGGGCCATCATTTCCCGAGAAGAAATTTGAGGCTCCCATTCACCGCCCCTCTAGTCGCCAATTCGGTCCTTCAAAGAGACGTTTGTGCACTAGGGCAAGTACACCAAGGACATAGTGAAGAAGTTCAATATGGGTGAGGCCAAGCCTCTTCCAACACCCATGTCGACCACAACGGCCCTGGATGCGGACGAGGAGGGAGAAGCCATGGACCAGAAGGAGTATCGGAGTATGATCAGATCGTTGTTGTACCTGACGACGACACACCAAGACATTCAGTTTGTGGTGTGTCTTTGCGCGTGATTTCACTCATCGCCGCGCACCTCTCACCGTCAGGCGGTCAAGCGCATTATGAGGTACCTTCATTTCACACCTGAGTTCGGGCTTTGGTATTCTGCTTCTTCTACCCTCTCTCTTTGCGGTTACTTTGATGCTGATTTTGCTGGTTGCCGACTTGATCGCAAGTCTACTTCTGAGACTTGTCAGTTTTTGGGCTCTTCTCTTATTTCTTGGTCTCCTCGCAAGCAGACTAGTGTCGCCCAGTGTACCACAGAGGCTGAGTATGTTGCTGTGGCTAGCTGCTGTTCCCAGTTGTTGTGGATGATGGCCACTTTACGTGATTTTGGTCTGAGTTTTTCCCGGGTACCCTTGCTTTGTGATAGCACGAGTGAGATTAGCGTTGCTAAGAACCCAGTGCTTCATTCTAAGACCAAACACATAGATGTGCGCTTTCATTTCTTGTGAGACCACTATTAGAAGGGTGATATCGACCTCCGATATGTCAATACTCATCATCAGTTGGCCGATATTTTTACCAAGCCTTTGGACCAATCCACTTTTGCTAGGTTGAGAGGTGAGCTTGGTGTGTGTTTCCCATTTTAGATGTGGGATCAATTTGATGTATCATATGATGTACAATCTTTTTCTTTCATAGTTTTTCTGCATTTGCATATGTATCATACTTGCATTTTGAGCTTCATTTATACTCTGTCTAGAATGATTTTATGCTTAGTTTGTCACATGCTTGTATGATACTTAGTTTATGTAGTTTAAGCTCTTTATGATCTTGTAATTCAACTGGATGAGCTAAGTATGATTTTGCAATGATGAACTTGTATAATCACTGTCAAAACCTAAAAACGGTTCACCATTTGTTTTGGCAACTAGTATGAGTAGATCTTGTTCAGTTGAGGTTACTTTTTCATATTAGGTTGCTATGTCTCTTGCTTGGAGTTTAAATCGCTTCCATTGTATATACTCCAAAATGTTTAAATGCTAAAATCTGAAATCCAAGCTAAGAGAGAAAAGACCGAGGTGGGATTGCACCACAACACCTCACTATTTTGAGACTGCTTCTCTTTTGAGATGAACTTGAGCAGTGTAGTGTATGACCGAAACCATTTCCTTAAGCTTCTGATAGTCTTCTGATGTAGGCTTCGCATGGTTGACAAGTAAGGCTAAGTGGTGTTTTCAACCCCTCGCAGTCCATTGACATGTATAACTCTTGTGTAATTTGCCTAAATTCAAAGAAATGAGTTGTATATGGCTTGTTTTTTGACACTTGCTTTGAGGTAGTTCACCTGTGTGACTTGGTTATCTCTAGTTTATGACATGTCTATCTTCATACTATATGCTATTTCTATGGTGAGCTTCATCTTATGCTTAAACTTCAAATCTAAAACTGCTTTGCCATTTTTGTTGAGCTATTTGATCATGATGAGCTTATGCTAGCATTAGGGCTCTTTTCTGTTCTCATGGGCAAATTGAGCATTTTATCACTCTGGATAGAATATCCTTGAAGCTTGTGCATTTTGTCTACTTTCGATGTGCATTATCAACTAAGGGGGAGAAATTTGACAATTCATGATTTAGTGATGTGCATTATCTAAGGGGGAGTTTGTGTCCAGGGGGAGTTTGCTCTAGTTTGAGTTTTTCCCATTGGTTTTGCGTGTTTTACAGCTAGTTGTGTGATTCAGTTGAGTGTCTCAAATTGGTTTGGAGCTGTCTGGAGCTAGTTGTGTTGAGCCTTTGCCTCTTTCTGGAGGAACTAGCTGGTTTATTCAGTTTTGGCTTCTTTGTTTTGAACTTCTCACTAGCGGTGTTGAGCCCGTTCTTCCTCTTCTTGACGGCTAGCTTTGCTTTGCTTGGTTGCGTCGAGCCGTTGCCCATGTCTTTGGGGACCAAGTTGTTTTGCTCACTCCAATCGACTTCCTCTGGCTTTGCTTTGCTTCTGGTCATTTGGATGAGTTCACTCTTTCTTCCTTTCTTCATTCTGTCTATTACATATGATTTGTGTTGGTAGTTGACAATGCACTCATCAAGGGGGAGATTGCGGATACATGGGTGTATGCTGGATCTTGAGATGATGAGTGCTTGTCAACTAGTTTGATGCGCATGTTCTTTGGCTTGTGTTGTGCAGGTGTCAAGCTCGGAGATGGTGATCGAAGGCAAGGTGAAGGTCAAGTAGAGACGTGTCATGCCGATGGACCCAGAGCGGTGAAGGGTGGACGTGAGGCTTGGACTGACGGACCAGTGGCCTGAGGATCAGTTATGGTGGCTGACAGCTTGGGACACCGACAAGTGAAGACATGTGGGTGGACGGGGTGCACGGGCGGTTGAAATCCCTATTTTGGTTTTGGTTAATTGATGAAACCTATTTGGTGTAATCCTATTGCTAAGCATGTGTGTAGCTTATAAGAAAGGATAGGGACCAAGCCAAGTGGTGGAGCTAGCAAGGTGGCAACCATGGAGGATGGAGATGGCCGTATGCAACTCAAGTGATCAAGTGCTCTACCTCTGGTGAAATCGCAAGAAGAAGAGAAGAGATGGAGCAAAGAGGCCCGAAGGCAATGGTATAACCTATAAGGCCCTTTGTTTTAGTGATCAATACACTTAGTGGGTGTGATCACATTTAGGATACATAGTCGTACTATCAAGAGGAGATAATTCACGGCTTATGCGGTGTTCAAGTGCCACTAGGTGTTCTCTAACATATCGATGCTATAGACCTAGTGAGTGACTAACTAAACCCTTGGAAAATGCTTTGTAAAATGCTAACACACATGCACAAGTGTTGAAACACTTTGGTGTTGGCGCATGTGAGCAAGGCTAGAAGTTAGAAAGCGAAAGGTGCTGAGTTATCAGCATCGGACGTTGGAGGCGGCAGCATCGGACGCTGGGCCAAGCGTCTGATGGCTAACTCTAGCTACAGACTGATGTTGTAGAAGCATCAGACGTTGAGGAAGCACTATTGCAGAGTCCGATGGAGATGACGTCGCGCGAGCATGTGTTCCAGAAAGCATCGGATGCTGGCCTGCGTCCAATGCCAATCCATTGGACGCGTCCGATGTGATTTGACCCTTTCTGGAACCTCTCTGTATGGTAATCGGACGCAGGGGTTGAGCGTCCGATGTGATGGTGCCTACGCGTCCGTTGTGGCGCAGAAAAGAGCTAAATCGAGCAGTGGCATCAGAGCGTCCGATGCCTAGCATCGGCGCGTCCGATGTCACTTTAACCGTGGTGCGAAGGGATATGACCGTTGGGATCTGACGGACTGAATTCATAGCAGAGGTACACGTGGTGCTCATCGGAGCATCGGACGCTAGGGGAGCGTCCGATGGTACCGACACCGGCGCGTCCGATGCTCGGGTTTTCAGCCCAACGGGTAGGCCGACTTGAGTGGCCTATTTAAAGGGCTTGGTCGGCTCACTTGTGTTCTGTCTTGCACATTTTGATTCTTAAGCAATCTAGTGAGCTTTGGCAAGCCTCCCAACTCATCTCCCAAGTTGATTTGATCAAACCAAGTGACATTGAGTGATCTAGTGCGTGATTCGAAAGAGTTCAATCTAGTGGCACTAGTCCTTCGCATCGGCATTGAGTTTTCTTGTTACTCTTGGCATTTGCCGGTGCCAAGACGGCTTGGAGGCGTTGAGGTGTTGTTGGCAAGATTGGTGATTGTTCTTGGCCACCACCGTTTGAGATTGTGAGAGGTTTTGGAGCCTCACCTCGCCGGAGCGGCAAGAGGCATCCTTAGTGGATTGCTCGTGTCATTGAGCTACAACGCTAGTGGTAGATTCTTGTGGTGCTCTTTGTGAGCTTGGCTTTGTGCCAATTAGCCACCAAGTCACCTAGTGTTGGTCGAGATAACGGGGAGTAGCGTGCCGGCAAGCACGTGAACCTCGGGATAAATATTGGTGTCCCGTGTGCTTATTGTAATTGCTTCCACATCTTGGTGACTGGTCTTCATATTCATATTCTTGGTGATTGGCATCACAAGTGGATTTCACCGGTGATTGGCTTTCTACTAGACGATCCCGAAGGCTCGGTGAAATCACTTCTATCTAGCTTGTTTACCTTGTGTATTTACATTGAGATATTCCTCTTGTGTAGATACTATCACTTGTTGTATATCTTTTGTTATATACCTTGTGTAGCTAGCTGTGATTAGCTTGCTTAGTCTATCTATTGCACATATTTGTCTCATATACATTTTGTATATCATACTTGTACTAGAGCTAGATAGCTTTATTCCGCATTACAGATTAGCTCTAGTTGATTGTGTGACATAGAAATATTAGGTAGAGTTGTTGGATAGGTGGCTTGCAACACATTATTAGGCTAGCGGAAAAGCTTCGCCATTTGTTATACTAATAGTGTTTGCCTAAGTATTTTTGTAGATTTTTAATTAGGCTATTCACCCCCTCTATCCAATTTGGACCTTTCAGCAGTGCATCCCTCTACGACTTCAGTTTGGAGGTAGAGCCCCAGAAAAACCACCAGTGAGGATGGTTTCCAGGTTTGGGCCTCAAAACCTGGGTGCTGGCCGGTTTCTGAGTTTGGGCCTCAAAACTCAGGCTGAGGACGGTTTCCAGGTTTGGGCCTCAAAACATGGGCGATGGCGGGTTTCTATGTTTGGGCCACAAAACTCAGCCTGAGGAAAGGTTTCCCGGTTTCATCCGCAAAACCGGGGGGAGGTCCAGGAAAATGGACGGAGGGCGAGTGGCGGCACGTGGCGGCATCGGGTGAGGTTGCATCGAGGCGAAGCTACCAGATGAGTGGGCGTGGCCGTCGGATCAACATCTACTTCGAGCTGGTCCAGAATAGCCTTAGGGTTTAGCTGGTTCGCTCTCTGTATCATTAGGGGTAGAGTGGGAATAATGTTTAGGATAAGTAGGGGGAGACACCCACCTCCCCACCTATCTCAGTCATTTTCTATTCTCTTTTAGGGTTTCTTGCTTCCCATTCCCTGTTGTAGCAACGGAGGTCCGAAGAGACGGCTAATCATACCTCTGTGTATTTGGATTTTGCGGAAACGGGACCGGATTCCCGTTGTCTCCTCATGGCGACAATTTTCGGCTGGCAATTGAGATTGTGATTCGCGTTCTTGAGTTGTTCTTCGCGTTTTGCTTTTCTCCTCAATTTTCCCATCACTCGATCTCCCTCTACATTACATCTTTCTCAAATCCGTTTGAATCAACTTGTTCTTTCTTGTGAGGAGATTATTTCCACCGAAGGAATTCAACCACAACCTCACGAACAAGTAGATCGGGTCGATTTGAGTTTCGTGGTGACTTTTTATTTCTTGCACCAATCTCTTCGATTTCCCAGAGTTTGAGTTGATTTGGACGGATGATTTCGTAGGGATAGTCTTTCCAACTACCTAGTGATCATCTTCTCCAATTTTGGGATCGAGTGATTTCGATTTGATTCAGATTTGGAGAGATTTGAGTGAGAGGCGAACTTCATCGCGCTCACTGGACATCCGCGGATAGTCCACCACAGGAGTCTCGGACTGTCCGGGCATCGGGATCCAGCCAGTTCAGTGGTTGTGTGGCCCGTGCTGTTTCGGTTTGAAGTACTGGCAGACGGTCCGCATTGAGGGTCGCGGATAGTCCGCGCTCGAGCAGTGGGTGTTCAACAGACTTGCAGTTTTTCATCTTTTTCCGGCGGACAGTCCGCAACCGGACCTCGGACTGTCCGCTAGTGACGCAGACAGTCCGGGACTGCCAGTCCGGACAGTCCCGGAATCTCCAGCCTTGCACTATTTAGTGCATTTGCTCTCCCTACTTTTTCGCTTCGTTTCCGGACTTCTCATTTGCTCCTAGAGTTCACCAAGGAACCTCTCTACGTATCTTTGCTACTTGTTAGCATAGGTATTTGGGGGATTCCCGACGTAAACTCTCATCTACGTTCTGGGAGTAGGTTTTTAGGGAAGAACTCTACTCGGAGTTTGTGGGTTTTGAGTTGCTCATTTTGGTGGTGCCTCGCTGTGATCCTAGGGATCATCCACCCTCTTTCTGAGGGTCATGGGCATCACGTTTGCATTCAAAGCATTTGAGGTTGATTTGTGGGACAGAGGCCAGAGTTTTGAAAGAAATTTTTAGGCTCTGATTCACCCCCCATCTGGTCGCCTTGGTATTGCATTCTCGGTCCTTCATCCGGAACCTCCGATGGCGGTGCCGACTCTTGGCGAGAAAGGACTACGAAGCGTGCCAGCCAACTTGACCTGCAGTTGACAAGGAGAAAGAAAAAGATGTCAAATTGTGGAACCTGCCGGTTTGATGCCAGTCAGTTCCAAATTGTACGGCTCTGAGATAGCCATTGTCAGAGGTTTTTGACTACAAAGTCAACTCCAAAAAGAGTAAAGCATATGAACATTGATGAAGCAAAAATGACTACTCGAGATGTAAAAAGGTATAAGAAAACAACTAGCCGATTCAACTTAACTAATGAGAGACATATGGATCTACATGTATGTCAAAATAGCATAAAACTAACGGATTGACTAATTGTATCGGCAATTCTGCTTGTTAACAGTGGGGTGTCTCCATACAGCCATAATAATAAACAAATCAACAAAATAACCTAATCATCAACAGTGGGGTGTCTCCATGCAGCCATAATGATGATCAAGTTAGATTATGTCCGATATGATTAATAGACTCGCTAGCTTTAGACCGCAGAGACATATACGTTATGAAGAAAGCATAACTGGAACGGCTATTTTAGCCGATACAGGGTCCATGAAGCACGAACAAGATCTATCTGTCAAAACTATGATTTGATCTAATATTAAACAAATTTACTTTAACATGCCTACCAGTTGGGTTCGAAAATACAGCCATAACAAGCATATTAAACCAAATCAACTTATTCTCATATTAAACCATAATTTAAACAGATATCTCGAATGCACAGCATGTAACAACCGAGATCGGCAAGTTAGTCGATGAGAGTCTAAATCAGTCATCTCCTTTGATATAAGCATGGAATAGCTTTAGATGACTGATCCAGATGATGTTTTAAGCTTGAGCCAACATGTCAATCTCGATTGGGCAAGATATTGCTGAACAAAAACAAACTTTTGAAAGCATGAACAATATCGATAACTTAATGAATCTATTAGATTGCCAAATCTAATAGAGTCGGTAGCTAACCAAGATCGACTATTGCAAGAGATTGATCAAAGCCAAGATAGTCTTACAAAAGGCAAGCTAAAACTGATAACTAAACCATATCATAGCTTAACAAGAGTTTGGTCAATGCCAAATGCAGCCTTATCAAACGATAACACGAGCCATTGGTAAAACTTACAAGCAAACCGGAGATCGATCTAGTCGATGCAGCCGTTGCGGATACATGGGTGTATGCCGAGTCTCTAGTGATGAGTGATTGTCAACTGGGATAATGCGCATGTTCTTTGGCTTGTGTTGTGCAGGTGTCGAGCACGGATACAGTGATCGAACGCAAGGTGAAGGTCAAGTAGAGACGTGCCGTGCCGATGGACCGAGAGCGGGGAAGGGCGGACGTGAGGCTTGGACTGAGGGACCGGTGGCCTGAGGATCAGCTGTGGTGGCTGACAGCCTGGGACAGCCATGAGCGGAGACTTGCGGGGCACAATGTTGCTCGGGTCAAGGACCTGGGGACATGTGTCGGTGGACGGGGTGCACGGGCGGTGCATCCCTTCTACAGCGTCGGTTTGGTGGTTGAGCCACAGAAAAACCACCGGTGGACGGTTTCTAGGTTTGGGCCACAAAACCTGGGCACTACGGTTTCCGAGTTTGGGCCACAAAACTCGGGCTGAGGACGGTTTCCAGGTTTGGGCCTCAAAACCTGGGCGCTACGGGTTTCTGAGTTTGGGCCACAAAACTCAGGCGATGGAAGGCTGGTTTCCTGGTTTGGGCCTCAAAACTGGGGGTTAGTCGTAAAGGCAGATTTCCCGGTTTGGGCCTCAAAACCGGGGGCGAAGTCCGTGAAAAGGACAAGCAGAGCGGTGGCGGCATGTGGCAGCAATTGGTGAGGTTGCGTCGAGGCAACGCTACCAGTTGTGCGGGCGTGGCCATCGGATCACCACCTACCATGAGTTGGTCCAGAATAACCCTAGGGTTTAGTTGGTTCGCTCTGTAATTAGTTAGGGGTAGAGTGGGATTTAGAATTAGGATAAATAGGCAAGACACCCACCTCCCAAACTATCTCAGTCATTTGCTCTTTGCCTTCTAGGTTTTCCTGCTCTCTCAATCCCCTGCTTTAGCAACTAAGATCCACAGAGAAGACAATCATACCTCTGTGTTCGTGAGATTTTGAGGAAGTGAGACCATAATCTCACTGTTGTAGCGTGTGGTAGCAACACGGTGGCAATTCGTGGTTCAATTCGTGTTTTGAACTTGTTGTTCGCGTTCTTCATTTTCTCCATGAGTTTCCCGTTGATCGTTCTCTCTCTACGTTGCTCCGTTTGCAAAACCATTTGAATCAACTTGTTCTTTGCAGTGAGGTAATCACTTTCACCGAAGGATTTCATTTCAAACCTCGCGAACAAGTAGATCGATCGGTTTTCATTTCGGATCAACTTTTCTCCCATCTCCTCGAATTTCTTCAATTCGTCAATTTGGAGATAGGTTCGAGCCATGATCTCCTAGGAGTAGCTCACTATCCTCCTTGTGACTCCTCTCACCAAGTTAGAATCCTAGTGGTTTCGTTTTGGGTGAGATCGAGTCGAATCAAGGGACGAACAACATTTTTCGGGGTGACCGGACTCTGGCGTCGGGCCGACCGGACGCTAGGGTTGTGAGTCCGATCGTTGAACTCACTCTCAGCGATTTCTTCGTAACTCGACCGGACGCTCGGTTGGTCACTGACCGGACACAACGTGCTCACTGTTCACTGCCATTTTGCTAACTGACCGGACGCTTAGCACCTGATCGGACGCTTCACTTCTGTGAGTCCGGTCAGAAACAGTAAGGTTCCAGAAGCATTTTTCTCAAACCGGACGCGTCCGGTGGTCTTCGACCGGACGCACGCAGAGTCCGGTCAAGTGTATTCTGCGCGTTCTCATCCGTGGTTCGTTCGTTTGTTGTCGGTTTTGATTTCCGGCTTTTGCGTTGGGTTTCTAGAGTTGTGTAGTGTCTCGCTGTGCTTCTTGGAAGCATCCACCCTACATCTAGGGTCGTGGACACTCGCAAGCTCTAGGTTTGCTTTTGGGGTGTTTCTCAAGATAGTGGCTACAAGTTTCTGAGAAGAATTTTTGAAGCTCCCATTCACCCCCCCTCTAGTCGCTTTCTGGTAGCACTTTCGGTCCTTCAATTGGTATCAGAGCAAGGTTAAGGATCTTCCACCTTAGCCGGTTCTAGATCCACCGAAGGCGACATGGATCGCGGCGTGGGCAAACCGCCATTTTTCGTTGGGACGAACTATGCGTATTGGAAGATACGCATGTCGGCCTATCTTCAGAGTTTGGGTGCTTCCATCTGGGATATTTGCAACTGAAGGACCGAAAGTGCTACCAGGAAGCGACCAGAAGGGGGGGTGAATGGGAGCTTCAAATTTTGTTTTCAGAAACTTCTTGCCTCTGTCCCGAGAATCAACCCCAAGAGCAAACCTAGAGATTGCAAGTGTCTACGACCCTAGATGTAGGGTGGATGCTTCCAAGAAGCACAGCGGGACACTATACAACCCTAGAAGCCAAACGCAAAAGACGGAAACCAAATCCGTCAACGGACGAACGAACTGCGGACGAAACAGCTCAGAACAATACTGACCGGACTCTGCCTGCATCCGGTCAGGTACCACCGGACGCGTCCGGTCTGAGAAAATTGGTTTTGGACCCTTACTGTTTCTGACCGGACTCAGTGACACTGTGAGTCCGGTCGTTACTTGAGCGTCCGGTCGCTTCTGACAAACACCATGAACAGTAGAAGACACGAGTCCGGTCAAGGAGTGAAACGAGCGTCCGGTCAAGGTGCGAAACGGAATAGTGAAATGTTCATCGATCTCTGGCGTCCGATCAGTTCGAGCTGAGCGTCCGGTCACCCCGAAACTGGGCAGTTCGTTCACCGATTTCACTCGATCTCACCCAAAACGAATCCTCTAGGGATCAAACTTGGTTAGATGAGTCACAAGGAGGTTAGTGAGCTATCTCTAAGAGATCATGGCTCGAACCTATCTCCAAATCGATGAATCAAAGAAATTCGGGGAAAGGGAGAAAAACCTGACCCGAAACGAAAATCGATCGATCTACTAGGTCGTGAGGTTAGAGGTGGATTCCTTCGGTGGAAAGAAGTGCCTCACGATCTAGGACATCTCTATTCAAACGGAATCGCAAAAGACGCAACGAACAAAGAGATCAATCGATGGGAAAATGTGGAGAAAAGCAATCCGCGAAGAACTAGACCAAAACGCGAATCACAACCACGAATTTGCAACCGTGTGGCTACCACACGCTACAACAGTGAGATTACGGTCTCACTTCCTCAAAATCTCACGAACACAGAGGTATTGTTCTCTTCTCTATGGATCTCAGTTTGCTACAGCCAGGGAGAGAGAGAGCAGGAAAAACTAG
This sequence comes from Coix lacryma-jobi var. lacryma-jobi, assembly GCA_009763385.1. Lineage (NCBI taxonomy): Eukaryota > Viridiplantae > Streptophyta > Magnoliopsida > Poales > Poaceae > Coix > Coix lacryma-jobi. The sequence goes on along the minus strand of CM019829.1, from coordinate 63,348,636 downwards.
AAGGCAAAGAGCAAATGGCTGAGATAGAATGGGAGGAGGGTGTCTCCCTCTACTTATCCTAATTCTAATTCCTACTCTACCCCTCACTAATTACAGAGCGAGCCAGCTAAACCCTAGGGTTATTCTGGACCAACTCGAAGATGCTGGTGATCCGACGGCCACGCCCGCACAACTTGTAGCGTTGCCTCGACGCAACCTCACCGATTGCCGCCACGTGCCGCGAACGCTCCGCTCGTCCTTTTCTCGGACTTCGCCCCTGGTTTTGAGGCCCAAACCGGGAAACCAGCCTTCACGACCAACACCCAGTTTTGAGGCCCAAACCGGGAAACCAGCCGTCCATCGCCTGAGTTTTGTGGCCCAAACTCAAAAACCCGCGGTACCCAGGTTTTGAGGCCCAAACCTGGAAACCGTCCTCAGCCCGAGTTTTGTGGCCCAAACTCGGAAACCATCAGCGCCCAGGTTTTGAGGCCCAAACCTAGAAACCGTCCACTCGGTGGTTTTTCTGTGGCTCAACCACCAAACCGAGCCGTAGAGGGGATGCACCGCCCGTGCACCCCATCCACCGACACGTGTCCCCAGGTCCTTGACCCAAGCAACACCGTGCCCGCAAGTCTTCGCTCGTCGTTGTCCCAGGCTATCAGCCACCACAGCTGATCCTCGGGCCACCGGTCCCTGAGTCCAAGCCTCACGTCCGCCCTTCGCCACTCTCGGTCCATCAGAACGACATGTCTCTACTTGACCTTCACCTTGCCATTCATCACTGTATCCGTGCTCGACACCTGCACAACACAAGCCAAAGAACATGCGCATTATCCCAGTTGACAATCACTCATCACTCAGAGACTCGGCATACGCCCATGTATTCGCAATCTCCCCCTTGATGAGTGCATTGTCAACTACCAACACAAATCATAAAGGAATAGAGAAAGGAAGGAAGAAGGAGAGAGAACTCAACCAAATGACCCAAAAGCATATCAAAGCCGAAGAAGGTCAAGTGGAAGGAGCAAGACAACTTGGTTCCTAAAGACATCGGCAATGGCTCGACGCAACCAAGCAAAGCAAAGCTAGCCCTCAAGAAGAGGTAGAACAGGCTCAACACCGCTAGCGAGAAAGCTCTATACCAATTGGAAAATCAACTGAAAATCAAGCAAAAACAGAGCTAGCCCTCAAGAAGAGGCAGAACAGGCTCAACACCGCTAGCGAGGAAGCTCGATAGCAAACGAAGAAAACTTGTTACCAACTGAAGAGCATAACAACAAAAGTGCTAGTTCCTCAGGAAAGAGGCAAAGGCTCAAAACAACTAGCTACCAAAAATGCTCTGAAACAACTATTACCAGCTCGAAAACTCCCCCTCAAATAGTGCACACAACCCGGAAATCTCCCCCTTAGTTGATCTTATGATTTGAGAGAATTTCTCCCCCTTAGTTGAAAATGCACCATCAAGAATCTCTCTTCCAAATGCATATGAGTCAAAATGCAAGTTAGTTGCTTCAGGAATATAGTCAATAGAATGAGAAGATGCTTGACAGAGTGCAGATCTGATGACTCATAAAAGGTACAAAATGCTAGCAGAGGCTCAAACTGATCACCAAATATGAAATGTGAACCATTGAGCAAAGTGTGCAATTTTCAACCAAAAAGGTATTCACCATCAAAATAGCACTGAAACATGTATAGACAGGAAGTCAAACAAGTGCTAAACATATAGACAAGGTGAACTACCCCTAGCAAAGTTCAATCATCATGCTAAAGAATGAAACATAGACTTGTGTATCCAAATTTTATCGGAGATTGCAGCGGTTAGATTACACAAGTTCAATTGTAGCATGTGATTGCGAGAGGTTGAAAGCTTGCCATTGCCTAACTTTTCAACTGTGCGAAGCCTATGCAGTAGCAATCAGAAGCCTAAAGCAACAGTTTCGGTCATACACTACAAAGCTCAAGTTTAACTCCAAGTGCAATGAGAAACAGTCTCAAAACTGTGATGTGCTGACAAGCAATCCCATCTCGATCTTTCCAATTCACTTGACTTGGTTCAAAATTAAAGCAGAATATGAACATACCAAGCAAGTGAATGACTTAGAACTAGAGACATAGCAACCTAGCATATATGAAAAGCACAAGTGATTTCAACACATTCTTGACATGCTAGTTGCATATCTCAATGGTGAACATTTTCTGATTTTAGGATTATTAAACAAGTTCACCGTTCATAAAATAGCTCAGCTCACAACATGTATCAGTGATCAGAAAAAGCATAAGCTATAAGCATCATCATAAAGCATCAGAGCATACACTAAGCAGAGCATAGTCACATTCTAAGCATTATATACACGAAGCTCTGAATGGGAGTATGCAAGATGAAATGCAAAGATGCATGATGAAACCAATTTGCGGATACATGAGGTGTATGCCGAGTCTCTGAGTGATGAGTGATTGTCAACTGGGATAATACGCATGTTCTTTGGCTTGTGTTGTGCAGGTGTCGAGCATGGATACAGTGATCAGAGGCAAGGTGAAGGTCAAGTAGAGATGTGCCGTGCCGATGGGCTGAGAGTGCCGAATTGCGGACGTGAGGCTTGAACTGAGGGACCGGTGGCCCGAGGATCAGCTGTGGTGGCTGGCAGCCTAGGACAGCGACGAGCGAAGACTTGTGGGCACGGTGTTGCTTGGGTCGAGGACCTGGGGACACGTGTCGGTGGACGGGGTGCACGGGCGGTGCATCCCCTCTACAGCTTCGGTTTGGTGGTAGAGCCAGAGAAAAACCATCAGGTGGACGGTTTCCAGGTTTGGGCCTCAAAACCTGGGTGCGGATGGTTTACGAGTTTGGCCACAAAACTCGGGCTGAGGACGGTTTCCAGGTTTAGGCCTCAAAACCTGGGTGCTTCGGGTTTGCTGAGTTTGGGCCACAAAACTCAGGCTACGTGGGCTGGTTTCCCGGTTTGGGCCACAAAACCGGGGGTTGATCGTGAAGGCTGGTTTCCCGGTTTGGGCCTCAAAACCGGGGGTGCGACGTCCAGGAAAAGGACGCAGAGCGGTGGCGGCACGTGGCGGCAATCGGTGAGGTTGCGTCGAGGCAACGCTACCAGTTGTGCGGGCGTGGCCGTCGGATCCACCTACCTTCGAGTTGGTCCAGAATAACCTTAGGGTTTAGCTGGTTTGCTCTGTAAGTAGTTAGGGGTAGACTGTGACGGAACCTCCTGGATTATTAGGGCCCACGTGTACCTGTCCTTGTCCTACAGACCTCGAACAGACATACACTGTGCCCAATAGCCCAAAAGACCCACCACGTGTCATCGGGTAACCCGACTCATCCATGTTTCCTTACACTCCCAGGATCATTGCAAGAGTCATTGCAGTATTACAACATTTCACAAATAATATACATCAGAGATAAAAGTGCGGAAGTATTACACCATAAGTTTTACAAACCAGTGTTCAAACTTGCGTCGTTATTACAAACCATAGTTTCAAACTTTACCCTAGGTAGTGGAGACAACATTAATAAAACAGTATTTCACACAAACAACCCCGCCTAAGGGTAGCATTACTCCTCCCCCGACACGTCCTCCTCAATGACGGTCACGCAACAAGCCTGAAAACAAGGCTGCTCGTGAACGTCACCTGCAACAGTGGATTAACAAACCCTGAGTACAAAGGTACTCAACAAGACTGACCCGACAAGAGAAGAGAAGAAACAGGTATGCTGCCTTGGGTAGGCTCAACAGAATTTTTCATTTGCATAAAAGCTTACTACAGTAGTTCTAGATCCAAATTTTACTTAATCATTTAAGTATTTGGTAAAAACTGAAAGTGAACATTAGTGAAAGATCATCATCATTCTTTCTTAAACCAATTCCATTTTCATTCTACGGTGCGGGTCGAAAGATTGAGTCTCCTTAACCGAGGAGCATGACGATTCGAACCAATTCAACCAGATCTGGGAGTTCTCCATGACCATACGATATATGTAGACCCGTGATCACACATATACCAACCCCAACCTCGGATCCTCCAAACAAGACCGGGTCCGCGCCACCCGAGAGTACTTGTACACCTCCAACCCGGGACTTTAACCCATGAGGGTAGCTAGTACTCCCGCCATCTCTCCACTCCCAGTGCGCGATTAGCCGTTCTCATTTAAGAACCACCAAGGCAGAGCTTACCGTAGCATATGATCGGTACTTCACAGTTTCTCAATCTAGCAGGCCAACAACGGTTAACCCTATCTCGACACATCCGGGTCACCCTACACCAACACAAGGTTCGATGTATGTGCCCGTCTGGTCTTAACCATCATTCTTTCTCATTGTCATTCCAAAACGATAAGTATCGAAAATATTTATCAAAAGCTTCATAAAGCAAGGCTAAGCATTTCTATTATTGGCTTAAAGCAGGTATCAAGGACTGATATATCGATAACAAGGTTGATCATGCATCAACAGGTTTAAAGCATTTATTTGATAAACATTTAATGCATCAAGTTATCGAAAGTAAGTGTAATTGTAAATTCAAGGAAATGGTTAAATGAACCGAGGCTTGCCTTCGTTGACCGGAAGAGTCTGGAACTCCTGATTATCCGGATCAACTGGATACTCTGAAGCTTCCGGACCAACCTCGTTCGGACACTCGATCACTTCGGAAGCTACACGATAATAGAGTGCATGCTTAATGGAATGCTCATGATATGATCATGGTAAAGATGGAAATTTACTAGGTTATAAACACTTGACATGCAACAACTTGCCTCCACGGTAAAGTTGCAAACCAACAAAACTAACTTATATAAACATACATGGTTACAATGAGTGACCCTTGCCTGCATCAAGGAGCAGATCAAGATAGTTCACTTATCTTAACCTTTAAAACTACTCTAAAGAACTTGGGTTTTATGTTTTATAACATTATTTAACCATAAAGCAAGCAATTTTAATTAGTCGAAAATAAGTTGTGCAACAAACTATGTTCAAATTAGTTCAAACTTGGTACACAGATTGGTTATGAGTCAAACAGCGCACAAAATAAATTTCAGCATTTTTGGAGTTAAACTTGATTTTATAAAAATCATTGAATCCTTATTCAAGAATTAAGAGGCATAATTTTTACTGTAAAACAAAATACAGAAACATGTCCAGAATATATTTTTCATAAAAACTACACATTTCATAGAACATGTACAAAATTTTTCATGATTTTTGGATCAACAGATTAATTCATACAAAAATAACAAAACCAGCATTAGTATGCTCAAATCAGAAAATAGATTAAAACGTTTAAAATACACAAAACCCCTAATGGGCCGAAACTGGCCCGATCGGCCCACCCCGCGCGCAAGGCAGCCCAACGCGGGCCTGCCCGCGCCTACACAGCCAAACATGCAGAAAAGCCCTCTGGCTTTAACAAAACTACAACCAAGCCCTTGACACTATTAGGCACTATTCCTCTGAGTCTAGGGCTTTGCACTTAGGCCCTCGGGTTTTGTCGAATTCTTGTCGACACGTCCCCGATGCCAAGGCTGCCGGCGGCGAGCTTCGGCTCGCGCACGCCGGAGCAACACAACCTTCTCCGGCCAAACCAACCAGCTCAGCACCTTCCCCTTCACCTCACGGCTCCGTTGAACCGTCAAACTCCCTCCCTCGACCTCTCTCTCTACTCCAACGACGACAGCGGCGGACGCGACGGCACGGCGATGGCACGCCGGCCAACTGGGAGCTCTAACGAGCCCACGAACAAGCGCATCAGCACCAGAGGCTCACCATGACCCTAGCGGGCTAGGTCTCCAAGGCTGACGCGGCTCCGAACGGTGATGACGACGACGACGACGGGTTTCAGCGGTGCGGCTCGACGGCGACGACCTGTTCCGGCTGAGACAGAGAGAGACAAGGTCAACGACCTGGTGCTAGAGCATCAGCAACAGATAAGGAAGAGAAAACGGGGCTCAGGTGAGGATGATAGGGCCCCTAGCTCGCTGACCACGGTGGCGGCGTCGATGGAGGTGTCCGGGACCGAAGATGAAGAAGACGACCACGCCGGGCGGCTGCGGGGGCGAGCGAGGCTGCGACCTAGCTCTACGGCTCCGCAACGACGAGGCGAACACGGTGACGCGGTTGAACGGGACGAACGAGCACTCAGGTGGCCGGCGTAGCTAAGAAGAGGAACGGCGGCGACGACGAGCGAGTAGAGGAGAAAAGCGAAGCACGGTGCTTGTGGGATAAAAAGGACGAAGGAGAGGGCGGCGGCGTGAAGAACTTGCGCGCGCAGCTGCCAAGCAGCTCGTTGGCGCGACGCATGCGCCCCAGCGCGAGCACGACCCGGGCGGAGCAGCTTGCTGGCGAGCTTCCAGGCGTTTCCCCCCTGTGGCACTGTTCCTTGCTCTCTCCCCCCCTTCTGAAATTTCAAAATTACTTTTGAAATTTGAACTGCACTTCAAGTTTTGCCAAAATATGAAATGTAGAGTTTGAAAAGTTGTACAACTTTGCTTTAACACCCCATGGCTGATTTCAATAGGAAATAAGTCAAATTGATCAAAACATTTCAAATCCAATTCAAATCTGGAAATTTGAAAAGGGGACAGAACTAGGGTTTTGTAGTAGAAGCAAAATTACTTTTGATTTTGCAATCACACTTGAAAAATGGTCAATGTATGAAATGTTCCTTTTGAAATTCTCTACCACTTTTATGTAAACCTCAAACTCAGATTTCAAATAGTTTTTGAAATGCAAGTTTAGAATCAAAAGGAGACCATTTCCAGGGTTTGAATAGATTCAAAATTACTTAAAATTTTCTACACAAACTTTGAAAACTTTGAATACCAAAGTTGTACCTCTTCTCAAGATCTACTAAAAAGCTTTTAGGGTCAGCCCCTAAATATGCACAGATTTTGAGTGAACTGGAAAGGGTTAATTAACTTATATAGAAATTGATGATTTTTCCCATTTTTAGGCTAAGTAAACTTTGTAACCTTTTGAATTGTTGAACTTGGATTCATGCCTTTACATGACTCTAGTCAAAAGAGAATGAACACAAGTTACTTCATAATGACATTCCAAAATAGGGTTTTGAGCTACCTCACAAGCAATAACAAAATGCTCACACATTAGGAATTAAACTCTTTTTAGTGAATGCATCACAAAGTGAGCTAGCATATGATGCTATGAAATGCTTATGATGGCATGACAATATTTTATTCATGTAAACACCTGAGGTGTTACATAGAGTGGGAATTAGGAATAGTTAGAATTAGGATATGTAGGGGGAGACACCCACCTCCCCATCTATCTCAGTCATTTTCTCTTTGCTTCTAGGGTTTCCTGCTCTCCCAATCCCATGCTGTAGCTAGCTGAGATCCGCAGAGAACCATACCTCTGTGTACTGGAGATTTTGAGGAAGTGAGGCCGTAACCTCACTATTGTAGCGTGTGGTAGCCACACGGTTGCAGATCGATGACTTGATTCGCGTTTTGCTCGTGTTCTTTGTTTCTCCGCGATTTTCCCGTCACTCGATCTCTCTCCCTACCGCGTCTTTGCGAAATCCGTTTGAATCAACTTGTTCGTTTTTGAAAGGAGAACATTTCCACCAAAGGAATTCATCTAACTCCTCACGAACAAGTAGATCGGGTTGATTTCGTTTTCATGGTGTTTTAGCGTTCTTGATCTTCCCCTTTCGATTTCCCGGTGATTGAATCGATTTGAGCGGATGATTTCTTGGGGATAGTCTCCTAACTACCCCGTGATCATCTTCTCCATGTTTGGGATCAAGGGATTTTGATTTGAATCATTTTGGGAGTGATTTGGGTGAAGGGCGATCGAAATCGCCCTCACTGGACAGCCGCGGCCAGTCCGCCACCTGACAGGCGGACAGTCCGGGCGTCGGGGAGCAGCCGGACCAGTGGCTATGTTCTTCAGCCGATTTGCTTCTTCGTGACCGGCGGACAGTCCGCAGTTGTAAGTCGCGGACAGTCCGGGATCAGTCCAGGGGACTTCAGCAGCTTTGCTGTTTGGCGAGTTTGGTCGGTGGACAGTCCGCCCCTCGCTCGCGGACAATCCAGCAGTACCGCGGACAGTCCGGGACCCCAGGGCCGGACAGTCCGGGAATTGCCTGAAGGTTGCGTTTTAGTGAGTTTGCTCTCCCGGCTTCCTCGCTTGGTTTTTGGACTTCTCGTTTGGCCTTGTAGTTGACTAAGGAACCTCTCTAGGTATCTTTGCTACTCGTTAGCATCGGTATTTGGGGATTTCTCGACGTAGCCATCTATCTACGTTCGAGACTTGGTTTTTGAGGGTCGAACTTGCTCCGGTGCTTTTGCGGTTTAGTTTGCTATGGCTTTCTGGTGCCTCGCTGTGATCCTAGGGATCATCCACCCTCTTCCAAGGCTCGTGGGCATCACGGTTTCAGTCGTTGCTTTCGGGGATTGATTTTGGGACATTTGGCCAAAGTTTCGAGAGAAATTTTGTTGGCTCCCATTCACCCCCCCTCTGGTCGCCTTGCTAGTGCTTTCTCGGTCCTTCAATTGGTATCGAAGCGGGTTAAGGATCTTCCACCTTAGCCGGTTCCAGATCCACAAAAGGAGAATGTATCGCGGTGTGGGCAAACCGCCGTTTTTCGATGGGATGAACTATGCGTATTGGAAGATACGCATGTCGGCCTATCTGCAGAGTTTGGGTGCTTCCATTTGGGATATTTGCAACTCTGCCGATTACGTGGTCTTGGCTGCTCGTGTCTCTCAGCTTCAGATCGATGAGCACGATGCCAATAGCCGAGCCCGTATGCTCTTTTCTCATGCCTGAGCCTGAGTGAGTTTGATCGTGTTTCTCACCTCGCTACGGCTCGGGAGATTTGGGCTACCCTCATGCGCTTTCATGAGGGAACCTCTCAAGTCAAAACCCGTCTCTACGAGTCGTTCAAGCGAGAGTATGAGAACTTTCGACATATGCCTGGCGAGAGCATAGAAAGTTTATTCGCTCGCTTTCAGGTGATTGTCAACAAGATGAGGGCTAACAAGGAGCTGTTGCCTTTCGACCATCATGAGAGAGCTCTGAAGCTTTTGCATACTCTTGATCGGTCGGTGTGGGATTCCAAGGTTCAGGCGATCATCGAATCGCCTAACTACGAGACCCTCACGTGCGACGAGCTCTTTAGTAAGCTCAAGTCCAGTGAGATCGATGCCATGGCGAGGGCTTCTTATGAAAATCCTTCTGGCCCGTCGATGGCTTTGCTTTCTGGCTCTTCTGCTAACCCCTCTGGAGGTTTTGCACTCTCTTCTCTCTTTTCTGTCACAGAGGAGCAGCTGGAGTCTTTGGGGGATGACGAGTTGGCGATGCTCGACAACCGGTTCTCGCGGTTTCACAACAACCGCATGAACTGTCGCCGCGGAGGAGGACGCTCGGGATGCTACGAGTGCGGCGACCCCAACCACTTCATCGCTAGTTGCCCGAAGAAGAACAAGCAAGTCTTCGGCAAGGGCCATCTTGGGCACAAGTACGACTCCGGCAAGCGCAAGGAGAAGTACGTCCCCGCAAGGCACAAGTGGAAGGGCGGCTTCAACAAGGAGTACATCAAGACGAAGTACTTGGAGAAGGCCCAGGCTGAGCAGTGTGCTTTCTTTGCCACGCTCAACGACGTCGATGACTCGGACGACGACTCCGCTTCCTCGAGCGACGACGAGTCCGAGAAGAAGAAGAAGATCGAGGACAAGCTGAACGTTCTCTGCTTCTTCGCCGATGACGACGGCTTCTGCACCATGGCCCTCGGCAAGGAGGTCGACGACGAGCTAGAGGAGACCCCTCGGAACGACGACGACACCTCCCAGGTATCTCTGACCCCCGACGAGCTTTCTGCTGAGGTCAAGAAGCTTACTGCCACGCTCCTTAGTCAGGATTGAAGGACCGAGAAGCAATCAGAAAGCGACCAGAGGGGGGTGAATGGGAGCTTCAAATTTTCCTTTCAGAAACTAGTAGCCACTGTCCCGAGAATCACCCCGAAAGACAAACCCTAGAGCCTGCTAATGTCCACAACCCTAGATGTAGGGTGGATGCTTCCAAGAAGCACAGCGGGAAACTACACAACTCTAGAAAGCCAACGCAAAAGACGGAAACCAAATCCGACAACGAACGAACAAACCGCGAATGAAACTGCTCAAAACAGCTCTGACCGGACTCTGCCTGTGTCCGGTCAAGAGGCACCGGACGCGTCCGGTCGTCCGAAAACCAGTTTCGGACCATACTGTTCATGACCGGACTCTGGTGTACGGTGCGTCCGGTCAGGTCAGTAGCGTCCGGTCACAAGAAAACGCGAGTGGTGAACAGTGCAAGCGTAGCGTCCGGTCACTTGAGAACTAGAGCGTCCGGTCAGTGTGCAGAACGAACTTCGCTTAGCCTTCAACGACCGGACTCACAAGGAGCATCCGGTCGATGAATGTCCAGTGTCCGGTCACCCCGCGAAACGGCTATTTGTCCACCAATTCGACTCGATCTCATCCAAAACAAAACCTCTAGGGTTCAAACTTGGTGAGTAGAGTCACAAGGAAGATAGTGAGCTATTTCTAAGAGATCATGGCTCAAACCTATCTCCAAATTGATGAATCGAAGAAACTCGGGGAAAGAGAGAAAAACTTGACCCGGAACTAAAATCGATTGATCTCCTAGACCGTGAGGTTAGAGATGAATTCCTTCGGTGGACAGAAGTGCCTCACGATCTAGAGCAACTTGGTTCAAACGGATTTGCAGAAGATGAACCAAGCAAAGAGATCAAGCAACGGGAAAAACGTGGAGAAAAAAGGATTCCGCGAAGAACACGAACGAAACACGAATCACAACCACGAAATTGCAACCGTGTGGCTACCACACGCTACAATAGTGAGGTTAAGGCTTCACTTCCTCAAAATCTCATGAACACAGAGGTATTGTTCTCTTCTCTATGGATCTCAGGTTCGCTATAGCAGGGGAGAGGGTGAGAACATATATGATGAATGATTGACATTGATAAGGAAGGTTTGAGGCTTTTACCCGGTTGAGTCATTATCTTGCTATGCGCTTAATGTTTATGACTAACCGGTGGCATGAGTTGTGTGGTGTTTCTGTGTTGGTGTGCGTGTGCGACATGTGTCTCTTGGCTGTGTTGATGTGCAGGTGTGGAGCTTGGATACAGTGGTCTATGGCGAGGTGAAGGTCAAGTAGAGACGTGCCGTGCCGACGGATCGGGAGCGGTGAAGGATCGGCGTGCCGTGTGGCGGACGTGCCATGCTGATGTACCTAGAGCGATGAAGGGCGGACGTGAGGCTTGGACTGACGGACCAGAGGGCCAGAGGACCAGCAGTGGTAGCTGGCACGTGGCATCGGCGAGCGAGAGCACATGGGGATGTGCGATGCATCGGCCTAGTCGGGAGGAAGGCGCTGGAGTCATGTCACTTGGCGGGAGGTCGGACAAGGGCTTGCGTGCGGCGCAAGTGCCGTTGGCCAAGTCAAGAAGGAAGGCGAAGGCGTTGTGCCCGGCATGGAGGCTGGACATGCATTGGCATCGGTGCCGGGGGGTCGGGGTGTGCGAACCACATCCCGTCTACGGTGCGGGTTCGGTAGCAGAGCCTCAAAAAGCTACCATCGACGGTTTCCAGGTTTGAGCCTCAAAACCTGGGCTTGCGGGTTTCCGAGTTTGGGCCTCAAAACTCGGGGTGGACGGTTTCCCGGTTTGGGCCTCAAAACCGGGGGTTGGTCCGAAAGGACGGTCGACGCGTGGCGGCACCGAGAGGCTTACGTTGCGGCGAAGCTATTGGTGAGAAGGCGCAGCGGTCGACGGTGGCGGAACGTAGCGGCATCAAGGAGGTCGCGTCGAGGCGAAGCTACCGGATGTGCGGGCGTGGCCGTCGGATCGAAACTGTCAAGTCTGGACGGTTTTACCCCTGGAGGGTGTTTGGGACGAGTGCTTAATGTAAGGGCGTTTTGGTCTTCGGACGTCCGCCTATATATATGAAGGGGGCTGCTCGGGCAGCCGCCATCCTTGGAGCGATGTCACTCTCATTTTGCTGTTTGTGAGAGGAGGCTAGGGTTTGGGAGAGACAGGCTCTTGTTCTTGAGCTTTTCGCCATCCAAGCTTTGATTTGCTGGAGTGGCTTCTAGCCTGACACCGAGTGCTTAATGAATCATCCATTCCTCTGAGTCCAAGGATCAAATTCGTGATTTGATTTGTCTTGCGATTTTGTTCTTCGCGTTTGCACGTTTTCCCCTCTTTCGTTCTTCACGAGAATTCTTGTTTCGAGGGAAAATTCGCAAATCCATTTGAACCATCTTGTGTAGCTTCGTGAGAGTCTTCTTTCTACCGAAGGAATTTCTCTAATACCTCACGAACTCACAGATCGTGCGGATTTAGTTTTGGGATCGAGTTCTTGCCCGTTCCTCACCGTTTTCTTCCATTCACCGATTTGGAGTTAGGTTCGAGCCATGATCTCTTAGGAGTAGCTCACTAACATCCTTGTGATCCCTCACACGAAGTTAGAGCCCTAGTGCTTTTGATTTGAGGGAGATCGGGTCGATTCGGTGGACGAACAAGGGACTGGTCGGGGTGACCGGACGCTGCCTCATAGCGACCGGACGCACCGAGCCAGAGTCCTGTCGTTGAACACCCGCGCTGTCCAGCTCGCGCGTGGTGACCGGACGCTGACTGGGATTCGACCGGACGCACCTCCACGCAGAGTCCGGTCCAACACAGAGAGCTCCCGAAACGAGTTTCTGTGGATCGGACGCGTCCGATCATTCCTGACCGGACGCACCTCAGAGTCCGGTCAATGCTGTCACAAAGCGTTTCGTGCGACCGGACGCTAGGGTTTCGCATGACTGGACGCACTGAAGGCACTGTTCATTGCCCCCTCGGTGCTTGACCGGACGCTCAGTTGTAACGACCGGACGCTTGTTCATCGTGAGTCCGGTCGTGAACAGAGAGCTCCCAGAACGCAGTTCAGCTGACCGGACGCGTCCGGTGCCTATCGACCGGACGCATCAGTGAGTCCGGTCAGTGCTGACAAAACGCGTTTTCGTTCGTATCTTTTGCGTTCGAGCTCCGATTTGAGATCCGCTTTTTGCGTTGGATTCCCGAGTCAGGTTTCTGTAGATCACAGAGTCGGGAATCCAACGCAAAAAGCGGATCTCAAATCGGAGCTCGAACGCAAAAGATACGGACGAAAACGCGTTCTGTCAGCACTGACCGGACTCACTAGTGCGTCCGGTCGATAGGCACCGGACGCGTCCGGTCAGCTGAACTGCGTTCTGGGAGCTCTCTGTTCATGACCGGACTCACGATGAACAAGCGTCCGGTCGTTACAACTGAGCGTCCGGTCAAGCACCGAGGGGGCAATGAACAGTGCCTTCAGTTTGTCCGGTCATGCGAAACCCTAGCGTCCGGTCGCACGAAACGCTTTGTGACAGCATTGACCGGACTCTGAGGTGCGTCCGGTCAGGAACGATCGGACGCGTCCGGTCCACAGAAACTCGTTTCGGGAGCTCTCTGTGTTGGACCGGACTCTGCGTGGAGGTGCGTCCGGTCGAATCCCAGTCAGCGTCCGGTCACCACGCGCGAGCTGGACAGCGCGGGTGGTCAACGACCGGACTCTGGCTTGGTGCGTCCGGTCGCTATGAGGCAGCGTCCGGTCACCCCGACCAGTCCCCTGTTCGTCCACCGAATCGACCCGATCTCGCTCAAATCAAAAGCACTAGGGCTCTAACTTCGTGTGAGGGATCACAAGGATATTAGTGAGCTACTCCTAAGAGATCATGGCTCGAACCTAACTCCAAATTGGTGAATCGAAGAAAACGGTGAGGAACGGGCAAGAACTCGATCCCAAAACTAAATCCGCCCGATCTGTGAGTTCGTGAGGTATTAGAGAAATTCCTTCGGTAGAAAGAAGACTCTCACGAAGCTACACAAGATGGTTCAAACGGATTTGCGAATCATCCCTCGAAACAAGAATTCTTGTGAAGAACGAAAGAGGGAAAAACGTGCAAACGCGAAGAACAAAATCGCAAGACAAATCAAAGCACGAATTCGATCCTTGGACTCAGAGGAATGGATGATTCATTAAGCACTCGGTGTCGGGCTACAAGCCACTCCAGCAAATCAAAGCTTGGATGGCGAAAAGCTCAAGAACAAGAGCCTGTCTCTCTCTAACCCTAGCCTCCTCTCACAAATAGCAAAATGAGAGTGACACCGCTCCAAGGATAGAGGCTGCCCTAGCAGCCCCCTTCATATATATAGGCGCACGTCCAAAGACCAAAACGCCCTTACATTAAGCACTCGTCCCAAATACCCCCTAGGGGTAAAACCGTTCAGACTTGACAGTTTCGATCTGACAGCCACGCCCGCACATCCGGTAGCTTCCCCTCGACGCGACCTTCCTGATGTCGCCAAGTGCCATCACCGTCGACCGCCGCACCTTCTCACCGATAGCTTCGCCGCAACGCAAGCCTCTCGGTGCCGCCACGCGTCGACCGTCCTTTCGGACCAACCCCCGGTTTTGAGGCCCAAACTGGGAAACCGTCCACCCCGAGTTTTGAGGCCCAAACTCGGAAACCCGCAAGCCCAGGTTTTGAGGCCCAAACCTGGAAACCGTCCATCCCGAGTTTTGAGGCCCAAACTCGGAACCCCGCGCGCCCAGGTTTTGAGGCCCAAACCTGGAAACCGTCGATGGTAGCTTTTGGAGGCTCAGCTACCGAACCCGCACCATAGACGGGATGTGGTTCTCACACCCCGACCACCGGCACCGATGTCGATGCATGTCCAGCCTCCACGCCGGGCACAACGCCTTCGCCTTCCTTCTTGACTTGGCCGACGGCACTTGCGCCGCACGCAAGCCCGTGTCCGACCTCCCGCCAAGTGACACGGCTCCAGCGCCTTCCTCCCGACTCGGTCGATGCACCGCACATCCCCATGTGCTCTTGCTCGCCGATGCCACGTGCCAGCTACCACAGCTGGTCCTCTGGCCTCTGGTCCGTCAGTCCAAGCCTCACGTCCGCCCATCACCGCTCGGTACCTCGGCATGGCACGTCCGCCTCACGGCACGCCCATCCTTCACCGCACCCAGTCCGTCAGCACGACACGTCTCTACTTGACCTTCACCTCGCCATAGACCACTGTATCCAAGCTCCACACCTGCACATCAACACAGCTAAGAGACACACGTCGCACACGCACACCAACACAGAAACACCACACAACTCACGCCACCGGTTAGTCATGAACATTAAACGCATAGCAAGATAATGACTCAACCGGGTAAAAGCCTCAAACCTTCCTCATCAAAGTCAATCATTCATCATATATGTTCTCATCATACCCTGTACATCCATGATTTATGTCTTGTGGTATGAGATGGTCCTTCATGTGCTCACTTGTATAGTTCTTACATGTACATTTTCTTTTGTATCATGTTTTGTTTTTTTGTCTAGCATGTGCTACCCTGTATATCATATGTCATGCTAGCCTTGTGTATAGCTTTTGTGGAGGAGCCACTTTTCATGCTAGTTGGTGATCCTCATGAACATTGTGCCATGCTTTACCATACTTCTCCATGAGCTTTACTCGTAGAGGTATGATGTTCATTAGGTATCACTTTTCAGGTGCTAGTTTTGTGTAGCTACATGTATCCTGTTGATGTGATTAGTTTGAGCACTAGCCTTTCCACAATTTTATCATGTTACATGCTTTTGGATCTATTGCTATCATTATCTTGCATTGTAGCATGTGTTGAGGTTTAGGCAGTGTTTGGGTTGATCATGTCTTTAGGCGGCATTTTGCTACACAGTGCTTTATCCTGTTTGCATGGTAGTCTTGACCAGTTTGAGTTCAGATCTCTTTTGCGGTATCATTCATGGGTAGACCTCTTTTTGTTGAGAGCTTACCTTATGCTTTTATGTGACTAACCGTTTTCATGGAGACCTTGAGGTCACACTAGACGAGACAATGCCTTGTGTTTTCTTCTGCTTTTGAGTGTGCAGGAGAACAGGAGCCTGGAGAGAGCTTTTCGGCTCATGGACCCGATTTCACTTCTTCCACGTCTTGGGGTTCCGTTCGAGCAGCTCTCCAGCGAGCACTAGCAGCACCTGGGGGAGCGACAGCATCAGGCGAGGGGGAGACGACTTCGGCGAGGCAGATGCCCCAAAGATTTCAGCAAGTTCAGGCGTCCCCTCAGGTATCACACCAGCAGGCGGTCATGCGCTTCATGAGGTACCTCCGACACACTTCTGAGTTCGGGTTTTGGTACTCTTCTTCCTTGACCTCTTTTTGCTGTGTGGTCATTTCGATGTGGATTTTGCTGGCTGTCGCTTGAGCGTTTCTTGGCTCTTCTCTTATGAGTTTGGTCTATGTTTCCCTTTTAGTTGGGGAAGCATTTTGCCTGTTGTACTTTAGTTGGTCTTCTTCGATACCCTTTTGTTTTGGGTTTTCCTTTTCAGGCTAGTTTTGCTTTGTCTTTGATAGACGAGCTTTTGCATGCATTTCATCATGTATATCTTGCATTTTAGAGCTTCATGTATATAGTAATGAGAATGAGATTATGCTCTTTTTGGTATGCCCTGTCTATTCATGATGATGCTTGTAGCTTAGGCTCTTTTTGATCACTTGATACATGTTATGAGCTAAGCTATTTTTTGGCAAATGGTGAACTTGACTAATCAACTATGAAACCTTTAATTTGTTCACCATTGAGATTGGCAACTAGCATGGGTAGGACGTGTTGAGATCACTTGTACTATCTTTTGTATGATAGGTTGCTATGTCTCTTGCATTGAGTCTTTCACTTGCTTGGATTGCATATTTACCTTGTGCTTAAAATTTGACCCAAGTCTAAGTGAATTGAAAAGATCGATATGGGATTGCATGTGTCAGCACATCACGGTATCGAGACTCTTACTCATTGCACATTTGAGTTAAACTTGAGCCGTGTAGTGTAAGACCGAAACCGGTGCTTTAAGCTTCCGATTGCTTTTCTTGCATAGGCTTAGCCCGGTTGAAAAGTTAGGCAATGACCATGCTTTTAACCTCTCGCAATCACATGCTTTTAAATATGAACTTGTGTGAATACCGCTGCAATCTCCGATGAAAATTTGAAAATAACACAAGTTTATGCTTCATTTTATTGCATGATGATTAAACTTTGCTAGGGGTAGTTCACCTTTTATACCTGAGTTAGCACTTGGTTGATTTCCTGTCTATCCATGTTAAGTGCTATTTTAGTGGTGGACTCCTTTTCAAATGACTTAAAACTGCTCATGTGCTTAATTGTTCATATTTCGTATTCACTTGATCAGTTTGAGCCTTTGCTAGCATTTGTATTGGTTGCTACACCTTCAGGGCAGCACCCTATTGAGCATCTTTTTATTTTGATTGCTATACACTTGAAGCTGTTGCATTGTGCATTTCATGCATTTTTAGCTTAGTGTACATACCCCCAGCTCCGATACGCTTTGTGATCACTTTCAGTGCTTTTCTTTGCCCCCATATGCTTTTGGTCGATGACTTGTCTTGTGTTTGTGTCAACTTTGTGAGTAATGTCAAAACCCCTCAGCATGTTCCCTTTTGTCAAGGGGGAGAAGCTGTTTGCAAGGGGGAGCTTATGTGTTGGCACAAAGGGGAGAGTCATGCATTTTGGGGAGAGCTTTGAGCAAGGGGGAGTTTAGCTCTTTTATGTCCTTCTTCACTCGGTTTAGCTCTTTTATGTGTCTCAATTGGTATCCATCTCTTGGTATGGAATGCAATTGGTGTCATGAGCTTTGTGCATAGCTTTTGTGTATAGGCTTGCTTTCAGGGGGAGTCGCTTTTGTCTTGCTGCTTCTCCGCGTGCTCCGAGTGTTTGTGCTCCATTTAGTGTTGAGCTTCTCTTGTGGTTTTCTCAGTCGGTATCGAGCCTGCTAGTCGTGTTGAGCCGTTTTTGCCTTTGTCTAGAGGGACTAGCAGTTTTTGCTTGGTATTTTCGATTGGTATGGACCCTTCAGCTTGTTGCGTCAAGCCTATGTGCCTCTGTCTTGAGGAACTAGCTGTTTTTCACCGATTCTTGGCTGATTGTGATTTGTTGCATTATAATGCGTTGTTTCAGCCTCAATTGGTAGTGAGCCTTGAGCTAGTGGTGTTGAGCCTTTTCTGCCTCCTCTTGAGGACTAGCTCATTTTTTGACTTGGTTGCGTCGAGCCATTGCCCATGTCTTTGGGAACCAAATCTTTTGCTCTATGTGATCGAGTTTTGCTCATTGTTGAGTTAATGCTCTGATCCCTTACTTGGTTGCGTTGAGCCGTTGCCCATGTCTTTGGGGACCAAGTTATGTCTCATGACAAGTGATTTTGTTCTTTGCCCTCCGATGGCTTTTGATCACTTGAATGAGATTTTCGGTTGTGGTATCTCAAACCATCTCCTGTGCCTAGTTTCTGTCAATTCAATCATCAACGGGGAGAAAGAGAAAGAGAAAGAAAAAGGGGGAGAAATTGACCCAAAACCAAGTGGATAAGTACCTTGGTCTCTCTTTTGTGATGATTGTTTGACAATTTTATTTGAGATTGGTTTTCGAGTGCCTTTTTGGGATTCATGAAACTCTTGTTTATCTTGACTCTTCGGTTGTGTGGAGGCTTTGCCTGTTTTTCCTGTTTCCTTCGGGACCGAGAGCTTTTATTTGGAGTTTTCATGATCCTTCCTCATCTCAAGTAACCTTGTGTTTGCCTTTGCTTGGCTTTTGGGCACTTGAATGAGGCTTGCCTTCAAACCCTTCCTTTGTGGTTTATTTTTAGTCAATGCATTCATCAAGGGGGAGATTGAGAACATATATGATGAATGATTGACATTGATAAGGAAAGTTTGAGGCTTTTACCCGGTTGAGTCATTATCTTGCTATGCGCTCAATGTTTATGACTAACCGGTGGCGTGAGTTGTGTGGTGTTTCTGTGTTGGTGTGCGTGTGCGACATGTGTCTCTTGGCTGTGTTGATGTGCAGGTGTGGAGCTCGGATACAGTGGTCTATGGCGAGGTGAAGGTCAAGTAGAGACGTGCCGTGCCGACGGATCGGGAGCGGTGAAGGATGGGCATGCCGTGCGGCGGACGTGCCATGGTGATGTACCCAGAGCGATGAAGGGCGGACGTGAGGCTTGGACTGACGGACCAGAGGGCCAGAGGACCAGCTGTGGTAGCTGGCACGTGGCATCGGCGAGCGAGAGCACATGGGGATGTGCGATGCATCGGCCGAGTCGGGAGGAAGGCGCTGGAGTCATGTCACTTGGCGGGAGGTCGGACAAGGGCTTGCGTGCGGCGCAAGTGCCGTCGGCCAAGTCAAGAAGGAAGGCAAAGGCGGTGTGCCCGGCGTGGAGGCTGGACATGCATCGGCATCGGTGCCGGTGGTCGGGGTGTCCGAACCACATCCCGTCTATGGTGCGGGTTCGGTAGCTGAGCCTCAAAAAGCTACCATCGACGGTTTCCAGGTTTGGGCCTCAAAACCTGGGCTTGCGGGTTTCCGAGTTTGGGCCTCAAAACTCGGGGTGGACGGTTTCCCGGTTTGGGCCTCAAAACCGGGGTTGGTCCGAAAGGACGGTCGACGCGTGGCGGCACCGAGAGGCTTGCGTTGCGTGGCGGCACCGAGGGGTTTTGGGATCGAGTTCTTGCCCGTTCCTCACCATTTTCTTTGATTCACCGATTTGGAGTTAGGTTCGAGCCATGATCTCTTAGGAGTAGCTCACTAACATCCTTGTGATCCCTCACACGAAGTTAGAGCCCTAGTGCTTTTGATTTGAGGGAGATCGGGTTGATTCGGTGGACGAACAGGGGACTGGTCGGGGTGACCGGACGCTGCCTCATAGCGACCGGACGCACCGAGCCAGAGTCCGGTCGTTGAACACCCGCGCTGTCCAGCTCGCGCGTGGTGACCGGACGCTGACTGGGATTCGACCGGACGCACCTCCACGAAGAGTCCGGTCCAACACAGAGAGCTCCAGAAACGAGTTTCTGTGGACCGGACGCGTCCGATCGTTCCTGACCGGACGCACCTCAGAGTCCGGTCAATGCTGTCACAAAGCGTTTCGTGCGACCGGACGCTAGGGTTTCGCATGACTGGACGCACTGAAGGCACTGTTCATTGCCCCCTCGGTGCTTGACCCGACGCTCAGTTGTAACGACCGGACGCTTCTTCACCATGAGTCCGGTCGTGAACAGAGAGCTCCCAGAACGCAGTTCAGCTGACCGGACGCGTCCGGTGCCTATCGACCAGACGCACCAGTGAGTCCGGTCAGTGCTGACAGAACGCGTTTTCGTCCGTATCTTTTGCGTTCGAGCTCCGATTTGAGATCCGCTTTTTGCATTGGATTCCCGACTCTGTGCTCTACAGAAACCGGGCTTCCCGCTTTGCAAGATTTCCTGAATCCCCCTCGCGTTGCTCGGGGGAGGTTAAGGTTACCCAAACTCCATCCTGTCACTAGTTGACTTGCGTGGATTTGGAAGAGGGAGCTTTTGTGGTGTCCCGCTGTGTTCCTAGGGAACATCCACCCATAGTCTTGGGTCGACGACATCACGTGTGTCGGCTTTGCTCTTGGGGTTGATTTTGTTGGGACAGAGGCCATAATTTTTGAGAAGAAATTTTAGGCTCCCATTCACCCCCCCTCTGGTCGCCTTGCTTTAGCATTTTCGGTCCTTCAGAGGGAGAGTAGGAAAACCTAGAAGCAAAAGAGCAAATGACTGAGATGGTTGGGGAGGTGGGTGTCTCCCCCTACTTAACCTATTCCTACTTCCTACTCTATTCCTATTCTACCCCTCTCTACTTACAGAGCGAGCCAGCTAAACCCTAAGGTTATTCTGGACGAACTCGGTGGTAGGTAGATCCGACGGCCACGCCCGCACAACTCGTAGCGTTGCCTCGACGCAACCTCCTGATTGCCGCCTCGTGCCGCCACCGCTCCGCGTCCTTTTCCTGGACGTCGCACCCCCGGTTTTGAGGCCCAAACCGGGAAACCAGCCTTTCCAGCCAACCCCCCGTTTTGAGGCCCAAACCAGGAAACCAGCCCACCAGCATCTGAGTTTTGAGGCCCAAACTCAGCAAACCCGCAGCGCCCAGGTTTTGAGGCCCAAACCTGAAAACCGTCCTCAGCCCGAGTTTTGTGGCCAAACTCAGAAACCATCCGCGCCTAGGTTTTGAGGCCCAAACCAAGAAACCGTCCACCCGATGGTTTTTCTCTGGCTCTACCACCAAACCGACGTCATAGATGGGATGCACCGCCCGTGCACCCCGTCCAACGACACGTGTCCCCAAGTCCACGACTTAGGCAACACATGACTGCAAGTCTTTGCTCGTCGCTGTCCTAGGCTGCCAGCCACCACAGCTGATCCTCGGGCCACCGGTCCCTCAGTCCAAGCCTCACGTCCGCCCTTCGCCACTCTCGGTCCATCGACACGGCACGTCTCTACGTGACCTTCACCTTGCCTCTGATCACTGTATCCGTGCTCGACACCAGCACAACACATGCCAAAGAACATGCGCATCATCCCAGTTGACAATCACTCATCACTCAGAGACTCGGCATACACCCATGTATCCGCAATCTCCCCCTTGATGAGTGCATTGCCAACTACCAACACAAATCATAATGGAAGTAGAAGAAGGAAGAAGGAGAAGGAGAGAGAACTCAACCAAATGACCCAAAAGCATAACAAAGCCGAAGAAGGTCAAGTGGAAAGAGCAAGACAACTTGGTCCCCAAAGACATGGGCAACGGCCCGACGCGACCAAGCAAAGCTAGCCCTCAAGAAGAGGTAGAACAGGCTCAACACCGCTAGCAAATATCAATTGAAAATATCAAAGCAAAATGCTAGTCCCTCAACATAGAGGCACAGAGGCTCAACACAACTAGCAAACAAGCTCGATACCAATGCCTTACGGCCAACAGGAAGTAGCAAAAACTCCCCCTCGAATAGTGCAAACAACCTGGAAAGCTCCCCCTGGGTAATGATTTGCAATTTCTCCCCCTTAGTTGAAAATGCACTTATCAAGAAAACAATGCTCCCCCTTCCAAGATGCATATGAGTCAAAAAGCAAGTTAGGAGCTTCAGGAGTATACTCAAAAGAGTGCAAAGATGCTCTACAGAGTTCTGATCTGATGACTCAGAAAATGCACAGAATGCTAGCAAAGGCTCAAACTGATCACTAAGTTTGAAATAAGAGCACAAATAGCAGTTTTTAGCCGAAAAGGTATTCACCATTAAAATAGCACAGACATGTATAGACAAGAAGTCAAACAAGTGCTAAACATGTATACAAGGTGAACTACCCCTAGCACAGTTCAATCATCATGCTGATACCAATTGAAAAATGAAGCATATACTTGTGAATTCAAATTTTAATCGGAGTTGCAGCGGTGAAATTACACATGTTCAGAAATCAGCATGTGACTGCGAGAGGTTGAATGCTTGTTATTGCCTAACTTTTCAACTATGCGAAGCCTATGCATAAGCAATCAGAGGCTTAAAGCAACAGTTTCGGTCATACACTACACAGCTCAAGTTTAACTCAAAGTGCAATGAGAAACAGTCTCAAAACTGTGAGGTGTTAACAAGCAAACCCATCTCGATCTTTTCAATTCACTTAACTTGGTTTAGATTTTAAACAGAATATGACATACCAAGCAAGTGAATGACTCAACACTAGAGATATAGCAACCTAGCATACATAAATAGCATAAGTGACTTCGACATATTCTACACATGCTAGTTGCATATCTCAATGGTGAACATTTTCAAGTTTTAAGTTCATTAATCAAATTCACCATTCAAAAATAGCTCAGCTCACAGTATGTATCAGTGATCAGAAAGAGCATAAGCTACAACATATACATAAAGCATCAGAGCAAAGACTACATAGAGCATAGTTACATTCTTCAGAATATATTCATGAAGCTCAGAATGTAAAAGCGTATGCTGAAATGCAAAGATGCATGAAGAAACCAAAAAGAAGCAAAAACAACTGGAAAACACAAAGTCAGTGTATCATACAAGAGTCAAAAATGTTTCCCCCAACTAAAAGGGGAAACACACACCAAGCTCACCTCTCAACCGATTAAAAGTTGATTGGTCCAAAGGCTTGGTGAAAATATCAGCCAACTGATGATGAGTATCGACATGGCAAAGGTCGATATCACCCTTCTCATAGTGGTCTCCCAGAAAATGAAAGCGCACATCAATGTGTTTGGTCTTCGAGTGCAGCACGGGGTTCTTAGCAACGCTAATCGCACTCGTGCTGTCACAAAGCAAAGGAACACGAGAAAAGCTCAGACCAAAATCACGCAAAGTGGCCATCATCTAGAGTAACTGGGAACAGCAGCTAGCTGCAGCAACATACTCAGCCTCCGTGGTAGATTGGGCGACTCTAGACTGCTTGCGAGAAGACCACAATACAAGAGAAGAACCAATAAACTGGCAAGTCCCAGAAGTGGACTTGCGGTCAATACGGCAACCAGCAAAATCGGCATCAGAATAACCGCAAAGTGAGAGGGTGGAGGAAGCAGAATACCAAATCCCAAATTCTGGAGTGAAGGATAAGTACCTCATAATGCGCTTGACCGCGTGACGGTGAGAGGTGCGCGGCGAAGACTGAAAACGCGCGCAAAGACACACCGCGAACTGGATGTCCGGGCGTGTCGCCGTCAGGTACAGCAGCGACCCGATCATACTCCGGTACTCCTTCTGGTCCACTGCTTCTCCCTCCTTGTCCGCATCCTGGGCCGTCGTGGTCGCCATGGGTGTTGGAAGAGGCTTGGCCTCACCCATGTCGAATTTCTTCAAAATGTCCCGGGTGTACTTGCCCTGGTGCACAAACGTTCCCTCTCGGGATTGCTTGATTTGCAACCCGAGGAAAAATGTCAACTCGCCCATCATGCTCATCTCGAACTCTCTGCTCATAGTATCTCCGAACTTGGCAACCAAAGCGTGAGAAGAACCACCGAAAATGATATCATCCACGTAAATTTGGACCAAGAGAGTGTCAGTGCCTTGCTTGACGAGAAAGAGCGTTTTGTCTACACATACCATTTTAAAAGCCTTTGCAAACAAAAAGGTTTTCAATCTATCATACCAGGCTCTAGGGGCTTGTTTCAAACCATACAAAGCTTTGTGAAGTTTAAAGACATGGTTTGGAAACTTGGGATTTTCGAAACCGGGGGTTGTCTAACATACACCTCCTCTTCTATGTAGCCGTTTAAGAAGGCACTCTTGACATCCATTTGAAAAAGTTTGAAACCTTTGGAAGCAGCAAAAGCCAAGAGTATCCTAATTGCCTCCAAATGAGCTACAGGAGCCAACGTCTCCTCATAGTCTATCCCCTCCTTTTGACTATATCCCTGGGCTACGAGTCTGGTCTTGTTTCTCACAACATGGCCATCTTCTCCTTGTTTGTTTTTGAAAACCCATTTTGTCCCAATTGGCTGACACTAAGAAGGTGGAGACACTAGAACCCAGACCCGATTTCTCTCAAAGTTCTCAAGCTCCTCATGCATGGCATTGACCCAATCCGGATCCGTCAAAGCGTGTCCAACATCCCGGGGATCAAAATCAGCAACAAATGTAGAATGAGCAAAGTGAGAGATTTGCCTTGACCGGGTGACGTGTTCATCGATGCTGCTGATCATCTGCTGAGGCGGGTGCTGGCGCTGAATGTGTCGTGGCGCCTCCCTTGCCGAAGTGGCCTCCCCCTCAACAGCAGCTGGTGCCTCCTCGGGTACAAAGGGTACCGCTCGAGGTGGTGCATCCCACGGCCCCCAGGAAGAAGAGGTGTCGGGGCCGTGAGTCATCGTAGAAGCCGCTCTTGGCGGCACAGCAGGTGGAGGAGGTGCTGGGTCATCTATCCCTTCAGCACCTTCTTCTTGATCATCGAAAAGAGGCTCGCCAACCTCGTGATCACCTGCACGCTCAAAACGAGAAGAAGGACAAACCATGGTCTCGTCGAAGGTGACATCGGATGTCTCCATGACTCGGTTAGTGTCAAGGTTAAGTACACGATAAGCTCGTGTGTGAGTGCCATAACCCAAAAACACACCGTCAGAAGAACGAGACTCAAACTTGTCCAAGTTGCCCTTTTTGAGTATAAAACAATGGCAACCAAAAACTCGAAAATAACTCACCTTGGGCAGTTTTCCAAAATGCAACTCATAAGACGTTTTTTTCAAAAAAGCTCGGAGAAAAATGCGATTGGAAATGTAGCATGCAGTGCTCATAGCTTCGGCCCAATATCGCCTAGGAGTCCTATGCTCATCGAGCATCGTCCTGGCCATCTCTACAAGGGTCCGATTCTTCCTCTCTACAACACCATTCTAAGGATGTGTGTAGGGGGAAGAAAACTGATGCTCTAAACCCAAAGAGTTACAAAACTTCTTAAAATCCAAATTCTTGAATTCGGAACCATTATCACTCCTAATAGCTCGCATCGAGTTCAAGGGGAACTCATTCTGAAGACGCAAAATCAGATTGCGAGCAAGGGAGAAAGTCTCGATCTTCTCATCTAAAAAGAAGACCCACGAATATCTCGAAAAGTCATCAACAACAACAAGCACATACCACTTCCCCCCAACCGAGCTCACCCGAGCCGGACCAACAAGGTCCATGTGCAAAAGCTCTCCAGGGCGCTTAGTCATGACCAGAGTCACTGGATGGTGGGGAGCGGCAACCATCTTCCCATGTCTACAAGAGTGGCAAACAAGATCCTTCTCCATAGATAACTTGGGCAATCCTCGGATTAGGCCAAGTGAACTAAGCCTTGCAAGCAAGTCGAAGCTCAAATGTCCAAGTCTCCTATGCCACTTCCAAACATCAGAAGAGGAAGGTCCAGCCACAAGACAACGAGAAATGCCAAAAGACTCCGAGAAATCCGCACGAAAGACTTTCCCTAAGGGCAAAATCACACAAACAAGATTGCCCTGAGGGTCTAAAATACGACTGAGATTCAGTTTAAAACGAATCTCATAGTCATCATCAAAGAGTTGCGATACAGAAAGAAGGTTAAAATGCAAGTTAGAAACAAGAGCAACATCGCGCAACACAAAGTGCTCATTAACTCGCACAGACCCATGAGACAGCACCTTACCTTTGCTGTTGTCGCCGAAAGTGATATACTCCTTTCCGGCGACCGGACTAAGACTGGAGAACCACTTGGCGTTTCCGGTCATGTGCCTCGAACACCCGGAATCCACCAACCAAACGTTCTCCAATCGTTTTACCTACATCAATAAAAAGACATAGGGTGAGCATACGGTCCAACACTGGGGTTAGTGAAGTGGGAAAAATACCAGTGTTGGGCCGGCTGCTCAAAAGAACGGTCAGTGTAAAAACCATTCCTAGCACACCTACGAAGGAAGCGATCACCACGTTTAGACAGACATGGTCCGCTGAGGAAGGAGCGCTCACCGCGATACTCAAAACACGGTGGGGGAAAACGCTCAACTATAACGCCACCGCCACGGGGTCCATAACCCAGAAATGCAGGCTCCCGCCGGGCACGCTCTCTACGTGGCCTAGGCCTAGGAACTTGAGGCACTGCACCTCTAGGCCTAGCATCTCTCCTCGGAGCTCTCCTCTGCCTGGGCCTGGGAACTTGTGGTTCTGGACCTCTGGGCCTAGCAGCACGTCTCTGAACATTTGGCGCATGTACATCATGGAGAGGATGGTACATGTCCGCATTGTTCATCTCCCTAGCACGGCGCGCCTCTCTCTTGCGCCGAAAGCAGAACTCACTCAAGAGTCCATCTCTGCCACAATGCTCACAATGGTACCTCACCGCTCTCAAAGGGGGTTGTTAGTACACATGGTTGTGGGTGTGGATCACATTGCCCTTCTGTGGCAAACACTCCTCCTGGATAGGTGGCATCGTATAAAGCTTGTTCTTCAAGTGATTGGGTTTGGGATGCCACACTTGGTTCTTGGGTGGAGCTCTCGGAGGTTCTTCAAACACTCCATCCTTGTTGTTAGGTTTGAGAGGCTCTTTGGGTGGAAGCTTGGTAAGTTTGGGAGTAGTGGTGGAGTTGGGCTTCTCACTCGGGTTCAAACCACTCGACTCTCCAATCTTCCCAAAAGCAGAAAGATCAACACCCGGAGCAAAACCTACACCAGGACCTCCAGCAGCTCGCTTGAATTTGGAGATCATCATCCTGAGCTGTGGCTCACCACAAGACACCCATGGCAAGATGGTCCGAAGGTATGTGTTTTCCTCCTCGGTTTGCATCTTGTCATGCTTCAAGTTTGCAATCTCCATCTCCAAACCCTCACACAATGCGCACCTAGTCACACAAGTGCTACCCGAGCTGGACTCTTCAAGAGACACAATCTTGGCATTCTTCTCTGCCAACTCGGGTTGCAAGACAGGACAAGTCTTGCACGCACCCAACAGCATGGGTCTAGCCCGGAGCTCATCCACCTCTCCTACCAACACAGCATACTTGCTCCTCAAAGTGATAAGGTCAGTCATGTGTGTGGTGCACATCTCACACTCCTCCTCATCGGTAACAACCACGGTGGACTTGACAGAATCAAGTTCCTTCACCGTATCCTCCCACTTCTGCTTAAACTCCTTGCGCTCTCTAGCGTCACGCCTAAGCAGCTTATCTTGACTAAGAAGCGCGACAGTAAGTTTCTCGACCTCAGCGGAAAGCTCGTCGTGGGTCAGAGATACCTGGGAGGTGTCGTCGTCGTCGTCGTTGTTCCGAGGAGTGTCACCTCCGACCTCGTCACCAAGGGCCATGGTGCAGAAGCCATCGTCGTCGAAAAAGAAGCAGAGGCCGTTGAGCTTGTCCTCGATCCTCTTCTTCTTCTTCTCGGACTCGTTGTCGCTTGAGAAAGCGGAGTCGTTGTCCGAGTCGTCGACGTCGCTGAGCGTGTCCAAGAACGCACGCTGCTCAGCTTGGGCCTTCTCCAAGTACTTGGTCTTGATGTACTCCTTGTTGAAGCCGCCCTTCCGCTTGTGCCTCGCGAGGACATACTTCTCCTTGCGCTTGCCGGAGTCATACTTGTGCCCATGATCGCCCTTCCCAGAATGCTTGTTCTTCTTGGGACAGTTGGCGATGAAGTGGTCGGGGTCGTCGCACTCGTAGCATCCCGAGCGTCCTCCTCCGCGGCGACGGTTCATTCGGTTGTTGTGAAACCGTGAGAACCGGTTGGCAAGCAAAGCCAACTCATCATCTCCCAGAGACTCCAACTGCTCCTCTGTGACAGAAAGAAGAGAATGCAAAGCAAAGCCTCCAGAGGGGTTAGCAGAAGAGCCAGAAAGCAAAGCCATCGACGGGCCAGAAGGATTTTCATAAGAAGCCCTCGCCATGGCATCAATCTCACTGGACTTGAGCTTACTGAAGAGCTTGTCGCACGTGAGGGTCTCATAGTTCTCATACTCTCGCTTGAACGACTCGTAGAGTCGGGTTTTGACTTGAGAGGTTCCCTCATGGAAACGCATGAGGGTGGCCCAAATCTCCCGAGCCGTAGCGAGGTGAGAAACACGATCAAACTCACTCATGCTCAAACATGAGAAAAGAGCATTACGTGCTCGGCTATTGGCATCGTGCTCATCGATCTGATGTTGAGTCACACGAGCATCCAAGACAACGTAATCGGCAGAGTTGCAAATATCGCAGATGGAAGCGCCCAAACTCTGCAGATAGGCCGACATGTGTATCTTCCAATACGCATAGTTCGTCCCATCGAAAAACGGCGGTTTGCCCACGCTGCGATCCATGTCGCCTTCTGTGGATCTGGAACCGGCTAAGGTGGAAGATCCTTAACCCGCTCCGATACCAATTGAAGGACCGAGAAGCAATCAGAAAGTGACCAGAGGGGGGGTGAATGGGAGCTTCAAATTTTCCTTTTGGAAACTAGTAGCCACTGTCCTGAGAATCACCCCGAAAGACAAACCCTAGAGCCTGCTAATGTCCACGACCCTAGATGTAGGGTGGATGCTTCCAAGAAGCACAGCGGGACACTACACAACTCTAGAAAGCCAACGCAAAAGACGGAAACCAAATCCGACAACAAACGAACAAACCGCGAACGAAACTGCTCGAAACAGCTCTGACCGGACTCTCCCTGTGTCCGGTCAAGAGGCATCGGACGCGTCCGATCGTCAGAAAACCAGTTTCGGACCTTACTATTCATGACCGGACTCTGGTGTACGGTGCGTCCAGTCAGGTCAGTAGCGTCCGGTCACAAGAAAACGCGAGTGGTGAACAGTGCAAGCGTAGCGTCCGGTTAGTGTGCAGAACAAACTTCGCTTAGCCTTCAACGACCGTACTCACAAGGAGCGTCCGGTCGATGAATGTCCAGCGTCCGGTCACCCCGCGAAACGGCTGTTTGTCCACCAATTCGACTCGATCTCATCCAAAACAAAACCTCTAGGGTTCAAACTTGGTGAGTAGAGTCACAAGGAGGATAGTGAGCTATCTCTAAGAGATCATGGCTCAAACCTATCTCCAAATTGATGAATCGAAGAAACTCGGGGAAAGAGAGAAAAACTTGACCCAGAACTAAAATCGATCGATCTCCTAGACCGTGAGGTTAGAGATGAATTCCTTCGGTGGAAAGAAGTGCCTCACGATCTAGAGCAACTTGGTTCAAACGGATTTGCAAAAGATGAACCGAGCAAAGAGATCAAGCGATGGGAAAAACGTGGAGAAAAAAGGATTCCGCGAAGAACACGAACGAAACGCGAATCACAACCATGAAATTGCAACCGTGTGGCTACCACACGCTACAACAGTGAGGTTAAGGCCTCACTTCCTCAAAATCTCATGAACACAGAGGTATTGTTCTCTTCTCTGTGGATCTCAGGTTCGCTACAACTGGGGAGAGGGAGAGTAGGAAAACCTAGAAGCAAAAGAGCAAATGACTGAGATGGTTGGGGAGGAGGGTGTCTCCCCCTACTTAACCTATTCCTACTTCCTACTCTATTCCTATTCTACCCCTCTCTACTTACAGAGCGAGCCAGCTAAACCCTAAGGATATTCTGGACCAACTCGGTGGTAGGTAGATCCGACGGCCACGCCCGCACAACTCGTAGCGTTGCCTCGACGCAACCTCCCGATTGCCGCCACGTGCCGCCACCGCTCCGCGTCCTTTTCCTGGATGGCACACCCCCGGTTTTGAGGCCCAAACTGGGAAACTAGCCTTTCCAGCCAACCCCTGGTTTTGAGGCCCCCAGCCCACCAACATCTGAGTTTTGAGGCCCAAACTCAGCAAACCCGCAGCGCCCAGGTTTTGAGGCCCAAACCTAGAAACCGTCCTCAGCCCGAGTTTTGTGGCCAAACTCGGAAACCATCCGCGCCCAGGTTTTGAGGCCCAAACCTGGAAATCGTCCACCCGAAGGTTTTTCTCTGGCTCTACCACCAAACCGACATCGTAGATGGGATGCACCGCCCGTGCACCCCATCCACCGACACGTGTCCCCAAGTCCACGACTTAGGCAACACATGACCGCAAGTCTTCGCTCGTCGCTATCCCAGGCTGCCAGCCACCACAGCTAATCCTCGGGCCACCGTTCCCTCAGTCCAAGCCTCATGTCCGCCCTTCGCCACTCTCGGTCTATCGGCACGACACGTCTCTACTTGACCTTCACCTTGCCTCTGATCACTGTATTCGTGCACGACACCTGCACAACACAAGCCAAAGAACATGCGCATCATCTCAGTTGACAATCACTCATCACTCAGAGACTCAGCATACACCCATGTATCCGCTAGGATAAGTTGCTTAGGTGAGCCGCTAGAGAGCGCAAGGAGTTTAGGCAGAAGTGGGAGGATACGGTGAAGGAACTTGAATCTATCAAGTCCACCGTTGTTGTCACCGAGGAGGAGGAGTGTGAGATGTGCACCACGCACATGACTGACCTTCTCACATTGAGAGGTAAGTATGCTGCGTTGGTAGGAGAGGTGGATGAGCAGAAGGCTCTTGCTGTTGGGTGCGTGCAAGACTTGTCCTGTCTTGGAATCTGAGTTGGCAAAGAAGAATGCCAAGATTGTGTCTCTTGAATAGGCCAACTCAGGTAGCACATGTGTGGCTAGGTGTGTTCGGTGTGAGGGTTTGGAGATGGAGATTGCGAACGTGAAGCATGACAAGATGCAAACCGAGGAAGAAAACACATACCTTCGGACCATCTTCTCATGGGTATCTAGTGGTGAGCCACAGCTCGGTATGATGATCTCCCAATTCAAGCGAGCTGCTGGAGGTCCTGGTGTAGGCTTTGCTCCGGGCGTTGATGTTTCTGCCTTTGGGAAGATTGGAGAGTCGAGTGGTTTGATCCCGAGTGAGAAGCCCAACTCCACCACTACTCCCAAACTTACCAAGCTTCCACTCAAAGAGCCTCTCAAGCCTAACACCAAGGATGGGGTATTTGTTGAACCTCCGAGAGCTCCACCAAAGAAACATTCTTGGGCTCCCAAACCAAACCACCTCAAGAACAAGCTGGACACCATGCCACCCATCCAGGAGGAACTTGTGCCATAGAAGGGCAAAGTGAACCTAACCCACTACCATGAGTACCAACAACCCCCTTTGAGAGCGGTGAGGTACCATTGTGAACACTGTGGGCGAGATGGACACTTGAGTGAGTTTTGCTTTCGGCGCAAGAGGGAGGCGCGCCGTGCTAGGGAGATGAACAACCCGGACATGTACCATCCTTTCCATGATGTACATGTGCCGAACGTTCAGAGGAGAGCTCCAAGGAGAGCTGCTAGGCCCAGAGGTCCAGAACCTCAAGCTTCCAGGCCTAGGCAGCGGAGAAGACGTGCCCGGCGGGAGCCTGCAATTGTAGGCTATGGACCCCGTGGTGGTGGCTTTCTAGTTGAGCATTTTCCCCCACCGCGTTTTGAGTATCGCGATGGACGCTCTACCCTTAGCGTACCACGTTTTTGTCAACGTGGTGATCGCTTCCCCCGTAGACGTGCTAGGAATGGTTTTTCTGCTAACCGTTCTTTTGAGCAGTCGGCCCAACACTGGTATTCCCCTTATTTCACTAACCCCAGTGTTGGACCGTATGCTCACCCTATGTCTTTTTATTGATGTAGGTAAAACGATTAGAGAACATTTGGTTGGTGGATTCCGGTTGCTCGAGGCACATGACCGGAAACGCCAAGTGGTTCTCCAGTCTTAGTCTAGTCGCCGGAAAGGAGTTTATCACCTTCGGTGACAATAGCAAAGGTAAGGTTTTGTCTCGTGGGTTGGTGCGAGTTAATGAGCACTTTGTGTTGCGTGATGTTGCTCTTGTTTCTAACTTGCATATTAACCTTCTTTCTGTTTCGCAACTCTGTGACGACGACTATGAGATTCATTTTAAACTGAATCTCAGTCGTATATTGGAATCTCAGGGCAATCTTGTATGTATGATTTCGCCCTTTGGAAAAGTCTTTCGTGCAAATTTCTCAGAGTCTCTTGGTACTTCTCGTTGTCTTGTGGCTGCACCTTCCTCCTCTGATCTTTGGAAGTGGCATAGGAGACTTGGACACTTGAGCTTCGACTTGCTTGCAAGGCTTAGTTCACTTGGCCTAATCCGAGGGTTGCCCAAGTTGCATATGGAGAAGGATCTTTTTTGCCACTCTTGTAGACATGGGAAGATGGTTGCCGCTCCCCACCATCCAGTGACTCAGGTCATGACCAAGCACCCTGGAGAGCTTTTGCACATGGACCTTGTTGGTCCGGCTCGGGTGAGCTCGGTTGGGGGGAAGTGGTATGTGCTTGACGTTGTTGATGACTTTTTGAGATATTCGTGGGTCTTCTTTTTAGCTGAGAAGACCGAGACTTTCTCCTTTGCTCGCAATCTGATTTTGCGTCTTCAGAATGAGTTCCCTTTGAACTCGATGTGAGCTATTAGGAGTGATAATGGTTCCGAATTCAAGAATTCAGATTTTGAGAAGTTTTGTAACTCTTTGGGTTTAGAGCATCAGTTTTCTTCCCCCTACACACCTCCCCAAAATGGTGTTGTAGAAAGGAAGAATCGGACGCTTGTAGAGATGGCCAGGACGATGCTCGATGAGCATAGGACTCCTAGGCGATATTGGGCCGAAGCTATGAGCACTGCATGCTACATTTCCAATCGCATTTTTCTCCGAGCCTTCTTGAAAAAGACTTCTTATGAGTTGCATTTTGGAAAACTGCCCAAGGTAAAAGGGCAACTTGGACAAGTTTGAGTCTCGTTCTTCTGACGGTGTATTTTTGGGTTACGACACTCACACACGCGCATATCGTGTACTTAACCTTGATACTAACAGAGTCATGGAGACATCCGATGTCACATTCGACGAGACCATGGTTTGTCCTTCTTCTCGTTTTGAGCGTGCAGGTGATCATGAGGTTGGTGAGCCTCTTTTCAATGACGAGGACGAGGATGCTGAAGGCATAGATTACCCAGCATCGCCTCCACCTGTTGTGCCGCAAAGAGCGACTTCTACAACGACTCACGGCCCTGATACCTCTTCTTCCTGGGGGCCGTGGGATCCGCCACCCCGAGCAGTACCTTTTGTACCCGGGGAGGCACCAGCTGCTGTTGAGGGGGAGGCTACTTCAGCTCGGGAGGCACCACGACATATCCAGTGCCAGCACCCCCCTCAGCAGATGATCGGCAGCATCGATGAACGTGTCACTCGGTCCAGGTCACAGCAAATCTCGCACTTTGCTCATTCTGCTTTTGTTGCTAATTTTGAGCCCCAAGATGTTGGACACACCTTGACGGATCCGGATTGGGTCAATGCCATGCATGAGGAGCTAGAAAATTTTGAGAGAAATCGAGTTTGGGTTCTAGTTCCACCTCCTCCTAACTGTAATCCTATGGGGACAAAATGGGTTTTCAAAAACAAACAAGGAGAGGATGGCCACATTGTGAGGAACAAAGCGCGTCTTGTGGCCAAAGGTTATAGTCAGAAGGAGGGGATAGACTATGAGGAGACTTTTGCTCCTGTAGCTCGTTTGGAGGCTATTAGAATACTCTTGGCTTTTGCTGCATCCAAAGGTTTCAAACTTTTTCAAATGGATGTCAAGAGTGCCTTCTTAAATAGCTACATAGAAGAGGAAGTTTATGTTGAGCAAGCCCCCGGTTTTGAAAATCCCAAGTTTCCAAACCATGTTTTTAAACTCCACAAAGCCTTATATGGTTTGAAACAAGCCCCTAGAGCCTGGTATGATAGGTTGAAAACCTTTTTGCTTGCTAAGGGTTTTAAAATGGGATGTGTAGATAAAAGGCTCTTTCTCCTCAAGCAAGGCAAAGACACTCACTTGGTCCAGATTTACGTGGATGATATCATCTTCGGTGGTTCTTCTCACGCTTTGGTTGCCAAGTTTGCAGATACTATGAGCAGGGAGTTCGAGATGAGCATGATGGGCGAATTGACATTCTTTTTTGGGATGCAAATTAAGCAATCCCGAGAGGGAACGTTTGTGCACCAGGGCAAGTACACCAAGGACTTGCTGAAGCGGTTCGATATGGGTGAAGCCAAGCCTCTTCCAACACCCATGTCGACGACGACTGCCCTAGATGCGGACAAGGATGGAGAAGCAGTGGACCAGAAGGAGTACCGAAGCATGATCGGGTCGCTGCTCTACCTGACGGCGACACGCCCGGACATCCAGTTCGCGGTGCGTCTGTGCGCGCGCTTTCAGGCGTCGCCGCGCACTTCTCACCGTCAGGCGGTGAAGCGGATTTTCAGGTACCTTCGTTTCACACCTGAGTTCGGGATTTGGTATTCTGCTTCCTCCACCCTCTCTCTTTGCGGTTATTCGGATGCCGATTTTGCTGGTTGCCGTATTGAGCGCAAGTCCACTTCTGGGACTTGCCAGTTTATTGGTTCTTCTCTTGTGTCGTTGTCTTCTCGCAAGCAGTCTAGTGTCGCTCCGTCTACTACAGAGCCAGAATATGTTGTTGCAGCTAGCTGCTGTTCCCAGTTGCTTTGGATGATGGCCACTTTGCGTGATTTTGGTCTGAGCTTTACTCGTGTTCCTTTGCTTTGTGACAGCACGAGTGCTATTAGCGTTGCTAAGAACCCCGTGCTTCACTCGAAGACCAAACACATTGATGTGCGCTTTCATTTTTTGCGTGACCACCAGGAGAAGGGTGATATCGACCTTCGCCATGTCGATACTCATCATCAGTTGGCTGATATTTTCACCAAGCCTTTAGACGAATCAACCTATAATCGGTTGAGGGGTGAGCTTGGTGTGTGTTTCCCCTTTTAGATGGGGGAAACATTTTGGATCTTGTATAATAGACTGACTCTTTTCGTTTGTCTTTCTTTTCTTTTGCATTTTAGCATACGCATTTACATTCTAAGCTTCATGTTTATAATCACTAGAATGTAACTATGCTCTATGTAGTATGCTCTGATGCTTATATTGATGCTTGTAGCTTATGCTCTCTCTGATCACTAGTACATGCTGTGAGCTGAGCTATTTTGGAATGGTGAATTTGCTTAATATACATAAAATCTGAAAATGTTCACCATTGAGATATGCAACTAGCATGTGTAGGATGTGTTGAGTTCACTCGTGCTTTTCATATATGCTAGGTTGCTATGTCTCTAGTTCTGAGTCATTCACTTGTTTGGTTTGTTCATATCCTATTTAAAATTTGAACTAAGTTTTATTGAATTGAAAAGATCGAGATGGGATTGCTTGTCAACACATCACGGTATCGAGACTGTTTCTCATTGCACTTTGAGTTAAACTTGAGCCGTGTAGTGTATGACCGAAACCGTAGCTTTAAGCTTCTGATTGTTTCGACATAGGCTTCGCTCAGTTGAAAAGTTAGGAAAAGACAAGCTTTCAACCTCTCGCTGAATTTGAACTTGTGAAACTTCACCGCTGCAACTCCGATGTAAAACTGAAATCACAAGTGTATGTTTCATTCTATAGCATGATGATTGAACTTTGCTAGGGGTAGTTCACCTTGTATACATGTTTAGCACTTGTTCGGATTCCTGTCTATACATGTTTAGTGCTATTTTGATGGTGAATACCTTTTGACTCAAAACTGCTCATTTTGCTCATATGTTCATATTTCGTATTCGGTGATCAGTTTGAGGCCTTGCTATTTGAGTACCTAGTTGTGTCATTGGGGTTATACTGTTTAGAGCATCTTTGCACTCTTTTGACTATATGCCTGAAGCTGCTAACTTGCATTTTGACTCATATGCATTCTGGAAGGGGGAGTTCTTTGCTCGTTTGCCTGATGGTGCTTTTTCTTGATAAGTGCATTTTCAACTAAGGGGGAGAAAAATGACAAATCATGTGCTCTCCGATCGGTTGACTAAGGGGGAGAAAATTTTGCACATCATATGCTTCATGTGTTCAACTAAGGGGGAGTTTTCCTTGGTTGCTTGCACTATTCGAGGGGGAGCTTGCTAGTAGTGTTGAGCCTTCGCCTCTGTCTTGAGGGACTAGCAAACACTTTTCAGGGCATTTGATTTCGATTGGTTCGAAGCGTGTTTTGGTTCGGAGCGAGCTTTCTCTGCTAGTTGTGTTGAGATTTCTCAATTGGTGACGAGCTCTTTTTCTGGAGTTTTTCAATTGGTATTTGCTAGCGGTGTTGAGCCTGTTCTACCTCTTCTTAAGGGCTAGCTTTGCTTTGCTTGGTCGCGTTGAGCCATTGCCCATATCTTTGGGGATCAAGTTTTCTTGCTCTTTCCACTTGACCTTCTTCGACTTTGCTATGCTTTTGGGTCATTTGGTCGAGTTCTCTCTTCTCCTTCTTCCTTCCTTCTTCTTTCTATTATGATTTGTGCGAGTAGTTGACAATGCACTCATCAAGGGGGAGATTGTGGATACATGGGTGTATGCCGGGTCTCGGTGTGATGAGTGATTGTCAACGGGTTTGATCGCAGGTGCTTTGGCTTGTGTTGTACAGGTGTCGAGCACGGAGACAGTGATCGAAGGCGAGGTGAAGGTCAAGTAGAGACGTGCCGTGCTGATGGACCGGGAGCGGTGAAGGGCAGACGTGAGGCTTGGACTGAGGGACCGGAGGGCCTGAGGATCAGCTGTGGTGGCTGGCAGCCTGGGACAGCGACGAGCGGAGACTTGCGGGCATGGTGTTGCTCGGGTCAAGAACCTAGGGACACGTGTCGGTGGACGGGATGCACGGACGGTGCATCCCCTCTACAGCTTCGGTTTGGTGGTAGAGCCAGGGAAAAACCATCTGGTGGACGGTTTCCAGGTTTGGGCCTCAAAACCTGGGTGCGGATGGTTTCCGAGTTTGGCCACAAAACTCGGGCTGAGGACGGTTTCCAGGTTTGGGCCTCAAAACCTGGGCGCTGAGGGTTTGCTGAGTTTGGCCTTAAAACTCAGAAGCTGGTGGGCTGGTTTCCCGGTTTGGGCCTTAAAACCGGGGGTTGGCTTGAAAAGTCTGGTTTCCCGGTTTGGGCCACAAAACCGGGGGTGCAGAGCGAGGGCGGCACGTGGCGGCAATCGGGAGGTTGCGTCGAGGCAACGCTACGAGTTGTGCGGGCGTGGCCGTCGGATCCACCTACCACCGAGTTGGTCCAGAATAACCTTAGGGTTTAGCTGGTTCGCTCTGTAAGTAGTTAGGGGTAGAGTGGGAATTAGGAATAGTTTAGAATTAGGATAAGTAGGGGGAGACACCCACCTCCCCATCTATCTCAGCCATTTGCTATTTTGCTTCTAGGTTTTCCTTGCGGATACATGGGTGTATGCCGGGTCTCTGAGTGATGAGTGATTGTCAACTGGGATGATGCGCATGTTCTTTGGCTTGTGTTGTGCAGGTGTCGAGCATGGATGCAGTGATCGAAGGTAGGTGAAGGTCAAGTTGAGACGTTGTGTGCCGACGGATCGGGTGCGGTGAAGGATGGGCGTGCCGTGCGGCGGACGTGCCATGCCGAGGTACCGAGCGGTGAAGGGCGGACGTGAGGCTTGGACTGAGGAACCAGAGGCCCGAGGATCAGCTGTTGTGGCTGGCAGCCTGTGACGACGACAAGTGAAGAAGTGCGGTCATGTGTTGCCGGAGTCGTGGACTCGGGGACACGTGTCGGTGGACGGGGTGCACGGGAGGTGCATCCCATCTACGACGTCGGTTTGGTGGTAGAGCCAGGGAAAAACCATCGATGGACGGTTTCCAGGTTTGGGCCTCAAAACCTGGGCGTGGACGGTTTCTGAGTTTGGCCACAAAACTCGGGTTGAGGGTTTCCGAGTTTGGCCACAAAACTCGGGCTGAGGACGGTTTCCAGGTTTGGGCCTCAAAACCTGGGCTCTGAAGGTTTGTTGAGTTTGGCCTCAAAACTCAGATGCTGGTGGGTTGGTTTCCCGGTTTGGGCCTCAAAACCGGGGGTTGGCTGGAAAGGCTGGTTTCCCGGTTTGGGCCACAAAACCGGGGGTGCAGAGCGAGGGTGGCACGTGGCGGCAATTGGAAGGTTGCGTGGAGGCAACACGGACGACTTGTGCGGGCGTGGCCGTCGGATACACCTACCACCGAGTTGGTCCAGAATAACCCTAGGGTTTAGCTGGTTCGCTCTGTATTTAGAATAGTGAGGGGTAGAGTAGGAATTAGACTTAGGTTAAAATTAGGATAAGTAGAGGGAGACACCCTCCTCCCTTCCTATCTCAGTCATTTGCTCTTTCGCACTTAGGGTTTCCTGCTCTCCCATCCCCTGCTGTAGCTTGCTGAGATCCGCAGAGAGACTCACCTCTGTGTATTGTTGATTTTGAGGAAAGGAGGCCATAACCTCTTTGTCGTAGCGTGTGTTCGCGCTTCGGCTGCAAGATCGTGGTGTCGATTCGCGTTTTGGCTGTGTTCTTCGCGGAATCCTTTTTCTCCATGATTTTCCCGTCGTTTGATCTCTTTGCTCGGTTCATCTTTTGTGAATCCATTTGAATCAAGTTGTTCTAGATCGTGAGGCACTTCTTTCCACCGAAGGAATTATCCTCTAACCTCATGGTCTAGGAGATCGATCGATTTTTCGTTTCGGGTCAAGTTTTCTCCCTTCCCCCGAAATTCTTCGCTTCATCGATTTGGAGACAGGATCGAGCCATGATCTCTTAGAGATAGCTCACTATCCTCCTTGTGACTCTACTCACCAAGTTTGAATCCCTAGAGGATTTGTTTTGGGTGAGATCGAGTTGAATCGGTGGACGAACAGCAGGATTTCGGGGTGACCGGACACTGGGTCGTGCTAACCGGACGCACCAGACGAGAGTCCGGTCGTTGAGCTCCCAGCGCGTTTTCTCTGTGACTTGACCGGACGCTGGGACTCGAGAGTGACCGGACGCACCCCTGGTACTGTTCACTGTTTTGTCTCTCTCTGACCGGACGCTCTGCTTGTGACTGGATGCTCTGCTTCACAGAGTCCGGTCCAATACAGTAAGTGTCCAAAATCATTTTGGCTTGACCGGACGCGTCCGGTGGTGCCTGACCGGACGCAGGCAGAGTCCGGTCAAAGTTGTTCTGTGTGTTTTCGTTCGTGGTTGGCTCGTTCTTGGTCGGATTCGATTTCCGCCTTTTGCATTGGCTTTCTAGAGTTGTGTAGTGTCCCGCTGTGCTTCTTGGAAGCATCCACCCTACATCTAGGGTCGTGGACATTAGCAAGCACTAGGGTTTGTTTTTGAGGGTTGATTGTCGGACAGTGGCTACTGGTTTCCGTCAGGAAATTTTGAAGCTCCCATTCACCCCCCCCTCTGGTCGCTTTCTGGTTGCTTCTCGGTCCTTCAATTGGTATCGGAGCAGGTTAAGGATCTTCCACCTTAGCCGGTTCCAGATCCACGGAAGGCGACATGGATCGCGGCGTGGGCAAACCGCCGTTCTTTGATGGGACGAACTATGCGTATTGGAAGATACGCATGTCGGCCTATCTCCAGAGCATGGGCTCTTCTATTTGGGAGATTTGCAACAGGGCTGATTACGTTGTCCTGGCTGCTCGTGTCTCTCAGCTTTAGATAGATGAGCATGAGGCCAATAGCCGGGCGCGTAACGCCTTGTTCTCCTGTTTGAGCATGTCGGAGTTTGATCGCGTTTCTCACCTCCCCACGGCTCGTGAGATTTGGGACACCCTCATGCGCTTTCATGAGGGCACCTCTCAAGTCAAATCCCGTCTCTACGAGTCGCACAAGCGGGAGTATGAGAACTTTCGACATATGCCTGGCGAGAGCATAGAGAGTTTATTCGCTCGCTTTCAGGTTATTGTCAACAAGATGAGAGCGAACAAGGAGCTGTTGCCTTTTGACGATCATGAGAGGGCTTTGAAGCTTTTGCACACTATTGATCGGTCAGTGTGGGACTCAAAGGTCTAGGCGATCATCGAATCGTCTAACTATGAGACCCTCACTTGCGACGAGCTCTTTAGTAAGCTCAAGTCTAGTGAGATTGACGCCATGTCGAGGGCTTCTTATGCGAATCCTTTTGGCCCGACTATGGCTTTGGTTTCTGGCTCTTCTGCTAACCCCTCTGTTGGCTTTGCTCTTTCTTCACTCTTTTCTGTCACAGAGGACCAGCTTGAGTCGTTGGGGGATGACGAGTTGGCAATGCTCGCCAACCGGTTCACGCGGTTCCACAACAACCGAATGAACCGTCGCCGCGGAGGAGGATGCTCAGGATGCTATGAGTGCGGCGACCCCGACCACTTCATCGCCAACTGCCCCAAGAAGAACAAGCATTCGGGGAAGGGCGATCATGGGCACAAGTACGACTCCGGCAAGCGCAAGGAGAAGTACGTCCCTGCGAGGCACAAGCGGAGGGGTGGCTTCGACAAGGAGTACATCAAGAAGAAGTACATGGAGAAGGCCCAGGCTGAGCAGCGTGCGTTCTTCGCCACGCTCAGCGACGTCGACGGCTCGGATGACGACTCCGCTTGCTCAAGCGATGACGAGTCCGAGAAGAAGAAGAGGATCGAGGACAAGCTAAACGGCCTCTGCTTCTTCGCCGACGACGACGGCTTCTGCACCATAGCGCTTTGGTGATGAGGTCGACGGCAAGTTGGAGCACACCCCTCGGGACGACGACGACGACGACACCTCCCAGGTATCCCTCACCCATGACGAGCTTTCTGCTGAGGTTGAGATGCTTACTGCCGTGCTCCTTAGTCAGGACAAGTTGCTTAGGCGTGCCGCTAGAGAGCGCAAGGAGTTTAGGCAGAAGTGGGAGGACACAGTGAGAGAGCTTGAGTTTGCCAAGTCCACCGTGGTCGTGACGGAGGAGGTTGAGTGTGAGATGTGCACCACGCACATGACTGACCTTCTCACTTTGAGATGTAAGTATGCTGCGTTGGTAGGAGAGGTGGATGAGCTGAAGGCTAGACCTTCTCTGTTGGGTGCGTGCAAGACTTGTCCTGTCTTGCAATCTGAGTTGGCAGAGAAG
Organism: Coix lacryma-jobi var. lacryma-jobi; assembly: GCA_009763385.1. NCBI lineage: Eukaryota > Viridiplantae > Streptophyta > Magnoliopsida > Poales > Poaceae > Coix > Coix lacryma-jobi. The sequence goes on along the minus strand of CM019829.1, from coordinate 63,307,338 downwards.
AATACCAAGATTGTGTCTCTAGAGGAGGCCAACTCAGGTAGCACTTGTGTGGCTAAGTGTGCTTTGTGTGAGGGTTTGGAGATGGAGATTGCCAATGTCAAGCATGGCAAGATGCAAACCGAGGAGGAAAACACATACCTTTGGACCATCTTGTCATGGGTTTCTTGTAGTGAGCCGCAGCTCGGGATGATGATCTCCCAATTTAAGCGAGCTGCTGGAGGTTCTGGTGTAGGTCTTGCTCAGGGTGTTGATCTTTCTGCTTTTGGGAAGATTGGAGAGTCGAGTGGTCTGAATCCTAGTGAGAAGCCCAATTCCACCACTACTCCCAAACTGACCAAGCTTCCACCTAAAGAGCCCGACAAGCCTACCACCAAGGATGGGGTGTTTGAGGAACCTCCGAGAGCTCCACCCAAGAACCAAGTGTGGCATCCCAAACCCAACCACCTAAAGAACAAGCTGGATATAATGCCACCTATCCAGGAGGAGTTGCCACAAAAGGGCAAAGTGATCCACACCCACAGCCATGAGTACCAACAACCCCCTTTGCGTGCGGTGAGGTATCATTGTGATTTCTGTGGGAGAGATGGACACTTGAGCGAGTTCTGCTTTAGGCGCAAGAGAGAGGCGCGCCGTGCTAGGGAGATGAACAACCCGGGCATGTACCATCCTTTTCATAATGTACATGCGTCGAATGTTCAGAGGAGTGCTCCGAGGAGAGCAGCTAGGCCCAGTGGTCCAGAACCTCAAGTTCCCAGGCCTAGGCAGCAGAGAGCTCCGAGGAGAGACGCTAGGCCTAGAGGTGTTGAGCCTCAAGTCCCTAGGCCTAGGCCTCGTAGAGAGCGTGCCCGGCGGGAGCCGGCAGTTGTAGGCTATGGACCCCGTGCCAGAGGTTTTGTAGTTGAGCGTTTTTCCCCACCGCGGTTTGAGTATCGCGATGGACGCTCCTCTCTTAGCGGACCACATTTTCCTCTACGTGGTGATCGCTCCTCTCGTAGACGTACTAGGAATGGTTTTTCTGCTAACTGTTCTTTTGAGCAGCCGGCCCAACACTGGTATTCTTCCTACTTCACTAACCCCAGTGTTGGACCGTATGCTCACCCTATGTCTTCTTATTGATGTAGGTAAAACAGTTGGAGGACATTTGGTTGGTGGATTCCGGTTACTCGAGGCACATGACCGGAAATGCCAAGTGGTTCTCCAGCCTTAGCCCTGTTGCCGGAAAGGAGTACATAACTTTCGGCGACAATAGCAAAGGTAAGGTATTGTCACGCGGGTCTGTGCGGGTTAATGAGCACTTTGTGTTGCGCGATGTTGCTCTTGTTTCTAACTTGCATTTTAACCTTCTTTTTGTTTCGCAACTCTTTGAAGACGACTATGAGATTCATTTTAAACCGAATTTCAGTCGTATTTTGGATCCTCAGGGCAATCTTGTGTGTTTGATTTTGCCCTTTGGAAAAGTCTTTCGTGCGAATTTCTCAGAGTCTTTTAGCACTTCTCGTTGTCTTGTGGCTGGACCTTCCTCCTCTGATCTTTGGAAGTGGCATAGGAGACTTGGACATTTGAGCTTCGACTTGCTCGCAAGGCTTAGTTCACTTGGCCTAATCCGAGGATTGCCCAAGTTGCATATGGAGAAGGATCTTGTTTGCCACTCTTGTAGACACGGGAAGATGGTTGCCGCTCCCCACCATCTAGTGACTCAGGTCATGACCAAGCGCCCTGGAGAGCTTTTGCACATGGATCTTGTTGGTCCAGCTCGGGTGAGCTCGGTTGGGGGGAAGTGGTATGTGCTTGTTGTTGTTGGTGACTTCTCGAGATATTCGTGGGTCTTCTTTTTAGCTGAGAAGACCGAGACTTTCTCCTTTGCTCGTAATCTGATTTTGCGTCTTCAGAACGAGTTCCCTTTGAACTCGATGCGAGCAATTCGGAGTGATAATGGTTCCGAATTCAAGAATTCAGATTTTGAGAAGTTGTGTAACTCCATGGGTTTAGAGCATCAGTTTTCTTCCCCCTACACACCCCCTCAGAATGGTGTTGTAGAGAGGAAGAATCGGACCCTTGTTGAGATGGCCAGGACGATGCTCGATGAGCATAGGACCCCTAGGCGATATTGGGCCGAAGCTATGAACACTGCATGCTACATTTCAAATCGCATTTTTTTGAGAGCTTTCTTGAAGAAGACTTCTTATGAGTTGCGTTTTGGTAGACAGCCCAAGGTGAGTTATTTTAGAGTCTTCGGTTGCCATTGTTTTATATTGAAGAAAGGCAATCTGGACAAATTCGAGTCTCGTTCTTCTGACGGAGTATTTTTGGGTTATGGCACTCATACTCGCGCATATCATGTACTTAACCTTGATACTAACCGAGTGATGGAGACATCAGATGTCACCTTCGACGAGACTCTCGTTTGTCCTTCTTCTCGTTTTGAGCGTGCAGGTGATCATGAGGTTGGCGAGCCTCTTTTTGATGACGAGGACGAGGGTGCTGAAGGTATAGATGATCCAGCACCCCCTCCACCTGTTGTGCCGCAAAGAGCGGCTTCTACGACGACTCACGGCCCTGACACCTCTTCTTCCTGGGGGCCGTGGGATCCGCCAACCCGAGCGGTACCATTTGTACCCGGGGAGGCACCAGCTAATATTGAGGGGGAGGTCACTTCGGCAAGGGAGGCGCCACGACACATTCAGCGCCAGCACCCGCCTCAGCAGATGATCGGCAGCATCGACGAACGGGTTACTCGGTCCAGGTCACAGCACATATCTCATTTCGCTCATTCTGCTTTTGTTGCTAATTTTGAGCCCCGAGATGTTGGACACGCTTTGACGGATCCCGATTGGGTCAATGCCATGCATGAGGAGTTAGAAAATTTTGAGAGAAATCGGGTTTGGGTTCTAGTTCCTCCTCCTCCTGAGTGTAAGCCTATTGGGACAAAATGGGTTTTCAAAAACAAGCAAGGAGAGGATGGCCACGTTGTTAGAAACAAGGCCAGGCTTGTAGCAAAGGGTTATAGTCAGAAGGAGGGGATAGACTATGAGGAGACGTTTGCTCCTGTAGCTCGTTTGGAGGCAATTAGGATACTCTTGACCTTTGCTACATCCAAAGGTTTCAAACTTTTTCAAATGGATGTCAAGAGTGCCTTCTTAAACAGCTACATAGAAGAAGAAGTTTATGTTGAGCAACCCCCTGGTTTTGAAAATCCCAAGTTTCCAAACCATGTTTTTAAACTTCACAAAGCTTTATATGCTTTGAAACAAGCCCCTAGAGCCTGGTATGATAGGTTGAAAACCTTTCTGCTTGCTAAGGGTTTTAAAATGGGATGTGTAGATAAAACGCTTTTTCTCCTCAAGCAAGGCAAAGACACTCTCTTGGTCCAGATTTACGTGGATGATATCATTTTCGGTGGTTCTTCTCACGCTTTGGTTGCCAAGTTTGCAGATACTATGAGCAGGGAGTTTGAGATGAGCATGATGGGCGAGCTGACATTCTTTCTCGGGTTGCAAATTAAGCAATCCCGAGAGGGGACCTTTGTGCACCAGGGCAAATACACCAAGGACTTGCTGAAGCGGTTCGATATGGGTGAGGCCAAGCCTCTTCCAACACCCATGTCGACGACGACTGCCCTGGATGCGGATGTGGATGGAGAAGCAGTGGACCAGAAGGAGTACCGCAGCATGATCGGGTCGCTCCTCTACCTGACGGCGACACGCCCGGACATCCAGTTCATGGTGTGTCTGTGTGCGCTCTTTCAGGCGTCGTCGTGCACCTCTCACCGTCAGGCGGTGAAGCGGATTTTCAGGTACCTTCGTTTTACGCCTGAGTTTGGGATTTGGTATTCTGCTTCCTCCACCCTCTCCCTTTGCGGTTATTCAGATGCCGATTTTGCTAGTTGTCGTATTGAGCGCAAGTCCACTTCTGGGACTTGCCAATTTATTGGTTCTTCTCTTGTTTCGTGGTCTTCTCGCAAGCAGTCTAGTGTCGCCCAGTCCACTACAGAGGCTGAATATGTTGCTGCGGCTAGCTGCTGTTCCCAGTTGCTTTGGATGATGGCCACTTTGCGTGATTTTGGTCTGAGCTTTTCTCGCGTGCCTTTGCTTTGTGACAGCACGAGTGCCATTAGCGTTGCTAAGAACCCCGTGCTTCACTCGAAGACCAAACACATTGATGTGCGCTTTCATTTTCTGCGAGACCACCAGGAGAAGGGTGATATCGACCTTTGCCATGTCGATACTCATCATCCACTGGCTGATATTTTCACCAAGCCTTTAGACGAATCAACTTTTAATCGGTTGAGGGGTGAGCTTGGTGTATGTTTCCCCTTTTAGATGGGGGAAACATTTTGGATCTTGTATAATAGACTGATTCCCTTTCTTTTGATCTTCTTCTCTTTTGCATTTCAGCATACACATTTACATTCTGAGCTTCATGTTTATAATCACTAGAATGTAACTATGCTCTATTTAGTATGCTCCGATGCTTTATATGGATGCTTGTAGCTTATGCTCTTCCTGATCACTAGTACATGTTGTGAGCTGAGCTATTTTGGAATGGTGAATTTACTTAATGTATATGAAATCTGAAAATGTTCACCATTGAGATATGCAACTAGCATGTGTAGGATGTGCTGAGTCCATTCATGCTTTTCATATATGCTAGGTTGCTATGTCTCTAGTTATGAGTCATTCACTTGCTTGGTCTGTTCATATCATGTTTAAAATTTGAACCAAGTTTTAGTGAATTGAAAAGATCGAGATGGGATTGCTTGTCAACACCTCACGGTATCGAGACTGTTTCTCATTGCACTTTGAGTTAAACTTGAGCCGTGTAGTGTATGACCGAAACCGTTGCTTTAAGCTTCTGATTGCATATGCATAGGCTTCGCACGGTTGAAAAGTTAGGCAAAGACACGCTTTCAACCTCTCGCAATCACATGCTGAAATTAAACTTGTGTAATTTCACCGCTGCAACTCCGATATAAAAATTGAAATCACAAGTATATGCTTCATTCCTATGCATGATGATTGAACTTTGCTAGGGGTAGTTCACCTTGTATACATGTTTAGCACTTGTTTGGATTCCTGTCTATGCATGTGTAGTGCTATTTTGATGGTGACTATCTTTTTGGCTAAAGACTGCTCACATGCTCATATGTTCATATTTCGTATGTGTGATCAGTTTGAGCCTTCGCTATTTGAGTGCTTAGTCGAGTCATTGGACTTATACTGTTTAGAGCATTCTTCCACTCTTTTGATTATATGCCTGAAGCTACTAACTTGCATTTCTGACTTCATATGCATGTTGGAAGGAGGAGTTTCTTGCCTTGATGCCTTTTCTTGATTAGTGCATTTTCAACTAAGGGGGAGAAATTGCAAATCATATGTCTCCTGGATGTTCAACTAAAGGGGAGTTTTCGTCAAGGGGGAGATTTTCAAATATTTGTGCTCTTCTAATGTTGAACCTAAGCGGGAGTCCCTGGTTGCTTGCACTTGTCGAGGGGGAGTTTGCTAGTTGTGTTAAGCCGCTGCCTCTATCTTGAGGGACTAGCAAACATTTTTCCTCATTTGGTGTCAAGTTTGATTTCGATTGGTTCGGAGTGGTTTTTCTTGCTAGTTGTGTTGAGCCTCTATGCCTCTATCTTGAGGGACTAGCACTTTGTCATTTTATGCCATTTTATGCTCCGATTTTCGATTGGTATCTTGCTAGCGGTGTTGAGCCTGTTCTACCTCTTCTTGAGGGCTAGCTTTGCTTTGCTTGGTCGCGTCGAGCCGCTGCCCATGTCTTTGGGGACCAAGTTCTTTCGCTCTTTCCACTTGACCTTCTTCGGCTTTGCTATGCTTTTGGGTCATTTGGTCGAGTTTTCTCTCCTTCCTCCTTCTTCCTTCTTCTTTTCATTATGATTTGTGTGAGTAGTTGACAATGCACTCATCAAGGGGGAGATTGCGGATACATGGGTGTATGCCGGGTCTCTGAGTGATGAGTGATTGTCAACTGGGATGATGCGCATGTTCTTTGGCTTGCGTTGTGCAGGTGTCGAGCATGGATGCAGTGATCGAAGGCAGGTGAAGGTCAAGTTGAGACGTGATGTGCCGACGGACCGGGTGCGGTGAAGGATGGGCGTGCCGTGCGGCGGACGTGCCATGCCGAGGTACCGAGCGGTGAAGGGCGGACGTGAGGCTTGGACTGAGGGACCAGAGGCCCGAGGATCAGCTGTTGTGGCTGGCAGCCTGTGACGACGACAAGTGAAGAAGTGAGGTCATGTGTTGCCTGAGTCGTGGACTCGGGGACACGTGTCGGTGGACGGGGTGCACGGGAGGTGCATCCCATCTACGACGTCGGTTTGGTGGTAGAGCCAGGGAAAAACCATCGATGGACGGTTTCCAGGTTTGGGCCTCAAAACCTAGGCGTGGACGGTTTCCGAGTTTGGCCACAAAACTCGGGTTGAGGGTTTCCGAGTTTGGCCACAAAACTCGGGCTGAGGACGGTTTCCAGGTTTGGGCCTCAAGACCTGGGCTCTGAGGGTTTGCTGAGTTTGGCCTCAAAACTCAGATGCTGGTGGGCTGGTTTCCCGGTTTGGGCCTCAAAACCGGGGGTTGGCTGGAAAGGCTGGTTTCCCGGTTTGGGCCACAAAACCGGGGGTGCAGAGCGAGGGCGGCACGTGGCAGCAATCGGAAGGTTGCGTGGAGGCAATGCGGACGACTTGTGCGGGCGTGGCCGTTGGATACACCTACCACCGAGTTGGTCCAGAATAACCCTAGGGTTTAGCTGGTTCGCTCTGTATTTAGAATAGTGAGGGGTAGAGTAGGAATTAGACTTAGGTTAAAATTAGGATAAGTAGAGGGAGACACCATCCTCCCTTCCTATCTCAGTCATTTGCTCTTTCGCACTTAGGGTTTCCTGCTCTCCCATCCCCTGCTGTAGCTTGCTGAGATCCGCAGAGAGACTCACCTCTGTGTATTGTTGATTTTGAGGAAAGGAAGTCGTAACCTCTTTGTCGTAGCGTGTGTTCGTGCTTCAGCTGCAAGATCGTGGTGTCGATTCGCGTTTTGGCTGTGTTCTTCGCGGAATCCTTTTTCTCCACGATTTTCCCGTCGTTTGATCTCTTTGCTCGGTTCATCTTTTGCGAATCCGTTTGAATCAAGTTGTTCTAGATCGTGAGGCACTTCTTTCCACCGAAGGAATTATCCTCTAACCTCACGGTCTAGGAGATCGATCGATTTTTCGTTTCGGGTCAAGTTTTCTCCCTTCCCCCGAAATTCTTCGATTCATCGATTTGGAGACAAGTTCGAGCCATGATCTCTTAGCGATAGCTCACTATCCTCCTTGTGACTCTACTCACCAAGTTTGAATCCCTAGAGGATTTGTTTTGGGTGAGATCGAGTTGAATCGGTGGACGAACAATAGGATTTCGGGGTGACCGGACGCTGGGTCGTGCTGACCGGACGCACCAGACGAGAGTCCGGTCGTTGAGCTCCCAGCGCGTTTTCTCTATGACTTGACCGGACGCTGGGACTCGAGAGTGACCGGACGCACCCCTGGTACTGTTCACTGTTTTGTCTCTCTCTGACCGGACGCTCTGCTTGTGACCGGACGCACTGCTTCACAGAGTCCAGTCCAATACAGTAAGGGTCCAAAATCATTTTGGCTTGACCGGACGCGTCCGGTGGTGCCTGACCGGACGCAGGCAGAGTCCGGTCAAAGCTGTTCTACGCGTTTTCGTTCGCGGTTGGCTCGTTCTTGGTCGGATTCGATTTCCGCCTTTTGCATTGGCTTTCTAGAGTTGTGTAGTGTCCCGCTGTGCTTCTTGGAAGCATCCACCCTACATCTAGGGTCGTGGACATTAGCAAGCACTAGGGTTTGTTTTTGAGGGTTGATTGTGGGACAGTGGCTAATGGTTTCCGTAAGGAAATTTTGAAGCTCCAATTCACCCCCCCTCTGGTCGCTTTCTGGTTGCTTCTCGGTCCTTCATTCCTGCTCTCCCTCTCTCCTACTGCAGCGAACTTGAGATCCACAGAGAAGAGAACAATACCTCTGTGCCCGTGAGATTTTGAGGAAGTGAGGCCGTAACCTCACTGTTGTAGCGTGTGGTAGCCACACGGTTGCAATTCGTGGTTGTGATTTGCGATTTGTTTGTGTTCTTCGCAGAATCCTTTTTCTCCACGTTTTTCCCATCGCTCGATCTCTTTGCTCGGTTCATCTTTTACAAATCCGTTTGTACCAAGTTGTCCTAGGTCGTGAGGCACTTCCTTCCACCGAAGGAATTCTCCTCTAACCTTAGGGTCTAGGAGATCGAACGATTTTCGTGTTGGATCGGTTTTTGCTCCATTGCCCCGATTTCTTCCAATTCCTCGATTTGGAGTTAGGTTCGAGCCATGATTCCCGTGGGATAGCTCACTAACATCCTTGGAACTTCTCACACCAAGTCTAAGCCCTAGTGCTTTTGATTCGGAGGAGATCGAGTGAATTTCACGGAAGAACAACACTGCGTCGGGGGCATCGGACGCTCGAGTTCGTATCATCGGATGCTGACCCCTTTGGCATCGGAGGCTCCGTTCCCACGTGTCAGGATCTGACATTTTCTAAGGAGCATCGGACGCTACCACCGGACGCTCCGTTGTGCATCGAACGCGCCGGAGTGTGATCATCGGACGCTGAGAGTTCACTGTTCATAGCGTCCGATGCGTATGCAGTAAGGTTTCTGAGGGGCTCTGTTCACATCGGACGCTGCAGGTGTTAGGGCATCGGACGCTAGCCAACTTCCGATGCTGCTGATTCAGCACTGATTAGTCTTTCGTTTGCTCATCCAATCTCAGATTTGGTTTTGGGTTTTTGCGTTGGCTTTCTAGAGTTGTGTAGTGTCCCGCTGTGCTTCTTGGAAGCATCCACCCTACATCTAGGGTCGTGGACATTAGCAAGCTCTAGGGTTTGTCTTTCGGGGTGATTCTCGGGACAGTGGCTACTAGTTTCCGAAAGGAAATTTTGAAGCTCCCATTCACCACCCCCCTCTGGTCGCTTTCTGGTTGCTTCTTGGTCCTTCAACGCTTCGGGGAGCCCTCACAAGTGAATCAATACGGGCTAACACGAAGAACACCTAACCGGCTAGAGCTCAAAGAGCTCAAGAGTAAACAACACAAATCAAGCCGGCTAAATCGAAACCAAGTGCTCAAGTCGTAGATCGAAGCTTCCCACTCTCTAATCTCACTTCCCTAGCTCAAATCTTGCAAGTGAGTGAATCTAGGAGCAAAGGGGGAGAGAGAGGGGAGTAGTCAATGCTTGGAGAGGGCTTTGTCTGAAAGTAGGTCGCAATGAATGAGTGGAATAAGTGGTTAACGGTCAAAAGTGAAGTGGAGGGCTATAAATAGTCCCTCAGTCCCGAGGCTGGTCGGTAGTACCGACCACCCAAGGTCGGTAGTACCGACCAGTCACTGACCAATGCACAGAGAGGATCTAACCAAAAAGTCAGCTACCGCCCTAAAGTCGGTACCACCGAGGGCGGTAGTACCGGCCCTATGGCGGTACTACCGCCAGGCCAAATCGGCCGCGAACAGAGAGCTCCGCAGAAAAGACTCAGTCCCTCGGTTACTACCGACCAGGGTCGGTACCACCGAGGGTCGGTAGTACCGGCCCTATGGCGGTACTACCGCCAAGTCAAAATAGAGTCAGCACAGAGAGCCCTGCAAAACTTGGTAAACTACCGGCTTGGGTCGGTACCACCGGGGGCGGTAGTACCGGCCCTATGGCGGTACTACCGCCAGGCCATTTTTGATCTACACAGAGAGCTTCGCAAATCTGCCTTTCTACCGACCAGGGTCGGTAGTACCGGCCCTATAGCGGTACTACCGCCATGTCATTTTGAATCTACACAGAGAAGAATGCAAAACTGACTGCTACCGGCCAGGGTCAGTACCACTGGGGGGGCGGTATTACCGGCCCTATAGCGGTACTACCGCTAGGCCATTTTCGAGCCAACACAGAGAGGTTGTTCTGAGCACTGGGCGGAGAAGTCGTGGTCGGTACTACCGACCACCCATGGTCGGTACTACCGACCACACAAAATTAACTTGTATGTGTTTGTGATTGTGCGGTGTCTCTCAAGCAAACTATAGTTAGTTGAATTGAGCACTTTTCTCCACATCTAGCCAACATAATTTGTGAGCCTCTTGATTGTCCGGCTTACCTAAAACTCAAGTTTAAAATTGAAATTTTAAACTACCACTTGAGCTAGGCATCTTTATGTCCAAATGTATCCAAACGTGCTTTGTTCACGAGATTTCATCATTTCAAATCTTTCTAGGACTAACACCTGCATACATGCTTTTATAAGCCGGTTAGTCCCTAATTTGATTGTCATTAATTAGCCAAAACCCACATTGGGGGCGAATGCACTTACAAACTCCCCCTTTTTGGTAATTGATGACAACCAACTTAGGCTTACAATAAGGATAGAAAGAATTGAAGCTTTTGAATTCCAAAATTTAGTTCAAGCTCCCCCTTAGTGTATGCTTTGGATATGAATTTCAAACCTTGATTAAAAAAACAAGGTTGCATACACAAGAATAAGAGCTCCCCCTAAATTTTGCAATCCGTAGGGTGCCTAAGTGTGTGACAACATCATATATATCAATTTTTGATGCATGGTCTACATGACATGGTGATCCACGAAACAATGAAATAAAATGAAAACAACAATCACCATCCATGACATGAGCAGAAATAGGAAGGATGAAACATACATGAATTTAACAAAACAGCTCAAATGTTTTACATCCCATCACATCACAAATAGAAGAGTAGCATTACCACACTTAGTTTTCAAAGATTAACTCTCTCTCACATTCTAGCTATTACGGCAAGATAAGCCTAACACTCCCCCTTTGTCATCAAATGCCAAAAGGGTAGGCCAAGATAAGCATAAGAAACTAGTAATAGCCACTGGAAGAGCCACCATAGTCACTACCATAGCCACCAAAGAGAGAGGAAAACGCGCTGGCGCCAACATCACCACCTGGGAACAACGACGATGGAGTAGTGGAAGGGTCCGGCGGAGGAGAAGTGTCGCGGAAGCCACCACTCCCAGCTGGATCAGCGTCGGGGGCAGCAAAGCCCATGTAGGAGCCGCCGCCACCACCTTGATATGATGTGGATCTGCCCAGAAAGGACGAACCCGCACCATAGTCAGGGTAGTAGGGAGGAGGCTGGTACGAGGGCGGCGGCTGAAGATGCTGATACATGTCGGAGGAGAAGATCTCAGCCTCATCACCACCCTGTTGTTGCTGCGGCGGCTGCTGGCCACCATCATCATCGTCATCGTCGTCACGCCTGGGCTGAGCATCACACTCGGTGAAGGGATCTGGGAAGGGTCGGAGCGGTGAACGAGGAGGAAGACCAAGGTGCTCACGCACCTCCTGCTGATGCCGCTCATCGCGCACGGCCTTGTAGCAGCACCACTGGAAGAACTTGCCGAGGGCGAAGCGAACACCGCCACTCCTATGCGGCTCACGACACGGAGGAGGAGCGGCAGCAGGAGGCACCTCCCCACGAACCTGCGCCTGGCCATGAGCCTCGCCAGGTGCTGCTGCTGCTGGAATCTCACCACCTTCATCAACCTTTTCCTTGCCCACCGAAGAGAACTAGCGGACACTGTACTCCTTTACAGTCCGGTCATACTCGAAGGTGGCTCCAACAACATGCTCAATGATATGCATTAAGTATGGAGCAAAGGGCAGGTCCTTATGCGGGTCATTGTACACATCAGAGATCTTCTGCCAGAGGAAATGAGAGATGCTAAAACGCCCATCTGGCCGAGCAAACTGAACAAGGTCCTTTGGAGCATCATTTCTCAAGTTATCATTATCTCCAACCTTGGGATCCAGGGTGAGACGCATCAAGTTGTTAAGCACATAGAAGGCAGGCTTCAGGCCATTGACCTTGAAGTTTACCACTGCGCCATCCTTGTAAATCCCAGAGTTCTCTAGATGCTCAGGATACATGCCCCCACCATACATCTCAGACAGACGAGGAGCATTCCTGTCTACACTGTTGAAGCCCAGCAGCCAGGCAAAGGTGACAAAGTTGCACCTGTAGTGCACTCCCTGGGTCATCCAATGCAGCACCTAAGCCGGCTGATCAATGAAGAGGGTGGCCCAGAACTGACAGATGATCTCTTGATTGTAACTGCGCTCGCCAGTTATCAGCCCCAGAATCCTCCACTCCTCTAGCCTCTGCACCAAAGCCTGAATGTCCTCTGAATCCTTGTCTATCAAGGAGCGGATTGCCAGCCGCTTATGCTCAAAAAGAGGAGGATGTCCCTTAGTACAGAAACTCTTCCAGCAGACAGACACATAGTAGTCCTGCTGAAAGCGGGACCAAAACCTTCTGTCCACTGTGTCATCCCTGACAAAAAGGTATGGATTTTCTAGCCTCTGAGTCCTCAACAAGTTTGCCTTCTTCCTGTCTGAGTAGTCCATAGTATTACCAAGATGAGAAGGAGAAGACATCAGGGCACCGGCTTCAGGGTGCATATGAAACACTCGGTTGATCAGCAACAATCCGAATGTTGGAGGAGACGGAGGTCCAACACGAGGATCGATGGAACGACCCTCACGCTCAGCTCTAGCTCCCATAGCCACTCTGCCCACAATCACGCTGTGCAGGCGCCCTGGCGGACCACTGATAGGGGGCGGTGGAGGTGGAGGAACAACATGACCACTCCCACCTGCACCGCTCCCACCGGCACCACTGCCACCAGCACCACTGCCACTGGCTCTACCACTGCCACTGTCGACACTACGATGGCCCGTGGACGAACGTCCACGCACCTGTCGAGTGACGTCCTCGCTACTCCCACCGGCCCGGGCATGACGCCCGGGATTGCGGCGCTGCGGCTCTCCCTGCTGCACATCACCAAGCCCCAAAGCCACATACTCTTCCTCTTCATCATCTCCGGCCTGGTGAGAGGGCCTCCGGCTATGCGACATCTAGAAAAAGATAACATAGACGGACATGAGATATAGGGAAATACAACTTCAAAGGATGTAGCAAAGACGACGATCGAAATCGGGGAAGAAAACTGCTAACTGTGCGCGGTCGGTACTACCGCCCGTAGAGGTCGGTACTACCGACCGCACTGTAGCGTGCGGTTCCCTTCGATCCAATCACACAAATCACCCATGAACTTGCAAAACATACATCCTAGAAGCATCTACACACTAGATAGAGCAATCCTACCAAAGGAATTGACCTAGAACAAGGTACATTAACAGATCGGGCAAGAACACCCTAGTACCTTGCTACTCATGAAGAAGAGGCCGAAATCCAATGAAGGAGGAACTTCTGGGCTTGAGGAAGACCACCACGAGGATCTCCTTGCTCCAAGGCACCTTTCCACCGAGCGGATTTGGATTTGGGTGGAGGAGGAGGGAGATCGGAGAGGAAGGGCGAGAGGCGGCGGCTGAAGAACGGGCGCAACAGGGCGGCGGCTGCGGTCAAAAGATTGACTGGATAGGGTAAAACGACGTTTTATTGCGGCCTTTTATACTTGGTACAGACTCGGTCGGTACTACCGCCCATATGGGTCGGTACTACCGACCAGACACTTCCAGAACAGACAGAGAGCTATTCTAGGAGAACCTTGTGTGGTATACTACACACACTTCAATCATGTCCAGATTTCATATAAGCAGTACATAGCTATGGACATAAGAGAAGTATGCAAAATAGATTTTGAAATTGCACACAAAGTTTGATAAAACTTTTGTCTAAAGTCTCTAGGTGAAAACAAATATGTGCAAGACATCAAGCCACGTTACGAGAATCAATGATGTTTAGTTCACTCCTCAAAGTACAAAATCTTGACTCGTCTAGAGGCTTTGTGAAGATATCGGCTAGTTGTTTTTCGGTGCTCACATGGCGTATAGAGATATCTCCTTTGGCTTCATGGTCTCTCAAGAAATGGTGTCGGATGTCAATGTGTTTTGTGCGAGAATGGTTTACGGGATTGTTGGCTAGCTTGATTGCACTCTCATTGTCACACAAAAATGGAATCTTATTTTCCTCACATCTGAAATCTTTTAGTGTTTGCTTCATCCAAAGTAGTTGAGCACAGCATGCGCTGGCCGCCACATACTCGGCTTCGGCAGTGGATAGGGCAACACTATTTTGTTTCTTAGAACTCCATGACACCAAAGACCTTCCAACAAATTGGCAAGTCCCGGTAGTGCTTTTTCGATCTACCTTGCAACCAGCATAGTCCGAATCGGAATAGCCAAGTAGATCAAAAGTGGAGCCCTTGGGATACCACAAGCCAAGATTAGGAGTGTGCACTGAGTATCGAAAGATTCTTTTAACTGCCATAATATGACATTCTTTCGGATTAGCTTGAAATCTTGCACACATGCACACGCTAAGTGAAGGACCGAGAAGCAACCAGAAAGCGACCAGAGGGGGGTGAATGGGAGCTTCAAATTTTCCTTTCGGAAACTTGTCACCACTGTCCCAAGAATCAACCCCAAAAGCAAACTCTAGAGCTTGATAGTTTCCATGACCCTGGATGTAGGGTGGATGTTTCCAAGAAGAACAGCGAGACACTATACAATTCTAGAAACTCAACGCAACAGGCAGAAACCAAATCCGATAATGGACGAACAAACTACGAACGAAAACGCGCAAACCCTCACTGACCGGACTCTGAAGAGCGTCCGGTCAGGTTGGATCGGACGCGTCCGCTCAGCTCAAGAGCGATCTGGGAGCTCTCTGAGTTGGACCGGACTCACAGTGAGGAGCGTCCGGTCACAACCCTGTAGCGTCCGGTCAGGCACAAACAAAGCCGTGAACAGTAGAAGAGTTGCGTCCAGTCGTTCACGGGAACCAGCGTCCGGTCACGAGCATCCGGTCAAGTCGCGAGAAACACAGTAAAGACGTTCAATGACCGGACTCTGGGGGTGCGTCCGGTCAGCCCGACCCAAGCGTTCGGTCACCCCGAAAGTCTACTGTTCGTCCACCGATTTGGCTCAATGTCACCCAAAACAAATCCTCTAGGGATAAAACTTGGTGAGAGGAGTCACAAGGAAGATAGTGAGCTATCTCTAAGAGATCATGGCTCGAACCTATCTCCAAATCGATGAATCGAAGAAATTCGGGGGAAGGTAGAAAAGCTTGACCCGAAATCAAAATCGATCGATCTCCTAGACCGTGAAGTTAGAGGTGAATTCCTTCAGTGGAAAGAAGTGCCTCGCGATCTAGAACAACTTGGTTCAAACGGATTTGCAAACGAAGAACCGAGCAAAGAGATCAAGCGACGGGAAAAACGTGGAGAAAAAGGATTCCGCGAAGAACACGAACGAAACGCAAATCACAACCGCGAATTGCAACTGTGTGGCTAGCACATGCTACAACAGTGAGGTTACGGCCTCACTTCCTCAAAATCTCATGAACACAGAGGTATTGTTCTCTTCTCTGTGGATCTCAGGTTCGCTACAGCAGGGGAGAGGGAGAGCAGGAAAACCTAGAAGCAAAAGAGCAAATGACTAAGATATTTGGGGAGGAGGGTGTCTCCACCTACTTAACCTATTCCTAATTCCTACTCTATTCCTATTCTACCCCTCTCTACTTACAGAGCGAACCAGCTAAACCCTAAGGTTATTCTGGACCAACTCGATGGTAGGTAGATCCGACGGCCACGCCCGCACAACTCATAGCGTTGCCTCGACGCAACCTCCCGATTGCCGCCACGTGTCACCACCGCTCCGTGTCCTTTACCTGGACGTCGCACCACCGGTTTTGAGGCCCAAACCGGGAAACCAGCCTTCACAGCCAACCCCCGGTTTTGAGGCCCAACCCGGGAAACCAGCCCACCAGCGTCTGAGTTTTGAGGCCCAAACTCAGCAAACCCGCAGCACCCAGGTTTTGAGGCCCAATCCTAGAAACCGTCCTCAGCCCGAGTTTTATGGCCAAACTCGGAAACCGTCCGCACCCAGGTTTTGAAGCCCAAACCTGGAAACCGTCCACCCGATGGTTTTTCTCTGGCTCTACCACCAAACCGACGCCGTAGAGGGGATGCACTGCCCGTGCACCCCGTCCACCGACACGTGTCCCCAAGTCCACGACCTAGGCAACACATGACCGCAAGTCTTCGCTCGTCGCTGTCCCAGGCTGCCAGCCACCATAGCTGATCCTCGGGCCACCGGTCCCTCAGTCAAGCCTCACGTCCGCCCTTCGCCACTCTCGGTCCTTCGGCACGGCACGTCTCTACTTGACCTTCACCTTGCCTCTGATCACTGTATCCGTGCTCGACACCTGCACAACACAAGCCAAAGAACATGCGCATCATCCCAGTTGACAATCACTCATCACTTAGAGACTCGACATACACCCATGTATCCGCAATCTTCCCCTTGATGAGTGCATTGCCAACTACCAACACAAAACATAATGGAAGCAGAAGAAGGAAGAAGGAGAAGAAGAGAAAAAACTCAACCAAATGACCCAAAAGCATAGCAAAGCCGAAGAAGGTCAAGTGGAAAGAGCAAAACAACTTGGTCCCCAAAGACATGGGCAACGGCTCGACGCGACCAAGCAAAGCAAAGCTAGCCCTCAAGAAGAGGTAGAACAGGCTCAACACTGCTAGCAAATACCAATTGAAAATATCAAAACAAAACGCTAGTGCCTCAAGATAGAGGCACAGAGGCTCAACACAACTAGCAAAGAAGCTCGATACCAATGCCTTACGGCCAACAGGAAGCAGCAAGAAACTCCCCCTCGAATAGTGCAAACAACCAGGAAAACTCCCCCTTAGTTCAAACGGAGGGTAATGATTTGCAATTTCTCCCCCTTAGTTGAAAATGCACCATCAAGCAAAAAGAGCCGAAAGCAATGTTCTCTCCCTCAGAAACTGCACCATCAAGGGTGCCAACCAGAGAAGTTCTCACAAGAGAAGTTCTCCCCCTTCCAAAATGCATATGAGTCAAAATGCAGGTTAGCAGCTTCAGGAATAGAGTCAAGAGAATGCAAAGATGCTCTAAACAGTATAGCTCCAAAGACTCACTGGAAAGCATAAAAGCTGGCAAAGGCTCAAACTGATCACCAAATATGAACTATGAACGTATGAGCGTATGAGCAGAGTGAGCAGTTTTTAACCAAAATGGTATTCACCATCAAAATAACACTACATATGTATAGACAGGAAAACAGCAGGTGCTAATCATGTATACAAGGTGAACTACCCCAAACAAAGTTCAAACATCATGCTATAGAATGAAGCATACACTTGTGATTTCAGTTTTAAATCGGAGTTGCAGCGGTGAAATGACACAAGTTCAGAATTTTAGCAGATGTTTGCGAGAGGTTGACAGCTTGTCATTGCCTAACTTATCAACCAAGCGAAGCCTGTGCAAAATGCAATCAGAAGCTTAAAGCGTCGGTTTCGGTCATACACTACACGGCTCGAGTTTAACCCAAATGTGCAATGAGAAACAGTCTCGATACCGTGATGTGTTGACAAGCAGTCCCATCTCGATCTTTTCAGTTCACTAAAGCTTGGTTCAATTTTATTGACAAGATTATGAACAAACCAAGCAAGTGAGAGACTCAGAACTAGAGACATAGCAACCTAGCATAGATGAAAAGCACGAGTGAACTCAACACATCTTACACATGCTAGTTGCATATCTTAATGGTGAACATTTTTAATTTCAAGTTTGTTAAGCAACTTCACCATTCAAAAACTAGCTTAGCTCACAACACATACTAGTGATCAAAAAGAGCATAAGCTACAAGCATCGTCATAAGCATCGGAGCATACTACATAGAGCATAGTTACATTCTAATGAGTATATAAATGAAGCTTAGAATGTAAATGCGTATGCTAAAATGCAAAAGGAAACAAAAGCAAATGAAAAAGAGTCAGTCTATTATACAAGAGTCAAAAATGTTTCCCCCATCTAAAAGGGGAAACACACACCAAGCTCACCTCTCAACCGATTAAAAGTTGATTGGTCCCAAGGCTTGGTGAAAATATCAGCCAACTGATGATGAGTATCGACATGGCGAAGGTCGATATCACCCTTCTCATAGTGGACTCGAAGAAAATGAAAGCGCCATCAATGTGTTTGGTCTTCGAGTGCAGCACGGGGTTCTTAGCAACGCTAATCGCACTCGTGCTATCACAAAGCAAAGGAACACGGGAAAAGCTCAGACCAAAATCACGTAAAGTGGCCATCATCCAGAGTAACTGGGAATAGCAGCTAGCCGCAGCAACATACTCAGCCTCCATGGTAGACTGGGCGACACTAGATTGCTTGCGAGAAGACCATGATACAAGAGAAGAACTAATAAACTAGCAAGTCCCAGAAGTGGACTTGCGATCAATATGGCAACCAGCAAAATCGGCATCGGAATAACGGCAAAGCGAGAGGGTGGAGGAAGCAGAATACCAAATCCCAAATTCTGGAGTGAAGGATAAGTACCTTATTATGCGCTTGACTGCCTGATGGTGAGAAGTGCGCGACGACGACTGAAATCGTGCGCACAGACACACTGCGAACTGGATGTCCGGACGTGTCGCCGTCAGATACAGCAGCGACTCGATCATACTCCGGTACTCCTTCTGGTCCACTGCTTCTCCCTCCTTGTCCGCATCCAGGGCCGTTGTGGTCGCCATGGGTGTTGGAAGAGGCTTGGCCTCACCCATGTCGAATTTCTTCAAAATGTCCCGAGTGTACTTGCCCTGGTGCACGAATGTCCCTTCCCGGGATTGCTTGATTTGCAACCCGAGGAAAAATGTCAACTCGCCCATCATGCTCATCTCAAACTCCCTGCTCATAGTATCTGCAAACTTGGCAACCAAAGTGTGAGAAGAACCACCGAAAATGATATCATCCACGTAAATTTGGACCAAGAGAATATGAGTGCCTTGCTTGAGGAGAAAGAGCGTTTTGTCTACACATCCCATTTTAAAACCCTTTGCAAGCAAAAAGGTTTTCAATCTGTCATACCAGGCTCTAGGGGCTTGTTTCAAACCATACAAAGCTTTGTGAAGTTTAAAGACATGGTTTGGAAACTTGGGATTTTCGAAACCGGGGGTTGTCTAACATACACCTCCTCTTCTATGTAGCCATTTAAGAAGGCACTCTTGACATCCATTTGAAAAAGTTTGAAACCTTTGGATGCAGCAAAAGCCAAGAGTATCCTAATAGCCTCCAAACGTGCTACGAGAGCTGGCTCATGAGTCGTCGGGGCCATGAGTCGTCGTAGAAGCCGCTCTTGGCGGCACAGCAGGTGGAGGAGGTGCTGGGTCATCTATCCCTTCAGCACCTTCTTCTTCATCATCGAAAAGAGGCTCGCCAACCTCGTGATCACCTGCACGCTCAAAACGAGAGGAAGGACAAACCATGGTCTCGTCGAAGGTGACATCTGATGTCTCCATGACTCGGTTAGTGTCAAGGTTAAGTACACAATAAGCACGAGTATGAGTGCCATAACCCAAAAACACACCATCAGAAGAACAAGACTCAAATTTGTCCAAGTTGCCCTTTTTGAGTATAAAACAGTGGCAATCAAAAACTCAAAAATAACTCACCTTGGGCAGTTTTCCAAAACGCAACTCATAAGATGTCTTTTTCAAGAAAGCTCGGAGAAAAATGCGATTGGAAATGTAGCATGCAGTGCTCATGGCTTCGGCCTAATATCGCCTAGGAGTCCTATGCTCATCGAGCATCGTCCTGGCCATCTCTACAAGGGTCCGATTCTTCCTCTCCACAACACCATTTTGGGGCGGTGTGTAGGGAGAAGAAAACTGATGCTCTAAACCCAAAGAGTTACAAAACTTCTCAAAATCCGAATTATTGAATTCGGAACCATTATCACTCCTAATAGCTCGCATCGAGTTCAAAGGGAACTCGTTCTGAAGACGCAAAATCAGATTGCGAGCGAAGGAGAAAGTCTCGGTCTTCTCAGCTAAAAAGAAGACCCACGAATATCTCGAAAAGTCATCAACAACAACAAGCACATACCACTTCCCCCCAACCGAGCTCACCCGAGCCGGACCAACAAGGTCCATGTGCAACTGCTCTCCAGGGTGCTCAGTCATGACCTGAGTCACTGGATGGTGGGGAGCGGCAACCATCTTCCCGTGTCTACAAGAGTGGCAAACAAGATCCTTCTCCATAGATAACTTGGGCAATCCCCGGATTAGGCCATGTGAACTAAGCCTTGCAAGCAAGTCGAAGCTCAAATGTTCAAGTCTCCTATGCCACTTCCAAAGATCAGAAGAGGAAGGTCCAGCCACAAGACAACGAGAAATGCCAAAAGACTCCGAGAAATCCGCACGAAAGACTTTCCCAAAGGCCAAAATCACACAAACAAGATTGCCCTGAGGTTCCAAAATACGACTGAGATTCGGTTTAAAACGAATCTCATAGTCGTCGTCGAAAAGTTGCGAAACTGAAAGAAGGTTAAAATGCAAGTTAGAAACAAGAGCAACATCGCGCAACACAAAGTGCTCATTAACTCGCACAGACCCACGAGACAGCACCTTACCTTTGCTGTTGTCGCCAAAGGTAATATACTCCTTTCCGGCGACCGGACTAAGACTGGAGAACCACTTGGCGTTTCCGGTCATGTGCCTCGAACACCCGGAATCCACCAACCAAACGTTCTCCAATCATTTTACCTACATCAATAAAAAGACATAGGGTGAGCATACGGGCCAACACTGGGGTTAGTGAAGTAAGGGGAATACCAGTGTTGGGCCGGCTTCTCAAAAGAACGATTAGCGAAAAAACCATTCCTAGCACACCTACGAAGGAAGCGATCACCACGTTTAGAAGAACGTGGTCCGCTAAGGGAGGAGCGTCCATCGCGATACTCAACATGCGGTGGGGGAAAATGCTCAACTACAAAGCCACCGCCACGGGGTCCATAGCCTACAACAGCAGGCTCCCGCCGGGCACGCTCTCTACGAGGCCTAGGCCTAGGAACTTGAGACACTGCACCTCTAGGCCTAGCATCTCCCCTCGGAGCTTTCCTCTGCCTAGGCCTGGGAACTTGAGGTTATGGACCCCTGGGCCTAGCAGCACGTCTCTGAACATTGGCTCATGTACATCATGGAGGGGATGATACATGTCCAATTGTTCATCTCCTTAGCACGGCGCGCCTCCTCTTGCGCCGAAAGCAGAACTCACTCAAGTGTCCATCTCTCCCACTGCTCACAATGGTACCTCACCGCTCTCAAAGGGGGTTGTTGGTACTCACGGCTGGGGTGTTGTGAGGCATCTAGGCCCCTAGTGGGTTTCGGTGATGGATGACAACGGTAAATTACTATGACTAACGTGTGTTTTGCAGAAAAATTGAGTTAGGTCATGGTAATGGTGACGTGAGGGCACTATGGTATTCATGCCCCCTTATTGGTGGAATTCGTTCGGTTTTCAAAGGATGGACGAATACGAAGAGGGTGTGTAGGCTAGTTCTAAGTGTCATTTGGTTCTGAAGGACCTAAGAGTAGCATAGGTCTTTGTTTTATCTTTGGTCTACTTTAAGAAGGGTTTGAATGGGTAGCTTGACCTAGGTGAGACTTTTGAGTTAGGTGTGGTGCACACTTGTTAACCAAAGCCCTAGGTAGCTTAGAAAGGTCCCTAAGATCATAAGGAAGAAAGTTCGTGAAGGGAGCGTCGCAAACCGAAGTCGTTTTGGACTTCAAATAGCGACCGGACGCTCCAACCCTAATGACCGGACGCTGGTGCATGCGTCTGGTCAGTAGTGTTGGCTGAGGAGCGGGTCTGGCTGTGACCGGACGTCTTCTCAGTAATCGACCGGACGCACCTGGCGGGTGAGTCCGGTCGCATGCAGAGAGGTTTTCAGAGAGCAAAAACGTCGTCGACAGACACGTCCGGTCAGTGTGTGACCGGACGCATGAGAGCGTCCGATCAACGCTTCGTACAGGTGTCAGGTAGACGTTCATGGTAGCCGTTGGGCACTGACCAACGCGTCCGGTCACCCCGACAGTGCTCCGGTCATGTGTGTAAACTGGCTGGATTTACCCCTTCATGCATGTTTTGAGTTGGGGGGTATAAATATGCCTCCCCCTCATTCATGCTGTTACTCTTGCTCATTGAAAGGTTGCCAACACATTGTGATTCCAAGTGAGTGCAAGAGGCCAAGTGAGGTTGAGAGATTTGATATTGAGTGATCAATCACCACTCATTAGTGAATAGAGAGTAGCAAGTGAGCATCCACCCATCTCATTAGCCTTGCGTTGGTCAAGTGAGAGTTCTTGATTGTTACTCTTGGTGATCGGCATCACCTAGAGGCTTGGTGGCGATCGGAGAGCTTTGATCATCCGGAGGCATTGTGGATGACCCCAGCCAAGTTGTCACCGGTAGCGAGCGATTCACCGGGCCAGAGTGGCGAAGAATACTCGTAGTGAGCACTTGATCCTTGCACGGATCAAGGGTGAGCGATACCCTTGCGCGGGTGCTCCAACGAGGACTAGGGGGGTGTGTGCCGACACCTCGATACTGACAAAAAAGATCGTCGTGTCATCTCTACTCTCTTCTCTATGCATTTACCTTTGAGCAATTCAATTCCGCATTTACTTGTTGTTCTTTCATAAGTTGAATTGCCATGCTAGAGTAGAAATGGGTTTAGCGATAGTCTTTTTCAATTGATTCTTGTCAAACACATTCTAGGCACTTGGGGTTAATTGGGGCTTGATAGGTTTTATTATCGCAAGAAGTTTTAGAAAGCCCAATTCACCCCCCCTCTTGGGCATCTTGATCCTTTCAATTGGTATCGGAGCCTCGTGCTCTCTCTCGATTTAGGCTTAACCCCTAGAGTTAAGATGTCCGGAGGTGATGGACCACCTCCCATGTTTGAGGGAGACGACTTTCCATATTGCAAAATCCGTATGGAGTCGTACCTAGAAGCGGTTGATGTGAAATGCCGTGATGCCGCCATAACCGGCTTTGCCAAGCCCAAGGAAGGCACAAGCCTTACTCCTAATGAGGAGGAAAAATGAGAAATGAATGCAAAGGCCAAAAGCATTCTTTTTAGAGGCATTTGCAAAGATGTGTTCAACCATGTTCGGAACCACAAAATGCCCATGATCTATGGGAAAACATTTGTGCTCTCCATGAGGGAACCAAGAGGAGCGTGAGGAACGCTATCATTTGGTTATGCAAAAGCTTCACTCTTTTGATATGCAAAAGCCCAATTCACCCCCCTCTTGGGCATCCTGATCCTTTCAATTGGTATCGGAGCCTCGTGCTCTCGATTTAGGCTTAACCGCCTAGAGTTAAGATGTCCGGAGGTGATGGACCACCTCCCATGTTCGAGGGAGACGACTTCCCATATTGGAAGATTCGTATGGAGTCGTACCTAGAGGTGGTAGATGTCAAATGCCGCCAAGGCCGTGATTACCGCTTTCCCCAGCCCATGGAGGGCACTAGCCTCACGCCGCATGAGGAAGAGAATGAGAAGTGGAATGCAAAAGCCAAAAATATCATCTTTGTGGCATTGCAAGGATGTGTTTAACCGTGTCCAGAACCACAAGAATGCCCATGAACTATGGGATACATTTGTGTGCTCCATGATGGAAACCAATATGAGCGTGAGAAGCATTATCATTTGGTTATGCAAAAGTTAAATTCTTTTGAAATGCTTGCTCATGAAGTGCAAATGAAATGTACTCCAGTTGAATGTTCTTGTAGAAGAGCTAAATGGACTTGGCCTCACACAAATGCAACCATCCGATGTTGTGAGGAAGATTCTTTGTTTCCTTCCAATTGAGAAGTATGGACACATCGTGACGGTGCTACATCAATGTGATCTTTCCACCGCTACACCAACTCAAATCTTTGGAAAGATCAATGTGCATGAGATTTATCACGCACACCAAGTGGTGGCTCCTCCTCCACCGACAAGAAAAGGACTTGACCTTCAAAGCTAGCCATGACAAGAAGGGCAAGTCCAAGGCTATTGTGGTGCATCATGAGAGCACAAGTGGATGAAAGAAGATGATTCCAACATTGCTCTCTTGGTGAGAAGGACCACCAAGATGTTGAAGAAGCTTCACAAGAATAGAGTCAACTTTGACTCAAGAAAGAAGAAGTTCTTCACAAGTAGCAAGAGGAGGCCAATCTTCAAAATGGATTGCTACAATGTGGTGAGCTGGCCATCTTGCTCATCAATGCAACCACCCAAGAAAGAAAGCTACAAGAACAAGAACAAGGGCAAGAATTATGACTCATCAAGTGAAGATGAGAAGAAGGATGAAAAGCCCTACTACAAGAAGGATGGCAAGAAGAAGAAGCAATACCACAAGAAAGGTTGAAAGGCTTACATTGTTGGTGATTGGCTCACCGACATTGATTCCTCCGGTGGCTCATCAAATAAAGATAGTGATGATGAGAAGGAGAAGGTGGCTGCTCTAGTCATTGGCTCCACTACACCACCACCACCACCGTCGCCATCATCATCTACACACCTATGCCTTATGGCCAAGGGTGACCGGAAGGTACAAAACGATGATGACTCTAGTGATAGTGATAGTGATGGTGAATTTGAGGCTCCCACTTATGATGAACTTGTCAAATTGCTAATGACTACTCTAAAATCATAAGAAAGACTAAAGCTAAAATGAGAAGCTTGTTGATGAAAAGAATCTCTTGTTGAAAAATGTGATCATGCTTTCATACTAGTGATGAACTAAAAGATGAACTTGCAACTATGTCATCCACTATCAAGGAGCTCAAGTCCTCTAACAAGGAGCTCAAAGCTAAAAATGAAAAACTTGATAAGATGCATAGTGACTTCACCACTAGTTATGCTTTGCTAAAAGAACAATACACTCAAGTGAAAGTTGACTATGATGCTCTCACCATTTCTTATGAATGCTTTCACATGAGACACATGATGCTCCTAACCTTGTTGTTAAGTGTGACATAGCAACATCTTGTGAGGACTTGGTTAGTGAGCATGATGAGCAAAGAGAGCTAGTGGCAAGGCAAGAGTTGTGGTTTGTGGCCGATCACTATGATGATTACATCAAGATCAAGAATGAGAATGCAAAGCTCAAGGTTGATCTAGAGAAGCTTGCACCACAAAGCAAGTCATTGTTGAGACCCAAGATGATGAGTATAGCATGACACTTGAGCTTGACTTGCTAAAAGAAGAAAACAAGAGATTGAAGATGGAGAGAGACTACAAGATGACACCATCTCAATTAGAGCTCCAACAGAGAATGACAAGCTCAAGAGAGAAAAGGAACACCTCACCACCGGATTGAGGAACTTCACAAAGGGTCAATGTCTTCAAAGTGAGCTTCTCCTGAACACCGTCATGAAGACAATAGAAATGGCATTGGCTTTCTTGAAGAGAAGATGAAGCACCCAAGAGCATCACTAAGCCAAAGAAGAAGAAGATTGGAAGATGCTATGAGTGTGGAAAGGAAGGTCACTTTGCTCATGATTGTGAAGAGCCAAACCCCACACCCTTGCCCAAGCATGCTAGGCCCTTTGCTTTCAATGCTCACTACATGCTTAGACAAGATTCTAGTGGAAAAGTGAAGGTCATGTTTATGGGGCCACCTAACAAGTTAGACCAAAGCAAATTTGGGTTGCTAAGTCACTAGTTGAGAAGGTTAAGGGACCGCAACAAGTTTGGGTCCCAAAGCTCAAGCTTGATTTCTTGTGTGTGTAGGTGAACTACAAGACCGGTGGATCTCATTGGGTGATTGATAGTGGTTGCAC
This sequence comes from Coix lacryma-jobi var. lacryma-jobi, assembly GCA_009763385.1. Classification (NCBI taxonomy): domain Eukaryota; kingdom Viridiplantae; phylum Streptophyta; class Magnoliopsida; order Poales; family Poaceae; genus Coix; species Coix lacryma-jobi. The sequence continues at coordinate 63,281,608 of CM019829.1, read as the reverse complement.
ACAACATATGACACGGTGATCCCCGGATGTTCACCTCACTAGAAGAGAATGTCAATGACCAAGAAAAGATTACATTTGGTGACAACTCAAAGGGCAATGTCAAGGTATTGGGCAAAGTGGCTATATCAAATGATCATACCATCTCCAATGTGCTACTAGTTGCATCATTAAGCTTCAACTTGCTATCCGTTGGCAACTATGTGATCTTGGCTTTCAATGTTTGTTCACCGACAAGGAAGTGGTTGTAACTAAGAAAGATGATACACAAGTGATATTCAAAGACTTTAGATACAACAATCCCCTCTATCTAGTGGACTTTCACCTCCGAAGATGCCAACTTGAAAGACATGTTTGTTCACTAAGCAACTACTTGGTTGGCTAGGCATGTAGAAGGTCAGCACATGTTGGATGAACACTCTCAACAGCTATTGAAGAAGGATTTGGTTAGGGGCTTGAAGGATTCAAGTTTGAGAAGGACAAATTGTGTAGTACATGTCAAGCCGGCAAGCAAGTTGCAAATACAAACATCCAACCAAGCCTTTGTGTCAACATCAAGAGAGTTAGAGCTACTTCACATGGATCTATTTGGACCAACAACATATGCTAGCTTGGGTGGAAATCTCAATTGCCCAGTGATCGTTGATGACTACTCTAGATACACTTGGGTATTCTTTCTTCATGACAAATCCGAAGCAACCCCTTCATTCAAGAAGTTTTCCAAGAGAGCTCAAAATGAATTTGACTTGAAGATCAAGAAGATAAGAAGTGACAATGGAAGAGAGTTTGACAACACCCACATTGAGCAATATTGTGATGAAGTTGGGATCAAGCATGAAGTTTCCGCAACCTACACACCACAACAAAATGGGGTAGTTGAGAGGAAGAACCGGACTCTAATCACCCTAGCAAAGACAATGTTAGATGAGTACATTACACCGGAAAGATTTTGGGCGGAAGCAATCAACACCGCTTGCTATGCATCAAACCGGTTATTCCCCCATTGTCTCCTTGGAAGACCCCCTATGAGCTACTCAACACAAGAAGCCGGATATATCATTCTTAGAGTGTTTGGGTGCAAATGCTACATCTATAAGAAGCGCCAACACCTAGGGAAGTTTCAATGCCGATGTGATATTGGTTTTCTTGTTGGTTACTCATGAAGTCCAAAGCATATCGAGTATTCAACCATGCCACCGGGATGGTAGAAGAAACATATGATGTGGAATTCGATGAATCTAATGGCTCTCAAGGAGAGCATGAAAATCTTGATGATGTAGGTGATGAATCATTGAGGGAAGCAATGAAGAACATGCCGGTTGGAGCCATCAAGCCTAAAGATGATGATGATGATGTGCAAGTCATTGACAAGCCATCTTCATCCAATGTACCACATGTTGATGACAAAGATGGGAGGGATCCATTTGAAGATACTCATGTCTCCCATGATCAAATGGTGGTACAAGCTCAAGATGTTGATGCTCCACAAGCGGCTCCTCAAGTGGTTGATCAAAGACTACTCCTCTACTACAAGCTCATCCTCAAGATCTCATCATAGGAGTCCAACAAGGGGTGTAATGACTAGATCTCAAAAACTTGCTTTATTTATTGAACATCACTCCTTTGTGTCTCTGTTGAGGCTACCATTGTAGATGAAGCTCTAGGTGATCCGGATTGGGTGAATGCTATGCATGAAGAATTAAACAACTTCACCCGCAACCAGTTTGGACACTTGAAGAGCGACCAAAGGCGCAAGAGTCATTGGAACAAATGGATGTTTAGGAACAAGCAAGATGATCAAGGCAAGGTTGTTAGAAACAAGGCAAGGCTAGTAGCAAAGGGGTTCTCTCAAGTTGAAGGTTTGGATTTTGGAGAGACCTTTGCATCGGTTGCAAGACTCGAAGCTATTCGTATCTCCTTGCATATGCATCACATCATGACATTAAATTATATCAAATGGATGTGAAAGTGCATTTTTAAATGGCTTCATAAATGAACTAGTCTATGTTGATCAACCTCCCGGGTTTGAAGACCCTAGATATCCTAATCATGTTTATAGGTTGTCCAAGGCGCTATATGGGCTCAAGCAAGCCCCAAGAGCATGGTACGAGCGCCTCCGGGACTTCCTCATTGAGAAGGGCTTCACCATTGGGATGGTCGACACCACACTATTCACCAAGAAGCTTGATGGAGAGATCTTCATTTGTCAAGTCTACGTTGATGACATCATCTTCGGGTCAACAAATGAAGCATATTGCAAGGAATTTTGTGACTTGATGTCGAAGGAGTTCGAAATGTCCATGATTGGAGAGCTCACATTCTTCCTAGGCTTCCAAGTCAAGCAATTGAAGGAGGGGACTTTCATATCTCAAGAGAAGTATACAAAAGACCTCCTCAAGCGCTTCAACATGGATGATTGCAAGCCTATCAAGACTCCAATGCCAACAAATGGACATCTCGACCTAGATGTGGGAGGTAACCCGGTTGACCAAACTCTCTACCGTTCTATGATTGGTAGCTTGTTATATTTGACCGCATCTAGGCCCGATATCATGTTTAGTGTGTGCATGTGTGCTCGCTTTCAAGCCGATCCTAGGGAATCACATCTCATAGCCGTGAAGAGAATCCTTAGGTACCTAAAGCACACCCCAAGCATTGGCCTTTGGTATCCCAAAGGAGCTAACTTCCAACTCGTTGGGTATTCTGATTCGGATTACGCGGGTTGCAAAATAGAAAGAAAAAGCACATCCGGAGGGTGCCATTTGCTTGGGAGATCACTAGTTTCATGGAGTTCTAAAAAGCAAAATAGTGTGGCCTTGTCTACCGCCGAGGCGGAATACATAGCCGCAGGTGCTTGTTGTGCACAAATCCTATACATGAAACAAACCTTTTAGACTATGGTGTAGTTCTAGAAAGGGTACCTTTGTTGTGTGACAATGAGAGCGCCGTTAAGCTTGCTAACAACCCGGTTCAACACTCTCGCACAAGCACATAGATATTCGCCATCACTTCCTTAGAGATCATGTTTCCAAGAAAGATATATCTTTAGAGGGAGTTGGAACCGAAGATCAATTGGCGGATATCTTCACAAAACCCCTAGATGAAAACACTCTTTGTAGATTGCGAAGTGAGCTAATGTGCTTGATCTAAGTAACTTTGTCAAAAGGTGAAAGGGGGTTGTCTTTCCATTGCATTGTATCATATGCCATGTTTAAATTATGCTATGCACATAGGCTTGTCAGACGTGGTTAAGATAACCGCCCTAAAAAGCGTGTGAAGAAGCTTACCCATGAGCAAACTTGACAAGCAACCTAGATTCAAATTCCGTATTGCATTGCATTTGCATGTTTGTTGCTTTGTCGTTTCTTTACGGTTAAGCTTTGAGCAACCGCTGTGTTCGTCCACCGCTAGGGGGAGCATTTGAGGCTCCAATTTGTTAAGACCCCTAGTTTTGGTGGCCACACGTTGTCTCCTCGGAGGTTTTTATTGCCTATCTTATCTAGAAACTAAGTTAGCCTATGGCAAAATATTTGAAAAATTTGAGGGTTTGAGTGAGGTCACTCCTCTAGGTTCCAACTGGTGTTTATTTGTGTCTTATTTGAGTTGGAACTTGGTTGGGAGAAGTCGGCGCGAAAAATCGAGTCAAAACAGGGTTTTCCCTGTCACCGGACGCTGCGACCGGACGCTCCTGGTGCGTCCGGTCAGTGCAAATCGCGCATGGATGAACAGTGTCATCGGCGCGTCCGGTCATGTGCTCGAGGGTGCATCCGGTTGTTTGTCGCAGTAGGATCGGACGCTGGCTGCGTCCGGTCGTCCTTGACAGGACGTGTCCGGTCGCGCAAAAACCGTTTTGGGAGCTCTCTGTGTTTGACCGGACGCTCGAGCTTCATGCGTCCGGTCACTCTGCGTTGCGTCCGGTCATCACTTAAAGTGCGCAGTGAGGTTTCTTTACCGACACTGGGCCCTCACTCTTTCTTCCTCGTCTGCGCTCGAGCCCGACTCCACCCGAGCCCTAAACCCGCGTCGTCGGCCGCCGCTCTCACCCCGCGCCGCCGCACTGCCGTGCTCCACGGCCGCCCACCCCCACCTCCCTCCCCTCCTCTGCGCCCCGCCCGCTGGCCATGCCTCCTGCTCGCCGCGCCATACTCCTCTCCCCCCCTCATCGTCGCCCTAGCTCCACCCCTCCCCGCATCCGCCCCTCGCTCCTCTGCCGAGTGTTTTGACACTCGCCGTGCAGATCGCCGGAGCGCCTCCTCGAGCGTGCTCTTCCTCTCCGGCACCATCTCTCCGGCCAGCAGACCTCCGCAGTAAGCTGTAACGTAACGGCTCTAATCCCATGGCCCACTGATCACCGTCAACCGCTGACAGTCGATCCGTACAGCCAAGAGATTAGGACCGGTTCCGCTACTGGGCTACATCAGTGCCCGTTGTCCGCAGGATCATCTCACAATTCAGTTACAATCTCTTGAACATTTTGACAAATTACATCGGAGTAAATAGCGGAAGACTTAGATAACAATAGTTTTACAAACCAGGGTTCAACATAAAATTAAAGTGAAGTTATTACAGACCATAGTTCAAATAGATAGAGTTGACAGAGTAGCATATGACAACAACTGAAGGTAAAGATACTTCACCCAGCCCGAGGGTGATTAATCACTCATCGGCCTCATCGGCCTCTTCCTGAACAACAGTCACACAGCAGGGTCCAAGGCATACTGAGGAATCTGCCATACCTGCAACATGGGTAATAAACCCTGAGTACAAAGGTACTCAACAAGACTTACCGACTAGAAAAGGGAGAAGACTCAGGAATGAAGGCTTAGGTAGTCAAGGTAAGGCTTCAGCAAGATCAAGTATTTTGCAGAAAAGCTTTTTTTTGTAACCTTATTTTATTTTTGAAAGATTCAATATTCCTCAATTCTTCATCATTCATGATTCATTTTACATTTCAAACATTCCTAGTTGAGAACCACTCTCCGTTGACAGTCAGTGGACCAAGTCTCCATAACCGAGGAGCAACGTTAATCCGGATAAATACTCAGCTGAGGATCCCTATCCACACTGCATATGTAGCCCCCAAGCTTGCATATGCCAACTCGTCTACCACGATTCCTCCAAGATTGGGCCCGGTCCTACGCCACCCGGAAGTACAGTACACCACTCCAATCCGGGACTCTAACCCACGTGGGTACATGCTACTTCCGCCATCTCTCCACTCCCAGTGCGCGGTTGTCGGTCCAATAATGGATTTCTCGGAGCCAGAGCTTTCCGTAGTATGTGAATAGTTACAAGTCTTGACCAGCAGGCCCCCATACGGATGGTCCCTACATTTTCCAGCCAGCGACAAGCACCTCGGGACTCTAACCCAAGAGTACAGGTCCTGTCAGTTTTTCAACCCTGTCCCGGTCGGTGTCAACTGTTGAGCCCCGGACTACAACATGACGGCACCGTACGCAAGGACAACCTCTCCTTCCCATTGACTAAGTACGGATCAGATACTTAGCCAATAGTGGGAGTAAAGCCAAAATCCCATAAAGATTCTTAAGTGATCACACTTTTGAAATTGGCATTTTTATTGCAAATCTATTAATAGCATTGCTAAGCATTTTTCAAATACCTTTGAAAAGCAGGTATCGGGTGTATCAGTGGTCAAGGTGGATAGTGCATCAATTAGGATAGCACACAACTCCTATGAACCTAATGCAATAATTTAACCCAAAAGCATTTAAGGAAATTTTATAAAATTCAAGGAAAGGGTTAAATGCACCGGGGCTTGCCTTGGATGGCAAAGAGAGCAGACTCGGGGTAGGAGTAGGTGTCGGAGCTCGGGTTGCCTCGGGGACAGATCCTTCGGTGGCTACCTCGACTTCAGGTCCTTCTTCGTCAACTATACGGATGCAATGATGAATGCACATGAGAATGATGATATGGACTTATGGTGCAAGACAATTCCACTGATTCTAGATTACTTTTAAGCAAGGCATGATTGAACCCTAGGTTGAGCATTAAAGGTAACCTTTTCTTCCTTAAGCAATATTGATTAACTAACCCTTAATATAATTATCCTAAGCATCAACCAAACATAGCATCACAAACATCATAGACCAAAGGGTAGGGGTCTATGAACATCAATCAATCCAAGATCACATCATCAACACTTATTACCAACCCTAAACCTCTTTTCTATTTTCTTAAATTAATTAAAAAGGTCATTTTATGAAGTTGCTCCAAAAATTACCAAATTAATCACATATGTTCATCATGGTGTAGATAGATGGCAAAACAAATTTCATAATTTTTGGAGGTCATTAAGGTGCTCAATTAAATCTAGACATTTAATTAACAAAAGGCACTATTCAAGAATTAAAATAAAAGCTCAAAAAACAACTTGCTCCAAAAGACTTCAAAATTTTACCAGAGACTAGTCATGGCATAAGAAGCTCACAAAAATTTGTCTCATGGTTTTTGAGTTATAAATCACTCTCCAAAAATACCAAAACCTTCATTTATTAATTAAAAGGGAGATTTTTCATTTTCAAATTTTTGCAGAAAAGTCAAGTTTTATATTTTTATAAATACTCCAGAGCATAAAGAGTCTACCACAAAAATTTCAGCATTTTTGGATGCACACAGAAAATCATACAAAAAGATGAAATTTGAACACTATTCACATGTTTGGAAAAAGAAAAACGGCACTGTTCTTCTCCTTCCCGCGTTTGCCGGCGGCCGGACCGGCGGCGCTGCTACGCCGGCCACTGCGGGCGCTCCGCGGCGAAACTGAGGGTACGGGAAGCAACAGGGAGCTCACCGGCGAGGTCGATTGCGGGGCTCGGCGAGGTGAGGGGATGAACGGAGGGTGAGTTCGACGGTGACCGGCGGACGGCGGACGGCGTGATCGTCGACTCGGCGTTCCTGTGCGACACAAGCGACCACAAGGGGTCAGTCAGAGACGCAAAGGAGCAAGGAAGGTGATGCGGTGGTCAGTGAGGATGATCAAGGCGGAGAGGGAGTATTCACGATCCCGACCTCGACGGGATTCTTGCCGGAGATGACAACGACGAGCTACGCGGGCGAATGGAGGCGGTAGCGACCAAATTGAGGGGTGGTGAAGCTGCGCAAAGGACTTGGCGGAGCTTCTGGGCTAGCTGGGAGAGAAGCGGCGGCTCGGGTTCGCTCTGGCCACGGTGACGGGGTTGGGTTCTGCTCCGGCCGGCTCGGCGGGGTTCTTATAGTCGCGGCGAGAGCGAGCATCGGCTGAGCAGAGGGGATAAGAACGAGTGGAAGCGTGCGCGATCGAATTACACACCAGGAGGTCAGCGGTTTGGCACTCAGGGGCCGGGCGCACGGCTCACGGCGGCGAACGCGTGGCGGCGACGCACTGCGGCCGGTAGGGGACGGGAAACAAGTCAGCTGGAGACGGTTCGCGTGCGCAATCGAGTGCTGAGCATCGGCGTGGAGTCGGTTGGCGAAGGAGCTTCGGACACGCGGCGGCACGCGACTCCGGCGAGGGCGCGCGGCCGGGCCCCCCTGACTCGCCTGGGAAGATGAACAGTCTAGGGTGTAGGGTTTGACTTTTGGCTAGTTTCTGTATTTCGCAAAATACTTTCAAAATTTGAACTGTGCGACAAAAACTCAAAACACCAAAGTTGTTCAGAAAAGTGAGATCTACAACTTTGTCAATATGAACATTTTCAAATTCCAAATAGTTTTTGAACTACATTCAAAAACAGAAAAGGGGACACTTTTTCAAACTTGATTCAAATCAAAATTACTCTGGATTTCAAACTGAAACTTGAGAATCTTTCAATATGAAAGTTGTTCCATTTGACAAAACCTATAACTTTGCTAATATACACTTTTTCTGAAACTCAAAGTTTTTGAATAAATTTTTAAAACTGAAAAGGGGACAAAAACTGGAATTTGAATGAATTTGAATTACTTCAAAATTTATATAGAAACATGGAAATCTGTAAATACCAAAGTTGTTCCTCTAGGTCAGATTCACAACTTTGCTTTTGAACCAACTCAAAATTTTGAATTTTGAAAAAGTTATTTAAAAGGGAATAAATCCAGGATTTGGGATTTTAGGGGGTTTTGCAAAAGGAAATTCAATTCAAATCTGATTTTTGAACTTTGATCAAAGCAACAAACATCAGGGCACTAAATTTGAACAAGAATTACATAGAACTAGGCACAGAGGTGAAATTACCATTTTGCCCTATAGGAAGAAGTGGGCTAATAAGGGTTTTTGCAATAGAGGTACATCACATAAAATGATACACTAAGCAAATGCATACACATGAAATCATGATCAAGATGATTAATGATGCTAATGATGATATGTCAAGTTAATTACATGCTTAAACCCAGAGGTGTTACAGCCTTCCCCCCTTAAAGAAATCTCGCCCCGAGATTCTGCGTCTTAAGAAAGGACAAAGAAGGGAAAAGGCAAAACTTTACATAGACAGGGATTCGAGAAAGTCGGGATAGTTCTTTGCCAAGAAGTCTTCAGATTCCCAAGTAGCTTCTTCTTCAGAGTGCTGGTTCCACTGGATTTTGTACCACCTTGTGGTAGTTCTTCGAGTAACTCGATCTTTGTGATCCAACACGCGAACTGGATATTCCGAGTAGGATAGATCAGGCTCTAGCTCGACACCTTCAACTTCCACGACATGTTCTGGTACTCGGAGGCACTTCTTGAGTTGGGAGACATGGAAAACATTGTGGACAGCAGAGAGATGATCGGGCAACTTCAGCTTGTAAGCTACCTTGCCACAACATTCCAAAATCTCAAACGGACCAATGTAGCGGGGTGCTAACTTTCCCTTACTCCAAAACGAGTGACTCCTTTGGTTGGTGAGACCTTGAGATATACGTAATCTCCAACTTGAAACTTCAGAGGTCGACGTCTCTTGTCAGCATAACTCTTTTGTCGGGATTGGGCAATCTTCATGTTCTCTTGTATCTGCTTGACTTTCTCTTCCATATCTTTGACCAGGTCAACTCCAAAGAATTCTCTTTCTCCGGGCTCAGACCAACTGAGGGGTGTACGACAACGACGACCGTACAGTGCTTCAAATGGTGCCATTTTGATGCTTTCTTGATAACTGTTATTATATGAGAACTCTGCCAAGGGCAAACAGTCATCCCAAGTATCTGCGAAGGTGAGCACACATGCTCTCAACATATCCTCTAACACTTGGTTGACTCGCTCAGTTTGTCCATCAGTCTGCGGATGATATGCTGTACTATGCAAGAGCTTGGTTCCAAGTGAGGTATGGAACGCTTTCCAGAACTTTGCGACAAACTGAGTACCACGATCTGAGATAATGGTCTTGGGTATTCCATGAAGCTTCACTATGTTGTTCTTGTACAAGGCGGCATACGTGGGGACGGCGTAGCTGGTCTTGACTGGCAGAAAGTGAGCTTGTTTGGTGAGTCGGTCCACGATTACCCAAATGGAATCAAAACCTTTCGAGTCTTGGGTAGTCCATTGATAAAATCCATGCTGATATCTTCCCACTTCCAGGCAGGTACAGATAAAGGCTGCAATTCTCCTCCAGGCTTCATGTGCACGGCTTTGACTTTCTGACAAGTATCACAGCGAGCGACATAGCGAGCGATTTCAATCTTCATCTTTGTCCACCAGAATCTCTGCCTTAGATCCTGGTACATCTTGTTGCTGCCGGGGTGGATGGAAAACCTAGACAGGTGTGCTTCATCAAGGATCAACTGTCTCAACTCAGGCACCTTGGGAACTACTAGACGGTTCTTGAACCAAACAACTCCTACATCATCGATCCTGAAACAATCAGCCTTACCGGTCTGGACCTTTTCGATGATGTGCTTGATTCCAGGGTTATTCTCTCTGTGCAGCGATGACTTGTTCCTTGACCGATGTTTCTATCCTGACATTGTTCAGGCTTCCTTGCGGAACTATCTCAATACCCATCCTTTCAAGAGCATGGCACAAGGAAAGATCATAGGGCTTCGTCGTCAGACAGTTGCAGTATGACTTGCGACTGAGGGCATCGGCAACTACATTTGCCTTACCAGGATGGTAATGCACTTCGATATCATAGTCCTTGATTAACTCAAGCCATCTTCGCTGCCTCATGTTCAACTCTTCTTGGGTGAAGATATACTTCAGGCTCTTATGATCAGTGTACACATTGCAGGTACTGCCCAACAGATAATGACGCCATATCTTCAAAGCATGCACCACTGCTGCTGCTAACTCAAGGTCATGGGTTGGATAATTCTCCTCATGTCGCCTAAGCTGCCGTGAGGCATAAGCGATCACTCGACCTTCTTGCATCAAAACACAGCCTAACCCAGTACCAGATGCATCACAGTATACATCAAAGGGTTTCTCGATGTCTGGTTGAGCTAGGACTGGTGATGTAGTTAGTAGTTTCTTCAAGGCTTGAAAAGCTTGCTCACAGGCTGTTGACCAAACAAAATCCACGGAATTCTTCAACAACTCTGTGATAGGCTTGGCAACTCTGGAGAAGTCTGGGATGAAACGACGATAGTATCCAGCCATTCCCATGAAGCTGCGAACTTCGCGGACAGTGGTAGGTGGCTTCCAATCCAAGATATCTGCCACTTTTTCAGGGTCAACTGACACACCTTCAGCGGACAGGACATGACCAAGGAATTGAATTCGATCTAGCCAGAATTCACATTTACTGAACTTGGCATACAGCTGGTGATCTCTGAGACGAGAGAGAACGACACGAAGATGCTTGGCATGATCTTCAGGAGTTCTTGAATAAACAAGGATGTCGTCAATGAACACGACTACAAATTTATCGAGCTCTGGCATGAACACAGAGTTCATGAGATACATGAAATGAGCGGGGCATTGGTCAAGCCAAAAGACATGACCAAGTACTCATATAGGCCGTATCTGGTGGTGAAAGCTGTTTTGGGAATATCTTCGGGACGAATTTTTATTTGGTGATAGCCAGATCTGAGGTCGATCTTGGAAAACACTCTGGCTCCAGATAACTGGTCAAACAGAAGATCAATGCGAGGCAAGGGATATTTATTTTTGATGGTGACCTCGTTGAGCGGGCGATAGTCAACGCACAGACGAAGGCTTTTGTCCTTCTTCTTCACAAAGATAGCAGGACAGCCCCAAGGAGATGAACTTGGGCGAATGAGACCCTTATCCAATAGCTCTTGCAATTGGATCTTCAGCTCTGCCAACTCTCTGGGAGGCATTCGATAAGCTCTACGGGATATAGGAGCAGTCCCGGGCTTTAGCTCTATGGCAAACTCAACATCACGGTCAGGAGGCAGACCAGGTAAATCTTCAGGAAAAACATCAGGGAACTCACAGACTACAGGGATGTCTCGGATCCCTTGATCATAGGTAGCATTTAGCTGTGTGGTAGCTGGTTTTGAAGGCATAGGAAGTTGGAGAAGGAGTTTGGAGGTACTGTTAGGAATATCCACTCTCACAACTCTATTCAAGATGTCTATCATGGCTTTATACTGACACATCCAATTCATGCCTAAGATGACATCTATCTCTTGATCGCGCAGTACTATCATGGTGGTAGGAAAGACATGTTTCCCCAACATTACTGGTATACTGCGGACCACTTCCTTAGTATTTATCCGCCCTCCAGGCGAAAGTATGCAGAAACTTTCTTTTAACTCCCCCATGGGCAACTCATGCTTGATGACAAAAGTGCGACTGATGAAGGAATGCGATGCACCAGAATCAAACAAGACGACTGCAGGATGATTGGCAACAGGAAACCTACCGAGCATGACGGGCTCTCCTTCTGGGATGTTACTGACGGTGGTGAAGTAGACTTGCCCGTGCTTCCTGACAAGCTTGCCCTTCTGGACGTGCTGCTGCGGTGCACGGTGCTGCTGCTGTGATCCTCCAGGGCCTTTCTGTGCATGCTGGGCATTCTTCTTGGGTTTTGGGCACTCGCGAGAGCCCAGTGACCAACTTGGCCACAGTTGTAGCATGGATGGTTGTAAGCTGTTTGTGGGGTGGTGACACGAACACCAGGGGCGTTCGGCTGAGTGGCACTTTGCTGGTTGGCATTGTGGGTGGTGGCCGCGGTACGAACGACCACTTGCTGATGGGGGTATGGGGCACGGTTTTGGTGGTGGCTGGGGTGGTAGATGATTCTTGGGCGCTTATGGTTGCTGGAGAAACTGCTAGACCCAGCCTTCTTCTTCTCTTCTCTTCCTGATACTGGCGGTTGCTTTCCTCGAAAGCAACAGCACGGTCAACGACATCATGGTAGGATCCGTTTAGGTTGTTGGACAGACCTCTGCGAATCTTAGGGTGCAGACCCCTGAGAAAACAATCTCTCTTCTTTTCCTCTGTGTTGACATAGTCAGAGGCATACTGACTGAGGTGGTTGAATTGTCCCACGTACTGCATGACGGTGGAATCTTTCTGTTGCAGGGCCAAGAACTGATCCAACTTCATTCTCATCAATCCCGAAGGGATGTGATGTGCTCTGAAAGCGGTGCGGAACTCTTCCCAGGTCAGCTGGTGACCTTCCGGCTGGGCCGCCAACAGGTTGGCGTACCAGGCACTTGCAGGACCACGGAGCTGCTGAGAAGCGAACCGAGGCTTCTGGATCTCCGTGCAGTGCAGAAGACTGAACTTTGTTCCATGGTGCGTAACCAGTCGTCAGCCTCGAGAGGTTCATCGGCCTTTGTGAAGACCGGTGGGCGTGTTTCAGTGAATTCCACATAGGTTGTCTCTTGGTTGTTGCGGCGACCACGGTTGCCGTTGTTCTGCTGCCCTTGATTCTGAGCCATCAGATTGGCAGCGGCGGCCAAGGCTGCAATGGCATCAGCTAGGGTAGCTGGTACAGGTGGAGGGTTTGGGAGACGGTCATCTCCAGCCTCCGGCTCCGGTACGGGTGTTCACAGGCATCTGTATAAGCAACTCGGAACTCAGCATATATGGAAAGGTTCTGAAACAACTTGATTGATAACTTCACTGATACAAAGATAGCTGACTTGATAAAGATGACAACAGACTGATAAGGTACGAAAAGAAAGATACATGCCAGACTTGGCAACAGACAGACTAACGCTCCCAAACCTAGACTAAGGTTTTAGGTAAGCAGATGGTACAGACACAAGGAGTCTAGTCATCATCGATGAAGATCAACTCTTCGTCATCATCATCATCCTCGATGATAAGCTCAGGCTCTTCCTCCTCATCTTCATCTTCAACGTGGACATCTTCAGCAGGTTCCACTTCCTCATTCTGATCGGGCTCGTGTTCCACTTCAGGTTCCTCCACGACTCCGTCTTCGGGGTCTTCCATAACCGGGGGTACCAAGGGATGGAGTTGATCATGCAGCTGATGCACTTCCTCATGAAGCATATCATTGTACTGCTCGATCTGGGCGGTGTATTGCTGCAGTCCATGGAGCTGGGCTCTGACACGTCCTCGCGGGTCCAAGCATCATTGCGCTGCTCGATAGCGCGAATCGTGTTCCGGTTAGCCTGCTCCAGGGAAGCTCGTGCCTCATAAAACTCCATGCGGGAAAGGTAGAAGTCATGCTCCATGTTCTCCATTTCAGCCTTCAGATTCTTGATTTCCTCCTTCAGCTGCTTGCGGGTGCGGCGGGGAAAGCGACGACCATTGGAGGATTCTCCAGTCTCTTCTCCGGTGCGTGGCGCCAGCTGGTGACGCGGCACACCGTTGGTCCAGTCGACTTGCGGGCAGTCCGCTTGATGATGGCCATATCTGGACAAGAGGTTATAGATGAGAAAGGCTAGCAAGAAAAAGGTATAGGCATACTAACCCAACGAACTCTTTATATACTTAAGTGAATGTGACATGATGCATGAATCGTTCCTACGGAACAAGGCAATGCAACTACTAAGGTAAGGTACATAGGGCTTATACAAGTTGTCTTGCTACTAGTTGCCAAAGACAAGATGAGATGAGAGAAGCAATTTGGACTCAAAATAGTCAAGTTTAGTTTTTGTTAAAAACATTTTGAAGTTTTCGCAAAAAGATTGCAACGTCATAGTGAGATGCTCCGATACCACTCTGTAACGTAACGGCTCTAATCCCATGGCCCACTGATCACCGTCAACCACTGACAGTCGATCCGTACAGCCAAGAGATTAGGACCGGTTCCGCTACTGGGCTACATCAGTGCCCGTTGTCCGCAGGATCATCTCACAATTCAGTTACAATCTCTTGAAACATTTTGACAAATTACATCGGATTACATACGGAAGACTTATATAACAATAGTTTTACAAACCAGGGTTCAACATAAATTAAAGTGAAGTTATTACAGACCATAGTTCAAATAGATAGAGTTGACAGAGTAGCATATGTTGACAACAACTGAAGGTAAAGATACTTCACCCAGCCCGAGGGTGATTAATCACTCATCGGCCTCATCGGCCTCTTCCTGAACAACAGTCACACAGCAGGGTCCAAGGCATACTGAGGAATCTGCCATACCTGCAACATGGGTAATAAAACCCTGAGTACAAAGGTACTCAACAAGACTTACCCGACTAAGAAAAGGGAGAAGACTCAGGAATGAAGGCTTAGGGTAGTCAAGGTAAGGCTTCAGCAAGATCAAGTATTTTGCAGAAAAGCTTTTTTTTTGTACCCTATTTTATTTTTGAAAGATTCAATATTCCTCAATTCTTCATCATTCATGATTCATTTTACATTTCAAACATTCCTAGTTGAGAACCACTCCCGTTGACAGTCAGTGGACCAAGTCTCCATAACCGAGGAGCAACGTTAATCCGGATAAATAATACTCAGCTGAGGATCCCTATCCACACTGCATATGTAGCCCCCAAGCTTGCATATGCCAACTCGTCTACCACGATTCCTCCAAGATTGGGCCCGGTCCTACGCCACCCGGAGTACAGTACACACTCCAATCCGGGACTCTAACCCACGTGGGTACATGCTACTTCCGCCATCTCTCCACTCCCAGTGCGCGGTTGTCGGTCCAATAATGGATTTCTCGGAGCCAGAGCTTTCCGTAGTATGTGAATAGTTACAAGTCTTGACCAGCAGGCCCCCCTACGGATGGTCCCTACATTTTCCAGCCAGCGACAAGCACCTCGGGACTCTAACCCAAGAGTACAGGTCCTGTCAGTTTTTCAACCCTGTCCCGGTCGGTTGTCAACTGTTGAGCCCCGGACTACAACATGACAGCACCGTACGCAAGGACAACCTCTCCTTCCCATTGACTAAGTACGGATCAGATACTTAGCCAATAGTGGGAGTAAAGCCAAAATCCCATAAAGATTCTTAAGTGATCACACTTTTGAAATTGGCATTTTTATTGCAAATCTATTTAATAGCATTGCTAAGCATTTTTCAAATACCTTGTGAAAGCAGGTATCGGGTGTATCAGTGGTCAAGGTGGGATAGTGCATCAATTAGGATAGCACACAACTCCTATGAACCTAATGCAATAATTTAACCCAAAAGCATTTAAGGAAACATTTTATAAAATTCAAGGAAAGGGTTAAATGCACCGGGGCTTGCCTTGGATGGCAAAGAGAGCAGACTCGGGGTAGGAGTAGGTGTCGGAGCTCGGGGTTGCCTCGGGGACAGATCCTTCGGTGGCTACCTCGACTTCAGGTCCTTCTTCGTCAACTATACGGATGCAATGATGAATGCACATGAGAATGATGATATGGACTTATGGTGCAAGACAATTCCACTGATTCTAGATTACTTTTAAGCAAGGCATGATTGAACCCTAGGTTGAGCATTAAAGGTAACCTTTTCTTCCTTAAGCAATATTGATTAACTAACCCTTAATATAATTATCCTAAGCATCAACCAAACATAGCATCACAAACATCATAGACCAAAGGGTAGGGGTCTATGAACATCAATCAATCCAAGATCACATCATCAACACTTATTACCAACCCTAACCTCTTTTCTATTTTCTTAAATTAATTAAAAAGGTCATTTTATGAAGTTGCTCCAAAAATTACCAAATTAATCACATATGTTCATCATGGTGTAGATAGATGGCAAAACAAATTTCATAATTTTGGAGGTCATTAAGGTGCTCAATTAAATCTAGACATTTAATTAACAAAAGGCACTATTCAAGAATTAAAATAAAAGCTCAAAAAACAACTTGCTCCAAAAGACTTCAAATTTTACCAGAGACTAGTCATGGCATAAGAAGCTCACAAAAATTTGTCTCATGGTTTTGGAGTTATAAATCACTCTCCAAAATACCAAAACCTTCATTTATTAATTAAAAGGGAGATTTTTCATTTTCAAATTTTTGCAGAAAAGTCAAGTTTTATATTTTTATAAAATACTCCAGAGCATAAGAGTCTACCACAAAATTTCAGCATTTTTGGATGCACACAGAAAATCATACAAAAAGATGAAATTTGAACACTATTCACATGTTTGAAAAAGAAAAACGGCACTGTTCTTCCCTTCCCGCGTTTGCCGGCGGCCGGACGGCGGCGGCGCTGCTACGCCGGCCACTGCGGGCGCTCCGCGGCGAAACTGAGGGTACGGAAGCAACAGGGAGCTCACCGGCGTCGATTGCGGGGCTCGGCGAGGTGAGGGGATGAACGGAGGGGTGAGTTCGACGGTGACCGGCGGACGGCGGACGGCGGTGATCGTCGACTCGGCGTTCCTGTGCGACACAAGCGACCACAAGGGGTCAGTCAGAGACGCAAAGGAGCAAGGAAGGTGATGCGGGGGTCAGTGGAGGATGATCAAGGCCGGAGAGGGAGTATTTCACGATCCCGACCTCGACGGGATTCTTGCCGGAGATGACAACGACGAGCTACGCCGGGCGAATGGAGGCGGTAGCGACCAATTGAGGGGTGTGAAGCTGCGCAAGGACTTGGCAGAGCTTCTGGGCTAGCTGGGAGAGAAGCGGCGGCTCGGGTTCGCTCTGGCCACGGTGACGGGGTTGGTTCTGCTCCGGCCGGCTCGGCGGGTTTCTTATAGTCGCGGCGAGAGCGAGCAATCGGCTGAGCAGAGGCGGATAAGAACGAGTGAAGCGTGCGCGATCGATTACACACCAGGAGGTCAGCGGTTTGGCACTCAGGGCCGGGCGCACGGCTCACCGGCGGCGAACGCGTGGCGGCGACGCACTGCGGCCGGTAGGGGACGGGAACAAAGTCAGCTGGAGACGGTTCGCGTGCGCAATCGAGTGCTGAGCATCGGCGTGGAGTCGGTTTGGCCGAAGGAGCTTCGGACACGCGGCGGCACGCGACTCCGGCGAGGGCGCGCGGCCGGGCCCCCCCTGACTCGCCTGGGAAGATGAACAGTCTAGGGTGTAGGGTTTGACTTTTGGCTAGTTTCTGTATTTCGCAAAATACTTTCAAAATTTGAACTGTGTGACAAAATCAAAACACCAAAGTTGTTCAGAAAAGTGAGATCTACAACTTTGTCAATATGAACATTTTCAAATTCCAAATAGTTTTTGAACTACAATCAAAAACAGAAAAGGGGACACTTTTTCAAACTTGATTCAAATCAAAATTACTCTGGATTTCAAACTGAAACTTGAGAATCTTTCAATATGAAAGTTGTTCCATTTGACAAAACCTATAACTTTGCTAATATACACTTTTCTGAAACTCAAAAGTTTTTGAATAAATTTTTGAAACTGAAAAGGGGACAAAAACTGGAATTGAATGAATTTGAAATTACTTCAATTTTATATAGAAACATGGAAATCTGTAAATACCAAAGTTGTTCCTCTAGGTCAGATTCACAACTTTGCTTTTTGAACCAACTCAAAATTTTGAATTTTGAAAAGTTATTAAAAGGGAATAAATCCAGGATTTGGGATTTTAGGGTTTTGCAAAAGGAATTCAATTCAAATCTGATTTTTGAACTTTGATATCAAAGCAACAAACATCAGGGCACTAATTTGAACAAGAATTATATAGAACTAGGCACAGAGGTGAAATTACCATTTTGCCCCTATAGGAAGGAGTGGGCTAATAAGGGTTTTTGCAATAGAGGTACATCACATAAAATGATACACTTAGCAAATGCATACACATGAAATCATGATCAAGATGATTAATGATGCTAATGATGATATGTCAAGTTAATTACATGCTTAAATACCAGAGGTGTTACATAAGCTTCCCACCCCTCTCCATAGACCCTGCCTGCCACATGCTCGACCGAATGCCTTAACCAAGGTTCATGCCGAACTATACGTGTTCTCGCCTTAATGCTCGCGCAGATCATTCCGGCGAGTTGTCGTGGTGCCCCAACGTGTCGGTTCTCTCTCCTCGCTTCGTCCAATCGTCGCGTCTTGGCAGGTAGCAAAGCCACGCCTCATCTTTCTTATCTCTCTTTGCTTTGCTTCCGATAGGGTTTCTTATCTCTAGCTTATGTATGCTTATGTATATCCCTATCCATCTCTTGCAGCGAGTCGGGACCGTTTTAGTGAGCAGTGTCACAGTGACAGCTAAACCCGGGGCCAAGCTCGCGGATACGGAACGAGGCCAAGCCTCTGAGGTTCAGTCCAGCTTCTCTTGTGTCAGTGGCAGTGGTACTCCGTGGTAGTGCGTCTCGTCAGTGGCCGTGGTTTTCAGTGGTAGAGTTTCTTAGTCACTTGCAGTGGTTCTGGTCTTGTAGCGATGGCTCGCTACAAGAACGTCGGTGGAGGTCCTGGGGCCGATCCTCCTCCCCCGCGCCCTCCCTCTGGTGACAAGGGGAAGCGTCCTCAGAAGCTCATCTCCAAGAAGCGCAAGCGCCTCGACCGCGATTCAGAGATAGCCCTTACAGCAGCTTGAGCCGCCGAGAGGGCAGAGCATGGTGGTCAGGCCGGTGGCCTTCGTATTTGAGACCCGGCTTCAGCTCAGGAGGGTCAGGGGGTACTGGTCAGCAGACCGGTCCGCGCGTTCGTGACTTACTCACCGAGCAGCAGGTTCAGGCCTTACTTCAGACGAGGTCGGAGTCGTCCGGGTTCACGGTCACGAGTACTCTCTCGACGACCCGGCTGACGTCCTCCCTCCTGACTTTTAGTTCCCGTCAGAGGCAGCTTCAGCTCTTGTGGCAGCTACAGCTAGTGGGTCAGCTCCAGAGCCTAGTTCAGCTATAGAGACCCAGGCAGACGGTCAGACAGAGGAGCAGCCAGCTCAGCAGCCACTCCGCAGGTCCAACCCGCTCTCGCACTCAGGTGTCTCCTTGACCTGAGGGGCAGTGGCGGGGTGGTCGACCCCTCCGAGGCACAGGGACCCCCACCTGTGGAGCACTTGACCTGCGGGCGGCGACAACACATCAGGTTCAGGCACTACGTCTGATTCCGTACGAGGAGTGGGGGTCCCAGCTGCCAGGCACCCTCAGGCCGCCGAGGGGTTCTACACAGTTCTTCAGGAGGACTTTTACAGAGCCTATGTCAACAGCGGCGTCCACATCCGTGCTCACAGAGTTTGCCCGCTGGAGACGATATTGCAGTTGCTGGGGAGGCCATCCGTCTGATGCTTTCATATCTACCTGGCTTAGCAGATCTTCTTGGACAGGGTGGCCTGTACATCGAGGATTGGGTGCGACAGTTTTAAGCGTCCCTATGGATCTCCCCGGATCACCGGTTCCTCCATTTTGCCTTCAGGGGGAGGTCCTACAGGCTCTATAGTGCCCGTGCCAAAGAGTATCTAGGTCTGACAGCATATATCCGACCAGAGTGGCACAAAGTCTGCTATGGTGAGACAGAGCCACCCAGGCGACCACACGCAGGAGTGATTCCACCAGCCGACCTAGTTCGTGCCTGCTTCCGGGAGCCATTCGACGAGGGGGGTCCAGCCGGCGTCCTCGTGACTTGACGCCAACGGCCCGTCTCATGAACGAGGTTATGAGGCGCACTTCTACCCCGGATAGGATAGAGAGAGGGGCTTACATGCATTCAGCTATGGCTAGTCACCACCTGGTTTCACAGCTCGAGTTTGACATTTGGATGTCATTATTTCTGAGATGGAGGACACATTGGCCGAGGGCTTCAAGGGTCACCGCCAGCTTCCTTATGCTCACGTGATCTGTTACCTTTTGAGGCGGATGATTCCGGGATTGCTTCCAGAGCTTCTTCAGTCCCCGATGGAGTTCCCCGTGTACGACATGCGCCAGATTGCCGGGGACCGTCCAGACACTCGTCCCAGAGGTCAGCGCCAGAGGCGGTTGTCACAGAGACAGAGGCACAGCAGGACGAGACTGTCAGTCAGTTGGCAGAGGCTGAGCTCGCAGCACTTGAGGCAGAGGGAGAGGACCCCGACGATGAGTTTCCGTCTGACGGCACCGACGACGACTACGCTCCTCTTCGAGGATGCGTCCACAGGGTGCTCACGACTCTGAGGCCTCCTCCTCGCGTATGGCAGGCTCCGACCCAGCACTTCTCGCTATCCTCTCTAGGATGGAGAGCAGCAGCAGTCCTGTCTCTCTGAGGAGGTTCAGCATCAGGCTGAGGAGCAGCGACGACAGGCACAGGAGCAGGGCCGACTGGCGGAGGCACAGGCAGTGGCAGCAGCTCGGGCACAGGAGCGCCAGGACACTCTCCAGAGGCAGATGATTCAGCTTCAGACACAGACTCTTGCCTTCATGGAGAGGATGCCGCTCTTCCCCAGTTACCCCAGCCACCTCAGTTCAAGCTGGCAGCAGCCCGGACCGTCGACCTCGTTCTACACGTCAGCTCCTTCATCGACGGTCTCGCCCTTTCCGCAGTACCCGTAGTGGTTCTCACCTCTGCCAGGGCAGCAGCCAGGGTCACGCCGATCCGCTCCGGTTTCACTCCTACTCAGACGGAGTCGATCCTCGTGACCCCTCGGAGTTTGGAGGCTACTTTCAGCGAGCTCACCGGCCTGCCTACACCGCTAGCGTTTCAGTTGCCGTTGACCTCAGCTCCAGCTCCTGCTCCAGCTACTGGCACTACAGAGACTCTCCCTTCCTCAGTAGCGTCGTCCGAGCCACCGGTCTCTTAGAGTTTGACTTTGCTAGTCAGTTCAGCGCCTGAGGCTTCGACGACAGTGTCAGTGGCAGTGACCGAGACCGTGGACCCTCCTTCAGCGACAGAGCTTCCAGAGTCAGAGCTCCCAGCGCCAGCGACAGCTCCTGAGTTGGCTGAGCAGACCCAGACTGCTTCACCTACATGTCCAGTGTCCAAGGGTCAGGCAGCTCACAGTTCGTCGTCCGACGAGGAGGCCTACCTTGCTCAGTTTGAGACACTCCTGCGCACCTCGTCGCCCGAATCGTCTGCTCCCGTCCCGCTTCCGACCCTTAGTTTTGGTCTTTGATGCAAAGGGGGAGAGAGCGTATGTTAGACTTAGAGGGGGAGCCTGTGAGAGAGTTTCGGTTCTTTTGTATGATCTTGCACTCGTATGCATTCATGTTTATCTTTTGGCACTTGTACGGTTTATGTATGACTTTTGGAGTGGACATGTTATGTTTCACTTGCTATATACTTCATGTCACTCCTTTATGCTCAGTTATGACATGTCATGCTTCACTCGTTATTTTATACATGTCATTTGATTATGCTAATTTACTTTGCTTCCGCACTTATACTCTGATAAATGAGCTTGTTCATAAGTACTTGTGTTAATTCGTATATGTTGAGTACTTATGTGGACTTGGTTTGTATAAGCATGCCTAACCCATTTTGATCTTATTGTCACATGCTTATATGAACCAAGCTTTTGAAAACCTCTCTTTCAAACATACTTGAGGTTGTCATCAATCACAAAAAGGGGGAGATTGTGAGCATCTAGGCCCCTAGTGGGTTTCGGTGATTGGATGACAACGGTAAATTACTATGACTAACGTGTGTTTTGCAGAAACAATTGAGTTAGGTCATGGTAATGGTGATCGTGAGGGCACTATGGTATTCATGCCCCCTTATTTGTGGAATTCGTTCGGTTTTCAAAGGATGGACGACGAAGACGGTGATAGGCTAGTTCTAAGTGTCATTTGGTGTTGAAGGACACTAAGAGTAGCATAGGTCTTTGTTTTATCTTTGGCCGTATATTAAGAGGGGTTTGAATGGGTAGCTTGACCTAGGTGAGACTTTTGAGTTAGGTGTGGTGCACACTTGTTAACCAAAGCCCTAGGTAGCTTAGAAAAGTCCCTAAGATCATAAGGAAGAAAGTTCGTGAAGGGAGCGTCGCAAACCGAAGTCGTTTGGACTTCAAATAGCGACCGGACGCTCCAACCCTAATGACGGACGAGGGGGGCATGCGTCCGATCAGTAGTGTTGGCTGAGGAGCGGGTGGCTGTGACCGGATGCTTCTCAGTAATCGACCGGACGCACCTGGCGGGTGAGTCCGGTCGCATGCAGAGAGGTTCCAGAGAGCAAAAACGTCGACCGGATGCATGAGAGCATCCGATCAACGCTTCATACAGGCCTCTGCTTCATACAGGTGTCACCCCGACAGTGCGTCCAGTTAGTGTGTAAACTGGCTGGATTTACCCCTTCGTGCATGTTTTGAGTTGGGGGGTATAAATATGCCTCCCCCTCATTCATGTTGTTACCTTGCTCATTTGAAAGGTTGCCAAACACATTGTGATTCCAAGTGAGTGCAAGAGGCCTAGTGAGGTTGAGAGATTTGATAATTGAGTGATCAAACACCTCATTAGTGAATAGAGAGTAGCAAGTGTGCATCCACCCATCTCATTAGCCTGGCGTTGGTCAAGTGAGAGTTCTTGCTTGATACTCTTGGTGATCGGCATCACCTAGACGGCTTGGTGGCGATCGGAGAGCTTGGTAATCATCCGGAGGCATTGTGGATGACCCAAGCCAAGTTGTCACCGGTAGCGAGCGATTCACCGGGCCGGAGTGGCGAAGAATCAGCTCGTAGTGAGCACTTGATCCTTGCGTGGATCAAGGGGAGTGATACCCTGCGCGGGTGCTCTCCACGAGGACTAGGGGGGTGTGCCGACACCTCGATACCTCGGCAAAAAGATCGTCGTGTCATCTCTACTCTCTTCTCTACGCATTTACCTTTAAGCAATTCAATTCCGCATTTACTTGTTGTTCTTTCATAAGTTGAATTGCCATGCTAGAGTAGAGAAATGGTTTAGCGATAGTCTTTTGTGCAATTGATTCTTGCCAAACACACTTCTAGGCACTAGGGGGTTAATTGGGGCTTGATAGGTTTTATTATCGCAAGAAGTTTTAGAAAAGCCCAATTCACCCCCCCCCCTCTTGGGCATCTTGATCCATTCAGGTGTGGATCACTTTGCCCTTCTGTGGCAAACACTCCTCCTGGATAGGTGGCATCGTATCAAGCTTGTTCTTTAAGTGATTTGGTTTGGGATACCACACTTGGTTCTTGGGTGGAGCTCTCGGAGGTTCTTCAAACACTCCATCCTTGGTGTTAGGCTTGAGGGGCTCTTTGGGTGGAAGCTTGGTAAGTTTGGGAGTAGTGGTGGAGTTGGGCTTCTCACTCGGGTTCAAACCACTCGACTCTCCAATCTTCCAAAAGCAGAAAGATCCACACCCGGAGCAAAACCTACACCAGGACCTCCAGCAGCTCGCTTGAATTGGGAGATCATCATCCCGAGCTGTGGCTCACCACAAGACACCCGTGACAAGATGGTCCGAAGGTATGTGTTTTCTCCTCGGTTTGCATCTTGTCATGCTTCACATTAGCAATCTCCAACTCCAAACCCTCACACAAAGCGCACCTAGTCAAACAAGTGCTATCCGATCCGATGGCCCTCGCCACAGAGCCACAATCTCTTGGCAATCTTCTCTACCTACTCGATTGCAAGACAGGACAAGTCTTGCACGCACCCAACAGCGAGGGTCTAGCCTTCACCTCATCCACCTCTCCTACCAACACAAATACTTGCTTCTCAAAGTGAGAAGGTTAGTCATGTGCGTGGTGCACATCTCACACTCCTCCTCATCATCAGTAACGACCACGGTGGACTTGACAGAATCAAGCTCCTTCACCGTATCCTCCCACTTCTGCCTAAACTCCTTGAGCTCTCTAGCGGCTCGCCTAAGCAACTTATCTTGACTAAGGAACGCGGCAGTAAGTTTCTCGACCTCAGCGGAAAGCTCATCGTGGGTCAGAGATACCTGGGAGGTGTCGTCGTCGTCGTCCGATGGGAGTTCACCAGCTCGCGTCGACCTCCTTGCCGAGGGACATGGTGCAGAGGCCATCGTCGTCGGCAAAGAAGCAGAGGCCGTTCAGCTTGTCCTCGATCCTCTTCTTCTTCTCGGACTCGTCGTCGCTTGAGCAAGCGGAGTCATCATCCGAGCTGTCGACGTCGCTGAGCGTGGCGAAGAATGCATGCTGCTCAGCCGGGGCCTTCTCCAAGTACTTCTTCTTGATGTACTCCTTGTCGAAGTCGCCCCTTCGCTTGTGCCTCGCGGGGACGTACTTCTCCTTGCGCTTGCCAGAGTCGTACTTGTGCCCATGGTCACCCTTCCCAGATGAGTTCTTCTTGGGGCAGTTGGCGACGAAGTGGTCGGGGTCGCCGCACTCATAGCATCCTGAGCGTCCTCCTCCGCGGCGACGGTTCATGCGGTTGTTGTGGAACCACGAGAACCGGTTGGCGAGCATTGCCAACTCGTCATCCCCCAAAGACTCCAGCTAGTCCTCTGTGACAGAAAAGAGAGACAAAAGAGCAAAGCCTCCAGAGGGGTTAGCAGAAGAGCCAGAAACCAAAGCCATCGACGGGCCAGAAGGATTTCATAAGAAGCCCTCGCCATGGCATCAAATCTCACTGAACTTGAGCTTACTGAAGAGCTCGTCGCACGTGAGGGTCTCATAGTTAGGTGATTCGATGATCGCGTGAACCTTGGAATTCCACACCGACCGATCAAGAGTATGGAGTAGCTTCAAAGCTCTCTCATGTTCATCGAAAGGCAACAGCTCCTTGTTAGCCCTCATCCTGTTGACAATCACCTGAAAGCAAGCGAATAAACATTCTATGCTCTCGCCAGGCATGTGTCGAAAGTTCTCATACTCTCGCTTGAACGACCAAACGAGCTCGTAGAGTCGGGAATTTGACTTGAGAGGTTTCCCTCAGGAAAGTGCATGAGGGTAGCCCAAAATCTCCCGAGCCGTAGCGAGGTGAGAAACACGATCAAACTCACTCATGCTCAAACATGAGAAAAGAGCATTACATGCTCGGCTATTGGCATCGTGCTCATCGATCTGATGCTGAGTCACATGAGCAGCCAAGACAACGTAATCAGAAGAGTTGCAAAAATTCCCAGATGGAAGCACCCAAACTCTGCAGATAGGCCGACATGCGTATCTTCCAATATGCATAGTTCGTCCCATCGAAAAACGGCGGTTTGCCCATGCCGCAATCCATGTCGCCTTCTGTGGATCTGGAACCGGTTAGGTGGAAGATCCTTAACCTGCTTCGATACCAATTGAAGGACCAAGAAGCAACAGAACGCGACCAGAGGGGGGGGTGAATGGGAGCTTCAAATTTTCCTTTCGGAAACTTGACACCACTTTCCCAAGAATCAACCCCAAAAACAAACTCTAGAAGTGATAGTGTCCACGACCCTAGATGTAGGGTGGATGCTTCCAAGAAGCAGCACAGCGAGACACTATACAACTCTAGAAACTCAACGCAACAGGCGGAAAACCAAATCCGACAACGGACGAACAAACTGCGAACGGAAACGCGCAACCCTCACTGACAGACTCTGAAGAGCGTCCGGTCAGGTTGGATCAGACGCGTCCGGTCAGCTCAAGAGCGACCTGGGAGCTCTCTGAGTTGGACCAGACTCACAGTGAGGAGCGTCCGGTCACAACCCTGTAGCGTCCGGTCAGGCACAAACAAAGCCGTGAACAGTAGAAGAGTTGTGTCCGGTCGTTCACGGGAACCAGCGTCCGGTCACGAGCGTTCGGTCAAGTCGCGAGAAACACAGTAAAGACGTTCAACGACCGGACTCTGGGGGTGCGTCCGGTCAGCTGACCCCAAGCGTTCAATCACCCCGAAAAGTCTACTGTCGTCCACCGATTTGGCTCAATGTCACCCAAAACAAATCCTCTAGGGATAAAATTGGTGAGAGGAGTCACAAGGAAGATAGTGAGCTATCTCTAAGAGATCATGGCTCGAACCTATCTCCAAATCGATGAATCGAAAGAAATTCGGGGGAAGGTAGTAGAAAAGCTTGACCCGAAATCAAAATCGAGCGATCTCCTAGACCGTGAAGTTAGTTAGAGGTGAATTCCTTCGGTGGAAAGAAGTGCCTCACGATCTAGAACAACTTGGTTCAAAACGGATTTGCATGAAGAAAACCGAGCAAAGAGATCAAGCGATGGGAAAAACGTGAGAGAAAAAGGATTCCGCGAAGAACACGAACGAAACACAAATCACAACCACGAATTGCAATTGTGTGGCTAGCACACGCTACAACAGTGAGGTTACGGCCTCACTCCTCAAAAATCTCATGAACACAGAGGTATTGTTCTCTTCTCTGTGGATCTCAAGTTCGCTACAACAGGGGAGAGGGAGAGCAGGAAAACCTAGAAGCAAAAGAGCAAATGACTGAGATATTTGGGAGGAGGGTGTCTTCCCCCTACTTAACCTATTCCTAATTCCTACTCTATTCCTATTCTACCCCTCTCTACTTACAGAGCGAACCAGCTAAACCCTAAGGTTATTCTGGACCAACTCGTGGTAGGTAGATCCGACGGCCACGCCCGCACAACTCGTAGCGTTGCCTCGACGCAACCTCCCGATGCCGCCACGTGCCGCCACCGCTCCGCGTCCTTTTCCTGGACGTTGCACCACCGGTTTTGAGGCCCAAACCGGGAAACCAGCCTTCACAGCCAACCCCGGTTTTGAGGCCCAAACCGGGAAACCAGCCCACCAGCGTCTGAGTTTTGAGGCCCAAATCAGCAAACCCGCAGCGCCCAGGTTTTGAGGCCCAAAACCTGGAAAACCGTCCTCAGCCCGAGTTTTGTGGCCAAACTCGGAAACCGTCCGCCACCCAGGTTTTGAGGCCCAAACCTGGGGAAACCGTTCTCCACCCGATGGTTTTTCTCTGGCTCTACCACCAAACCGATGCCGTAGAGGGGATGCACCACCCGTGCACCCCGTCCACCGACACGTGTCCCCAAGTCCATGACTTAGGCAACACATGACCACAAGTCTTCGCTCGTCGCTGTCCCAGGCTGCAGCCACCACAGCTGATCCTCGGGCCACCGGTCCATCAGTCAAGCCTCACGTCCGCCCTTCGCCACTCTGGTCCATCGGCACGGCACGTCTCTACTTGACCTTCACCTTGCCTCTGATCACTGTATCCGTGCTCGACACCTGCACAACACAAGCCAAAGAACATGCGCATCATCCCAGTGACAATCACTCATCACTCAGAGACTCGGGCATAACACCCATGTATCCGCACTAAGCATAATATCAGGCCTAGATGCACAAAAGGTAAAGCAATGAACCGATCATAGAGCGATATACCTTTTGGTCCACTGACTTACATCCTCATTAGATCAAGATGTCCATTCGTAGTCATGGGGGTCTTGAAGGGTTTGGCCTTGTCCATCTCAAACTTCTTTAGCTGTCTCTTGTATACTTGGTTTGACTGATGAATGTGCCATCCTTGAGTTGCTTGATTTGGAATCAAGAAAATACTTCAACTCACCCATCATGGACATCTCGAACCTTTTGGTCATGATCATACTAAATTCCTCAACAAAAAGTCCAATTAGTACTACCAAATATTATGTCATCAACATATATTTGGCACACAAAGATATCATTATCGACTTTGCGAGTAAATAAAGTAGCGTCGGCCCTTCCTATCTCAAAACCGTTTTTGAGTAGGAAGTCCTTAAGGCAATCATACCACGCTCTAGGGGCTTGCTTGAGCCCATAGAGTGCCTTGTCGAGCTTGTAGACGTGGTTGGGAAACTTGAGATCTTCAAACCGGGTGGTGGTTGCTCCACATATACCAATTCGGAGAGGGGGCCGTTGAGGAATGCACTTTTCACATCCATTTGGTATAGCTTGAAAATCATGGTGAGTAGCAAAGGCAAGTAATATGCGATTGACTCAAGCCTAGCTACGGGAGCATAGGTTTCCCCAAAATCCAAACCTTTGATTTGGGTGAAACCTTGAGCCACCAACCATGCTTTGTTCCTTGTTACCACGCCATGCTCGTCTTGTTTGTTGCGGAAGACCCATTTGGTTCCTATCACATTTTGCTTGGGTCTTTCCACCAAGGACCAGACTTCATCCTGGTGAAGGTGAGTTGTTCAGCTCTTCTTGCATAGCCATCACCCAGTACGAATCATCAAGTGCTTCTTCCACCCTAAGAGGTTCCAAAGGGGAGACAAACAAGTAATGTTCACAAAAACTCGCTAAACGAGAACGTGTTGTTACCCCACGTCGTATGCTCCCCCAAGATGTTGTCAATGGGATGATCCCATTGAATCGTATGATGCACTTTAGGATGTGGCACAAGTGATCTCCTTTGAATGGGTCCATCTTCATCTTCTTGTCACATGTGGGATGACCCCATCATCTTGTCGGTCTTCATGTTGAGCTTGTGCTTGATCATCAAGTTGATGTTGCATTTGACCACCATTTGCACCTCCATCTATCGGAGTTGCGGAAGCTTCACCATGTACATTCGAATGCACATGATGGACATTTGAATCTTGTGGAGTGTGCAACGGATCATCATCATCATCTTGAATTTCAATAGGTCTCACATCACCGGTTGCAAGCTTCTTGATTGCTTCGGATGGAGACATGTCATCACCTACAAGCTCATCATTGACTTGCTCCTTTTGGGAGCCGTCGAATTCATCAGAAGTCACGTCTACCGTTAGCTCAATAGTGCCGGTGGCATTGTTGAATACGCGGTAGCCGTGTTCGCTAGTACCATAACCAAGTAGAAAGCCTTCATGTACCTTAGGTGCAAACTTTGAACTTTTGGCTCTCTTGTTAAGTATGAAACATTTGTAGCCAAAAACTCGAAAGTAATGCACCTTTGGTTTGTTACCGGTTAGAAGCTCGTATGGCATCTTGTCCCTTAGCTTGTGGAGGTAGAGGCGGTTGATAGCATGACACGCGGTGTTCATCGCCTCCGCCCAAAAGCCATGGGAAGTCTTGTACTCATCCAACATAGATCTTGCGACTTCAACAAGAGTTCTATTCTTCCTTTCCACAACCCCATTTTGTTGTCGGGTATATGGAACGGAGAACTCATGCTTGATTCCTTCATCATCAAGATATTATTCTATATTGGTGTTTCTAAACTC
Source organism: Coix lacryma-jobi var. lacryma-jobi (assembly GCA_009763385.1). Taxonomy (NCBI): domain Eukaryota; kingdom Viridiplantae; phylum Streptophyta; class Magnoliopsida; order Poales; family Poaceae; genus Coix; species Coix lacryma-jobi. Next base: position 63,252,367 of record CM019829.1, on the reverse strand, counting down.
GGTCCCATTGTCGCTTCTCCTTTCTTGATCTTCAGCTCAAACTCATTTTGAGCCCTTCTAGCAAACTTCTTGAAGATACATTGGGTCTCGGTTTTATCTGCTAAAAAGAACACCCACGTGAAACGAGAAAAGTCATCGACAATAACGAAACCATATTTGTTACCGCCGATGCTTTGGTAAGCAACGGTCCGATGAGGTCCATGTGAAGCAGCTCCAATGGACTTGTGGTTGATACAACGTTCTTCATTGGATGCTTTGCTCCAACTTGCTTTCCTGCTTGGCACGCACTGCAAATCCTATCTTCCTCAAACGAGACATTGGTTAGTCCAAGGATGTGCCCTTCCCTTTGAAGTTGGGCCAAGTTCCTCATCCCAACATGAGCTAGTCGACGATGCCAAAGCCAACCCATGCTAGATTTTGCCATTAGACATGTTGTAGGTTCTACCTTACTAATTGAGAAGTCAACTAGGTAAAGTTTTCCCTTCAACACGCCTTTAAAAGCAATAGAGGAATCCCTTCTTCTAGAGACGGTCACACCCTTATCTGTAAAGAGACAATCATAACCCATTTCACAAAGTTCAGAAACGGATAGCAAATTGTAACTCAACGAATGCACAAGTAATACATTAGATATGGAATTGTCAGTTGAGATAGCAATTTTACCCAAACCAAGCACTTCTCCTTTACCATTGTCACCAAACACGATGTTGTTGCATGAGTCGTTGCTTCGTTGGAAGGAGGAGAACATTTCTTTTGCCCCGGTCATATGATTGGTGCATCGACTATCCAACACCCAACTTGACCCACCGGAGGCATATTCCTACAAAACAAGATTATGTTCTTGATTTAGGTACCCAAATGAGATTGGGTCCTAGGGGGTTAGTGACATATGCTTTTGCACCCAAACATTTCTCATAATTTCCCTCTTCTTGAGGGCACCAACATACTTAACAGACAATCTTGCCGTTTTCTCCCCAACAACACAAGTAATCACATGTATAGGCTTCTTGATATAGGCTTTTGTTGCTTCGGGACTCCACTTGCTCTCCTTGTTGATCTTACCATTAGCAAGTGGAGGCATAGGGTTGGGCAACCTTGTTGGCCTTGTTCATAAGGTCAAAGAGAGGAACCCCTTTGTTAAAGTTTACAAAGGGTACCCCCTTTACCATCTTCCTTCCATTGGCCTTGCCACCATACTATTGTACCCAATCCCATCCTTGATGGATGGATGTCTTTGCCAGTCTTGAGGATATCCTTTGGTTGTTTCCATCTTGCACTTGCAACCATTCCTCAAGATCATGTTCAACTGTTGGATCTCTTTGCTCTTTTCTCTAACTCAACAATGTTAGTTGCACAAGCATTGATATCAAAACTTTATAACATCTATTGCAACCATTACTTGTTGAAGCTTAGAGTTGTCGGATCCTTAGGAGTAGTTGAAGAGGTACTACTCCAAAGAGTGTTTGTAGCTTAGTTCAAGAGTTTGATATTTATCTTGAGAGCTTGTGAGGCTCTCTTGAACCAAGCTAATCTTACTCTTTAGATTAGCAATTTGAGTATCATTGCTCGTGGAACACTCCTTAGCCAACTTCTTGTTAGAGTCGTTAGCTAAAGATAGTTCCATGGTCAATTTCTCAACCTTCAACTTCCCTCGGCAAGAGAGGCTTCCATGCAAGGTTCTTTTCTCTCTCTTGAGAGATCAAGTCCCTTTGCAAAAACAAGACTCCATTCCGACTTTCCAATTACTAAGCAATTTTATATTTTTGGTCCACCCTTTTTACCAAACTTTCTTATGATAGTTAGTTCAAATTCATCCATGTCATCATCACTAAATTCATCACTAGAACAAATAGGAGAGTGAGGTGATACCTTCTCATCCTTAGCCATGAAGCAAGAATGAGTGACATCATCGTCATCGTCGGTGAGGTCCTCGAACAAGCGTGATGATGTCGGCGAGGTAGTCATGTTGAGGAGAGGACTTGGAGAAGAAGTCTTGTGTATGGCGATGTTGGTCGCTCCCTTTTCTTTCTCCTTGCCCTTGCTCATCTCTTCATCACTTGAGTCATCTTCGGAGAACCATTCTTCACCAAGATGAGCTTCACCACCTCTTCTTCTTCTTTGCTTCCTATCATGAGTCTTGCTATATTTGTTCTTGTTCTTCTTTTGTGGACAATCAGCGATGAATGATCGTCTGCACCACACTCATAACAAGTCCTCTTCTTTGACTTCTTGAAGTATCCACCTTTGCCCTTCTTGTACATTTTCTTCTTCATAATCTTCGGAAGTTCTTCACAAGAGAGCAATCTCATCATCGGAATCGTCGCTTTCATCACTTGATGAATCATGTTGGGCCTTGCTTCCTTCTTCTTGGTTTGCCTTGAGAGCTACCACCTTCTTGTGGCTTTCCTCTTGATCTTCTAGAGCTTCATCATCCAAGACTTCATGATGCTTTATTTGGGCAAGCATCTCATGAGGTCCCATGCTCTCATAGTTGGGTCTCTCCATGATGATTGATGCAAGTGTCTTGTTCTTCTTTCTATATGCTCTGAATAGCTTTCTTGCAGCTGAGTTGTCATCCCACTTTTGTGTCTCCAGAGCTCTAATCTTATTGACCAATGTCACGAATCTATAAAACATTTGTTGAGTGGTCTCTCTTTTCTTGATAGCGAAGTTCTCAATCTTTCCTTGAAGAAGCTCAATGTTGCACTTCCTCACACATGCATCACCCTCATACGATATCTTGAAAGTGTCCCAATCTTCTTGGCATTCTCCATTCCATGTACCTTGTTGCTTTCTTCAGGCTTAAGGGCATGATAGAATCAATGATGCGGCTTGAACATTTTGTTGAAACTCAACCCACATCATTTTCGGTGAACTCTTCGCCTTTAACATGACTTGGTCCACTTTTGACAATCTCCCAAACTCTTGCAGTAAGAAGATGCAGCTCATCTTGTGTGCCCAATCATTGTAATTGATTCCGTCGAAGGAGGGTGGGTTTGCCTAGATTGATGCTAGGTAATTGGATGACCTTTGCCCATTTGGCTATAGTCATAAGACATCTTAGAGAGCTCCCTCCCTCTTGCCTTTCTCTTCATCTTCCTTTTTCTTATCCTCTTTGGGCTGTAGCGGAGTTTCTCCGCTTTCAAAACTTCGCCTTTGGTGACCAAAGGCTTGCCTCAAGATCTCCATCTCATCTTTCATCTTTTGCATTTGATCTTCATGTTTCTTTGCTTGATCTTCTAGCAGCTGAGTGGATACCCACTTGACAATGTCATCAATTTGTTCTTGACTAATGGTAGACATGATTATCCCTTATGCGGTGAAGCGCTAACACAAGGGTTAGGCTCCGATACCAATTGAAAGGATCTAATCAGCCTAGAGGGGGGTGAATAGGTGATTATTGACAATCTAAAACTTCACAAACTAGAAAATGTAGTTAGACAACAACTGGTGATAACGGTTTGTTTGGGTAGGTACTACCGGGTGTGATACACCGGTACTACCGACCCAAACAAACGGCACTACCGGGATGTTAAGGATGAACTACAAATACAATGTAAGTGAGCTATGAATGTAATACATGTATGAACCCCACTTCCCTAAGAAGATACACAGCGATTCTAGCCTTACCAAGCTTGGTTGCTTTCCACGGTGTGGATCGAGCCTTCTCAACCTAAGAAAGAGATAGGGAGAGGAAGAACACGAAGAACGCAAGTAATACGCAAAGTAGAGACAACAACAAGCACACGAGACACGACGATTTATCCCGAGGTTCGGCCAATCCACTAAGGAGTGCCTACGTCCTCGTTGTTGAGGTGACCACAAAGGTCGGAGTCTATTTCACCTCCAAGCCTCACTCAAGCAACCACAAAGGCTACTAGAGTTTCTCCACTAGAAATCACAGGGGTAATACAAACGCTTCGGGGAGCCCTCACAAGTGAATCAAATACGGGCTACCACGAAGAACACCTAACGGCTAGAGCTCAAAGAGCTCAAGAGTAAAAGACACAAATCAAGCCGGCTAAATGGAAACCAAGTGCTCAAGTCGTAGATCGAAGCTTCCCACTCTCTAATCTCACTTCCCTAGCTCAAATCTTGCAAGTGAGTGAATCTAGGAAGCAAAGGGGGAGAAGAGAGGGAGTAGTCAATGCTTGGAGAGGGCTTTGTCTGAAAGTAGGTCGCAATGAATGAGTGGAATAAGTGTTTAACGTCAAAAGTGAAGTGGAGGGCTATAAATAGTCCCTCAGTCCCGAGGCTGGTCGGTAGTACCGACCACCCATGGTCGGTAGTACCGACCAGTCACTGACCAATGCACAGAGTGGATCTGACCAAAAAGTCAGCTACCGCCCTAAAGTCGGTACGACCGAGGGTGGTAGTACCGGCCCTATGGCGGTACTACCGCCAGGCCAAATTGGCAGCGAACAGAGAGCTCCGCAGAAAAGACTCAGTCCCTCGGTTACTACCGACCAGGTTCGGTACCACCGAGGGTCGGTAGTACCGGCCTATGGCGGTGCTACCGCCAAGTCAAAATAGAGTCAGCACAGAGAGCCCTGCAAAACTTGGTTACTACCGGCTGGGTCGGTAACACCGGGGGGCGGTAGTACCGGCCCTATGGCGGTACTACCGCCAGGCCATTTTTGATCTACACAGAGAGATTCGCAAATCTGCCTTTCTACCGACCAGGGTCGGTACCACCGAGGGTAGGTAGTACCGGCCCTATAGTGGTACTACCGCCAATTCATTTTGAATCTACACAGAGAAGGTTGCAAACTGACTTGCTACCGGCCAGGGTCGGTACCACCGGGGGTGGTAGTACCGGCCTATAGCGGTACTACCGTTAGGCCATTTTCGAGCCAACACAGAGAGGTTGTTTTGAGCAATGCGCGGAGAAGCCGTGGTCGGTACTACCGACCACCCATGGTCGGTACTACCGACACACAAAATTAACCTCTATGTGTTCGTGATTGTGCGGTGTCTCTCAAGCAAACTATAGTTAGTCGAATTGAGCACTTTTCTCCGCATCTAGCCAACATAATTTGTGACCCTCTTGATAGTCCGGCTTACTATAACTCAAGTTTAAAATTGAAATTTTAAACTACCACTTGAGCTAGGCATCTTTATGTCCAATGTATCCAAAGTGCTTTGTTCACGAGATTTCATCATTTCAAATCTTTCTAGGACTAACACCTGCATACATGCTTTTATAACCGATTAGTCCCTAATTTGATGTGGCAGAACCTCCTGAATTAAGTGGCCCACATGCACCCATCATTGTCCTAAAGACTTCTGATCAGCGTGCATGAGTTCCAAATGACTCAGGAGATCTGTCGGGTGTCCTCGGGAAACCTGATCATCCATGTTACATTCTTTTCAGGACTTCCCTCATCAAGCATCATAGTATTACAACAGTTTTATAAATAAGATAAATCAGAGTAAAGCGGAAAGAGTATATAATATAGATCGAAACTTAGGTTTAAAAGTTTACAATCCAGCAGTACTTGATACATAAAAGTGTTAGAACTTCTTATTACATCTACCACACAAATTTTTGTTACTTGCCCAAGGTCAAACATCAGAGTCATTATCACTCTCCTCCACAAGAGTGAAGAAACATTGACCACCAAAAGGATGATCAATGAACTACCTGCAACGAAGGTTAACAAACCTTGAGTACAAAAGTACTCAACAAGACTTAACCGTCTAGAAAAGAGGAGAAGACTCAGGTATGAAGACTATAGGGATTCAAGGTAAGGCTTTAGCAAGATCAAAACATTTCTGTTGCATAAAAGCTTACTAATAGTAAAACCTAGTTTCAAGTTTTAACTCAAGATTAAACTTTATAACTATCCAAAGATTCTCAAACTTTCATAAGCATACCACATCTTTCGTTCTCATTTCATAAGGATCCCATTCATTACTACGGTGCGGGTCAGTGGATTGAGGCTCCATATCCGAGGAAACACGGCGATTCGAATCGTTTAAACCCAGCTGGGGATTCAGTACCACACGACATATGTAGAACTTAATCTTGCATACGTCAACCCTATCTATAGATCCTCCCATACAAGAACGGGTCCAGCGTCACCCCGAGTGTACAGTACACCTCGAACCCGACTATCTCATAGCCCCGAGGGTACACGCTACTCCGCCATCTCTCCACTCCCAGTACGCGGTTGGCCGTTCTCAGTATCGGAATAGCTATAGACGAGGCTTACCACCGCATGTGGGCTGTACTCAAAGGTCTCAATCACAGCAGGCCAACAACGATAAGGTCCTAGGTTGAGTAACACTACAACAAGACTCCATTCTTGATGTAAGTTACTATCATTATCATGTTGTCTCAAGATTCATTCTTTCCAATAACATAACAACCATTTTTAAAAGCACCTACTATAATGAAGTAAGTAAGCATGACTAAGCATACTAGCATTTTCATAAAACGGGTATCAAGGTTAAGTGTTGGAATCATCAAGGTTGATAATGCATCAAATAGGGTTCACTCAACTCCTATTCACTTAATGCATCATATTAACTCAAGTGATATCAAAAACTTTATAAAATACAAGGATAAGTTTAATGTCCGGGGCTTGCCTTGGTGATCAGCGAAGTCCGGAGATTCTGAAAAAGCAGAAGGATCCACACACTCAGGAGAAACCCACTGAGGATCAGGACCTTCCGAAACGAGATCTACACGTAGAAGTGCATATGCATGATCAATGAGATGCTTATGACATGATCATGGTAAAGATGGAAATTTTCTAAGCTATATACATTTATTCGTACAATTTTTCATCACGGTAAAGTTGCAAATCAACAAAACCAAATTAGCTATTAAACTATATATTATTACTAAGCAAATTTTATTATCTCTATTAAGCAAGATTAGGTAACTATCAAGCAATAAAAGGTCATTAACATAAAGGATCCATAACCAGGGAGCAAATCTTGCTAGTTTTCCACTGGTTGTCAAACAATTCCAAAAGTCACACAATTCTAAAAGGGATTAACAATTTCTTCTTATTTTATAAATCATTTTAATTAGCCCTTTATTTATACACACAAATCATACTTATTCAAATAGAGCTGAAATTAATCATGAAGGTAATAGGAATGACAATAAATCTCACATGGTTCAAATTTCATGATTTTTGGAGAAACACAGAAACAATAACTCATCAAAGTTTCATTTATTAATTAAAGTGCAGATTTAATTGTCAAAGTAAAATTACTCAAAAAACAAGTTTTTAATTTAATTTTTATATTAGCACGAAATGCTATCATCTTACATGTCCATTTTCATAATTAACAGAGCTATAGAAAATTATAGCAAAAATAACAAAATTAGCTACTGTGCATAAAGCCATAAAAAGAAAAACGCAAAACTAGCCCAAACTAGGCTTTCGGCCCATACCAGCGCGGCCTGACGAACGCGAAAACGGCCCGGCCTGGCTCCCGCCCGCGCGCTCTGACGCTTATGCAGAAAAGCCCTTCGGCTTAACGAAACTAACCCGCAGTCCAGACACTATTTAATGAGTCACGGACTTTGCAACCAACACCCTGATACTTATCGTCTTCGCAACCGGGAGGTCCCCGACCATGGCCCGAACGGACGGCGGCGCACTGAGCGCCGACGAGCCTTACGCCGGCCATCTCCGGCCAGTAGAGACCTAACGGACGCGAGCACAAGCACCCGCGAGTCACCCGCGACCGATAGAGCCTCTAACCCTAAACGCTACTGCTCCAGTGAGGTCTGGCCACGCACGGCGGCGGACCGAACCGCGGCGGAGCTGTTCCGGCGAACCTAGGCTAGCAACAGAAGAACGGAGGGGCTAGGAAGCTCCAGTAGCTCACCCTGATGCTGGCCACGTAGTTGGTTCGAGCGGAGGAGGAACGGGAAGGCAAGGTCCACGGAGCAGTGGCTCGCGGCGGCGAACTTCGGCGAGGCAAGCGATGTTCCGGCGAGACCTGAGCACCAAACAAAGAACCATCGAGCCGATGAGCGCTCTGGAGTCAAGGTGAAATGGAAACAGGAGACAGAGAGAGTAGAGGATGCCAGTTGGGCTGACCACGGCGAGGTCGAGCTCGGCGGCTATTTCGCCCGGCGGGAAGAAAAACGGCGAGCTCGAGCTCTCTGAGGCAGTAAGGTGGAAGGGATGGGCTCTGGAGATGCGCAAGGAGGTAAGGAGTTTATAAATGCGGTCAATTTGGATGAGGATGCTCAGTTCGCGGTGAATTTGGGATTGGGTTAAGGTGCAGTCCGTCGGTGCCCTGGTGGCGAAACGGTGACGGCGAGGTCCAAAGAAGGCGCCACGACGCGAGGGAGAGCACTAGCAGCTGCTTCACTTTGCCACGAACACGGTTGCGAGTTCAAATGAGAATGATCGACGGCCTTTGCGCTGGCACTACCGATCAAAGATCGGCCTCTCACTGCCATGAACAGGGAAACTAGCTTATTCCCCCTTTCTCCTTTATACCCTTTCGGAAAATTTTAAATTACATCAGATTTTTGAATATAAGTTGAAAATATGTTAAAATATCAAATGTTTAGAATTCAATACTGAACATCTTTTATTTTTGCAACATATGCAGAATATGCTAAGATTTTGAATTAGGGTTTTCAAATCAAAAAGGACAATTAGGGCAAAAGGGTATTTTGACCATTACTTTTGATTTTCATAAGAACTTGAAAAACTTTATACATCAAAGTTGATCCTTATAAAAAATGGAGCAACTTTGCTTTTTGAAACATACTCAAATTCTTTTTAGATTTTGATTAAAAAGAAAGGGGATAAAATAGGGTTTTAAAATTAATAAAACTATTTAATTGAATTTCAACCCAATTTGAATTATACCTCAATGGTGACTTGAAACATGTTCCAAATACACCTTTGAGACATAATACCAAAATTTGGTAAAGATTCCATTACTAAATTAGAAATTACCATAATACCCTTATATAGCATAAAAGCATTAACACCACAAAGAAAACATAAAAGGGATTCAACTTAAACACCCTTTATCAACTAAGCACAAGCATGATGGCTTAAACTTGTTTTTAGTGAATGCATAATTAGGTTATCAACTCAAATGAAATGCCAGTGCTTATGATGACATGTCAAGTTTTAGTCTACTTAACACAGAGTGTTACAGCTCTTTCCCCCCCTTAAAGAAATCTCGTCCCGAGGTTTAACCTGTAGGCTAACTAATGGAAAAGGAAATGTGTCAGACACTTCCATAACTAACCTTTGTATAAAGCAGGGGATTGGTCATCATATACAAATTACAAGGACTATACAGAAGAAAGAAACTCAGGAAACTTTCTAAGAGAACTCTTCTGATTCCCACGTGGCATCATCTCCCGTATGCTGATTCCATTGAACCTTGTAGAACTTGACAGTTCTTTTTCGAGTGACTCGATCTTTCTGGTCCACAATCTTGATAGGATACTCTGAGTATGTCAAATCAGGCTCTAATTCAATCTCTTCAACATGAATGATATGATCAGGCACTTGAAGACATTTCTTTAACTGAGAGACATGGAACACATTATGAACTAATGATAACTGTGGCTGTAAATCAAGTTGATATGCCACCTTTCCACATCTTTTAAGAATCTGATAGGGACCTATATATCGAGGTGCCAACTTTCCTTTGATTCCAAATCGAGTAACTCCTTTCATTGGTGATACCTTGAGATAGACATAATCACCAACTTTAAGGTAAGAGACCGTCGTCTCTTATCGGCGTAACTCTTTTGCCTGGATTGTGCTTTCTTCATGTTCTTTCGAATCAATCTGACTTTTTCTTCAGCTTCTGACTAAGTCAACTCCAAAGAGACTACGTTCTCCAGGTTCAGACTAACTTAACGGTGTTCTGCATCTTCTGCCATATAGTGCTTCAAATGGTGCCATCTTAATGCTCTCTTGATAACTATTATTATAAGAGAACTCTGCTAAAGGCAAACATTCATCCCATTTCTCTGAATAATTGAGTACACAGGATCTTAACATATCTTCTAAGATCTGATTAACTCTGTACTATGCAGAAGCTTGGTACCCAAAGACTCATGTAAATGCCTCCAGAAAACATTGACAAACTGTGTCCCTCTATCAGACACGATAGTCTTTGGAATTCCATGCAGACTTATAATCTTGTTGAAATATATCTTGGCATAGGTAGATGCTGGATATGTTGTTTTAACAGATATGAAATGAGCTGATTTGGTCAGACGATCAACAATGACCCATATGGAATCAACCCATTTTGATGTCTTGGGCAGACCCACTATGAAGTCCATACTAATGTCATCCCACTTCCAAGATGGAATTGGCAATGGTTGCAATTCTCCGGCAGACCTAAGGTGAACTGCCTTCACTTTCTGACAAGTATCACATTTAGCTACATAACTAGCAATTTCAAGTTTCATTTTAGTCCACCAGAATCTCTGTTTCAGATCATGATACTTCTTATTACTGCCTGGATGTACTGAAAATCTTGTTGCATGAGCTTCATCAAGAATCTGTTTTCTGAGTTCAGAAACCTTTGGAACCACTAACCGATCCTTAAACCAATTACTCCAGCTTCATCTATTTTGAAATTGGAATTCTGCTCAGAGTGAATCTTTTCTTTTAGATGGATCATACTCTTGCTTTCCTTCTGGGCTGCAATGATCTGATCTTTAATGGATGATTGAACGGTCACATTGGCAAAATTTCCTTGTGGAATCATTTCAAGGCTTAACCTTTCAAACTCACGGCACAAGGTAATATCTATTGGCTTGACTTCTAGACAATTGCAATGACCCTTTCGACTGAGTGCATCTGCCACTACATTGGCTTTACCTGGGTGATAGTGCACTTCAATATCATAATCTTTTATCAGTTCTAACCATCTTCTCTGACGCATATTCAACTCAGACTGAGTGAAGATATATTTCAAACTTTTATGATCAGTGTATATGTGACAAATATTACCCAACAAATAATGTCGCCAGATCTTCAGAGCATGGACTACAGCTGCCAACTCTAGATCATGTGTTGGATAATGTTCTTCGTGTCGCTTAAGCTGTCGTGAAGCATAGGCAATGACTCTGCCTTCTTGCATCAGTACACACCCAATGTCTTTGCCTGAAGCATCATAATAAACATCAAAGGATTTTCAATGTCTGGCTGAGCTAATACTGGTGCAGTTGTCAATAACTTTTTCAGAGTCTAAAAGCTTCTTCACATTCTGATGACCACACAAACTTGGTGTCATTCTTTAGCAGTGTAGTCATTGGTTTAGAAATCTTGGAGAAGTCAGGGATAAATCTACGATAATACCCTGCTAATCCTAAGAAACTCCGAACTTGATGTACTGACGTTGGTGACTTCCAGTCAAGAACTTCTTGGACTTTGCTTGGATCTACTGCAACACCTTCAGCTGACAGAACATGACCCAAGAATTGAACTCTGTCTATCCATAACTCACATTTACTGAATTTAGCATATAACTGATGTTCTCTCAGGTGAGTCAACACTATCCTGAGATGTTCTGCATGCTCTTCTTTGGTTTTGGAATAGATGAGAATATCATCAATAAACACAACCACGAACTTATCTAGCTCTGGCATAAACACTGAATTCATCAAGTACATGAAATGTGCTGGGGCATTAGTCAGACCAAGGACATGACTAGATATTCATATAGACCATATCTAGTAGTGAATGCTGTTTTCGGAACATCTTCTGGTTTGATCTTGATCTGATGATACCCCGATCTCAAATCTATCATCGAGAATACCTTCGCACCAGCAAGTTGATCAAAGAGAAGATCAATACGGGGCAAAGGATACTTGTTCTTGATTGTTACTTCATTCATTCAGGGACAATAATCAACACATAGCCTCAAGGTATGGTCCTTCTTTTTCACAAAGATGGCTGGACAGCCCCAGGGTAATGAACTAGGTCGAATGAAACCTTTATCTATGAAACCTTGCAACTGAGTTTTCATCTCTGCTAACTCTTTTGGTGGCATTCTATAAGCTCTTCTGGCTATTGGTGCTGTCCTTGGTTTGAGTTCTATTTCAAACTCCACATCACGATCAGGTGGCAGACCACGTAAATCTTCTGGGAATACATCAGGAAACTCACAGACCACCGGAATGTCTTGGATTTCCTTGACAGAGGTAGCACACACTTGCTCAACTGCCCTCTTAAGAGTAGGAAGATGGACAAGAAGTTGAGATTTGCTATTAGGTAAGTTGAGCTTGATGGTTCTATTCAAGGTGTCTATCACTGCACCTCTCTGGTTCATCCAGTTCATACCCAAGATCACGTCTATACTTGGATCTTTTAAAACTATCATGGAGGTTGGAAATATATTTCCACCCAGATCTATAGGTACCTGATGTACCATTTCCTTAGTACATAGTCGACCCCCAGGTGACTGTATAAAAAATTTATCTTTGGTTTCACCAATAGGTATATTATGCTTCTCCGCAAATGTTCTATTCATGAAAGTATGTGATGCACCAGAATAAAAAATTGTAAGTGCTGGGTATTGAGCAACAGGGAACATACCAAGCATAACAGGTTCTCCTTCAGGAATAGCTTCTATCTGAGTATGGAAAACCTTTCCTATTTTCTGAGTACCCTTACCCTTCTGATTGTTCTGTGCATTTCCCTTGTTCTGGTTTACTTGCTGATTTCCGCTGGCCTTGGTACATTGGCAATGGGAACATTCTGCCTTGGATAAGGACAGTCACGAGAGAAATGTCCAACCTTTCCACAATTGTAGCATGGATAATTCGTAGCTTGTGGCACTGGTGGACGGATAGCAGGAACACTCTGCTGACGTTGAACATTAAAAGGCATAGCAGGCCTTGTAAAAGTACTTTGAGAATTCTGCTGCTGAGGCGGACGGTACGGTGGACGATAAGATGGGCGGAACTGCTGGACTGGATGATATACGAGCCTCTGACGCTTCTTGTTGCCGCCAGATGATCCAGACCCTGACACAAATCCCTTCTTTTTCTTAGCCTCCTTATGCTTGCGATTCTTTTCTTCACTAGCTAAAGCAACATTCACTGTCTCATGATAATTCATATTACCACAAGTTGTCATCATAGACTGAAGCTTTGTATTCAATCCTCTCATGAAACATGCCTTCTTCTTCTCATCAGTGTTGACCTGGTCAAAGGCATATTGGGACAGATGATTAAACTTCCCAATGTACTGCATAACTGGCTCATCTCCCGTGACGGAGAGCTAAGAACTCTTCAAGCTTCATCTTCATAACCCCATCTGGAATATAATGAGCCCTGAAGGCCTCCTTGAATTCAGCCCAAGTGATTTGGTGACCAGCTGGTTGAACAGCTAGTAAATTTGCCCACCAAACCCCTGCGGCTCCTCGAAGTTGTTGAGCTGCAAAAGCTGGCTTCTGAACTTCAGTGTAATTGATAAGACTGAATTTTTGTTCCATGGTGCGGAGCCAATCATCAGCTTCAAGAGGTTCATCAGCTTTAGTGAACACTGGAGGACGGGTGTCAGTGAAATCGACATATTTGTTCTCTCTTCCCTGTTATTACGGCCACGACCACGTTGACCACCATTCTGATTTTGTGCTAACAGAGTTGTTGCATTGACCAATGCTGCAATTGCATCAGCCAAGAGGGTGGAACTGGTGGTGCATTAGGGATATCATCCCCACCATGGGAAGAACTAGCGCCACGAGTGTTAACAGGCATCTGCTTAAAACAAACCATACTTGAATTAACATTCATATATATACATCATAACATGCATACCATGCTCAACTTATTTATCATACAAGCCCGCTCTGGGGCAGGACTACTGAAACCACTATCTTACATATCTGACCGTACCAGAGTTTTTCTGAATAACTAGGTTACAAAGTCAGAAAGATCACACTGTGATACATCTCAAGGTTACTCAACCTCTAGATCTATCACTCCCCCTCAGAGACAAGCTCATACTCCACAGGTTCTAACTCCTCATCTTCTTCTTCTTCTCGGCTTCCCCCTCAGATTCATTTTCAGGAGTATGGTGTAGCAGGTTCTGGCTGCAACCATGCAGTCAGCTCCTCCACCTGCCTATGAAGGTCAGCATGATGGATCTGCATGAGGTTCTGATTATCCCTCATTACATCTACCCGTGTTCGTGCCCGATTCCTCTGCTCGACGGCCTTCTTCCATTTGCACTCATACTCTTGATGCTGTTCGTGGTGGTACTGCAACTGCTCACGTAACTCTTCCTTCTCTCTGGTGCCCCTCATCCTTTCTCCATTCGCCCTTGCCAACTCCATGAACAGGCGGTCTACTTCCGCCTGAAGTTGTGACGAGGCACTGTTACTACTACACCTTCACCTTCTTCATAAGCAACCACTGGCTGGTTGCTTCCCACACTATCTGCGGGTTCATCATCTCTTGGGGCAAGAATGTGTCGCGGAACACCTCGAGGTCCGGTACACTTACGTGCAGTCTGTTTGGTACGGGCCATCTGCCAAAATATATTTATTTTGAATATTAGAACTATATATGTTCCAAGATTAAGAGACAGAGTTTTATAATAAGATAGACATATAAACTCTATTTAGATACAACTTCTAAGAGAGAAAGTTAAGTATATGTTATCAATTATGATGCATGAATCGTACTTACGAACAAAGCATACAACAAACAATTAATTAACTTTAAAGTAGTCACTTATTATAAAAGTGAATAAACTTTCTTTTCATAATTAGGGCAATATTATATTGTTATAAGCATTGTTCCTTAGATATAAATATCACTATAACTATATTAAAACATATCCACTTAGATAGAAGGATAAGTCTAAAGAACGAATGAAGGCAAGTCAGAAGAATAAGACAAGTCTTAGAAGCAATTTGGACTCAAACTAATTCGAAATTTAGTTTGACTCAAAACTTTTGAAGTTTTCAAAATGAATACTGTTATACTTTCTAAGGGAACCTGCTCTGATACCAGCTGTGGCAGAACCTCCTGAATTAAGTGGCCCACATGCACCCATCATTGTTCTAAAGACTTCTGATCAGCGTGCACGAGTTCCAAATGACTCAGGAGATCTGTCGGGTGTCCTCGGGAAACCCGAATCATCCACGTTACATTCTTTTCAGGATTTCCCTCATCAAGCATCACAGTATTACAACAGTTTTATAGATAAGATAAATCAGAGTAAAGCGGAAAGAGTATATAATATAGATCGAAACTTAGGTTTAAAAGTTTACAATCCAGCAGTACTTGATACATAAAGTGTCGGAACTTCTTATTACATCTACGACACACAATTTTTTGTTACTTGCCCAAGGTCAAACATCAGAGTCATTATCACTCTCCTCCACAAGAGTGAAGAAACATTGACCACCAAAAGGATGATCAATGAACTCACCTGCAACGAAGGTTAACAAACCTTGAGAACAAAAGTACTCAACAAGACTTAACAGTCTAGAAAAGAGGAGAAGACTCAGGTATGAAGGCTATAGGGATTCAAGGTAAGGCTTTAGCAAGATCAAAACATTTCTGTTGCATATAAGCTTACTAATAGTAAAACCTAGTTTCAAGTTTTAACTCAAGATTAAACTTTATAACTATCCAAAGATTCTCAAACTTTCATAAGCATACCACATCTTTCGTTCTCATTTCATAAGGATCCCATTCATTACTACGGCGCGGGTCAGTGGATTGAGGCTCCATATCCGAGGAAACACGGCGATTCGAATCGTTTAAACCCAGCTGGGGATTCAGCACCACACGACATATGTAGAACTTAATCTTGCATACGTCAACCCTATCTATAGATCCTCCCATACAAGAACGGGTCCAGCGTCACCCGAGAGTACAGTACACCTCAAACCCGACTATCTCATAGCCCCGAGTGTACACGCTACTCCCGCCATCTCTCCACTCCCAGTACGCGGTTGGCCGTTCTCAAGTATCGGAATAGCTATAGACGAGGCTTACCACCGCATGTGGCCTGTACTCAAAGGTCTCAATCACAGCAGGCCAACAACGATAAGGTCCTAGGTTGAGTGACACTACAACAAGACTCCATTCTTGATGTAAGTTACTATCATTATCATGTTGTCTCAAGATTCATTCTTTCCATAAAATAACAACCATTTTTAAAAGCACCTACTATAATGAAGTAAGTAAGCATGACTAAGCATACTAAGCATTTTCATAAAACGGGTATCAAGGTTAAGTGTTGGAATCATCAAGGTTGATAATGCATCAAATAGGGTTCACTCAACTCCTATTCACTTAATGCATCATATTAACTCAAGTGATATCAATAACTTTATAAAATACAAGGATAGGTTTAATGTCCGGGGCTTGCCTTGGTGATCAGCGAAGTCCGAAGATTCTGAAAAGCAGAAGGATCCACACACTCAGGAGAAACCCACTGAGGATCAGGTCCTTCCGAAACGAGATCTACACGTAGAAGTGCATATGCATGATCAATGAGATGCTTATGACTTGATCATGGTAAAGATAGAAATTTTCTAAGCTGTAGACATTTATTCGTACAATTTTTCATCACGGTAAAGTTGCAAATCAACAAAACCAAATTAGCTATTAAACTATATATTATTACTAAGCAAATTTTATTATCTCTATTAAGCAAGATTAGGTAACTATCAAGCAATAAAGGTCATTAACATAAAGGAATCCATAACCAGGGAGCAAATTTGCTAGTTTTCACTCGTTGTCAAACAATTCCAAAAGTCACACAATTCTAAAAGGGATTAACAATTTCTTCTTATTTTATAAATCATTTTAATTAGCCCTTTATTTATACACAAATCATACTTATTCAAATAGAGCTGAAATTAATCATGAAGGTAGATATTAATGACATAAACTCACATGTCAAATTTCATGATTTTTGGAGAAACACAGAAAATCACATAATTCATCAAAGTTGCATTTATTAATTAAAGTGCAGATTTAATTGTCAAAGTAAAATTACTCAAAACACAAGTTTTATAATTTTTATATTAGCACAGAAATGCTATCATCTTACATGTCAAATTTCATAATTAACAGAGCTAAATAAAAATTATAAAAAAAATAACAAAATTAGCTACTGTGCATAAAGCCATAAAAAGAAAAACGCAAAACTAGCCCAAACTGGGCTTTCAGCCCATTCCAGCGCGGCCCGACGAACGCGAAAACGGCCCGGCCTGGCTCCCGCCCTCGCACTCTGACGCTTATGCAGAAAAGCCCTTCGGCTTAAACGAAACTAACCCGCAGTCCAAGACACTATTTAAATGAGTCACGGACTTTGCAACCAACACCCTGATACTTATCGTCTTCGCAACCGGGAGGTCCCCGACCATGGCCCGAACGGACGGCGGCGCACCGAGCGCCGGCAAGCCTTACGCCAGCCAACTCCGGCCAGTAGAGACCTAACGGACGCGAGCACAAGCACCGGCGAGTCACCCGCGGCCGATAGAGCCTCTAACCCTAAACGCTACTGCTCTGGTGAGGTCTGGCCACGCGCGGCGGCGGACCGAACCGCGGCGGAGCTGTTCCGGCGAACCTAGGCTAGCAACAGAAGAACGGAGGGGCTAGGAAGCTCCAGTAGCTCACCCTGATGCTGGCCACGTAGTTGGTTCGAGCGGAGGAGGAACGAGAAGGCAAGGTCCACGGAGCAGTGGCTCGCGGCGGCGAACTCCGGCGAGGCAAGCGATGTTCCGGCGAGACCTGAGCACCAAACAAAGAACCATCGAGCCGATGAGCGCTCTGGAGTCAAGGTGAAACGGAAACATGAGACAGAGTGTCGGGGGAACACCAAAGGGGTACCCCCAATCAACGCATAAGTTAAACCTAGAACACCAGTTAATAAACCCAGCAAGTCAGGCCACGTGCCGGCGCACGTTCTCCGCTTCGCCCGAGCCCTCCAGGCCAGGCCTCGGGCAAGCGCTCGTTCTCCGTCTCGCCCGAGCCCTCCGCGTCAGGCCTCGGGCGAGCGCTCGTTTTCCGTCTCGCCCGAGCCCTCCAAGCCAGGCCTCGGGCGCACACTCGCTTTCAGTCTCACCCGAGCCCTCCGCGTCGGGCCTCGGGCGAGCACTCGTTCTCCGTCTCGCCTGAGCCCTTCGCTCAGGCCTCGGGCGAGCGCTCGTTTTCCGTCTCGCCCGAGCCCTCCGCGTCAGGCCTCGGGCGAGCGCGTTTTTCCGTCTCGCCCGAGCCCTCCAAGCCAGGCCTCGGGCGCACACTCGCTTTCCGTCTCGCGCCCGAGCCCCCCGGGCTTCGGGCAAGCGCTCCACTACCTTTCTAGCCCCCCACAGCCAAAACATCACACCTCGAGACCCCACTCAGGGACCTCGAGCCCCTCTGGCACAGCGGCTTATCCCTCGAGACGCTCTATGCCCCCCTCGAGCGGTGCAGATTTGGATGCCAGCCCCATACCACGCATTTAATACATCCACCTACTTCAGTCACGTCCTCTGCAGCCCGACGTGTACCACAGTAACCAGGGCAAAGTCAAGTCTCGTTTTCACCACAAGCATGGGCAAAAAGGCACCAGCACAGCACTGTTCGACCACACCTTGCACTGTGGCAAGTCCGGGTCACATCTCGAGACCCGGATTTCCGCTGTACGACCAGGCTCCCCGGAACTCGCCCATACCTGCGGGGACTCGAGCCCCCTGCAGGCGCCATCTCGAGGCCGGCTCCGCGCCCTTCGAGCCCTAACTACTTTCATGCTATTGGAGGACAGGTACCCCAAGACCCGAGGGACCCCGCCGCGTCCTGTACGTTCCGGGATGGGTGCTGTACGGCTCCCACCTTGCCGCGCCACCACGTCCGCGCCCAGGATGGAAGCCACGACCCAAGGACGTCTCAACAGCAACGATCACATCGGCTCCAGTGGCCCCGACAAGACAGGGTTCCTGCCCTTCTCCGTATGGGGCACCGTACGCCCCGACACCTGTAATACCCTTATGTAACCCTGGCCTCCCCTTGCTCTATAAAAGGGGACACCAGGGCCCTCATTCGGGAGGACGGACACAACACACGAGTCCATACACAGGCACGAGTCCGGACTCCGGTCCACGCTCACTGAGCTTATATTCGCCCCTGTACAAGCACTTAGGTGCAAGTAATACAAGAACATCCCCCCCCCCCTGGACGTAGGGCCTTCTTTGCCCGAACCAGGATAAATCCTTGTGTCCTCTTGCATCACCATCCAGGAAGAGAAGCACGCGATCATATTACTCGTTGGTGTGATACCCCGGGTACGAAACACCGACAGTTGGCGCGCCAGGTAGGGGACTTCGCGTGTCCGAGCCGATTTCTCGTTGATTCCTAGATGGCTTCATCCCTCTTCCGTTCTCGGCTGGTGCCGTCGTCTGGTTCGGGAGCCTCGAGTTCCTGGCCACAGGCAACAGCAACGAGCTGACTCTGCTCTCCACGGAGGGCCCGAGCGGAGGGCGTGTCACGCCCACCCCGTGCGGGGGCGTGACGCGTCGCCCGCACACCACCACACGTCGCCCACATCGCGAGCGGCGCCGTCGTCACCGTCGTCGCCGGGCGCAGGCGGTGCCCGCGGCAAACACCCCCGCCCCCGTAGCCCGGTGCAGGGTCCCCGAGGGGAAACCAGCCCGGCGCGCGGCCGGAGACCTCCAGGGCGCACCCGCGCCCGCCTAGCGACTTCGCATTCATCATGCGTACGGACCAGGAACCAGGCCAGAGGCCTCCGAGCTGTGCGCCGTCGACGCCACTCAGCCTCCTCCCGCACGGGTCGCGCGCCGCGCTCGACGCCAGCGGTTCCCGGTCGGCCTCGACAACTCTGCGGCTGTATACGCCCACCACCTCACGACGAGCGCCATCAGGACCGGACGTTGGCGGACCGGGAGCAGCGTTCGGGCGCGCTGCTGCAGGCCATGGCCAACCTGGAGATCGTCCACCCCGCGTGCGTCACCGCGACTTCTCGCGAGCCTTCGAGCCACCTCGGCGAGCCACCGTCGGAGAATGGTACCACGAGCTGCGGTCCCAGCATCGGCCAAGGCGGCGTGCCGTCAACAGCTCCGACTCCGACGAATACGACTACCACGACCCCGACCTCTGGGATCCCACCAGGGAGTGCTTCCAACTCGAGGGAGTCGTATGCGATACCGAGGACGAAGGCGACGACGACAGGCCGGCGCTCGACCTAGAGGGACCTAGCGACGTGGCCGCGGCAGGCGGATCACGCGTTCAGGGAAGGGACGAACCTCCAGCACCGGCTGTACCGCACCACCTCAGCACGACGACGGCCGGGCGGCGCAACTCGCACAAGTGCAAGAGGCAATCACCAAAGCCGAGGAAGAACGGCGACACCTGCTGCAGCTCCGGCAAACCCTGATGCAGAAACCACCCCAGCCCCGAGGAGCCGGAGCTCGAGGCCGGGCTCGAGAGGTCCACCGGCGGATCCTCGAGGACGGGGCACCAGCACGCCCTGAGGTATGTTTCCCCGCGAGCCGGGCAGAACGTGGTGGCGGCGGCTATGATGCTCCGTGACCTGCCCGCCGTTTCCAACCCAACCCCGACGCCAGGCGCATGCTTGGAGAAATGAAAAACCTCCTCGAGACAGCCGCGGTACAGCAGGCCGAGAGCTCGGCGTCACGCCGACGCGGAGCAGCCTCGGGGAGACCGGCGGACACGCCCCGCGACGCTCGCGAGGCATCCGTCCACCAGCCAGACGCCTCTCGAGCTAGGCCAGTCCGCGAACGGATCGTCGACAACCGGCCACCTCGAGACCCCAACGACGCCCGCAACGACATCAACCGACAGCGCAAGGACAAGGGGGCCCAAGAGCGTGGCTATAGCGCCCATCGAGGGGGGCGCTACGACAGCGACGAGGACCGGCAGGTCCTCGAGCCCCCGGGCCCCCCAGTCAGCTTCCGCCCCATCCGCAGCTCAACCCTCCCCGACCGCTTCCGACCGCCGACCAACATCGTGAAGTATGACGGGGAGGTCGAGCCCAAGCTCTGGCTCTCGGACTTCCGCCTTGGCTGCCAACTGGGCGGAGCGAAGAACGACGACCGTGTGATCATACGCCAACTCCCACTTTACCTCTCGGACACCGCCCCGCCGGTGGCTCGAGGGGCTCCCGCCGGATCGGATCCATGACTGGGCGACCTAGTCAGGGTCTTCGACGGGAATTTCAAGGGGACCTGCGTGCGTCCAGGCAACCCCTGGGACCTACGGCGTTGCAGGCAGGCGGCGGACGAGCCCCTCCGCGACTTTGCTCGACGGTTCTCGAAGCAGCGTCTCGAGCTCCCCCACGTGCCTGACGAGGACGTCATCTCAGCGTTCCTCGCGGGCACGACATGCCAAGAGCTTGTTCATGAGCTAGGACGCTACCGTCCCGGGACGGTCGAGGACCTGATGGATCGCGTCACCAGCTTTGCTTCGGGCGACGAAGCAGTGGGGGCCTTCTTTGGCCGTTCCACGGACAAAGGCAAGGCGGTGATCGCGCCGGAGGGCTCCAACAAGGGCAACGACGCCAAGAACGACAACAATGACGGCAACAAAGGAAAAAAACAAACGCAAGGGCCAGAAGGCGAAGCGTGGCGCCGATGACGACGACGACAAAGAGGTGCTCGCGGGCGCCCTCGAGCCTAAGAAGCCCCGAGGCCCCCCTGACGGGGCTGTTTTCGACCAGATGCTCGAGGATCCCTGCACCTACCACAGGGGCCCCGTAAACCACAAGTTGAAAGACTGCCGACTGTTGAAGGGCTACTACTCCAAGCTCGGCGATAAGAGGGAAGACGCGCCTAAGGGAAAGGATACCGATCGACGCGGCGGCAGGAACGCAGATGGCGACTTCCCCCGTGCGCGACTGCTACATGATCTACGGGGGCCGACCGTCGGGCTCTCAGCTCGAGAAAGAAAGAAGGAGCGCCGGGAAATCTTTTCGCTTGGCCACGACGCCCCCCGGTATCTTGACTGGTCCGATGCGCCAATCACGTTCGACCGTGACGACCATCCGGACCGTGTCATAAACCCGGGGCTTACCCCCTCGTCGTCGACCCCATCATAGTCGACGTTCGGTTCTCCAAGGTGTTGATGGATGGGGGCTCGAGCCTCAACATCATATACCTCGAGACCCTCGACCTCCTGGGATTTCAGAGGGACAGCTCCGACCCAGCGTCGGGGGGTTCCACGGAGTAGTACCAGGAAAGAAGGCCCACCCCCTCGGGCGCATCGACCTGCCGGTTTGCTTCGGCACGCCGGCAAACTTCCGTCAGGAAACGCTCACCTTCGAGGTGGTCGGCTTCCAAGGGACCTACCACGCCATCATCGGCCGGCCAGGCTACGCCAAGTTCATGGCGATTCCTAACTACACGTACTTGAAGCTCAAGATGCCGGGGCCAAAAGGGGTCATCACCGTTGACACCTCCTACGAGCACGCATACCACTGCGACGTGGAGTGCGTCGAGCGGGGGAGGCCAACGTCCACCTCGACTCGCTCGAGGCCTTGGCAGCTCTGGCCACCGAGGAGGCCCCAGAAGCAAAGCGTCACGCCGGCACCTTCGAGCCGGCTGAGCACACCAAGCAAATACCCGTCGACCCGACCTCGGCCAATGGCAAGACGCTGACCATCAGTACCAGCCTCGAGCCCAAATAGGAAGCAGTGCTCGTCGACTTTCTCCGCGCGAACATCGACATGTTTGCGTGGAACCCCTCGGACATGCCGGGCATACCGAGGGAAGTCGCCGAGCACGCCTTGGAGATCCAGGCCGGGTCCAGACCGGTGAAGCAACGCCTGCGCCGCTTCGACGAGGAAAAGCGCAGGATCATCGGCGAGGAGGTGCACAAGCTTTTGGCGGCCGGATTCATCAAGGAGGTATTTCACCCAGAGTGGCTAGCTAACCCTGTACTAGTTAGGAAAAAGAATGGAAAAATGCGGATGTGTGTAGATTACACTGGTCTGAATAAAGCATGTCCAAAAGTTCCATTTCCTTTACCTAGAATTGACCAGATCGTCGATTCCACTGCTGGGTGCGAAGTGCTTTCGTTCCTTGATGCGTATTCCGGCTACCACCAAATTAGGATGAGAAAATCCGATGAACTCGCAACCTCTTTTATCACGCCATTTGGTATGTATTGCTATGTTACGATGCCCTTCGGCCTGCGAAACGCCGGGGCAACGTACCAGCGATGTATGCAGCACATCTTTGGCGAGCACATAGGCAAGACCGTCGAGGCCTACGTCGATGACATCGTGGTTAAAACTAAAAAAGTCGGGAACCTCATCAGCGACCTCGAGACCACGTTCGAGTGCCTCCGGGCCAAGAATGTGAAGCTCAACCCCGAGAAGTGTGTCTTTGGTGTGCCTCGAGGCATGCTACTTGGCTACATCGTCTCACAACGGGGGATCGAGGCAAACCCTGAAAAAATCTCAGCAGTCACGAGGATGGGCCCGATTCGTGACCTCAAGGGTGTGCAGAAAGTGACAGGCTGCCTAGCCGCTCTCAGCAGATTCATCTCGAGGCTGGGGGAAAAACTACTACCCTCTACCGCCTGCTAAAAAAGACGGAACACTTTGCGTGGACCGCCGAAGCCGAGGAGGCCTTAACCAAGTTGAAGGGGTTGCTGACTTCTGCACCAATTCTCGTGCCCCCGCGACCAGCCGAAGGTGGCGATTCCCCCGAGCCCCTCCTCCTCTATGTGGCCGCAACCACTCAGGTGGTTAGCGCGGTCATAGCCGTCGAGAGCACGAGGAGGGTCATGCATTGCCGGTCCAACGACCGGTATACTTCACCAGTGAGGTACTCTCCGAGGCCAAGGTCCGGTATCCGCACATCCAGAAGCTGCTCTACGGCATCATCGTCACAAGGCGCAAGCTCCAGCACTACTTCCTCGCTCATCCCGTGACGGTGGTGTCGTCCTTCCCCCTCGGAGAGATCGTCAACAATCGGGAGGCCACGGGGCGCATCGCCAAGTGGTCCGCCGAACTAATGGGGGAGACCATCACCTATGCCCCGCGAAAGGCCATCAAGTCGCAAGCGTTGGCGGACTTCGTTGCTGAATGGACCGACACTCAGCTCCCGCCGGCACAGATTCAAGCCGAGCTCTGGACCATGTACTTCGATGGATCCCTCACGAAGACGGGGGCAGGCGCAGGCCTGCTCTTCATCTCACCCCCGGAGTACACATGCGCTACCTGCTACGCTTGCACTTCCCCGCCTCCAACAACGTCGCCGAGTACGAGGCCCTCGTCAATGGGCTGCGCATCGCCCTCGAGCTCGGGGTCCGACGCCTCGACGCCCGAGGAGACTCGCAGCTCGTCATCAACCAGGTTATGAAGGCTTCAAGCTGCATCGATCCCAAGATGGAGGCATACTGCGGGGGTGCGCAAGCTGGAAGACAAGTTTTACGGCCTCGAGCTCAACCACATAGCTCGAAAGTACAACGAGGCCGCAGACGAGCTGGCAAAGTTGGCGTCCACGCGCGCACGGTACCGCCAGACGTCTTCTCGAGGGACGTCTTCGAGCCATCCGTCGAAATCGACCCGGGGGCTGGCCCCTCGACGCCACCCCTCGAGCAAGACACGGGGGCTCGACTCTCAACGCCACCCCTCGAGAAGGACCCCTCGACGTCCGCGGAGGCGATGCAGGTCGACGCACACGCCTCTTCTTCATCACGGCTCCTCGACTGGCGGACGCCCTACCTCGACTACCTGACGCAAGGCGAGCTACCAGAAGACAAGACGGAGGCCCGACGCATCGCTCGGAGGGCCAAGACCTACGTCATCTACGGCGACGAACGGGAGCTATACCGACGAAGTCCGACTGGGATCCTTCAACGCTGCATCCCACTCGAGGAAGGGCGCAAGCTCCTCGACGATATGCACTCGGGGCTTGCGGCCACCACGCAGCGCCGAGGGCCCTGGTTGGGAACGCCTTCCGTCAAGGCTTCTATTGGCCGACCGCCATTGGGGACGCCAAGCGTTTGGTCCAAGCGTGCCATGGGTGTCAATTCTACGCCAAGCAAACGCACCAGCCCGCACACGCCCCTGCAGATGATCCCAATCACTTGGCCATTTGCCGTTTGGGGCTCGACCTTGTGGGTCCCCTCAAAAGGACAAGTGGAGGGTACACACACATGCTCGTGGCCGTCGACAAGTTCACCAAGTGGATCGAGGCTAAGCCGATAGGAGACCCCACCTCCGAGAGGGCTGTCGAGTTCATCGCCAACATCATGTACCGGTTCGGGGTGCCTAATGTCATCATCACCGACAATGGCACCCAATTCACGGGCAAAAAGTTCACCAACTTCTGCGATGACAACAACATTCGCGTAACCTGGGCCTCGGTCGCATACCCCCAATGCAACGGGCAGGTCGAGCGCGCCAACGGCATGATACTCCATGGGCTGAAGCCGAGGCTGTTCAAGACCCTCAAGAATTTCGGAAAGGGGTGGGCTACAGAACTCCCCTCGGTGCTGTGGGGCCTCAGGACTACGCCGAGTCGAGCCACCGGGTTCACTCCGTTTTTCCTAACCTACGGCGCCGAGGCCGTCTTACCTACGGACCTCGAGTACGGCTCACCTCGACTTCGAGCCTACAACGAGCAAACCAGCGACGAAAGGCTCGCCAACGCCAAGGACCAGCTCGAGGAGGCCCGAGACGTGGCGCTCATCAACTCTGCACGCTACCAGCAAACACTTCGATGCTACCACGACAAGCACGTGCGCAAAAGGGACCTAGCGGTGGGGGACCTCGTGCTTCGACGGCTGCAAGATAATCGAGGGCGCCATAAGCTCACCCCTCCGTGGGAAGGCCCATACACCGTGGCCGAAGTGCTCAAGCCAGGAACATACAAGCTCTACGACGACCAAGGCAGGATCCTGGCGAACGCGTGGAACATATCTCAGCTACGTCGCTTCTACCCTTAAAGGCCTCGAGGCCTTGTTCATTTTATCACTTTGTACAAACATGTCAAATGAATGAACAAACTCGTGCATTGTCGTTCATGTTGCTTCGCATCTTAAGGTAGCCTCGACCCTGCTTTGCTCAGGGTCAAGCCTCCCTCGGGGGCTGACGGGGGGGCCTCACCCCCCCCAGACTCCGGAAAAAATGCGCGTTTTCTTTTTCAAATTTTGACCCTCGTCTCGACTCGCGCCTCGAGTGAACTAGCGACGTCTAAATCTTAAAGTACCTCGAGCCTCCAAGGTCGGGGGGCGTCGACGTAGACGGCCACCTACGCCCCCGGGCTACGGTGCCCTACCTACGCCTCCCCTCGAGGGGCTCGCGACGTATCGAAGGAACACAGACTAAGTTAGCAGAAACTCGAGCTTGCGACAAAGAGAAGTGGTCAAACGCATTTGAAAGGAAAACAACCCCTTTAAACAAACAAGTCATATATACATTCGGGTCTCGACGTACCCTCATTCATGTCATAAAATTCTTACAAGGCCTCGGCGCCCAAATTTGGCGCGCAGGCCCTAGTCTTCGTCGGTGCGGTACTCCTCCCCGAGGTCCTCCGCGGCGGGCTCAACCTCGACGCCCGAGCTCGAAGGAGGAGGGCTCCCGACACCGCTGCTGGCGTCAGGAGGCAGCACGTCCTCCTCGAAGATCTTCGCGAGCGACGTCCCCGGCCTCTCCATCTTCTCCAAAATTTTGTCGACACGGCGGTTGTTCCACTCCTCATCCTTCCCCTCGATCTCGATGAAGCCATTCGCGACAACGTGGACCGGGAAGCGGAAACCGGAGCGAACGACCGCGAGTGTCTGCTTGACGCCATGATGGAGAGCTTGCCGGACACGGTCCCGCGCGGCTGCGTCGAAGAAGCACAAGGCGTCGACCAAGGCATCGCCCCGAGCCACTGCACCTTCTGCCGCGGTCACAGGAGGAGCACCCCACATGGGGCCGAGCCGGTCGAGAGAGGTGCGAGCCCGCTCCGCCACCATCGTCTCGTCTTGGAGTTGGTCCAAGAGAGCCTCATTCGTCCCACGGAGCTCCTCGACCGTCTTCTCGACCCCTGCGCAACAAACGAGGAAGAGTGAGACTGCGACGTAACGAAAACTTCGAGACCCGAACAAGGACAAGGTGTAAGCCTCACCATCGCAATGTCGACCCAGTGCGGCGAGGTCGCTGGTAAGGCCCTCAGCGCGCTGCTCGAGCCGCTCTCTTCTCGGTCAGCATGAGGAGCCTCTCGGACTTAAGCTCCTCGATCAGCCTGCCCACCTCCGCCAGGGCCAGATCCTTTCGGATCACCTCCTGCCGCGCCGCCCCCCTCGGCAGCTCGGGCGGTGGCGGCACCACTCTTGGCGTCTTCGGCCTCTTTTCTTGCCGCCTCCGCTGCGGTTCGGGCGGTGGTGGCCTCGCTTCGGGCGTTAGCGGCCTCCTGCTTCGCCGCCTCGGCTTCAGCCCGGGCGGAGGCGGCCTCGCTTCGCGCGTCCGCGGCCTCCTTCCTCGACGCCTCGAGAGCGGCGGTGGCCTCCTCCTTGGATCGAGCGACCTCACCTCGAGCCGCCCGGACCTCCGCCTCCGCCTCGTTGAGCCGGCTCGCCATTTGGGCGTTCCGGCTCAGCTCCGCGCGGAGATCTTGAAGCTCCGCCTCAGCCCGCGCGAGGGCGGCTGACACCTGCGCGGACCGGCCCGCCTCCTCGGAGCAGGACCGCTCCGCCTCCGCCATAAGCTCGGCCACCTCCCGGAAGATGGACCGCGCCTCGCGCGGGGCCCCCCGCTGGACCGGTTGCTCGACGGAGACCATGGCGAGGGACGGGCTCGGCGCATCGGGAAACGGCCATCCTGGCCGGTCAAGCTCGATGTCGGGCAGATCCTTCTCCCTCCCCGACTGCGGCCCGCCGCCTGACGGCACGAGCCCCGGGCCTTCCCTGGCCGGGCCCTCCGGCGCCTTGTCGGCGCTAGCCGGCGCCTCGGGCGCCTCCACCATCATCGAGCCCGCGGCGAGGAGCGGCCCCTGCTCCAGCTCGTTCAGGAGGTCCTCCACCGTCGGCTCCTCCTCTGCCACTCCTCTCCCCCCTTTCCCTCCGCCGCAGCCGGCTCGTGTCGGTCGGGCCCTCGAGGGGCGCAGTCTCCTCAGCCCCAGACACCGGCGGGGCCGTGCTCGCCCCAGGCGCTTCCCCCGGAACAGCCGTCGTGGTGAGGGGAAGGGTGGCGCTCCCAGCTGGCACCATCGCGGGAGGAGGAGGAGGGGGAGGAGGCAGCGCTTCAGCGGATATGGTGGTGGCGGGCTCGATGCCATGAGCTGAGGCCCCTGCAATACGAGATGACGGCGATATCAGAACCAGGAAGAGTACCTCGACCCCTGTGGTCGATGGCGACGGCCTCACCAAAATTCGCGACGATCATCTGGCCTCCTCGAGCCATGGCAGCTCGGGCCTTCTCCAGCCAAGCGGCTTCTCTAGCGGAGGAAGGTGCCATACCTCGAGGTGCCTGTGCCTCGACGGGGCTCGAGGTCTTGGCCCGCTTGGACGAAGCGAGGTCCACCTCCTGGTAGGAGCGCTTCCCCCTGAGAAAACGGAGATAGCACGCGTCATCAAAAGCAAAGAGGTGAAGCCTCACTACCGACGAGACCCAAGGAAACTACTCACCCGAAGCGGCGGCTGGGCTTCTTCCCGAATCGCCGGACCCACTCGGGGGCTTCGAGCCCACCCCACGGCTCGAGCCCTGTGCCTGGGCCGTCTCCGCAGGGCTGGGATGGGGGGAGGGCTCCCGACGCCTCCCATGGCTCGACCTCGAGGGAGAGCCCTCCTTCCGCCCCACATCGCGGAGGGCGACCGTACCTCCCTCGTGCTGACGTCGTGGCGCCCGCCCCGGCGCGGGCTCCGGGACCTGCTCCGGCGCTCGCGCTGGTGGTCGCGCCCTCCCGCGTCCCTTCCGTGTCCCGGCGGCGGTGCGGCGATGGACTCCGGGACGCTCACGCCCTGGTCACGAGACGCTCGGGGCTCCCTCCCCGACGCTCGTGATGGCGCGGGCTCGACGCCTCTTCCTGGCGCCCGCTCCTCCGCGGGCTCGACGGCGCCCTTGACGGCTCGCGGCGGTCGGGCCCGAAACCCTTCTCGACCTGTCGACCGCTTCTCGAAGCCCGACCCCTCTCGAGACCCCCCGTCTGGGCTGACGCGGGGGCGGCCTCCGTTGGCGCTGTGGCGGAGGCGCTCCGGGTCCGGGGCTTCCTTACGACCGGGGCACATCCGGCGCGGAGCTCGACGGACCTCGGGCCCCCGACGAGGCAGGGATCGGCGCCGCCTTCCGCGGCTGCGTCCCGCGCGACCCTTTGTCGGTGGGACCTCCAGTGTACCCTCCTGCACAGAGGAGCGGTCAGCCCTGTCATCGACGAGCCCCGCGCGCATCAAGCGCGCATCCATCCCCTCGTCGTCGCCCTCCTCCTCATCACCACTCTCCTCCTCCGAGCTCGAGGAGCTCAGCTCGGGGGACCCGTCCCCAGGCTGACGGTTACGACGAGCCTTCGCCAGTCTCTGCTCCCGAGCTAAGCGACGCAAGTTTTTGTTTTTCTCTTTCTTCTTTTTGGCATCCTTGCTCTCCTTGTCCTTCTGAGCAGAGAGGCGCCTCACCTGAGAATCCGCGGCGTCCTCCCTCACCGGGGGCCTCGACGCGCGACAAGTAAATGCCCCCTGAAAAAAGAAGAAGCGTGATGAGACAAACCACAAGACGGATGCAAAAGGATCGAAGGAGGAAAAAGGGGGAGGAGGCTCGAGATAGCTCGACTCGAGGAGGCTTACCAGGTCGAGACACCCCTCGTCGGGTGCCATCGCAACCAGGTTGGAGTATTCAGGGATGAACGGCCCCTGATCGTGATTGACACCCGGGAGACGCCCTCGTTCCGGGACAGCCTCCCTTCGGCCATCCTCGAGCGATTGAGCGCCTCGAGCTGAGCCTGCGGGCCCATCTCGTGCATAAGAAGGGGGCGGTCCGCCAGCGGGAGAACTCTTCGCTGGTGGAACGCCCAAATGACCGCTTGCACGGTCAGCTTCTTCTCGTCCACCAGCGTCTTCATCATCTCCATCAGCGGGGCCAGGTGGCGTTGCCTGTCCGCCGCAACGCCCCAGGTCCACTTCTCCGGCGTTGAGTGAGGACCCTGCCGGTGTACTGCGGAAAGAGGCCACCTTCGTTCCGCAGATAGAACCAATGGTCGTCCCACCCGGCCTGGTTGGTGGAAAGCTTGTATCGCAGGTACTCGCGGGGGACATTGGCCGACGAGGTCCCCGCCCTCGCGGTAATGGCAAGGGAGCCCATGCGCACGGGCCGCCTCCCGCTGGGCTTTAGGGACTTGATGAAGAGCTCGCCCCGGAAGAGATGGACGAACATCTCCCAGTGCGGCTCCATCTTCAGGTACCCCTCGCACACCGCGGCGAATATGGCGGCGTGCGAGATGGAGTTGGGGGAGAAGTGTTGCAGCTCTCACCTCGAAATGGTGGGCCAGCCCTCGCAAGAAGCGGCTCGGCGGGACGCCGAGCCCCATACGGTGGTAGCGCGCGAAGCTCACCACGTACCCCTCCGGCGGGTGCGGCTCCCGTGTCTCCGCCGACGGGATAACCCACCATGCGGGTCCCTCCTCCGGGTTGGGGCGCAGAAGCCCCTGGGCCACCAGCGAGTCCATTTCGCTCTGCGTCACCTTCGACGGGCTCCAGTCCTCGGCCGGCAGCATCTGTGTCTGGGCGGCCATGACGGTGGCGCGGCGCGGATCCGAGCAGCGGACGGGCGGCCAGAAATCCCCAATCGACTAGCTCGAAGGAGAGGGCGCGTGAAGGCTACGGCGGCGGCAAAGGCAAAGGCAAAGTAAAGGGTTCCTTTTCCCCTCTTTCGATATTTATAGGGGGAAACCCAGACGGGCGGGATCTCCCACGACGTAAAAAGGTAACCGAATGCATTCAATGCGCCCACCTAACCGCGTCTCGAGCCGGATGCAGGGTACACGCGTTACCTCTCCATTCGCTCCACTACCCGGGCCCGCCACGACCGTCGCTCCGGCTTCGCGCCCCGCTCCCCCGACGGTTTCCGCCTAAAAAGGCGTGCCCAACGGGCAGAAGGATTCCCAGACGACGGAGCCTCTTCACAAAGGTAAAAACGGGCCCGGCCCTAAGTCTCGAAGCAGCGAAGGCTGGCCCTCGAAAAGGGTTCGACAGCCGGCTTTGAGCGCCCGAGGCAGGGGCCCTCGAGGTCTAAGCCCTCGAGGCCCCTTACGTGTATCCAAGGCGGGGAGCTTGACATGCAGTGAGATCCCCTCGGAGGGAGGCATCGAGCCACCGGGTCCTATCGAATGGACCCGGCACTCCTGCAGACTGAGCACCCATGCTTTATGAGACCGCCTCCGGGCCACAGTCGACCCCTATCGAACGGGGCACGAGCTCTCACTTGGATTCCCCGTTATCAGCTCACCGGGAACCTCGATACTCGCCCGCTCGTGGTAGTACGAGGCATCCCACCTCGCGTCCGATCGAAAGGACTCGCGGGGATGACAAGCCAGGGCAACCGGCGTACCGGACAGCTCGAAGAGCCGGCCGGTCGGTCCAGCCTGGCACCCCTCGACGAAAGAGGGTCTAAAAACTCGGACAGTTACGACTAATCTCTTTTCTTTGTGTGAACATGAGATTTTCAGGCCTCGGGCGAACGCTCGACCCCCGTCTCGCCTGAGTCCTCGAGACCAGGCCCAGGACGAACGCTCGTTCTCCGTCTCGTCCGAGCCCTCCGAGCCAGCCTCGGACGGAGTCTCCCACGACAAGGAAAGGTTACCGCGAATATTTAATATTACTACCGAACCGCATCTCGAGCCTGTTCACAGGTACACACGGCGCCACGATCTCCGCACCCTGACGGTTTCCGCCTAAAAAGGCGCGCCCACTGGGCAGAAGGTTTCCAAGCGACGAAGGCCTCTTCAGGAAGGCAAGACGGGGCCCGAGGTCTCACTTGGATTCCCCGTTATCAGCTCACCGGGAACCTCGATACTCACCCACTCGTGGTAATACGAGCATCCCCCCCCTCGCATCCGATCGAGGAATTGCGGGATGACAAGCCAGGGCAACCGGCGTGCCGGACAGCTTGAAGAGCCGGCCGGCCGGTTCAGCCTGGCACCCCTCGACGAAAGAGGGTCTAAAAAACTCGGGGGCTCGACACCCCCGAACCTAAAAATCGCAACTAAACGCGCAAAAAGCCCACGAGGGAGCTCAAACCACTCCCCCGTGGCCTCGGGACTACACCCGCGGGTGTCGCTCGCACGACACCACGGAACCAGCACGACCAAGCCTTCGAGATCCAACACAGCCAACACCCTCGAGATCCCAATCAAGAGCCCTGCTCGAGTGCAAGCACTCAAACAAGGGCTCGGGGGCTACTGTGGGGGAACACCAAGGGGTACCCCCAATCAACGCATAAGTTAAACCTAGAACACCAGTTAATAAACCCAGCAAGTCAGCCACGTGCCGGCGCACGTTCTCCGCTTCGCCCGAGCCCTCCAGGCCAGGCCTCGGGCAAGCGCTCGTTCTCCGTCTCGTCCTCGCCCGAGCCCTCCGCGTCAGGCCTCGGCGAGCGCTCGTTTCTGTCTCGCCCGAGCCCTCCAAGCCAGGCCTCGGGGCACACTCGCTTTCAGTCTCACCCGAGCCCTCCGCGTCGGCCTCGGGCGAGCACTCGTTCTCCGTCTCTCCCCGAGCCCTCCGCGTCAGGCCTCGGGCGAGCGCTCGTTTCCGTCTCGCCCGAGCCCTCCGCGTCAGGCCTCGGGCGAGCGCTCGTTTTCCGTCTCGCCCGAGCCCTCCAAGCCAGGCCTCGGGCGCACACTCGCTTTCCGTCTCGCCCGAGCCCCCGGGCTTCGGGCAAGCGCTCCACTACCTTTCTAGCCCCCCACAGCCGAACATCACACCTCGAACCCCACGCAGGGACCTCGAGCCCCTCTGGCACAGCGGCTTATCCCTCGAGACGCTCTATGCCCCCCTCGAGCGGTGCAGACGTAGGATGCCAGCCCCATACCACGCATTTAATACATCCACCTACTTCAGTCACGTCCTCTGCAGCCCGACGTGTACCACAGTAACCAGGGCAAAGTCAAGTCTCGTTTTCACCACAAGCATGGGCAAAAAGGCACCAGCACAGCACTGTTCGACCACACCTTGCACTGTGGCACGTCCCGGTCACATCTCGAGACCGGATTTCCGCTGTACGACCAGGCTCCCCGGAACTCGCCCATACCTGCGGCTCGAGCCCCCCGCAGGCGCCATCTCGAGGCCGGCTCCGCGCCCTTCGAGCCCTAACTACTTTCATGCTATTGGAGGACAGGTACCCCAAGACCCGGAGGGACCCCGCCGCGTCCTGTACGTTCCGGGATGGGTGCTGTACGGCTCCCACCTTGCCGCGCCACCACGTCCGCGCCCAGGATGGAAGCCACGACCCAAGGACGCCTCAACAGCAACGATCACATCGGCTCCAGTGGCCCCGACAAGACAGGGTTCCTACCCTTCTCCGTATGGGCACCGTACGCCCCGACACCTGTAATACCCTTATGTAACCCTGGCCTCCCCTTGCTCTATAAAGGGGACACCAGGGCCCTCATTCGGGAGGACAAACACAACACACGAGTCCACACACAGGCACGAGTCCGGACTCCGGTCCACGCTCACTGAGCTTGTATTCGCCCCTGTACAGCACTTAGGTGCAAGTAATACAAGAACATCCCCCCCGCTGGACGTAGGCCTTCTTTGCCCGAACCAGGATAAATCCTTGTGTCCTCTTTTGCATCACCATCCAGGAAGAGAAGCACGTGATCATATTACTCGTTGGTGTGATACCCCGGGTATGAAACACCGACACTAGGATAAAATTAGCTGATTTGGTTAGACGATCTACGATTACCCATATCGAGTCAAACCCTTGGATGTTTTGGGAAGACCCATGATGAAATCCATGCTATATCCTCCCATTTCCAAGCTGGAATAGGAAAGGCTATAAACTCAACGGCTGGCTTCAAACGTACTGCATTTACTTTCTGACAAATGTCACACTGAGCCACATAGCGAGCTATTTCAATCTTCATCTTTGTCCACCAGAACCTTTGCTTTAAATCTTGATACATTTTATTGCTTCCTGGATGGATGGCTAACTTGGTAAGATGAGCTTCATCAAGAATCTTCTGTCTGAGCTCGGGTACCTTGGGAACAACCAATCGGTTCTTAAACCATAACACACCTGCTTCATTAACTCTAAAACAAGTCATTTCCCTTGCCTTAATTTTTGCCATAATATGACCTATTCCTTGCTCACCTTCTGGGCTGCTATAATTTCTTCTCGTATGGTAGGTTTGACTCTAACATTAGTCAGGCTTCCTTGTGAAACTATTTCTATACCCAACTTTTCCAGCTCTTGACACAGACTAAGATGCATGGGTGCAACTGTTAAACAATTGCAGTGAGGGTTTCGACTGAGAGCGTCAGCAACTACATTGGCCTTACCTGGATGGTAATGTATTTCTAGATCATAGTCCTTGATTAATTCCAGCCACCTCCTCTGCCGCATATTCAAGTCTTCCTAAGTAAAGATGTACTTCAAACTCTTGTGGTAAGGATACATATGATAGGTATTTCCTAGCAAATAATGTCGCCATATCTTCAGTGCATGTACAACTGCAGCTAACTCCAGATCATGAGTCGGATAATGTTCTTCATGTCGCTTGAGCTGTCTTGACGCATAAGCAATGACTCTTCCTTCTTGCATCAACACACAGCCAAGACCGATTCCAGAGGCATCACAATATACATCAAAGGGTTTTTCAATATCTGGTTGAGCTAAAATTGGTGCTGTGGTAAGCAGCTTCTTTAGGGTTTGAAAGGCTTGCTCACACTCAGGAGTCCATTTAAATTTGACTTGATTCTTGAGCAACTCAGTAATAGGTTTGGCTATCTTCAAAAACCCAAGAATGAAACGGCGATAATAACCAGCCATTCCGAGGAAACTATGAACTTGGTGAACTGTGGTTGGTGACTTCCATTTCAGAATATCCTGCACCTTTCCGGGATCAACTGCAATACCCTCAGCAGATAGCACATGACCCTGCAATTGGACTTCTTCTAACCAAAAAGCACACTTGCTGAATTTAGCATATAGCTGATGTTCACGCAGACGAGTCAGTACAATACGAAGATGTCCAACATGTTCTTCTTTGGTTTTGGAATATATCAGGATATCATCGAGGATTACTACCACAAACTTATCGAGCTCATGCATGAAAACAGAGTTCATGAGATACATGAAATGGGCTGGAGCATTGGTTAGACCAAAAGACATGACGAGATATTCATACAGGCCATATCGAGTTGTGAAGGCAGTTTTAGGAATGTCTTCGGGTCTAATCTTTATCTGGTGGTACCCTAATCTAAGATCTATTTTGGAGAAAACTTTGGCCCCGGCGAGCTGGTCAAAGAGGAGATCAATGCGTGGAAGAGGGTATTTATTTTTTATGGCTACCTCATTGAGGGGACGATTGTCCACGCACATCCTCAAAGTTTTGTCCTTCTTCTTCACAAAAATAGCGGGACATCCCAGGGAGAGGAACTAGGTCGGATAAAACCTTCTCTAAGAGCTCTTTTAACTGAGTCTTCAACTCGGCTAACTCCTTTGGAGCCATTCTATAAGCTCCTCGGGATACAGGTGTTGTCCCAGGTTGCAACTCAATCACGAACTCCACATTTCTGTCAGGTGGCAGACCGGGCAACTCTTCCGGGATACATCAGGGAATTCCCGTACCACTGGGACATTCTCAACTCCTTCACTAACCATAGCACATATCTTCGGGCTGATTAGTTTGGGTTTTGGAAGCTAGGTGAGAATTTGGGATTTTCGGTCTGGCGAATTTAGACGAA
Organism: Coix lacryma-jobi var. lacryma-jobi; assembly: GCA_009763385.1. Classification (NCBI taxonomy): domain Eukaryota; kingdom Viridiplantae; phylum Streptophyta; class Magnoliopsida; order Poales; family Poaceae; genus Coix; species Coix lacryma-jobi. The sequence goes on along the minus strand of CM019829.1, from coordinate 63,216,528 downwards.
CAGTCCTATTCAATGTATCTAAAACAGCCCCATAACGCTGCATCCAGTTCATCCCCAAAATCACATCTAAGGTTTGGTGGTTCAGCACAATCATGGAAGTGGGATAAACATGTCGTCCCATCTCTATTGGAACATGATGTACTAACTCATTGGCATACAGCTGACCCCCAGGTGACAGTATAGATATTTTCCCTTTGGACTCACATATTGGGATTGCATGTTTTCTGACAAACTCTCTATTGATGAATGAATGTGATGCACCGGAGTCAAAAAGTGTAACTGCTAAATGGTTGGCAACAGGAAACGTACCCAGCATAACTGGTTCGTCTTCTGGAATAGTCTCAACTTGAGTATGATGAACCTGTCCGGTCTTGGGTACCACATAAATCTTCTGTGTGCCTGATCGAGAACCAGAACGGTTGCCTAGCTGCTTCTTATTTTGTGGATTAGCTTGATTACCTTGCTGGCGAGGGACATTGGAATTAAAATTCTTTGGTGAAGGACAATTCTTAGCAAAATGACCTGACCCGCCACAGTTGTAACAAGGGTTTTGGTCTTTGGGGCATTTGTGGATTGGGAGCCAGATGCATTGGTTTGCTGTGGGTACTGAAGCTGGGAAGAGGCTTTGGTATTAGCTTGGGGCTGGTAGTAGTGTTGTGGTGGGCGAGCAGGTACATGGCATGAGGAACAGGGTGGTACAGGAACTTGGGATGTTTCAGCACACCCCCAGATGCACCAGCTTGAGCAGTCTTCCTCCTTTTTGCTTCCTTGTGCACACGATTCTTTCTTCTAAAGTGATGGCAATACTCACAATGTCATTGAAAGTGGAGTTGGCACAGGTGGTCATCATGGTTGGCAGCTTGGTGCTCAGCCCTCGCATGAAGCACTGCTTCTTCTTAGCATCAGTGTTAACATGTTCAGGAGCATACTGAGAGAGATGGTTGAACTTGCTCACATACTGCATAACTGATTGAGTACCCTGCTGTAGCTTGAGAAACTCTTCAGCTTCATTTGCATGATGCCCGTCGGAATGTGATGTGCTCTAAAAACTTCACAGAATTCAGCCCACGTGACCTGATGCCCAGCAGCTTGTGTGGCCAAATAATTTGCCCACCAGGTGCCTGCTGGTCCTCTAAACTGTTGTGCTACAAACAGAGGCTTCTGAATGTCTGTGCATCGGATCAATTCAAATTTCTGCTCAATAGTATGCAGCCATTCATTTGCTTCCAGAGGTTCTTCTGCTTTGGCAAAGAGCGGAGGGCAAGTATTCATAAAATCTGTGTACGTACTGTTGGCATCCTGATGCCCCTGTCCGCGGTGTCCTTGCCCCGCCCCTTGAGCCATAGCTTGTAATAGCCTAGTGTTATCAGCTGTCACAGTGGCTAATGCAGCAATAGCCTCGGCCAAGGTTGGGGTGGTCGTGTGGTGGGGGTGGGGGGGGGGTTTCCCCATCCTGAGATGTGCCGCCAGCCCGGAAGCACGCGTATGCACGGCATCTGTAATATACAGCAAGTATTCCATAAACATCCATAAATAACTCATAATTAACTAGTCATAAACTTTTCATTGCACATCAACAAAAGCAGTTGCATCAACATCACATAGTCTAATTTACTTATTACATAAGTCCGCTCCTGGCAGGACTATCTAGTGCAACTACCATCCCATACTACTAGTTAGAAACTACCCATGCTATGATCACTCCTCGCGGTCAGTGTCAAGGCCGGAGACATGGCCACCCTCGTCGTCACTATCGTCGATCTCAATCACTACCTCGGCCTCGTCCTCCTCCTCATCGGCTCTCCTCCGTCAGCCAGGACCACACCATCCTCCATCTCTGCTGCCCCCGGGCCGTGATAGGGGTTGAGACGATTGTTGAGGACGTGGATCTGCTCATGGAGGTTGTTGGCATACACCTCCATGTCCTCTATCTGAAACTCGAGGTGAAAGACCCGAGCGCGAGCCAGGTCCTCACGACGCCATGCCTCATCCCGCATCTTGGGCAGCTGCTCATTCTCCTTCTCCAGGTCAGCCTCGATTGCGAGAGCCTCCTTTCGCTGCTCTTTTAGCAAGCCGATCATTATGGCATCCCGTGCCCACTCCCTGGTGGCCTCCGCAAGCGCGGCGGTGAGCCTCGCGACCTCCACGCGAAGCTCCGCCTTGCGGCCATGACCGTTGCGGCTACTGCTACCCTCCCCTGTACGCGGTGCGAGCTGGTGTCATGGGACACCCCGCGGTCCCGTGCTCTTGCGAGCGGTCTGCTTGGTGCGACCCATTCCTGGAATAAGTTTAAACTAAAGTCAATTTCGTGCACCTACAAGTTAGTACAATTATACTCTTAACCGATATCTATTAGGGAGGAGAATTATTAGGATTTAATCGATGCAAGATGAAATGATGCATACTTATGATTCTACGCATACGACATCATCTACTTACTTGTATATTGACCAAAATAATTGTGTAACCATTTTAAACATAGGGCAAATACTTTCCAGCACACTCATCCTTCCTACTAAGCAAGAAGTAAGTTAAGGTGAGCAAAAGATAAGATTTAGAAAGAGCTTTTTAGATTTTCTTTAGAAAATAAGTTTTGAAGGTTTTCAAATTACTATAATGATTGCCACGGGGATCCTGCTCCGATACCAAGCCTGTAACAGACTCCTCCAATAATGTGGCCCACCTACACCTGTCATCTGTCCAACGACCTCTGACCGCTATGTAGGTGTGCCACAAGACTGGATTAATCTGTTGGATACGGTCGACGTATCCATAGGTCACAGGAATCATCCGAATACAATCATTATAGCACATTACATTTGATACAAAATACCAGATCGGAGATTTCAGCGGAAGTCTTACATAAACATAATATTACAAACCGTTGTTCATTATTACAACATAGGTGATAAAGAGTTCAAGTTGTGATAGTACTAGAGTGCTAGCTGGAAGTTCGATAACATAACCATAACATTAAAACCCTGCCCAAGGGTACATTACTTATCATCCTCAACCGGAAATATGGTCATGCAGCATGGTCCAAAGCACATCTGTTCAGCGGTCTCACCTGCAACATGGGGTCATAGAACCCTGAGTACAGGAGTACTCAACAAGACTTACCGACTAATAAAATGGGGAGAAGACTCAGGAATGCAGGCTGAAAGGAAGTCAAGGTAAGGCTTTAGCAAGAATCAAAGTTTTTCCTTTTGCATAAAAGCTCCTACTACTAAGTAGTTGTCTCATTCCTTATAGCTAATGTTAACTAAGTAAATAAATATCCATCTCATAAATAACCCATTAATCCTCCAATGTTTCTTCATTAAACTACGCTGAGGGTGTGAGGACGAGTCTCCTTTTCTCATGGAGCAAACGACGATTCGAACCGCTTGATCTACCCAGCTAGGGCTTCCTTATCACACGACATATGCGAGACCGAACTCACATATATCAACCTTCCCGTGGATCCGCTCAGACCGGACCGGAGCTGCGCCACCCGGAAGTACAGTACACCACCGCCCTACTACGGCCTTGATGAGTAACGTCCATCAGTGGACCGAGCAGGGTGGGTACACGCTACTCCCGCCATCTCTCCACTCCCAGTGCGCGGGTGCGCCGTTCCAGTAAGAGCATAGCCACAGTAGGGCTTACCGTAGCATGTGACCAGTAGTAACAAATAGTTCTCGATCTAACGGGCCAACAACGGACGGGTCCTAGGCGACACAGGCGGAAACACTACACCAGGACTCCATTTCCTGTGCAAGTTACCCGCCCGGTCTCATTTTAATTATACCATCCATATCGAGGGAAGGGTTCCCAACAAAAGCATCTCTCTTTTCAAAAACCTAGTCTATTGAGCAAGGCTAAGCAGTCTAAGTATTTTGTAAATTACCCAGTGACAAGGATAATATAAGGAGTAATCAAGGTAGTTAATGCATCAACTAGGTAACATTCAACTCCTAAACTTAATGCACCAATTTATCAACGACTATATTATTGAAAATTGCAAGGTAGGGCAAATGCACCGGGGCTTGCCTTGAGGTTGCTCTTCTGGCTAGTCCCCACAGATATCAAATCCAACCTCGTAGAAGACCGGTGCCTCCCTTGCTGCAATCTCCGGCTGATCCGTGCTAACCTCGGTTTCTAAACACAATATAATGAACAAGTATATATAAGATGCATGTGATGTGTTTATGAATGAATGCTCATGATACTGGATAACTATCAGTGGAGAGTACAGCAAATACAACAATCATATACTGAATTCTAAAACTGATATCACAATTGGAACAAGATTTGCATAAGTGATATCCGAACAGATTTCATGTACCAACTTGTTTTAATCATAACCGGAGTAATGATCATCAAATCAGGTGATATAAGAAAATCTGGAAAGCTTAACAAATTCTCTACAACTTTTCTGTAATACACAAAAGCTGATTCCAGGGTCATGTGGACCAAACAATTCATTTGGTTAAATCTGTCCAGATTCTGGACAGATTTAAACACTTCTGTTCCACAGACCATAACTGGAGTTCAGAACCATCAACAATCGTAATCTAAACCATTCTGGAAAGCATATGAAATCCACTACAACTTTCTAATAATACAAAAACCTGATTCATAAGCGAGATACCCCAAACAGTTCAGTTTTCACAAACTGTCCGAATTCTGGACAGCACCTTATACCCAGATTGAACAGAGCATAACTCCGAGCATATACATCCAACAATTATGAAATTTTTGGAGCAGCTAGATATACAAAAGTTCTACAACTTTTCTGTATAACATCTTGATAGAAAACCACATGATCATGGTGTTATCAAATTTCCAACAGAACTGATTCCAGACACTCACAGGAATATAGCAAGAACAAGTTTCTTATCAAGAGCAGCATCAACCATGGTCAAGTACTCAACTCATAACATGATTATACAGCAGAGATCTATCAAGAATATACATGTAACATTCTAATTCATGATTTCTTTTCAACAGTAATTAACTCATTTATTATATGTATAAGGTGTTAGTTAGACATTATGCATGTTAGACAATACCATCATGGTAATATCCAAAGATCTTTATTTACCCCAACCCTTGTGTGAGCAGTCCCAAACAACATTACAATATCGAACTACCCTTGGATATTTGATAGAACAATTATAATTGCAGAATCATTTAAACAACAACTAATCACTATTTAAATAATGGCTTGATTATTAAGGCTAAAAATTTATTTTTAACAAAGGGGCTCATAATTTTTGCAGAGGTGTGTTATGTCGTGCAAGGTACTACCAAATTGGTTTCACAATTTTTGGACTTGAGGAAAAGCCTACAAAATTATTTAAAGTGCTAAAGCTAATTAATTGGCTATTTTAATACCCCATAAAACTTGTCCAAATTCTCATTTTATATTTTTATAAATTTCTTCACATGTCAGGGAGTCTACACAAAATTTTTAGAATTGTTGGAGCTATAACAAAAATCTAGCAAACATAACAAAACGCGCTACTGTTCATAATCACGAAAATAGAAAACCCTAACTCTAAGTCACTGACAGGCGGGTCCAACCGTCAGGCGACCCAGCGCGCAGACCAGCGCGGCGGCGGCCTTGACCGCGCGACGGCGGCGTTGATCGCCGGCCGTTCTCGCCGGCGTTGAGGCCGAGGCGACCCCAACACTACCTACGCGCTCCCCACAACGTCGCGGACTCAGACATGGACTCGGTTGGGGCAAGGGATGACCGGAGATGCGGTGCTCACGGCCAATGCGGCTCGGCCACGCCGTGCCCGGCGGCGCGCCGGCGTTCTGGCCAAGGCGGCGTGGTAGAGACTGAATGGAGGCAAGCATCAGCACCAGGGGGCTCACCTAGGGTGGTGCTCGCGTTGGTTTGGTCGGAGGGGCTCGGGAACGTGGAAGTCGACGACGGCGGCATTGGTGGCGGCGGCCCGAAGCTCCGCGGCAGTGGTCCGGCTCCTCCTGCGCGGTAGAGATCAAAGGGGGAAGCCGATGAGAGGCAGTGAGCAGAGGCGGAGCTAATGGCGCAAACGAATTGGCTCGAGGAGCTCTGTACAAACCGCACGACGACGAACTTATTGGCGGCGGCGGTTCACCGGAGTTGGAGAAGACGACGCTAGTCTGAGCAATGTAGGTGGCTAGGGCTCGATTCATTGGGTCGGGGAGGTGGTCGAGATCACGGCGAAGCTGTGGACGAGCTGTGACGGCGGAGTGGGCTCGACGGCAATGAATTTCGTCGGCGGAGCTCGCTGTCCTTGCCGCGCGAACAGAGGAAGAAGAAAGGGCGAGAGCGCGGCAACAGTGAGCTATTTGTAGGCCGGGAGGTGCTCAACGGGTGTGCCAGCGAGTGGTGAACGCGGACGGAGCGAGTGGCACGTGGACGGGGACGTGTCGATGACGGAACGCGGCTGCCCCCACGACGGCTGCCGTGGACGCCATGCAGGGCTCCATGGACTGTAGCTACAGGGAAAACTGTCCCCTTTCAAATTGCGTCAAAATTTTGAACTGAAGTGCAAAATCTGTAAGAATGAAAGTTGTTCTGAATTTTGTGCTCTACAAACTTGCTTAAAGGACTATGTGCCAATTCATCCTAGTTTTTGAATTAGGGTTTGAATTCAAATTTGACCTAAACTGATTTCTCAAATTACTTTGAATTTTTCTGAAGAAACATGGAAGTTGTCCATATGCAATCCCTACAACATTGATTAAAGGACCAAGGTCAGATTCTCAATGGTTTGAGAGTTGTAGTTCAAGGGTATATTCTAGGGTTTTAAACAAATTTGTTTCAATTCAAATTCTGTGCAGAAACTTTGACTTTATATACCAAAGTTGTTCCTTTCATTAGTATCTACAACTTTGTTATAAGGGCCATGCCCAGATTCAGCTTAGATTCAAGTCTTTATCACAGAGCTACTATAGGGCTTGTGTTTCAAGAACAATATAGCCCTATTAGCCATTCTTCACTAGAAATCAGCCACAAGAAATTCCTTAAATATCACACATGCATTGAACAAAACAAAATTCAACAAGCATATGATGTATTTGAGATCAAGTTATATGCAAAATAAATGCATCTTTGATGTTGCTACATGAATGCTTTCATGCTTGTTGGTATAAATTAAAGCACACTCTACTTTATCCGCAAGCGCACAGATAACATCTACCGATGTAGCACTTCACCAGAGTAACCAGTTTTAATATCGAACCCAAAGGAATAGATAGTGTTAAGCCTTAAAGTCTAACCCCTGAGTAGCTAACAAGGACGGAGAATCTAGAAGTATAGAGGGGATCATTAAGGCTGTCTAATTCCAATTTAAGAGTGATATGTTTTTATTATTCTTAGTAGGGAAGTTGCCATAAAAGGTCACAAACAGAGTATGAGTCTTTTATGCAAATGTAATATCCTACCGAGCCTACACACGGGTAAGTGGACTATAGAAAATCAACAAGGCTATAAGAGTCACCCTTGCGAACAACCACTACTACCGGCGTTATAGGAGGCATTTATGAGCTATCAAGTCTAAGCACTATGCTTACACTATCCAACTACTCTAACTCTAGAATGACTAATTAAAGTACTCAAAAGTGAGTCACAAACCTTAAGAATAATAAGAACAGTAGCTCAAACTTAAATATAGACGTTGATTACCGAAACAATCGCTGAAGTTGATGATGAACTTGAATCCACAGGTACAAGACGAAGAAGTGGATTCGATAGGCCGGAGCTCCTTCTTGATCTCTTCCTCTCTCTCTCTCTTCTAGTTCTAAAATAAGACTAGGTTCTAAACCTAAACTAGAGGGGTAACTAGTCTTCTACTTGAAAGCTAACTCTTGATTAAAACTAGATGTACTAGATCTAATTATAGATGAACTAGAAGAGATTCATCTAGAGGGACCTCTACTTCTACATTGGAACCCTGATTTCTGATGTGGAGATGAATAATGAAGAGGGAGATGCCTAGAGAGGGGGGTCTGGGTCTGGTTTTATAGCCCTGAGGGATCAACCGCGGCCGTTGGATCAAACGACTTCAGGGAGGTAGAGATGCGTCCTAGGAGGCGGTGGAGGAATCTTGCAGAAGACGGAAGCCAGTGGGCCCGGGGGGAGACCGACCGGTCTCATGGTCGGACCGGTCAGTCCCACCTGTCATCCTCTCGTGGTGGTCGACCTCTAGTGTCTTCTGGTGTCCTCTGGAGTCTTCTAGAATCTTCTTGACCGGCGGTTGCGCTATCTCCGTCGGTTTCCTTCTAGGGGAAGCAATCAGTGCTGGTTTCCTGGTTTAGTCCCTGCAGAATCACAATTCACCAAAACTCATGGAATATTGTCAATTAAAACCCTAAACCTTTGTTGGTGATGAATTCTGCCCTTTTCATATTTATTTATCCTTTAATTTTGATAGATAACCAGCGTCAACAATTCCCCAAGCTTACCCTTTGCTAGTCCCTTAGCAAAACCAAAACTTAACAATGGATCAGGAGTTGCTACAATATCTTCACTTCCAACAAGTATACGTGCAAAATTCTCCGAAACATGTCATGTTATTCTTCATGGGGCTTATTACTCTTACCTTAGATCTTAAATAATTGAGAGATTGAACAACAAATCAAGCACTATGTCTCTAGTTCTTTCACTTCACCTTTATCCCAGAGTTTTAATTAATTTTCAAAAGCATTAATACATATGTTGTTAAATTAAACAATGGATCCAAAGAGAAAGTCAACCAACCATTGAATCAAGAAGTGCATGTGTATGGAAAAATGAAGTCGGATGCTCTTTTGAATATATTCACTCTCTTCTGTTTATCAGAGACATATGACTATCAGGCTAATTCTACTGTCGGGCACGTGCCCATTTTTTCTGACTTTTTTTCTTCTTTTTTTTTCTTTTTGAGGTTCGGACACTTGTCCCTTTTTATTTCCTCGGGATCTATCTTTTGAGGTTCGGACACTTGTCCCTTTTTATTTCTCGGATCTTTTTTTTCTTCTTTTTTTCTTTTTTCTTTAATAGCCATATGCTTCCAACAAACTTCTGAGAGGGTAGCAACAGATAATTATGAGCATTTATGCGGAAGATGGATGAAATGTGTAAGTGATCTCAATTCAATGGCAAGATAACATCTCACAGGGTCAACAAAGCTTAATTTAACTCAATGCAATTATTAGTCATGTTTATATTTAGAAATCTCTGGAACTTTAGTGTTGTTTAGAACAAGATAATAGCAGCTCAGATCATCACATGTCATATCCCAATTACCTAGACCTTAGATTAAGTATTTGCCAACCACGCATTTAATTTTATTTAAGGCATCATTATTAATGAGGAGAACTCATGCTTTGAAGACTAGGTACTTGAAAGAAATTAGATAGAGCAACTATTCATCATTTCCATGCAAAAGATTAGAGAAAGGGTTCTTCTTTAGTCATCACCTTCTTAAAACAAACTAGACTATTTTATTTATTTAATCTAACACACTTTAAGATATAAAATGAAAGCCAATAATATAGTAGTAGTAATAATAATAAAGACATACCTGAATCGCGAAGATAACGGGGGTGCGTCTCCCCAAGCTGTTTCCCTTAAATAGTGTTGAGCCTTCATGTGCTCATATATTTTGTCTCTTTTTTAATTAATGGTGAGCCTTCATGTGCCACATATTTTTGTTCTTTTCTTTAGAGGTGAGCCTTCATGTGCTCACATATTTTTGGTGTTTTTATTTTGTTTATAGAATGAAAACTTAAGAGGATAAAGATACTTACGTGGATACATGGGGTGCCTTCCCCCAAGCTGAATGTTGACGTAGTCGTTCGATCTTGCAATGTAGCAGACTGGTAGTGGATATGTCCTTCCTCTATTAGAGCTTTGATTGATGTTGATGTTTGTTGAGACAGTGCTCCAACAGTGGATGGCACATTCACTTGCTCGTCAGCTTTTCTTGGCCTTTTCAAATCCTGTGAAACTCAAATAGACAACAAAACTTGTGGAACAGATTAAGCGTTAGTGGTTTGCCACTCAAGCCTTAGTTGTCCAGAATTTAGTTAGATCTCTTTCTCAATATTTTTGTATTTTATATTTTTATGATGCAAGAGAAAATGCAACAGGATGAATGCATGCATATTTATTTTTATTATTTTTATGCCACCACGGTGAATATCCTTGCGGTTTTCATATCATAGAATTATTCACATGAGGCTTTATGGTTTATGATGTAGTGTAAAAAATGCAATATTTTTTTTTCTTTTCTAATGCAATACATAAATTAAAATGTTTGTGAATTAAATATGATGATGCAATAAATGATTATGGATTAAATATGAGAAATATGCAGCAAAGTAAATATAAAGATAACTACCGATTTTTACCTTTTGGCGAAGGTTCGGATATTTAGGTCCGACGAACCGGACCTTCCCTTGGTTCAGACCTCCCAAGGTATGTCAGACGTTTGGAAAGTTGTTATTGATTGTACCTCTTAGGTGCAGACATTTTCTCCCATACTTTCTTGTCTGAGTCTTCACTTCCGTGGTTCACTGTCTTGAGGTTTCTTTCCTTTCTTTTCTGGGACAGTGTCGATAGCTTCTTCTTCATGATTGCCTCTCTATTCTTGATAGTTGTCTTCTTTGGCTTTGAGAGCGGCGTCTTTCACTTCTATTCTTCTTGGTGCTTCATTGGGCATGTAGTTGATGAAGTTGCATCGTGCCTTTTCTCCAGGAAAGTGAAAATGGATTTCCTCTTTGAGTGATTGTACTTGTAGCGTAGAGGAATGGTTTCTTAGGATGAGGTGGACATCATCGTCTTCTCATGTCGAGGATCAAGAAGTTTGTGGGGACTTCATGACCTCTAATTCTGACTACGACGTCTTCCATCATTCCTTCTTGTTTATGCCTCTTGATATGGTGTCACTCATGTTCTTGTTCGTCCAGCAGTTTGAAGTGAAGCGTTAATTATGGACGCTGGAAGCATCTTGCTCAGTGTGCATGTTCTTGTAGATCTATGGACTTTTGCTCTATAGAATTTGGGAGTGAAAACTTCTCCATGTTTGCTGAAGAGTGTCCTGCTATAAAGACAAGGTAGAGATCAAGTGCATGGGCTCTGTTGGTGGAAAAACACCAATAGAACCAAAAGTTTTGTTTATTCCTCTCTAACCTTAGGCACATTGCACAAGATAAACTTTTGTTTTTGTGTTATATTCAATCTTAACATGAGTGATAGGATCAGAGGATGAGCATAAAAGTAGCATCTTAAAATATTTAACAGATCAAATTACTTAACCCAAGGAAGGATAATCTATGCATAAAGTGTTGATCTTTTCATAATTGAGATATATCATCTTCCAAAGGTTAGATGCACAACATTTTAGCTCATTTAGTTAAGACAGTGAGATTCAAGAGAGTAAAGCTAGGAACAAAGATCAAAGGACTGAACATGTTGAGTTGATTGGGTGGATCAAGTGAGATGCAACTTAAACATGTTTAGTTCTTTATTTTTGTTCATACTAGAATCAAGAAGAAGCTTTTAAAGTGATAGTTACTTACCTTGAAATGTTACTTTATCATTGAAGAGTGATTGTGTCTAACCACCTTGTGGAAGCTTCTCTTGTCTAGCTGGTTATTGTTCATGAATGACTTGTCTTCTCTTGTTTGTCTCACAGTGTGATTGAGAGGAGGAAGATTATAATGGAATCATCTTTAGAGGTACTGGTCTTCCTTCTCTTGTGAGTCGACTTATCAGTGAAGGTGCATTGTTCCTCGAGTATGCTGACTTGGATCCTCTCTCTTTCTTGTATCAATTTTGTACTATGAGGATGTAGGGACAGTTCCGCATTCTTCTCTTGTCAACCTTTCTTGTTTTCCTTAATCATTGGGTTGGCAAGAGATTTGAATTTAGAGCTGCTACTCGAGTGGCTCCATGAGAGTCTTTTGTCTTGTAATGTCACAACTGAGACTTGTTCTCTCAAAAGTGTCTAGATGATGGAGATCATATTGGTTGTTCTTCTTGATTTGCTAGCTCAGGTACTATCTCTCTATCTTCTAACTCTTATGGTGCAGTGGCTTCATCCTTAATGATGCCCTCCTCAATTCTTGGCAGTTGGTTCTCCCTTCGACGTCTTCTCTTGGTTCTCTGTGGCTGCTCATAAGTGATGTAGATGTTGAAGATGCAGCGAAAGATCCAAAAGTTGACTTCTCTAGGTCCAGCAAAGATGATAACATTGATGGTGTTCAAGAACGATCTTCCAAGAATGAGTGATGGATCATACTCTTCTTCTCGGCTGGGATAGCATCTAGTCGTTTGTATCGATCAAAGCGGTGGGTAGGAGATCAATATGTTTGAAGTTAAGTTTCTCCTTCCTCCCTTTGATTGTGAAACACATCTAGACAATGGAATGTCTCTCTCAGGCTGGCTTGTGATGTAGATGGATTCCCAAACAACATGCTCATGTGTTTGACTTGTAGATCTTGTTATTGTTGTAGTGGTACCATCCTATCTCCCAAGCTAGCTCTTGATTAGAAAAGAGGATAACTTCCACTTCTTGTCTTGATGTCTTGGACAATGATGGTTGCAGGAATAGGATGTCTCATACGAGGTAAGTTGCATCCTGTTTGTCATTAGTGCCCAAGCAAGACTCAAAGCTAGGCTAGCACCATTTGTGATCTGAGAGTAGGTTTGTGTGTCTATGGTTTGGGTTTTGGTTCTTCGATGTTCAGACCAAACCATGGATGAACAAAATCTCTCTCCTGCATAATGGTAGTGGATATATACCCGAAGGATTGCAAGAATTTGAAACCTGGGTTGTATCCACAACTTATATTATTTGGCATCTATGCTAATAAAAGATATTTTTTTTAGGATTACTTTAACATAGACTAGTATGTGTTGTTGGCTGCACTTTAACATGATTCAAGGCAAAAGATAACTTGCAGTAGTAGAAGACATAATAAATAAACTTTGATACTCACAGTTCTTTCATCCATGATGAATGAGCTGAGTCTTCATTGTGCAAGAGTTGTTGAAGTTCATTGTACGCCTTGCTTCATCTCCAGTGTGAGTTCATCTCCGGACTTTCCCAAATTAATAATGAAAGTTTTCCTGCAGGGGTTAGTCCAACAAAATATCCAATATATACTATAGCATACTATCAGTTCAGAAATCAACCTAGACACCACGTCTAATTTGATCTAGGAAGGCATTTTAACCTAAGCACCATACTTAATTTAAAAGCCTTTAGAGGTAAAATTAGCACACCTTTTAGCTCAAGAATCAAACCAGACACCATGTCTTACTTTAATTCATGAAAACAGTTAAACTAAGCTCCATGCCTAATTTAAAAGGTGTATGATAAAACTTCAAAACCAAAGTATATACTATAGCAAATAAAGATAACATGAAAGCATTGTAGAGATTTATTCAGATGGTGATGAAAGAGTATGATTGGTATATGAGCATATCCTAAAGGTAAGGACAACCAACATAGCAACATGGCAAGAAATATTCTTATAAAATCTATTCCCCGAGCTTGGATTTTGCACAAATCAAGATTGGATGAATGTAATTCAATGTTGCATGATGATTGGTGGGACATACCTTGTGTTTGTTGTTCCTTTTTCTTTTCTGCTCTAGACCTGGAAAGGTTAGTGACAAGAATACCCGAAGGAATATTTTCATAATTATTTTCTATGCTCATTACAAGGACAGTGCAGCAGAAAGGTAGGCATAGCTCATAACCAGGTATTATGATGGGGGTTAAGGATTCTACTGGTTATGGCTTGCTCATGGAGTAGTGATAGATAAGAGTGGAATTCAAAAACAACATTCATAAGAATGAAAACAAAAATAATGAAAAGACTGGGACAAAAAGGAAAAAGATAAAAGTATGATTACAAGGTTAAACTAAGACTTAAGATGATCTACCGTTCCCCGGCAACGGCGCCAGAAATGCTTGTTGGTATAAATTAACGCACACTCTACTTTATCCACAAGCGCACAGATAACATCTACCGATGTAGCACTTCACCAGAGTAACCCAGTTTTAATATCGAACCGAAAGGAACGGATAGTGTTAAGCCTTAAAGTCTAACCCCTGAGTAGCTAACAAGGACGGAGAATCTAGAAGTATAGAGGGGATCATTAAGCGGTCTAATTCTAATTTAAGAGTGATATGTTTATATTATTCTTAGTGGGGAAGTTGCCATAAAAGGTCACAAACAGAGTATGAGTCTTTTATGCAAATGTATAATCCTACCGAGCCTACACACGGGTAAGTGGACTATAGAAGAATCAACAAGGCTATAAGGTCACCCTTGCGAACAACCACTACTACCGGCGTTATAGGAGGCATTTATGAGCTATCAAGTCTAAGCACCACGCTTACACTATACAACTACTCTAACTCTAGAATGACTAGAATTAAAGTACTTAAAAGAGAGTCACAAACCTTAAGAATAATAAGAACAATAGCTCAAACTTAAATATAGACGTTGATTACCGAAACAATCGCTGAAGTTGATGATGAACTTGAATCCACAGGTACAAGATGAAGAAGTGGATCCGACAGGCCGGAGCTCCTTTTTGATCTCTTCCTCTCTCTCTCTTCTAGTTCTAAAATAAGACTAATGTTGACACTTCTTAATGCAATTGCTTATAATAAACTTTAATAAACTGTTTATAGCAAAAGCCTTCAGAAATGTACAGGACACTTCTAGCATCACTTAATGTCAAGTTGTCGTCCCCAACATGATACTAGAAATGTAAATTATATGTGACACTAGCTCAAAAGATATAAACAAATATTTATCCGCAGCGCACAGATAAATATACCTGTTGTAGCAGCATTTCACGCAGGTTATCTAGGTATCGTTTATTTATATTTTACCGAAGATAGTAACGAAACTGGGAACTAGTAATTAAATATGTTTGAAGGGTAGCAGAGATTATTATTCATTCATTCATTCACTACTCATATGTCTAAACAGGGTAAGACAAGGTAAAGATAAATAATAATAATAATAACAGCGGGAATTCTAGAGATAGAGCGACCTACATAGATCAAGCAGAGAGTCAGGTGATTAATTAAGAGATTCGAATCCTAAGTTACTTCATATCTACTAAGCCTAATGACTACTCTAGTTAATATACAATCATTTATAGCTAATTAATCTATCATCCATGATCAAGGGACATTACTAAATTAGAATCATGAACAAAGTAATGAATTCTAACTTGCAACCGCGTCCTACTAAGATCTACACTCGGAGGGAGGACTACAAAGGACTCAACAGGACTGTCACCCCTGCGATCTACCTCTCGACTCGGAGCATAGGATGTATTCGCAGGTAAACTTAGCCAAAACACCATGTTTACACTAGTTTGACCACTTAACTCTATCCGGTATAAAGCTAAGTACTTTACGAACACGATCATAAACTCTATCATAATCAGATCTATATTAAATATATAACTAGAATAAACTTCAAAACTGAATAAACTAAAATATATTAAAGTAGCATAAAGTCGAATAAAGATACAAATTACCGAGTCTTCAACAATGATCCGGAGACTCAGACGAAGCTTATAGCCGAATGCGACGAAGTCGCCTGCCTTACTTGAATCTAACTAGACTAAACCCTAATCTTGATGTAGACCTCTAACTCTTTTCTCTAGAAACCCTAATTTCTGTCTTGTCTTCTGATCTTGATCTGCCTCATTGCTCTGGAAGGGGGGTCAGGGGTCTGGTTATATAGCCCTGGGCGTGGAATCGTGATCGTTGGATCAAACCGACTTGGGGTACGGTCGAGATGCATCCTGGAGGTCGGTGGAAGTTGCTTCCAGAGGACGGAAGCGAGAGGCCTCCGTGGCCGCGACGACCGGTGGGCCCTGTGGGACCGGTCGGTCCCACAGGTCAGCCTCCTGTGGTGCCTCTTCTCGTGGTGTCTCGGTGGTGTCTCGTGGAGTTTCTAGAGATGTCCCGACGTGGCGGTGAAGAAACTGCGTCGGGTTCCTTCTTGGAGAAGCAATATGGTTGGTTTTCCTGTTTAATCCCTGGAAATGTAGAATCACCAAACTCATGGAATTGTTAGTTTAATCCTCCTATTTCTAAGTTGGCAATCCTTTTGACATTTATTCAAGTCTTGTTGATGGTAATAATGATAGTAAATAGACGTCAACAACTAGGTTCTAAACCTAAACTAGAGGGGTAACTAGTCTTTTACTTGAAAGCTAACTCTTGATTACAACTAGATGAACTAGATCTAATTCTAGATGAACTAGAGAGATTCATCTAGAGGGACCTCTACTTGTACATTGGAACCCTGATTTCTGATGTGGAGATGAATTGAAGAGGGAGATGCCTGGGAGGGTGGTCTGGGTCTGGTTTTATAGCCCTGAGGGATCACCGCGGCCGTGGAATCAAACCGACTTCAGGGACGGTGGAGATGCATCCTAGGAGGTGGTGGAGGAAGCTTGCAGAAGACGGAAGCCAGCGGGCCCGAGGGGAGACCGACCGGTCTCATGGTGGTACCGGTCGGTCCCACCTGTCATCCTCTCGTGGTGGTCGACCTCCTAGTGTCTTCTGGTGTCCTCTGGAGTCTTCTAGAAACTTCCTGACGCGGCGGTTGCGCTATCTCCCGTCGGTTTCCTTCTAGGGGAAGCAATCAGCGCTGGTTTCGGGTTTAGTCCCTGCAGAATCACAATTCACCAAAACTCGTGGAATATTGTCAATTAAAACCCTAAACCTTTGTTGGCGATCAAATTCTTGCCCTTTTCATATTTATTTTCCTTTAATTTTGATAGATAACCAGCGTCAACAAACTCCCCCAAGCTAAACTTTTGCTAGTCCCTTAGCAAACATAAGGTTCTGAGAGTAAAAATAAACTTCTCAAGCCATCAACTGAAAACTTTCTTAAA
This sequence comes from Coix lacryma-jobi var. lacryma-jobi, assembly GCA_009763385.1. Taxonomy (NCBI): domain Eukaryota; kingdom Viridiplantae; phylum Streptophyta; class Magnoliopsida; order Poales; family Poaceae; genus Coix; species Coix lacryma-jobi. Next base: position 63,199,622 of record CM019829.1, on the reverse strand, counting down.
AGAATTTGGAAGAATATTCACATGTTCCTTTCGCCAATCTTTTACCTTAGTTTAGAATAATTGAAAGTTAGAAGCAATCAAGTCAAGCACTACGTCTCAAATTCCACATTCCAACTTTTACTCCGGAGTTTTTGAGGTTTTCATAAAAGCCCAGAGAACTCTGTATGACATTTTTCATATATATTTAGAATTAAAAACATACCTTACTAAGTCGAAGTTCTGGGCTTAGGGAGAGAAATGTCATACTCTTAGATCAAGCATTTGAGACGCTTTCAAATTTGTCAACTCTTACTGGTATATTGTAATTAGAGGGACCATGGGCTGTCATTCTTTTTCATATTTTTGTCACACATTTGTCTTTTCTTTTCTTTTCTGAGGTAGTCGGACACTTGTCCATTTTTCTTTCCTCTGTATCATATTTTTTGCATAGCCCATGCCTCTAATACAATACTACTTCGGAAGAGTGAATCTTTTACTTTTATAGAAACTTGATCTTTAGAGCATGATAAACCTCTCTACCATAGCTAAAAACTTAAACAGAGCAGGCAGCCTTGAAGTATGAATCATTTATTACCAGGCTTATGTCATACAAGTTCTCGTCATATGTTTGAAGTTTTCAAAATTAAAATTCCGGAGATTTGTTGAAACTAAGAACAAGATAAATAGCAGCTTAGACTTTTTCATCCCTAATTCTCAACTATCCAAACTTTTGGTTAAGATTTAAATAAGAACTTGGAAGAAAAACATGTTGCAGTTGAAGCTATATTAAGCAGTTTTTTTTAAATACATATCTACACATCAAGATTATTTTATTTGAAAATTAAACAAATACTAGCTAAACATAAACAAAAGTAAAAAGAGGGGTACAACATACTTACCTCGGGAATAGGGGGTCCTCCCCCAAGCTAGTTTTATTCGTACGGTGGTGGTGGCTGAGGTGGATTAATTTCCATCTACCCGAAGAGGTAGCAGAAATTCTGGTTCGTCTGGGCGCCTTGATGATGTATTTCTTCAAGAGTGTGGCGCATATCTTCTTGACCCGTTTCAAGATGAGTAAGACAAGTGTTGATGCCCTGAAAGTAGGGGTCTCTGTGGTACGGGAACTGGTGGTGTGGCTGGTATTCTGGGTAACCATGGGTAGCATGGTAAGAGTACGGATGATGAGTGGCGTCATGAACACCTCTCCCAGAGAAAGACATTCGTCCTCCCTGGAAGTCATACATCGTATCCTCTTCATGATGTGGTGGAGTGTAGTTGCGAAAATTTCCTTGCCCCCATGAATCTTGTGGTGTATGTGGCTCATAGGCAGTAGTATCTTCCCAGGCTTGATGGTGTGATGAAGATGGTCCAGCTCGTTCGAATCCTTGATAGTGAGTATAGGCTGGTCCGGCAGGTGTAGCATCTTCTCCTTGATATCTTGGGGCAGCGTTTCTAGTAAATCTTGCGGAGGGGCTTCTTCCTACTCCCGCGTCGGGTCTCTGCAGGTTAAGCAAAAAGGTTTCCACGACATACAGACCAAGTGATCTATTTGGCAACTCATATTCATTTGTATAACCTTTATATTGCATATAGAGTTTGTTATTTCTTTTCTTAATAAGATGTGCATGGCTGAAGAAGTAGAAACCTATGACTGGTCGTGGAGTGGAGATGTACATAATATTTCCATTCAAGTTGAGGTTTCCGGCAAGACGAGTAACCCAAGAAGTGATGGATATAGGGCCTTGTAGAGTGTGAATGTAAGGCCAAAAGTCTACCAAAAGTTTTACAGGTGAAATTTTAGTTTTCTTAACCATAGCATACATAATCTTTAACTCCTCAGTTCTAACAATACGCCCTTCTTGTCTAGGAAAGAGAGTAAAGCCTAGCCACTTGTGCATCACCCTTAATGTGGGGTTGTGTATATCATTGGTGCAAGGGTGATAGTCTGTTTTCTTACCCGTGATGTCCTCCCAGAAGCTATTTCTATCAAAGTTTCTTAAGGCGACATCTAAATCTATAGTGCAGGTTTCAGGAAACCCCAGATTTAGGCTGAACTGCTTCCATGTGAGAGTGAAAGGTTCGTTGTACAGCCTAAAATAGACATACGTGTCATCTGAAGAAAGAGTGCAAAGAAATTCTAGAGTGAGCAATCTACAACCTTCTTCGGAGAGCTCCCAAGTGTTCTCCCACCCAAGATTATGAAAAACTAGATCGAACTCAGAGTCCATACCTGTATCTCGAAGAAATTATGAATCGAAGGTGGGAGTGTGAGTGTACTCTTTATCGCGGTAATGCCTGAATAGGTCCTTCTCATAGGTTGTTTGCAGCTTGATGTGCCTTTCTTGAAGATCATGTGGCTCAGACCGGCTTGTGGTAGAGGATCGGGGCAGGGATGACGTATCCATGTCCGAGCCTCCTTGTGATGAGCCAGCACGCGAACGGCTTCTTGTTCATCGGAAAGTGAGCGTGTTCTTCGCCTTCTTTAAGAAGTTGCTCATCTTTGCTGTAGGAACAAGAGAACACACAAACAAAGCTAGTGGAACAAGTGAGGGTTAGAGGAAATAGATGTCAGAGAGTTAGCGGTCCAAAAGTTAGTAGTCCAGGAGACAGTCGTTCAAGTTGATAATTTTATTTCAACTCTCCTAGTTATTAACTAATTGGGCAACACTTCCCCTCTATTATCGAAAACTTGATCCCACTTTCCCTTGCTAGAGATTTCTATTTGCTATTTGCTTGAAAGCTTCATCCTCCCTACTCTTTATTTTTCTCACTCAGAAACTACCAAAAATGAAGAGCTAAGCAAACTCAAAATTGGAATTCCAAATTTCAAAGTGAGGTTGGTGTTTCTGAAGAGTGGAGTGTGTGGAGAGTGTGAAGAATGCTTGCCAATTTATAGGGGAGAAGGGGTGGCCGGTCGGTCTAGTGGTGGGACCGACCGGTCCCCTGTGGGGCCCACTTTCTTCCATCTTGCTCCCTTACCTACCTTGCTCAAGTTCCCACTCTGGGAGTATATGCCGACGGTTGCATGTGGTGGTAGGTGGGATGAGTGGTTGTGAGTGCATGTGATAATATGAAATGATATGATGTGGGTCCCAGGTGTCTGTAGGTCCGTATGTCTGCCGTATTTGTACAATGCAAATATAAAGAAAATTGCTTTTATGAAACTATAGAAAATGAGGATTCTAAAGATGAAATTCTTAAATATTTTTGTTGCCGTAGTAAATAATACTTACGGGATTCGTAAATATTAATTACGTGGGGCTAATTTTATGATGCAATAAAAATAAAATATGAAGGTGCAAAAAGTAAATGCTGATAACTACCGAGTTACCTCCGGCGAAGGTTCAGGGTTTAAAGTCCACCGAATTGGACTCTCCAGTCTTCTTCATTCTTCTTGATGGGTCTCCACTTCTGGAGATAGTAGTTTTGTTTTATGGTCTACTAGAGTTGAGCATTGTTCGGGCCGTGGTTTGAATGAGAACTTTTCTTCCTTTCCATTTATGGTGAATTTGATTTCTCCAGCTCCGACATCAATATGGGCCTTAGCGGTGCTCAAAAATGGTCTTCCGAGAATGAGTGATATTTTTATTCTGGGTGCATTTCTAGTACCACGAAGTCTACTGGTACGAAGAACTCTCTAATCTTGACTGGGATGTTCTCAGCAATTCCTATGGGGTATCTGAGTGATTGATCAGCTAGCTGAAGACACATTGGTGTTGACACAAGTGCTGAATGGTTGAGCTTATAGTAGACTGATGCGGGCATCACACTAACACTAGCTCCAAGATCACACAGTGCATTGCTAAACCGTTGATTTCCAATTGCATTCAATAGTGGGGCATCCTGGGTCCTTCTTTTCTGGTATTTGATTGAGGATGGCCCCACTACATTCTTCTGTTAGCTCGATTACTTCAGTAGTTGGCAGTGGTCGTTTGTTGTTAAGTATATCCCTCACATACTTGGCATAGGTAGGTACCTGTAATGCATCTAGCAGAGAAATATTAATATATAGTTTTTGAATTACTTCAACAAACTTACTGAACTGTGCATCTAGTTTGTGTTTCGATTTCTGCGTGGGAATGGTAGAATGTTGGTGTCTTGAAAATCTATCGGTCTTTCATCATTTTGTACTTGAGTTTCTTGAACTTCGTCATCTCTTTCTTCTGCCCTTGGAGGTGTTACTGGTGCTGTCTGTCTTCTTTGTGCTCCTTCTGGGTATGGCGGATCTCAAGTGGTTCTCCCATGTCTAGTGGTGATCCCCTTAATCTGCTCATGGTTTGTGGTAACAGGCAAAACAGCAACCAATCGTGATATTTGAGTTTCTATTCTCTTATTATAATTGAGTTGATCTTTAATGGCAGAAGAAAATTCATCCATTTAGCATTTATGTTTTCAAGAGTTTTATCATTTAAAGCAAGTCTTCTAGTATTATTATCATTTATCCTGGCTTGTTCTAAAATTAAATTTCTTAAAGTAGGTTGCTTAGAGTTGGAAGAACTGAGATTACTGGTATACTTATCTGGGTTGCAAGGTTGTTGTTGATGCAATCCTTGCTTGTGTAGAATGGTGGAGTTGTAAACTTCTTCCTGATCTTCGGGAAATTCTATTCCCAAATACTTTCCACTTCTAGTTTGAGTATCAAATGCGTCTTGAATAGCTTGACGTTCTTCCTTGTAGTTGGCTCTCTGAATGAGTCGATCCATAAGTACATCCATCTTTGTTGATAGTGCACACACTACTTCTGGAACTTCTTCTATTTGGTGACAGCGTTGAGTAGTAACTTGTTTCCAGCTTTGATTCTCAGCTATCTTATCCATTAGACATTCTGCTTTTCCGAAAGTGAGTGACATAAATGACCCTTCAGCAGTAGCATCAAGTTGCTCTCGCGCTCTTGGTAATAATCCATGTAAAACAGTTGCATGAGCAATTCGTTCCCTATTCCATGATGTGGGCATCTTAAGATTTGATCCTGAAAACGCTCCCATGTTTCTGGAATAGTTTCTCCTTTTTGTTGCTGAAAGTTGTAAATCTTTCCCCTTAAGATATTGACTTTGCTAATTGGGAAAAATCTTGATAGAAAGATCTCTGAACACTTCTCCCATGTCTTGATGTTGTCCATGTTTGAATAGAACCACTGCTTCGCTTTTCCTTTCAGTGAGAAGGGAAAAAGACGAAGAAAGTACAATGTCCTGGGGAACGTCCTTGATGATAATGGTGCTTCCCATCTCCAAGAAATCTTGTAGATGAGCAGTTGCATCTTATTCTTCCTTTCCACCAAATGTAGTAGTTTGCACCATGTTGATAAGACTTGGCTTGAGTTCGAACTCAAGGTTGTTCGTCTGGAGTGTAGGTCCGGTGCGAATGATCCTGACACTTGGAGTCGAGAACTCCAGCAGAGCCTTGTTAGCCATGGCTTGACTACTGATGTAGATTTTTTACACGATCAAGTTGATTTCTAATTTGAAAGTGATGTATTGCAACTGAATCCTGTATTACCCTGTATATGATATAAACAAAGAAAAGCAAGGGTAAGCCTGCCAAGACAGAGGTACAAGTGAATGAATGAATAAATAATCTCCTTTGTTAAATTCCTAATAAGTTTTACTTAGTTCCCGGTGGCTTCCGTTACTTAGATAGATGGTCCTCGGCAACGACGCCAGAAATGCTTGTTGACACTTCTTAATGCAATTGCTTATAATAAACTTTAATAAACTGATTCTAGCAAAAGCCTTCAGAAATGTACACGAAACTTCTAGCATCACTTAATTTCAAGTTGTCATCCCCAACATGATACTAGAAATGTAAATTATATGTGACACTAGCTCAAAAGATATAAACAAATATTTATCCGCAAGCGCACATAGATAAAATATACCTGTTGTAGCAACATTTCACCCAGGTTATCTAGGTATCGTTTATTTATATTTTACCGAAGATAGTAACGAAACTGGGACCTAGTAATTAAATATGTTTGAAGGGTAGCAGAGATTATTATTCATTCATTCATTCACTACTCATATGTCTAAACAGGGTAAGACAAGGTAAAGATAAATAATAATAATAATAATAACAGCGGGAATTCTAGAGATAGAGCGAACTACATAGATCAAGCAGAGAGAGAGAGTTAGGTGATTAATTAAGAGATTCGAATCCTAAGTTACTTCATATCTACTAAGCCTAGTGATTACTATAGTTAATATACAATCATTTATAGCCAATTAATCTTTCATTCATGATCAAGGGACATTACTAAATTAGAATCAAGAACAAAGTAATGAATTCTAACTTGCAACTGCGTCCTACTAAGATCTACACTCGGAGGGAGGACTACAAAGGATTCAACAGGACTGTCACCCCTGCGATCTACCTCTCGACCCGGAGCATAGGATGTATTCGCAGGTAAACTTAGCCTAAACACCATGTTTACACTAGTTTGACCACTTAACTCTATCTGGTATAAAGCTAAGTACTTTACGAACATGATCATAAACTCTATCATAATCAGATCTATATTAAATATATAACTAGAATAATCTCCAAAACTGAATAAACTGAAATATATTAAAGTAGCATAAAGTCAAATAAAGATACAAATTACCGAGTCTTCAACAATGATCCGGAGACTCATACGAAGCTTCTAGCCGGATATGCCGACGAAGTCGCCTGCCTCTACTTGAATCTAACTAGACTAAACCCTAATCTTGATGTAGAGCTCTAACTCTTTTCTCTAGAAACCCTAATTTGTGTCTTGTCTTCTGATCTTGATCTGCCTCATTGCTCTGGAAGGGGGTGAGGGGTCTGGTTATATAGCCTGGGCATGGAATCGTGATCCTTGGATCAAACCGACTTGGGGTACGGTCGAGATGCATCCTGGAGGTCGGTGGAAGTAGCATGCAGAGGACAGAAGCGAGAGGCCTCCGTGGCCGACCGACATGTGGGCCCTGTGGGACCGGTCGGTCCCACAGGTCAGCCTCCTGTGGTGCCTCTTCTCGTGGTGTCTTGTGGTGTCTCGTGGAGTCTTCTAGAGATATCCCGACGTGGCGGTGAAGAAATTTGCGTTGGGTTCCTTCTTGGAGAAGCAATATGGTTGGTTGTCCTGTTTAATCCCTGGAAAATGTAGAATCACCAAAACTCATGGAATTTGTTAGTTTAAACCTCCTATTTCTAAGTTGGCAATCCTTCTTGACATTTATTCAAGTCTTGTTGACGGTAAATAATGATAGTTAATAGACGTCAACAACTAGGTTCTAAACCAAAACTAGAGGGGTACTAGTTTCTACTTGAAAGCTAACTCTTGATTACAACTAGATGAACTAGATCTAATTCTAGATGAACTAGAAGAGATTCATCTAGAGGGACCTCTACTTCTACATTGGAACCCAGATTTCGGAAGTGGAGATGAAATAAGAAGAGGGAGATGCCTGGAGAGGGTGGTCTGGGTCTGGTTTTATAGCCCTGAGGGATCAACCGCGGCCGTTGGATCAAACTGACTTCAGGGACGGTGGAGATGCATCCTAGGAGGCAGTGGAGGAAGCTTGCAGAAGACGGAAGCCAGCGGGCCGGGGGGGAGACCGACCGGTCTCATGGTGGGACCTGTCGGTCCCACCTGTCATGCTCTCATGGTGGTCGACCTCGTAGTGTCTTCTAGTGTCCTCTGGAGTCTTCTAGAAACTTCCTGACGCGGCGGTTGCGCTATCTCCCGTCGGTTTCCTTCTAGGGGAAGCAATCAGCGTTGGTTTCCTGGTTTAGTCCCTGCAGAATCACAATTCACCAAAACTCGTGGAATATTGTCAATTAAAACCCTAAACCTTTGTTGGTGATCAAATTCTTGCCCTTTTCATATTTATTTATCCTTTAATTTTGATAGATAACCAGCGTCAACAATGCTCTTGATGACATGTCAGGTTTTAGTTGATTTAAACACCAGAGGTGTTTCAGAACCTATCTCCAAATCGATGAATCGAAGAAATTTGGGGAAAGGGAGAAAAACTTGACCCGAAACAAAAATTGATCGATCTACTAGGTCGTGAGGTTAGAGGTGGATTCCTTCGGTGGAAAGAAGTGCCTCACGATCTAGGACATCTATGTTCAAACGGAATCGCAAAAGACGCAACGAACAAAGAGACCAATCAATGGGAAAACGTGGAGAAAAGCAATCCGCGAAGAACTAGACCAAAACGCGAATCACAACCACGAATTTGCAACCGTGTGGCTACCACACGCTACAACAGTGAGATTACGGTCTCACTTCCCCAAAATCTCACGAACACAGAGGTATTGTTCTCTTCTCTGTGGATCTCAGTTTGCTACAGCAAGGGAGAGAGAGCAGGAAAAACTAGAAGGCAAAGAGCAAATGGCTGAGATAGAATGGGAGGAGGGTGTCTCCCTCTACTTATCCTAATTCTAATTCCTACTCTACCCCTCACTAATTACAGAGCGAGTCAGCTAAACCCGAGGGTTATTCTGGACCAACTCGAAGATGCTGGTGATCCGACGGCCACGCCCACACAACTGGTAGCGTTGTCTCGACGCAACCTCACCGACTGCCGCCACGTGCCGCTAACTCTCCACTCGTCCTTTTCCCAGACTTCGCCCCCGGTTTTGAGGCCCAAACCAGGAAACCAGCCTTCACGACCAACCCCCGGTTTTGAGGCCCAAACCGGGAAACCAGCCGTCCATTGCCTGAGTTTTGTGGCCCAAACTCTGAAACCCGCAGCGCCCAGGTTTTGAGGCCCAAACCTGTAAACCTTCCACTCGGTGGTTTTTCTGTGGCTCAACCACCAAACCGAGCCGTAGAGGGGATGCACCGCCCGTGCACCCCATCCACCGACACGTGTCCCCAGGTCCTCGACCCAAGCAACACCGTGCCCGCAATTCTTCGCTCGTCGCTGTCCCAGGCTGTCAGCCACCACAGCTGATCCTCGGGCCACCGGCCCCTCAGTCCAAGCCTCACGTCCGCCCTTCGCCACTCTCGGTCCATCGGCACGGCACGTCTCTACTTGACCTTCACCTTTCCTTTGATCACTGTATTCGTGCTCGACACCTGCACAACACAAGCCAAAGAACATGCGCATTATCCGAGTTGACAATCAGTCATCACTTAGAGACTCGGCATATGCCCATGTATCCGCAGCAACTATGCTGATTACGTGGTCTTGGCTGCTCGTGCTACTCAGCATCAGATCGATGAGCACGATGCGAATAGCCGAGCTCGTAATGCTCTTTTCTCATGTTTGAGCATGATGGAGTTTGATCGCGTTTCTCACCTTGCTACGACTCAGGAGATTTGGGCTACCCTCATGCGTTTCCATGAGGGCACCACTCAAGTCAGAACCCGTCTCTACGAGTCGCACAAGCGATAGTATGAGAACTTTTGACACATGCCTGGCGAGAGCATAGAAAGTTTATTCGCTCGCTTTCAGGTGATTGTCAACAGGATGAGGGCTAACAAGGAGTTGTTGCCTTTCGACGATCATGAGAGGGCTTTGAAGCTTTTACATACCCTTGATCGGTCGGTGTGGGATTCCAAGGTTCAGGCGATCATCGAATCGCCCAACTATGAGACCCTCACATGCGACGAGCTCTTCAGTAAGCTCAAGTCCAGTGAGATTGATGCCATGGCGAGGGCTTCTTATGAAAATCCTTCTGGCCCGTCGATGGCTTTGCTTTCTGGCTCTTCTGCTAACCCCTCTGAGGATTTGCACTCTCTTCACTTCTTTCTATCACAGAGGAGCAGCTGGAGTTCATGGGGGATGACGAGTTGGCTTTCCTCGCCAACCGGTTCTTGCGGTTTCACAACAATTGCATGAAACGTCGCCGCGGAGGAGGACGCTCCGGATGCTTTGAGTGCGGCGACCCCGACCACTTCATCGCCAACTGTCCCAAGAAGAACAAGCAAGCATTTGGGAAGGGCGATCATGGGCACAAGTACCACTTCGGCAAGCGCAAGGAGAAGTACGTCCCCACGAAGCACAAGCGGAAGGGCGGCTTCAACAAGGAGTACATCAAGAAGAAGTACTTGGAGAAGGCCCAGGTTAAGCAGCGTGCCTTCTTCGCCACACTTAGCGACGTCGACGGCTCGGATGACGACTCCGCTTCTTCAAGCGACGACGAGTCCGAGAAAAAGAAGAAGATCGAGGACAAGCTGAACGGCCTCTGCTTCTTCACCGACAAGGGTTTCTGCACCATGGCCCTCGGCAAGGAGGTCGACATCAAGCTGGAGGACAACCCTCAGAACGACGACGACACCTCCCAGGTATCTCAGACCCCCGATGAGCTTTCTGCTGAGGTCGAGAAACTTACTGCTGCCCTTCTTAGTCAAGATAAGCTGCATAGGCGTGCTGCTAGAGAGCGGAAGGAGTTTAGGCAGAAGTGGGAGGATACGGTGAAAGAACTTGAGTCTGTCAAGTCGACCGTTGTTGTCACTAAGGAGGATGAGTGCGAGATGTGCACCAAGCACATGACTGACCTTCTCACTTTGAGAGGTATGTATGTTGCTTTGGTTGGTGAGGTGGATGAGCTTAGAGCTAGAACTTCACTGCTTGGTGCGTGCAAGTCTTGAGCAGGCTTGCAATCCGAGTTGGCAGAGAAGAATGCCAAGATTGTGTCTCTTGAGAAGGTCAGCTGTGGGTAGCACTTGTGTGTCTAGGTGTGCTTTGTGTGAAGGTTTGGAGATGGAGTTTGCAAACGTGAAGCATGACAAGATGCAAACTGAGGAGGAAAACACATACCTTCGGACCATCTTGTCATGGGTGTCTTGTGGTGAGCCGCAGCTTGGGATGATGATTGCCCAATTCAAGCATGCTGCTGGAGGTCCAGGTGTAGGTTTTGCTCAGGGTGTTGATGTTTCATATTTTGGCAAGATTGGAGTGTCGAGTGGTCTTAACCCATGTGAGAAGCCTAACTCTACCACTAATCCCAAGCTTACCAAGATTCCACCCAAAGAGCCTCTAAAGCCTAACACCAAGGATGGGGTATTTGTCGAACCTCCGAGAGCTCCACCCAAGAAAAAAACATGGGCTCCAAAACCAAACCACCTCAAGAACAAGCTAGACACAATGCCACCTATCCAGGAGGAGCTCATGCCACAAAGAGGCAAAGTGATCCACACCCACTACCGTGAGTACCAACAACCCCCTATGAGAGCGGTGAGGTACCATTGTGAGCACTGTGGGAGAGATGGACACTTGAGTGAGTTTTGCTTTCGGCGCAAGAGAGAGGAGCGTCGTGCAAGGGAGATGAACAACACGGACATGTACCATCCCTTCCATGATGTACATGTGCCTAATGTTCAGAGGCGTGCTGCTAGGCCTAGAGGTCCAATGCCTCAGGTTCCTAGGCCTAGGCCGCGAGGAGGTCATGCCCGGCGGGAGCCTAAGTTTGTAGGTGCAGGACCCCGTGGCGGAGGCTTTACTGTTGAGCGTTTTCCTCCACCGCGTTTTGAGTATCGCGATGGACGCTCTTCCTTAGCCGACCACGTTTTCCTCAGCGTGGTGATCGCTTTCCCCATAGGCATGCTAGGAATGGTTTTTCTACTAACCGTTCTTTTGAGCAGCCGGCCCAACACTGGTATAATTCCTATTTCACTTACCCTAGTGTTGAACCGAATGCTCACCCTATGTCTTTTTATTGATATAGGTAAAGCGATTGAAGAACGTTTGGTTGGTGGATTCTGGGTGCTCAGGGCATATGACCGGAGACGCCAAGTGGTTCTCAAGTCTTGGTCCAGTCACCGAAAAGGAGTTTTATCCACCTTCGGCGACAAAATAGTAAAGGTATTAGTAAAGTTTGTCGTGGGTCGGTGCGAGTTAATGAGGACTTTGTGTTGCGCGATGTTGCTCTTGTTTCTAACTTGCATTTTAACCTTCTTTCTGTTTGCAACTCTTTGATGATGACTATGAGATTCGTTTTAAGCCGAATCTCAGTCGTATTTTGGATCCTCAGGGCAATCTTGTATGTTTGATTTCGCCCTTTGGGAAAGTCTTTCGTGCGAACTTCTCGGAGTCTTTTGGCATTTCTCGTTGTCTTGTGGCTGGACCTTCCTCCTCTGTTCTTTGGAAGTGGCATAGGAGACTCGGTCACCTGAGCTTCGACTTGCTTGCAAGACTTAGCTCACATGGCTTAATCCGAGGATTGCCCAAGTTGTCCATGGAGAAGGATCTTGTTTGCCATTCTTGTAGACATGGGAAGATGGTTGCCGCTCCCCAGCACCCAGTGACTCAGGTCATGACTAAGCGCCCTGGAGAGCTTTTGCACATGGACCTTGTTGGTCCGTCTCGGGTGAGCTCAGTTGGGGGGAAGTGGTATGTGCTTGTTGTTGTTGATGATTTTTCGAGATATTCGTGGGTCTTCTTCTTAGCTGAGAAGACCGAGACTCTCTTTGCTCGCAATCTGATTTGCGTCTCGTCTTGAGAATGAGTTCCCTTTGAACTCGATGCGAGCTATTAGTAGTGATAATGATTCCGAATTCAAGAATTCGGATTTTGAGAAGTTTTGTAACTCTTTGGGTTTGGAGCATCAGTTTTCTTCCCCCTACACACCGCCACAAAATGGTGTTGTAGAGAGGAAAAATCGGACCCTTGTAGAGATGGCCAGGATGATGCTCGATGAGCATAGGACTCATAGGCGATATTGGGCCGAAGCTTTGAACACTGCATGCAATATTTCCAATCGCATTTTTCTCTGAGCTTTCTTGAAAAAGACTTCTTATGAGTTGTGTTTTGGAAAACAGCCCAAAGTAAGTTATTTTAGAGCTTTCGGTTGCCACTGTTTTATACTCAAGAAAGGCAACCTGGACAAATTTGAGTCTCGTTCTTCTGACAGTGTATTTTGGGTTATGGCACTCATACTCGTGCATATCGTGTACTTAACCTTGATACTAACCGAGTCATGGAGACATCCGATGTCACCTTCGACGAGACCATGGTTTGCCCTTCTTCTCGTTTTGAGCATGCAGGTGATCATGAGGTTGGCGAGCCTCTTTTTGATGACAAGGAAGAGGGTGCTGAAGGGATGGATGATCCAGCACCTCCTCCACCTGCTGTGCCGCAAACATCGGCTTCTACTACAATGACTCACGGCCCCAACCCTTCTTCGTCGACTACTTGGGGGTCGTGGGATCACCCACCTCGGGTTGTACCTTTTGTACCCGAGGAGGCACCAGCTATTGTTGAGGGAGAGGTTTCTTCAGCTCGGGGGTGCTGCCATGACACATCCAGCGCCAACACCCGCCTCAACAGATGATCAGCAGCATCGGCGAACGTGTCACTCGGTCAAGGTCACAACAAATTTCTCACTTTGCTCATTCTGCATTTGTTGCTGATTTTGAACCCCGAGATGTTGGCCATGCTTTATCTGATCCGGATTGGGTTAATTGCCATGCATGAGGAGTTAGAAAATTTTGAAAGAAATCAGGTTTGGGTTTTGGTTCCACCTCCTCCTGAGTGTCACCCTATTGGTACAAAATGGGTTTTCAAAAACAAACGAGGAGAGGATGGCCATTTTGTGAGAAACAAGGCCAGACTAGTAGCCCAGGGGTATAGTCAGAAGGAGGGAATAGACTATGAGGACACTTTTGCTCCCGTAGCTCGTTTGGAGGCAATTAGGATACTTTTGGCTTTTGCTGCATCCAAAGGGTTTAAACTTTTTCAAATGGGTGTCAAGAGTGCCTTCTTAAACGGCTACATAGAAGAAGAGGTTTATGTGAAACAACCCCCCCGGTTTCGAAAATCCCAAGTTTTCAAACCATCTTTTAAACTTCACAAAGCTTTGTGTGGTTTGAAACAAGCCCTAGTGCCTGGTATGATAGGTTGAAAACCTTTTTGCTTGCTAAGGGTTTTAAAATGGGATGTGTGGATAAAACGCTCTTCTCCTCAAGCAAGGCAATGACACTCTCTTGGTTCAGATTTACGTGGATGATATCATTTTCGGTGGTTCTTCTTGCGCTTTGGTTCAGATTTACGTGGATGATATCTTATGAGCAGGGATTTTGAGATGAGCATGATGGGCGAGTTGACATTCTTTCTCGGGTTGCAAATTAAGCAATCCCGAGAGGGGACGTTTGTGCACCGAGGCAAGTATACCAAGGACATCCTGAAGAAGTTCGATATGGGTGAGGCCAAGCCTCTTCCAACACCCATGTCGACAACGACGGCCCTGGATGCGGATGTGGATGGAGAAGAGTGTGGACCAGAAGAAGAGTACAAGTATGATCGGGTCGCTGCTGTACCTGACGGCGACACGCCCGGACATCCAGTTCGCGGTGTGTCTTTGCGCGCGATTTCAGTCGTCGCCGCGCACTTCTCACCGTCAGGCGATCAAGCGCATATATGAGGTACTTATGCTTCACTCCAGAGTTTGGGATTTGGTATTCTTCTTCCTCCACCCTCTCCCTTTGCGGTTATTCTGAAGCTGATTTTGCTGGTTGTCAAATTGATCGCATGTCCACTTCTGGGACTTGCCAGTTTATTGGTTCTTCTCTTGTATCTTGGTCTTCTCGCAAGCAGTCTAGCGTCGCCCAGTCTACCACAGAGGCTGAGTATGTTGCTGCAGCTAGCTACTGTTCTCAATTGCTTTGGATGATGGCCACTTTGCATGATTTTGGTCTGAGCTTTTCTCGCGTTCCTTTACTTTGTGACAGCATGAGTGCTATTTGCGTTGCTAAGAACCCCATGCTGCACTCTAAGACCAAACACATTGATGTGCGTTTTCATTTTCTGCGAGACCATTATGAGAAGGGTGATATCGACCTTCGCCATGTCGATACTCATCATTAGTTGGCTGATATTTTCACCAAGCCTTTGGACCAATCAACTTTTGCTAGGATAAGAGGTGAGCTTGGTGTGTGTTTCCCCTTTTAGATGGGGGAAACATTTTGGATATTGTATCAAAGACTGACTCTTTCGTTTTGTTTTCGTTTTTGGGTAGGTTAGTCTTTGCATTTCATCATGCATCTTTACTTTCTGAGCTTCATGTATATAATGTTTAGAATGTAACTATGCTCTGTCTAGTTTACTCTGATGCTATATGATGATGCTTGTAGCTTATGCTCTTTCTGATCACTAATACATGTTGTGAGCTGAGCTATTTTATGAATGGTGAATTTGTTTAATGAACATAAAACTTGAAATTGTTCACCATTGAGATATGCAACTAGCATGTGTAGAATATGTTGAATTCACCTGTGCTTTTCATACATGCTAGGTTGCTATGTCTCTAGTTCTGAGTCATTCACTTGCTTGGTCTGTTCATATTCTGTTATAAAATTGAACCAAGTTAAGTGAATCGGAAAGATCGAGATGGGATTGCTTGTCAACAGATCACAGTATCGAGACTGTTTCTCATTGTACAATTGAGTTAAGCTTGAGTCGTGTAGTGTATGACCAAAACCGACACTTTAAGCTTCTGATTGCTTCTGCATAGGCTTAGCACGGTTGAAAAGTTAGGCAATGACAAGCCTTCAACCTCTCGCAATCACATGCTGAATTTTTGAACTTGTGTAATTTCACCGCTGCAACTCCGATTAAAATCTAAAATCACAAGTGAATGTTTAGTTCTATAGCATGATGATTGAACTTTGCTAGGGGTAGTTCACCTTGTATATATGATTAGCACTTGTTTGACTTCCTGTCTATACATGTTAAGTGCTATTTTTATGGTGAACATCCTCTTCTGAATGGCTAGAAACTGCTCACTTTGCTTATATGTTCATATTTCGTATTTGGTGATCAGTTTGAGCCTTTGCTAGCATGTATGCTTCTTGGTGAGTCATTGAAGTTATACTGTGTAGAGCATCTTTTCGTTCTCTAGACTATGTTCCTGAAGCTGCTAACTTGCATTTTTTGACTCATATGCATCTGGAAGGGGAAGAGAAGTTTGACTGATAGTGCATTATCAACTAAGGGGGAGAATTTTGTCAAATCATTAGGATGTGTGCACTATTGGAGGGGAGTTTGCTTGGGTTTTGTCTGATAAATTGTCAATTGGTTCGGAGCATTTTTCCAATTGGTTCGGAGCATTTTTGGTAGCTAGTTGTGTTGAGCCGTTGCCTCTTTCTTGAGGGACTAGCGACTTTTGCCTATTTGCTCCTCCCTTGGTATCGAGCTCTTCTGCTTTCCAGTTGGCATTTCTTCAGTTGGTATTGAGCTTTCTCGCTAGCGGTGTTGAGCCCGTTCTGCCTCTTCTTGAGGGCTAGCTCTATCTTTGCTTGAATGTCAACTGATTTTTCAATTGGTGTCGAGCTTTCCTGCTAGCGGTGTTGAGCCTGTTCTACCTCTTCTTGAGGGCTAGCTTTGCTTCGCTTGGTTGCGTCGAGTCGTTGCCCATGTCTTTGGGGACCAAGTTGTTTTGCTCTTTCACTTGACCTTCTTGTGGCTTTGATATGCTTTTGGGTCATTTGGACGAGTTCTCTACTTCTCCTTCTTCCTCTTTCTTCTACTTTATTATGATTTGTGTTGGTAGTTGACAATGCACTCATTAAGGGACAATGCACTCATTAAGGGGGAGATTGCGGATACATGGGTGTATGCCGAGTCTCGAGTGATGAGTGATTGTCAACTAGGATAATGCGCATGTTCTTTGGCTTGTGTTGTGCAGGTGTCGAGCACTGATACAGTGATCGGAGGCAAGGTGAAGCTCAATTAGAGACGTACCGTGCCGATGGACCGAGAGCGGTGAAGGGCGGACGTGAGGCTTGGACTGAGGGACCGGTGGCCTGAGGATCAGCTGTGGTGGCTGACAGCTGTGACAGCGACGAGCGGAGACTTGCGGGGCACAGTGTTGCTCGGGTCGAGGACCTAGGGACATGTGTCGGTGGACGGGGTGCACGGGCGGTGCATCCCTTCTACAGCGTCGGTTTGGGGGTTGAGCCACAGAAAAACCACCGGTGGACGGTTTCCAGGTTTGGGCCACAAAACCTGGGCGCTGATGGTTTCCGAGTTTGGGCCACAAAACTCGGGCTAAGGACGGTTTCCAGGTTTGGGCCTCAAAACCTGGGCGCTGCGGGTTTCTGAGTTTGGGCCACAAAACTCATGCGATGGAAGGCTGGTTTCCCGGTTTGGGCCTCAAAACCGGGGGTTGGTCGTAAAGGCTGGTTTCTCGGTTTGGGCCTCAAAACTGGGGGCAAAGTCCGTGAAAAGGACAAGCAGAGCGGTGGCGGCACGTGGCGGCAATCGGTGAGGTTGCGTCGAGGCAACGCTACCAGTTGTGCGGGCGTGGCCGTCGGATCACCACCTACCATGAGTTGGTCCAGAATAACCCTAGGGTTTAGCTGGTTCGCTCTGTAATTAGTTAGGGGTAGAGTGGGAATTAGAATTAGGATAAATAGGGGGAGACACCAACCTCCCAAACTATCTCAGTCATTTGCTCTTTGCCTTCTAGGTTTTCCTGCCCTCCCAATCCCCTGCTGTAGCAACTGAGATCCACAGAGAAGACAATCATACCTTTGTGTTCATGAGATTTTGAGGAAGTGAGACCGTAATCTCACTGTTGTAGCGTGTGGTAGCCACACGGTTGCAATTCGTGGTTCGATTCGCATTTTGAACTTGTTCTTCGCGTTCTTCGTTTTCTCCACGAGTTTCCCGTTGATCGTTCTCTCTCTATGTTGCTCCGTTTGCAAAACCATTTGAATCAACTTGTTCTTTGCAGTGAGGTAATCACTTTCACCGAAGGATTTCATTTCAAACCTCGCGAACAAGTAGATCAATCGGTTTGCATTATGGATCAACTTTTCTCCCATCTCCTCGAATTTCTTCGATTCGTCAATTTGGAGATAGGTTCGAGCTATGATCTCCTAGGAGTAGCTCACTATCCTCCTTGTGACTCCTCTCACCAAGTTAGAATCCTAGTGGTTTCGTTTTGGTTGAGATCGAGTCGAATCAAGGGACGAACAACATTTTTTTGGGGTGACCAGACTCTAGCGTCGGGCCGACCGGATGCTAGGGTTGTGAGTCCGATCATTGAACTCACTCTCAGCGATTTCTTCGTAACTTGACCGTACGCTCAGTTGGTCACTGACCGGACGCAACGTGCTCACTGTTCACTGCTGTTTGGCTAACTGACCGGACGCTTAGCACCTGATCGGACGCTTCACTTCTGTGAGTCCGGTCAGAAACAGTAAGGTTCCAGAAGCATTTTTCTCAGACCGGACGCGTCCGGTGGTCTTCGACCGGACGCAGGCAGAGTCCGGTCAAGTGTATTTTGCGCGTTCTCATCCGTGGTTCGTTCGTTTGTTGTCGGTTTTGATTTTTGGCTTTTGCGTTGGGTTTCTAGAGTTGTGTAGTGTCTCACTGTGCTTCTTGGAAGCATCCACCCTACATCTAGGGTCATGGACACTCGCAAGCTCTAGGTTTGCTCTTGGGGTGATTCTCGGGACAGTGGCTACAAGTTTCTGAGAAGAATTTTTGAAGCTCCCATTCACCACCCCCTCTGGTCGCTTTCTGGTAGCACTTTCGGTCCTTCAGCCGTGTCTGGTTGAAGGTTTCGCCGAGATCTACGTTACTCCTACTCCTAAGGATTTGACCATAAGCCGAAGAATTGTTTGATTGATTGATTCCCTTACAAATGTCGGGTCTTAGCTATTTATAACCCGAAATATTCCTATCCTAACACGACTAGGATACATTATAGTATAGACATAAGACGACCCGGACGCCAACTCTTTTGGTCGAACCCGACACGTCTTCTAAGCTTCGAATTTGGTTTACGTGAATCTTCTGATCGTGTCTTCAAACCAAAACAAGCTCTTTCCTTTTTTGGCCGATTTCCTTAATTAACCAGTCGCTTGTGTTCATAAATGTAAAGTCTTCCTCAATCCCAAAATCTGATATTAACAGTCTATTGTAAGGCTGCATTGGCTATGATCAAAATCTTGCAAGTAGTCAATCTTGACTAAGTTATCGGCTCTGTTAGATTTGGCAATCTAATGGACTCATCAAGTTATCAATATTGTATATTTAATTTAAGTTTATTTTGTTACAACAATATCTTGCCCAATCAAGATTGACAAGCTAGCATAAGCTTAAATGCTATCTAGATTCGTTGTTCAAGTAGTTCCACGCCTATCTTAACAAGAATAGTCGATCTAGACCTATATCGGCTAATTGTCGATCTCGATTGCTACATGTTGTGCGTTCGAGATATTTGCTCAGTTACAGTTTGATCCAAAAGTAAGTAGATTTGATTTAATATACTTGTTATGGCTGTATTTTTGAACCTCACTGATAGGTATGTCGAAATCAAACTTGCTTAGTTTTGAATCAAATCATAGCTTAGCAGATAGATCTTGTTCGTGCCTCATGGACCTTGTATCGGCTAAATAGCTGATCCAGTTATGCTTTCATCCATAACATGTACGCATTGTACCAGTCTAAAACTAGCAGATCTATTGATTATGTTGGACGTAATTTAGCTTGATTATCATTATGGCTGCATGGAAACACCCCACTGTTGGTAATTAAGCTATTTTGTCGATCTGGTTGTTATTATGGTTGTATAGAAATACCCCACTGTTAATGACCAGAACTGCTAGCATAATTAGTCGATTTGTTGGTTTTACATTGTTTATTGCTATATATGTAGGATTTCATACTTGCATCAGCTAAACTAGATCGGCTAGTCGTTTTCATTTTCTGGTTGCATATCTTTGAATAGTCGTCTACATTTTTAACGATTATATACTTTACACTATTAGGAGTTGACTTTGTAGTCAATTTCCTTTGATAATGGCTATTTCAGAGCCATACATTATGGAACTGTCTGGCACCAAACCGGTAGGTTCCATGATTTGATGTTGTTTTCTTTTTCCTTATCAACTGCAGGTCAAATTAACTAGCACGCCTCGGATTTGGTTTCACCAAGCCCGTTTCATCCTTGGAGGTTCTGGAGATCAGGACCCTTTGCTTCATACAGTGTAACACCCTAGGTGTTAAGCAACCCTAAATGCATAACTTGACATAGCATGAGCATAACATCATATCATTTCATGTGCATTTTTGTGTGGTATGTTTGTTTAAGTCCTTGCCTAGTCTCTAGTGTAGCTAATAGATGCTTTGTTTTTCTGACCAAGTGTCTTAAACCAAAGTTGTAGTTCTTGACAAGAGAAACAACTTTCCTTAAAAGTACTTTTTCAGAAAAGGTCATTTAGTATTTATTTCTTGCATTAGAAAAATAGGCTAGGAGTGAAATTCTTTTTCTAGGTAGAATTTGGACTTGAGCCTTAAAGATGAATTGTTCCTTGTGAATTTCTAAGCAGCATTACTTTTAGGACCTTTTCTTTGTTCGACTTAGTTTGGGAGACAAAAGCCAGGAAAGAAAATGAACAAAACCTATTTTGTTTAAACCTCTGCGGGACCCACCTGTCAACCTCTTCTTCTCCCTCCCCGCGTCGCTCCGCTCCTCCCGTGCGCGGCCGAGCGCTGTACGCCGGAAGCCGCCGCTGCAGCCGCTCGAGCGCCCACACAGCGAACACGGGAATCCCCCGCTCACCGTGCACCGACTCCACCATCCCGACAACCCTCTATGTTCCCCCTCTGCCCAGTCTCCGCGTGGCCGCCGCTCACCGGCCGCCGTCCCGTCGGTCGGAACGGCAAGACGGGTTCTGGCTAGGTTCAATGAACCCGCAAGAACGCAATGCCTTCACCTCCGCTCCCCCTCACCCGAGCCAGTCAGCCGTTCATTCACTCACTCGCCTCCTCTCTGTCCATCTTCTCCAGTTCACAAGCACCGCCACCGCCCGCCAAGCTCTGACGAGCGATTCCTCGCCACACAGAGCAACGCCGCCCGATTCCCTCTGCTCATCTCTCCGCCTTGACCTCTTCTATCACTTGCACCGGTTGGTTTCTCCTCTTTCTCGCCCTAGCCGGCGGAACGTCGAATGCCATCCTCGGCCATCCGCCATGTCCGCCGCCATGACCTTCACATGGTCCGGCCATCTCCCTCCAAACCACCCCAAACCAAGCTTCGTTCTAGCCTTCTCTACATCTGTTGTTGCTTGGATCTAGATGGAGATGCTCCTAGTGTTGTACTTCGGCCGAACTAGACCTTGCCACGACAATGTCTGTCGTGGACCGCCGCCGTGCGTGGCACCGACTCATGCCGGGGTCGGCATGGCTCGTGTGCCTCGCCATTAGGTTGCTTAGGGTTCGCTGCAGCTAGTGCTCGCCTCGCCGAGCTTTGGAGTAGCCGAGTAGAGCCTCGTCATCGCGTCGCAGCGCCGTTGCTCCGCCATGCCCGCCGTCAAGCTTGCTCCGGTGATCCTCTGGCGTGGAAACCTAGCCGACCATGTCTGCCACGCGAAGACGAGTCTAGAGGTAGGGTTGGTGCCACCGGAAACCTTGCCGCCAGCGATCTAGGGCCAGTCAACGCCGGCGGGGTGGAGCACTGCTAACGCGTGGGTCCGGTTGACCGGGTGACGTGGTCGCCTGACCAGCGGGCCCCGCTGGTAGATAGAGTGAGAGGGAGGAAGAAAGATCCGTGTGCAATAGTGCTCGGGAAATCCGGGTGTGTCTAGCAGTTTCGGTTGTGTCTCTAGGTGTGTTAACCCGGGTGTCTGTAGCGTTTTAGGATGTGTTTTCTTTTATCCAGTTTTTGCAGAATAGGTTAAATGCTTCCAAAATTCACACAAGGCTCATTTTAAGTCCAAATGATGTGAAACAAATTTGGTTGTGCTGGAAATGAATGGATCTACCTGTTAACAAACGTTAGATGCATATTTTGTGATACTTGTATATACAGTTTTATTTAATCAAGTAAATGGCTATTAACTTAGAAAATACATAACTAATTTTGTATAGCTCAGAAAAATGTGATTCTAATTTTAGGAAAAATATATCATGTAATGTTCTGTGAAAAATATTGGCAGTAATTTAAAGTAGCATTAAAGGACTAAATGTTGTTTTCTTTATGCAATTTTAATAAATAGAAATGCTTAGATTCTGAGGTTGGTAATTTTTGTACAGGTATGTTAGAGTATAAAGTTGCCATGAAAATGTTAGGTTGGGCTGATTTCACAGTTGGTAGTAGAAACTATGAAAAGTGTTTGATTTGTGAATTAATAGGGTTAATTTTTATTGCATGCTAGAGTTACTGTTTTGGGCTAAAATTTTTATGGAAGTTTAGTTTGGGTCTGTAATGGCCTGTGTAAAAGTTAAGGAATTTTCTGAAGTCATTTCAATATGATCATAGTTATGCCCTGTTTAAATAAATCAATTAAAAGGATTAAGTGGATAGTTAAGTAAGGTTGTATAAGTTAAGGAATGCCATTATGATTAGGCATATTAAGAGGCTGCTTAGGAAGATTAAATGAATCATTAAGCTGTTGGGTAGTAGCAAGGTAGTTAGGGGTCAAATAGATGATGTTGACTACCTTGTGGAAGAGAATACAGTAGATGACATGTGCTTATCTGCTGAGTTGTCTTATCCTATGCTGCATCACATAAGCATCCCATGTGCATTCATCATATTTATACCTGAAATGCACCATACAGGATCGCTAGCGGAGAACCAGAACCCACCGCAGTTGGAAGAGCAGCCGCAGGAGGAAACGTCGTTCAAAAGGCACCGAAGAGGCCGCCGTCGAGGACTTGCCCGAGTGTCAGGACCACCGGCCCTCTGACTTCGAGAAAGGCAAGCCCCAGAGCATCTAACTCCCTATAATTGCAAATCACTTATAAATTAACCTGCTATGTTTGTTCCATTAGGTTATAGGAGTTGAATGCTACCGTTGTTGCATTATTATTATCCTTGTCCACCACAATTACTATTTGATCCCTGTTTAGGTCTAGGCTCGTGAATGCTTAGCCCTAGTTACATTGGTAAAAGTCGGGTGATTTCCTGTCTCTCGCATATAGGTAGATACTTATCATGATTAGCCTGGTGCTATCGTGGAATAACCATGTGATAATGAATTGGAGACCGGACGGGATGTAGGAGCAGCAGGACATGGGTTTTGTGTTGCATAGGACCCATTCGTGAAGCGCACCTCAGTCAAATTAAACGCGTCAATCACTTAACGGAGTAGGTCCGGGTACCTCCCATGAAGCCGAGTAAGGTTATTCGAGCCGGTGATGGAGATGTTGACGCCTAACACCTAGTGCCTCAGATGTACTGTGGGCAACTATTCTGAGCAACCTGGCATGGTCCATGGATAGGCGGGGCCTGACTGACCTGGCATGACCATGGGCAGTTATAGCTTGAGCGACCTGGCATTGAGATAACCCCCAGTATAGAAGGGCCCATGGTCGTCCCGCAAATCGCGTTCTTGAAATTTGTGAGTGGCAGCCGACGGCTACCGAGCATAGGTGTGATCGGGTGAGTGTGCGACATTTTATCCCCAGGTGGGTAGTGTTGACACCAGAATTTGGCAAAGCACTAGCTGAGACTATCAAAAGCCAATCTAACAGAATTAAAAGCAAAGCAACAGTCCAGGGTATGCACAAAGCTGTACGAGCATTAGACATTATGCATCTACTAGCTCCGAGGAGATGATGACATCAAGTTTTACACTAAGGAGATGAGGCCAGCATGCACCTATGGTAATTAGAAAAACAAAGTTGTCGTATCCGAAGAGGAGGTCCAGGTTGATCACGTATTGGATTTTTCACGGACGTGTCGGAGGAAGCTTCATTGACCAGGACTCTACAGATCGAAAGTTAGAGTCTGTATATCTTAATGTTTCCTTTTATTTAGATATATCTTGTTAAGCAAGAACTGTTAGGACTCTTACTCGCCCAGGGTATAAATATAAATCCTCGGCCATTGTAAAATGAATCAATCAATCAAACAATCTTTCGGCCCATGGCCAAACCCTTAGGAGTAGGAGTAAAGTAGATCTCGGCGAAACCTCCGACCAGGCAGGGCTGCATCGGCTAGACCGAACTCTGGTTTGCTTGTAAGTTTCACCAATGGCTTGTGTTATTGTTCAATAAGGCTGTATTTGGCATCGACCAAACTCTTGTTAAGCTATGACACAGGTTAGTTATCGATTTAAGCTCGCCTTTTGTAAGACTGTCTTGACTTCAATCAATCTCTTGCTTTAGTCGATCTTAAACCAGTTATCGGCTCTATTAGTTTTGGCAATCTAATAGATTCATTAAGTTATCGATATTGTTTATCCTTTAATGCCTTGTTTTTCTTTTTAACAATATCTTGCCCAATCAAGATTGAAAAACTAGCTTAAGCTTAAAAGCTGTTTAGATCTGACTATCCAAAGCTTCACACGCTAACATCAAGGAAAATAGCCGATCTAAGCTTCTCATCGACTATTTTGTCAATCTTGATTGTTACATGCTGTGCGTTCAAGATATCTGTTCAATTTATGGTTTGATCTAAGAACGAGTAGGTCTGGTCTGACATGCTTATTATGGCTGTACTTCCAAACCCCACTGATATGCATGCTAGATTAAATTATTTCGATCCTAGATTATACCATGGTTTTGATAGATAGATCTTGTTCGTGCTTCATGGACCCTGTATCGGCTAAAATAGCCGATCCAGTCAAGCTTTCACGAATAGCAATTACATGTACTCCTCAAAAAGCAGGGGACAATCTAGTATGATGTGTTATTTTCATTGAAGCCTGCCGGCCTTCTAGACCAGGTTGAGATAAATCTAATACATCATTACGAAGGAGCCTTAGTTAAGACCGCCGGCCTTCTAGACCAGTCTTAATTGGGTTTTGAATATCCAATGCTTTAGTAAGATTTACATGTACGAGCTATATCCTCCGATACCCGCCAAAAAGAGAGAAAACAATGGGTACTTAGATACCCGCCAGTGAGAATAAAATAGCCTATACTCTCAAAAGCATTTTAGAGAAAGAGAGGGTCACGATCAAAGGAGTGCAAAAAGAGAAAAATATATATATATTCCATACACATGCACATCTGATCTGTAAGAGTATGACACTTCTCTTTGTGGATCCGGGGTTTGACTTTACGATATATGCAAAGTGAGTATGCGTCATATTCCTACCTGAACTCTACATAGGCTTTTGGAAGTAGGATGAAAAAGATGGAACATTGTCTCAATGAGGAACTATACACATTGAGCGATCTGAGAGAATCATTTGAGGAGCAAAATTATGTTTTCAGTTTAAAAATCATTCAAAACCCCCAAGTTTTCTGAGCCGAAGAAATAAGAATGACTGGATTCTAATCTGTTATATTCCTCGACCACCCAAAATGATGTGATAGACGCTTCAATGTTCACATGTGAAGGTAAGGCTGGGAATAAGGTAATATTGCTGCCGGTGTGGTGAAATTACTGGGTTTCTTAGGAGAAGAGGATCGGCTAAAAGTTATTATCGATATTGAAAGCCGATGTGGATTTTTCAAGAGAAGCCAATGGAGCCTTTAAATATTGTGATCAGATGTCATCAGGAATAGAGGATCATCAGACTAAAATAATTCGAAGCATGAAGAATTCATACTCCGAACTCGGGGGGCGTGTGTTGACACCAGAATTTGGCAAAACACTAGCTGAGACTATCAAAAGCCAATCACAGAGAATTAAAAGCAAAGCAGCAGTCCAGGGTATGCACAAAGCTGTACGAGCATCAGACATTATGCATCTACTAGCTCTGAGGAGATGATGACATCAAGTTTTACACTAAGGAGATGAGGCCAGCATGCACCCATGGTAATTAGAAAAACAAAGTTGTCATATCCGAAGAGGAGGTCCAGGTTGATCACGTATTGGATTTTTCACGGACGTGTCGGAGGAAGCTTCATTGACCAGGACTCTTGAGAACACAAGGTTGAAATGTGCCCTTGTGGTTCCCTTCCTGAGTGATGAGTGATCGATCAATGGGCAACATGTCTCTTGGCTGTGTTGATGTGCAGGTGCGGAGCTCGGGCAGTGGTCGAAGGTGAGGTGAAGGTCAAGTAGGGACGTGCCGTGCCGACGGACCGGGAGCGGTGAAGGACGGACGTGGAGCTTGGACCGACGGACCGGGAGACCTGAGGACCAGCTGTGGTAGCTGGCACGTGGCATTGACAAGTAAGAGCACATGGGGATGTGCGGTGCATCGGCTGAGTCGGGAGGAAGGTGATGGCGTCGTGACACTTGGCGGGAGGCCGAGAAGGAAGGCGAATGCACTGTGCCCGGCGTGGAGGCTGGACATGCTCTGGCATCGGTGCTGGGACTCAGGGTGTGCGAACCACATCCCGTCTACGGCACGGGTTCGGTAGCTGAGCCTCTAATAGCTACCCTCAATGGTTTCCGAGTTTGGCCCTCAAAACTCGGGGTGGCCGGTTTCCGAGTTTGGGCCTCAAAACTCAGCGTGGACGGTTTCCAGGTTTGGGCCTCAAAACCTGGGTGCGCGGGTTTCTGAGTTTGGGCCGCAAAACTCAGCCTGAGGACAGGTTTCCCGGTTTCAGCCTCAAAACCGGGGGGAAGCCAAGGTTTCCCGGTTTCGGCCTCAAAACCAGGGGGGGAGGTCCGCAAAAAGGACGATCGACGCGTGGCGGCGCAGCTATCCGCGAGGTAGGCGCGGCGGTCGACAGAGCGGCACGTGGCGGCATCCTGAGGCTTGCGTCGAGGCGAAGCTAAGGATGAGATGGGCGCGGGGCCGTCGGATCAACCATCTGCAGAGTTGGACCAGGATACCCCTAGGGTTGCCCGCTTCGCTCTTGTATCTAGGGGTAGAAAGGGGATTATTGTTTTAGGCTATAAATAAGAGAGGCACCCCTCCTCTCTCTCCATCCTTGCAGTCATTTGTTCCTAAGCACTCTCTCTCTCTAGCCTCTCTGCTTAGGTTCTAATCATACCTCGCTACAAGCGATCCGCAGAGACGGGAATCATACCTCTGTGTATTTGGATCT
The DNA here is from genome assembly GCA_009763385.1 of Coix lacryma-jobi var. lacryma-jobi. Taxonomy (NCBI): domain Eukaryota; kingdom Viridiplantae; phylum Streptophyta; class Magnoliopsida; order Poales; family Poaceae; genus Coix; species Coix lacryma-jobi. The sequence goes on along the minus strand of CM019829.1, from coordinate 63,172,827 downwards.
TTTGAGGAAATGAGACCGTATTCTCGTTGTCTCCTCGTGTGGAGGAATTTCGGCTGAAATCAAATCATGTTCTGTGGTCTTCACGTTTTGGTTTTTCATCTCCCGGAGATTTGCCTTGTTCTTCCTCTCCGTGAGATCAAATCATGTTCTGTGGTCTTCACGTTTTGGTTTTTCATCTCCCGGAGATTTGCCTTGTTCTTCCTCTCCGTGAGATGATTTTCGATTCCACTTGAATCAATTTGTTCTTGGTCATGAGCCCCTTCTTTCAACCGAAGGAATTCTCTCCAAACCTCACGAATCCATAGATCGGGTTGATTTCGCGTTTGTTCTTCGTTCTTCCCCTTTTACGGTGATCCACGAATCTCTCTTGATTGACTTGGTTTGGTGCGATGATTTCTTAGGATTAGCACCCCAATACATAGAGGATCATCTTGGAGAAGTTTGATCGAAGCCCCTTTTGATTTGGTGAAGTTTCGATCGATTTGCCTTTTTATCCCGAGCAGAATTGTGCTTTCTGTTCTTCCGCGGACAGTCCGCGCCCCCAGCGGCGGACAGTCCGGGGATCGGGATTTGGCTGGCTCAGTTAGGTGCAGACCCCTGACTGTTCACCGTCGAGTGAACGTCGGACAGTCCGCGGTACAAACCCGTGGACAGTCCGGAACCTGTCCAGCAGACTTGCAGCACTATTTGGTTTCTGCGTTTTTGCCGGCGGACAGTCCGGCTCCCAGTCGCGGCCAGTCCGGGACTCAACGGCGGACAGTCCGGAACTCCGACCCCGGACAGTCCGTGAATCTGCTGTTTGCGCAGTTTTGCTCCGTGGCTTTGGCAGTTGGTTGTGGAGTTTCTCCGAAAGTTCCGCTGTACCACTAGGACATCTCCTAGGGTATCCACCTACTCGTAGGTCGTGAACTCTTTGGTCGTTTCGAGTCTTCGTTTTTGGGGTGACTTTCTGGGACAAGGGCCATACTATTCACGAGTTGAATTTGAGGCTCCCATTCACCCCCCCTCTGGTCGCTAATCCGGTCCTTCAATTGGTATCGGAGCCAGTTAAGGGATCTTCTCTACCTTAATCGATTCCGGATCCTAAGGGCGACATGGAACGAGGGAACGGCAAGGCTTCGTGGTTCGATGGAACGAACTATCCCTATTGGAAGATTCGGATGCGTGCTTATCTCAACAGCATCGGATCTTCTGTATGGGAGATATGTGAGAATGCTGAGTACATAGTCCTTGCGGCCCGTGTGGGTCAGATCCAGATTGACCAGCACGAGGCCAACTCCAAGGCTTGTAACGCTCTTTTGGCCAGCATCTCCCTTCCTGAGTTCGAGCGTGTCTCTGAGCTTGAGACGACACGAGAGATCTGGGTGAAGCTTCAGAGCTATCACGAGGGGACCGCTCAGGTCAAGACCAGACTCTTCGAGACGTACAAGTGCGAGTACGAGAACTTTGTTCATTTGGAGGGAGAGACGATTGATGCCATGTTCGCCTGTTTCCAAACGATTGTGAACAAGATGCGTGCCAATCGGGCTAACCTACCCTATGACGATCATGAGAGGGCTCTCAAGTTGCTATACGCCCTAGATCGGAGGGTATGGGAGGTGATGGTGTCGACCATCATAGAGTCTACATCTTATGACACCCTCACCGTGAACGAGCTGTTCAGCAAGCTCAAGTCCGCCGAGATCGATCACCTGACTCAGGCCAAGCTGAAGAACCCATCTTCACATACAATGGCTTTGGTCTCAGGCACAGGTGGATCGACTTTCTCTGCTGACCCTTCACCTCCTCTGTTTTCTTTGTCATCTTTGCTTACAGTCACGGAGGAGCAGTTGGAGGCGGTTGGAGACGACGAGCTTGCCCTCGTCATCACCCGGTTCTCGCGGTTTCACAACAACCGCCTGAATCACCGGCGTGGTGGCGCACGCGAGGGCTGCTACAAGTGTGGTGACCTAGACCACTTCATGGCGAACTGCCCCAAGAACGACAAGAACTTCCGCGGCAAGAACCGCAACTTCAGGCGCAAGGGCCAGCCGGAGAACAAGGCCGGGAAGAAGAAGAAGGGCAGCTATCGCCGAGAGGACATGGAGAAGGCTTTCGATGCCGGTCGGCGTGCCTTCCTCGCCACCATCAGTGACAGCGAGAAGACCTCCGACGGTGAGTCCAGCGACAATGGGTCCGAGCACAGGACTGAAGAACGCTTCAACGAACTCTGCTTCTTCGGCCACTCCTCCAAGGGTCTCTGCACCATGTCCTTGGACGAAGAGGACGCCAAATGCCAGGCAAAGGACACCGACACCGACGACGACGACGACGATGCTTCTGAGGTATCAACCTCTTCTCTTGTCGATCGCCTTACCGGTGAGCGCGATTCTCTTGTCGACTTAGTTCTCGCTCAGGACAAGCAACTCAAGCGAGCTATCCGAGAGCGCAATGAGTTTAAGGCTAAGATGAATGAGGCGCTTAAGGAGCGTGAGTTAGCTAGGTCTGAGGTGAAGGTGACCGATGTGGAGGAGTGTGAGGAGTGCATGATGCATATGACAAACTTTGCCACCTTGCAAACCAAGTATGCCTCCTCGATTGAGGTGTATGATGAGCTGAAGAGTAGGCTCGACTTGGTAGGTGATTGCAAAGAGTGTCCCTCCCTGAAGAAGGAGCTGGAGGAAGTGAAGGCAAGGTCCTTTCTGCTTGGTGCGTGCAAGCTTTGTCCTAGCTTGCGAAGTGAGTTGGCAGAAGTTAATGCCAAGTTTGCTGAAGCCTTGAAGGCCAGCTCAGTTAGCACTTTGTTCGCTCCATGTGAGCGATGCGTGGGGATGGAGCTTGAAATTGCTAACTGTCGGCATGACAGGATGCAAACCGAGGAGGAAAACACATACCTTCGGTCCATCCTGAGTTGGGTGTCATGCAGTGAGCCGTAGTTGGGCATGATGATCAGTCAGTTCAAGAGGGGAACTGATTGCTCGGGAGTAGGCTTTGCTTCAGGTGGGAAGGGCGCTAGTACCTTTGGCAAGATCGGTGAGTTTAGAGGAGTGAACCCAAGTGAGAAGCCATCCGCTATCCCTAAGCTCACCAAGATCACCCCACCTGAGCCTCCCAAGCCTATCACCAAGGATGGCATCCTTGATGAACCTCCCAAAGCTCCACCTCGCAAGCAAGTGTGGATTACAAAACCTAACCATCTTAGGAACACACTTGACACCCTTCTTGACGTCTCTAGTGATCCCCTTCTCAAGGGCAAGCAGCCAGCCAGAGTGAACAACCCTCGCAACACTAGGAACCAACAACCCAAGAGAGTGGTGAGGTTTGAGTGCGAGTTCTGTCACCGTGAGGGTCACCTAGCTGAGTTTTGCTTTCGGAGGAAGAGAGATGCTAGGAAGGAGTTGGAGCTGAACAACCAGGCCAGGCACCACCGTCTTCATGGTGTGCAAGGTCGGGGAGTTCAGAGGCAGGGCGCTAGGCCTGAAGGTGCACCCCCTCAGGTAGCTAGGCCCCAGGCAGCTAGACCACGGGGTGGTGGTCGTGCCCGTTGCGGTTCCAGTCGTCCTCAATATGATTGTGAACCGAGTGCAAGAGGTTTTGCTGCTCAGTCCCATAGCGGACCACCTTTTCAGTATGGTGGTGATCGCTTTGCTCAGATGGGACATAGTGGTGAGTTTGGAGGTTTTCCGTTCCATAGCGGACCACCGGTTCAGTTCGGTGGTGATCGCTATCCGCCCATGGGACGAGGACAGTTTGGTGTTGCTCCTAACACTTTTTCTGGGCCTATGACACAGCACTGGTATCCTTCTCAGTATACTAACCCCAGTGTTGTGCCATACTCTCACTTCCTGCCTTTCTATTGATGCAGGAACTTTGGTTGGAGAACATGTGGCTCATGGATTCCGGATGTTCGCGCCACATGACCGGAAAGAAGGAATGGTTCTCCAGCCTTAGCCCCGTGATGCACAAGGAGTACATCACTTTCGGGGATAATAGTAGAGGTAAGGTTGTCTCTCAAGGAGCTATTCGGCTCAATGAGAACTTTGTTCTTAAGGATGTTGCTTTGGTTCCGAATTTGCATTACAATTTGCTTTCTGTTTCGCAACTTCTTGAGGATGATTGTGAAGTGCACTTTAAGAAGAGTTTGAGTCGTGTTTTAGACCCTCGGGGAGAACTTGTTTGTTGGATCGTCCCTTTTGGCCGTGTTTTCAGAGCCGATTTTTCTCGTTCGTTCGGCTCTGCTAGATGTTTGATGGCTGGTCCTTCTTCTGATTTGTGGAAGTGGCATAGGAGGCTCGGTCACTTGAGTTTTGACTTGTTTGGAAGACTTAGCTCACTTGGCCTAATCCAAGGATTGCCCAAGCTTAAGTTTCAGAAGGACCTTGTTTGCCATCCTTGTCGTTACGGGAAGATGGTTGCTGCTTCTCACCCACCTGTTAATCAAGTCATGACAAAGCGACCCGGTGAGCTCTTTCACATGGACATAGTTAGTCCAGCTCGGGTTTGCTCAGCGGGTGGGAAGTGGTACGTTCTATCGTTGATGATTTTTCGAGGTACTCTTGGGTGTTCTTTATGGAGGGTAAGGATGAAGTTTTTCCTTTTGCTCGTGATCTAATTTTGAAGTTGAAATCTGAGTTTCCTCCTGATACCATTAGAGCTATTCGTAGCGATAATGGTACTGAGTTTGAAAACTCTCAGTTTGCTTCTTTCTGTTCTTCTAATGGTATCAAGCATCAGTTCTCTTCTCCTTATGTCCCCTAGCAGAATGGTGTTGTTGAGCGCAAGAATCGGACCCTTGTTGAGGTGGCCAGGACGATGCTCGATGAGCATAGGACTCCTAGGCATTTTTGGGCCGAGGCGATCAACACCGCCTGCCATGTTTCAAATCGCATCTTTCTTCGGGCTTTCATGAAGAAAACTTCTTATGAGTTGCGTTTTGGACGGGTACCCAAGGTGTCTCATTTTCGGGTGTTTGGGTGTAAGTGCTTCATCCTGAAGCAAGGCAATTTGGACAAATTTGAATCTCGCTCTGCTGATGGCGTGTTTCTTGGTTATCCTTCGCATTCGCGCGCTTATTGAGTTCTTAACCTTGAAACTAACTGGATAGTGGAGACCTGCGAGGTCACATTCAACGAGACTATGCCTTGTGTTTCTTCTGCTTTTGATGTTGCAGGAGAACAGGAGCTGGGAGAGACCATCTTTGTGGAGGAGCAGGAGAATGCCGATTGGGGTGATCCTGAGCCAACTCCACTGGCTGCCCCCGTAGACCCTGCGACGTCTACTTCAGCTCGAGGACCCGATCCCACGACATCTTCTTCTTGGGGTCCTCTAGAGCCACCTCTCAAGCGAGCACCCGCTGCACCTGAGGGAGCGACTGCATCTGGCGAGGGGGAGGCGACTTCGGCAAGGCAAGCGCCCCGAAGCGTTCAGCAAGTTCACCCCCCGCAGCAGATGATTGGCGGCATCGACCAGCGAGTCACGCGATCACGAGCGTATGGAATCTCTCACTTTGCTCATTCTGCATTTGTTGCTTCTTTTGAGCCCAAAGATGTTGGACACGCCCTTTCTGATTCTACCTGGGTTAATTCCATGCATTAGGAGTTAGAAAACTTTGAGCGAAACCAAGTTTGGACCCTAGTTCCACCTCCACCAGAATGCCACCTGTTGACATTTGTTAACGCAAATAGAATATGAAAGATTCCGCAAGCGCACAGAACATCATTGTAGCATTTTACCGGGAGTATTCCAGGAACGTTATTTATATTTTACCACAGGGAAGCTAGGGTCAAGAATCTGATAACTCACTATCATGCATCTACTAACTTAGAGTACTAATTAGACTAAAGCAGGAGTAATTGATATATGATATATATGATAACAAAAGCACATCAAAGAGAATTCATGATAAATGTATAGATAACTATAGTGGGAGGACAACGGGAGGGATCAAGGTTCCTATATACTTCTCTATTACTTGGGTTCTAAGGCAACAAAGATGAAAAGATATAGCAATTATACACATTGGCACTTTGGAGCAACAGTACCTTTCTGACTCTCGAAAAAGATTGGGAAGAAAGTAGTCAGGGGAAGGCTGCCAAAAGCTGTACGAAACATCAATCCGAACGTGGTGGACTACGAAGGCCTAACAGAGCTGTCACCCCTGGGGCTACCACAACTATTCCGTGGGATTGAGCGCAACCTCAGGTAACCTATAGACTAAACACCATGTCTAATCTATCGATTACTACTCTAATTACCTAGGATAACTAGAGCACTCAATACGAACAAAGATCCCATGCCAAGATATAACAACTATACTAATCATATAATAAAGCATAAAGTAAATAGAGAAGATAAATATATTAAAGCATAAGTCTTACAATGTTTTACAAAGAAAATATACAAAGACATACCAAAACTCTGAAGACTCCTCCGGAACCGGAGCGTAGCTCCGCTCCCCTAACTCCGACTAAGAAGCTAAGCTATTACATTGGAAAATCTAAACCTAATTCTCTAGGGAGGATAGGTTGTGTTCGAGGGGAGCCTCTACAAAGACTCCCAGATGATGATGGTCTTGCCTCAGGGGGGTCCTGGGTTTATTATATAGGGCTCCTAGGTCTCTACCTTGGCAACGATGTGCGTACTAATCCTTCGTGCATATGCACTTGGGCCTAAATGGGCCAAAACGCGTTGGAGAGGTCGGTTGGAGTGCGTCACGCGAAGGGGGGCGAGTTGGGCCCAGTACCAGACAGACGCGCCGGTCCAGCAGGGAGACCGGTCGGTCTGCCCCTATGACAGTGGGCCCCCACCTTCCGTGGGTCGCCTTCTCTTGTCTTCTGGAATGTTCCGAAATGTCTAGAATCTTCCAAGTCGTATCCATCGAGGACTCTCGCTCTAGGACTCCAAATATAGCAAATCATATGTCCATTTCGATCGTCTCGACGAGGTCTTCGCAATGGTGTCTCTGTTTCATTCACTTGAGATACTTTTATATGGTAAAAACATGGATGTCCTACAAAACAAGTGAGAGCACCAAAACTCGTGGAACTTGTTTAGTTTCAAACCCTACAAACTATGCTCTATGTTTCATTTCATGTCATTCTATGCAATAGTTGATGGTATAATATTGACATTAAGGACCGTCAAACATGTTCCCCCAAAGCTTTCCTTTGCTAGTCCCTTAGCAAAGCCAAACTCAACATGGATCAGGAGTTGTTGCAATATCTGCACTTCTAAACAGTACTCATGCATTCAAACAAAAGTTCTCATATGGAATAGGAAAAAGTATCATATTATTCATCATGGGGCTTAGTACTTTAACCTTGAATCTGGAGTAATTGAAAGATAGAACGATCAAATCAAGCACCATGCCTGTAGTTTCTTCACTTCACCATTATTCTGGAGTTTTTATCAATTTTCAAATTTTAAGAACATATGTTGCCAATTAAACAAATGATCCAAAGAGAAAGTCAACCACACTATTGAATCGAGAAGTGCATGTGTATGGAGAATGGAGGCAGATGCTCTTTTGAATATATCACTCTCTTTTGTCTATTAGAAACACATGCTATCAGGCTAATTCTAACGTTGGGCACGTGCCCATTTTTTCTGATATTCATCATTTTTTTTTATTTTTTTGAGGTTCTGGACACTTGTCCCTTTTTATTTTCCTCGGGATATATCTTTTTTGAGGTTTTCGGACACTTGTCCTTTTTATTTCCTCGGATTTTTTTTCTCTGTTTTTTTCAATAGCCACATGCTTCCAACGAAACTTTTGAGAGGACAACAATAGATTAATCATGAGCATTTTGCAGAGGATGGGATAAATTGTGTAAGTGATCTCAATTCAATAGTATGATAACTTCTCAACAGGGTCAACAAAGCTTAATTTAACTCAATGCAATTATTTGTCATATTAATATTAGAAATTCTCCGGAACTCTAGTGTTGTTTAAGAACAAAGATAACAGTAGCTCAGATCATCACATATCATATCTGTCAACTACCTTGACTCTGGATCAAGCATTTTGCTACCCATATATTTAATTTCATTTCAAGGCATCATTAATTTTTTAAACTTAAGAGAACTCACTTAAAAGCTAGGTACTAAGAAAGAAATACAATAGAGCAACCATCATCATTTCCATTTTTAAGAAATTAGTGAGAGAGTTCTTCATATTTGACATGCTTTATTTATTTAATCTAATACACACTATAACCTATTATTTAAAAATATTAAGATAGTAGTAAGACATACTGAATCATGAAGTAACGGGGTGCGTCTCCCCAAGCCATCCCCTTGATCGCGTCGAGCCTTCATGTGCCCGAATATTTGTTTTGTTCTTTTTTTTTTTGAAGGACCGAGAAAGCACTAGCAGGTCGACCAGAGGGGGGGTGAATGGGAGCTCAAAAATTTCTCTTGAAACTTTGGCCAAATGTCCCAAAATCAACCCCCGAAAGATACGACCGAAACCGTGATGCCTACGACCCTTGGAAGAGGGTGGATGATCCCTAGGATCACAGCGAGGCACCACAAAGTGATAGCAAACCAAACCCCAAAAGCTCCGACACAAGTTCGCCCCTTAGAAACCAAGTCTCGAACGTAGATAGACAGCTACGTCGAGAAATCCCCAAATACCGATGATAACAAGTTGCAAAGATACCTAAAGAGGTTCCTTGGTCAACTCTAGGGCCAAACGAGAAGTCCGAAAACCAAGCGAGGAAACCGGGAGAGCAAACGCACAAAACCGGAGGCTTTAGCCAATCCGCGGACTGTCCGGTCCTGGGGTCCCGGACTGTCCGCCCCTACTGCGGACTGTCCGCGAGGGGATGGCGGACTGTCCGCCGGCAGAAAACAAGAAACAACAACTCTGCTGGAACCTCCCTAGACAGTCCCGGACTGTCCGCGGTTTACACCGGCGGACTGTCCGCCGGTCAACCGAGACCAAAAACACAGAGACTCGCGGCCACTGCTCTGGCCAAGTCCCCGACGCGCGAACTGTCCGCGCCTAGGGTGGCGGACTGTCCGCCAACACCCAGTGAGGGCGATTTCGGTCGCCCTTCACCCAAATCTTCTCCAAATCGATTCAAACCAACATCCCACCTTCCCAAACTTGGAGGAGATGATCACGGAGTAGTTGGGAGACTATGCCCAAGAAATCATCCGCTCAAATCAACTCAAACACCAAGAAATCAAAAGGGAAGGAGGATGAACTGAAAAGCGCCACGAAAACAAAATCAACCCGATCTACTTGTTCATAAGGAGTTAGATAAATTCCTTCGGTGGAAATGATCTCCTTTCAATACAACAAGTTGATTCAAATGGATTTCGCAAAGACGCACGAGAGAGGGAGATCGAGTGACGGGAAAATCGCGGAGAAACGAAGAACGCGAAGAACACGAACAAAACGCGAATCAACACATAGATCTGCAACCGTGTGGCTACCACACGCTACAACAGTGAGGTTACGGCCTCACTTCCTCAAAATCTCCAGTACACAGAGGTATGGTTCTCTCCGGATCTCAGCTAGCTACAGCAGGGGATTGGGAGAGCAGGAAACCCTAAGTGCAAAGAGCAAGTGAACTGAGATGGGAAGGGAGGTGGGTGTCTCCCTCTACTTATCCTAATCCTAACTATATCTAATTCCCACTCTACCCCTAACTACTTACAGAGCGAACCAGCTAAACCCTAAGGTTATTCTAGACCAACTCGATGGTAGGTGGATCCGACGGCCACGGCCGCACAACTCGTAGCGTTGCCTAGACGCAACCTCCCGATTGCCGCCACGTGCCGCCCTCGCTCTGCAACCCCCGGTTTTGTGGCCCAAACCGGGAAACCAGCCTTTTCCAGCCAACCCCCGATTTTGAGGCCCAAACCGGGAAACCAGCCCACCAGCATCTGAGTTTTGAGGCCCAAACTCAGCAAACCCGCAGCACCCAGGTTTTGAGGCCCAAACCTGGAAACCGTCCTCAGCCCGAGTTTTGTGGCCAAACTCGGAAACCCTCAGCACCCAGGTTTTGAGGCCCAAACCTGGAAACCGTCCACCCGATGGTTTTTCTCTGGCTCTACCACCAAACCGACGCCGTAGAAGGGATGCACGGCCCGTGCACCCCGTCCGCCGACACGTGTCCCCAAGTCCACGACTCAGGCAACACATGATCGCAAGTCTTCGCTTGTCGTTGTCCCAGGCTGCCAGCCACCACAGCTGATCCTCGGGCCACCGGTCCCTCAGTCCAAGCCTCACATCCGCCCTTCGCCACTCTCGGTCCATCGGCACGGCACGTCTCTACTTGACCTTCACCTTGCCTTTGATCACTGTATCCGTGCTCGACACCTACACAACACAAGCCAAAGAACATGTGCATCACCCAGTTGACAATCACTCATCACTCAGAGACTCGGCATACACCATGTATCCGCAATCTCCCCCTTGATGAGTGCATTGTCCAACTACCACACAAATCATAATGAAAGCAGAAGAAGAAGGAGAAAGAGAGAGAACTCACCAAATGACCCAAAAGCATAGCAAAGCCGAAGAAGGTCAAGTGGAAAGAGCGAAACAACTTGGTTCCCAAAGACATGGGCAACGGCTCGACGCAACCAAGCAAAGCAAAGCTAGCCCTCAAGAAGAGGTAGAACAGGCTCAACACCGCTAGCAAAAACCAATTAAAAAATCGAAGCAAAATGCTAGTCCCTCAAGATAGAGGCACAGAGGCTCAACACAACTAGCAAAGAAAGCTCGATACCAAAACCTTACGGCCAACAGGAAGCAGCAAAAACTCCCCTTGAATAGTGCAAAAAACCAAGAAAGCTCCTCCTTAGTTCAAACGGAGGGTAAGATTTGCAATTTCTCCCCCTTAGTTGAAAATGCACTTATCAAGAAACATGCTCCTCCTCAGAATCTGCACCACCAAAAGTGCAACCAGAGAAGTTCTCCTACCAACAAGAGAAGTTTCTCCCCCTTCCAAAATGCATATGAGTCAAAATGCAAGTTAGGAGCTTCAGGAGTATACTCAAAAGAGTGCAAAGATGCTCTACAAAGTTCTGATCCAATGACTCAGAAAATGCACAGAATGCTAGCAAAGGCTCAAACTGATCACTAAGTCTAAAATGAGAGCACAAAGAGCAGTTTTTAGCCGAAAAGGTATTCACCATCAAAATAGCACAAACATGTATAGACAGGAAGTCAAACAAGTGCTAAACATGTATACAAGGTGAACTACCCCTAGCACAGTTCAATCATCATGCTGATACTAAATGAAACATGAAGCATGTACTTGTGATTCCAAATTTTAATCGGAGTTGCAGCGGTGAAATTACACAAGTCCAGAAATCAGCATGTGAATGCGAGAGGTTGAATGTTTGTTATTGCCTAACTTTCCAACTGTGCGAAGCCTATGCCTAAGCAATCAGAAGCTTAAAGCAACAGTTTCGGTCATACACTACACAGCTCAAGTTTAACTCAAAGTGCAATGAGAAATAGTCTCGAAACTGTGAGGTGCTAACAAGCAAACCCATCTCGATCTTTTCAATTCACTTAACTTGGTTCAGATTTTAAACAGAATATGACATACCAAGCAAGTGAATGACTCAACACTAGAGACATAGCAACCTAGCATACATAGATAGCATAAGTGACTTCGACACAACCTACACATGCTAGTTGCATATCTCAATGGTGAACATTTTCAAATTTTAAGTTCATTATCAAATTTCACCATTCAAAATAGCTCAGCTCACAGTATGTATCAGTGATCAGAAAGAGCATAAGCTACAGCATCAACATAAGCATCGGAGCAAAGACTACACAGAGCATAGTTACATTCTTCAGATTATATTCATGAAGCTCAGAATGTAAAAGCGTATGCTAAATGCAAAGATGCATGAAGAACCAAAAGGAAGCAAAAACAACTGAAGAACACAAAGTCAGTGTATCATACAAGAGTCAAAAATGTTTCCCCCATCTAAAAGGGGAAACACACACCAAGCTCACCTCTCAACCGATTAAAAGTTGATTGGTCCAAAGGCTTGGTGAAAATATCAGCCAACTGATGATGAGTATCGACATGGCGAAGGTCGATATCACCCTTCTCATAGTGGTCTCGCAGAAAATGAAAGCGCACATCAATGTGTTTGGTCTTCGAGTGCAGCACGAGGTTCTTAGCAACGCTAATAGCACTCGTGCTGTCACAAAGCAAAGGAACACGAGAAAAGCTCAGACCAAAATCACGCAAAGTGGCCATCATCCAGAGTAACTGGGAACAGCAGCTAGCCGCAGCAACATACTTAGCCTCCGTGGTAGACTGGGCGACACTAGACTGCTTGCGAGAAGACCACGATACAAGAGAAGAACCAATAAACTGGCAAGTCCCAGAAGTGGACTTGCGGTCAATACGGCAACTAGCAAAATCAGCATCGGAATAACCGCAAAGCGAGAGGGTGGAGGAAGCAGAATACCAAATCCCAAATTCTGGAATGAAGGATAAGTACCTCATTATGCGCTTGACCGCCTGACGGTGAGAAGTGCGCGGCGATGACTGAAATCGCGCGCACAGACACACCGCGAACTGGATGTCCGGGCGTGTCGCCGTCAGGTAGAGCAGCGATCCGATCATACTCCGGTACTCCTTCTGGTCCACTGCTTCTCCCTCCTTGTCCGCATCCAGGGCCGTCGTGGTCGCCATGGGTGTTGGAAGAGGCTTGGCCTCACCCATGTCGAATTCTTCAAAATGTCCCGGTGTACTTGCCCTGGTGCACGAACGTTCCTTCCCGGGATTGCTTGATTTGCAACCCGAGGAAAAACGTCAACTCGCCCATCATGCTCATCTCGAACTCCCTGCTCATAGTATCTGCAAACTTGGCAACCAAAGTGTGAGAAGAACCACCGAAAATGATATCATCCACGTAAATTTGGACCAAGAGAGTATCAGTGCCTGCTTCTTGAGGAGAAAGAGCGTTTTATCTACACATCCCATTTTAAAACCCTTAGCAAGCAAAAAGGTTTTCAACCTATCATACCAGGCTCTAGGGGCTTGTTTCAAACCATACAAAGCTTTGAGAAGTTTAAAGACATGGTTTGGAAACTTGGGATTTTCGAAATCGGGGGGTTGTCTAACATACACCTCCTCTTCTATGTAGCCGTTTAAGAAGGCACTCTTGACATCCATTTGAAAAAGTTTGAAACCTTTGGATGCAGCAAAAGCCAAGAGTATCCTAATCGCCTCCAAACGAGCTACAGGAGCAAACGTCTCCTCATAGTCTATCCCCTCCTTCTGACTATATCCGTGGGCTACGAGTCTGGCCTTGTTTCTCACAACATGGCCATCTTCTCCCTGTTTGTTTTTGAAAACTCATTTTGTCCCAATTGGATGACACTCAGAAGGTGGAGACACTAGAACCCAAACCCGATTTCTCTCAAAGTTCTCAAGCTCCTCATGCATGGCATTGACCCAATCTGGATCCGTCAATGCGTGTCCAACATCCCGGGGTTCAAAATCAGCAACAAATGCAGAATGAGCAAAGTGAGAGATTTGCCTTGACCGGGTGACGTGTGCCTGCGTGACCATCGTCTGCTGCCGATCATCTGCGGAGGTGGGTGCTGGCGCTGAATGTGTCGTGGTGCCTCCCCCTCAACAGCAGCTGGTGCCTCCCCGGGTACAAAAGGTACCGCTCGGGGGTGCGGATCACAGCCCCCAGGAAGAAGACGTGTCGGGGCCGTGAGTCGTCGTAGAAGCCGCTCTTGGTGGCACAACAGGTGGAGGGGGTGCTCGATCATCCATACCTTCAGCACCCTCATCCTCGTCATCAAAAGAGGCTCACCACCTCGTGATCACCTGCACGCTCAAAACGAGAAGAAGGACAAACCATGGTCTCGTCGAAGGTGACATCGATGTCTCCATGACTCGGTTAGTGTCAAGGTTAAGTACACGATAAGCTCGAGTGTGAGTGCCATAACCCAAAAACACACCATCAGAAGAACGAGACTCAAATTTGTCCAGGTTGCCCTTTTTGAGTATAAAACAATGGCAACCAAAAACTCTAAAATAACTCACCTTGGGAGTTTTCCAAAACGCAACTCATAAGAGGTCTTTTTCAAGAGGCTCGAAGAAAAATGCGATTGGAAATATAGCATGCAGTGCTCATAGCTTCGGCCCAATATCGCCTAGGAGTCCTATGCTCATCGAGCATCGTCCTGGCCATCTCTACAAGGGTCCAATTCTTCCTCTCTACAACACCATTCTGAGGGGGTGTAGGGGAAGAAAACTGATGCTCTAAACCCAAAGAGTTACAAAACTTCTCAAAATCCGAATTCTTGAATTTGGAACCATTATCACTCCTAATAGCTCGCATCGAGTTCAAAGGGAACTCGTTTTGAAGACGCAAAATCAGATTGCGAGCAAAGGAGAAAGTCTCGGTCTTCTCGCTAAAAAGAAGACCCACGAATATCTCGAGAAGTCATCAACAACAACAAGCACATACCACTTCCCCCCAACCGAGCTCACCCGAGCCGGACCAACAAGGTCCATGTGCAAAAGCTCTCCAGGGCGCTTGGTCATGACCTGAGTCACTGGATGGTGGGGAGCGGCAACCATCTTCCCATGTCTACAAGAGTGGCAAACAAGATCCTTCTCCATATTCAACTTGGGCAATCCTCGGATTAGGCCAAGTGAACTAAGCCTTGCAAGCAAGTCGAAGCTCAAATGTCCAAGTCTCCTATGCCACTTCCAAAGATCAGAAGAGGAAGGTCCAGCCACAAGACAACGAGAAAATGCCAAAAGACTCCGAGAAATCCGCACGAAAGACTTTCCCAAAGGGCGAATCACACAAACAAGATTGCCCTGAGGATCCAAAATACGACTGAGATTCGGCTAAAAACGAATCTCATAGTCGTCATCAAAGAGTTGCGAAACAGAAAGAAGGTTAAAATGCAAGTTAGAAACAAGAGCAACATCGCGCAACACAAAGTGCTCATTAACTCGCACAGACCCACGAGACAGCACCTTACCTTTGCTGTTGTCGCCGAAGGTGATGTACTCCTTTCCGGCGACCGTACTAAGACTGGAGAACCACTTGGCGTTTCTGGTCATGTGCCTCGAACACCCGGAATCCACCAACCAAACGTTCTCCAATCGTTTTACCTACATCAATAAAAGGACATAGGGTGAGCATACGGTCCAACACTGGGGTTAGTGAAGTAAGGGGAATACCAGTGTTGGGCCGGCTGCTCAAAAGAACGGTTAGCGAAAAACCATTCCTAGCACACCTACGAAGGAAGCGATCACCACGTTTAGAAGAACGTGGTCCGCTAAGGGAGGAGCGTCCATCGCGATACTCAAAACGCGGTGGGGAAAACGCTCAACTACAAAGCCACCACCACGGGGTCCATAGCCTACAACAGCAGGCTCCCGCCGGGCACGCTCTCTACGAGGCCTAGGCCTAGGAACTTGAGGCACTGCGCCTCTAGGCCTAGCATCTCTCCTCGGAGCTCTCCTCTGCCTAGGCCTGGGAACTTGAGGTTCTGGACCTCAGGGCCTAGCAGCACGACTCTGAACATTTGGCGCATGTACATCATGGAAAAGATGGTACATGTCCGCATTGTTCATCTCCCTAGCACGGCGCGCTTCTCTCTTGCGCCGAAAGCAGAACTCACTCAAGTGTCCATCTCTCCCACAATGCTCACAATGGTACCTCACCGCTCTCATAGGGGGTTGTTGGTACTCACGGTTGTGGGTATGGATCACTTTGCCCTTCTGTGGCAAACACTCCTCCTGGATAGGTGGCATTGTATCAAGCTTGTTTTTCAAGTGGTTGGGTTTGGGATGCCACACTTGGTTCTTGGGTGGAGCTCTCGGAGGTTCTTCAAACACTCCATCCTTTGTGTTAGGCTTGAGAGGCTCTTTGGGTGGAAGCTTGGTAAGTTTGGGAGTAGTGGTGGAGTTGGGCTTCTCACTCGGGTTCAGACCACTCGACTCTCCAATCTTCCCAAAAGCAGAAAGATCAACACCCGGAGCAAAACCTACACCAGGACCTCCAGCAGCTCGCTTGAATTGGGAGATCATCATCCTGAGCTGCGGCTCACCACAAGACACCCATGACAAGATGATCCGAAGGTATGTGTTTTCCTCCTCGGTTTGCATCTTGTCATGCTTCACGTTTGCAATCTCCATCTCCAAACCCTCACACAAAGAGCACCTAGTCACACAAGTGCTACTCGAGTTGGCCTCTTCAAGAGACACAATCTTGGCATTCTTCTCTGCCAACTCAGATTGCAAGACAGGACAAGTCTTGCACGCACCCAACAACGAGGGTCTAGCCTTCAGCTCATCCACCTCTCCTACCAACGCAACATACTTGCTTCTCAAAGTGAGAAGGTCAGTCATGTGCGTGGTGCACATCTCACACTCCTCATCATCGGTAACAACCATGGTGGACTTGATAGAATCAAGTTCCTTCACCGTATCCTCCCACTTCTGCCTAAACTCCTTGCGCTCTCTAGTGGCACGCCTAAGCAGCTTATCTTGACTAAGAAGTGCGGCAGTAAGTTTCTCGACCTCAGCGGAAAGCTCGTCGTGGGTCAGAGATACCTGGGAGGTGTCGTCGTCGTCGTTGTTCCGAGGAGTGTCGCCTCCGACCTCATCACCAAGGGCCATGGTGCAGAAGCCATCGTCGTCGGCGAAGAAGCAGAGGCCGTTGAGCTTGTCCTCGATCCTCTTCTTCTTCTCGGACTCGTCGTCGCTTGAGGAAGCAGAGTCATTGTCCGAGTCGTCGACGTCGCTGAGCGTGGCGAAGAACGCACGCTGCTCAGCTTGGGCCTTCTCCAAGTACTTGGTCTTGATGTACTCCTTGTTGAAGTCGCCCTTCCGCTTGTGCCTCGCGGGGATGTACTTCTCCTTGCGCTTGCCGGTGTCATACTTGTGCCCATGATCGCCCTTCCCAGAATGCTTGTTCTTCTTGGGACAGTTGGCGATGAAGTGGTTGGGGTCACCGCACTCATAGCATCCTGAGCGCCCTCCTCCGTGGCAACGGTTCATGCGGTTGTTGTGAAACCGCGAGAACCGGTTTTCAAGCAAAGCCAACTCGTCGTCTCCCAGAGACTCCAACTGCTCCTCTGTGACAGAAAGAAGAGAATGCAAAGTAAAGCCTCCAAAGGGGTTAGCAGAAGAGCCAGAAACCAAAGCCATAGTCGATCCAGAAGGATTCTCGTAAGAAGCCCATGCCATGGCATCAATCTCACTGGACTTGAGCTTACTAAAGAGCTCGTCGCATGTGAGGGTCTCATAGTTAGGCGATTCGATGATCGCCTGAACCTTGGAATCCCACACCGACCGATCAAGGGTATGTAAAAGCTTGAGAGCCCTCTCATGATCGTCGAAAGGCAACAGCTCCTTGTTAGCCCTCATCATGTTGAGAATCACCTAAAAGCGAGCGAATAAACTTTCTATGCTCTCGCCAGACATATGTCGAAAGTTCTCATACTCTCGCTTGAATGACTCATAGAGATGGGTTTTGACTTGAGAGGTTCCCTCATGGAAACACATGAGGGCGACCCAAATCTCCCAAGCCGTAGCGAGGTGAGAAATGCGATCAAACTCACTCATGCCCAAGCATGAGAAAAGAGCATTACGTGCTCGGCTATTGGCATCGTGCTCATCGATCTGATGCTGAGTCGCACGAGCAGCCAAGACAACGTAATCGGCAGAGTTGCAAATATCCCAAATGGAAGCACCCAAACTCTGCAGATAGGCCGACATGCGTATCTTCCAATACACATAGTTCGTCCCATCGAAAAACTGCGGTTTGCCCACGCCACGATCCATGTCACCTTTTGTGGATCTGGAACCGGCTAAGGTGGAAGATCCTTAACCCGCTCCGATACCAATTGAAGGACCGAGAAAGCACTAGCAAGGCGACCAGACGGGGGGTGAATGAGAGCTCAAAAATTTCTCTCAAAACTTTGGCCAAATGTCCCAAAATCATCCCCCGAAAGCTACGACCGAAACCGTGATGCCTACGACCCTTGGAAGAGGGTGGATGATCCCTAGGATCACAGCGAGGTACCAAAAAGTGATAGCAAACCAAACACCAAAAGCTCCAACACAAGTTCACCCCTCAGAAACCAAGACTCGAACGTAGATAGACGGCTATCTCGAGAAATCCCCAAATACCGATGCTAACAAGTAGCAAAGATACCTAAAGAGGTTCCTTGGTCAACTCTAGGGCCAAACGAGAAGTCCGGAAACCAAGCGAGGACGCCGGGAGAGCAAACGCACAAAACCGGAGGCTTCAGCCAATCCGCGGACTGTCCGGTCCTGGGGTCCCGGACTGTCCGCGCTGACTGTCCGCGAGGGGATGGCGGACTGTCCGCCGGCAGAAAACAAGAAACAACAACTCTGCTGGAACCTCCCTGGACAGTCCCAGACTGTCCGCGGTTTACACCAGCGGACTGTCCGCCGGTCAACCGAGACCAAAAACACAGAGACTCGCGGCCACTGCTCTGGCCAAGTCCCCGACGCGCGGACTGTCCGCGCCTAGGGTGGCGAACTATCCGCCAACAGCCAGTGAGGGCGATTTCGGTCGCCCTTCACCCAAATCTTCTCCAAATCGATTCAAACTAAAATCCCACGTTCCCAAACTTGGAGGAGATGATCACGGAGTAGTTGGAAAACTATCCCCAAGAAATCATCCGCTCAAATCAACTCAAACACCGGGAAATCAAAAGGGAAGGAGGATGAACCGAAAAGCGCCACGAAAACCAAATCAACCCGATCTACTTGTTCGTAAGGAGTTAGATAAATTCCTTTGGTGGAAATGATCTCCTTTCAAATACAAACAAGTTGATTCAAACGGATTTCGCAAAGACGCACGAGAGAGGGAGATCGAGTGACGGGAAAATCGCGGAGAAACAAAGAACGCGAAGAACACGAACAAAGCGCGAATCAACACATCGATCTGCAACCGTGTGGCTACCACACGCTACAACAGTGAGGTTACGGCCTCACTTCCTCAAAATCTCCAGTACACAGAGGTATGGTTCTCTGCGGATCTCAGCTAGCTACAGCAGGGGATTGGGAGAGCAGGAAACCCTAAGTGCAAAGAGCAAGTGAACTGAGATGGGAAGGGAGGTGGGTGTCTCCCTCTACTTATCCTAATCCTAACTATACCTAATTCCCACTCTACCCCTAACTACTTATAGAGTGAACCAGCTAAACCCTAAGGTTATTCTGGACCAACTCGATGGTAGGTGGATCCGACGGCCACACCCGCACAACTCGTAGAGTTGGCTAGACGCAACCTCCCGATTGCCGCCACGTGCCGCCCTCGCTCTGCAACCCGCGGTTTTGTGGCCCAAACCAGGAAACCAGCCTTTTCCAGCCAACCCCCGGTTTTGAGGCCCAAACCGGGAAACCAGCCCACCAGCATCTGAGTTTTGAGGCCCAAACTCTACAAACCCGCAGCACCCAGGTTTTGAGGCCCAAACCTGGAAACCGTCCTCAGCCCGAGTTTTGTGGCCAAACTCGGAAACCCTCAGCACCCAGGTTTTGAGGCCCAAACCTGGAAACCGTCCACCCGATGGTTTTTCTCTGGCTCTACCACCAAACCGACGCCGTAGAAGGGATGCACCGCCCGTGCACCCCGTCCACCGACAAATGTCCCCAAGTCCACGACTCAGGCAACACATGACCGGAAGTCTTCGCTCGTCGCTGTCCCAGGCTGCCAGCGACCACAGCTGATCCTCGGGCCACCGGTCCCTCTGTCCAAGCCTCACGTCCGCCCTTCCGCCTCGGTCCATCGACACGGCACGTCTCTACTTGACCTTCACCTTCCCTTTGATCACTGTATCCGTGCTCGACACCTGCACAACACAAGCCAAAGAACATGCGCATCACCCCAGTTGGCAATCACTCATCACTCAGAGACTCGGCATACACCCATGTATCCACACTTTTTAAGGGTGAGCCTTCATGTGCTCACATTTTTTTTGTATTTTGAATTTATTTATAGGAAGAATACTTAAGAGGATAAAAAACTTACCTGGATACACGGGGGTGCTTTCCCCCAAGCTGAATATTGACGTAGTCGTTTGATCTTGCAATGTAGCAGACTGGCAGTGATAATGTTCTTCCTCCATCGGAGCATTGATTGATGTTGGTGGTTGTGGAAACAGTGCTCCAACAGTGGATAGAACATCCACTTGCTCGTCAGCTTTTCTTGGTCTTTCAATCCTGTGAAACTCAAATAGACAACAAACTTGTGGAACAGATTAAGCGTTAGTGGTTGGCCATTCAAGCCTTAGTTGTCCAGAGTTTCAGTAAGATCTCTTCCTCAATATTTTGTATTTATGATGCAAGAGAAAATGCAACAGGATGAATGTATGGATATTTATATTTATTTTATGCCACCACGGTGAATTTTTCATGTGGGTTTTTACACACCACAGACTTATTCACATGGGGCTTTAAGCTTTATGATGCAGTGCAAAAAGTAAAATATTTTTATTTTCTTTTTTTATGCAATGCTAATGCAAAAAAGTAAATATGCTATGGAGAGATGATGATGAAAACTAAACATGCAAAAACTAATGCAGAAAAGATAAATATGGATAACTACCGATTTTACCTTTCGGCGAGGGTTCAATGTTTTAAGTCCTCTGAACAGGACTTCTCACCATGTTCATTCTTGAGGTGCATCATTTGATTCCGATATATAGACCTTGATAACTACACTTCTTGATATGGTGTCACTCATGTTCTTCGTTCGCCCAGCAATTTGAAGTGAAACATTAATTGTGGAAGCTGGCAGCATCTTGCTTAGTGTGCATGTTCTTGTAGATCCATGACCTTCACTCTGTAGAATTTAGGAGTTGACAAACTCCTCCATGTTTTGCTCAAGAGTGTGTCCTGCTCATAAAGACAAGGTAGAGATCAAGTGCATGGGCTCTGTTGGTGGAAAAACACCAACAGAACCAAAAGTTTTGTTCATTCTAACCTTTGGCACATTGAACAAAATAAACTTGTTGTTTATGTATTCTATTCAATCTTAACATGAGTGATAGGATCAGAAGATGAGCATGAAAGTAGCATCTTAAAATATTTAATAGATCAGATTGCTTAACCCAAGGAAGGATAATCTATGCACTTTCATGATTGTGATATATTATCTTCCAAAGGTTGGATGCACAACATTTTAGCTCATTTAAGTGAGATTCAAGAGAGTAAAGCCAGGAACAAAGAGTAAAGAACTGAACATGTTGAGTTGATTTGGTTGGATCATGTGAGGTGCAACTTTAAACATGTTTGGTTCTTTATGTATGCGCATACCAGAAACAAGGAGAATCTTTTAAAGTGATGGTCACTTACCTTGAAATGATAATTTATCATTGAAGAGTGATTGCGTCGAACCACCTTGTGGAAGCTTCTCTTGTCTAGCTGGTTGTTGTTCATGAGTGGCTTGTCTTCTCTTGCTTATCTCACAGTGGGCCAGCTGAGTCTTGTTCTCAATAGGTCCAGATGATGGAGACTTGGTCAGCTATTTTCTTGATTTGTAGGCTCAGGTACTATCTCTCCATCTTCTAATTCTTGTAGTGCAATGGCTTCGTCCTTTATGATGTAACCCTCAATTCCTGGCAGTTGGTTCTTCCTTTGTCGGTTGAGTCAACGTCTCTCTTGGTTTCCTTCGGCTGCTCATAAGTGGTGTAGTTGTTAAAGAAGCAGCGACCCTTTTGATCGAAGATCCAAAAGTGGACGTCTCCAGGTCTGACATAGATGACAACATTGGCGTTGTTCATGAACGTTCTTCCAAGAATGAGTGATGGATCATATTCTTCTTCTTGGCTGGGGCAGCGTCCAGTGGCTTGTACTGATCAAAGTGTTGAAGCTGGATTTCTCCTTCCTCTCCTTGATCGTGAAGCAAATCTAGACAACGGAATTGTGTCTCCCCTAAGCGGGCTTGTGAAGTAGGTGGATATTTCTTTAACAACATGTTCATGAGTTGAAATTGTAGGTCTTGTTGTTGTTGAAGTTCTTCCACCTCATCCCCCAAACTAGCTCTTGTGTTGAAATAATTAGAAGCGAGGAGAACTTCCACTTCTTGTCTTCATAGTGAACCACCAACAGACTTCCTTTGGATGACACACAGATGCATGTTATAATGTAGTGGCATATTGTCACCCTAATATTTGTTGTTGGTGTCGGTGTTGATGTCTTCGACAATGATGAGCGTAGGCATAGATTGACCCATATGGGGTGAGTTGCATCCTATTCGTGATCAGTGTCCTGGCTTAGGCCTTGTGATGGCTCAAAGCTTGGTTGCCTTCGACATCACTTGTGACTTGTCTGATGATGAGTTCTGTCTATCCACGGGTTGGGTTTTGGATCTTTAAGTTCACACCATGAATAAGCAAATCTCATCTCCTACAAATGTTAGTGGACATATACCCGAAGGATTGCACTGAATTTAAAACATGGGTTGTTATCCACAACTTATGTGTTATTCATCCATGCTAATGAAAAGATGATTTTAGGATTACTTTAGCATAGACTAGTATTTTATGTGTTGGCTGCATTTTAATATGGTTCAAGGCAAAAGATAACTTGCAGTAGAAGATGAATTTCAATAAACTTTAATACTCACAGTTCTTTCATCCATGATGAATGAGCTGAGTCTTCTTTGTGCAGTTCATCATATGCCTTGCTTCATCTCTGATGTGAATTAATCTCAGGACCTTCCCAAATTGTATTTGAAAGTTTTCTGCAAGGGTTATCCCACAAAATATCCAACGTCTACACAAGCTAATTTTAGATCAATAGTCATACCAAACTCCGTGTCTAATTTGATTAAGGTAGACTTTTTAACCTAAGCACCACGCTTAATTTAAAAAGCCTATGAATGTATTTGTAGTATTTCCAAACTAAAACTTGCTTGAGTAAACAAAGGTGGCATGAAAGCATAACAGAGATTTATTCAAAAAGAGATGACAGAGTATGATCACAGTGAGAAATATTTTTTTCTCTTTTTTCTTTAATATTTTTTAGATGCAGATGACATGAATGCATGCAAGGAACTTGATATGAGAAAACATAAACTAAATGGAGTGGATGCAAGGATGATTCAAAGTAAACATGCAGTGGAATGCAAGGAATTAAAAAAAGATAACTACTCATAAAGTTTAAAGTCCATGAGCAAGACTGTCTCACCTTGATCATGCTTACCATGACTGACAACTGGGATTTGTGAGTGGCGCAGCGTTACTATCCGTCACATGGGATGGGAGTTGAATTGTTGTGACGACGACCTTTTCTCAATCTACACATGGTTAGAATAAATAATATATATGTAAACACAAACCTGTGAGATGGCAGGGTTCCAGAATTAATGATGGATCTTGAATGTTCAGGCACCCTGGGTTTTCATTCTTGTGGAAGCTTGCCATAAGGTCAAAACGACATCTGATGTCTTGTCTATTCCAAACTCAACAGAACAAGGGGTAATCCTACTAAAGCTAGTGGTACACTAAATTAGCAGACATCAAGATCATTATCAAAATCTTTACACCAATTGCTTCCCGGCAATGGCGCCAAAAATGCTTGTTGACATTTGTTAACGCAAATAGAATATGAAAGATTCCGCAAGCGCACAGAACATCATTGTAGCATTTTACCGGGAGTATTCCAGGATCGTTATTTATATTTTACCACAGGGAAGCTAGGGTCAAGAATCTGATAACTCACTATCATGCATCTACTAACTTAGAGTACTAATTAGACTAAAGCAGGAGTAATTGATATATGATATATATGAAACAGCACATCAAAGAGAATTCATGATAAATGTATAGATAACTATAGTGGGAGGACAACGGGAGGGATCAAGGTTCCTATATACTTCTCTATTACTTGGGTTCTAAGGCAACAAAGATGAAAAGATATAGCAATTATACACATTGGCACTTTGGAGCAACAGTACCTTTCTGACTCTCGAAAAAGACTGGGAAGAAAGTAGTCAGGGGAAGGCTGCCAAAAGCTCTACGAAACATCAATCCGAACATGGTGGACTACGAAGGCCTAACAGAGCTGTCACCTCTGGGGCTACCACAACTATTCCGTGGGATTGAGCGCAACCTCAGGTAACCAATAGACTAAACACCATGTCTAATCTATCGATTACTACTCTAATTACCTAGGATAACTAGAGCACTCAATACGAACAAAGATCCCATGCCAAGATATAACAACTATACTAATCATATAATAAAGCATAAAGTAAATAGATAAGATAAATATATTAAAGCATAAGTCTTACAAAGAAAATATACAAAGACATTCCAAAACTCTGAAGACTCCTCCGGAACCGGAGCGCAGCTCCGCTCTCCCTAACTCCCGACTAGAGCTAAGCTATTACATTCAAAAATCTAAACCTAATTCTCTAGGGAGAAGAGGTTGTCCTTCGAGGGACGCCTCTACAAAGACTCCCAGATGATGATGGTCTTGCCTCAAGGGGGTCCTAGGTTTATTATATAGGGGCTCCTGGCCTCCCCTCCACCATGGGCAAGCGATGTGGTACTAAATCCTTTGTCATATGCACTTGGGCCTAAATGGGCCAAAACGCGTTGGAGAGGTCGGTTGGAGTGCGTCACGCGAAGGGGGGCGAGTTTGGGCCCAGTACCAGACCGGTCGGTCCAGCAGGGAGACCGGTCGGTCTGCCCCTATGACAGGTGGGCCCCACCTTCCGTGGGTCGCCTTCTCTTGTCTTCTGGAATGTTCCAAAATGTTCTAGAATCTTCCAAGTCGTATCCATCGAGGACTCTCGCTCTGGGACTCCAAATATAGCAAATCATATGTCCGTTTCGATCGTCTCGACGAGGTCTTCGCAATGGTGTGCTCTATTTCATCACTTGAGATACTTTTATATGGTAAAAACATGGATGTCCTACAAAACAAGTGAGAGCACCAAAACTCGTGGAACTTGTTAGTTTCAAACCCTACAACTATGCTTCATGGTTCATTTCATGTCATTCTATGCAACAGTTGATGGTATAATATTGACATTAAGGACCGTAAACACCCTATAGGTAGCAAATGGGTTTTGTAACACCCTAGGTGTTAAGCAACCCTAAGTGCATAATTTGACATCTCATGAGCATAAAGCATCATCATTGCATGTTGCATTCTTTTTTGTTAAGTGTCATTTCATGTGACCTTTTGTGATGCTATGCTTGATTGAATGCTTGTGTGTCTTGTTTGTGGAGTGTTTAAGTCTCCTTAGTAGTTGAACTTGTTGAGGAGTCAAAATGAAGCTAGGTTATGTTGGTCATGTTGGCTAACCAAGTCTCTAACCCTAGTTGCCTTAATAGAGCCCTAGGAGTCCTTTTGTTTGACTAACTAAGACCTTCTTGATAGAAGCTTTGCATGGCTATGGGCCCTTAACCAAAAGTGTGTAGAATTTAGAGTAGAACAAAAGTTGTTTAAGGCCCAACTCATGAAAATGGGTTTAACAAGGTGTGTTTGGGACTCACAAGGCAGATTAGAGGGAGTTTAGACTTAGAAAATTCTCTAAGTCCTAACTGCCCAAAACAGTTTCACGAGGTCACCTTTGGAGCTTTTTCTGGAGCAATCTAGACCGAACCGAAGATCAATCTTGTAACCAAAGTTGTAGATGGTATGTAGCTCTACTCAATGGAACAAGTGGTTTAGCGTTTCACTGAGTGGATTAGGAGATAATCGTGACCAAAGTTCGGCCGTCAGTCGGCCACCGGTAACTGGATCGGGCGATTCAGTTTGAATCCGCCAGTCATGGCCGACCGCGCTGCGGATACATGGGTGTATGCCGAGTCTCTGAGTGATGAGTGATTGTCAACGGGTTTGATGCGCATGTTCTTTGGCTTGTGTTGTGCAGGTGTCGAGCACGGAGACAGTGATCGAGGGCAAGGTGAAGGTCAAGTTGAGACGTGCCGTGCCGACAGACTGGGTGCGATGAAGGATGGGCGTGCCGTGCGGCGGACGTGCCATGCCGATGTATCGAGCAGTGAAGGGCGGACGTGAGGCTTGGACTGAGGGACCGGAGTGCCTGAGGATCAGCTGTGGTGGCTGGCAGCCTGGGACAGCGACGAGCGGAGACTTGCGGGGCACGGTGTTGCTCGGGTCGAGGACCTGGGGACACGTGTCGGTGGACGGGGTGCACGGGCGGTGCATCCCCTCTACAGCTCCGGTTTGTTGGTTGAGCCAGAGAAAAACCAACGGGTGGACGGTTTCCAGGTTTGGGCCACAAAACCTGGGCGCGGATGGTTTCCGAGTTTGGCCACAAAACTCGGGTGATGGGCCGGTTTCCGAGTTTGGGCCTCAAAACTCGGGCGCTGCGGGTTTCTGAGTTTGGGCCACAAAACTCAGGCTGGTGGGCTGGTTCCCGGTTTGGGCCTCAAAACGGGGGTTGGTGCTGAAAAGGCTGGTTTCCAGGTTTGGGCCACAAAACTGGGGTGCAGAGCGAGGGCGGCACGTGGCGGCGGCGATCCAGAGGTTGCGTCGAGGCAACGCTTCGGTTCGAGCGGGCGTGGCCGTCGGATCTACCTACCACCGCGGGTTGGACCAGAATAACCCTAGGGTTTAGCTGGTTCGCTCTGTAATTAGAATAGAGAGGGGTAGAGTAGGAAATAGACTTAGACTAGAATAGGATAAGTAGTCAGGGGAGACACCCTCCTTCCCTATCTCAGTTATCTCAGTTATCTCAGTTATCTCAGTCATTTGCTCTTTCGCACTTAGGGTTTCCTGCTCTCCCATCCCCTGCTGTAGCTGAGTAGCTGAGATCCGCAGAGAGACTTGCAACTCTGTGTACTGTTGATTTTGAGGAAAGGAGGCCGTAACCTCTTTGTCGTAGCGTGTGTTTGCGCTTCGGCTTGCAATTCGTGGGTGTGATTCGCGTTTTGTTCGTGTTCTTTGCGGAATCCTTTTTCTCCACGATTTTCCCGTCGCTTGATCTCTTCGCTCGGTTCGTCTTTTGCAATTCCGTTTGAACTGGTTTGTTCTAGATCGTGAGGCACTTCTTTCCACCGAAGGAATCATCCTCTAACCTCACGGTCTAGGAGATCGATCGATTTTTAGTTTCGGGTCAAGTTTTCTCCCTTCCCCCGAAATTCTTCGATTCACCGATTTGGAGATAGGTTCGAGCCATGATCTCTTAGAGATAGCTCACTATACTCCTTGTGACTCATCTCACCAAGTTTGATCCCTAGAGGATTTGTTTTGGGTAAGATCGAGGCGATTCGGTGGACGAACAGTGCTGCTGCGCATCGACCCGACGCTCCATCGGGGTGACCGAACGCACTGCGCGTGAGTCCGGTCGATGAACAGCACGTAGCCGTGTTCTTCACTTTGACCGGACGCTCCGTTCACGTTTTGACTGGACGCATCGCTTCCACTGTTCATCGTGCTTGTTCGTTTCTGATCGGACGCACTGCTCTCGACCGGACGCTCCGTACTCGTGAGTCCGGTCGCGAACAGTAAGGTTCCAGAGCCGATTTTTGTTGACCGGACGCGTCCGGTCCCTGCTGACCGGACGCTGGCCAGAGTCCGGTCGATCCAGTCTCGCGCGTTTTCATTCGCGGCTCGTTCGTTCTTGATTGGATTTGAGTTCCGTCTTTTGCGTTGGCTTTCTAGGGTTGTCTAGTGTCCCGCTGTGCTTCAAGGAAGCATCCACCCTACATCAGGGTCGTGGACATTAGCAAGCTCTAGGGTTCGCTCTTGGGGTTGATTTTGGGACAGTGGCATCTAGTTTCCAAAAGGAAATTTTGAAGCTCCCATTCACCCCCCCCTCTGGTCGCTTTCGGATAGCTTCTCGGTCCTTCAATTGGTATCGGAGCAGGTAGGTTAGGATCTTCCACCCTAGCCGGTTCCAGATCCACCGAAGGCGACATGGATCGCGGCGTGGGCAAACCGCCGTTCTTTGATGGGACGAACTATGCGTATTGGAAGATACACATGTCGGCCTATCTGCAGAGTTTGGGTGCTTCTATTTGGGATATTTGCAACTCTGCTGATTACGTGGTCTTGGCTGCTCGTGTTTCTCAGCAACAGATCGATGAGCACGATGCCAATAGCCGAGCCCGTAATGCTCTCTTTTCTTGTTTGAGCATGGGTGAGTTTGATCGTGTTTCTCACCTTGCTACGGCTCGGGAGATCTGGGACACCCTCATGCGTTTCCATGAGGGCACCTCTCAAGTCAAAACCCGACTCTACGAGTCGTTCAAGCGTGAGTATGAGAACTTTCGACATCAGCCTGGCGAGAGCATAGAAAGTTTATTCGCTCGCTTTCAGGTGATTGTCAACAGG
Source organism: Coix lacryma-jobi var. lacryma-jobi (assembly GCA_009763385.1). Taxonomy (NCBI): domain Eukaryota; kingdom Viridiplantae; phylum Streptophyta; class Magnoliopsida; order Poales; family Poaceae; genus Coix; species Coix lacryma-jobi. Next base: position 63,144,535 of record CM019829.1, on the reverse strand, counting down.
ATGAGGGCTAACAAGGAGCAGTTGCCCATTGACGATCACGAGCGTGCTTTGAAGCTCTTGCACACTCTTGATCGGTCGGTGTGGGATCCTAAGGTTCAGGCGATCATCGAATCCCCGAACTATGAGACCCTCACTTGCGACGAGCTCTTCAGTAAGCTCAAGTCCAGTGAGATTGATGCTATGGCGAGGGCTTCTTTTGAAAATCCTTCTCGCCCGTCCATGGCTTTGGTTTCTGGCTCTTCCTCTAACCCTTCAGCTGGCTTTGCTCTTTCCTGTCTCTTTTCTATTACAGAGGACCAGCTGGAGACGTTGGGAGACGACGAGTTGGCTTTGCTTGCCAACCGGTTCTCGCAGTTCCACAACAACCGCATGAACCGCCGTCGTGGAGGAGGACGCACGGGATGCTACGAATGCGGAGACCCCGACCACTTCATCGCCAACTGCCCCAAGAAGAACAAGCATTCGGGGAAGGGCGATCAAGGGCGCAAGCGCGACTCCAAGTACAAGGAGAAGTACGTCCCCGCAAGGCACAAGCGGAGGGGCGGCTTCGACAAGGAGTACATCAAGAAGAAGTACTTGGAGAAGGCCCAGGCTGAGCAGCGTGCGTTCTTCGCCACGCTCAGCGACGTCGATGGCTCGGATGACGACTCCGCGCATCAAGCGACGACGAGTCCGAGAAGAAGAAGCTAGAGGACAAGTTCAACGGCTTGTGCTTCTTCGCCGGCGACGGAGGCTTGTGTACCATGGCGCTCGGAGATGAGGTCGGAGGCGAGCTGGAACATACGCCTCGGAACGACGACGACGACACCTCCCAGGTATCTCTCACCTACGACGAGCTTTCCTCCGAGGTAAAGAAGTTGACCGCTGCCCTCCTTAGCCAAGATAAACTGCTTAGGCGTGCTGCTAGAGAGCGCAAGGAGTTCAGGCAGAAGTGGGAGGACACGGTGAAGGAGCTTGAGTTCGCTCGGTCCACCGTGGTTGTATCGGAGGAGGCGGAGTGAGTGTGAGTCGTGCACCGCGCACATGACTGACCTTCTCACTTTGAGAGGTAAGTATGTTGCGTTGGTAGGAGAGCTAGATGAGCTGAAGGCTAGACCTTCTCTGTTGGGTGCATGCAAGACCTGTCCCGTCTTGCAATCTAAGTTGGCAGAGAAGAATGCCAAGATTGTGTCTCTTGAGGAGGCCAGCTCAGGTAGCACTGGAGTGGCGAGGTGTGTTTTATGCGAGGGCTTGGAGCTGGAGATTGCCAATGTGAAGCATGGCAAGATGCAAACCGAGGAAGAAAACACATACCTTCGGACCATCTTGTCATGGGTCTCCTGTAATGAGCCGCAGCTCGGGATGATGATCTCCCAATTCAAGAGAACTGCTGGGGCTCCTGGTGTAGGTTTTGCTCAGGGTGTTGATCTTTCTGCTTTTGGGAAGATTGGAGAGTCGAGTGGTTTGAATCCATGTGAGAAGCCTAACTCCACCACTACTCCCAAGCTTGCCAAACTTCCACCCAAAGAGCCTGCCAAGCCTACCACCAAAGATGGTGTGGTTGAGGAACCCCGAGAGCTCCTCCCAAGAACCAAATTTGGGCACCCAAGCCAAACCACCTCAAGAACAAGCTTGATGCTATGCCACCCATTAGAGAGGAGTGTTTGCCTCAGAAGGGCAAAGTGAACCACACCCACAGCCCTGGTCACCAACAACCCCCTTTGCGTGCGGTGAGGTACCAGTGTGATTTCTGTGGAAGGGATGGTCACTTGATCGAGTTCTGTTTCCGGCGCAAGCGAGAGGCGCGCCGTGCTCGGGAGATGGAGAACCCGGACATGTACCATCCAGCTCATGGTGGACATGTGCCGAAGGCTCAGGGGAGAGCTGCAAGGTCCGGACGCCAAGGTCCCCAGGCCTAGGCAGGGGAGATAGCTCCGAGGAGAGACGCTAGAGCAGTTGAGCCCCAGGCTCCTAGGCGTAGATCTCGTAGAGAGCGTGCCCGACGGGGTCCTGCTTTTGCAGGTAACGGACCCCGTGGCGGAGGCTTTGTTGAGCGCCTTCCCCACCGCAGTTTGAGTACCGCGGTGAGCGCTTCTTCCCCAGCGGACCACGTTTTCCTGTACGTGGTGATCGCTCCCCGTAGACAGGCTAGGAATAGTTTTTACACTGACCGTTCTTTTGAGCAGCCGGCCCAACACTGGTATTCTCCTTACTTCACTAACCCCAGTGTTGGACCGTATGCTCACCCTATGTCTTTTTATTGATGTAGGTGAGACGGTTGGAGGACATTTGGTTGGTGGATTCTGGTTGCTCGAGGCACATGACCGGAAACGCCAAGTGGTTCTCCAGCCTTAGCCCGGTCGCCGGAAAGGAGTACATAACCTTCGGCGACAATAGTAAAGGTAAGGTATTGTCTCGTGGGACGGTGCGGGTTAATGAGCACTTTGTGTTGCGCGATGTTGCTCTTGTTTCTAACCTGCATTTTAACCTTCTTTCTGTTTCGCACTTTTTGATGATGACTATGAGATTCGTTTTAAACCGAACCTTAGTCGCATCTTAGATCCTCAGGGATCTTGTATGTCTGATTTCGCCCTTTGGGAAAGTCTTTCGCGCGAATTTCTCGGAGTCGTTTGGTTCTTCTCGCTGTCTTTTGGCTAGTCCTTCTTCCTCCGATCTCTGGAAGTGGCATAGGAGGCTCGGTCATTTAAGCTTCGACTTGCTTGCAAGACTTAGCTCACTTGGCCTAATCCGAGGATTGCCCAAGCTTTCGATGGAGAAGGATCTAGTTTGCCATTCTTGCAGACATGGGAAGATGGTTGCCAGCTTCCCACCATCCAGTGACTAAGGTCATGACCTCGCACCCGGAGAGCTTTACACATGAACCTTTTGGTCCGGCTCGGGTGAGCTCGGTTGGTGGCAAGTGGTATGTTTTGGTTGTTGTTGAACACTTTTCGAGATATTCGTGGGTCTTCTTTTTGACTGAGAAGACTGAGACTTTCTTCCTTCGCTCGCAATCTGATTTTGCGTCTTCAGAACGAGTTCCCTTTGAACTCGATGAGAGCTATTAGAAGTGATAATGGTTCCGAATCAAAAATTCGGATTTTGAGAAGTTTTGTAACCACCTTGGGTTGGAGCATCATTTTTCTTCCCCCTACACAACCGCCCCAAATGGTGTTGTAGAGAGGAAGAATCGACCCTTGTTGAGATGGCCAGGATGATGCTTGATGAGCATAGGACTCCTAGGCGCTATTGGGCCGAAGCCATGAACACTGCATGCTATATTTCCAATCGCATTTTTCTGAGAGCTTTCTTGAAAAAGACTTCTTATGAGTTGCGTTTTGGCAACTGCCCAAGGTGAGTTATTTTCGAGTTTTTTGGTTGCCATTGTTTTATAACTCAAAAAGGGCACTTGGACAAATTTGAATCTCGTTCTCTGACGGTGTATTTTGGGGTTTATGGCACTCACCTAGAGCATATCGTGTACTTAACCTTGATACTAACCGAGTCATGGAGACATCAGATGTCACCTTCGACGAGACTCTTGTTCTCCTTCTTCTCGTTTTGAGCGTCAGGTGATCATGAGGTTGGTGAGCCTCTTTTTGATGACGAGGGACGAGGGTGCTGAAGGTATGGATGATCCAGCACCCCCTTCACCTGTCGCGCCTCAAAGAGCGGCCTCGACGACGACTCATGGCCCCGACACCTCTTCTTCCTGGGGCCGTGGGATCCGCCACCCCCGAGCGGTACCCTTTTTGTACCCGGGAGGCACCAGCTGCTGTTGAGGGAGGGGCTACTTCAGCTCGGGAGGCGCCACGACACATCCTCGCGCCAGCACCCGCCTCAGCAGATGATCGGCAACATCGACGAACGGGTCACTCGGTCCAGGTCACACAACAGCAATCTCGCACTTCGCTCATTCTGCTGCTTTGTTGCTAATTTTGAGCCCCGAGATGTTGGACACGCTTTGACGGATCCGGGATTGGGTTAATGCCATGCATGAGGAGTTAGAAATTTTGAGCGAAATCGGGTTTGGGTTCTAGTTTCCAACCTCCACCTGACTGTAAGCCTATTGGGACAAAATGGGTTTTCAAACAAGCAAGGAGAGGAGGCCACGTTGTTAGAAACAAAGGCCCCGGCTTGTAGCGAAGGCTATAGTCAAAAGGGGTATAGATTTGAGGAGACGTTTTGCCCTGTAGCTCGTTTGGAGGCTATTAGGATACTCTTGGCTTTTGCTGCATCCAAAGGCTTCAAACTTTTTCAAATGGATGTCAAGTTGCCTTCTTAAACGGCTACATAGGGAGGGGTTTATGTTGAGCAACCCCCGGTTTTGAAAATCCCAGTTTCCAAACCATGTTTTTAAACTTCATAAAGCTTTATATGGTTTGAAACAAGCCCCTAGAGCCTGGTATGATAGGTTGAAAACCTTTTTGCTTGCTAAGGGTTTTAAATGGGATGTGTAGATAAACGCTCTTTCTCCTCCGGCAAGGCAAAGACACGCTCTTGGTCCAGATTTACGTGGATGATATCATTTTCGTGGTTCTTCTCATGCTCTGGTTGCCAAGTTTTGCATATACTATGAGCAGGGAGTTCGAGATGAGCATGATGGGCGAGCTGACATTCTTTCTCGGGTTGCAAATCAAGCAATCCCGAGAGGGGACATTTGTGCACCAGGGCAAGTACACCAAGGACTTGCTGAAGCGGTTCGATAAGAGTGAGGCCAAGCCTCTTCAACACACCCATGTCGACGACGATGCCCTGGATGCAGATGTGGATGGAGAAGCAGTGGACCAGAAGGAGTACCGCAGCAGCATGATCGGGTCGCTCCTCTACCTGACGGCGACACGCCCGGACATCCAGTTCGCGGTGTGTCTGTGTGCGCCCTTTCAGGCGTCGCCGCGCACCTCTCACCGTCAGGCGGTGAAGCGGATTTTCAGGTACCTTCGTTCACGCTGAGTTCGGGATTTGGTATTCTGCTTCCTCCACCCTCTCCCTTTGCGTTATTCGGATGCTGATTTTGCTGGTTGTCGTATTGAGCGCAAGTCTACTTCTGGGACTTGCCAGTTTTATTGGTTCCTCTCTTGTTTCGTGGTCTTCTCGCAAGCAGTCTAGTCGCGTCGCTCAGTCCCCTACGGAGGCTGAATATGTTGCTGCGGCTAGCTGCTGTTCCCAGTTGCTTTGATGATGGCCACTTTGCGTGATTTTGGTCTGAGCTTTTCTCGCGTGCCTTTGCTTTGTGACAGCACGAGTGCCATTAGCGTTGCTAAGAACCCCGTGCTTCACTCGAAGACCAAACACTTGATGTGCGCTTTCATTTTCTGCGAGACCACCAGGAGAAGGGTGATTCGACCTTCGCCATGTCGATACTCATCATCAACTGGCTGATATTTTCACCAAGCCTATAGACGAATCAACCTTTAATCGGTTGAGGGGTGAGCTTGGTGTGTGTTTCCCCTTTTAGATGGAGGAAACATTTTGGATCTTGTATATTTGACTGACTCTTTTGTCTTTCTTTTCTTTTGCATTTTAGCATACGCATTTACATTCTGAGCTTCATGTTTATAATCACTAGAATGTAACTATGCTCTATTTAGTATGCTCCGATGCTTATATGGATGCTTGTAGCTTATGCTCTCCTGATCACTAGTACATGTTATGAGCTGAGCTATTTTAATGGTGAATTTACTTAATAACTTACAATCTGAAAATGTTATCACCATTGAGATATCCAACTAGCATGTTGTGGATATGTTGAGTTCACTTGTGCTTTTCTATATGCTAGGTTGCTATGTCTCTAGTTATGAGTCATTCACTTGCTTGGTCTGTTCATATCATGGATAAAATTTGAACCAAGTTTTAGTGAATTGAAAAAAGACGAGATGGGATTGCTTGTCAACACCTCATGGTATCGAGACTGTTTCTCATTGCACTTTGAGTAAACTTGAGCCGTGTAGTGTATGACCGAAACGTTGCTTTAAGCTACCGATTGCATATGCATAGGCTTCGCACCGTTGGAAAGTTAGGCAAAAGACAAGCTTTCAACCTCTCGCAATCACATGCTGAAATTTAAACTTGTGTTAATTTCACCGCTGCAACTCCAATATAAAAATGAAATCACAAGTATATGCTTCATTTCTATGCATGATGATTGAACTTTGCTAGGGGTAGTTCACCTTGTATACATGTTTAGCACTTGTCTGGATTCCTATCTATACATGTGTAGTGCTATTCTGATGGTGAATATCTTTTTGGCTAAAAACTGCTCACTTGCTCATATGCTTCATATTTCGTATGTGTGATCAGTTTTGAGCCTTCGCTATTGAGTGCTTAGTTGTGCCATTGGAGCTATACCGATTAGAGCATTTTTGCACTCTTTTGATTATATGCCTGAAGCTGCTAACTTGCATTCTGACTTCATATGCATTTTAGAAGGGGGAGTTTTGTTGGCTCAGGGAAGAGTTTGTGCTTGATAAGTGCACTTCACAACTTAAGGGGGAGAGTTTTTGCAAATCATATGTCTCCTGCGTTCAATTAAGGGGGAGTTTTGTAAGGGGAGATTTTCAGATCTTTATGCTCTTCTCTTGTTGGACCTAAGGGGGAAGTCCCGGGTTGCTTGCACTTGTCGAGGGGGAGTTTGCTAGTGTGTTGAGCCGTTGCCTCATCTTGAGGGACTAGCCAAACATTTTCCTCATTTGGCATCGAGTTTTGATTTCAATTGGTTCGAAGACCTTTCGATTGTTTTTTCAATTGGTTCGGAGTGGTTTTCGTGCTAGTTGTGTTGAGCCTCTGTTGCCTCTGTCTTGAGGGACTAGCACTTTGCCATTTTTTAGCTCCGATTTTCAATTGGTTTTCTGCTAGCGGTGTTGAGCCTGTTCTACCTCTTCTTGAGGGCTAGCTTTGCTTTGCTGGTCGCGTCGAGCATTGCCCATGTCTTTTGGGGACCAAGTTCTCGCTTCTTCCACTTGACCTTCTTCGCTTTGCTATGCTTTTGGGTCATTTGGTTGAGTTCTCTTCTCTCCTTCTCCTACCTTCTTCTTTCATTTTATGATTGTGTGTGTAGTTGACCATGCACTCATCAAGGGGGAGATTGCGGATACATGGGTGTATGCGAGTCTCTGAGTGATGAGTGATTGTAAACGGGTTTGATGCGCATGTTCTTTGGCTTGTGTTGTGCAGGTGTCGAGCACGGAGACAGTGATCGAGGCAAGGTGAAGGTCAAGTTGAGACGTGTCGTGCCGACGGACTGGGTGCGATGAAGGATGGGAGTGCCGTGCGGCGGACGTGCCATGCCGTGTATCGAGCGTGAAGGGCGGACGTGAGGCTTGGACTGAGGGACGGAGTGCCTGAGGATCAGCTGTGGTGGCTGGCAGCCTGGGACAGACGACGAGCGGAGACTTGCGGGGCACGGTTGTTGCTCAGGTCGAGACCTGGGGAACACGTGTGGTGGACGGGGTGCACGGCGGGTGCATCCCCTCTACAGCTCCGGTTGTTGGTTGAGCCAGAGAAAAACCAACGGGTGGACGGTTTCCAGGTTTGGGCCACAAAACCTGGGCGTGATGGTTTCTGAGTTTGGCCACAAAATCGGGTGATGGGCCGGTTTCCGAGTTTGGGCCTAAAACTCGGGCGCTGCGGGTTTTGAGTTTGGGCCACAAAACTCAGGCTGGTGGGCTGGTTTCCCGGTTGGGCCTCAAAACCGGGGGTTGCTGGAAAAGGCTGGTTTTCCCGGTTTGGGCCACAAAACCGGGGGTGCAGAGCGAGGGCGGCACGGGGCGATCCAGAGGTGCGTCGAGGCAACGCTTCGGTTCGTGCGGGCGTGGCCGTCGGATCTACCTACCACCGCGGGTTGGACCAGAATAACCCTAGGGTTTAGCTGGTTCGCTCTGTAATTAGAATAGAGAGGGTAGAGTAGGAAATAGAACTTAGACTAGAATAGGATAAGTAGTCAGGGGACACCCTCTTCCCTATCTCAGTTATCTCAGTTATCTCAGTTATCTCAGTCATTGCTCTTCGCACTTAGGGTTCCTGCTCTCCCATCCCCTGCTGTAGCTGAGATCCGCAGAGAGACTTGAACTCTGTGTACTGTTGATTTTGAGGAAAGGAGGCCGTAACCCTTTGTCGTAGCGTGTGTTTGCGCTTCGGCTTGCAATTCGTGGGTGTGATTCGTGTTTGTTCGTGTTCTTTGCGGAATCCTTTTTCTCCACGATTTTCCCGTCGCTTGATCTCTTCGCTCGGTTTGTCTTTTGCAATCCGTTTGAACTGGTTGTTCTAGATCATGAGGCACTTCTTTCCACCGAAGGATCATCCTCTAACCTCACGGTCTAGGAGATCGATCGATTTTTCGTTTCTGGGTCAAGTTTTCTCCCTTCCCCCGAAATTCTTCGATTCACCGATTTGGAGATAGGTTCGAGCCATGATCTCTTAGAGATAGCTCACTATACTCCTTGTGACTCATCTCACCAAGTTTGATCCCTAGAGGTTTGTTTTGGTAAGATCGAGCGATTCGTTTCGGTGGACGAACAGTGCCTGCTGCGCATCGACCGGACGCTCCATCGGTGGGGGGTGACCGGACGCACTGCGCGGTGAGTCCGGTCGATGAAACCGCACGTAGCCGTTGTTCTCACTTTGACCGGACGCATCGCTTCCCATGTTCATCGGGCGTGTTCGTTTTCTGATCGGGACGACGCAATGCTCTCGACCGGGACGCTCCGTACTCGTTAGCCGGTCGCGAACAGTAGGTTCCAGAGCCGTTTTTTGTTACCGGAAGCTGGCAGAGTCCGTCGATCCAGTCTCGCGCGTTTTCATTCGCGGCTCGTTCGTTCTTGATGGGATTTGAGTTCCGTCTTTTGCGTTGGCTTCTAAGGGTTGTCTAGTGTCCCGCGTGCTTCAAGGAAGCATCCACCCTACATCCAGGGTCGGGACATAGCAAGCTCTAGGGTTCGCTCTGAAGGACCGAGAAGCTACCGAAAGCGACCAGAGGGGGGGTGAATGGGAGCTTCAAAATTCCTTTCGGAAACTAGATGCCACTGTCCCAAATTCAACCCCAAAGCGAAACCTAGAGCTTGCTAATGTCCACGACCCTAGATGTAGGGTGGATGCTTCCTAGAAGCACAGCGGGACACTAGACAACCCTAGAAAGCCAATGCAAAAGACGGAAATCAAATCCGTCAACGAACGAACGAACCGCGAACGAAAACGCGCGAAACAGCTACGACCGGACTCTGGCCAGCGTCCGGTCAGCAGGGACCGGACGCGTCCGGTCGTCCAAAATCCGATTTCAGACCTTACTGTTTCCGACCGGACTCACTGGTACGGAGCGTCCGGTCGTGAACAGTGCGTCCGGTCGCAAGCACAGCACACTGATGAACAGGACCACGATGAGTCCGGTCACGAGTTCAACAGTGCGTCCGGTCGATGCAAAACAAACACCGAAAACGTTCAACGACCGGACTCACACGCTGAGCGTCCGTCACCCCGTGACCTAGCGTCCGGTCACCCCGATAGTCCGTGTTCTTCCACCGATTCGACTCAAACTCACCCAAAACGAATCCTCTAGGGATCAAACTTGGTGAGTGGAGTCACAAGGAGTATAGTGAGCTATCTCTAAGAGATCATGGCTCGAACCTATCTCCAAATCGGTGAATCAAAGAAATTCGGGGGGAGAAGGGAGAAGAAGTGACCCGAAACTAAAAATCGATTGATCTCCTAGACCGTGAGGTTAGAGGATGATTCCTTCGGTGGAAAGAAGTGCCTCACGATCTAGAACAACTTGGTTCAAACGGATTTGCAAAAGATGAACCGAGCAAAGAGATCAAGCGACGGGAAAATCGTGGAGAAAAAGGATTCCGCGAAGAACACAAAGAAAACGCGAATCACAGCCACGAACTCGAATTAAGGACGCAAATCAAGCCATCGATCTGTGCTCCAAGGTGAGGATACGGCCTCACTTCCTCATCTCAACAGTACACAGAGTGGAGTCTCTCTGCGGATCTCAACTAGCTAAAGCAGGGGATGGGAGAGCAGGAAACCCTAGCAAATGAAGGCACTAACTGAGATAGCTAAAACTGAGATGGAGGAGGAGGGTGTCTCCCCTGGACTACTTATACTAACCTAGACTAAGCCTATTTCCTACTCTACCCCTCTCTAAACTAATTACAGAGCGAACCAGCTAAACCCTAAGGCTATTCTGGTCCAACCCGCGGTGGTAGGTAGATCCGACGGCCACGCCCGCTCGAACCGAAGCGTTGCCTCGACGCAACCTCTGGATCGCCGCCACGTGCCGCCCTCGCTCTGCACCCCCGGTTTTGTGGCCCAAACCGGGAAACCAGCCTTTTCCAGCAACCCCCGGTTTTGAGGCCCAAACCGGGAAACCAGCCTCCAGCCTGAGTTTTGTGGCCCAAACTCAGAAACCCGCAGCGCCCGAGTTTTGAGGCCCAAACTCGGAAACCGGCCCATCGCCCGAGTTTTGTGGCCAAACTCGGAAACCGTCCGCGCCCAGGTTTTGTGGCTCAACCTGGAAACCGAGCACCCGAGTTTTGAGGCCCAAACTCGGAAACCGTCCACCCGGTGGTTTTTCCCTGGCTCAACCACCAAACCGGAGCTGTAGAGGGGATGCACCGCCCGTGCACCCCGTCCACCGACACGTGCCCAGGTCCTCGACCCGAGCAACACCGTGCCCCGCAAGTCTCCGCTCGTCGCTGTCCCAGGCTGCCAGCCACCACAGCTGATCCTCAGGCACTCCGGTCCCTCAGTCCAAGCCTCACGTCCGCCCTTCACTGCTCGATACATCGGCATGGCACGTCCGCCGCACGGCACGCCCATCCTTCATCGCACCCAGTCCGTCGGCACGGCACGTCTCAACTTGACCTTCACCTTGCCCTCGATCACTGTCTCCGAGCTCGACACCTGCACAACACAAGCCAAAGAACATGCGATCAAACCCGTTGACAATCACTCATCACTCAGAGACTCGGCATACACCCATGTATCCGCAATCTCCCCCTTGATGAGTGCATTGTCAACTACACACACAAATCATAATGAAAGAAGAAGAAAGAGGAAGGAGAAGAAGAGAACTCGAACCAAATGACCCAAAAGCATAGCAAAGCCGAAGAAGGTCAAGTGGAAGCGAAAACTTGGTCCCCAAAGACATGGGCAACGGCTCGACGCAACCAAGCAAAGCAAAGCTAGCCCTCAAGAAGAGGTAAAACAGGCTCAACACCGCTAGCAAATACCAATTGAAAATCAGAGCTAAAAATGGCAAAATGCTAGTCCCTCAAGATAGAGGCACAGAGGCTCAACACAACTAGCACGAAAACCACTCCGACCAATTGAAAAACAAACGAAAGGTCTCTGAACCAATCAAAATCCAACTCGACGACAAATGAGGAAAATGTTTGCTAGTCCCTCAAGACAGAGGCAACGGCTCAACACAACTAGCAAACTCCCCTCGACAAGTGCAAGCAACCCGGGATTCCCCCTTAGGTCCAACAAAGAAGAGCATAAAGATCTGAAAATCTCCCCCTTAGCAAAAACTCCCCTTAATTGAACGCCAGGAGACATATGATTTGCAAAACTCTCCCAAAAACTCTCCCCCTTAGTTGAAAATGCACTTATCAAGCACAAAACTCTTCCCCTCAACAAAACTCCCCCAGCAAAAACTCCCCTTCTAAAATGCATATGAAGTCAGAAATGCAAGTTAGCAGCTTCAGGCATATAATCAAAAAGAGTGCAAAAATGCTCTAATCGGTATAGCTCCAATGGCACAACTAAGCACTCAATAGCGAAGGCTCAAACTGATCACACATACGAAATATGAAGCATATGAGCAAGTGAGCAGTTTTTAGCAAAAAAAAATAGTCACCATCAAAATAGCACTACATGTATAGATAGGAATCCAGACAAGTGCTAAACATGTATACAAGGTGAACTACCCCTAGCAAAGTTCAATCATCATGCATAGGAATGAAGCATATACTTGTGATTTCAGTTTTATATCGGAGTTGCAGCGGTAAAGAATTCACAAGTTCAATTTTTTAGCATGTGATTGCGAGAGGTTGAAAGCTTGTCTTTGCCTAACTTTTCAACCGAGCGAAGCCTATGCCGAAGCAATCAGAAGCTTAAAGCTACGGTTTCGGTCATACACTACACGGCTCAAGTTTAACTCAACGTGCAATGAGAAACAGTCTCGATACCATGAGGTGTTGACAAGCAATCCCATCTCGATCTTTTCAATTCACTAAAACTTGGTTCAAATTTTATACATGATATGAACAGACCAAGCAAGTGAATGACTCAAACTAGAGACATAGCAACCTAGCATATATGAAAAGCACGAGTGAACTCAACATATCCTACACATGCTAGTTGCATATCTCAATGGTGAACATTTTCAGATTGTAGTTATTAGTAAATTCACCATTCCAAAATAGCTCAGCTCATAACATGTACTAGTGATCAGGAAGAGCATAAGCTACAAGCATCCATATAAGCATCGGAGCATACTAAATAGAGCATAGTTACATTCTAGTGATTATAAACATGAAGCTCAGAATGTAAATGCGTATGCTAAAATGCAAAAGAAAAAAAAGACAAAAGAGTCAGTCAAATATACAAGATCCAAAATGTTTCCCCATCTAAAAGGGGAAACACACACCAAGCTCACCCCTCAACCGATTAAAGGTTGATTCGTCTAAAGGCTTGGTGAAAATATCAGCCAGTTGGTGATGAGTATCGACATGGCGAAGGTCGATATCACCCTTCTCCTGGTGGTCTCGCAAGAAATGAAAGCGCACATCAATGTGTTGGTTTTCGAGTGAAGCACGGGGTTCTTAGCAACGCTAATAGCACTCGTGCTGTCACAAAGCAAAGGCACGCGAGAAAAGCTCAAACCAAAATCACGCAAAGTGGCCATCATCCAGAGTAACTGGGAACAGCAGCTAGCCGCAGCAACATACTCCGCCTCCGTGGTAGACTGGGCGACACTAGACTGCTTGCGAGAAGACCACGATACAAGAGAAGATCCAATAAATTGGCAAGTCCCAGAAGTGGACTTGCGCTCAATACGACAACCAGCAAAATCGGCATCGGAATAACGCAAAGCGAGAGGGTGGAGGAAGCAGAATACAAATCCCGAACTCAGGTGTGAAACGAAGGTACCTGAAGATGCGCTTCACCGCCTGACGGTGTGAGAAGTGCGCGGCGACGCCTGAAAGCGCGCGCACAGACACACCGCGAACTGGATGTCCGGCGCGTGTCGCCGTCAGGTAGAGGAGCGACCCGATCATACTGCGGTACTCCTTCTGGTCCACTGCTTCTCCGTCCACATCCGCATCCAGGGCAGTCGTCGTCGACATGGGTGTTGGAAGAGGCTTGGCCTCACCCATATCGAACCGCTTCAGCAAGTCCTTCGTGTACTTGCCCTGGTGCACAAACGTCCCCTCTCGGGATTGCTTAATTTGCAACCCGAGAAAGAATGTCAGCTCGCCCATCATGCTCATCTCGAACTCCCTGCTCATAGTATCTGCAAACTTGGCAACCAAAGCGTGAGAAGAACCACCGAAAATGATATCATCCACGTAAATCTGGACCAAAAGTGTGTCTTTGCCTTGCCGGAGGAGAAAGAGCGTCTTATCTACACATCCCATTTTAAAACCCTTAGCAAGCAAAAAGGTTTTCAACCTATCATACCAGGCTCTAGGGGCTTGTTTCAAACCATACAAAGCTTTGTGAAGTTTAAAGACATGGTTTGGAAACTTGGGATTTTCAAAACCGGGGGGTTGCTCAACATAAACCTCCTCCTCTATGTAGCCGTTTAAAAGGCACTCTTGACATCCATTTGAAAAAGTTTGAAACCCCTGGATGCAGCATAAGCCAAGAGTATCCTAATAGCCTCCAAACGTGCTACAGGAGCGAAGGTTTCCTCATAATCTATCCCTTCCTTCTGACTATAGCCTTTCGCTACAAGCCGGGCCTTGTTTCTAACAACGTGGCCATCCTCTCCTTGCTTGTTTTTAAATACCCATTTTGTCCCTATAGGCTTACAGTCAGGTGGAGGTGGAACTAGAACCCAAACCCGATTTCGCTCAAAGTTCTCTAACTCCTCATGCATGGCATTGACCCAATCCGGATCCGTCAATGCGTGTCCAACATCTCGGGGCTCAAAATTAGCAACAAAAGCAGAATGCGAAAGTGGAGATGTGTGCTGTGACCTGGAGCGAGTGACTCGCTCGCCGATGTCGCCGATCATCTGCTCAGGGGGGTGCTGGCGCTGGATATGTCGTGGCGCCTCCGGGAAGAAGTGACCTCCCCCTCAACAGCAGCTGGTTCCACCCCGGGTACAAAAGGTACCGCGCGAGGTGGAGGATCCCACGGCCCCCAGGAAGAAGAAGTGTCGGGGCCGTGAGTCGTCGTAGAGGCCGCTCTTTGCGGCGCGGCAGGTGGAGGGGGTGCTGGATCATCCATACCTTCAGCACCCTCGTCCTCGTCATCAAAAGAGGCTCACCAACCTCATGATCACCTGCACGCTCAAAACGAGAAGAAGGAGAAACAAAAGTCTCGTCGAAGGTGACATCTGATGTCTCCATGACTCGGTTAGTATCAAGGTTAAGTACACGATATGCTCTAGTGTGAGTGCCATAACCCAAAAATACACCGTCAGAAGAACGAGACTCAAATTTGTCCAGTTGCCCTTTTTGAGTATAAAACAATGGCAACCAAAAACTCGAAAATAACTCACCTTGGGCAGTTTTCCAAAACGCAACTCATAAGAAGTCTTTTTCAAGAAAGCTCTCAGAAAAATGCGATTGGAAATATAGCATGCAGTGTTCATAGCTTCGGCCCAATAGCGCCTAGGAGTCCTATGCTCATCAAGCATCGTCCTGGCCATCTCAACAAGGGTCCGATTCTTCCTTCTACAACACCATTTTGGGGCGTTGTGTAGGGGGAAGAAAAACTGATGCTCCAAACCAAGGCGGTCACAAAACTTCTCAAAATCCGAATTTTTGAATTCGGAACCATTATCACTTCTAATAGCTCGCATCGAGTTCAAAGGGAACTCGTTCTGAAGACGCAAAATCAGATTGCGAGCGAAGGAGAAAGTCTCAGTCTTCTCAGTCAAAAAGAAGACCCACGAATATCTCGAAAAGTCGTCAACAACAACCAAAACATAACTTGCCACCAACCGAGCTCACCCGAGCCGGACCAACAAGGTCCATGTGTAAAAGCTCTCCGGGGTGCGAGGTCATGACCTTAGTCACTGGATGGTGGGGAGCGGCAACCATCTTCCCATGTCTGCAAGAATGGCAAACTAGATCCTTCTCCATCGAAAGCTTGGGCAATCCTCGGATTAGGCCAAGTGAGCTAAGTCTTGCAAGCAAGTCGAAGCTTAAATGACCGAGCCTCCTATGCCACTTCCAAAGATCAGAGGAAGAAGGACTAGCCAAAAGACAGCGAGAAGAACCAAACGACTCCGAGAAATTCGCGCGAAAGACTTTCCCAAAGGGCGAAATCAGACATACAAGATCGCCCTGAGGATCTAAGATGCGACTAAGATTCGGTTTAAAACGAATCTCATAGTCATCATCAAAAAGTTGCGAAACAGAAAGCAAGTTAAAATGCAGGTTAGAAACAAGAGCAACATCGCGCAACACAAATGCTCATTAACCCGCACGGAGCCTCGGGATAATACTTTACCTTTACTTGTCGCCGAAGGTTATGTACTCCTTTCCGGCGACTGGACTAAGGCTGGAGAACCACTTGGGGTTTCCGGTCATGTGCCTCGAACAACCGGAATCCACCAACCAAATGTCCTCCAACCGTCTTACCTACATCAATAAAAAGACATAGGGTGAGCATACGGTCCAACACTGGGGTTAGTGTGAAATAAGGGGAAAACCAGTGTTGGGCCGGCTGCTCAAAAGAAGGGTTAGTGTAAAAACCATTCCTAGCACGTCTACGAGGGAAGCGATCACCACGCTGAGGAAAGCGTGGTCCGCTAGGGAAGAAGCGCTCACCGCGGTACTCAAACTGCGGTGGGGAAAAGCGCTCAACTAAGCCTCCTCCACGGGGTCCGTTACCTGCAAAAGCAGGACCCCGTCGGGCACGCTCTCTACGAGGTCTACGCCTAGGAGCCTGGGGCTCAACTGCTCTAGCGTCTCTCCTCGGAGCTCTCTCCTGCCTAGGCCTAACAAACTGAGGTGCTGGACCTCTAGGCCTAGTCTCCCTCCTAGGGGCTCTCATCTCCTGCCTAGGCCGGGGACCTTGACGTCCGGACCTAGCTGCTCTCTCCTGAGCCTTCGGCACATGTCCACCATGAGCTGGATGGTACATGTCCGGGTTTTCCATCTCCCGAGCACGGCGCGCCTCTCTCTTGCGCCGGAAACAGAACTCGATCAAGTGACCATCCCTCCCACAGAAATCACACTGGTACCTCACCGCACGCAAAGGGGGTTGTGGTGACCAGGGCTGTGGGTGTGGTTCACTTTGCCCTTCTGGGCAAACACTCCTCTCTAAATGGGTGGCATAGCATCAAGCTTGTTCTTGAGGTGGTTTGGCTTGGTGCCAAATTTGGTTCTTGGGAGGAGCTCTCGGGGTTCCTCAACCACACCCATCTTTGTGGTAGGCTGGGCAGCTCTTTGGCAAGCTTGGAGTAGTGGTGGAGTTAGGCTTCTCACACTGGATTCAAACCACTCGACTCTCCAATCTTCCCAAAAGCAGAAAGATCAACACCCTGAGCAAAACCTACACCAGGAGCCCCAGCAGCTCGCTTAATTGGGAGATCATCATCCCGAGCTGGCGCTCACGACAGTAGAGCCCATGACAAGATGGTCCGAAGGTATGTGTTTTTCTTTCTTCCTCGTTTTGCATCTTGCCATGCTTGACATTTGCAATCTCCATCTCCAGGCCCTCACACAAAGCACACCTCCTCGAGACGCAAGTGCTATCTGAGTCTGGCCTTCTCTAAAGACTCAAGCTTGGCATTTTTCTCTGCCAACTCAGATTGCAAGACAGGACAAGTCTTGCACGCACCCAACAGTTGTGGCCTAAGCACGGAGCTCATCCACCTCTCCAACCACGCAGCATACTTACCTCTCAGGTGGTAGAAGGTCAGTCATGTGCGGTGCACGACTCGCACTCCCCTCCTCCGACACAACCACGGTGGACCGAGCGAGCTCAACTCCTTTACCGTGTCCTCCCACTTCTGCCTAAACTCCTTGCGCTCTCTAGCGGCACGCCTAAGCAACTTATCTTGGCTAAGGAGGGCAGCAGTCAACTTCTCAACCTCGGAGGAAAGCTCGTCGTAGGTGAGAGATACCTGGGAGGTGTCGTCGTCGTCGTCGTTCCGAGGGGTACGCTCCGGCTCGCCGTCGACCTCATCTCCGAGCGCCATGGTGCACAGGCCTCCGTCGCCGGCGAAGAAGCACAAGCCGTTGAACTTGTCTTCCACAGCTTCTTCTTCACGGACTCGTCGTCATCGCTGGAGCCAGCGGAGTCGTCATCCGAGCCGTCGACGTTTGCTGAGCGTGGCGAAGAACGCACGCTGCTCAGCTTGCCTGCTTTCTCCAAGTACTTCTCCATGATGTACTCCTTGTCGAAGCCGCCCCGTTTCTTGTGCCTTGGGGGGACGTGCTTCTCCTTGTACTTGGAGTTGCGCTTGCGCCCTTGATCGCCCTTCCCTCAATGCTTGTTCTTCTTGGGGCAGTCGGCGATGAAGTGGTCGGGGTCTCCGCACTCGATCATCCCGTGCGTCCTCCTCCACGACGGCGGTTCATGCGGTTGTTGTGGAACCCGCGAGAACCCGTTTGGCAAGCAAAGCCAACTCGTCGTCTCCCAAAGACTCTAGCTGGTCCTCTGTCACAGAAAAGAGAGAAGAAAGCGCAAAAAGCCAGCTGAGGGTTAGAGGAAGAGCCGGAAACCAAAGGCAAACATGGACGGGCGAGAAGGATTTTCAAAAGAGCCCTCGCCATAGCATCAATCTCACTGGACTTGAGCTTACTGAAGAGCTCGTCGCAGGTGAGGGTCTCATAGTTCGGCGATTCGATGATTGCCTGAACCTTGGAATCCCACACCGAACGATCAAGAGTGTGCAAAAGCTCAAAAAGCACGCTCATGATCGTCAAATGGCAACTGCTCTCTGTTAGCCCTCATCCTGTTGACAATCACCTGAAAGCGAGCGAATAAACTCTCTATGCTCTCGCTAGGTTGATGTCTAAAGTTCTCATACTCTCGCTTGAACGACTCGTAGAGTCGGGTTTTGACTTGAGAGGTGCCCTCATGGAAACGCATGAGGGTGTCCCAGATCTCCCGAGCCGTAGCAAGGTGAGAAACACGATCAAACTCACCCATGCTCAACAAGAAAAGAGAGCATTACGGGCTCGGCTATTGGCATCGTGCTCATCGATCTGTTGCTGAGAAACACGAGCAGCCAGGACCATGTAATCAGCAGAGTTGCAAATATCCCAAATAGAACCACCCAAACTCTGCAGATAGGCCGACATGCGTATCTTCCAATACGCATAGTTTCGTCCCATCAAAGAACGGCGGTTTGCCCCACGCCGCGATCCATGTCGCCTTCGGTGGATCTAGAACCGGCTAAGGTGGAAGATCCTTAACCTGCTCCGATACCAATTGAAGGACCGAGAAGCTACCCGAAAGCGACCAGAAGGGGGGGGGTGAATGGGAGCTTCAAAATTCCTTTCGGAAACTAGATGCCACTGTCCCAAATTCAACCCCAAAAGCGAAACCTAGAGCTTGCTAATGTCCCGACCCTAGATGTAGGGTGGATGCTTCCTAGAAGCACAGTGGGACACTAGACAACCCTTAGAAAGCCAATGCAAAAAGACGGAAATCAAATCCGTCAACGAACGAACGAACCGCGAACGAAAACGCGCAAACAGCTACGACCGGACTCTGGCCAGCGTCCGGTCAGCAGGGACCGGACGCGCCGGTCGTCCAAAATCCGATTTCAGACCTTACTGTTTCCGACCGGACTCACTGGTACGGAGCGTCCGGTCGTGAACAGTGCGTCCGGTCGCAAGCACAGCACACTGATGAACAGTGACCACGATGAGTCCGGTCACGATTTCAACAGTGCGTCCGTCGATGCAAAACAAACAACCGAAAACTTTCAACGACCGGACTCACACGCTGAGCGTCCGGTCACCCCGTGACCTAGCGTCCGGTCACCCCGATAGTCATGTGTTCTTCCACCGATTCGACTCAAACTCACCCAAAACGATCCTCTAGGGATCAAACTTGGTGAGTGGAGTCCCAAGGAGTATAGTGAGCTATCTCTAAGAGATCATGCTCGAACCTATCTCCAAATCGGTGAATCGAAGAAATTCCGGAGAAGGGAGAAAAGTGACCCGAAACTAAAAATCGATTGATCTCCTATACCGTGAGGTTAGAGGATGATTCCTTCGGTGGAAAGAAGTGCCTCACGATCTAGAACAACTTGGTTCAAACGGATTTGCAAAAGATGACCCGAGCAAAGAGATCAAGCGACGGGAAAATCGTGGAGAAAAAGGATTCCGCGAAGAACACAAAGAAAACGCGAATCAACACAGCCGACGAACTCGAATTAAGGACGCAAATCAAGCTATCGATCTGTGCTCCAAGGTGAGGATACGGCCTCACTTCCTCAACTCAACAGTACACAGAGTGGAGTCTCTCTGCGGATCTCAACTAGCTAAAGCAGGGGATGGGAGAGCAGGAACCCTAGCAAATGAAGGCACTAACTGAGATAGCTAAAACTGAGATTGGGAGGAGGGTGTCTCCCCTGGACTACTTATACTAACCTAGACTAAGCCTATTTCCTACTCTATCCTCTCTAAACTAATTACAGAGCGAACCAGCTAAACCCTAAGGCTATTCTGGTCCAACCCGCGTGGTAGGTAGATCCGACGGCCACGCCCGCTCGAACCGAAGCGTTGCCTCGACGCAACCTCTGGATCGCCGCCACGTGCCGCCCTTGCTCTGCACCCCCGGTTTTGTGGCCCAAACCGGAAACCACCAGCCTTTTCCGCCACCCGCAACCCCTGTTTGAGGCCAAACCGGGAAACCAGCCTCCAGCTTGAGTTTTGTGGCCCAAACTCAGAAACCCGCAGCGCCCGAGTTTAGGCCCAAACTCGGAAACCGGCCCATCGCCCGAGTTTTGTGGCCAACTCAGAAACCGTCCGCGCCCAGGTTTTGTGGCTCAACCTGGAAACCGAGCACCCGAGTTTTGAGGCCCAAACTCGGAAACCGTCCCCCCGTGGTTTTTCCCTGGCTCAACCACCAAACCGGAGCTGTAGAGGGGATGCATGCACCGCCCGTGCACCCCGTCCACCGACACGTGTCCCCAGGTCCTCGACCCGAGCAACACCGTGCCCCGCAAGTCTCCGCTCGTCGCTGTCCCAGGCTTGCCAGCCACCACAGCTGATCCTCAGGCACTCCGGTCCCTCAGTCCAAGCCTCACGTCCGCCCTTCACTGCTCGATACATCGGCATGGCACGTCCGCCGCACGGCACGCCCATCCTTCATCGCACCCAGTCCGTCGGCACGGCACGTCTCAACTTGACCTTCACCTTGCCCTCGATCACTGTCTCCGAGCTCGACACCTGCACAACACAAGCCAAAGAACATGCGATCAAACCCGTTGACAATCACTCATCACTCAGAGACTCGGCATACACCCATGTATCCGCAGCTCTTGGGGTTGATTTTGGGACAGTGGCATCTAGTTTCCAAAGGAATTTTGAAGCTCCCATTCACCCCCCCCCCTCTGGTCGCTTTCGGATAGCTTCTCGGTCCTTCACAGCGCAGAGCTCGGCCGCCGCGTGGCGCGAGCAGGCCGGGGTCGCAGCGTCCGCGCGCGGCGTCAAGCAGCATGGCCTCGCCCTCTCGCCCTGTTCCGAACCCGCTCCTCCCTCCTCCTCTCGTCTCTCTCTCGCTCTTGTTCCTTTCGCCGAGCTCGAGCGGGGAGAAAGGGAAAAGCTGCGAGCGCCGCCGCCGTTCGCCGCCGTCCCTCCGCCGCCCGCACCGACCGTCCATCCACACCACCAGCTTCGCCGTGAGCCCCCCACCCCGTGCTGTCCTTAGCGCTCCCTAGAAGCCCTAGGTAAGCCCCGGGATGCGCCCGCCGCCCCCCATGGCCGCCATGTCCGGGCTCGGTCTGCGTGGCCGGCCTCCGTCCCGCGGTTGCGTGTTGCCCTAGCGCTCGTTTAGGGTTTAGTGAGGTCCGAGGAGAGGGTAGAGGGTGTTGGTTTGGTCGATTAGGGTTAAGAGCCCGCGGAACGCCGCCATCCGCCATTACCGCCATGGCCGGCGCGCTCGGTCCGCCGTGGCCAACCCTCTTCCCGAGCTCAACCATCCGCCCTAGCTAGCGTTCTTGAATCGCCTCGCTATGCTGGAGCTCGTGGTGGTGTTGGTTAGGCCGATTAGGGTCTGGAAGCACGAGTACGCCGTCGTCCACCGCTTGCCGAGGTCGCTGGAAATGGCACGGCCGTGGTCGCGGTGCTCGGAGCTTGCGCCCTGGTTTCCGAGCCCTGGGCAAGGGTTTGAAGGTCGCCGGAGTAGATCTCGAGGGTCGGATGAGCCCGTCGTGGCCGGAGTCGGCCGGCGTAGCTCGCCCGCGCCGCCGTGTCCGCCATCGCCGTCGGCGAGCTTGATCTGCGTGTGCGCTGTGCCAGCCGAGGGTACCGTTGGGTGCGGAAGGAGAAGGGGAGTCTGTCGGTGGAGTTGGCTTCGCCGAAAGTTCGCCGCCGGCGAACCACGGCATGGTCAACCTCCTCCCCTGTTCGGTGTGTCTGACGAGTGGGGTCAGGGTTGACCCGAGGGCCCGCGCGTCAGTGGCTTAGGACCAGTCTGTGTGCACTAGTTCGGGTACCCGTAGCAGTTTCCTGTTTTGAATGTTTTTCAGGTTTTGTTAATTAGTTTCCAGAAATTGTGTATTGCTGTTTTTAATTCATATCTTGTGAAATATAAATGCTAAAAGGGTGAAACAAGTTTTGTTAGGTTTGTTATGTTGAGGTCTATGCATGAAAAGTATAATATGTCCAGTTTGTGGTGATTTTCTGTGTAGTTATATTTAATTCATGTTTAGGCTGAAATCTTGTTTAATGCATAGTAATTTGTGGTTATCTCAGAAAAATGTGATTCTTGTTTTGTTAGGTTTGTGTTGACTAGTAGTTCCTGGGAAAAATGTAAAATGAAGTTGTTCTGTGAAATAATTTGGCAGTAGTAATTAAAATGATTAAATGCTGTTTTCTTGATTATTTTGTAGTAATTAAAATATGAAGAGTATGGACTTGGTAATTTTTACTGATTGCTCTTATGCTAGGAAGTTCAGTAGAAAATAAGAAATCTGTTGTTTGACACTTTTTGCTAGGGTGTGTAGTTCAAAGCACCTCTCCATAATAGAATTTGTCTTTTTCATAGAGGATGAAGTCTAGGTCCAAATGGGATGAAATTTGGACAGAGGGTTAGATTAAGTGTTATTGATCTCCAGTAATTTTTATAGGTTTTTGTGAAGCTGTCTAGGATAGGTTACTGTTATGGGCCTATTTAACTAGATTTAATTCTACAAATAATTAGAGGGTAATAAACCCGTTAAGCAACTTTGATGCGGTGACAACAAGACTTGATAAGTAGTATGTCGGATTAAATAAGTGAGTAGCAGTAGATGACATGTGCTTATCTCCTGAATGGTTACTCCATGTTGCATCACCATGCATCCCATGTGCATTCATATTGTTCATTCATGTACCGCATCATGCAGGATCGGTAGTGGAAGCCCAGGAGACGCCGGAGGAGCAGCGTCAGGAGGATACACCCGAGGAGGGGATCCCGGAAGGAGACGCTGAAGACCTGCCGGAGTGCCGTGATCACCGCCCCGCCGACTTCGAGCGAGGCAAGCCCCGGAGCATTCTAACTCCTACGGTTTGCAAATGTTCTAATTAACCTGATGATGGATGTTGCATTAGGTTATAGGAATTGATTGCTACCGTTGATGCATTATTACTTATCCTTGTCCACCTGCAAATATTACCTTGTTATCCCTGATAAGTCTAGGCTCGTTTATGCTTAGCCTGCTTAGATCGGTAAAAGTCGGGTGATTTCCTGTCTCCCGCATATAGGTGGATACTGATCATGTTTAGCCTGGTGCTATCATGGAGATAACCATGTGATAATTAATTTGAGACCGGGCGGGATGTAGGAGCAGCAGGACATGGGTTCTGTGTGCTAGTAGTCTCCCGTCTGTGTCGATCAGGAACCGACGAAGGCACACCTCAGTCATTTTGAACGCGTCAATCACTTAACGGAGCAGGTGCGGGTACCTCCCGTGAAGCCGAGTAAGGTTTTTCGAGCCGGTGACGGAGATGTTGACGCCTAACACCCAGGGCCTCAGATGTACCGTGGGCAACTATTTGATCGACCTGGCATGGTCCGAGGGCAGGCAGGCCTGATCGACCTGCATGATGACCGTGGGCAGTTAATAGCTTGAGCGACCTGGCATTGAGATAACCCCCGGTGTAGAAGGGCCCATGACCGTCCCGCGTGTTGTGTTCTCGAACCTCCTGAAGTGGTCGCCAACGGCCACCTGGCAGGGTGTGACGGGCGAGTGTGCGACATTTTATCCCCAGCTGGTAGGAATCGATTATAATCGCCATCGCTCCTGGTTAGTGAGTAACTTGACTGAGCATGTGTTACCGTAGTAATATATGGAATTAATGATGGTTATGGTTGATGAATCTGAAAGGCTATTGATGAAATAGTCACTCTTGCTTGAATAAGTAGTCAAGTGTTTGCTCTAGATCAGGTGCAAATCTAGATAATCAGGCTGATTACATAAAAGTGACTGCTAATGCTCTAATGATGATTAGTTTATAATAAAGTGCTTTTATGCAAAAAAAGTAAGTGTGGCCAACCCCAGATACAGCCTTGCATAATCCTTGTGTCGGTTATTTCTGGTTTATGACGGGTAAGTCTAGCTGAGTACCTTCTCGTACTCAGGGTTCTATCCCTTGTTGTTGGCAGATGGGCAATGCTTCTTCGGCTATTGCGAGAACTGTCTGTACCCCGTCGAGGGCAGTGACTAGACCATGGGCATGGTCAACTCTTATCTTCCCTGATGCTTTTGTGGACCGATCAAGCATATGGCACTGTATTGTGAACTAAGGACTTGTGTTTCAAAACTATGTTGCTTCCGCTTTTGAATTTAAACTATGGTTTGTAATAACTATTGAACTCCGATGTATTTGAACTATGTGCGAACTGAATGTACCTTGTGGGCATGTACGCTAATCTATTACGATCTTGGTTAAAGTTGAATGACTTGAAATCCTTCGAGATTTCCGGACTACCGGGTTTGTACGAGCTTAAGTACTTGTAATCTCTGTGAAAGCAGCGATTCGGTGCTTAATCTGGTGCAAATTGGTCGGTTCTGTTACAGCTGGTATCGGAGCGTGGTTAGCGTTACTGTTCACAAGTGTATTTGAAAAACTGTATTTTCAATTAAAATTCCTATTTGACAAGAACTTGTAGCTATAGTAGGTTCTGGAAAACCCTTCTTATAAAGCTTTAAGGTGTGCCATTGATCAAGTCCTTATGCCCAATAGGAACTTAGGTGGCTATTTAAGTACTAACTTTGGGGGTCGTGCATCATATTTATTTTCTGTTTATTCTGTCGTCCATACGGCAAGGGTGAAATTGTATGGATGCTATTCTTCGGAATGTAATGTATGGATCAATTGCCTCTACGCTAAAGGTAATGAGAGTTGTGAGAGCATGATTGGACACAACCGCCAATCTAGGGAAGTGCTTATATGATACCGACGCGTATACCTGTTCCACACAAGTATATGTGAAAGTATTGATTGTGGGAGTAATAATTTTGATGGGTGCATATACTGCTTACGTGTATACCGGGTGTACACCTAAGTGAGTATTAGATTTAAATTTCCGCAGTGCATGATATTCATACTGTGGGAAGGGCTGAAGTGAGTTTCTGCAGGTACGCTAACTTGCGAACGTGTAGTCCGTTTAGTTAACGTTATGAGTGAGCGTGTATGCCACCGCCTAGCCGTTAGATTGTTAGGCAGTGAGGACGTATGAAACGTGCATGCATCATGATCATATAATCTTGCATTAATCTTACTTCCTTCCTTATGGTTTCTGTCCCGTTTTCTAATAAAAGTTGTTTCAACTAATTAAAAACTGTGTGGATAAACTTCTTACAGATGGCACGCACCAAGCGCACTGCTCGCAAGTCCACGGGAGGCAAGAGGCCTAACTACATGCTGGGGCCATGGACCGATGAGGGATCAGAGGACTTTCTAGAGGAGTTTGGGATGCCCACTATTCTTTGGAGAGTTCTGCACCTGGTGGGATATCAGGAGGGCCAGGAGCCACAGTACGACTGGCACCGTGTGCAGTTGTCAGAGGATCGCCACGTGTACACGGTGGAGGTCGACGTGCCTAGCCGTGAGGACCGGGATCACGTCTGGTGCAGCCGAGTGTTTGCTTTGCAGGGAGGACCCCCTGGGATGCAGCCAACCAGGTTGCTTTATACCGTTCTTCGGGACATCATGGAGGACCATCCGGAGGTGGTTGCTCAGGCTACTGCCAGTATCTTCCCGACAGTGGATCCGTATCTTTCAGTGTGGCGTCAGCCAGGAGCTACTATTTTGGAGGGTAGTTCACTTGAGAGGGAGCATTGTGCCGGGCCAGCAGGGAGTGCCATGGCTGCACTTATGGCTACTTATGGCTGCTTATCCCGCAGCTATGAGCAGTTGGACCATGTTCTTAGCGAGGAGATTGCAGCGCAGCAGCATCGCCGTCAGGAGGAGCACGCTACAGAGATAGACCTCCTCACTACACAGCTAGCTCAGTTGACAGTAGAGAGAGACCAGACACTTCAGAGGGAGCAGGAGACTGCTCATCAGCTTGCCATTCAGCAGGGGTCGACTACTTTCTTGGCCTCGGTCATGAGGGAGACTGAGGAGGCGCTTCGAGGAGTTTGTGTCGAGGGCATTCGTGTTTCAGAGGAGAACAGGCTGCTGAGGTTGCGAGTGGGAGACCTGGAGCTCCAACTCCATCACCTGCAGGACTACAACGATCGTCTGCACGAGGAGATCCACCGTAGGGAGAATGAGAGGAACCCCATCTTTCCCCAGGAGGATCCGGAGCCGATTAGTTCTTCTAGTAGTTCTTCAGATGTGTCTAGCGACGGTGGTAGTGGTGATGGCGCCATGAGAGAGTAGACTAGTTAGCGCTATCGACTAGTGATCTTTTGTGTTGTAGTGGCCCGATCTTTTGTTGTTAGGTGCTAAGATGTAGCATGAGTATGGACTTATGTGATGTGGTGTGAGGCCTTGGAAAGTCCCATATGTATGGGCAAAACGATGGATGTTATGTTATCTTTTGCATGATGTATTAAGTGATCTTGTTATGTGTTGATGCGATGTGGATTGAAATTTATTGTACCTCTGTCATTGTTTGGTGAATTGTTTTCCGAATAATTTCAGTGGGTATGATTATTGTTCTCTACAAGTTGCAACTTCGCCTAATGGTCGCTTACTATCCTATATGCAGATGACGACAACTCGTAGTGGAGCAGGCGGTAGTGGTGGAAATGAGGACCCCAGAGAAAACCGCAATCCACCACCCCCTCCATCCCCGACGGCTGAGCAACTTTTTGCTCAATTTCTTGGAAGCCAGCGCAACATCGAAGCTTTGCTGAGGGAAACTTGGCCCAGGGACATCAACAACGCCCTGAGCCGAACCAATACAGTTCTTTCAAGGATTTCCTGGATACCAAACCACCAAT
Organism: Coix lacryma-jobi var. lacryma-jobi; assembly: GCA_009763385.1. Taxonomy (NCBI): domain Eukaryota; kingdom Viridiplantae; phylum Streptophyta; class Magnoliopsida; order Poales; family Poaceae; genus Coix; species Coix lacryma-jobi. The sequence goes on along the minus strand of CM019829.1, from coordinate 63,117,756 downwards.
CTTCAAGGAAGCTACAGAACCATTGGAGGCAGAAGAATGGCTGCATACTTTGGAGCAGAAGTTTCGTTTGCTTAGGCTCACAGAAGAGCTTAAAGCAGAATATGCCGCACACCAGTTGCAGGGACCAGCCGGATTTGGTGGGGACATCATCGTACCACCTATCCTGCCAATGTTCCTATCACTTGGAGAGTGTTTACTACTGCTGCTGTTCGAGGTCATTACATTCCACCGGGCTTGACACAGATGAAAGTGGCAGAGTTCATGAATCTGACTCAAGGAACTCGGTCTATCACAGAGTATCATCATCTGTTCAACTCGTTGGCTCGCTATATCCCAGACTTCGTTGACACAGACGCTAAGAAGATTGCTAGTTTCAAGAGAGGCTTGAACACTAAAATGGGAAAGTCAGTGGGTACATCTTCCCGTACCAATTTCAATGACTTCATAAGCGACTGTCTGATTCAAGAGAACCATAACAACAAGCATGCTGCTAGCAAGGCCCGGAAGAGGACCTTTGAATCAGGATCATCACAACCCAGAGGACCACCAGTTCAGCGAAATCTGTATCGACCACCAGCGCCGGGGGCACGTTTTAGGCCGCCGCAGAAGAAAAATCAGCCACAAGCTCAGCGCAATCAGAAGCCATACAAGATAGCTGCTGCTCAGGTTCGTGGAGGTCAAGGCAGTTCTTCAGGGAACAAACCGTTGGTTCGGGGACCATGCTACAACTGCAACCAAGAGGGGCACTTCGCAAGGTACTGCCCCTACCCAAAGAAGCAACAGGCCAACTACCCCCGCACGCCTGCACAACATGACCGCTGAAGAAGCTCGTGCTGGAGAGCCCGTGACTGCTGGTATGTGTCTTGTTAACCATCATCCCGCAGTTGTTTTGTTTGATACTGGATCATCGCATTCGTTCATGAGTAAAGCATTTGCACAAAAGCATAATCAAGAGGTGTCTGAAATGGATTACGGGTTTCGTGTAAGCTCTGTGGGGAGTAGTGTGTTGTCTAGGCAGATGGTACGTGATGCAACCATCGACATCGGAGGGCATAAGTTTGGAGCCAATTTAGTAGTTTTGCCAGGACTCAGTATGGATGTAGTCCTAGGAATGAGTTGGATGAGTATGTGGAAAGCGGTGTTAGACACTGCAGATAGAACTCTTACCTTATCTGATGCAAGGATTAACACCAAGATACGTATCTCTCTTCCTCGAGGAGCAGATTTTGTTGATCTGTCTTGTACCTTATCTATAGAGGACCTGTCAAAAATTCCAGTTGTTCGGGATTTCCCAGATGTTTTTCCAGATGAGTTGCCGGGTTTACCGCCCGAGCGGGCTGTAGAGTTTACTATTGAGCTGTTACCAGGAACTGCACCGATCTCGAGAAGACCTTATCGTATGCCGCCCAATGAATTAGCCGAACTCAAGACGTAGATTAAGGAACTTTTGGACAAGGGTTTCATTCAACCTAGTGTGTCAGAGTGGGGATGCCCAGCTTTGTTTGTCAAGAAAAAGGACAAGTCTCTACGGATGTGTGTGGATTATCGACCGCTTAATGCCGTGACCGTTAAGAACAAATATCCGTTGCCACGGATAGATATTTTGTTTGATCAGTTATCCAGAGCCAAAGTATTCTCCAAGATCGATTTGAGATCAGGATATCATCAAATTAGAATCCGACCACAAGATATTCCAAAGACTGCTTTTTCAACCAGATATGGCCTGTACGAGTATTTAGTCATGTCTTTTGGATTGACAAATGCTCCAGCATACTTTATGATTTTGATGAACTCGGTATTCATGCCAGAACTAGATAAGTTTGTAGTGGTGTTCATTGATGATATTTTGGTTTATTCGGAGAACCCGGACGACCATGCAGAACATTTGAGGATCGTCTTGACAAGACTCCGGGAACATAAACTCTATGCTAAGTTTAGTAAATGCGAGTTTTGGTTGAAGCAAGTACAATTCCTTGGTCACATCCTGTTAGAAGAAGGAATCTCTGTGGACCCTAGCAAAGTACAAGAAGTAATGGATTGGGAAGCTCCAACTTCAGTTGGGGAGATTCGGAGTTTTCTCGGTTTAGCAGGGTATTACCGTCGTTTCATTCCCGATTTCTCCAAGATTGCCAAGCCTATGACAAGTTTGCTGCAGAAGGATTAGAAGTTTGAGTGGACAGAGAAGTGTGAAACAGCTTTCCATACCTTGCGGAAACTATTAACCACTGCCCCTGTCTTAGCTCAGCCAGATATCGAGAAGCCATTTGATGTCTTCTGCGACGCATCGAAAGTTGGTTTAGGCTGTGTTCTTATGCAAGAAGGCAGAGTGATTGCTTATGCTTCACGTCAGTTGAGAAAACATGAAGTTAATTATCCTACGCATGACTTGGAATTAGCTGCTGTGGTACACGCTCTAAAACTATGGAGACATTATCTGCTTGGTAACGTCTGTAACATGTACACGGACCACAAAAGTCTCAAGTATATCTTTACTCAACCTGAACTGAATATGAGGCAGAGAAGATGGCTTGAGTTGATTAAGGATTACAATTTGCAGATACATTATCATCCAGGAAAAGCAAATGTGGTTGCTGATGCTTTGAGTCGGAAATCGCATTGTAGTAACTTGAGGTTACAACCAGAGGACGAGTTTAGTCTTGAACACCCTGTGATCTTGCATCACATCGAGCTGCAGAGCACCTTGGTTGATCAAATTCTAGTAGGGCAGAAAACAGACAAGGGAATCTATTATATCAAGGAAAAGCTAAGAGCTGCCACTGAACCCGTAAAACATTTTCGAGTTGATGATAAGGGAGTGTTATGGTTTGATAATCGCTTAGTGGTACCCAAGAATAGGGAACTCAAAAATCAGATCATGGATGAGGCTCATCTTTCCAAGTTGTCTATTCATCCCGGGAGCACTAAGATGTATCAAGATTTGCGTCCAAGATTTTGGTGGACCAAAATGAAGAAGGAAATTGCCGCGTATGTAGCCAGATGCGACACGTGTTGTCGAGTGAAAGCCATTCACCTGAAGCCAACCGGAACACTTCAACCCTTATCAATACCTGAATGGAAGTGGGAAGAGGTGAGTATGGATTTTATCACCGGTTTGCCTACTACTCAGAGGGGAAATGATTCGATATGGGTAATAGTAGACCGTCTCACCAAGACCGCTCATTTTATACCAGTTAAAACCTGTTATCGAGTACCGGATTATGCGGAGATCTATATCAATCAGATTATCCGATTGCATGGTATACCCAAAGTCATAGTTTCGGATCGCGGAACACAGTTCACTGCACCATTCTGGGAGAAAATGCAAAAGGAATTAGGTACTAAGTTAATCCATAGTTCAGCTTACTATCCCCAGACGTCAGGGCAAACTGAAAGGGTAAACCAGGTTTTAGAGGATATGTTGAGAGCATGTGTGATCTCAGCAAAGGGATCTTGGGAGAAGTGGTTGCCATTAGTAGAATTTGCTTATAATAACAGTTATCAAGAAAGCATTCATATGGCACCTTTCGAAGCTCTGTATGGCAGAAGATGCAGAACACCAGTAAGTTGGGTTGAACCAGGAGAACGTCGTTACTATGGAACTGACTTCGTTAGGGAAGCAGAAGAACAAGTTAGAATAATTCAACAACATATCGCCGCGGCACAGTCTCGACAGAAGAGTTATGCTGATAAGCGAAGAAGGCCGCTTGAATTCAAAGTAGGTGACTATGTGTATTTGAAAGTATCACCCATGAAAGGAGTTAGACATTTTGGCGTGAAAAGAAAGTTAGCGCCAAGGTTTGTGGGACCCTACAGGATAATGGAAAGGAAGGGAGAAGTGGCTTATCAACTACAGTTACCTGAACATTTAAAGGCTATATTCCCTGTTTTCCATGTGTCACAACTAAAGAAATGTCTTCGAGTTACAGAAGAGGAAGTACAACCGGCCAATATCAAGTTACAATCCGACCTTACTTACCCGGTGAAGCCATATCGAGTACTCGACGAGAAAGAAAGGGTAACTCGCGGAAGAATCTCGAAGCAATATAAAGTATCTTGGAGTGAACAAGACGACCGAGATGCCACTTGGGAAACGGAAGACTATCTAAAGGAAGTATATCCACAGTTTTATAAAGAATGGTTCGTAACTAAAATATCGGGACGAGATTTCTTTAAGGAGGGGAGGGCTGTAACACCCTAGGTGTTAAGCAACCCTAAGTGCATAATTTGACATCTCATGAGCATAAAGCATCATCATTGCATGTTGCATTCTTTCTTTTGTTAAGTGTCATTGCATGTGACCTTTTGTGATGCTATGCTTGATTGAATGCTTGTGTGTCTTGTTTGTGGAGTGTTTAAGTCTCCTTAGTAGTTGAACCTTGTTGAGGAGTCAAAATGAAGCTAGGTTTATGTTGGTCATGTTGGCTAACCAAGTCTCTAACCCTAGTTGCCTTAATAGAGCCCTAGGAGTCCTTTTGTTTGACTAACTAAGACCTTCTTGATAGAAGCTTTGCATGGCTGTGGGCCCTTAACCAAAAGTGTGTAGAATTTAGAGTAGAACAAAAGTTGTTTAAGGCCCAACTCATGAAAATGGGTTTAACAAGGTGTTTTGGGACCCACAAAGCAGATTAGAGGGAGTTTAGACTTAGAAAATTCTCTAAGTCCTAACTGCCCAAAACAGTTTCACGAGGTCACCTTTGGAGCTTTTTCTGGAGCAATCTAGACCGAACCGAAGATCAATCTTGTAACCAAAGTTGTAGATGGTATGTAGCTCTACTCAATGGAACAAGTGGTTTAGCGTTTCACTGAGTGGATTAGGAGATAATCGTGACCAAAGTTCGGCCGTCAGTCGGCCACCGGTAACTGAATCGGGCGATTCAGTTTGAATCCGCCGGTCGTGGCCGACCGCGCGCAGTGCTCGGCCGCCGCGTGGCGCGAGCAGGCCGGGGTTGCAGCGTCCACGCGCGGCGTGGCAAGCATGGCCTCGCCCTCGCCCTGTCCGAACCCGCTCCTCCCTCCATTCTGTCTCTCTCTCGCTCTTGTTCCTCTCGCCGGAGCTCGAGCGGGGAGAAAGGGGAAAAGCTGCGAGCGCCGCCGCCGTTCGCCGCCGTCCCGCCGCCGCACCGACCGTCCATCCAACCACCAAGCTTCGCCGTGAGCCCCCACACCCCGTGCTGTCCTTAGCGCTCCCTAGGAAGCCCTAGGTAAGCCCCGGGATGCGCCGCCGCCATGGCCGCCATGACCGCCGAGCTCGGTCCGCCGTGGCCGGCCTCCGTCCCGCGGTTGCGTGTTGCCCTAGCGCTCGTTTAGGGGTTAGTGAGGTCCGAGGAGAGGGTAGAGGGTGTTGGTTTGGTCGATTAGGGTTAAGAGCCCGCGGAACGCCGCCGTCCGCCATGACCGCCATGGCCGGCGCGCTCGGTCCGCCGTGGCCAACCCTCTTCCCGAGCTCAACCATCCGCCCTAGCTAGCGTTCTTGAATCGCCTCGCTATGCTGGAGCTCGTGGTGGTGTTGGTTAGGACGATTAGGGTCTGGAAGCACGAGTACGCCGTCGTCCACCGCTTGCCGAGGTCGCCGGAGATGGCACGGCCGTGGTCGCGGGTGCTCGGAGCTTGCGCCCTGGTTTTCGAGCCCTGGGCTAGGGTTATGAAGGTCGCCGGAGTAGATCTCGAGGGTCGGATGAGCCCGTCGTGGCCGGAGTCGGCCGGCGTAGCTCGCCCGCGCCGCCGTGTCCGCCATCGCCGTCGGCGAGCTCGATCCGCGTGTGCGCTGTGCCAGCCGAGGGTACCGTTGGGTGCGGAAGGAGAAGGGGAGTCTGTCGGTGGAGTTGGCTTCGCCGGAAAGTTCGCCGCCGGCGAACCACGGCATGGTCAACCTCCTCCCCTGTTCGGTGTGTCTGACGAGTGGGGTCAGGGTTGACCCGAGGGCCCGCGCGTCAGTGGCTTAGGACCAGTCTGTGTGCACTAGTTCGGGTACCCGTAGCAGTTTCCTGGTTGAATGTTTTTCAGGTTTTGTTAATTAGTTTCCAGAAATTGTGTATTGCTTGTTTAATTCATATCTTGTGAAATATAAATGCTAAAAAGGTGAAACAAGTTTTGTTAGGTTTGTTATGTTGAGGTCTATGCATGAAAAGTATAATATGTCCAGTTTGTGGTGATTTTCTGTGTAGTTATATTTAATTCATGTTTAGGCTGAAATCTTGTTTAATGCATAGTAATTTGTGGTTATCTCAGAAAAATGTGATTCTTGTTTTGTTAGGTTTGTGTTGACTAGTAGTTCCTGGGAAAAATGTAAAATGAAGTTGTTCTGTGAAATAATTTGGCAGTAGTAATTAAAATGATTAAATGCTGTTTTCTTGATTATTTTGTAGTAATTAAAATATGAAGAGTATGGACTTGGTAATTTTTACTGATTGCTCTTATGCTAGGAAGTTCAGTAGAAAAATAAGAAATCTGTTGTTTGACACTTTTTGCTAGGGTGTGTAGTTCAAAGCACCTCTCCATAATAGAATTTGTCTTTTTCATAGAGGATGAAGTCTAGGTCCAAATGGGATGAAATTTGGACAGAGGGTTAGATTAAGTGTTATTGATCTCCAGTAATTTTTATAGGTTTTTGTGAAGCTGTCTAGGATAGGTTACTATTATGGGCCTATTTAACTAGATTTAATTCTACAAATAATTAGAGGGTAATAAACCCGTTAAGCAACTTTGATGCGGTGACAACAAGACTTGATAAGTAGTATGTCGGATTAAATAAGTGAGTAGCAGTAGATGACATGTGCTTATCTCCTGAATGGTTACTCCATGTTGCATCACCATGCATCCCATGTGCATTCATATTGTTCATTCATGTACCGCATCATGCAGGATCGGTAGTGGAACCCCAGGAGACGTCGGAGGAGCAGCGTCAGGAGGAGACACCCGAGGAGGGGATCCCGGAAGGAGACGCTGAAGACCTGCCGGAGTGCCGTGATCACCGCCCCACCGACTTCGAGCGAGGCAAGCCCCGGAGCATTCTAACTCCTACGGTTTGCAAATGTTCTAATTAACCTGATGATGGATGTTGCATTAGGTTATAGGAATTGATTGCTACCGTTGATGCATCATTACTTATCCTTGTCCACCTGCAAATATTACCTTGTTATCCCTGATAAGTCTAGGCTCGTTTATGCTTAGCCTGCTTAGACCGGTAAAAGTTGGGTGATTTCCTGTCTCCCGCATATAGGTGGATACTGATCATGTTTAGCCTGGTGCTATCATGGAGATAACCATGTGATAATTAATTTGAGACCGGGCGGGATGTAGGAGCAGCAGGACATGGGTTCTGTGTGCTAGTAGTCTCCCGTCTGTGTCGATCAGGAACCGACGAAGGCACACCTCAGTCATTTTGAACGCGTCAATCACTTAACAGAGCAGGTGCGGGTACCTCCCGTGAAGCCGAGTAAGGTTTTTTGAGCCGGTGACGGAGATGTTGACGCCTAACACCCAGGGCCTCAGATGTACCGTGGGCAACTATTTTGATCGACCTGGCATGGTCCGAGGGCAGGCAGGGCCTGATCGACCTGGTTTGACCGTGGGCAGTTAATAGCTTGAGCGACCTGGCATTGAGATAACCCCCGGTGTAGAAGGGCCCATGACCGTCCCGCGTGTTGTGTTCTCGAACCTCCTGAAGTGGTCGCCAACGGCCACCTGGCAGGGTGTGACGGGCGAGTGTGCGACATTTTATCCCCAGCTGGTAGGAATCGATTATAATCGCCATCGCTCCTGGTTAGTGAGTAACTTGACTGAGCATGTGTTACCGTAGTAATATATGGAATTAATGATGGTTATGGTTGATGAATCTGAAAGGCTATTGATGAAATAGTCACTCTTGCTTGAATAAGTAGTCAAGTGTTTGCTCTAGATCAGGTGCAAATCTAGATAATCAGGCTGATTACATAAAAGTGACTGCTAATGCTCTAATGATGATTAGTTTATAATAAAGTGCTTTTATGCAAAAAGGTAAGTGTGGCCAACCCCAGATACAGCCTTGCATAATCCTTGGTGTCGGTTATTTCTGGTTTATGACGGGTAAGTCTAGCTGAGTACCTTCTCGTACTCAGGGTTCTATCCCTTGTTGTTGCAGATGGGCAATGCTTCTTCGGCTATTGCGAGAACTGTCTGTACCCCGTCGAGGGCAGTGACTAGACCATGGGCATGGTCAACTCTTATCTTCCCTGATGCTTTTGTGGACCGATCAAGCATATGGCACTGTATTGTGAACTAAGGACTTGTGTTTCAAAACTATGTTGCTTCCGCTTTTGAATTTAAACTATGGTTTGTAATAACTGTTGAACTCCGATGTATTTGAACTATGTGCGAACTGAATGTACCTTGTGGGCATGTACGCTAATCTATTACGATCTTGGTTAAAGTTGAATGACTTGAAATCCTTCGAGATTTCCGGACTACCGAGTTTGTACGAGCTTAAGTACATGTAATCTCTGTGAAAGCAGCGATTCGGTGCTTAATCTGGTGCAAATTGGTCGGTTCTGTTACAGTTTTCAAAAAAAAAGAGGGTGAGGATGGGATGGTAGTGAGAAACAAGGCTAGGCTAGTAGCCCAGGGTTTCTACCAGAAAGAGGGGATAGACTATGAGGAAACCTTTGCCCCTGTAGCCCGTTTAGAAGCCATTAGAATCCTCCTAGCCTTTGTTGCTTCGAAGGGTTTTAAGCTTTATCAGATGGATGTCAAGAGTGCTTTCTGGAATGGGTATATAGAGGAAGAGGTTTATGTTAGGCAACCCCCTAGTTTTGAGGATCCCATGTTTCCAAACCATGTCTATAAACTTTCAAAAGCTTTATATGGTTTGAAACAAGCCTCGAGAGCGTGGTAGGATCGTTTGAAAACCTTTTTACTCTCCAAGGGTTTTAAAATGGGACGGGTTGATAGAACTTTGTTTCTCCTCAAGCAAGGCAATGACACCCTGTTAGTCCCGATTTACGTGGATGATATCATCTTTGGTGGCTCCTCTCACGCACTTGTTGCCAAGTATGCAGATACCATGAGCAGGGAGTTTGAGATGAGTATGATGGGTGAGTTGGTCTTCTTCCTCGGGTTGCAAATCAAGCTAACCCGAGACGGGACGTTCGTGCATCAAGGAAAGTACACGAAGGACATCCTGAAGAAGTTCGACATGGGCGAGGCCAAGCCTCTTACGACGCCCATGGCAACGACTGCTGTGATGGACGCGGACTAGGACGGAGAGGCAGTTGACCAGAAGGAGTACAGGAGCATGATCGGCTCGCTCCTGTACCTGACGGCAACGAGGCCGGACATACAGTTTTCTGTGTGTCTGTGCGCTCGTTTTCAGGCGTCCCCTCAGACTTCCCACAAGCAAGCAGTCAAGCGCATCATGAGGTACCTCCGATACACTCCTGAGTTCGGACTTTGGTACTCTTCTTCTTTGACTCTTTCGCGTTGTGGTTACTCTGATGCGGATTTTGCCGGCTGTCCGCTTGAGCGCAAGTCTGAAGGACCGAGAAGCAACCAGAAAGCGACCAGAGGGGGGGTGAATGGGAGCTTCAAAATTTCCTTTCGGAAACTAGTAGCCACTGTCCCGAGAATCACACCAAAAGACAAACCCTAGAGCTTTCTAATGTTCACGACCTTAGATGAAGGGTGGATGCTTCCAAGAAGCACAGCGGGACACTACACAACTCTAGAAAGCCAACGCAAAAGACGGAAACCAAATCCGACAACGAACAAACGAGTTGCGAATGAAAATGTGCGAAACAGCTTGGACCGGACTCTGACTGCGTCCGGTCAGTCACCACCGGACGCGTCCGATCACAAGAAAATGGTTCTAGAACCTTACTGTTCCTGACCGGACTCACGAGCTGGGAGCGTCCGGTCAACAACAGTGCGTCCGGTCAAAAGACGACAAGCTCCATGAACAGTAGGACCTATGCGTCCGATCAGTGTTCAAAACGAGCGTCCGGTCAAGTTACGAAATCAACACACTGAGCATTCAACGACCGGACTCTCTGCCTGTGCGTCCGGTCATCTCGACCGAGCGTCCGGTCACCCCGAAACAGCGCTGTTCGTCCACCGATTCGACTCGATCGCACCCAAAACGAATCCTCTAGGGATCAAACTTGGTGAGAAGAGTCAAAAGGAGTATAGTGAGCTATCCCTAAGAGATCATGGCTCGAACCTATCTCCAAATCGATGAATCAAAGAATTTCGGGGGAAGGGAGAAAAACTTGACCCGAAACGAAAATCGATTGATCTCCTAGACCGTGAGGTTAGAGGTGAATTCCTTCGGTGGAAAGAAGTGCCTCACGATCTAGAACAACTTGGTTCAAATGGTTTTGCAAAAGATGAACCGAGCAAAGAAATCAAGCGACGAGAAAATCGTGGAGAAAGGGATTCCGCGAAGAACACGAACGAAACGCGAATCACAACCACGAACTGCACAATAGTGAGATTACGGTCTCACTTCCTCAAAACCAACAGTACACAGAGGCAAGTCTCTCTACGGATCTCAGCTAGCTACAGCAGGGGATGGGAGAGCAGGAAACCCTAAGTACGAAAGAGCAAATGATTGAGATAGAAAGGGAGGAGGGAGTCTCCCGACTACTTGTCCTACTACTAGCCTAAGTCTAATTCCTACTCTACCCCTCTCTATTCTAATTACAGAGCGAACCAGCTAAACCCAAGGGTTATTCTGGACCAACTCGGTGGTAGGTGTATCCGACGGCCACGCCCGCACAATTCGAAGCGTTGCCTCGACGCAACCTCCAGATTGCCGCCACGTGCCGCCACCGCTCTGCACCCCCGGTTTTGTGGCCCAAACCGGGAAACCAGCCTTTTCCAGCCATCCCCCGGTTTTGAGGCCCAAACCGGGAAATCAGCCCACCAGCTTCTGAGTTTTGAGGCCAAACTCAGCAAACCCTCAGCGCCCAGGTTTTGAGGCCCAAACCTTGAAACCGTCCTCAGCCCGAGTTTTGTGGCCAAACTCGGAAACCATCCGCACCCAGGTTTTGAGGCCCAAACCTGGAAACCGTTCATCCGATGGTTTTTCCCTGGCTCTACCACCAAACCGACGTCGTAGAGGGGATGCACCGCCCGTGCACCCCGTCCACCGACACGTGTCCCCAAGTCTACGACTTAGGAAACACATGACCGCAAGTCTTCGCTCGTCGCTGTCCTAGGCTGCCAGCCACCACAGCTGATCCTCGGGCCTCTGGTCCCTCAGTCCAAGCCTCACATCCGCCCTTCGCCACTCTCAGTCCATCGGCACGGCACGTCTCTACTTGACCTTCACCTCGCCTTTGATCACTGCATCCGTGCTCGACACCTGCACAACACAAGCCAAAGAACATGCGCATCATCCCAGTTGACAATCACTCATCACTCAAAGACCCGGCATACACCCATGTATCCGCAAAGTCTACTTCTGGGTCTTGTCAATTTCTTGGCTCTTCACTGGTTTCGTGGTCTTCTCGCAAACAGTCGAACGTAGCCCAGTCTACTACAGAAGCCGAGTATGTTGCCGCTGCTTCTTGTGCTTCGCAGCTTTTATGGATGGTTGCTGCATCGCGTGATTTTGGTCTAGATTTCAGTCGGGTTCCTTTACTTTGTGACAGCACTTCTGCCATTAGTGTAGCAAAGAACCCTGTTCTTCACTCCAAGACCAAGCACATCGATGTTCGCTTTCACTTTCTTCGTGATCACTATGAGAAAGGCGACATTGATCTTAGGCATGTAGACACCCATAACCAGGTTGCGGATATTTTCACCAAGCCTTTGGATCTCTCAACTTTTGCTAGGTTGAGAGGTGAGCTTGGTGTGTGTTTCCCCTTTTAGATGGGGGAAACATTTTGCTTGTTGTATAATAAACTGACTTTCTGATCCTTTTTTTTTGGGTCTTGAGTTTTTCTGTTTTTATTTTGACTCCGATTCTGAGTTCATCATGCATACATCTTTCATTTTCAAGCTTCATGTCTATATTCCTTAGAATGAATTTATGCTCTGATTAGTGTATGCTTCGATAGTATATGATGATGCTTGTAGCTTAGGCTCTCTTTGATCACTGCTACAATTTGTGAGCCAAGCTAATTTTTCAGAATGCTGAACATGCTTAATGAACTTAAAACTTGATACGTGTTCACCATTGAGTTTGGCAACTAGCATGTGTAGAATGTGATGAGGTCACTTGAGCTATTTCATATATGCTAGGTTGCTATGTCTCTAGTTCTGAGTCTTTCACTTGCTTGGACTGTTCATATCTTGCTTAAAATGAACCAAGTGTTAGTGTATTGAAAAGATCGAGATGGGATTGCTTTGTCAGCACATCACGGTATCGAGACTGTTTCTCATAGCACTTTGAGTTAAACTTGAGCCGTGTAGTGTAAGACCGAAACCGATGCTTTAAGCTTCTAATTGCATATGCATAGGCTTAGCACGGTTGAAAAGTTAGGCAATGACAAGCTTTCAACCTCTCGCAATCACATGCTGAATTTGAACTTGTGTTAATAACCGCTGCAATTTCTCCGATAAAATCTGAAAACACAAGTCCATATTTCACTCTATAGCATGATGATTGAACTTTTCTAGGGGTAGTTCACCTTGTATACATGTTTAGCACTTGTTTGACTTCCTATCTATACATGTTCAGTGCTATTTTGATGGTGAAACCCATTTCTGAATGGCTTAAAACTGCTCACTAAGCTTCTGCATTCATATTCTGTATTCGGTGATCAGTTTGAGCCTTTGCTAGCACTTTTACATGTTGCTTCATAGTCGGATCAGCAATCTTTAGAGCATGTATTCACTCTCTCGAGTACATACCTGAAGCTGCTAACATGCATTTTTCACTCATTTGCATATGTTTGACTCCGATAGGCATGACCTAGCTCCGTTTTTGCTCTTATGAGCTCTTTTTCCCGCTGTTATTGATTGCAAATTGCCCCCAAGGGGGAGAAGTGTCTTTGTGGTGACAATTTGCAATGTATGCTTCTTTTGTTGAGGGGGAGTTCTTTGAGTAAGGGGGAGTCTTTTTGCCTATGTTGCTCTGAGTCGGTTTCTTATTTGATATCGATCGTTTCAGCTAGTTGTGTCGAGCCTCTGTGCCTCTATCTTGAGGGACTAGCTGTTTCTCATCATGTTTTGATGGTTCTTGATTGGTATTGTGCTTACTGCTGGTTGTGTTGAGCCTCTGTACCTCTATCTTGAGGGACTAGCAGTACCTGCTTGTTATGCAGTCTTTGTGCGGCTTTGAGCTTTCAGCTAGTGGTGTTGAGCCCCTTCTGCCTCTTCTTGAGGACTAGCTTGTTTCTGACTTGGTTGCGTCGAGCCGTTGCCCATGTCTTTGGGAACCAAGTCTTGTGCTCTGTTTTGATCGAGTTTAGCTCCTTGATGAGTTGTTGCTCCGATTTCTTGCTTGGTTGTGTCGAACTGTTGCCCATGTCTTTGGGGACCAAGCTTTGCTTATCTCGATTTGTCCTTCTTCGGCCTTTTCTCTGGCTTTTGGGCACTTCGAGTGAGTTTTTCTCCTTCTACTCAATTCTGCTTTCTTTCTATTTTGGTTACGGTTACTATGAGTTGATGATGCACTCATAAATGGGGAGATTGAGAACACAAGGTTGATATGTGCCCTTGTGGTTCCCTTCCTGAGTGATGAGTGATCGATCAACGGGCAACATGTCTCTTGGCTATGTTGATGTGCAGGTGCGGAGCTCGGGCAGTGGTCGAAGGTGAGGTGAAGGTCAAGTAGGGACGTGTCGTGCCAACGGACCGTGAGCGGTGAAGGGCGGACGTGGAGCTTGGATCGACGGACTGGGAGACCTGAGGACCAGCTGTGGTAGATGGCACGTGGCGTTGACAAGCAAGAGCACATGGGGATGTGCGTTGCATCGGCCGAGTCGGGAGGAAGGTCATGGCGACGTGACACTTGGCGGGAGGCCGAGAAGGAAGGCGAATGCACTGTGCACGGCGTGGAGGCTGGACATGCTCCGGCATCGGTGCTGGGACACAGGGTGTGCGAACCACATCCCGTCTACAGCACGGGTTCGGTAGCTGAGCCTCTAAAAGGTACCCTCGATGGTTTCCGAGTTTGGGCCTCAAAACTCGTTGTGGCCGGTTTTCGAGTTTGGGCCTCAAAACTTGGCGTGGACGGTTTCCAGGTTTGGGCCTCAAAACCTGGGCGCGCGGGTTTCTGAGTTTGGGCCACAAAACTCAGCTTGAGGACAGGATTCCGTGTTTCAGCCTCAAAACCGGGGGGAAGCCCAGGTTTCCCGGTTTCGGCCTCAAAACCGGGGGGAGGTCCACAAAAAGGACGGTCGACGCGTGGCGGCGTGGAGAGGCTGGCGCAGCGGTGTAGCTATCCGCGAGGTAGGCGCGGCGGTCGACAGGGCGGCACGTGGCGGCATCCTGAGGCTGGCGTCGAGGCAAAGCTAAGGATGAGATGGGCGCGGGGCCGTCGGATCAACCATCAGTAGAGTTGGACCGGGATACCCCTAGGGTTGGCCACTTCTTTCTTGTATCTAGGGGTAGAAAGGGGATTATTGTTTTAGGCTATAAATAAGAGAGGCACCTCTCCTCTCTCTCCATCCTTGCAGTCATTTGTTCCTAAGCACTCTCTCTCTCTAGCCTCTCTGCTTAGGTTCTAATCATACCTCGCTGCAAGCGATCCGCAGAGACGGAATCATACCTCTGTGTATTTGGATCTTTTGAGGAAACGAGACCATATTCTCGTTGTCTCCTCGTGTGGAGGAATTTCGGCTGAAATCAAATCGTGTTCTGTGTTCTTCACGTTTTGGTTTTTCATCTCCCGGAGATTTGCCTTGTTCTTCCTCTCCGTGAGATGATTTTTGATTCCACTTGAATCAATTTGTTCTTGGTCGTGAGCCCCTTCTTTCAAGCAAAGGAATTCTCTCCAAACCTCACGAATCCATAGATCGGGTTGATTTCGCGTTCGTTCTTCGTTCTTCCCCTTTTACGATGATCCATGAATCTCTCTTGATTGACTTGGTTTGGTGCGATGATTTCTTAGGATTAGCACCCCAATACATAGAGGATCATCTTGGAGAAGTTTGATCGAAGCCCCTTTTGATTTGGTGAAGTTTCGATCGATTTGCCTTTTTATCCCGAGCAGAATTGTGCTTTCTGGTCATCCGCGGACAGTCCGCGCCCCCAGCGGCGGACAGTCCGGGGATCGGGATTTGGCTGGCTCAGTCAGGTGCAGACCCCTGACTGTTCACCGTCGAGTGAACGGCGGACAGTCCGCGGTACAAACCTGCGGACAGTCCGGGACCTGTCCAGCAGACTTGCAGCACTGTTTGGTTTCTGTGTTTTTGCCGGCGGACAGTCCGGCTCCCAGTCGCGGACAGTCCGGGACTCAGCGGCGGACAGTTTGGGACTCTGACCCCAGACAGTCTGCGAATCTGTTGTTTGTGCAGTTTTGCTCCGTGGCTTTGGCAGTTGGTTTTGGAGTTTCTTCGGAGGTTCCGCTGTACCACTAGGACATCTCCTAGGGTATCCTCCTTCTCGTAGGTCGTGAACTCTCTGGTCGTTTCGAGTCTTCGTTTTTGAGGTGACTTTCTGGGACAAGGGCCATACTATTCACGAGTTGAATTTGAGGCTCCCATTCACCCCCCTCTGGTCGCTAATCCGGTCCTTCAACTCTACAGATGGAAAGTTCGAGTCTGTATATATCTTAATGTTTCCTTTTATTTAGATATATCTTGTTAATTAAGAATTGTTAGGACTCTTATTCGCCCAGGGTATAAATATAAACCCTCGGCCATTGTAAAATGAATCAATCAATCAAACAATCATTCGGCCCATGGCCAAACCCTTAGGAGTAGGAGTAAAGTAGATCTCAGCGAAACCTTCGACCAGGCAGGGCTGCATCGGCTAGACCGAACTCCGGTTTGCTTGTAAGTTTGACCAATGGCTTGTGTTATTGTTCAATAAGGCTGTATTTGGCATCGACCAAACTCTTGTTAAGCTATGACACAGGTTAGTTATCGATTTAAGCTCGCCTTTTGTAAGACTGTCTTGACTTCGATCAATCTCTTGCTTTAGTCGATCTTAAACCAGTTATCGGCTCTATTAGTTTTGGCAATCTAATAGATTCATTAAGTTATCGATATTGTTTATCCTTTTAATGCCTTGTTTTTCTTTTTAACAATATCTTGCCCAATCAAGATTGACAAACTAGCTTAAGCTTAAAAGCTGTTTAGATCTGACAATCCAAAAGCTTCACACGCTCACATCAAGGAAAATAGCCGATCTAAGCTTCTCATCGACTATTTTGTCAATCTTGATTATTACATGCTGTGCGTTCGAGATATCTGTTCAATTTATGGTTTGATCTAAGAACAAGTAGGTCTGGTCTGACATGCTTATTATGGCTGTACTTCTGAACCCCACTGATATGCATGCTAGATTAAATTATTTCGATCCTAGATTATACCATGGTTTTGATAGATAGATCTTGTTCATGCTTCATGGACCCTGTATCGGCTAAAATAGCCGATCCAGTCAAGCTTTCATGAATAGCAATTACATGTACTCCTCAAAAAGCAGGGGACAATCTAGTATGATGTGTTATTTTCATTGAAGCCCGCCGACCTTCTAGACTAGGTTGAGATAAATCTAATACATCATTACGAAGGAGCCTTAGTTAAGACCGCCGGCCTTCTAGACCAATCTTAATTGGGTTTTGAATATCCAATGCTGTAGTAAGATTTACATGTACGAGCTATATCCTCAGATTATTTTGCTCATGTGTTTAAGGTTATCGACTGTTCTTGTTCTAAATACTTTCTTTATATATACAATAGCCATTTTCGCTTCAAATATCGTCGATGCTTTAATCTCTTTCTTAGGAGTTGACTCTGTAGTCAAAATCCTTTAATAATGGCTATTTCAGAGTCGTACAATATGGGACTGTCTGGCATCAAAACCGGCAGGTTTCCACGATTTAGCATTGCTTTCTTTTCTCCTTGTCAATTGCAGGTCAAATTGACTGGCACGCCTTGGACTCGGTTTCACCAAAACCAGCTTCTTCCTTGGAGGTTCAGGAGATCGAGACCCTTGCTTCAGACGGTCTCTGAGGGCCACGTGGTGTGCTTGACGCTTGAAGATACAATTTTTAGCGTCAACAGGTAGGAATCGATTATAATCGCCATCGCTCCTAGACAGTGAGCAATTGACTGGCATGTGTTACCGTAGAACTTATGGAACTAAAGGTGGTTATGATGCTGAATCTGAAAGGCTATTGATGAAATAGTCACTCTTGCTTGATTAATTAGACAAGTGATTGCTCTAGATCAGGTGCAAATCTAGTTAATCAGGTTGATTACATACAATTGACTGCTAATACTTTAATGATGATTATTAATAATGAAAATGCTTTTATGCAAGAAGGTAAGTATAGCCAACCCCAGATACAGCCTTGCATACTCCTTGGTGTCACTTTATTTCTGGTTTATGACGGGTAAGTCTAGCTTAGTACCTTCCTGTACTCAGGGTTTATTCCGTTGTTGTTGCAGATGGATAGTACTTCTATGGCTACTGTGAGAACTGCATGTATCCCGTCTCAGGTGATGACTAGACCATGGGAATGGTGACCTCTTATCTTTTCCTGATGCTTCTGTGGATGTGATTAGGTTGATGGCACCGTATTGTGAACAAACTGAACTTATGTTTCAAAACTATATTGCCTCCGCTACTTGATCAAACTATGGTTTGTAATATTATTTCGTACTCCGATGGATTTAAACTATGTTCGAACTGTGATGTAACTTGTGGACATGTATGCTAAACTTATTACGATCTTGGCTGAAGTTGAAATGATTTGAAATCCTTCGAGATTTCCGGACTACCGGGTTTGTACGAGCTTAAGTACATGATGATCTTTGCGAAAGCGGAGGTTTCTCTGCTTAATCTGGTATAAATTGGTCGGTTCTGCTACAGCTGGCATCGGAGCATAGTTTAGCGTTATTGTTCATAAGTGTATTTGAAAACCAGTATTTTTCCAAAGGATAAAGCGGTATTTGCTACCTAATAGTTATATCAGGATTTGAAAAATTTTAAGCTGAAAACTAAGTCGTGCCAGTGATCATGTCCTAATGCCCATTAGGATCTTAGGTGGCTTATTTAAGTACTAACTTGGCGGTATTGCATCATGTTTTGATTTTTGTTTATTATTGTCGTCCATACGGCAAGGGAGAAATTGTATGGATGCTATTCTTTGGAATAGCAATGTATGGATCATTTTGCCTCTACGCCAAGGAAGGAGTGAGGTGTGAGAGCATGACCAAACAACCGTTGGTCTAGGGAAGAGGTAGTTTGGTACTGGAACCTGTACACATAAGCACACGGGTGCAGGTGAAGGTATTTAATTGTGGGAGTAATATTGTTCCGATGGGTGCATTCTACTTACGTGTATACGGGGTGTACACCTAAGTTAGTATCTAGATTTAAATTTCAGCAATGCATGATATTCATATTGTGGGCAGGGCTGAAATGATTTTCTGCACGTACACTAACTTGCGAACATGTAGTTCGACTAGTTAACGCTATGAGTGAACATTGTATGCCACCGTCTAGACGTTATATTGTAAGGCAGTGAGGACATATGTTCCGTGCATGCATCATGATCAAACACTTTGCATTAATCTTACTTCTTCCTTACGATATCCGTCACATTTTCTTAATAAAAGTTGTTCTCAACTAATTAAAACATATGTGGATAAACTTCTTTTAGATGGCCCGTACCAAGCATACCACTCGTAAGTCAGCTGGAGGCAAGAGGCCTAACTACCTATTGGTGTCATGGACTGCTAAGGGATCGGAGGATTTTCTGGACGAGTTTGGCATGCCTACCATCCTTTGGAGGGTGCTGCACTTGGTTGGTTACCAAGAGGGTCAGGAGCTACAGTACGACTGGCACCTCGTACAGTTCTCAGAGGACCGCTACATGTACGCAGTGGAGGTGGACGTACCCAGTCACGATGAGCAGGATCACATGTGGTGTCGCCGGGTGTTTGCACTACAGGGCAGGACCCCGTGGTATGGAGCTAACAGGGTTGTCTATACTGTTCTTCGGGACATTATGGAGGATCACCCGGAGGTGGTTGCGCAGGCCACTGCTAGCATCTTCCTGATGGTGGATCCTTACCTGTCAGTGTGGCGTCAGCCAGGAGCCACCGTGCTTGAGACCAGTTCGCTTGAGAGGGAGCACTGTGCCGGACCAGCTGGGAGTGCTATGGCTGCACTCATGGCTACCTATGGGTGTTTGTCGCGCAGCTACGACCACTTGGACCACATTCTCAGTGAGGAGATGGCTGCACAGCACCGGAGGCAGGAGGAGCACAGTACAAAGATAGATCGTCTCACTGCCGAGTTAGCTTGTATGACTGTGGAGAGAGACCAGGCACATCAGAGAGAGCAGGATACCGCACAGCAGCTCAGTGACCAGCAGGGGATGATGAGCTTCTTGTCCACGATTATGGCTGAGACCGAGGAGTCTCTTCGAGGCGTGTGTGTTGAGGGCATGCGCGCTACCAAGGAGAACATGCTTCTGAGGCTTCAAGTGGGAGACTACTTGCAGCTTCACCATCTACAGGACTATAATGACCGCCTACATGAGGAGATCCATCGTCGGGAGATTGAGAGGAACCCCATCTTTCCCCAGGAGGATCCAGACCCTCGTGACTCTTCTAGTGGTTCTTCGGATGTGTCTAGCGACGATGGTGATGATGGTGCTGCTAGGGAGTAGGCTAGATAGCATGTTTTAGTGCCTAAGCAATCTTTTGTCTCACGTCGCTTGAACTTGGTCTTTTGTTGTTGTTGCGAGTGGATGTAATGTTGAGGTGTGAACCCGTGTGCACATGGTGCAAGACCTTGGAAAGTCCCATATGTATGGGCGTTTATGGATGTTTTATGATTGACATTGCATGTTATGCTAATGAGCAATCCTATTATGTGATGCTGCGATGTGGATTGAAATTTATTATGCCTATATAATTGTTTGGCGAACTTGTTTTTCGAATAAATTCAGTATGGCATGGTTATTGTTCTCTACAGTTACTGCAACGTGACCTAATGATCACTTGCTACCGACACATGCAGATGACGACGACTCACAGTGGAGCTGGCGGTAGTGGTGGTAATGATGACAACAGAGACAACCACAATCCACCACCTCCTGCACCAGCCATGGCCGAGTAGCTCTTTGCTCAGTTCTTGGGGAGTCAGCACAATATCGAGGCGTTGCTACGTGAGAATTTGGCACATGGCAACCAGCACCCCGAGCCGAACCAGTACAGCTCATTCAAGGACTTTCTGGATACCAAGCTGCCCATTTTCAAGGAAGCCGCAGAACCTTTGGAAGCGGAAGAATGGTTGCACACCATAGAGCAGAAGTTCTGTTTGCTCAGGCTCACAGAGGAGCTAAAGGTAGAGTATGCCGCACATCAACATCAGGGACCGGCTAGGATTTGGTGGGGACATCATCGTACTACCTATCCTGCCTGTGCTCCTATCACGTGGGAGATGTTCTTGCAAGTTGTCCGAGGGCATTATATTCCACCAGGATTGACTCAGATGAAAGTGGCAGAGTTTATGAGTTTGACCCAGGGGACTCACTCAATCACAAAGTATCATCGCATGTTCAATTCCTTATCACGCTATGCGCCAGAGTTCGTAGATACTGTAGCTAAGAAGATAGCCAGATTCAAAAGAGGGCTGAACACCAAGATGGGAAAATCCATTGGTACATCATCTCGTACCATTTTCAATGACTTTATCAGTGATTGTCTGACCCAAGAGAATCACAACAACAAGCATGCAGTGGGCAAGGCCCAAAGGAGAACTTTGGAATCTGGGCCATCTCAGCCTAGGGGACCACTAGCTCAGCGTTCCCAGTATCGTCCACCGACGCCTGGAGCTCATTTTAGGCCACCCCAGAAGAAAAATCAGCAACAATATCTGAAAACCAGAGGCCGTACAAGATAGCGACGGTGCAAGCTCGAGATGGCCAGGGGAGTTCCACAAGAGGCAAGCCTATTGCCCGTGGACCATGCTTCAATTGCAATCAAGAGGGCATTTCGCAAGATATTGCCCACACCCGAAGAAGCAGAGGCTAACTACCCCACGCGTCTGCATCACATGTCAGCTGAAGAAGCTTGTGTCGAAGAACCTGTGACCGCTGGTATGTGTCTTGTTAACCATCATCCTGCAGTTGTTTTGTTTGATACTGGATCATCGCATTTCTTCATGAGCAAAGCATTTGCACAAAAGAATAATCAAGAAATGTCTGAAATGGATTATGGGTTTCGTGTGAGCTCCGTGGGAAGTAGTGTGTTATCCAGATAAATGGTTTGTAATGTGACCATCGAGATCGGAGGGCACAAATTTGGAGCTAATCTAGTAGTTCTGCCCGGACTAAGCTTGGATGTAGTCTTAGGTATGAGTTGGATGAGTATGTGGAACGCAGTGTTAGACACTGCTAATAGAACTCTTACATTATCTGATGGACGGACGAGTAACAAACTGCGTGTATCTCTTCCTCGAGGTGGCGATTTTGTTGACCTATCTTGCACTATTGCCATAGAAGATCTTTCCAAAATTCCAATTGTCCGAGATTTTCCAGATGTCTTCCATGATGAGTTGCCAGGGTTACCAGCCAAGAGGGTTGTGGAGTTTGCAATTGAGTTGTTACCAGGGACAGGACCAATTTCGAGAAGACTGTATCGTATGCCACCCAGTGAGCTAGCAGAACTCAAGACTCAGATAAAGGAACTCTTAGGCAAAGGGTTTATTCAGCCTAGCATATCAGAATGGGGATGTTCAGCCTTGTTTGTTAAGAAGAAAGATAGGTCATTACGGATGTGCGTGGATTACCGTCCACTCAATGCCGTGACCGTCAAGAACAAGTATCTGTTGCCACGGATAGACATTCTGTTTGACCAGTTGTCCAGAGCTAAAGTGTTTTCCAAGAATGATTTGAGATCAGGTTATCACCAGATCAGAATTCGGCCACAAGATATCTCGAAGACCGCTTTCTCAACCAGATATGGGTTATATGAAAAACTTGTCATGTCTTTTGGGTTGACCAATGCTCCAGCATACATCATGAGCTTGATGAACTCGGTTTTTATGCCGGAATTGAATAAGTTCATAGTGGTGTTTAATGTTGATATTTTGGTGTATTTAGAAAACCCGGAAGATCATGCTGACCATTTGAGAGTTGTTTTGACCAGGCTTCGAGAGCATAAACTCTATGCTAAGTTTAGTAAGAGTGAGTTTTGGATGAAGAAAGTACATTTTCTTGGTCACATCTTGTTAGAAGAAGGAATCTCTGTGGACCCTGTGGTAGTTCTTAACTTCACTAAAGATAGAGCTAGGCAACTATCCCCGGTAACGGTCCAGAAATGCTTATTGACACTTGCTAACGTCGTTACTAGGAGTAGACTATGGAATCTATCCCTGGCAACGGTGCCAGAAATGCTTGTAGCAAGTCCAGACACTATACCTAAAGGAGTGAAGCTAAAGCAGCTATCTACTAATGTAAAATGGGGTTGTCAATCCTGACACTAGTAGGAGCTAGCTAGAGAGATTGCAATCTACCTAGAGGAGATTCTGCAAGCGCACAGAACTATCGTAGTAGCACTTCGCTTGGGAGTACCAGGTGTCAATTTATTTGATCTCAAAGGAAGGCTAGGGTGGTGTATGAGTCGAGTCAAGGAGGGGATGAGAGTCGAAGAATAAGAAAGGGAAAAGGAGAGAAGAGAGGAGATGAAAGGCTAGAAAGAATTTATGAGTGGATAGGTAAGGATGAAATGAATGGTTAAGGCAAGGTGGATAGATAGGTAGATAAGGGAAATAAGATAACTAAGGGTAACTAATATAACAAACTAATAACTAAAAACTACTCCTAGATAACTACGAAGGAAGATAGGCAAATGCCAAATAAGCAACCAAGTTAAGTATAGTTTTATTCCTATCTTGTCAAGTACCGAGGCGTACTAGCCTTTACCACTGACTTAGGTTGAACGCTAGCACAATGAGCCTTACTGTTAAACTAGACCAACTACGTGGTGGAATTCAAGGCACACAGGGCTGTCACCACCTGCTTGCTACCATAGCTATCCGGGGGTCTAGCCGTATCTGAAGGTAAGTCTATAACTAAGCACCACGCCTAATTATATTCTAACTATCTCTACACTGGCCTAGAATAGAGACACCCTTGCGGACGTCAGAGCAAATACTTGACTTAATAAGATAAACACTAAACTAACTAAGCAACCTATTGGCAAAGATCAAACACTAAGCACACTAGAGATTAACTACTATGGCTAAGTGAATTGAAATGTAAGATAGCTAGGTACTCAACCAATCAATCAAGTATACTACTCAATACTGGCAAGTAGAATAAAGTAATACTTGAAATGATGAACTAGAATATAGTAAAGTGCTTGAGTTACAAGAGCAAAACCTGAACTGGAGATGAAGGAAGACTCTTCCCAACTCCAGGACCGATTACTCGCACGCTTCTACTCTTGAGCTAAGCCTTGAGCAGCGCTTCTGCGAAGGCAATGAGGCAAGGATGCCTTGCTCTACTAGCTACCTACTTGCCTAAGCTTGGCTAAATCATAAGCTATTTGCTCTCTAGCTTTAGCCTTGCTTTCCTCTTTGCTTCTTCCTTCCTTTCCTTACTTTTCAGAGAATTGACACCTCTAGGGGGGTATTTATAGTAGAGAGGTGGAGTAGGGGCTACTCCACCGCCACATCATCGATCCGCGTGATGATGGATGAGAGCCCTTGGATCGTAACCTCCTTCAGATCAATGCTGGAGAAGAATTAAGCATGTGCTTCTTTTAATTCAACATGTGCTTCTTTGCATGGCGGCATGCATGATCCACGCCACTCCCTCCTGAGCCCTCCGATGCCATCGACCTAGTGACCGAGAGCTAAGATTTGGCCCTGGGGTGGTCACACGGATCAGTGACATGGCAGGGGAGAAGTTTGGGCACCGCTGGCGGGCGCCACCTAGGGGTGGCGGGCGCTACCCCACTAGGGCCCAAATGAGCCCTGGTGAGTGGTCTCGGCCCCTGGTGGTTCCATTCTCCAAATTTGGTCCAAATCCTGCATTCAAATAAAAATTTATGGACATGTGGAATTTGGTTAGTTTGAAACCTATTTGACTACTTTTCATGCCTTTTTGGTGAATTTTTGGGTAAAATGTTGATGGTAAAACAAGTGTTTAAGGACCATCGACAAGCTCCCCCAAGCTAACCTGTTGCTCGTTGTTGGGGCGGCACCCAGACCGCAGGCGCCTCCGGCCCGCGGAACCAAAGGATGACGGAGCTTTCGTGCGAGAGGTACCGTTCGCGCGATAGCAGGCACCTCTGACCCGCAGTACCGAACGACGACGGATCCTTCGTGCGAAAGGTGGCATTCGCGCAGAAGCGCTCCTTTCGGTTCGCGGGCCAGGGGAAGACAACGCCTTCGCATGAGAGGAGGCATTCGCACGAAAGCGTGCCTTTCGGCTCGCCAGCCACGAAAAGGCGGCGCTTTCGCGCGGAAGGAAGTGTTCGCGCGGAAGGGAGCTTTTTGGCTCGCGGGCCAAGGAAAGGCGGCGCCTTCGCACGAAGGGAAGCATTCACGCAGAAGCGCACCTTTTCGGCCCACGGCCTGAAGTAAGACGGAGACTTCATACAGAAGGGATCATTCGCGTGAGATGGACCCAACGTCTCCGGCGGGAGATTTCGTCTCTCATGACTTTGGCTTTTCGTGAGTTTTCGCAGGTCGCCGGAAGCTTGGGTCAAGGGGAGCAGACCCACCGGTCAGGAAAAAGAGTCGGGGGACGCTGGGCCCATCAGAGAACGAAGTTACGATGATGCCCCTTGCGCCGGAAGAGGTGGTGTACGACTACGGGGTAGTTAAGTAGGGCATCTTTCTAATTATAACAGAGTGGTTGGAAGGGCAATATTGTACTTTCAAGTTGATCCAGATTAATATAAAAAGCCCCCGATCTCTCGTGGGGAGGGGGGAGAACACTGTTCATTTCAACCACTTCCCTACTTTCCCATTCGTTTCACGCTTTCACTCTGTGCTTTCGTTCGTGCGACAACCCGCTGTTTCGGGGCCTCGGACCCGAAACAACATTGGCGCCCACCGTGGTTGTCGCCCGAGCATACCATGCCACCGAGGAAGGCGCCGAAGACGGTCCACAATCCAGAAACGGTTGCCGCGAACAAGGATGGCCAAGGCACACTCGTGACATCCGTCTTAGCTACACAAATACCGCCGAATGCATCCCAAAACACCCAAGCTTTCGACGGCACGCTCCCGACCGAAACCCAGATACCGCCGACAGCAACCTCAAGCCGTGACCCACCGCCTTTCGGCAGAGATGGCACGCCAGAAGGGGACGTCCAGGAT
This sequence comes from Coix lacryma-jobi var. lacryma-jobi, assembly GCA_009763385.1. Taxonomy (NCBI): domain Eukaryota; kingdom Viridiplantae; phylum Streptophyta; class Magnoliopsida; order Poales; family Poaceae; genus Coix; species Coix lacryma-jobi. The sequence continues at coordinate 63,092,319 of CM019829.1, read as the reverse complement.
GAGCCCCGCGACGAAGAGGACGACGATGCCGAAGTTACCACGCATGCTCAAGCAATCCGAATGCTGACAGAGCAGCAAGAAGAAATCGAAAGGTTGATTCAGCAAAGAGATCAGTTGCAGCGGCAGCTCACGGCAAAAGCAAGGGAGGATGAAACTCGTAACGCCTTTCGTCAGGAGGAGGTGCAGAGGAGGCAACTGGAAAAGAAGATTCAGGAACTGCGAAAGGCTAGAGGAGGCCCGACCCCAATAGTTCAAGAAAATGTGTTCGAGCCAAGGCGAGAGCAGCCACCAGTTTTCGACAATGCAATCGACGAAACCTCGCCGCTCTCAAGAGAATTACAAGCTCATCCGTGGCCGCTCAACTACAAGCCTCGTATTCCGACTTTCGACGGAAAGGCGAATCCACGCAAGTTCTTAGCGAGCTACGAGACAGCCGTGTTTTCGGCAGGCGGGGACAATCAGGCCCTGGCGAAATCACTCATTCTAGCAGTTGAAGACGTGGCTCATGATTGGTACACCACGCTCAGGCCATTATCCATCTATTCGTGGGCTTAGTTGAAGGCCGAATTGCTCGCCACTTTCCAAGGATTCCGGCCGGATGTCAAGACCACACGAGACCTCATGAATTGCACCCAGCAAGACAACGAACCTTTGTCCGAGTACCTCAAATGCTTCATCCAGCTGAAAGCTCAGACTCCGAATGTGCCGGAAGCCGCGGTAATTGCAGCAGCCACCGAGGGCTTGGGAACCGGACAGTGAGCCGCTCACTAGTCCAGAGAACCGCCAAAAACTGTCAAGGAATTGTTCGATGTGATGAACTCATATGCAAGGTCGGATGACAATTTTCGGCGGCGCAAAGCCGCTCGCTTGACGCAAAGGCATGTTGCGAAAGCAAGTCGACCGCCGCTAGTGCCGAATCAAAGAATGGTTAGACCCTACCGGTCAATCAACACTTTGCAGGAAGAACCAGCGCAATCAGAAATGGGCATGGAGATGCCGAACATGACCAACTTCCAGCCGCAAAGGGGTTTTGATCAATCCTTTCGCGGAGGACGTGGCGGAAGGACAACACATGGCGGTCGAGACGGTAGAGGCCGCGGAAGAGGAGCCAGGCCTCCGTATTGCGTCATCTGCGACGGCAATTTTGGCCACACCACCCGAGATTGTAAATATAGCAAGATGGAGAAAGAGCTAAAAGACAAGGATCAAGCATCAACTTCTGCCGAAAGCTCCAAGCACATTTTTCACAATTCGCAAGACCCGGCAGCAGGGGCAGTAGCGTACGACAACTACGCAAGCACGCCTATGCATCCCCCGTAGTACATGCCTCCCCAGAATTTACATTGGTACAATCCGGCTTATCAGGGTTACCAGTTCCCGGTCTTTGCGCCCCAGTCGGTGGCAGTTTCGTCACCCACGCACTATCAGCACTAGCCAACACCGCCACCAGCGCTTTCGGCTCAAGCCCAACCCCAGGGGCAGCAAGCACAACCCAGCTACCAGCAGGGGCAGGAGATAGAAAATGAAACCAGCGCAATCAACAACATCCTCCCGTCAAGAGGCCACATTTTCGCCATCACGGGCGGATCCGACCTGGAGCACGAAAGTAAAAGGGCGAGAAAGGACTTTCATCGAAGAGTCCAGACGGTATCGCCAAGGCTTCCGCTGAACAGGCCAGCTTGGTCACTAGCGCCGATATGTTTCGATGAGTCAGATTTCAAAGTTCGCGATTTTCCACATTGCGACGCTTTCGTCGCCACGGCAAATTTGGCCGGTTTCACCTTGCATAACATCTTGATTGACACCGGAAGCTCAGCAGACATTTTGTTCATCAAGGCTTTCGAAGCGATGGGAATGGACAGGCGCAGTTTGGACCCTGCCGGCAATTCCTTGTACGGATTTGGGGGAAGAAAGATCGACGCTATCGGCAAGAAACAAATCCCGGTATCTTTCGCTGAGGAAGAAAGAGTACGCACCGAGATGGTGACATTCGATATAGTGAACATGGATTACCCATACACCGCCATTTTCGGCAGAGGTTTCACCAACAAGTTTAATGTCGTCATCAAGCAAAGTTACTTGTGCATGAAGATGCCATCTCCTTTGGGCATTATCACGGTACACGAAGATCAGCAAGCCTCTAGAAGAATTGAGGGAAGACCAACCCTAGGCTATAGCCTCATAAATGAGGTAGCAAATAAAGATGAAATGCAAGCAATCACCGAAGAGCACACTATCGTTAGCTCATCGGAGTACAAGGTCAGGGCAGCCGAGGAGACGATAAGGATCCCACTCGTGGTTTCCAGGCCCGAAAGAACTGTGCACATCGGGTCAAGCATGCCGGAAGAAGAAAGGAACGCTTTGGCATCCTTCCTCGCGAACAACGATGACATTTTCGCTTCGTCAGCAAATGACTTGCAGGGAGTCAGCAGAGATCTCGCCCAGCACAGTTTGAACGTCGCAAGCGGCGCTAAGCCTAGAAAGCAAAAACTAAGAAAGATGTCAAATGAAAGGGCAGACGCGGCAAAAGCCGAAGTGCAGCGGTTACTCGACGTGGGAGTAATCCGACCAGTTCAGTACCTCAAATGGCTGGCGAATGTTGTCCTGGTGAAAAAGAAAAATGGAAAGTGGCGAATGTGCGTCGATTTCACCGACCTCAACAAATGCTGCCCGAAGGATCCGTATCCTTTGCCTCGCATCGACAAACTCGTCGATATAGCAGCTGGCTGTGAAATAATGAGTTTGCTAGATTGTTTTTCAAGTTATCACCAGATATGGCTCCACCCCGATGATGAGGAGAAAACTAGTTTCATCACCCCAACAGGCACATTTTGCTATCGGTTGATGCCGGAAGGGTTGCAGAACACAGGCCCAACATTCTCGCGAATGACCGACAAGGTTTTCGAAAGCCAGAAGCAAAAGAAGAACTTGTTGGCTTATGTTGACGATATAGTGGTCAAGAGTGACAGGCAAGAAGACCATCAGGAAGACTTACTCGAGACTTTCGGCAACCTCCGAAAAAGCATCTTGAAGCTAAACCCTTACAAGTGCATTTTCGGCATCAAGATAGGCAAGCTCCTTGGTTGCCTGGTGTCGGCAAGGGGAATTGAGGCCGATCCTGACAAAATAGCGGCAATCATTAACATGCAACCGCCCTCAAACCGAAAGCAAGTTCAGAAATTGACAGGAAGACTGGCTTCTTTAAACAGATTTATTGCAAGGTCCGCCGAAAAAGGGCTGCCTTTTTTCAGAACTCTGCGTAGCTCCGACCCTTTTGATTGGGGGGAACAACAGCGGCAGGCTTTCCAGCAGCTAAAGGAGTACCTGACGAAGCTAACCACGTTATCTAGACCGTCGCCGGAAGCGACGCTCTTGTTGTATCTTGCATCATCTCACACCACCGTAAGCGTAGTACTGGTGGAAGAGAAGGAACACGAAAACAAGATGACGCAGTTCCCGATCTACTTCATCTCCGAGGCTCTTTCGGGAGCAAAACTGAACTACTCAGAGCTAGAGAAGATAGCTTATACAGTGGTCATGGCTTCTAGAAAGCTAAAGCACTACTTTCAGTCTCACCACATCATAGTCCTATCGGCTCAGCCATTGGAAGCCTTGTTCCGCAACAACGAAGCTATCGGCCAAATTGGCAAGTGGGCGGCAGAGCTAAACGAATACGTGATCGATTTCCAACACCGGTTCGCAATCAAGTCGCAGGCATTGGCGGATTTCATAGCAGACTGGACTCCCGCTGCTTTCGACATAGCTCTCGAATTTGAGGAGCCCGTGTGGACAGTAAATTGTGACGGCGCATGGGGAATGGCTTGAGCCGGTATCTCGGCGATCCTAACACCACCAAGAGGACCGAAGGTCAGATTTGCCGCAAGGCTGCAATTCCTCACAACTAACAACACCGCCGAATATGAAGCCGTGCAGTTGGGATTACGAAAGCTCCGGGCAATCGGAGCGAGAAGATGCATAGTTAAGTCAGATTCCCAAGTTGTTGTTTGTCATGCCAAAAAGGATTTTACAGCAAGAGAACCAGAGCTAGCCAAGTATCTGGCAGCAATCAGAAGAATGGAGAAGTATTTCACTGGTTTCACCTTACATCACATTCCAAGGGCCGAAAACACAAAGGCAGACGAACTCGCCAAAGCCGCAGCACAAAATCTGTCTTTACCACCAGACGTGTTCTACCAAGTCCTTTCGGCCAAAGCTGTGAAAGAAGAGGAAGATCATCCATGTTCGATGCATGCTATCGCCAGTGATGACCGGAGGTCGCAGATATTCGCTTACCTAGCTGGAACATACTAGCCAGAATCTAGAAAGTACGCCGAAAGGATGGCCAGCAGAGCGAAAGGTTACTCAATCATCGGAGAGCAGCTGTTCAAAAATGGGATAGCAGCCCCCCTTCTGAAATGCATAAGTAAGCGTGAGGGCATTCAGCTACTCGAAGAAATGCATGCCGGAATGTGCGGAGCGCACAGAGGGCCTCACGAGATAGCTCACAGAGCTATGAGGCAGGGATTTTACTGGCCTTCCGCCGTGTCAGACGCCAGGGAGCTGGTCAAATGCTGCAAAGGTTGCCAGATGTTCACCAAAAACCAGAAAGCCCCAGCAAATGAAACTATGCCGATAGTACCAACCTGGCCTCTGCAAAGATGGGGCATTGACATAGTCGGCCCGCTACCAGCAGCCCCGGGCAATCTGCGTTTCGCAGCAGTCGCTCTTGTGTATTTCACCAAGTGGGTGGAAGGGAAGGCCCTTGCTAGCATAACTTCCACCTCTTTAACCAAGTTCGTCTGGCAAAGGATAATCTGTCGCTTCGGTGTTCCATCCTTCATCACTTGTGACAACGGGAAGCAGTTCGATTGCGCCGAATTCAGGAGTTTCTGTGATGAACTCAGCATAAAGCTTAACTTCGCCTCGGTAAATTACCCGCAAGCAAACGGGGCTGTCGAGAGAGCGAATGGCCTAATCTTCTCGGCAATTTCAAAAACTTTGTACGACTCGCCGAAAGGCAAGTGGGCCAATACCCTAACATCGGCTGTATGGGGACACAACATCTCACGGTCCAGAGCTACCGGCTTCACCCCGTTCAAGTTACTTTACGACGAGGAAGAAGTCACCCCAGAAGAGGTAAAGCTGGGCTCCTTCCGAACCGAAATGGCCCCAGCCACTCAAGAGCAAAGACACCTCGAACTCGACACTATCGAAGAAATAAGACTGCAAGCTGCAGATAGCCTCGAGAAGTATCATGCCGAAATGAAGCATCACAGGGACAAAATGATAGTCCGAAAGGATATCAAGCCTGGAGACATGGTCACCATTCGGCAGCCAGACAAGCAAGGTAAGCTGCAATCGCAATGGCAAGGCCCCTTCATCGTGGCAAGCATGGCAGCACCCAGTGTATTCCGGTTGTTGGACGACAAGGGCGAAGAATCAGCCCAAACATGGAACGCGAGCAATTTGCGCCGTTTCTACCCGTAACTTATCTTTTTGAACTTTGATGTAAATTTCTTTTCCCTCTTTCACCATTTTTGTAATCAAAGGTCGGCTGCACTCTTTTTCCACGCCGGGGAAGCCCTTCATCGGGGTGCGAGGTTTTTTAACGAGGCAGCCGAATGTAACCGCTACATTGCGAAAGTAAACATAATTCCCCCAAAAAATAATAATATCGCGTGGCTCGGTAAAAGACGAAGTCAACCAAACATAAGGTTGAGACATTCGTCATTAAAATGTGATGAAAAGAGAATGTCGGGGAAGTAGGGCGAAAATGACCCTTCACTTCCACTGACAATCTCGAAAGCCTGCGGGCTATGTGAAAACCGACCCTCTGACAAAACGCGAGGGCGGAACGAAAGCCTACGGGCTATGTGAAAACCGACCCTCCGACAAAACGCCAGGGCGGAACGAAAGCCTGCGGGCTATGTGAAAACCGACCCTCTGACAAAACGCGAGGGTGGAACGAAAGCCTGCGGGCTATGTGAAAACCGACCCTCCGACAAAACGCGAGGGCGGAACGAAAGCCTGCGGGCTATGTGAAAACCGACCCTCCGACAAAATGCGAGGGCGCAACGAAAGCCTGCGGGCTATGTGAAAACCGACCCTCCGACAAAACGCGAGGGCGGAATGAAAGCCTGCGGGCTATGTGAAAACCAACCCTCTGACAAAATGCGAGGGCGGAACGAAAGCCTGAGGGGCTATGTGAAAACCGACCCTCTGACAAAACGCGAGGGCGGAACGAAAGCCTGCAGGCTATGTGAAAACTGACCCTCCGACAAAACGCGAGGGCGGAACGAAAGCCTGCGAGCAAGTCGAGTAGCCCTTGCCAGGCGACAAGGACAGCTGGCGGGCCCCAGTAGCCGCAAAGAGAATAAATGCCGTACTAACCTTTCACCTACCAAACGCCCACAAGTACAGCCAAGGGAGTAAATGCAGTCCTCCCGCAACAAGGGTAAGACAATATAAATAGACGCCAGGGTGCAAGCCTCCCAACCATCCAAAACTACCGAGTCTCTACAAAATATTAGTCCCAAGCAATCGGCTCATTAGCAAAAATGCGAATAGGAAGCGTCAGGAGTTACGCTTTCGCTTTGATGATTGTGTCATCGGCATTGCGTCCGCCTATCGTCACCAATCCAGTAACTATAGGTGAAAGTCCCTTTGAATAGCAATCCCATCTCAAACTACGGCTAGGAGATGAACCAGGCCGTGCACGCTGCCGGATGACAATAAGAGCAATGTCGTAGTTACAGCCGGTTGTAACCCCCCCCCTCAGCACTATATAATGGCACTTTCGTCAATCGATTTCTCCAACTTCAACAGACCACTAACACCCGATCTCGCGGCCTATCAGCCGAGGGGCTGGCAACGAAAGCACCCTCGCGCGAATGCTAACGCCCCTCGTCTAAGTGTTTGGGGGCGGATGCGTCTAAACTATCGACCGAGGGGCTCGCAACGAAAGCGCCCTCGCGCGAAAGCTACCGCCCCTCGTCTAAGTGTGTGGGGGCGGGCGCGTCTTTACTATCAGCCGAGGGGCTCGCAACGAAAGCGCCCTCGCGCGAAAGCTACCGCCCCTCGTCTAAGTGTGTGGGGGTGGGCGCGTCTTTACTATCAGCCGAGGGGCTCGCAATGAAAGCGCCCTCGCACAAAAGCTACCGCCCCTCGTCTAAGTGTGTGGGGGCGGGCGCATTTTTACAATCGGGCAAGGGGCTCGTAACGAAAGCACCCTCGCGCGAAAGCTATTGCCCCTCGTCTAAGTGTGTGGGGGCGGGCGTGTCTTTACTATTGGCCGAGGGGCTCGCAACGAAAGTGCCCTCGCGTGAAAGCTACCGCCCCTCGTCTAAGTGTGTGGGGGCGGGCGCCTTTTTACTATCGAGCAAGGGGCTGGCAACAAAAGCACCCTCGCGCGAATGCTAACGCCCCTCCTCTAAGTGTTTGGGGGCGGACGCGTCTAAACTATCGGCCGAGGGGCTCGCAAGGAAAGCGCCCTCGCGCGAAAGCTACCGCCCCTCGTCTAAGTGTGTGGGGGCGGGCGCGTCTTTACTATCGGCCGAGGGGCTCGCAACGAAAGCGCCCTCGCGCAAAAGCTACCGCCCCTCATCTAAGTGTGTGGGGGCGGGCGCGTCTTTACTATCGGCCGAGGGGCTCGCAACGAAAGCGCCCTCGCGCGAAAGCTACCGCCCCTTGTCTAAGTGTGTGGGGGCGGGCACGTCTTTACTATCGGCTGAGGGGCTCGCAACGAAAGCGCATTCGCACGAAAGCTACCGCCCCTCGTCTAAGTATGTGGGGGCGGCCATGTCTTTACTATCGGCCAAGGGGCTCGCAACAAAAGCACCCTCGCGCGAAAGCTACCGCCCCTCGTCTAAGTGTGTGGGGGCTGGCGTGTCTTTACTATTGGCCGAGGGGCTCGCAACGAAAGTGCCCTCGCGCGAAAGCTACCGCCCCTCGTCTAAGTGTGTGGGGGCGGGCACGTTTTTACAATCGGGCAAGGGGCTCGCAACGTAAGCACCCTCGCGCGAATGCTAACGCCCCTCCTCTAAGTGTGTGGGGGGGGGGGGGCGTGTCTTTACTATTGGCCGAGGGGCTCGCAACGAAAGTGCCCTCGCGCGAAAGCTACCGCCCCTCGTCTAAGTGTGTGGGGGCGGGCGCTTTTTTACTATCGGGCAAGGGGCTGGCAACGAAAGCACCCTCGCGCGAATGCTAACGCCCCTCCTCTAAGTGTTTGGGGGTGGACGCGTCTAAACTATCGGCCAAGGGGCTCCCAACGAAAGCGCCCTCACGCGAAAGCTACCGCCCCTCGTCTAAGTGTGTGGGGGCGGGCGTGTCTTTACTATCGGCCGAGGGGCTCACAACGAAAGCGCCCCCGCGCAAAAGCTACCACCCCTCGTCTAAGTGTGTGGGGGCGGGCTCGTCTTTACTATCAGCCGAGGGGCTCGCAACGAAAGCGCCCTCGCGCGAAAGCCACCGCCCCTTGTCTAAGTGTGTTTGGGCGGGCACGTCTTTACTATCGGCCAAGGGGCTCGCAACGAAAGCGCCCTCGCGCGAAAGCTACCGCCCCTCGTCTAAGTGTGTGGGGGCGGGCACGTCTTTATTATCGGCCGAGGGGCTCGCAACGAAAGCGCCCTCACGCGAAAACTACCGTCCCTCGTCCAAGTGTGCATGGTCGGGCACGTCTTCATTTTTTATCGAGGGGCTCAAAGACGTAACAACCTTTACGCGAATTCTACCGCAGCCGAAAGAACATTCGCGCCAAATCTAGACGAACGTAAGAATAGGGTTCGCTTCTTCAAAATATACGTATACGCATATATAACAATGACAACACCGAAAGACAAAGTCATAGTAGCCTGTTTTCTTTAGATTCAATCTATAAGCAAATTCATACAGTGCATTCAAGCTCGCAAACTACTCCAGCGAACGAAGCAAAATACTATATCGCCAAGCATCCGGCGAAAGCACGGCGTCTTCGGGCTCCACCTTAACAAACGGGGAGCTTTCGGAGCTTGGCGGTGCACGCGAAGCCTCGCGCCTTTCCCGCCTCGTCTCGAGTTCGCGTCGGTCAAAGCTCTCGTAAAAAGCACGCAAATGCTCCTCCGTGCGCCTAAGTTTTTTGGCGCGTTTATTCAGGTAAGACGAAAGCGATTCCGTCGGAAACCTATCGCGAAAACTCCGCCACAAGTCACCTCCAACAAAAAGATCGCCAGATCTAATCATTAGCGGGAAAATGTCGAGAACGTCCGGCGTTCCCGCATCGGCATCCTGTTCAATACAACATTCCATTTTTAAGTTCAAAATCACACGCAACAACAAGTCTGGCGATTGCAACCGACACATAAAAAGCCCTATTTCATTCATCTACCGCATCCTGGGGAGCATCCGCGTCGCGGGAAGCAGCGGCGGCTGAGCTCTCGGGGACCTCCTCGTTCGGCTGGGGCGGGCTCGCTTCGTCTTCCGGCTCGGCTTCACGCGCTCGCCTTTCGGACATGAAGTCCGAAAACACCTTTCGGATGTGCGCTTTTTCTTCCGGAGTCTGCACAAAGAGCGATGGCTCAGAAAAAGCATCACTTATGCCACAAAAAGCGACAGAAGAAGCGATAGCTGGCAGAGTAGTAAAGCGAAAGCATAAGCAATCGGCAGAAGATACCTTTCCGCGAGCCACAGCGGATTGCATAAGTGACATATCGTTCCCGCCGGCCAACCAGAACTCAACAAAGAATCTCTTGCCTAGGACTTTTACCGCTTCGGGCCTGCGCCAATAGTAGTTCACCTCCTTGACCGAAAGGTCCGCGATATGGGAGCAGCCGGCGTCCACATGGCTATAACCGATCGCCTTGATGCCAGTAACGGCGGCGTAGTCTCGGCCAAGGGCCATGTGTCCTTCCAACGACACCATCTCAGAGCGAATCCAGCCAACGAAGCTATCGATGTTACGCTCTGAGGGACCATCCGCCTCGACGCCGATGCTGTGAAGGCACTCGCGGAAGCGAGCCACGGCCTCCTCAACAAAAGTTAAAAGAACTCCCTCCCTTTCGGCTTGGGTGGCCCGCAGCTGCGAAAGCTCCTTCTTGAGGTTTTCCACCTCTTTCTGACTTGCTTTCCTCGAGGTGCGCTCAGTGTCGGCCTTCTTGGTCTACAGCTCAAGGTCGGTGGCGAGTTTCTTCACTTGTGTGTCGAAATTCTTCACTTGAGTATCAAGCTCCTGCTTCTCGCGCTCGAGCTTGCGAATATAGAGATCCCGTTGATTGCTTTGGCTGCGAGCGATAACGGCAGCCTGTGAATAGCAGCGAAACAACGGTGAAAAGAAAGACCGAAAGAGCCACAAAGCTTGCAGCGAAATCAAACACTTACGCTTGCCAGGTGAAAAGAGATGGCGTCGTCGAGTTTCAGACAGTTAACTTTCAGGAGATCCCTTTCGATCTCCGGCGCGATGAAAGCTTTCTGTGAGAATTCCACAAACTTAGTGGCCTCCTCGCTGCCGCCAGGAAGAATTCCAGCCCGACGATAGTCAAGCCGACAAGCGAGTTGGGCGTCCGAAGGCGCACCTAAAGAACGAGCAACGCGATAAGATTCCTCTTTCGCCTTGTCAGTATCATTCGACGAGCTCAAGCCAGTATATAAGCGTGGGTTCTCGTAGTCCGATGGCACCCCGTCGAGAACCAGCCGCCCGTAACCCAAGAGCTGCCCCTCCACCATTTCCTGGGTCAAACGAATGCAGTGCAGCGAAAGGCATAGCTTACCTTTGTCAGCGACAGCAGGGGCAGGCATTCTCAGGGACGCGCTCTCCTTCTCCCTAGCTGCGGTCTTTTCGCCTGGCGTCCATGCAGAGGTGTCTGGGCGAAAAGCTTTCGTTTTCTTCGTCGGACGCTCCGCGACATCGGGCGGACCGGAGGGCTTCCGGGCGCCGACCTTCGTGAAGATTGACATCTCAGCAACCGAAGCATCATCATCGAAGGCCGTGCGCGAAAGAGGCACGCTCGATTTCTTCGGTGCCATCCTAGTAGCGAGAGTGGAGCTCTGCAAAACAAACGATAAGACAAGTCAGGTCACATGTTAACCGTCAATCCTCAAAAGGAACTTCTCGGGCGAAAGGAACAACAAAAAACCACGAACAAGCTGAAAAGCGAAGAAACTAACCACCCTCGGATGATCGAAAGGATCAACGTCGGGGAATGACTCCAGCGCTACCCCTCGGCTCTTAAGCATCGGTTTAGCAGTTAGACGCCCGATGCGAATGTCATCAACTTTAGCGGTTTTCCGCCGAGGGATCACGCCACTCCGCCCACCGCGCCGAGCCACGCCTTTTTCTTTCCCTTGTGAACCTTCAGCATTTTCCTTGCCTTCATCAACCAAAGGTCTTTCGGCGTACTCAACACCCATAGCGTCGAAAGCTCTGTTCAAGCGGCGGCTCTGGCCGAGATTACCGAGCTAGAACTCGCTTTCTTTTCACAAATACGGCCCGCAAATGTTCTTCGCTTCGTCTTCGATGTGTTTCACATAGCAATCATCATCAGAGAAATCCGCGGGTCTCTCCAGCAGTAGGAGGGGGCCCCAATACCCGTCGTTGTCAGAAAAAGCTTCGAAAGAAGTTGCAATGCAGAGCGGGTTCATCCCGATAGCCATCCACTCTTCAACTAAATCTCGGCTGATCTGAAATCGTGCAGTGAGTGCAAATGCGTCTCCACAGCGAATTGCTTCCTTGTCACCCAGCATGACGGGCGGAAGGTGTCTCCCGGGGCATCACTCCAAAACGGATACAAGCGGAGAACCCTTCTTCTCCCCCTTACTTAGCTCAGCGGCGATGGTTTCGTCTGAGCATACGTGGTAGTAAAACCAAAAACGATCCCAATCCGGCCACTTGTTTTGATACGTGAGCGAAATGGAGACACTGCCCCGAGTCTTCCGTGGAACAAAATTGATACACCCGATTTCGCTGGGTAGCTCGTTTCCTAGGTAGGGGTCGTCTACTTTCGTCGGACGACGGTGAATATCATAAAATCGAATGAAAACGTCTGCCCGCGGCGTGCAATCTAACATCTTCATCGCGTCAGCAAAAACGATGAGTCTGACAAACGCATTCGGCGTCAACTGGTGGAGCTGTATCTCGAACCGCGAAAGAACGTCCGAGACGAACTCTTCAAGAGGAAAATCTAGCCCGGCAACGAAGTAATCTCGAAAGACGATGGCTTCGTTAGGCCGCGGAATGGGCACCTCCTCGTCTCCAGGGATGCGGCAATTCGCAAGGTGATCTCTCCTTAGAGGCCCCTTTTCGGCCATTGTTTGCAAGATGGCGGCCGTCATTCGCGATGCGCCCAGGTAAAAAGAACAATCGGTAGGGACCGAAACCAAGCCAGAGTCCCCATCGTTAGACAAACTTCCGCTGTGGCCTGGAACTCGCGGAGCACTTCTAGATCCAATGGACACTTCAGTGCTATGTTCGCGGTGAGATGACTCGGAAGCGCCAGTATTTCGCTAGATGAGCCCGAGGTCGACGTCGAGCTGGAAGACGCCATCTAACATGGCGCGAAAGACAAATAAAAAAACAATGTACGCAAAAGGAAGAAAGAAAATGGGGAGCGAAGACGTGCAACCAAACAAACTTAAACAACCAATTTGCAGGACATAAGACGAAAAGAAACAAAAACAAGAGAAGAGAACTACGCACCACACTTATCGCCCAGCGAATGATCGAAGAAGACACCAGCAACTTTCGCCGAAAGAAAATGGCGTGAGGCTTTGCGCGTGAGAGGCAACGGGAGCGGGGACGCGTCAACAGGCCAAGTAGCCTCCCCACCCCAGAGCCCGTCGTTTATATACGAGAAGCCAGGACACGGTTTCTGAGGAAAACGAAAAGACGTTTGGGCACGGAGTTCTAAGCGTCGCAAAGGCATCCCATCATGACACATGGTTTTCGAGGAAGACGAAAAGACACCCAGGCACGTACGACGGAGCATCAAAATGGCTTGACAGGCGTAACACGATGTTAAGGGTGACAAAACGCCCCTCTGTTCAAAAAAAAACTCGACTTCGAAATGAAACATAGGTTTTTTGGGCGGGCGTAGGCGCCTAGCGAAAGGACACGGTCAAACTTCGCAAGCTTAAAGATTCGGCCGTAAGGGGATATTGTTGGGGCGGCACCCAGACCGCAGGCGCCTCCGGCCCGCGGTACCAAAGGATGACGGAGCTTTCGTGCGAGAGGTACCGTTCGCGCGATAGCAGGCGCCTCTGACCCGCAGTACCGAACGACGACGGAGCCTTCGTGCGAAAGGTGGCATTCGCGCAGAAGCGCTCCTTTCGGTTCGCGGGCCAGGGGAAGACGACGCCTTCGTGCGAGAGGAGGCATTCGCGCGAAAGCATGCCTTTCAGCTCGCCGGCCATGAAAAGGCGGTGCTTTCGCGCGGAAGGGAGCTTTTTGGCTCGTGGGCCAAGGAAAGGCGGCGCCTTCGCGTGAAGGGAAGCATTCGCGCGGAAGTGCGCCTTTTCGGCCCACGGCCTGATGTAAGACGGAGACTTCATGCAGAAAGGATCATTCGCGTGAGATGGACCCAACGTCTCCGGCGGGAGATTTCGTCTCTCATGACTTTGGCTTTTCGTGAGTTTTCGCAGGTCGCCGGAAGCTTGGGTCAAGGGGAGCGGACCCACCGGTCAGGAAAAAGAGCCGGGGGACGCTGGGCCCATCAGAGAACGAAGTTACGATGATGCCCCTTGCGCCGGAAGAGGCGGTGTACGGCTACGGGGTAGTTAAGTAGGGCATCTTTGTAATTATAACATAGTGGTTGGAAGGGCAATATTGTACTTTCAAGTTGATCCAGATTAATATAAAAAGCCCCTGATCTCCCGTGGGGAGGGGGGAGAACACTGTTCATTTCAACCACTTCCCTACTTTCCCATTCGTTTCACGCTTTCATTCTATGCTTTCGTTCGTGCGACAACCCGCTGTTTCGAGGCCTCGGACCCGAAACAACACTCATCCTCGAGCAACAATGCGGTTTAAGCATTGAGCATGAAATAGATAGCAACTTAAGATGTGTACAAGTGCATGTTGTATAGTGAGAAATAACTTAGTGCATATCATTAATCATAGCAATGTGGGGCTTATAGCTTTTCACTTCAAACATGCAAGAGTGAAATAATGCAGTAGATAGGAAACTTTTATCTTGCTTAGGTTTAACTAGGATTCTATCTGGAGGTTTTTTTTAAGGTTTTCAAAAGGTAAAAACTTGCTTAAGTCCTCCAAGATTCACTCAATCACTCAATGGTGTTTAAATCCTCACTTAGGCCAAAATGTAGCCTCTCCTATTTCTAAAGAATGATATGTGGAGTTATAGGTAGGCTAAAAATCAAGAGCAAATTACATAATGTTTATTGCTAAGCTAGACACTCAGATCATAAGGAGCAGCAAATCATAAATATTGATCAAGATGTGCATGTGTGGTTATGTGGAAGTGTATAGAGAGATATTTCATAATCCATCCTAGTTAATTTATGGGGTCTAGAGCTAATGATAACTCTCTCTCTCTCTTTTACTTGATACATAGTGAGTAGACAAAAATGTGTCCTCACATTTTCTTAGGACATAGTCCTCTCTTGAGCTACTTTGCTCACTTTTTTTTAATATCTCTCTTTTTTAGCTCTAGATTTCCCTAGATTGTTTATAGGAAAGGATTTTAGAAATGAAAAGGGGAAAGAGAGAGAAATGCTTATTCCCAGTGTAGGAATAGCATAAGGCTAGCAATGGAACGTTTGGCAAGGTATTGCATATCTCCAGTCTAGAGAATGAGCAATTTATTTGGTGGTTGCAAACTTCCAAAGTGGAGAGTAAGCAATTTATGGTGGGTGTGTGTATCTTGATCAAAAGAAATGATAAGCTTCTCTACTAATTAAGATCTATGAGGTCTAACAATGCTCAACACAAACAAAGCTCTTTGTGGTTTTGACTAACAAAAACTTGGCTAGTGGTGGGATGGGATAAAATCCAGGAGGAACTTTTAGCAAGGTTTTCATGATTTTTAAAAGAAATCCTCCAGATTTGGTCCTAATTTCACCTTAGCAAGGTTAAAGAATTAATCCATTTCTAACTAACTTTATTCACTAAGCATGATGTTAGTTAAAACATGTGCAACCCACAAAAGCTACAACTTAGATAAAACTAGTTATTCTAACTATAACAATAGCATTTGCATGGCATATTTTATTTCTTATTCAGGTTCCAACATTTTTAAGCAGATTTTATCATTTTTACTCATGGGATAATTACTTAGGCAAGTATATAACATTCAAAAAATTTCAAAAGATATAGAATTTAAGAACCGAACATAAAGAGTAAGGTTGAAACATACCTTATTGGCGCGAGGATCTCCCCCAAGCTGGCTTCTTGCTTGGTGAAGGGTCTTCATCTTTCTCGGTCGGAGCTCTTGTTCTTATTTCATTAAAAGGGAAACTATCTAATGTTGTGAAAAAGGGAAACTATCCTATTATGATATTTTATTATTCTAGTTAAGTTAACATATACTTATGCATATAACTAATGATAACTGATTTTTTTTAGTTACATGCATGACATATGTTATTTATTTGAAAAAGGGAAATTTAAAGGGAAAAATTAAAAAGTAAATCCATACCTTAGATCCATAGAATTTCATCCTTATTGGGTGGATCTTCTTCCTTGGGTGCTTCTTCTTTAAGTACTTCATCGGGTTCTTCTTCTTTTGGCACCTCTCCTTTGTCATGTAAATTACACAACTCAGGAGAAGGTGGTTCTTTCTTTCTGTTCCACCTTGTTCTTAGGCGCCTCTTCTTGGTATGAACGGGTTTTGCTTCCTGCATGTTAGCGGCATATGCGGGACCATGGAAAAAGGAGAATATTTTCTTCCTCCCTCCTAATGACATTTGCATTTTACCACTCCCCACATATATGCAAGCATCAACAGTGTTCAAGAAAGGTCTACCTAAGATTAGAGGCACATCTTTCCTATTTCCCATATCTAGTATTATGAAATCAGTAGGAACATATAAACCTCTAATATGAACAGGTAAATCAGTGACTATTCCTTCTACATAGCATGTTGTTTGATCAGCTAGCACAACATAGGCAGATGTGGATGACATGGGTGGAAAGAACGAGTTTTCATAGAAATCCTTAGATAAAATGTTCACACTCGATCCTAAATCACACATGGCATTTTTAAAGACTTCACCAAAGATTGAGCATCTAATTATGGGACTACCAGGATCACCCTCTTTAACAGTCATGGTTTGATCTTCATAATAGTTAAAATATTTTATTTCAACCATATTTGCAGTTTCCATGTTAGGTTTAGCCAGAATTTTTCCAGTTTCAAAAGATGGTATGATCGCAGCAAGTTGAGCTAATTGGGTTTCTAACATCTTATTAAAGCTAAGTTGATTTTTCAGAGCAGATGAGAAATCTTCCAATTTAGCATTTAAGTTCTCAAGCATTTTATCATTTGACATTAATTTCTTATTCAAAAATTCAGTAGTTCTACCTTGAGAGTAGACTAGATTCTTTAAGAATGAGAAATTATCAGTACTTTGGAAATTAGAGTGAGGGAATGAATTATTACCTTGAGAGTTGGAGTGTTGATTCCATCCTTGATCTTGTTGACGGAAACCGTTGTTGTTGTTGTTGTTGATGAAGTTCAAATCTTCATGTAACTCGGGGTAGTGGTTCCCAGAATGATCGGTTTCTCCACAGACTTCACAAGTCATGTAGGATTCCAGAGATTGGACACTCTCTTGTTGGTTCATCTTCTCACAGCTATCCAGCTTCTTGGCCAGCAGGTCCATCTTGGCCACGATCATGTCGGCCTCCTTAAGGGAATGCATACCTCGCTTACGGGGCTACAGTCTCTCATCATTCCATCCTTGGTTCGACACCATCTTCTCTATGAGAGCCTTAGCATCTGCAACATTCAGAGAAAAGAATGCACCACCGGCGGCGGCATCCAAATGGCTTCTAGAGAGTGGGGTTAGGCCATGGTAGAAGTTCTGGATCAACATCCAGTCCTCCATACCATGGTGTGGACAAGCAGTGACGTACTCTTGCATTCTCTCCCAAGCCTCGGGAATAGATTCCTCGGCTTGTTGCGTAAAGCTAGAGATTTTGTTGCAAAGAGCGTTCGTCTTGCCCATCGGAAAGAATTTGGCGAGAAAAGCATTGGAACACTTGTCCCATGTGTCTATAGCGTTGCGATTGGTATAGAACCATTGCTTTGCTTTTCCTAGGAGAGAAAAGGGAAAGAGACAAAGATAGATGGCTTCTTGGGTTATCCCCTAAATGGTGAAGGTGCCGCAAATCTCCAAAAATTATTGGAGGTGAGCATTGGCATCCTCATGAGCTTTGCCACAGAATGGGCTAGCTTGGACCATCGTGATCAGAGCCGGTTTCAACTCGAAATTGAGGTTGGCATCGATCACGGCTGGTCCTGTCGCCACATTGGTGGCAGAAGGAGCAGAAAACTCACGAATGGTCTTGTTGGCCAGTGTGAAGGTAGAACAAGATAAGAAAGAAAGAAGTTGAAGAAGATGAAGGAAAAAGATAAGAAGGACTAAGGAAAGAAAGAATGGGGAAAGATGGGATTCGCTAAGCAGAAGCTTAAGCGAAGATAAATTCGACAAGGACTTGAAGGATACACCGATTGCCTTCCCTGGCAACGGCGCCAGAAATGCTTGTTGGTAGTTCTTAACTTCACTAAAGATAGAGCTAGGCAACTATCCCCGGTAACGGCCCAGAAATGCTTGTTGACACTTGCTAACGTCGTTACTTGGAGTAGACTATGGAATCTATCCCTAGCAACGGCGCCAGAAATGCTTGTAGCAAGTCCAGTCACTATACCTAAAGGAGTGAAGCTAAAGCAGCTATCTGCTAATGTCAAATGGGGTTGTCAATCCCGACACTAGTAGGAGCTAGCTAGAGAGATTGCAATCAACCTAGAGGAGATTCTGCAAGCGCACAGAACTATCATAGTACCACTTCGCCTGGGAGTACAAGGTGTCGATTTATTTGATCCCAAAGGAAGGCTATGGTAGTGTATGAGTCGAGTCAAGGAGGGGATGAGAGTCGAAGAATAAGAAAGGGAAAAGGAGAGAAGAGAGGAGATGAAAGGCTAGAAAGAATTTATGAGTGGATAGGTAAGGATTAAATGAATGGTTAAGGTAAGGTGGATAGATAGGTAGATAAGGGAAATAAGATAACTAAGGGTAACTAATATAACTAACTAATAACTAAAAACTACTCCTAGATAACTACGAAGGAAGATAGGCAAGTACCGAGGCGTACTAGCCTTTACCACTGACTTAGGTTGAACGCTAGCACAACGAGCCTTACTGTTAAACTAGACCAACTATGTGGTGGAATTCAAGGCGCACAGGGCTGTCACCACCTGCTTGCTACCATAGCTATGCGGGAGTCTAGCCGTATCTAAAGGTAAGTCTATAACTAAGCACCACACCTTATTATATTTTAACTATCTCTACCCTGGCCTAGAATAGAGACACCCTTGCAAACGTCAGAGCAAATACTTGACTTGATAAGATAAACACTAAACTAACTAAGCAACCTATTGGCAAAGATCAAACACTAAGCACACTAGAGATTAACTACTATGGCTAAGTGAATTGAAATGTAGGATAGCTAGGTACTCAACCAATCAATCAAGTATACTACTCAATACTGGCAAGTAGAATAAAGTAATACTTGAAATGATGAACTAGAATATAGTAAAGTGCTTGAGTTACAAGAGCAAAACCTGAACTGGAGATGAAGGAAGACTCTTCCCAACTCCAGGACCGATTACTCGCACGCTTCTACTCTTGAGCTAAGCCTTGAGCAGCGCTTCCGCGAGGGCAATGAGGCAAGGATGCCTTGCTCTACTAGCTACCTATTTGCCTAAGCTTGGCTAAATCCTAAGCTATTAGTTCTCTAGCTTTAGCCTTGCTTTCCTCTTTGCTTCTTCATTCCTTTCCTTACTTTTCATAGAAGTGACACCTCTAGGGGGTATTTATAGTAGAGAGGTGGAGTAGGGGCTACTCCAACGCCACATCATCGATCTGCATGATGATGGATGAGAGCCCTAGGATCGTAACCTCCTTCAGATCAATGGTGGAGAAGAATTAAGCATGTGCTTCTTTAATTCAACATGTGCTTCTTTGCATGGCGGCATGCATGATCCACGCCACTCCCGCCTGAGCCCTCCGATGCCACCGACCTAGTGACCGAGTTCTAAGATTTGGCCCTGCGGTGGTCACACAGATCAGTGACATGGCAGGGGAAAAGTTTGGGCGCCACCCCACTACGGACCAAATGGACCCTGGTGAGTGGTCTCGGCCCCTGGTGGGTCCATTCTCCAAATTTGGTCCAAATCCTGCGTTCAAATAAAAATCTATGGACATGTGGAATTTGGTTAGTTTGAAACCTATTTGACTACTTTTCATGCCTTTTTGGTGAATTTTTGGATAAAATGTTGATGGTAAAACAAGTGTTTAAGGACCATCAACAGACCCCAGTAAGGTTCAGGAAGTAATGGACTCGAAGGCGCCTACTTCGGTTGGTGAGATTCAAAGTTTCCTTGTTTAGCAGGATACTATCGCTGTTTCATTCCCGATTTCTCCAAGATTGCAAAACCTATGACAAGCTTGTTGCAGAAGAATCAGAAGTTCGGAAGGACAGAGGAGTGTGAAACCGCATTCCATACCTTGCGCAAGCTATTGACCACTGCTCCTGTTTTGGCTCAACCGGACATTGAAAAGCCCTTTGATGTCTTTTGTGACGCATCAAAAGTTGGTTTGGGTTGTGTCCTTATGCAAGAAGGCAGAGTAATTGCTTATGCTTCTCGTCAATTGAGGAAACATGAAGTGAATTATCCTACACATGATTTGGAATTAGCTGCGGTTGTGCATGCTCTGAAGATTTGGAGACATTACTTGCTTCGTAACGTCTGTAATATGTATACTGACCACAAAAGTCTCAAATATATCTTCATGCAACCTAAGTTGAATATGAGGCAGAGAAGATGGCTTGAATTAATCAAGGATTATAATCTGTAGATTCACTATCACCCAGGAAAGGCCGCAAATGTAGTTGTCGATGCTTCGAGTCGGAAATGACATTGCAGTACTTTGAAGTTAACACCAGAAGATGAGTTCAGTCTCATGCATCCTACAATTCTGCACAACTGAACCAGTGAAACACTTTCGGGTGGATGACAATGGAGTTCTATGGTTTGACAAGCGCTTAGTAGTACCTAAGAATAGAGAACTCAAAAATCAAATTATGGATGAAGCGCATTTTTCCAAGTTATCTATTCATCCTGGTAGTAAGTGCCAAGATGTATCAAGATCTGCGTCCAAGATTTTGGTGGACCAAAATGAAGAAAGAAATTGCTGCTTATGTGGCCAGATGTGATCCATGTTGCCGAGCAAAAGCTATTCACCTGAAGCCAGCCGGAACGCTTCAATCGTTATCAGTGCCCGAGTGGAAATGGGAAGAAGTGAGTATGGATTTTATCACCGGTCTACCAACTACCCAGAAGGGAAATGATTCAATTTGGGTAATTGTGGATCATCTCACCAAAACAACACATCTTATTCTAGACAAGACCCGCTATCGAGCACCAGATTATGCGGAGATCTACCTAACTCAGATTATTCGACTCCATGGTATACCAAAGACCATAGTCTCGTATCGAGGCTCACAGTTTACTGCACCATTCTAGGAGAAACTGCAAAAGGAATTAGGTACAGAGTTAGTTCATAGTTCGGCCTATCATCCACAAACATCAGGACAAACAAAGAGAGTAAACCAAGTGTTGGAAGATAAGTTGAGAGCCTGTGTTATTTCGGCAAAAGGTTCTTGGGAGAAATGGTTACCCTTAGCAGAATTCGCATATAACAATAGTTACCAAGAGAGCATTCAGATGGCACCTTTTGAAGCCTTATATGGTAGAAGATGCAGGACACCGGTAAATTGGGTTGAACCGGGAGAACGTCGGTATTATGGAATTGATTTCGTAAGAGAAGCAGAAGAACAAGTTAGGACAATTCAACAACATATGGCCACAGCACAATCTCGACAGAAGAGCTATGCTGATAAGCGTAGAAGGCCGCTTGAATTCAAGGAAGGTGATTACGTATACTTGAAAGTTTCACCTATGAAAGGTGTCAAACGCTTTGGAGTTAAAAGAAAGTTGGCACCAAGATTTGTGGGGCCGTACCGGATTCTGTAACACCTCCGGTGTTTAATATGTAATTAACCTGACATGTCATCATCTTTAGTCATTAATCATTCTTGCCATGCATTGATGTTTGCCTAATGCTTGTTTTGCATTTACCTTTTTCTGAGGTGACCTGTGTAGTGATCTCTTTTTCAAAAATCCTAAAGGCCCAAATCTTCCTTTAAGGGCAAACTGGTAATTTCATCTCTGTGTCTAGCTTTGTGTAAATCTTGTTCAGTTTTGTGTCTAGATGTTTTGTTGTGTTGATCAATGTTCAAAAATCAATAATAGAATTGGAATTTCTTTTGAAAAACCCTAATTTCCAAACACTAGTTTTACCCCTCTTTTTATAATGCAAAAACAATTCAAAATTTGAAGTTGGTCCTTTTAGCAAAGTTGTAGATCTTGTCAAGAGGAACAACTTTGGTGTTTACAGATTTTCAAGTTTCAATTCAAAATCAGAAGTAATTTCAAATTCTTTCAAACTGCAATTTTGTCCCTTTTTCGGTTTTCAAAATTATCTCAAAAACTTTTGAGTTTCAGAAAAAGTTTATATTGGCAAAGTTGTAGATCTCAAAATTTTAAGCAACTTTGGTGTTTTGAGTTTTCTTTGTGTAGTTCAAGTTTTGGGAGTAATTTCAAAAGTTCAGAAAGGGGAAGTTTTGCTTTAAGTGTCGTCTCTGTGCACGAGCTTTAAAGCCAGGGGCCCCGGCCACCGGCAAGGCCGCCGCGCCGCGCGCGAAGCCTCGCCGCCCATGCCGAGCCCGGCTGACCCGCGCCCGTGCCGCGCGCGGCCAAGCACTGGCGCTCGTTTTCCTCTCGGCCCCTACCTACGCCTGCCTTCGCCGTTCCCTACCCCTCCCTCTTCCCCTACGGCCGCGGACAGCGGGCAGCTGTCGGCCGCCGGCAAGCCGCCGCGCCACGCGCGCATTCCCCGCCGCACCGAGCCGCCCTACCCTGCTCCCTACCTCCTTCAATGTCGCGCGAGCGCTCTCACCCCTCGCCCGGACCCCTTCCCAGCTCCGTCCCGCAGCTATAAAAGCCGTCGAGCTCCGCCATTCCTCCGCCATCGGCGAGCTCCGTGAACCCGAGCCACCGAGCCTCCCCAGAGCCAGCCGCGCCTGCCGCTGCCTTCGCCTTGAGCTTCTCCACCTTCCCGAACAACCAATTTCACCCCTTCGCCCCTCCTTTCGCCGGCGCGAACGGTTCTTCTCCAACCCCGGCGAACGGCCGCGCGTCGGTTAAGCGAGAAATTCGCCGCCGTGAGTACTTCCCTCTTCCCTCCGACCCCTGCCCTTTCTTCCTCACCTCAGCGCGCTCCTAACCGCTCCTCGGCGACCTCTTTTGGTGGACAGACCCGCCGGCACGCCGCTCGCCGCCGAGAGAGCTCCGCCGAAGCACCGCCAACGTCGAAGCTCCCTCCTTCGACCCTTGTTCCGCCCCGCCGAGCCCTGCCTCCGACCCGTGGTAAGCACTCAAAGCCCCCCCCGGCCTCTGCTTTCACGGCGTAAAGCTCGAGCCAGGCCTCAAGCGGATGCACGTTCAGCGTTAGCTCGAGCCAGGCCTTGAGCACACGTTTCCCATCTCGCTCGAGCCAGGCCTCGAGCGGACACACTCACCACTTCGCTCGAGCCAGGCCTCGAGCGAACACACACACACTCACCACTTCGCCGAGCCTAGCCTCGAGCAAGCGTGCACCCTCCGCTTCGCCCGAGCCAAGCCTCGAACGAACCCGCGTTTCCGTCTCGCCCGAGCCTCCCAGCCAGGCCTCGGACGGACGATTGTTTCCGTCTCGCCTGAGCCTCCCAGCCAGGCCTCGGACGGATGATTGTTTCCGTCTCGCCCGAGCCTCCCAGCCAGGCCTCGGACGGACGATTGTTTCCGTCTCGCCCGAGCCTCCCAGCCAGGCCTCGGACGGACGATCGCTTCCGTTTCGCCCGAGCCCTGCGTCCGCCGCGCGTTTCGCCCGAGCCCTGCGTCCGCCGCGCGTTTCGCCCGAGCCTTGCGAGGAAGGAGCACAGCGCTTTTTTCCTTTTTAGGAAGTTGTGAATAGTGTTCCTTTTTCTTCTTTTTGTGTGATTTTCTGTGTTGCTCCAAAAATTCTGAAAATTTGATGGTAGACTCTTTATACCTTGAAGTGTTTTATAAAAATATAAAACTTGACTTTTTTGCAAGAATTTGAAAATGAAAAATCTCCCTTTTAATTAAGAAATGAATGGTTTTAGATTTTTAGAAAGTCATGTGTAGCTCTTAAAATCATGAGATAAATTTTTATGTGCTAGTTATGGCATGTTTAGTCTCTGGTGAAATTTTGAGGCCTTTTGGAGCAAGTTGTTTTTTTGGGTTTTTATTTAAATTGTTAAATAGTGCCTTTTGTTAATTAAATGTTTGATTTTTGTTAAGCACCTTAATGATCTCCAAAATTTATGAAATTTGTTTTGACATCTATTTATACCATAATGAACCTATGAGATTAATTGGGTAAATTTTGGAGCAACTGCATAAAATGACCTTTTTTATATAATTAGGAAAAATAGAAAAATCAAGTAGAGTTCATGTTGTATGCCCTGTGAGTGACTTTTGGGATTGTTTGCTATTCATAGACCCCCACCCATTTGGTCTATGATGTTTGTGATGCCATGCATGTTTTGTATTTAGGTCGGATAAATGATACTTAATAGGTTGATTAATTTTGCTTAAAGATCAAGATAAGTAACTTTGTGTCTGTTCTAGAAGTTAATTACACGATAGAAAGTTGTGCTCTAGAATCAGTAGGTGTTGGGGGAAGGACCCTCGGCAGAAGCGCCGCCCCTACTGGTGCTCGAAATTAGCCCTCGCGCAACGCCTGGTGTCCTTGCGAGGTCCCTCTCCTATTGGAGACCGTTACCCTGACCCTCGGACGCGGGGCCAACCCTCGTCGCTTTGTTGTGCTTCCGTGCAGGTCTAAGGCGACGGTCGCACTGCAGGAAACCTTCGCTGACTCACGACGCCACCTTCGCTCCGAGCGAAGGTCCAGGCAAGCGGCAAGTATGCGCTGCCCCAGAAGCAAGCGAAGCCGAAGGTCTGGCGAGCGCGGCCGAAGGTCAAAAACGCCGCACATCTCCCCGGAGGTGAACAAGGGCCAGGTGGCGGCGCGCTGGAGGGTGGCCGATTAGGGTTCCCGCTTCAGCTGTGTATTTACGCTCTTGCCCTTCCTCTCTGCGCAGAGGCGAGGAATCTTTCCTGTACCCTTTTGTAATTTGGCCGTGCCCCTTGGCATTCCCTATAAATACCAAGGGGATGAACAGTGTAAGGGGACGACCTCTTGGGAATTAGAGCACCTTCCGCTTCCGTCTTACCTTCGCTACTGCATCCGACACTTGGCCGCCTTCGCTCTTTCCCCTACACAAGTGCGGAGGTGGGGCAAGTGCGCTCCAACAGTTTGGCGCCGTCCGCGGGGAAGGAGTCTGAAATGACGGGAAACAGGAGAGCACCTTCGACGAGGGACCAGCGCGTTGCTAGAGAGGCGGCGGCGGTGATCCCGCCTGCTGAGGAAATTGTACAGCCCTCGGGAGGAGAGAATGTCACCTCGGAACCCCAATCCCTGGGCCCCCAGGCCCGAGTGGCGACGCTGCCACACCCACACACTTCGGGAGAAAGAGAGGGAGAAGAAGAAGAGGTGGGCCTCGAGGCCCTTGAAAGGCTCGAGGCTGAGCTGCAAGAGAAGAAGAGGCGCCTGGAACAGCTTGAGAGGCATAACCGACTGCGCTCGATCAGACAGAGGGCAGACGAGGCCAGGGAGCGGCTTCGCCGTATGGAGGAATCCCTCGCCGCGGCAGAAGCCGAAGCCGAAGGCTGGGATAATGAGGAGATACCCCCGTTGCGAGAGGGGAATGAGGAGCCGAATCAAGATAACCTTCGTCACCATCCACCACCCCCACCACCACCAGTACACCCAGAGCCATATCCTGTGAGACACCCAAACTTCCGCCAACTCTACCCAGATGAGAGAGAACAGAACCTTCGCATTCAGCGAAGGCATCAGCAACACCAAATGCCGTACGATCCAAAGTCACCACTCTCCCAAATACTCCAAACCCAGCCCTGGCCACCATGCTATAATCCACAAAACCTACCCCGCTACGATGGATTTTCCGACCCTCGCCAGTTCATCATGAGCTACGAAGCAGCGGTTGCCGCAGCAGGCGGTGATGAATCAACAATGGCAAAATCCTTTGTCATCATCCTGCGAGACATCGCACAAACTTGGTACAGCAACCTTCGCCCCGGAACTGTGGATTCCTGGGCCTCCCTCAGAGACAAGCTGTGTACAAATTTCAAGGGCATCACTCCAGCCCCGTCAAACCCCATCGAGCTATTCAATTGCAAGAAGAAGAACGCGAGCCGCTCCAAGATTACTGGCGAAGGTTCATTCAAATCAGAGCAAGGACCCCTGGGATCTCTGACGAGGCCGTCATCCTCGCTGCAGTCAGTGGCCTGCGCCCAGGACCATGCTCCTCAAAATTTGCCAGAAAACCGGCAAACTCAATCGAAGAGTTGCATGAAACAATGGAAAGATACTGTAGAGCTGATATGGATTTCAGAGCGAAGTCCGATGCTCGGAGGTCTCAGCAGAGGCCACAGCCGAGGCCTCACCCAAGAGAAAGCAA
Source organism: Coix lacryma-jobi var. lacryma-jobi (assembly GCA_009763385.1). NCBI lineage: Eukaryota > Viridiplantae > Streptophyta > Magnoliopsida > Poales > Poaceae > Coix > Coix lacryma-jobi. The sequence continues at coordinate 63,066,440 of CM019829.1, read as the reverse complement.
CCTTCGCCAAGAGCAAAGCAACGTCGGTGCAATCAACAAAGCAACAAATTATGAACATCAAACACGCGACGCTCAACACCCCAGCAGCCAAGCCCCGCAGGGTTTGCCACCTCCGCCGAATCAGCGGTTCCAGCAGCGAGATCCTGCCAAAATGTATTGTCACTTCTGTGGAATGGGAAAGGGGCACACAACAAAGCAATGTGAATGCTTCGCCAAGGGAAAAGAATACCAAGAATCCAGGAAACCTGCTCTGTCAGACCCCCGAACCATAAACCACACAAGGAAACCAAGCTTCCACCCACCAAATCCAACATACCACTATAACCCATAAACTACGGCCTACCTTCACAACAACCCCCCTACACCCACCACCCACTCTACAACCAAACCCATTATCAGCCAACCACCACCCCACAACGCCAAAACCCACCTTACACAGTCACATACCCAGCTACCCCCCAAAACCAAATTCCAACAACCCACCAAGCCACCAGCGCTCTGCCACCACCACCGCCAATCCCCGCGTTACCAGCTCCACAACCTGTGAAAGCCGAAGCCTCGAGCCAAACGACCATCAACAATCCAACATCGACCTTCGGTGTGATTCTAGCTATCACCGGAGGTTCAAATGAAGACCATGGTAACAAACGGCAGAGGAAGGAACATGCCAGACGCGTTCACCACGTGGCCGTCGAAGGACCACATAAATTCGGCCGTTGGTCTCACATCCCCATAACCTTCGATTCCAGTGACATGAAGCTAAGAGATTACCCTCACACAGATGCCATGGTGATCGAAACCAACCTCGCTGGGTGGACTGTCACCAAAATACTGGTCGATACAGGAAGCTCCGCTGACATCTTGTTCGCTTCAACCTTCGACAGCATGAAGCTTGACAGAAATCTTCTGCAACCGGCCGACAACCCCCTATACGGTTTCGGTGGTCAACAAGTGAGAGCCGTCGGGAAAATTTCTCTGCCCGTGACCTTCGGCGACCAAATCAACTGCAGGACGGAACATATAACATTTGATGTCGTCGACATGTTCTACCCATACAATGCCATTTTTGGCCGAGGGGTCACAAACGCGTTCAATGCGGTCATCCATCCCGCCTACCTATGCATGAAACTTCCCGCTCCGAAGGGTGTGGTCGCGGTATTTGGGGACCAGGACATTGCAAGGACAGCTGAAGGGAACGTAGCCCCGGGGCAACGTAATGTACACAATCTGTCCAAACCTCAAACCCCCGGTCTCAGCGTCGAGGGCGAGGTCCGCAATGACAAAGTGAAAGCGGCGCCAAAGGACGAAACCAAACAAGTCCAACTCTTTGAGGATAATGCCGAAAGAAAGGTGATTATTTCAGCCAATCTAGGCCCTCAATCAGAAGGCAGCCTCGTCACCTTCCTCAGAGAAAATTCCGACACCTTCGCTTGGTCCGCAGAAGACCTAAAAGGAGTCAACAGATCAATGATCGAGCATAGCCTGAACATCAAAACAGGCTATCGCCCAATCAAACAAAAGCTTCGCAAGATGTCAGAAGAAAGAAAGGAGGCAGCGAAGGCTGAGGTAAAAAGGCTTCTGGACGCAGGCGTCATTCGCCCAGTCAAATACCCAACTTGGCTCTCAAATGTGGTCCTAGTCCAAAAGAAGAACAAAAAATGGCGAATGTGCGTCGATTTCACTTGCTTGAACAAAGCCTGCCCGAAAGATGATTTCCCCCTCCCAAACATAAGCACCCTGGTCGACAGAGCGGCAGGTTGCCAAATGCTATCCCTCCTCGATTGCTTCTCAGGCTATCACCAGATCTGGATGAATGAAGAAGACGAAGAAAAAACAAGCTTTATCACACCCTCGGGCACCTTTTGCTTCCGAAGGATGGCAGAAGGTTTGAAAAATGCAGGCTCAACCTTCGCTCGCACGACCTCCGAAGTTTTCAAGGATGAGCATGCTGTCTCCGCCTATGTCGACGACCTAGTCGTCCAGAGTGAACTAAAAGAGAACCACATACCAGACTTATCGAGGGTATTCAGCAACCTTCGGTCCGCCGGACTGAAACTAAACCCAGAAAAATGTGTTTTCGGGGTAAGCGAAGGTAATTTGCTAGGTTGCATCGTCTCAGCCAGAGGAATCGAAGCCAACCCTGAGAAGATTGATGCCATCTTGAACATGGAACCTCCGGCGACAAAGAAAGCAGCTCAGCGTCTGACCGGTCGTTTGGCAGCACTTAGCAGATTCATCTCAAGATCCGCAGAGCGAGGGTTACCCTTTTTCGAAACACTCAGAACCAACGCTCCATTCAACTGGGGTCGCCAGCAGCAAAAGGCCTTCGAGGAGCTGAAAAAGTATCTGACCAGCTTGACTGCCCTAACCAGCCCAAGCAAGGGAGACTTATTGTTACTCTACGTCGCAGCTTCGCCACACGCTGCAAGCGCAGTCCTCATCAAGGAGCTCCGCGAAAACAACAAAACCAGACAAGCCCCAATCTACTATGTTTCAGAAACCCTCGAAGGCCCAAAGAGAAATTATTCGGAGCTTGAGAAAATAGCATACGCCGTCGTCATGGCATCAAGAAAGCTCAAGCACTATTTCCAGGCGCACGAGATACATGTACCTTCGACGTACCCTCTCGAGAACATTTTCAAAAACAACGAAGCCATTGGAAGAATAGCAAAATGGGCAATCGAGCTTAACAGTTATGCTGTAACCTTCGTTGGCAGAACAGCGATCAAATCACAAGTGCTGGCTGATTTCATAGCAGAATGGACACCCGACCCCCGCCCCGGTGAGCTGCAGCAGGACCAGTTTTGGATCGTTTATGTCGACGGGGCCTGGGGTGCAACTGGAGCCGGTGCCTCGGCCACTCTAATCTCGCCTTCCGGGTCGAAGCTGAGATACGCACGAAGGCTGGACTTCAAATGCACAAACAACTCCGCTGAATATGAGGCTGTGATTCTGGCACTTTCAAGGTTGCGATCGTTATCAGTCCGAAGGGCACTCATCAACACAGACTCTCAAGTCATTGCGGGGCACATTGAAAAGAACTACAAAGCAAAAGATCCAGAGCTTCAAAAGTATTTTCAATATGTACGAAGGTTAGAATCTTTCTTCCTCGGCATAACCGTAAAAGCAATATCGAGGACTGAAAACAGCGAAGCAGATTGCTTAGCCAAAGCAGCCGCGCAGCAGCTACAGCTCCCTCCGGACGTGTTCTACGAGGTTTCCACTCGGTCAGCCTTCGAAGCTTCCGAAATCAGCATCAAGCTGATCAGCACAATTCAGTGCGTGGATTGGAGAGCACCTATCATGGCCTACATCAAAGGACTCCATGAACCCAGCTCCAAAGAAGAAGAGAACAGACTAAAGCAAAGAGTGCGAGGGTACAAGATTGTGGATAACACCTTGTTCAAAGCTTCGGTAACCTCACCTTGGCTCAAGTGCGTGTCACAGTCCGAAGGTAACGACATCCTCAAACTCATCCACGAAGGTATATGTGGTTCACACAATGGCCCGAGGGCACTAGTAGGAAAGGCTTTCCGGCAAGGTTTCTACTGGCCAACTGCGCTGAGAGATGCTGAAACCATCGTCAAGAAGTGCGAAGGTTGTCAACTGACAGCAAAACACCAAAACACCCCAGGGGCTCCCACAACCCTCATATGCCCAACCTGGCCTCTACAAAGGTGGGCAATGGATCTCGTGGGCCCACTACCCACGGCTCCGGGGAACCTTCGCTATGCGGTGGTAGCCGTGGAATATTTCACCAAATGGACCGAAACAAGACCGCTGTCCTCCATAACCTCCCTCGCAGTAAAAAGGTTTTTCTGGCAGCAGATAGTTTGTCGCTTCGGAGTCCCCCAACATCTAACCGTCGACAACGGCATCCAGTTTGACAGCGAGGTTTTCAAAGAATTCTGTGCACAAATCGGAACAATTCTATGCTTCGCCTCAGTCCGACACCCGCAGTCCAACGGTCTAGTCGAAAGAGCCAACGCAACAATCTTCCAATCCATATCCAAAAAATTGCAAGGCAGGCCCAAAGGCAAATGGGCAGACGAGCTAACTGCAGTCACCT